>OU426988.1:77908895-79158895 GCA_911387755.1 Chrysotoxum bicinctum | reverse complement strand
CTGTCATTTCTAAATCTTCAACATTTTCCAACTGTGGTTTTGGGTTAATTTAATTTATTTTATGAAGGGAAAAATTACTAATAAAAATGAAAACAGTTTTAAAAATCTGAAAATTCATATTTTTTTTAAAACAATGACGGTAGAAATTTAGGCGAATACAAAGTGTGATGCATCCGGTAATTTTTGATATCTTTGTTTCTTGACATTATGAAAATTATAGAAATAAGGCCATGATGCTCAATGACTGATGCACCATGCAACAACACTGTGAACGGAAGCGGGTAAATAGTACCATGGATAGGTTAAAATTATCGGCTTAGCTATATCCAATGCCAAAACTCTGAACTTATCCACATAGTTTAAGGCCTGTAAAATGGCGGCACATCTTACGATCAATGATTGGTCGATTCTGATTATTTCATCTGAAATTTTGGAATTGTAAAAAAAATTCCCTGGCTGGATTGCCATTATTTGAAGAACCACTTTCTCCCGGTTTTGGTCTGTCCACAACTAATCCTAATTTTTCTCGGAACTACTCTTGGACTATTTTCATAATAATTTAAAATCTATCTATTAACTGAGTAGAAGCATCAACATTGAGTAGATTTAGGTCTCGACACAAATAATACAAATAATAAAATTAATAGGAAATCAGTAGATCTCTTCTAAGAATTAAGAATATGCGAAATAATTACATTCTCAATTGGTCTGTAGATCATAATTATCAGCAGACGTTCTAAACTAATCGAAACAACAAGAATTCCAAAGTGTTATTTGCAATTGATTTGCTTATAACATTGGCTCGTAGTCCATTTCGCACATAAACATCTACACCTCTGCCTACATGACCCATTCAATCACCTCTAAAAAGCAGGCTACCATCCATACTATAAGCAGAATTTGTAAAATTTGGAACAAACCAGATTCAGATACACGATGTCGTTTACACTAGAGTTAATGAACACACAGCAAGCGAAATTCATCGAGTATTGGATTAAGACTCTGCACATTGATATGGCAAACATGAAGGCTTTTTGACTGAGAATGCAATACCCGAATCAATATTGGAAGAAATAAGAGATTTAATATTAATATTTAGATATATATTATATAAAAGAATTTTTGAAATAACAGTAATTATCTATAATCTATATATGTAAAAATCAATTGCTGTTCGGCTGGACCGATTTTGCTAATTTTGATTATGAAATATTTGTGGAAGTTCAGGGAAGGCTAAAACGGTGAGAAACATAAATAATAAATTACAAAAAATACTACAAACCACAATATAATTTTCGAATACAAAATTTTCTGAGCTTTGAAACACTAGAAAAATTTTCCTAATGTCATTGCTATTGGCAAATATCTGATCGCAAAATGAAGTAGACCTAGCGTTGGCGTTATTTGGAATAGCTGCAACATAGTTAGAAGTTTGCAACATCGCTAAAAACGGCACAATTGCGAAGTTTCTACAGATATGCAAATTTGTTGTTTGGGATGAATGTACGATGGCTTATAGGAGATCACTGGAGGAACTGGACAGAACGTCAAAAGATTTTTGGCACAACCATCACGAAGATCAGAAATCTCTTAGTACTCCGATCGCAATCCGATTGACCATCTGTGGAATAAACGCCAAACGGAACGTACAAATCTCAAGACCTATGATGAATTATCCAAAAACATCAGAACTGCTGAGATTACAAACAATGGGACATACAACAGTATTAGCTTTTCTGTCGAAATTTAATCCAATAAAGATGAAAAAAATTACTTCAGTTTAAGTGAAGTAATTGATATTTAAATGTAAATCGACTTTTGCAAATTATGTGCTAGGTGTTAGTTATAATAAGTACCTATGTCCTGGCCACTCTTAAATATAAACTGTATATATTTACGTTTCGTATTTATTCCAATTTTCTTACAGAAATGAATGAAAATACAAAATAAGTGGAAACTGAAAATGTGTTATTTTCCTTAAATCCTTAGGAACACTTTGTAATAGAGTTTTTTTTTACTGAAACTCAATTTTAATAAAGGAAATGAATAGATGAAACTAATAAAATAAAGTTTCCATGTCCACCATTGTGTATAAGAAAATTCAGAAGTTGGAACTTTTGGCGTTGAGTACCATTTAGAAAATATTTCAGCAATATATTCGGAAGGTATTGAGTTGTTTTAAATTAGAACACTATATTTATTATTTTTAGTTTAGTTAAAATACTTGCAGCAATTTTTACATATATATTAAATTACAAATTTTAATCACATTTCAAATAATAACTAAAACTTGAAATTCGGCTTTCATTTGGACCGATTATTTTGTTAAAATTATTTTTAGTTAGTTTAAAACTTTTAAATGCACAATTTATGAATCTAAAGTGTAATATGGTTTGAACAGTTATTTTTATTAAAATTGTCTTTCTTTTAGTCGTATTTATTTATATTTTAAACTAAAAATTTCCAGCTTGAGGTCCTTATTGAGCACGATTGCTTTCGCGATAGAATACCTTGCGGCCATTTGTTTGCTGTATTGGCCTAAAATTATTCAACAGGGGGATATCTCTGGAATCATACAAAGTCCAGAAACGCTTAAGCTGAAACAATAAAGTTTTCAAAATTGAGTCATCGATTTTTTTAGTTATAAATACTTAAATTAATACATACATATCTACTCTGAATTGGGACAACATCTGGAAAAACAAACCACGTAACAGCTTGTGAGCAGGGTGGAGTAGTCAGCGAACCTTTCGAAATTAAATAATTAACGGCATAAATCATTTATTAAAATAGTTTTGTTGCTATTCGATTCTTACCTTGATAGGTATAAAATTGCCTTGTATTCACTCCGCTTAGGATTGAATTCATTGTTATTGATTCGTTCAAATTATGTTTCGAGTTATACTTCGACAAGTATGGTAGCGTGTCGTAAACTACGTTCAATCCGGTTCTAGGTGTTGGAATAAACTAAGAAAATTAAAATCGGGATTATACGCCCATTTAAATCATTTTTATTTTGAATATACTATACCTGCCACTTTTTTAACATGATTCCCAAAACTAAGATTCCAGATGGATCCTTGCTGGCTTCAGATAGATTGGCAAATCTGATATTTTTATGAACAATGTGCAATTCGACATCATACTTTTTCCTATTAATTTCATGCTCTGATCCTTTCGAGTTTTGAGATCCCCAATGGAAATGAAAACTTTGGGCTTCGTAAGTCTCATTTACTCCACCGCCAGTTACAGATGGGCGATTCCCATCGATCCCATTGTTGATATTTACTTGAACTTGAAATGTTTTTTTTTTTTTTAAGTAGGTAAGTTAATTTTTTGGAATTAGGTACTACCTGTATGCCCATTATTGTGTGCTTCTACGGGCATCGATATTGGACTGTTGTAGTAGTTGAACAATAATCTAGGTAAATTGGTGTCATTTACAGCCTTAAAAAGAGGAAAAGTTGTTCCATTTAAAATTTATATTAAAAATTAATGATGCGAAAACTTTGCAGGCTATTAAATACCATTATGTTATTTATAAAACCTCTATGAAGTCATGTTTTTTTTATCATTATCATAATTTTAAACAAATAACTTTCTGTTGCTAAATGACCCTAAGTCGAATATAATGTATATAGGTAAGGTAATGTTAGGTTAAGTGATGATGCGGCAAGCCGTATCACCTCACTTGGATCTCAATGGATCAATTGTGCTCCCCAGGGAGTGGGTTATGTAGGAATGAGAAGGGTAAGAGAAAGACTTAGTAGAGGTCTTACGTATGGGGTGCCTGCCTGAACTATCCTGATTTCTGAATGAAGTTAAGGATGCTTGTATTAAGGTTTGAATTGAGGGGGTATATTTAATGGGAATTTTTTATTTGCGCAAACAACCACCAATAAATTATAGTTATCACCAAAAAAATTATTGAACTTAAAATTTTGAGTCTTAAGACGTTTAAGCAGAATCATTAAAGAAACACTGTTATAACTGTTATAAATGCAACTTGTAAATGATTTTTCAATTTGGCGGCCTGTAGCGACCATGTTTTTTTAGTGACATCTGTCAAACTTATAGTTTATTTTTATTATTCAGTTACTGATGGCAGCTAACAATGGTAAGGTTAAACGAATAAACAGCATGTTCAAATGATAAAACTTTATGGCGCAAAATTTTAATTGAATTAGTACGATGCTAAAGCTGTTTTAGTATGATACTAGGTTAAAACGACGAATTTGCAAATTTTAATCGAATATAACATCATACTTTCTCTACCCTTTTATTAAAGTTAAAATCATCGAATAGCTACTTTATTTTTACTTGCGATATAGGTACTATAGGGCAAGTTCTGCATTTGGAAAAAAAATCGAACTCGAGATTTTGATCAAAGTTGACATTACGATGATAGCGAAGATTTTAGTATCGTGCTAGCTTGATATGGCTCTTTGACATTTGCAAACATCAAAAAAGGTTCGTGTACTTACTTTTTTTACACGAAATGTCATTGTTTTAGGTGTGTTCAGAAGCAATTTATTAAGAAAATTCTTTTAGTACGATACTAGTTAGAAAATGTTTAAATTTAAGAATGAGTTAGTAAACTACTATAAAGTTAGCAAATTGTTAAGTAGTATCATACTAATACCTTAATAATAGGCTGTTTAAAATTTTGCGCCTATGTCCTTAGTGCAAACGTTGCGCGCGTTGCGCTCATTTTACAGTAGACGTTGTGTTGTGAGCTTTCACAGTCGACGACGCTTCAACGTTTGGTGGCCAAATCTGAGACGATTGTGCTTAAATGGCTTTTAAACTATGATTTAAGAGCGAAAAACACGTGAATTGGAATGTGTGCTTATTTGAAAGAAGCAGCATCCTTATTTGTGTTTCCAACTAGATGGATCGACTGCGCACACTGTTAGGTGAACTATGAAATTTTTGGCGAACGTTTAATAATAAAAATTTTGTTGGCTACTACGTTCTTCAGATTGAATTGCGACAACATTTTTTTTGTGGGATATTTAAATGACAAAGTGTATGCCAATTGCCAATTAACCAGTGATTATATTAGCCCCGGTGCACACATGCGTTGAATTATTTATCAAAGAGATACAAAAGTTTCAAGAAATATAAAGTGTTTCACACACCATGACCGGAAAAAGAAAAGAGCTACGTTTATATGTTGTAGTCAAGTATTTTGTGAACTCACCAAATGATTTTGGCAGCTCCCCAAAGAAATTTGAAACTGTAGAAAAACTTCTGAGATTTTATTTGAAACGTACATTTCGCCTTCCTACAACCACCCCAACTTTTTTTTTTTTTTTTATAATCTGCACACGCTCAAGGGAGTATGATTACCCTTCAAATGTTTAAACACAGCGTGGGCGTGAAGTTATGGAAGAGAAAGAAGGATAGGAAAGATGTGTGGCACGATGTTCTGAGACTAAAGGTGGTTGTCTCTGATTTTTTATCTCCAGGGATGGCGGCTGAACTAAAGCGGAGAATTGCCGTGTCTTTTTTTCTATGTCCCTTATAATTCGCATTATTTTATTCGTTTTTCATCCTTGTTGGGCATACTAGTTTAACTCAATCGCATGTTGTTAGTGTTATGCCTAAACAACATGTAATGAGTAAACCAGCAACCCATTAATGACAATTTATAGATGGTTTTAATGGAATTAAAGACGACATAGACGACGCACGGCAGGGATCGAACCTGTGATATTGAGGTTGACAGGCGAGCATACAACCATCGCGCCACGGCCATCCCCTACATAATAATGCTAGAAACAGGCTTATCCCCGCTCTTCATAACAAACGTTGAAACTACTAAGTATGCCCAACAATCGCTTACCAAAAAAGGCAGCTTTACAAGCTATACATAGCAAAATAGGATGGGTTAATGAATCGATGTAGCTAGCAGAAATGACAGGTGTTGCTTTAAATTTCAGTAAGCAGAGTACATGGAAATCGTCACTGTACCAGTCAATTATGCGTTTAGATGAACATTTTATAGAGGTGTACACAGAACAGGCATCCAGCTCAATTCATCGGATGATCTATAGCAGACTGAATTATAATCTCAACGAAAGAAACTGTTTCCAAGATGACTATACCATAGAGAAAATCTCAAACATGCTTCGACTAATAGGTGAATTATTGTTAAAAATAATCTATGTTCCATATGACCATATCACGAAGATCTTCCAATACTCTATGATTATGATATTTGTAACATGGCTGAACGAGAGGATGTTCTACATTTCGTCGGAAGGTGTCCAGTGGTGAGAGAAACCAGAAGACATATACTAGGTGGAGACTTTTTATTTGATAACGAAATTGTAGTATTGTAAAACAGTACTTAATTATAGAAGCAGAATAAGAGATGAATATTTGTAGTTAATACAACTGTAATATAATTAATTTATGCAACTTAAGATTTAGTTAAAACTTTGTCAATCAGGCAGGCGGAAAAACCATGCTTTAAAGATTGTTATTGAAATTGTAGAAATAATTGCATGTAAATACAAATCTTATCTAAATCTTATCTAGTGATGTACAGAATATTTCCTTTTTTAGACAGTTTTTATGCATTAGGTATGCGAAAGTTACTGGTTTTTCTTTATAAACCTCCATTGCTGCACTCAAAACGCGAACTGCAGATTGAGTTCTGCGAGAAAAACCCGCATGTGTGAATTGAACTATTGCGGAACCGCAGCGACACCGCTGCGCGACCGCGCGTTAAGAGAACGCATGTATGCACCGAGCCTTAGAAGACAGCTGAAGAGAAAATTCAACACAAAATACGGAGCCTATTACCAGATACATTACGTGGAAAACCCACTAAAAAGAGCCAGTGTCTGTATCGAGCAAAATGGTGGACATTTTTGTCTGATGTAATATTTCAGATATTTGTAGTGTGCGTTAATAAAATTAATTAAAACAAATGATTATTACAAGTTATGCATGTTAAACATTGGTAGGTCTTACTTGGTGGCTTGTATGTATACTACCTATTACATTTGAAATATAATAATAATATAATATATATAAATATGAATTACAAGTTAACAAATCTGCTATTATTAGAGTCGGGCCTAGTTGGGATGGATACTTATTTATAACAATGAAACTGGGATTCATAGAAAGAATTTAATTTTGGCTTCTTAAATAAATTAAAAAAAATTCACGACTGGGTCGCACGAACTTGCCCCTATGTAGTAGATTAGGAATTTTAAAAACGAATGTTATTAGGGAACACTGTTCATAAGGATAAAATTTATTTTTTAAATTCTTTTAGTAGTAAGAGATAAAAACGGAATTAATGCAAATATGAATTTTTGCAATACAAAAATTATAAGTTTTTTTAGGGGTTTCTTAAAAGAATAAGCTTTTATATAAAAAATTTGTAAAACATTTTTAAGAAAAAAATTTGGTTCGCCAACCTTAAGTTTTTATTATTGTACGAATGAAAATTAAATTCCTAATAAAAATATTGGGCCGTATTTGGGGTATCGAATTTTCCAAAAAAAAAAATGAATGTTTTTCAAAAAATTCAAAAAAATTTTTGTTTTTAAGTTTTGAAATGCAATAATTTTTAAACTTTTTATCTCTATAAAACATTTAATTTAAATCCGTTTTGCGGATAGTGAGAAATTCAAATGAAAAAATGGTTAAATGGTAGGTACAAGCTGTATAATATCTTAATTTCAATTTTTACTTGCGATATACAGGGTGATTGGCATAAGGTGTGACAAAAAGCTAGGGCGTGTAGGTTGGACTTAGACAAGAAAAAAATCGTATGGGAGGGGGGGTCTATTTTCCCCCGTTTAGGCGGGAGGGGCAATTTAAGAAAAAAATCACTTAAAACAGAAAAAAAATTATTAAAAAATAACGGTGATACCTACAGAGTAATGCTATAGCATTTTGAAAAGCCAGAAATACATTCTTTAATTTTGTTTTTAAATAAAGTTGTTCGAGTGAATAGTTTTTGAAAAATTAATTTTCAAAATCAAAATTTTGAAAAAAAAAAAAATTAAATTTTTTTTTTAAACAATTTTTTTTTTCAAAATTTTACGTAATTAAGTATTATTTTTTTATTCAATATTCAATGCTCTTTCTCAATGAAAAAATGTGTGAAATATGGTTAATCCAGTACTTTGTCACATTATTATATGCTTATAAGACGATAATTAAAAGAATAGTAAAAAGAAAGTTAATCCTTTCAATCGTAAATTCACCTACATAAGAATCCAAAAACGTAAAAACTAAAATAAAAGGCTTTTCTTAGAACAAAAGTAGTTTTTGTTATTTTTGATTTTCTCAAAAACTACAAGACATTTTGACATCCGGTTTTTTGTGTTTGATCAAAAATTAAAAAGAGCATTGAATATTGAATAAAAAAATAATACTTAATTACGTAAAATTTTGAAAAAAAATTGTTTTAAAAAAAAAAAATTTTTTTTTTTTTTTTTAAATTTTCATTTTGAAAATTAATTTTTCAAAAACTATTCACTCGAACAACTTTATTTATATATAGCATTACTCTGTAGGTATCACCGTTATTTTTTAATATTTTTTTTTCTGTTTTAAGTGATTTTTTTCTTAAATTGCCGCTCCCGCCTAAACGGGGGGAAATAGACCCCCCCCCTCCCATACGATTTTTTTCTTGTCTAAGTCCAACCTACACGCCCTAGCTTTTTGTCACACCTTATGCCAATCACCCTGTATAGGTACTATAGGGCAAGTTCTGCATTTGGAAAAAAAATCGAACTCGAGATTTTGATCAAAGTTGTCATTACGATGATAGCGAAGACGAAAAACGTGGGTCCGACAATTCCGTCTGTCTGTCTGTATGTCTGTACCTCGAACTACAGGCTAAACTACCGGAGGTATTTTCTTCAAACTTGGTAGTTAAGGGTCTTCGGTGATTCCCTAGAGGAAAAATTGAAATTTTTTTTTAGCTCCAAAACTAAGGGTACCCCCCATACACCCGTAATGCAAAATCTTATTTATCTCGAAAACGGCTCCAACGATTTTGATAAAAAAAATTAAGTGTGATATTATGGACATGGACTACATTTTGGTCAAAAAAAATTTTGGGGCAAAATGTTATTAGGGGTACCTGCCATAGACCCGTTTTTTTTATTTTCGACTTTCTCATTAACGGCTCTAAGGATTTTAACCCAACATTTTTAGCAGGGGTCCCCTTAAGTTTAAAATAATATTGTATATAAAAATATTCGAACAAATATTTATTGGGTTTTAAAAAAAAAAAAAAAAAAATTTAAATCAATATCTTAAAACCTATGATGAACGATTATTTTTTGAAACTATTTCCTAAAACCAATATTATTAAATACTTAAAATTCGCATCCCACATTTTTTTCTTGAAAAATTTTAGAGAAATTTCTTATATAAAAAATGTATTTAATAATAAAACGATTTTTTAAGGTTTATTTGCATAAATTCATACTTTTCCGGAAACCAGACGGCAATTTTATGCATTTGAACATTATTATCTCATTAAATCCATGTTTTATATTTATAAACTGTATATTAAATTCCAAAGTACTTTTACATAAGAGCAAGTTCGTGCGATCCAGTCGTGCATTTTTTTTTTATTAAATTAAAGATCATAAAAATTAATTGAAAGAAAACAAATTCTATCGAGAAAAATACGATTTTTGAAAACCATTTTTTAACATTTTTTTTCTCATATCTTGTAGATTATATCGACAAACTTTTATTTATCAAGTTTAAAAAAAATAACATGGGAATTTCGAAATATTGAGTTTTGAAAAAAAAAATTGAATTTTTTTTTAAAAATCCAAAAATATTTTTTGAAAAATTTGAATACAATACACAATACTATTCAAATTATTGGGGAGCTTCAGCAAAAAAAAAAAACGATCGAAATCAGTTGTACCGTTTTTGAGAAAATCAAAAAAAAATAGTTCCATGGAGGCTACCAAAAATAACCATTTTTCGAAAAAAAAATTTCCACCATTACTTAGCTTTAACTAAATTAAATTTTTTCATATTTTTGTTTTTTAAATCTGTCGAACAGTTTTTGAGAAAAAAAAATTTATAAGATTTCGAAAAAAAAATCGTATGCCAGGTACCGTTATTTTTGGAAAAAAAAAACGTGTGGGGGGAAAAATTAAAAATGATATCTACCAAATTTAAAGAGAATTGGCGGAGCCGTTTAGGCTGTAGTCGAATAGACAGGCAGTTAGACAGAATTACGAAAACCACTTTTCTAGTCTTCGCTATCATCGTAATGTCAATTCGATTTTCGATTTTTTTTCGAATGCATAACTTGCCTTATAGTACCTATAAGTAGCAATTAAAAATATTAACCCCCCTATTACGGTTTGCGAATCGAATGTTCGAGGTGAGATTTTTTCATTAGCGATCTACGCATTCGACATACTACGGTTGGCGAACTTTACAATTCGAGTTCGAAATTTGATTGTTTATTAAAAACCCCACAAAAATCACCACTGACAACCAGGAATGAACACCCTGAGGACAATACAGTCAACCAACATTTTAAATTTAATTTTTTTTTGTCATGTAAATTTTATATAAAAATAATTAAACTTAAGTCACTATGTATATAGTTAGGCACCCTATGAGCCAACAAATGTAAATTTTCATGCATATGTAGTATCTTATTAGTTGTAAGCCAAATTGTGAAATTGAAATTGTTTATTAAAAATATCAAATATATGACATTTAAGTCGAATCAAAGGTTCTCGATTCGCCAACCGTAATACTAATTTTTCACACTCACATGTTTATTTGTTCGACTCGCCAGCCGTAATAAGGGGGTAAATTCCTGGAGAATGCGAAAAGCACAAATGAAACAAGCTCAAGGTGGTACAGTAGATGGGGTTATATGGGCTTATGACTAAAAAGTGGTAAAAGGAGCTCTATTAAGAAAAATATGGCCAAACAAAAACTTTATTTAAAACATAAGTACAAAAATTGCATAGAAACGAATAACTTTAAAGCATTAAAAACAAAGAAATACATAATACCAACAATAAAAAAGATTTTTTGTGCAGGTTGAACAGCTCTTTTTTGTATAGTTCACACGCGCTCAAGGGTATGTTAAGAGCCCCTATAATGTTAAACAGAACAAGAGTGATGAGGAAGGAATTTAAGAGGGGAAGAGAAAGGAGATGTCGATGAACATTCGTCTTGAATGTTTGCAAATTGGAATGGCAAGGGAAAATCGTGCTAATTAATTATTCCATAATCGTTTTGTGCGACCAAAAAATGAATCTCTATATTTGATGGTACGACCAAAGTTAGGGTCGAGGGTGAACTGATGAGCATTCCTAGCGAAGTGGGTATCACGCACGGGCCTTATAAACGCTAGCCGTATCAGAGGGGGTGGAAAATTTCTTACATTGATATAGAAATTCTAAGAATTTTTGGCGGTCTCGAGAATGTGGTCATTCCAACAGAGATCGTTGTTGCCACACATTCTTATTACTCAGAGCTTTTCGGCTTCTTCGATGCAAGTACCATTCAAGAACAATGGCTTAAAGGGTACATTTTGCTGCAACGACAATAGACATTATTGAGTTTTCGGAGCTTGAAACTCCACACGGTTTTTTATATCCCATATTACAATGCTGTAAAGATCGAAGTTTAATGACCTCATCATACAATACCGTTGTAATTCCGCCACTTCCGAAGGAGATGGACGTGAATTTGAGACCGATTGTGAGAAGCTGAGGGTAGAGTCGGCAAAACAATGAAATGGATAAGAAGTTTCGGACAAGTAATCATTTATTAAAATGAGGAAGAGAGTCGGAGCCCTGGGAATGACCTGCATTAATTTTTTAAAGATTAGACTTCCTCTTGCAGATGAATTAAGTCATATACCTATGAGATGGCCCTACCCTTGGGGATTTTCCGATATACATACGTACGCAAACTAAAAATTAAAAAAAAAATCAATATGACCTTCATTTCTTATTCAGCGGGCAAGTTGTTACACTCGGATCAACTAACCCCACACATTTACCGTGATGCACATATTATACTCACTTTGAAAAATGAAATACATAAAAACAGTATTCAAATTCAGTAACGGGACTCACAAAAATACTTTCCCTTGTTGTAAATATTTAACGTTTTCATCGTTTCAACGTTTTAACAAAATCCAACTTAAGCCTAGCTATAACGCAATTTCGTGAAGTTAAGGCTAAGTTAGATATGTACTTTCTTTCTTCGTGACCTTTTATTTAATTCAATAAAGTTTATCCTTAAGTGGGCTTTGGGTCAATTTTTGTTTTTTTTTTATGTTGTGACGTTTCGGATGTGGTAACATACTAATACAAAGTATTTGTATTTTTAAAGTTGTAAGTATACTGTTTTAGAATTTTGATATGTTTGGTATATATGTATATATGTTTTAAATTATATTTCAATTAATAAATAGGTCTGAAGAAGGGTGTAACCACATCCGAAACGTCACAACATAAAAAACAAAACAAAAATTGACCTAAAGCCCACTTAAGGATAAACTTTATTGAATTAAATAAAAGGTCACGAAGAAAGAAAGTATTTATTTAACGGAGGGCACACCGTAACTACATTTAAAATGGATTTTTATGCATCTATTAGAAGAAGGTATGGTATAGAAAGTTGTTCAAATCTTAAATCATATAGCAGGATTTGTGTAAGTAATATTAAAAATAGAAACTCCCTTATATTCCTTCTTAAATGCAGAGAATATGGACTTATTCCAGATTTTATACTAAATTCAACCAAAAACGTTCAAACTATTTTTGATTTCGAATCCGAAGAATCTGATAAATATTTACAAAGAAAAATATCGTCGACACTAAGAAATTTTCATACAAAAATTTTAAATTTAACAATCTCCCAAAAACAATCTTTTTTAAAAAAAAACAAAAATAATTAATAAATAATTTAGAAATTAAAATTAAAAATAAACTAGATTATAATGAATATATATTCTTCTTTGAAAGCCAAGAACTAACACACAACAAAATTAATTTAACTACAAAAACGACCCAAAAACTTAAATTAGAAAGAATGAAACTTATAATTAAAAAAGAAATGAGGATAAAATTTCAAAACAATTGGTTTGTTAATAAAACAAATACAATATTTCCCGATGATATCAAGTGGCTTTTATCATTAGGTCCTAAATTCTCTTTACCTATTGATAAAAGAGAATTTCCACTTTTTAAAATGATAGCAGATGGAGAAGAGATTATTATAACTAAACAACAAAGTGAACATGAATCTGCACGAACATGTTTTACACAAATGTTACAAAATTATTTAAAGTCAACTTCAATTCCCCCACTTGACAAATATTTGAATAAAATATTTTGTGATACACGAAAATTTCTCAAAAGACATCCTGAAATTTACATAGTTCCAGCAGATAAAGGAAATGTTACGGTAGCGATTTTAAAAGAAACATATCTTCAAAAGATGAATGATATGATGAAAAATCGAGAAACCTATACTATTTTAAGAAATGATCCCACGAACAAACTTCAAGTTCGTAATAATAAGTATATAAAAGATTTATTTAATCAAAAAATTATAAATGAATCAGAAAAGAAATGTATAACAACATACACAGCCAATAGTCCACAAATTTATGGCTTACCTAAGATTCATAAAGAAAATTGTCCTTTACGACCAATATGCTCTTCTACAAATGTCCCTTGCTATCAACTTTCAAAATATATTGTTAAAATTCTTAACAAAATAACTGAAAATTCAAAATATAATGTTAAAAATACAAAACACTTTATTGAAACAATATCACCAATTATTTAAGAAGAAAACGATATACTAGTTTCCTTTGACGTAATTTCTCTGTTTACAAATATACCAGTACATATGGCTATAGAAACTGTTTATAAAAGTTGGAATATTATCAAAGAAAATACACAAATTAAAAAGAAACAATTTTTAGAACTTCATAGAACTTGCATAGTTGATAATAATTATTTACAATTTAATAAAACAACTTATCAGCAAAAACAAGGTGTACCTATGGGAAGTCCTTTATCCCCAATTTTAGCAGATATAGTTATGGAAACTTTACTTGATAACGTTTTAAAAAAAACTATCGTATACACCAAAAGTTATTAAGAAATACGTAGATGACTTATTTTTAATCATCAAATCAACTGAACTTAATTCAACTTTAACAGCATTAAATTCCTTTCATCCTAAAATTAAATTTACATTTGAAGTTGAAAAACAAGGAATGCTCCCATATCTTGATGTTAAAGTTATAAGACAAAATACACATCTAATTTTTGATTGGTACAAAAAGCCAACATCTTCAGGTCGTTTGATAAATTTCAATTCTCAACAACCCAAACTAGTAATTATTAATACAGCACAAAATTTCATAAATAGAGTTCTTGACAATAGTGATATTATATTTCGACAAAAAAACATTGGAATAATAAAAGATACAATGTACTCTAATTCATTTCCAAAAGAAATAACTAAATCACTTATTAACAACTATTTTAATGGTGTCAGACGATCAACTCAAAATATAAATGAACCACAAAGAATATATAAAAGTGCTTTATACGTTCCAAATTTTTCAAACCGTTTATTGAAAGCACCAATTAGAGATAAAGAAAAAACTAGAATAGCCTTTAAATCAACAAGTACTCTTATAAATTCAGTTTTCTCAAAATTAAAAGATAAATTAGAAAAGGAAGAAAAATCAAATATAGTATACAAGATTAAATGTATAGGTGATGGCTCAACATCATGCCCATCAATCTATGTAGGAACCTCAATGCAAAAACTTCGAAATCGTATATCAGGGGCCTGTAACACAAAACTACAAGTCTACAAGTCAACAGCCACTTGTAGGATTATATTAATCTTACAGTTGTAGATTATTTCTGTAACACAAAAAAAAACTTTACACTTGTAGAAAACAAAAATTTCCCTACACTTGTAGGCATTCTGCTTACAAGTGCTCAATGAAAGAAAGATAAGCAACGAAACAAAATGCATGACTGGATCGCACGAATTTGCTTTTATGTAAATGTACTTTGGAATTTAAAAATTATGCATTGTAAATATAAAACATGGAATTAATGAGATAATAATGTTCAAATGCACGGAATTGCCGTCTGATTTCCGCAAAAGTATGCTTGATGCAAACAAAGTTTAAAAATGTTTTATTATTAAAGTAATTTTTTTAAAACCCGAAATATATTTTTTTTTCGAATATTTGTATACCTATACAATATTATTTTAAAAATAAGGGGGCTGCTGAAAATTTTTGGTTAAGATCGTTAGAGCCGTTAATGCGAAAGTCGAAAGTCGTTCTATGACAGATACCGTTAATAACACTTTGCTTCGAAATTTTGTTGACCAAAATGTAGTCCTTGTGTGTTATATTAAACCCTTTTTTTTTTTTATTAAAGTCGTTAGAGACGTTTTTGAGATAAATAAGATTTTGCACTACGCTTGTATGATAAGGTGTACCGTTAGTTTGAGAGCTAACAAAAATTTCAATTTCCCCTCTAGAGAATCACTGAAGAACTTTAAGAAAATAGCTCCAATGGCCTAGGCTGTAGATCGAGGTACATGCAGACAGACAGACGGAATTGTCGGACCCACTTTATTCGTCTTCGCTATCATCTTAATTGAACTTTGATCAAAATCTCGAGTTCCATTTTATTTTTAATGCAGAACTTGCCCTATAGTACCCATATCGCAAGTAAAAAGGATAAAGAATCCGTTCGAAAATAAGTAATTGCCGTCTTGGTAAAAATCCATGAAAAAAAAACATTCTTTTTGGTGCCTTTTTTAATTGGGATTGTATTTTTAATACAATTAAGCATGTTCTGTTCCTGGATCATTTTGCTTAGATTTCATACGTTTTCCATTAGTACTAATTTTTTTTTAATTATCATTAAATAAAAATTCAATTATTTCTAAGTAAATCTAAGAAAAGTAATAGAATGTATTATTTTATGTTGTGTTTAATTTTTAGTTTATTGAGATTTAAAAATGTTTAACTTTTCAAAAACCCTATAAAGTATAGGTACATATATTAAATTACCTATAACACTTATCTCTAAATTTGCATATACATATATTGTATAACAATTACTACCGAAATAATTTACTATTGAAAAAAGATCACAAATATACACTTTACACAAAAATATATTCACAATTTGATATTGTTTTTTTGGTTAAAAATATCTTAACTACGAAGAAAAAAATTATGGAAATGGTAATTAGTTGAAAATACTGTTTTTTTCGTATATTTAAATACATCTTCTTCATCCTACAAGTCTTGAATCACTTGTAAGATTGAGTGGATTATTCTACAAGTATCTACGATCTAGTTTTTTGCTACACTTGTAGCTTTGTGTTACAGAAAGAGGGAAATCATATAATTTCCCACTTGTAATGTTCGTTCATTACACTTGTAGAAGAGCCAGCAAACTTGTAGCTTTGTGTTACAGAAATTTGTTACACTTGTATTAATTCACTTGTATTACAAGTACTTGTAGTTTTGTGTTACAGGCCCGTCATAAATCTGATATAAATAGTGGTAGTACACAAAAGACTGCACTAGCTCTCCATTGCATAGAAGAAAATCATCGTCCTGACTTCAAAAATATAACAATTTTACAATCAGAACAGAATTACAATAAAAGAGTATTAATAGACGTTCAGATTGTGATAGACTTAGTAATATTTACGGTCAGTTTATTAATTATCAAACCATATCTACATAAACAAAACTCAACGATTAAATATATTATACATATATACATAAAAATATTTGAATTTATTTTCAAAATTAATTATTTGAATTTAAAAAATTCAGATAATTAAACATCAATTTGTTTGAAATAAATTTTCAAACAAATTAAAAAATAAAAAAACAAAAGAGATAACAGATATATACAGCGGAAAAGAAAAATATTTGAAACGTCTCTTAAACTTTTTTGAGGGAACACGGAAACCAAAAGCTAACAAACAAATACAAAATATTTGTATTTTTAAAGTTGTAAGTATGTATACTGTTTTAGAATTTTGATATGTTTGGTATATATGTATATATGTTTTAAATTATATTTCAATTAATAAATAGGTCTGAAGAAGGGTGTAACCACATCCGAAACGTCACAACATAAAAAACAAAACAAAAATTGACCTAAAGCCCACTTAAGGGTAAACTTTATTAAGTTAGATATGTTTAAGTAACAAATAAATAAAATAAATAAATAAATAAAATAAAAAAATAAAATAAAATAAAAATACATAATAGCGTAGTGAATTTTAATCGACATTAAATTAATTGTAACACATGTCATAATTGACGTTTTTCTAAATTGCATATGATTGAAACCTACTTTATATTCAAGCACTTGCATTAAAATTAAAACCATAAAAGACTTATTTACATTTTCAAGTGTCATCTTATAGATATATGTCATATTTTTCAGCATGAATTGTCAAATCAATGTGGTAATTTCTGTTGGCAAATCTACCCCTCAATTCAAAAATTGAATTCAACTTGATTTTTTTTATTGTATTTCCCTAATTTGTAGCAAGTTATTAATTCAAAAAATCTTCATCATTTCTTGATGTTCATATGAAGCGAATCATTTTAAACTGCTTTCATTCGTAACAAGAAATAAATTCCTTCATGTTTTGGACATAATTCCAACTGAAATAAATGTATACAAACGGTGCCGTGAAATAAGGCCAAGTGAAATAAGGCCAACTTTCAAAAATCGGCCTTATTGCACTTTGATAAAGTGAAATAAGGCCAATTTTCAGTAGTTGGTCTTATTTCACTTTGACAAAGTGAAATAAGGCCAAATGATTTTGCATAAAACCAACTGTTGAAAGTGAAATAAGACCAATTTGGCCTTACTTCGCTTTGTAAAAGTGCAATAAGACCAACTGATGAAAATTGGCCTAATTTCACTTTGTAAAAGTGCAATAAGGCCCATTTTTGAAAGTTGGCCTTATTTCACGGCACCTATACAAACCTTAAATTATTTTTGAGAACTAACAGCTGAAAATTTTTTCAAACCAAAAAAAATAGATTTATTTTACCTATGGAAACGCCCTTTATGTTAATTTAAAAGTGCTTATAGCTCAGGAAAAGATGGTAAAATAGTTTTTCTTAAAAAGTAGTTACTTTTATTTAACCAAGGCCCCTAAAATATGCCGCATATTGCGCAAAAGTATCTGAAATAATGTATATAATAATAAGAAATCATTAAATAGTTTTGAGATTCAATGATGTTTTTACTTCATCGTTATTTTATATCTTATGAATTGAGGACAAAGGGCAAAATTATATAAATTCGTTAAATTTGGAACAGAAAAAATAAAAAAAAAGAAAGCCGAAAATAATCATTTAAAACCTTATATTCAGGTTTTTAAAACATTAAATGGACCTTATTGCGAATAATTTTAAAATTCTGTTAATAATGTTTGGATACGTTTCTTATACTGATTTGTATTCGTTTCTCTATCAGTTCCCATCTTTCAATAATCAACTATAAACCAAGAAATACACTACACCCGCAATACAATAATGAACAACATTACTTACTTCATTACGTAACAAATCGATTGGAGATTGACTATTTTCACGGCATGTCTCGTATTCTTGATTCCATTCACTAGGATTGTCATAATTGTAATTTTGTCCAGAAACACTACAAAAAACTTTAAGATAAATGAGTTATAGAATCAGTTTGTTACTCTTATTTCAGTCTTATTTTAATAATTTTTATCATTCACTTATTTATTTTTAACAAAAACAGATCTTAACACATTCATAAAAATCGGTTAAGCAGTTTAAAAGAATCAAAAGTTTTAATAAAGTAAAGAGCACGTTTGTATGTGTTCTTTTTTCAGAAAAATTGAACATTCGAAAAAAGATTATAAATACCTTTAAGGCAAATTAACCTTAAAATATATTAAAAGGCCTTTACCTTGAAGACCCCAGAAAATAAAATGCAAGACAGGGTCGCACGAACTTCCTCTTATGTACATAAAAGACTAAGAATTTCAAAAATGAATGGCGCAAAATTTTAGTTGAATTAGTACGATGTTAAAGCTGTTTTAGTATGAAACTAGGTGAAAACAACGATTTTGCAAATTTTAATCGAATATAGCATCATACTTTCTCTACCTTTTTATTAAAGTTTAAATCATCGAATGGTTTATTGCACGAACTGTCATTGTTTAAGGTGTGTTCAGAAGCAATTTATAAAGAAAATTGCTTTAGTACGTGAAAATGTTCAAAATAAGAAATGCGTTAGTAAACTACTTTAAAGTTAGCAAATAGTTAAGTGGTATCATACTAATACCTTACTAATAGGCGTATGCGCCAATGTTAGTAGAGAAAAACTGTTCATAAGCATAAAATTAATTTTTTAAATGACTAATACAACTTCTTTAGTAGTTGGAGCTAAAAACAGGATTCCATGTGATTCAAGCAATTATTAGTTTGTGCAAGACCAAAAATTATAAGTCCTTGTAATGGTTTCTTAATAAAATAAGGTTTTATATAAAAAAATTTTAAAATATTAAAAAAAAAAACTTGGTACGTCAACTTCAGGTTTTTATGATTGTACGAATGAAAATTAAATTTCCAAAAAAATATTGACCCAGTTTTGAGATATCGAATTTTCCAAAAAAAAATGATTTTTTTTTTTCAAAAATTCAAAAAATATTTTTTTTAGGTTTTGAAATGCAATGTTTCTTAAAGTTTTTAGAAGCATCTCTATAAAAAATTTCATTAAAATCAGTTATGTTGATAATGAGAAATTTAAAATTTTAAAAAATCGTTCTATGGTAGGTACAGTCAGTAATATCTTGTTTTCAAAATGTTTTATATTAAATTATAGATCTTAAAAATTAATCGAAAGACTAAAAATTTAAGCAAAATTCTCGGAACCGTTTTCGAGACAAATACGATTTTCGAAAACCATTTTTTAACATTTGTATGGAGGGTAACGTTATTTTTAGGTAAAATAATTTTTTTTCTCATATCTTGGAGATTATTTTAAGAAACTTTTATTTATCAAGTTTTAAAAATATCGAGCATGGGGTTTTCGAAATATTGAGTTTTGAAAAAAAATTTTGAAATTTTTTTTAAAAATCGAAAAGAAATAATATTTAAACTGCTGAGGAGCCTTAACATAAAAAAAAATGATAAAAATCGGTCGTACGGTTTTTGAGAAAATCAAAAACAAAAAAATGGTTCCAAGGGAGGTACCAAAAATAAAAATTTTTGAAATTTTTTTTTTCATTCATTACCTAGCTTTAACTAAATGAAATTTTATAAATTTTTTTTTTAAATCTGTGGACAATTTTTGAGAAAAATTTTTTTTATAAAATTTCGAAAAAAAAAATCGTATGGCAGGTACCGTTATTTTTGGTCTTAAAAATCAAATCAAAAAATATATCCAGGGGGAAAAAAATTAAACCCATATCTACCAAGTTTAAAGAAAATCGGCCGAGCCGTTTATCTGTAATCGAACAGACAGACAGAATTGCGAGACCCACTTTTTTGGTCTTCGCTATTATCGTAATGTCAACTTTGATCAAAATCTCGAGTTCGATTTTTTTTCCGAATGCATAACTTGCCTTATGTATAGTACCTATAAGTCGCAAGTAAAGAATAAGCTTTTGTATAAAAAGTTTTCAAAACATTTTTAAGAAAAAATTTTGGTACGCCAACTTAAAGTTTTTATCATTTTTTTTTATAATCTACACGCGCTCAAGGGATTATGATTACCCTTTAAATGTTTGAACACAGCGCGAGCGTGATGTCAAGGAAGAGAAAGAAGGATAGGAAAGATGTGTGGCACAATGTTCTGAGACTGAAGGTTGTTGTCTCAGATATTTTATCTCCAGGGATGGCGGCTGAACTAAAGCGGAGAATACCGTGTCTTATTTCTATGTCGCTTATAATTCACATTATTTATTATTTTAATTTCCAACGAAAATCCTTTATCCCAATAATGAGAAATTCAAAATTCGAAAAAATTGTTCTATGGTAGAAATACAGTCTGTAATATCTTGATTTCAATTTTTATAATTAAAAAAAAATTAATCAAAAGAAAAAAAAATTATCAAAATTTTCGGAGGCGTTTTCAAGAAAAATACGATTTTTAAAAACCATTTTTGTATGGTGGATACCGTTGTTCTTAAGTTAAATCAGTTTTTTCCCACATTACTGTAAATTACATTAAGAAACTTTTATTTATCAAGTTTAGGAAAAATCCAGCATGGGGTTATCGAAATATTAAATTTTGGGTTTTTTTTTTAAATCCGAACATTTTTTTTTTTAATTTGAATACACGATAATATTCAAACTTTTAGGAAGCTTAAACATAAAAAAAATGATCAAATCAGTTGCACCGTTTTGGAGAAAATCAAAAACAAAAAAAAGGGTTCCAAGAGGTGTACCAAAAATAACCATTTTTTGGGAAAATTTGTTCAACCATTAAGTAGCTTTAACTAAATGAAATTGTTTGATTTTTTTTAATCTGTGGGACAGTTTTCGAGAAAAAAAATATTTTTAAGATTTCGAAAAAATTCGTATGGCAGGTACCATTATGTTTGGTCTTAAAAAAAAAAAAAAAAAAACAGAAAAAAAGTGTCGGGTGAAAAATTTAAAAACCGCCGAGCTGTTTAGGTTGTAAACAGACAGAATTTCGAGACCCACTTTTTTCGTCTTCGCTATCATCGTAATGTCAACTTTGATCAAAATCTCGAGTTCGATTTTTTTTAAGAATGCATGACTTGCCTTATTGTACTTATAAGTCGCAAGTAAAAATGTTACTGCATCTTGCGTGGAAGTAATAAATCCTCCCAGATCATATCATGTTATGAAAAATGCTTCTTGTCTTAGCCGTTAGAAAATTGAAGGTCCCTTCCAGTTGACAACACTCACATAAAAACATTTGAAAGTTGCAAGAAAATCTTTTAAGAATATCAACAATTACCACCATTACAAAAGATCAAATCAAAAGGAACAGGCCAACAACTTGAGGGAAGATGTTGAAAGTTGTAGTTTTTACAAAAAATATGAATGAACTAGTGACATTTTCCCAAATTCCCCAAACAACAACAAGTTATATCTATTTAAATAAATACAAAATTATGTGAATAAACGATACTTAATGTACATAAAACTTTCAATTTTTTCTTATTTTGGTGAACATTGTATTTGAAAAGTTTTGGTAAAGGTATAATATTTTACATCCCCTATCCACTCGAGCTGAAGATGATCTACCTGGTTTCTTTCGTAATGAGTTTTTGGAAAGACCTTTCTATCGTTATAACCTCTAAACTATCAAAATATCATGAATTATAACAATTATCTTTATTTATATTTTTGTTTATTTATAATTGAAAATAAAATTGTTAATTTCATATCGCAAATTTTTAGTTCTTAAAAACAAGTCAAATTGAGTACTCAAATGTTTTTTTTTTGTTTTATAAAAAGAGAGAATTTCAGAGAACCAGAAAAATCACGAATAATATGAATGTTTACTAAAATGAATCAGTTGTCCTCTCGATTCAAAAACAACTCTCAAAGCAAAATGTATCATTATAAATACCTGTCAACGATAAAAGGATGAACCCAAAACGGGAAAAGTCAGCAGAGCTCATGACAGTTTATTTTTAACAAAAGATTAATACTATTACTTTGGGAAACGACAGAACCGTAGTGAATATCCAGAACAAATGATCATCGTTTTATTAAACTAAATTTGACTTTATCTTAGTATCTACTTTAAAATGAACACTACAGAAAACCCACAATTAACATTTTAATTATTGAGTCCAAGTAAGATAAAAAGTAGATATAATTAAAAAATGTGAATAATTAGGCAATTTATAAGTTTTAATTGTTAAAGCGAGCGTGTTATTAGATTATTCTTAATAAACTACAGATTGAATAGTATGTAGAAATTTAAAAAGAATACTTAGATGTTTGATAAATTATAGTTCATATTTGTAACTATTAAATTGTTTTGTAGATAAACTATTTCGCGATTCCTTTGATTAATCAATTTTGATTCTATAAGAAAGGTCTATTTTAGTTGTTATAATCGTCCTTAATATAAATTGATATCGCTATAGGTATATACATATATGTAATTAATTAACTACATGACCTTATCATGAAAAGTTTTAAATAATACCTTGACTTAAATTTGAAATTAATAATGTATTTACATATTTATAGAAGGTAAATATCTTTTTCTTATCACCATTGTTACCATTTTAGATTATAATTGATAAATATTTGCTTTTGTAACTGGCAGTTTATGATTTTTAGCACTAGGACAATAACTGATCTATAAGTTAAGTGTTCATTACTTTTTCTCTTAAGAGCGCAGTGTCTGTACATTTTGGGACCTCTATCTAATTGCGTCTGATAAATTTCGTTTTGAACTTAATCTAAAGAAGAGACTCGGATTCAGATTCGCTCTTCAACCACCCAAAATAAATAACGAGTTGACCTGACACCGATAGCGACACCTGTGCTCCAAATGATGGCATAAATTATTACGAAAAGTAAACAAAACTGAATTTCTTCTCTAATTTTTACTTGTGACGCACGTATAGAATATGGAAAGTTATCATTCGTAAAAATAAAATTGAAATCGATCTCGAGATTTTGGTTATACTTGACATTAACACGATGAAAAGTGGGTCTCGAAATTTTGTATATCAGTCTGTTCGACTACAGCCCAAACGGCTCGGCCGATTTTCTTAAAGCCTGGTAGATAAGAAATAAGACTACCTGCCATCATACGAATTATTTTCGAAATTTTATATAGGGGAGAGTGGGGAACATTTGAACAATGCGTATAAAATTTTACTTTATTACTCTTTTTTAAAAGTAATTTAAAATTTTAACCTGTCAATACCATATCCATGAAAGTCATTGACTTTCCTTGATTCTCTTAGTTGTCTCTCGGACTTCGAGGTGAATGTTCTTTTTGCTAGTTTAAGTGTTTTGTTTTCGTTTAATAGTTTTAAGAATTTAAAAAAAAATTAATGCGCGATTTTAAAACAGGAACACATTTTTTTGGAGGAAAAATATGTAAATTTTAAAATTAATTACGGAAAGTTTTTAACTGGATATATTTCAGTTAAATATTTATAATAAATTTTATGTCACTGGAACAGTTCGGGCAGATTTGAACAGGCGTGTTGGGGTACTTTTGAATCAAAACTGCCCCGATTAGTCTTTTTTAAACATATTTAAGACATTTAAGAGAAAATTTAATCAGCTTCAAGCAATTTGTTATATGTTCTATAGGGCAACTATTGGTTTAAGGTAAAAAATTTTTCTCATATCGTCTGTCAGTCTCATTTCTCTGTCTTATTTTTGAGCTATTGAATACTGAAAACAAGACCTAGTTAAAGCTTTCTAGACAGGTCGAAAAAATCTTCAAATTTTGTTAGCTTTAACTTTAATAAGCTAGCTTAAGCTTATTCTTATTCACTAAAAATCCAAGTTTTAGCTTTTACTTCTTTTTATTCACAAGGCCAAATATTTGATCCGAAGCTCGAAGATGAATTACGGATTGATCAAAATTCAAGCTCGAGTATTAGCATTTGATGATTTGGGTTAGTTTTAAGTTTGTAATATTTTTTATTAATCTTTGTGAAGTTTTGTTTTCTTTCTACAAATACATGAATATGATATAACAAAAGTATTAAGGTTCTTTTAGTGCCCTTTTAAAGTTCAAAAGCGCCCCATGCATGGGGCACATAAGAACCTATATTGGTTGGAGATAAAAATTCAATATAAATATTTCGTTAAATGGACCAAATATTTTTCTAAATTGAACATCAATACCACTGTTCAATGTGAGTAAAATATCAGGCCAATTGCTCGAATATTTTAAGTTTTATCAGTCAGGAAAGCAAAATGTGTTCAAATGTGCCCCACTCTCCACTAATATTTATTTTTTCAAAAACTGTTCCACAGATTTTTACTTGCTACTTATCTATACTTCTATACTATTATATGTATAAAAGCGAAACCATTTTAAAGTTTGTAACGCACGATCTCAGAAAGTAGTCAACCGATTTATTTGAAATAAATTTTATTATTTTTAACTTCCCATAGGGAGTTATTGTAACCGGTCCGATTTGTCAAATTGGAATTTTTGACATTTCTCGACGTTTCAAGGTCCCTAGAGGCTATATCAATCATTTTTAGAGAGATGTATGTGTGTGTGTGTGTACGTACGTTCGTACGTGCGTACGTTCGTACGTCCGTACGTTCTGGTACCATTTTTCGTTGTCGATATCTCAAGAACGAGTAAAGATATCGACTTCAAATAAATTTTGTTTAATAGATAATAACTTCGAAAGAGGCTGAAAGGGCGGTTATTAAAATTCAGTGAGTCGTTTTTTCACTATAACGGTTTAAAAAAAAAGTAAAAATTTTGGTTAGTTTCAAATATCTCACAAAAAATAATGCTATTGATTACAAATAAAATTTAATGAACCCATAATAAGGTCATACAGATTTGGTATGAATTTGAAAAAAAATTAACATACCGTTATTTTTTTAAATAAAAAAAAAACTGAAAAAAAAAATTTCATAACCCAGATATTCTAAGAACGGAAAACAATTTGAAACTCAAAATAATTTTATTTTACGAAAAATAATGTGTTTGACAACTGGTGAAAATTTCAAAAAAAATCAGTTTACAGTTTTTTTTACAAAAAATAAAAAACCATAAAAAATTCTATTGAAAATTGGTAAAAATTGTTTTTCGACTCAAATTTCTCGAGAACTATCAGTGGTATTGACTTCTAATTTAGTTTATTTTATACATAGTATAATTTTGTACAATTGGTAAAATGTTGACAAATATTGAATTAATAGTTTTTTTTTTTTTAATAAAAAAAACTAATAAAAATTCTAGTGAAAACTAGTTAAAATTGTATTTCAAGTCGAATTTCTCGATACCTTACCGTAAGAATGTATACTAAGCGACATTTCTAAAATTGTTCAGGAAACGAAAAAAACGAAGAAAGTTCTAGTTGAATCATAGTGTGCTAAGAGACAGTTTTGGTTAAACTCTAAACATCTAACAAAATTTTTTGTTGCTCACGACAATGAGATCTTTATTAATGTCACTTAGCATAATTTTTTTGGCGGATAATACAAATTTCACGGGGCAACATTATTTTAATGAGAAAACATGGCAGTTGATAAATTTTTTTATTCGTACTTTAGTTTCCTTTTCATGCATAATAGGTTGGCGAAACCCAGGCCAAACCTTAACATATAGTATATTTCCTCATCAAAAAGTCATTTTCGAAAAAAGTGTCGCTTAGTACATTCTTTTTGTAAGCACTCTTCCATCAATAACCAAACCATATCTTTTATATTTGAATATTTCGTTTTTAAATTGTTTTCAATTAAAATGTTTGGAACCGAAATAACAAAGTAATTTCTATAATTTTGGTGGGGGCAATACCCCCATTTATTTAGCTTAATACAAACTTAATCTAACTTAAAACTATGAAACTTACAGTTAGGGTTAGGCTAATTTAAAACTATAATTGGATTGTGTTTCGGAGGAGGTTTTTTAGGCAGGGAGTGCTGAGGTTAAAGTCGAAATCGTTTTCATTCGAATTAACCCTCCGCAGCATACGCGTAATAGGTTCGTTGGAGCCATAGGAGGTACGGTGGGTGGGGAGATAGAAGAGGCGAGGATTTCTAAGGTTACGAGGGTTTGTGCTGAAA
The DNA here is from genome assembly GCA_911387755.1 of Chrysotoxum bicinctum. NCBI lineage: Eukaryota > Metazoa > Arthropoda > Insecta > Diptera > Syrphidae > Chrysotoxum > Chrysotoxum bicinctum. Next base: position 79,132,071 of record OU426988.1, on the reverse strand, counting down.
AAGATAGAGTTGTAAAGAGTTTGACAGTCAACAGAGCCTGAGAGAAGCCGATGAATGAAGAGAATCTCTGCTATATCTCTCCGTTCTTGCAGTGTATTTAAGTTAATTAGTTGAAGGCGGTTCTGGTAGGGGGGCAGGATCAAGGGATTATTCCAAGACAGGCCGCAAAGGGCAAATCTTAGGAAGCGACGTTGAATGCTCTCGATTCTAGAGATGTGGATTTGTTGATATGGGGACCAAACTTGACTGGCGTACTCAAGTAGAGGACGAACAAACGTTATGTAAAGGGATCGGGTGACGTAGGGGTCGGAGAATTCTTTGGACCACCGTTTAACAAAACCAAGTGAGGAGTTGGCTTTTAAAATAATATTATCGATATGTGCCAAGAAGTTGAGCTCTCGGTCGCATAATATTCCTAGGTCGCGGATCGATTCAACAGTTGATATGGGTTGGTTATGTAGAAGGTAGAGACGTGGAGGAGATTTTATGTGTTTATGTGAAAAAGTGATTGATTGGCATTTGGCAATATTTAGCTCTAAGCAGTTTTTAAGGCACCACACTGAGAAACTGTCGAGATCTTGTTGGATAAGGGAAGAGTCGTGTTTTGAAGAAATTGTTTTGAAGATCTTAGTATCGTCAACGTAGAGTGAGATATGGGAATGTTTGATGACGTTTTCAATATCGTTAATGGTAAGAATGAAAAGGAGAGGACCTAAGTGACTGCCTTGTGGGACTCCGGAGGTAGCTAAGAAAGGACTAGAGAGGGAAGATCTGAAACGAACACAGTAATAACGGTTTTCTAGATAAGAAGAAATCCATTTCAAGAAATTAGGTTCAAAGCCAAGGGCGGATAATTTGAAAAGTATTAGTTTATGCGAAATTTTGTCAAAAGCTTTGCTAAAGTCAGTAAATATAGCGTCAACTTCCTTTCCGTTCTCTAAGGCAGATAGGGAATACGATACAAATTCGACAAGGTTAGTGGTTGTAGACCTACATTTAAGAAAGCCGTGTTGTCTTGGAGAGATCAGAGACTTACAGCGGAAACTTAAAATTTCGTACAAGATACTTTCAAATATTTTAGGTATATGTGAAAGTTTGGCAATGGGACGATAGTTTTTAACATCGCTCTTAGGACCCTTTTTGTGTATTGGGGTTATGAAAGAGGTTTTCCATACCTGAGGAAATTCTCCTTGAGATAGCGACAAGCTGAAAATATTAGAGAGGGGAAAAGAGAGGGATGAAGAGCATTCTTTCAGGAATATTGCAGGGAGGCCATCAGGACCAGGAAGAAATTCGTCATTAAGTTGATTTAGCTTATTTTCGATTAGACATGGGTCAACGGTAAGCGGAAGAGATGGGCCTAGGGAGAAATTTGGCAAGTAATCGAAATAACCAGAATCAGGTACAAAGGAGTCGTCAGTGAAAGATTTCTTGAAAAAGGTGGCAAAAAAGTTGGCAATACCGTGCGAATTATTTGAAGTTTCGGTATTGAAGGAAAGAGGGGTAGGGTAACCATCGGATTTTCTTTTGAAATTGACGAACTGAAAGAACGACTTAGGATCATTTATAAGGTTGGTTTGTGTTTCAGGTAAGTAGCGTTGGTAAAGGGAGTTGTATAGTTCGGTAAAGTGAAGATAGGAACCAAGGTAGTTAGAATAATCGGTGGGAGAGTTAGTGCGGAGGAAAATTGTCCACAACTTGTTTCTCTTATTACGCAAAGAGCGAAGCTTGCGGTTATAAAAAGGTGGTGAAGCGAACGATGATTTATGGCGACAAAAGGGTACATGGAGTGAAATAGAATTGAATATTTCTGTGTAAAATATTTCTGGGGCATCTTTCACAATAAGGTTATCAAAATTGAAAATATAATACATAATTTTATAATTTTATTATCAACTTAGTTTTTAGAAGAATGTATGTACTGTACATACGTATATGAATAAGGTTGTTCAGTTGTACCCAAGTCCCACATATTCAAATTCCATTAATAGCTATGGTAAAATTGAAGAAAACGTCACAATATGTTTTTATCTTTTTGTCCATTAAAAAGATGTAAAATTCTACTCAAGGCTTTCTTAGGTGTAGGAACACAGATATTAAAAAACCTGGAAATCTATAATTCAGTATATAATATGTACCTACCAACCTTCGTAATTATTACAAGAAATTTAACATTTTAAATAGAAAAGTTTAAAATTAATTAAACACATTTTTTGCAAAAAAAAAAAACATAAAATGATCGACTAAGTATCCTCATCATCAACAAAACAAAGCAAATTTCCTAATATCATAGTATGCCACAAGCATCATCGATTTTTAAAACAGGAGTCATTGTATATCCAGTGCAGATCACAGCCTTTCAATCCGGAAAAACCGCAACAACAATTACACTATGAAACCATCTACTTCGATCTTCCATCTAATGCTCTGTGATCGAAGTATGTATACAAAATATCATACCAATTACCACAACAGGTACAGTACAGATACAGCTAAAGTTTGTTTCGCTGAAAACTTGGTTATTTGAAAAAAAAAAACTAAATATAAAGTTTTCAAGTCCACAAATGGGAAGTTATCAGTGTGGGTCGCACCCAGCCTCTTTTTAGTTTTTGATTTTCTCAAAAGTGGTACCACCGATTTTGATCATTTTTTTATGTGAAGGCTTCCCAGCAGTTTTAATATTTTTGTGTATTCAAATTTTCAAAAACATTTTTTTGGATTTTTAAAAAAAAATTAAAAATTTTTTTGGGAAACTCAATATTTCGAAAACCCCACGCTCGATTTTTTTAAAACTTGATAAAAAAAAAGTTTTTTAATATAAATTATAAGATGTAAGAAAAACAAATTTATTTTATCTAAAAATAACGGTACCCTATATCCAAATGTTAAAAAATGGTTTCGGAAAATCGTATTTTTCTCGAGAACGGTTTTTTTTCGTTTGATTAATTTTTACGATCTATAACCAAATAAAATTGAAATCAAGATATTACTGACTGTATACCTACCATAGAACAATTTTTTCAAATTTAAAATTTCTCATTATCGACAAAACGGATTTTAATGAAATTTTTTATAGAGAAGCTTGTAAAGAGTTTAAAAAACATTGCATTTCAAAACTTAAAAAACAATAATTTTTGAGGTTTTGCAAAAAAAAAAATCAATTTTTTTTTTTTGAAAATTCGATATCTCAGAAACGGATCAATATTTTTGTTTGTAAATTTAATTTTTATTTGAAAAATAATAAAAATTTTAAATTGGCGTACCAAAATTTTTTCTTATAAACGTTTTAAAAATTTTGTGTATAAAAGCTTATTTTTTTTAAGAAAACAGTAAAGACTTATAATTTTTGTTTTTGCATAAGCTAATATTTGCTTGAATCACAAAGCATCCTGTTTTTAGCTCCTACTACTAAAGGAGTTGTTTTAGTCTATTAAAAAATGAATTTTATGCTTATGAACAGTTTTTCTCTAATAACATTCATTTCTTAGTCGTTTGCATAAGAGGAAGTTCGTGCGACCCAGTCGTGCATTTTATTTTATTTACTTCACAATATTCTACGACCAACATGCATCAGTAAAACATGCAAGCCATCAATTTCGGACGCCAGAAATGACATGATTCTTCATTTGGTGAGTGTGAATAATTTTAAACAAAAAGATGAGCTCAAGGAACGCGCAGTTAGGAGAATATGAAGAATGTTTAAAAGAGTTTTGTTTTCATTGAGGAAAGTCGGTACTACTCGTATAGTAATATTATTAATGAAATCGGTCCTTTGAAACATTCTTGGTATTTCAGATTCGAAGGAAAACATAAATCATAAATATTCCATAAAAAGTTGTCTCCAGTTTTCATATGAAGCTCTTAATAACACTTTTTACTTGAGATATACATATGTAGGTACTATAGGGCAAGTTCTGCATTGGGAAAAAAAATCGAACTCGAGATTTTGATCAAAGTTGACATTACGATGATAGCGAAGACGAAAAAAGTGGGTCCAGCAATTCCGTCTGTCTGTCTGTATGTCTGTCTGTCAGTCTGTCTGTATGTCTGTACCTCGAACTACAGCCTAAGCTATTGGAGGTATTTTTTTCAAACTCGGTAGTTAAGGGTCTTCGGTGATTCCCTAGAGGGAAAATTGAAATTTTTTTTAGCACCAAAACTAACGGTACCCCCCATACACACGTAATGCAAAATCTTATTTATCTCGAAAACGGCTCTAACGATTTTGATAAAAAAAATTAGGTGTGATATTATAGACATGGACTACATTTTGGTCAACAAAAATTTTGGGGCAAAATGTTATTACCGGTACCTGTCCAAGAACCGTTTTTTTTTTTTTGATTTTCGACTTCCTCATTAACGGCTCTAACGATTTTAACCAAAAATTTTCATCAGGAGCTCCCTTAAGTTTAAAATAATATTGTATATAAAAATATTCGAAAAATTATTTGTTGGGTTTTTTTGAAAAAAAATTTTTTTTTTTTTGAAAAATCAATGTCTTCAAAACCTATGAACGATTATTTTTTGAAATTATTTCCTAAAATCAATATTATTAAATACTTAAAATTCGCATCCCACATTTTTTCCTTGAAAAATTCTAAAGAAAATTTCTTATATAAAAAATTTATTTAATAATAAATCGATTTTTTAAAGTTTGTTTGCATAAATTCATACTTTTCTAGAAATCAGACGGCAATTTTATGCATTTGAACATTATTATCTCATTAAATTCATGTTTTTAAAATGTATCTTAAATTCCAAAGTACTTTAACATAAGAGCAAGTTCGTGCGATCCAGTCGTGCATTTTATTTTATGATGATTTTTCTAATGTGTCAAAGGAAACTCCGTTTAATTTAATTGAACTTCCATTTTACCAGAGTTTATATGCTATGCACACAATTAGCTCTTGGATGGCAAGTTGAAACTTTGTTTTATTGACAACTTTTCAACATATTGTGTAAAACATACATATAACCTTAAACAGTAATGAAACAGTTCTTCGATTTTAAGATTAAACCTTGTGTACCTGCACATGTTCCTATGCATAATCAGAGTTCTATAAATTTGTCGAACTTTTATATAATATGTATGTATGTATGTACATACATGTATACATATGTATATTATTAAAACCCCAGATCACTTATGTATATTGTTTAAGATGATTCAGATCTAGGATGCTTACGATTTCTATTGTTTAAGTTGTCAAATTAAAAAAATCTATGTACATATCGACGATATTTAAAAGCGACGATATATCGACGACATATCGTCGCTTTTCCGGCAGACTGGCATAAGTCGAAATTTGTAAATTTTCAGGAGAGCCTTTTAAAGTTATTTTCACATTCATAAAAAACCAAACTCGAATGTTGAATACATGAAAAATTGCATTTTTTGTTTGTTAAGTTTTATAGAAAACGAAATATTTAAAAAAACAAAAATTGATTTATGCGGTTTTTCGAAAATACATAGAAAATGACAGGGATCTTTGTGAAAATTGACAGCGGCGCCTTTTCATAACTCGGAAACTAGAAGAAGTAGGTTAATCCCGATTACACAGAAAAATTGTATTTTATTTTCGGAGCAGTTCTGTGTTCTAAACTAAAAAACGACAAATTTCGACTTATGCCACTCTGCCGGAAAAGCGACGATATATGTATGTGAGAACACAAAAAGAAATAAAAGAAAGATATTTTTTTCAATTCTAACTTAATACTTTTATCTTTTTAAATGGGCTGTAGTATAAATACATCAATTTTAAAGAATTCTTTCGAACATTTGTTTAATTTTACGTTATCCCACGACCTATGGTAAGTACATTATGAATAAGTCAAATTTTTGATTTGAAAATTTCGTATTAATGGTATTTAATGTTTACTTAATTTAATAAGATCAGAAGTAGAAAACTTTAGATTTTTTTTTTTGAGTTTTCAAGAAACAAACGATTTAACATAATCTTACAAAATTAAACATTAATTCCTAAATGAACTAGAAAAATACCGAAAATATGTTTTTATCACAACAACTTTTTTTAACAAACTTATAACAATTGTTATTGTTGACGCAACAAAGTAATTTTCAATTTTTTCAACAATTCATTTTTGAGGCAACAATAATTGTTCTCAACTATCTGACATTTTTAGTTGTTGAGGTAAGAGCTTTTAATTTAATTTATTTAACAAAAAAGTTTTTGAGTTAAAAATTTTAATTCTTATGTTTTTGCCAACACTTGTAATATTGATTCAAGAACTGAGATATTTGGGTTAATATTAACCAACGAAAATGGTTGAGCGAAAGTATAAAATTGTTGGCGTTAGAACTTTTTTTTCTGAGTCAGTATTTTTGCGAGTCCATAACTTATCATTACTTTATATCAAATAAAAACACTCTACCTACTACTCTTTGGAGAAAGCTTTCAACACCATGTGGTTAAAGGGTGGTCTCCATCTAAAACTGTCCCGACTTGTCTTAAGTAAAGCACAGTTTTTTTTAATTTTTTGAAATTCATTTTTTATTTGTTCATTTGTTGTTATTTACTATGAAAAACTTGTCTTCTTATAATTATTTTACAACTAACTTACTAGCCCGAATGGGGCTTTAAGGTAAACTTTATAATTAATTATTGCTAGTTAGTGTCTTTCGGCTTAAAAACTAACTTAATACTAAAATTTGTTCATGTTTTTTCTTATTTGTTCAATAAATAAAAAAAAAATCTGTAACATTTTATTATTTTATATAAATCTCACAAATATAATATGATTTTTTTGCTATTTTCTTTTTGGCAACACTGGTTTTGACAGCTCGCGCACGTTTCGTGTTTTTTGTCACTGTCAAACATCTTCAGTTTGGTCTAACCATGAATCGTCTTACAAATGAACAACGTTTGCAAATTATTGAATTTTATTATCAAAATGCGTGCTCTGTTAAGAAAGTTCATCGCGCGCTTCTTCTATTTTATGGTCAGTTTAATCGACCTACTGAGGCGTTTATTCGGACTATTGTGACTAAATTTCGCACAAAATTTTCATTGTTGGACATTAAACCACCAACACGCTTACGTAGAGTGCGTAGAGTGCATCCAAAAACATTGCAAGAGCTACCAATGCATCCAGAAAAAGTCACTGTTTGGTGCAGATTATGGGCTCGCGGAATCATTGGGACGTATTTCTTCAAAGATGATGTGAATCGAAACGTTACTGTGAATGGTCAGCGCTACCGTGCAATGATAACAAACTTTTTTTTGCGCAAATGGAATGACATGTGGTTTCAACAAGACGGTAGATACCACATGCCACACAGAATGCGTAACAATGGACAATTTAGAGGCGAGTTCGTTGAACAGCTTATTTCACGATTGGGGATAGGTTAGGTTAGGTTAGGAGGGGTGTGCACAGCACAAGGCTGTTGCGTACACGGGGGCCTATTGGTCCATTGTGATCCCCTATTAATAAAAGCAGAGATGCTCCTAACTAATGTCTGATGTAGACTGGTTCATTTTCGAACCAGCCTGTGCTTACAATGATTTTTCTCATGTTTGCCATTGAGACCTGCGTTAGATCGTCTAGGTCTCCAACAAACCTGTTTCCAAAGTAGCGGAGGCGATTTGCTTGGAGGTTTGGACAGTCACAGAGCAAGTGTTTAATGGTTTCAATCTCTTCGACATCCTGACAGCTCCTACAGAAATCTGGCGCAAATGCACCCATTCTTATGGCCATTGTGCCAATGGCGCAGTGACCCGTCAGTACACCTATCAGGATTCTGATGTTCTTTTTACTGAGCGATAAGATATATCGAGTTTCCTTTTCATTAATTCTAGGCCATAAACTTCTAGAGATAACGCAGTCGTCCCTGGAGGACCAGGAGTTATTGATTCGCTCTTTCGTTATTAGGTCTATTTTCCTTTTAATCACGCCAATCGGGATTTTTGGTCCCAAATTTAAATGGCTACTGCTGTTTTTATTTGATTCTGACCCTTTCCTTGCCAGTTCATCTGCTATTTCATTCCCTTCTATATTACTATGTCCAGGAACCCAGCAGAGGTTGACTTGGTTGGTGTTGCAAATATTGTTCAGCATGTCTCGGCATTTTGTTACTGTTTTGGATCTTATAGTCTCACTGGCTAAAGCTTTGATGGCCGCTTGGCTGTCCACGAAAAATGTGATCTCCGACGAGTTCAATTCTTTCGTGCGTAGCAATTCTGCCGCCTTTTCAATAGCGTAAATCTCAGCCTGAAAGACACTACACTCATCTGGGAGTTTGAATGATTCTTTTATATTGAGAGATTCACAGAACACCCCAGCTCCTGTTCCTTCTTCCATTTTTGACCCATCGGTGTAGAATGAAATACCTTGTTCACTAATTAGTGAGTTGGATTCCCACTCCTGTCTTTCGGGTATAGTAGTGGAGAAGTATCTGTTGAAATCTATTCTGGGTGGTAAGTAGTCCGTTGTCACATTAAGCCCTGCCACTTTGTCATACCTTTGCAGGATAGACCCATGACCATGACTGCTGTGCTTCCAAGAGCCCATTTCTTTAAGCCGAATTGCGCTTTTGGCTGCTGTGCATTTTATGTGCTCGTCCAGGACTGGAAGATTTAGAATAATTTCCAGCCCCGCCTGTGGCGTAGAACTCTGTGTCCCCGTTATCCCTAAACAGGCTAGTCTCTGTACCTTATTCAGGTTTTTGAGATAGCTTCTTTTTTCTACGGCCGTCCACCACACGATCGACCCATAGGTAAGTATGGGACGAACTATCGCCGTGTACATCCACTGTATGACCTGCGGTCGCATGCCCCACCGTGTACCGAAGGTTTTTTTGCATGTGTAGAGAGCGCATAATGCTCTTTTCATTCTTTCCTCTGTGTTACGTTTCCATGTTAGCTTGGAATCAAGAATTACTCCAAGATATTTAGCCTCGTTGGAAAGTTTCAGGGGAATATCGTTAAGCTTTGGAGGGGTAAAATCCTCCAATTTCCTTTTCTTCGTAAACAGGACTAGTTCGGTTTTGGAAGGGTTAACTCCGAGACCGTTTTGTGCTGTCCAAGAAGATAGTTCTTTAAGTGTAGATTCCATAATATCCTTGATGGTGGTAAGATATTTACCCGATATCAGAATTACTATGTCGTCCGCATAGGCTACTATTTTAATGCCCTGATTCTTAAATCTTGTGAGAATTTTGTTAACAACCAGGACCCAGAGAAGAGGTGAAATTACTCCTCCTTGTGGAGTGCCTCTTGTAACCGATTTCTCTACTTTGCTATCCCCAAGTTGCGAGCTAATGATTCTACCATTGAGCATGGTATAAATCCAGTCCACAATAGCAGATTCAACGCCAACTTCTTCTAGAGCAGATTTAATGGACTCCGTTTTTACGTTGTTAAACGCTCCTTCGATGTCCAAAAATGCTGCCATGGTGTATTCTTTGTGCTCGAGACTTTTCTCAATTTGTGAGACGACCTCGTGCAACGCAGTCTCCACTGACTTACCTTTCAGGTAAGCGTGTTGGTAGTTGCACAGGTTGCTTGGTTTGAGTAGGTCCCTAACATGCAGATCAATAATTCTCTCTAGTGTCTTGAGGAGAAACGAAGAGAGACTTATCGGTCTGTAATCTTTTGCAGTCGAGTGTGTCGGTTTTCCAGCTTTTGGAATAAAGACTACCTTAACTCTCCTCCAACTGATAGGGACGTATCTCCATTTGATACAACTTTTGAAGATTACCCTAACCCATGGGGTGATTATCTGTAGAGCATATTGAAGAAATGCCGGAATAATCTCATCTGGTCCGGCTGATTTGTAGGGTTTGAACGAGTTTATTGCCCACATAATCTTCTGCTCTGTGATAGCCTGTTCCAATTCTGGTACTGATTGTAAGATATCTAAGGTGTGTGGTTGTGTAAAACCCGGTCCTTGATGATTCTTACAGCCCGGGAAATGCGTTTCCATAAAGAGTTCAAGTGTTTCCTGGCTCGAGTTCGACCACGATCCATCGGGATGCTTAATGTATCCCGGAATCGTGGGATTGTGTGCAAGGATCTTTCGAAGTCTCGCAGCCTCACTTGTGTTCTCAATGGATTCACATTTGGGGATGGTCGATGGACCGCCTAGATCGTGCGATTTAACGCCTCTAGACTATTTTTTTGTGAGGCCTATATGTTAAGGGTTAAGGCTCATGTCTATAGCGACAAGCGCGCTTCGATTGACGCACTGGAAGTCAACATTGAAGTATTTATTCGTAAGACACGGGCCGAAATGTTAGAAAGAGTATGCCAAAATTTTACTAAGCGGATAGACCATTTGAGGCGCAGCCGCGGCGAAGATTTGCATGAAATAATCTTCAAACATTAAATTATATCGACCGTACTATCGATTCAAATAAAGATTTAATGAATATTTCTGAATTGTATGAATTATGAATTAAAATACGTACTTAAAAACTACAACAGCGTGGTTTTTAAGTAAGAAGTAGGTTAGCCACTGTAGATATGTGCCTGTACATGCTTAACAGGAGAATATTTTTTAATGTACATACAACTCACTGTAAAACTTTTACATAAACATAAAACATTTAACATAAAACATAGCTTTTGGTGAGTGTGAGTCATCAATACTATTCAGAATGTATATCGCGTACATAACAGCCCCAAAAAAATGAGATCATCCGAATTCCTATGCACTCCGTTCCGTCGAGCTTTAAGGAATTCTAGATGGAACTGGCTTAATCTGGCCACATAAACATCTATGGGCAAATAAAAGTGTAATATATTACAATGTAGTACCCAGAGGGATTCTGCAAAAGTTTATCAGGGGTGTACTGCCTCTTGCGAGGAATTAACAAGTCCTCCAGGAGTATCTCTTGTCATGAAAAGTGTTGCTAATTAGACTCTCAGTATCGGCAGAAAATTTTAGGTCCTCTCCATCCTGCTAACACGCACAAAGGTTAAGAGCTGTAGGTCATAGGATTTAGACTCTATACGAGCCGAAATTCAATTTTTTATTTATTGTTTTATTTTAAATAACATTGGAATCGGGCTATTTTGTACATAGCTGATGGCCTCACAGCAGGGTAATTTTCTACAGGGCCCTTATCACACCGAAGATTCATTCGGTTGTTTGGGAGGAAGTGACTTTGAAACTTTCTTAAATTATACAGCCCATCAGAGACGCATGACATATTTCAACGAGTTAATATAATTATATGTATATCGAGGCCAATATTAACAGAATATAGTAAATAATTATTAATTAAAGTTGATTCGTCGTCAAGATAAAAGAGCAATGTTCTCTACTAATAGCTTAATTCTTTTTAGGTTTTAGAGGTTACACGAATAAATATTACCTACTGTAAAATTTTAATAGGAAAAGTTAGAATGGTACCCAAAAAAAAATACAAAATATATCAAAACAAATAAAATTTAATTATTTTAAGTAGATTTAATTGCTTTTATAAATTTTCGTTAGTTTTTGTGTAGATGAAGATTGTTTGCATAGTATATTTTGTATAGTATATTTAAAAAATATGCCTTAATGAGATTTAAACTAAAACTTACAGTTTCAAACCATTACTCAAGAGCAAGTAACTGCGACACATTTATGTTTTCCAATACAAAGCTTTTTGAAAGTTCCAGTAAAAATTAGTTATTTAAGTTTTCCATCGGTTGAGCAATCAACTTTGAAATATAAACAAAATCCAATTTTTAGTATGTATCTGTCCGTCATTCGAACAAAGTCAGATCACCGGTACACTTTTAACTAAAGAATGTTCTAAGCTTTGAAATTGTGTTAGAAGTCTCTGTTACTAGCTTAGTGTTGCAGTTGAATTTGTTTTTTGTTGAAAATAATTGCATTGCAAGCAAGAGGTTACAGAGATATTCAAAGTGAAAAAAAAACAAGGGGGTTTTTCTGGGAAAAGGTAGGTACATACAATGAAAAAAAAAACTTGATATTAAATTATGTATTAATATATGTATTTATTTTTATTTATTGGACATTGCCAATGGGATATGTAAATATTTATAACATACCTAATTGGGCACAAAAGATTTTAATATTTATCAATAATAATTAATTGCTCTCTTAGAAATATTAAGAAAATCATTAAAAAATAAGTTTTCAATAAGTTGAACTCAGAAATGTGTAGGCCAAAACAGATTCTGGAAAATCTCTTATCAACAATAGTATACAAAAAACAAAACATTTTTTCAATGTAGGAAAACTGTTTGGATTATCGCAAGGATTTAGTATTTATAATGATTTATTAATCTGGGGAAAAAATAAAAACAAGTATTTCATGAATTTGGTTTAATCGTTTTCTATACTGTGAGATTTATAAATATTGATTTTTTTGTTTCAAATATTGTAGCAAAATTATTTTGAGCGCTTAGAAGTCATGTAAATTTCATATTTATAACTAGACGGCAGCTCCGTGTTTTTGTTTTAGTTTTCTAGGTGTAAAAAAAAATTAAATTAAAATTCTGCATTTTGTATACTTATTATTTAATTGGAACGTTTAATTTTCTGTATAAATCCGTAAAAGATAAGAAAGGGCGAACTTTTTTGTAGAAAAATTATTGTCGGTTTTCATATAAAAGACATATTAAGTTCGGTTTTAAATTAGCAGAGAAATTGTTTTTTGTGCTATTTTTTTTTTAACATCTACATTTTCTGAGAACGCTTCCATAGTTGACAGTTAGATTTGGTTTTCTCTTTCGCATTCTGTTTTGTTTAATCAATTTTTGACATTTTCATCCAAAGGCTATTCAATTGATCTGAAATACTTGTGAGCACTCGCCTTCATTTTAGAAAATTATTATAATTCAAATAGAACGCGGCTATATCGTCGTCGTTCTATGAAAACTCCCTAAGTCCATTTACAAAAAAAATGTGATGCAATTCTTATTTAATTCATTTCGGATAAACCATTTGCAAAAAATTTTATTGCACAATGCCTACGCCAAACAAATTCTACAATTGAAGCCTGAGATCATGCTATTCTGATAATTTTTGGATTTTTTTATATTAATTTCCAAGTTCAAATGCAAATATCTCAAAACACAAAAAATGGACTTAGGGAGTTTTCATAGAACGACGACGATATTATCTAATTTAAATTTCAAATGATTTGAAACGATCATAAAATAGCTTTCAAAATCTATTACAGCTTTTGTGTCTACCTCTTTGCTTGATGTCGTGTATCTATAAATTAAAAACGATTCCAAGTTATTAAAACGAAAAACCCAAAAAGTGAACAAATTGGTTTTATTCACCATTTGAAGAAATACCTCCCATATCTACCAATAATTATAACTGTCATTATTTTATCTCTGTCAAAGTACGTACTTTTTAATACCCATGAATCAATACATTTTGTCCAAAGCTCGACTCGACGACATTAAATTCTGAACTTTAACAACGAAGTTTATTTCAGCATTAATAAATTCAAGAAAACTAGTTGTCGTTTTGTTTTGACTCGACGACGCGACGCACAGTGGTTTGGTTTGTATGGGAGAGCGGAAAAAAGTCAGTTAAATCTGAACTGTTCAAGGGATTTAAATGAAATTTGGCACATGTTAAAATTAGTCTTATACAATTTGATCAAAATTTGGTAAGGAAAAAATAATTAGAAAAAGAGTTATTGACATTTTTTTTAAATTGGAGGGTTTTGATGTTTGTATAGGAAAGCGTAAAAAAGTCTGTTTAAACTGAACACTGTTTAACGGATTTAATTAAAAATTAGCAAACATGTTAAGATCAGTCTTATACATATTTCGTCAAAATTTGGTTAAGAAAAAATCATTAGTAAAAAAGTTATTGGCATTTTAAAAAAATTTTAGGAAAATTGAGTTGAAAGTTGAAAAATTTTGCAGGTAGAAATAAAGAGTTTCGCCAAATTCGAATTTCTCAGACCTGGGTCAATTTTTTAATTTTATTTTATTTTTCAAATAAAGCTACATAAACACTTTTTCTAAAAATAATGGGCTTAACCAGTTTGTTCTGCCAATTAGTACCAAAGAAATCCAACTTTTTGATAGACACCACTGTCAACACGGAGTTTTTTGAAATCCGAATCAGTGAGACAATTGTGAACAAAACTATCACATCTTCCGTATCTGCTGCTGATTTTTTCTATGCTTTAGCTTGAAAGTATATGGAGCACTCGCTGGTATACTTCGTTTCTTGAAGTTTTTGGAGCTTTTGATTAAAAATCAAAAAGTTCAAAAAAAAACATTTTTTCTTAGTACCAACGTTTCAGGCTACTTATAGAAGGCTTCTTGTATAAATTATCATTTTTTATTTTAGATAGTCAAAAATAAAATAAAATGATATAAGAAGTTACAGAATTTATTTAAAGAAACTTCGGAAAAAGACATCTAAGAGTTTATTGAAAACATGGTTCGTGACTTGAGTAAAATTATTTTTCAAATTTATATATATATTATATATGTTAAAAAATACTTTGAAATCATACGCTCCGGTTATCTAAGAGTACTTAAACATAAAGCTTAAAAAGCATAAAGCTTAAAAAGCTAGATATGTCTTTTTCTAAAGACTTTTTTCCGCTCTCAGACCACTGTGTGACGTGTTGTTGTATACAAAAAAGTACAAACAGTCACAGTTAGACATACCTACCTACCTACCAGTTAGACATACATATAGCGATTTCTTGGAAAAATCCAAGCACTGTCAGCGTTACAGCTCGTGATTCATTATAATTTTTATATTGAACATTTAATATTTTTTTTATTATGGGTTGTTGTTGTAGGTATATTTGTATTTTTTGTTTTCATTTGTTTATATGCTAGTGTGATCAGTGTTTTTAAAAATAATAAAGCATCTTCAATAAGTAGATTTTAAAATCTTTTGGATTTAAAACAATACCTGAAGTTTTGGCAAAACTATAACAAACTATCCTTAACAACATTTCAAGTTTAGTATGCAGGTATGCCTATTTTGTTGTTCTTGTATTTGTATTAATTTTAAAGTTTGTTTTTGTTTGGCATACTTATACCTATTTTTGTTTTGTTTTTAATTATTTGATTCAAGACCGAATCAAATAATTTTCTTGGTGTCTGTGAAGTTAACATACCGAATCATCTCAAATTAATTTTGAAGTTTGTTTTGTATGCATCTAAGTTAGGTACTTATCAAAATATTGTTAAAAAGATTTCTGTTTGGCTAAACTGAAAAAAAGGATTCTACTATTCGTTAGTAGTTCCAGCTGATTTACGGATCTAAACTTTAAGATATCATGCGTTTACAATATAATTCGAGAAGTTTCCGTTTCTAACAAATATTGTGCATTTTTTTTTTACTTTTAAGAGTGACTTTTACGAATTTTGGTAAACATTGTTGAGATTTTATTATTTTTTTTTTTTTAGGATTTCTATAGATAGTTTCAGTTTCTAATTATTTATTTTACTACGCGTCTTAAGATGCACTATCTTCCATATAGTACAATATACCTATATGTATTAGTATGTAACTCTATTTTAAATAAAATGGTTTAGATGGGCCATTAGCCATTCAGAGTCGGGAGCAAATTTTAGGTCTCCTCCTGGTAACACACACATATGAATGGTTCAGAGTTCTTTATAGTCACTGGACTTATTGGGTTCATGTGATATCTCTAAAATATGTAATGTATTAATTTAAATACACACAGTTGTTTAAGAACAAGAACAACGTTAATCTTGTTTAAATTTAAATAAGAGAGACAGCTAATATACAATTTAAACTGTTAAAATAACACGAGTGAGCTCGGTTAGTTATTAAAATTAATCTGATTGATTATTTTAACCAAATTGATGTAAAATTTCAACAATTTTCAGCCAGTTAAAAGAGGAATTAGATGTGTTATTTTGACCATCAACATTTGGTTAAATCAAGCGAGATTTTATTTAAGTTTAAAAATTTGACCCATTTATTTAGGAAGATTAAATAAATATGGTAAAGTGTTTTAGCCTAGATACTTGCTGAATTCAAATAACCTAACCATTAAGTAAATTTAACCAAGAAGATTGTTTAATATTAAATAAGAAATGTGTTGTGAATTGATTAATTGTATTTGCGTTACTCGTTTAATATAAACAATCTTGTAAATTAGATAATATTTACTACATTAACATTAATAAGTTTTTTACATTCTTAGTTGTTTATTTTAAACAATTTCATTTAATCGAGTAAGCTTCATTACTTTTAGCAACATACACTACGTTGTTTTCAACCTAGAACAGTTTTTAACTCTTTTTTTTTGAAAACAACTGAAAAATGCACTTGGTTAAAAGATAATTTTTCTGCGTGTTCGTAAATACAATTCTTTAAGTTTCCTTAAACTTTGACTTCTTCATATTTGTCTGGTCGTGGCATGAGGCATGATAACCTTTTTTAGGACTTCCGAAAACCATGTAAGACCTCAACAAAAAACTGAGACTTTAATCCAACTTGTTTAGATGCCAGATAATGACATACCTATGTATGTATTAATTATGGCTATCAAGTGTGCGATGAAATATGAATTGGGATCAATTCATATTTGATCTAAACTTAAGATGAACTAGAACTGTTGAATTCTGAGAAAAACTTATAAAACTTGATATTCAACTCAATAGGCAAAACTATTTAAAACAAAACAAAATGAAATCCACCATGCGAACGAGCAACAATAATAATAAACTTTGACCAAAGAAAATCAACAATAATGACGTGAGTGGAACCTATTCAAAAGCCGAGACTATGAATAAGTAGACAAACGAAAGATATTGCTGATGTATGTATGTACTCGTATATAGCGAAGTATTTTTATACGCAATCAATTATAGGTATCACAAAAAAATCGAATAAGCGTGAGGAGCTTTACATATATTATGAGTTTATCTTATTCTTTGTGGATTGTGTAGATATGACGCAAACTTACTCGTAAAACGATTCATAAAATTAAATTTATTTGAATAATCATACATTTGTATTTTAAATTTAAATTTGTATAGGTAACAATGAATTACAGCAGTTAATTATTTTTTTTAAAGCTTATGTTGTTTTCTTCCGAAGAATGGCTCGAATGCATGTAGTATTCCAGGTACTGCAATTAACTATTCGCCTTATTATGCTAGAAATAAACTTTGAAGTGGTTTTTTCTTACTTAACTTCCCTTAGGAATTTGTTCAATTTATATTTCTGATGCGAACTTTGAACTGCTAAGCAGGTGTTTTACAAAATGATATCGGCAGGCGACTCATTTGTCCCAGTCGACTTCTTTCATTGATCTCTCTATGAAAATGTCATTGGTAATTGATTTCATTATGCATTTTATATAGGTTTTAAAACTTTTCGTCTTTTTCGAAAACTATTTTATCTTTTTAACATTCAATTGCAATTACTCAACTGACGAAATTTTATGATTTTAATATGAATCATAAGCATATTTTTTGAAAATAATAACTCGGTAGGTAGATTGATCAAAATATTGTGAAAGGTAACTGAGTATTATCAAAGGGCCCGGTAGTGCCCATCCAAGTTCTGGCACTACACCCTTTTTACAAGGAACAAACTCAGTCGATTTTTGACCCCTCCCTATCTTCACTACCAATGAAGTCAGACACTTAAAATTCCGAACATTTGCTAAGCTAGTCAGGCACAGGCGCCTCATCAAATTTCAACTTTCTAGCTTAAGCGGTCCCTGAGATATAAGGCCTCAAAAAGATCATCAAACCTTCATGAAGTAAGAACTTGGCGTACTTTTAGATCTCAGTACTTTTCACGGCTGACTTGTTACATAAAGGTTTTTGTATAGAAAAACTTGGCTCTTTTTTTAACATTTATATTTTTGGTCTGATCGTATATCAATAGGAAGATCGATGTTGGATATTTTATCTAGTCCGGTCGATTTCTTGTTATTGAGTTTCCTAAAACCATTTATCATAATATTTAATATTATAAAGTAATTTTTAATCAGCTTAGCTGTCAGTTTTCAATGTATCAGAAAATCTTAAAAGACCGTGCACTTCGCAGTTGCGAATTCTAAACGTTTCATCACTTGCTTCACAAGTTTTTCAGTTAGAGAATTTTCCAGAATAAACCACATCAAAATAAGAGCCAACAGATTAAGCTTATCTGCCCAGCATCAACGTTTTAACCTAATATCGTACTTAAACAATTTAAACATCGTACTAATTCGACAAAACTTGGACGCCTGTGTTATAAGTACCTATTTTTTCATATAAAAGCTTACAAATGACGCGACTTCCTTCTTTTAAAAGTTTTAATTTACTTTTGTGCTGTGGTTTATTGTAGCTTCCTTCATCAATACAACCAACTCGGTGTTATTGCTCGTGACTTGTATAGTTGATAAATTTCCTTTTAGCTATCAATTGCCCTTCATCTTTCGTGAAGATGGCACAGTAGTTCATCATTCATCCTTGCTGGGTGCCGGACCATAGGGACATTCCAGGAAACTGTTAAGCTGACGAACTTGCTAAAAGTGAAGCAAAATATCTTATTCTAACTAATAGGATAGATGTTGGTATACCCATCGCTAAATGTAAACTTATTCTTAAGTAAGATTCAATAAAAATCGCAAATCTTAGGTAGAACTGCGTAACTGCGATTTGATGATTTTTACTTGTGACTTATAGGTACTATAAGTAAGGCAAGTTATGCATTCGGAAAAAAACCGAACTCGAGATTTTGATCAAATTTGACATTACGATGATAGCGAAGACCAAACAAGTGGGTCTCGCAATTCTGCCTGCCTGTTTGTCTGTCTGTTCGACTACAGCTAAACGGCTCGGCCGATTTTCTTTAAACTTGGTAGATATGGGTTTTATTTTTTTCCCCCGGATGTTTTTTTATTTGGTTTTTTTAAGACCAAAAAATTACGGTGCCTGCCATACGATTTTTTTCGAAATTTTATAAATATTTTTTTTCTGAAAAACTGTCCCACAGATTTTTAAAAAAAATTCAAAAAATTTCTTTGAGTTAAAGCTAGCTAATGGGTAGAAAAAATTGTTATTTTTGGTACCCCACTTGGAACCATTTTTTTTGGTTTTTGATTTTCTCAAAAACGGTGAATTCAAGTTTTCAAAAGATAATTTTTTGGATTTTTAAAAAATTTGAAAACTCAATATTTCGAAAAACGCATGCCAGATTTTTTTAAAACTTGATAAATAAAAGTTTCTTAATAGAATCTACAAGAAATGAGGAAAAAAATTATTTTACCTAAAAATAACGGTACCCTTCATACAAAAGTTAAAAAGTGGTTTTCGAAAATCGTATTTTTCTCGAAAACGGTTACGAGAATTTTGCTAAAATTTTTTTTTTTTGATTAATTTTTACGATCTATAATCAAATAAACAAATTTGAAATCTAGATATTACTGACTGTATCTATCATAGAACGATTTTTTCGAATTTTGAATTTTTCATTATTGGCATGACAGATTTTAATGAAATTTTTTATAAAGAAACTCCTAAAAAGTTTAAAAAACATTGCATTTCAAAACTTAAAAAAAAAAACATATTTTTTCAATTTTTAGAAAAAAAAGTCATTTTCTTTTTTTGAAAAATTCGATATCTCAAGAACGGCTTAGTATTTTTTTTTAAATTACACTCTTATTCGTAATAAAAACTTAAGGTTGGCGTACCAAAATTTTTTCTTAAAAATGTTTTAAAAATTTTGTACATAAAAGCGTATTTTTTAAGGAACCACTACAACGACTTATAATTTTTGTTCTTGCATAAATTCATATTTGCATAGCATTCTTTTTTAATCCCTTACTACTAAAAGAATTTAAAAAATTCATTTTATCCTTATGAACAGTTTTCTTTAATTACATCCGTTTTTGAAATTCCTAGTCTATTACATAGGAGCAAGTGGGTACGACCCAGTCATGCATTTTATTTTTTGTTGTTATGGTTTAGATTTTCTTTTCAAATTTATAATTTTTCCAAGTTTGTACTACATTGTGGGCAACCATTTATTATGGCGCACATAAGATTTTATTGCAATTAGATTGCTGCGATGTTTGTTTTCAAGGTTCTTGATTGTATTTATTGGTCAAGATACTTTTAAGATACATTTTTGATAAAGCTTTTTTATTTACAAAAAATTCATAAGGAAATAAAATAAGCTTGTGCAGCAGATTTATCTACGTGACTTCAATTCACAAGATATTTATTTATGTCTACTTTTGATACCAATAACAACAAAACGTCAAAAGCAAGTTGAAAGCTTAACACAAATGTATAGTCAGTTATTATTCTGTACTTTCAAAGCTTTCCTATAAAATATTTTAGCCAGATACAAACTATAACCAATTATACTCTTATGATTTGTTGCTTTCATCAGCTAGCGTTTAGGTATACAAAAACATTTATTATTATTTGTTTAAATGAATAGAAGTCACAACAGTGACAATTAAAAAAACCCGCTTCAACATACAATTCTAGCTACTCGTAAGTTTAATGTTTCTATTATGCATTAAGTTTAAGTGTTACGTTAAGATCATCGTCTAATATATTTTGAATATCTTCGAAAACTAATATATTAATACCGACGACGTGATTTTGCGATTTTTGTATGGGATAATATCCAAGGAAATGAATAACGTTTTTATCATCTTTTGTATTTTACAAGCTGCAGTGGATCGAGAGGTCTTTGCTATGAGGTAGTGTGGTGCACGGCAGACGGATGGATTTGAATCGGTCATAACTTTATTTCTAACGGTTGTAGATTGTGAAATGTGGGACCATTTTAAATAGTGACATGGGCTTTTTTTAGCACTTTGTTTCAATCGCCAGGATGGGTGGTCTATTTAAGAGTGTGTTTTTTGTTTGCAAGCTTATTTTTCAACCGGGAGCGTATCGGAATCCCGCTTTTTGAAATCCCGCTTTTCAAAAATCCTAAAAAAAAAAGTTTTGAAATCCCCTCTGCTGAAATACTGCTTTTTTAAAATCCCGTCTTCTAAAATCCCGCTTGTTCAAAAACCCGATCTATTATAAAATCGGTTTTTTAAAATCCCGCCAAATCCAGCTAATCCCGTTTTTTTAGAATACGTAGCTAAAACTTATTGATTTTATGTTGGTTATTTTTCAGATTCTTTAAATGCTAAAAAAACTTTGCATAAGCACAACCTCGCACCTACCTAAATTCCTATATTGTGCCCAAGCAGGAGGGTTGCAGGGGTTACATATCTCACTGCTTACACGTCGTACTAAGAAAGGGGATTACAAAAAACCGGATTATAAGAGACAGGATTATAAAAACGGGATTTAAAAAACGGGATTATAAAAAGCGGGATATCGTACCCAACCCTTTTCAACCACCCCATTAATCGTTAGAGTGCTACGTGCGCTCCTTTCACATTTCAATATTGCTTCCCGAGGTCGAGTTCCAAAGAGAGATTAATACCTTCCATAGAACAGGAAATGTGTCCACAATAAGAAGTAGGCCTCAGAGACCAGTCTACACCCCAGAGCACATCGAGAGGACAATAACTCCAATTGAACAATCCCCCAGGTGATTATTTCGGAAGCAGGTTTCTTTAGGATTTCGAGACGTTCCATTCAACGGAACGTTGAAGAACATCATCATTACACTCCAATAAGACAGTAGTTGTCGTCTAGGAATGTTCACCACGCGATCTTAAAGCCAGACAATTTGCTATCAAAAACATGCTGGATGCGTTTTGTCGAGACATGAGATATCTATAAATAATGATATTCTAAGCCATTCTTGATTTGAAGCATGTATTTGGGTGTGGTTAATGGAAACCGGAATAAGTTTTTAAGAAAGAAACGCAGCAGATTTTTCCCAAACATGAACTTCATAGCACATCAACGATCGCATTAGAGCTTCGAACACTTTAATTGACTTGAATTGGTAATGAGGTTTTCCAATGTGCAATTTATGTCATTGCAATTTATCCAAAGTGCAATTTCATCACAGTTATTCCTAGGTATTTTTAGTCTTTTATGATACTTAACTCCTCTCTACCATATTTACACTTTCCATTTCTCATAAAGCGACCTGTTCCTGAAACTAGAACTTTCGATTTTTGATTTAGATTTGATGAAAATGTCGATTGTAAAGAGCAACATTTGTATCCATATTCCTTCTATCTCAATTTTAGCAAGTAGAAACTCAGAAATATGCTCTAAAATAGCACGAATATTAAGGGTCTTAGAAGATATCCCTGATATCAATGTCATCCATATAATGGATTAATTTCTTTCGTTAAAGCTTTTGAAAGTTAAAAAAAAATGGAGGGACTCTGATTTCTGATAGCTTATAGAAAATGTGGTTTCTATTTACTTTATCGAATGCAGATTTTGGAAGTTCATAAAAAACCATACTTTTACTTGCGATATAGGTACTATAGGGCAAATTCTGCATTTGGAAGAAAAATCTAACTCGAGATTTTGATCAAAGTTGACATTACGATGATAGCGAAGACGAATAAAGTGGGTCCAACAATTCCGCCTGTCTGTCTGTATGTCTGTACCTCGATCTAGAGCTTTTTTTAGCTCCAAAACTAACGGTACCCACCATACACCCGCAATGCAAAATCTTATTTATCTCGAAGACGGCTCTAACGATTTTGATAAAAAAAATTAAGTGTGATATTATGGACATGGACTACATTTTGATTGGAAAAATTTTGGGCAAAATGTTATTAATGGTACCTGTAATAGAAACGTTTTTTTTTTTATTTTCGACTTTCTCATTAACGGCTCTAACAATTTTAACCAAAAATTTTCACCCGAAGCCCCCTTAAGTTTAAAATAATATTGTATATAAAAATATTCGAAAAAATATTTGTTTTGTTTTTTGAAAAAAAAAAAAAAAATTCAATTTATTTTTTGAAAAATCAATATCTTAAAAACGTGTGAGCGATTATTTTTTGAAATTATTTCTTAAAATCTATATTACTAAGCACTTAAAATTGGCATCCCAAATTTCGTTCTTGAAAAATTTTAAAGAAATTTGTTATATAAAAAATTACTTTAATAAAAAGATTTTTAAACTTTATTTGTGTAAATGCATACTTTTCCGGAAATCAGAGGGCAATTCTATGCATTTGAACATTTTTATCTCTTTAAATCCATATTTTATATTTATTAAATGTATTTTAAACCCCAAAGTACTTTTACATAAGAGCAAGTCGTGCATTTTATTTATCCTGATTTAAGTAGTTTTCAGCGACGCTTTTAAGGTTGAAAATTTGATCCAATGTGGGAAACTCTTCTTTAATTCATTTTACTTTATTCAGAACCTCAAACAGCTCATATTACTGGGATTTTTAATAGTTTTGTTATAGTTATAGTAATAGTAGTATCTTTTGCATCTGCAAAATCGAAAGAAAACAAAACAGAACAGATATACATGTACATATGTATATAAAAGTTCATCTTTATCAAGATAAGCACCAAATTCGTTAATGCTTAAATGATATTATGTATCTTCAAAGTACAATAATTATTTTAAAAACGGTATGATTCATGTAATTTTTTGGTTAGAGTAGCATGAAAAAAATAAACATCTTATAAATAGGAACTTACCTGAACAGATTCTTCTTTATTTTTGTCCTTATAATCTGTTAGTATAAATATCTTCGGTATATTGGTTTTCAGTACGTCTATTCATAAAGTGTAAATTTATGTTATTTTATTTCTTCTTTTTTTGAAAATAAAATGAAGACTGGTGTACCTCCATCATTAAGCAATTGATGAATTTATCAAAAACTAATTATTATTTGTCATACAAACCTATAATGGCCATTAAGGGATATGTAAGATAGAACCCCAAAAGATAAAGTGCCGAAAATATAAATCCTTAAAAAATCATATCATACCCAAAATTAGCAATTTTAACTAATTCAACATTTTTATTAATTCATTTTTTTGCAGCAAAATACTCCAACTATATTATTCAACAAACACAAGGACGAAAACACGAGCTCAAAATGAGTTTATGGTCTTCTGTGACAAATTTGGTAAATACCGCCACCAACGGTATGTATGAAATGAAGTCCTATTATGATCGAAAGGGCATGTATGAAATTCGTGTGAACTATGCAACTTGGATTGAGGAGCGATTAGAGTAAGTCAATATTTCAATTTGTTTTTTTTATTTTTATTTGAATTCAATAATTAATTAAGTATAAGTAGATAAATATGTATAATTAATTTCAAAGTTCCAACTTTAATGAAAGACAGAACTTCATAGATATATACATACATAGATACAATAATTTTATTTCCAAAAACGGGTTTTCAAATATTCGTGGGCTAAGAAGGAATCCCTTAGACGTGTACGCCCATTCTGTTAAGTACTGTTTTGGTATCCTCTAAAAATAGGGCATTGAGGAAGTTGTAGCATCTAAGTTTAGAAGACCGCTTCTTGCTTTGAAGATTAGATTGATCATGTCTTGTGGATTTTTATCATGGCAGTAGTTTGGGACTTCATTATATTAGAAGTTGCAATATTCATCATAATACTGTGACTGGAGTGCCTCGCTAGTGCAATTAGCCCAATCCTTTTCCGATAGTTTCGTTAGCAGTATATTATGAACGCGATTCCATTCTGTGCATGGAGCTTCGAGGCTGAAATCTATTTGTGCTTCTTTGAAAAGGTCTGGCCATTCCTAGTTCCAATAAATATTTTTGTGGATAGCAACTTCAGAGAGAATACGTGGAAGACGGTTACGTGGCAATGACATTACTTTCTGTTTGTATGCTAAGTAGACATTTAAAGTCGAAATTAATACCTTTGGAAATCAGGTTTCTACATAAACTGTGTAATTATGTGTGTTGTCTGGGAGTCCGAAACATCTCTCAATAAAGAAGCGCCGAAGTTATTCAACTTGAACGTATAGGTACATTATATCCCCAACTTGCGTACATTAGTGCATTATTGCACTTCATCATCATCATCATCGGCTCGACAACCGGGTTCCGGTCCTGGCCTCTTTCAACAAGTCTCTCCACCTATCCCGGTCTCTAGCCGACGCCATCCAGTTGCGCACCCCAAGGCTTCGGGCGTCCTGGTCTACGCCATCTCTCCAGCGCAAGCATGGTCTACCACGCTGTCGTCTACCATAGAATGTACCACAAAGAACTTTCCGAGCAGGTTCCTCTTCGCTCATGCGAGCTAGGTGCCCTGCCCACCGGAGTCTACCGAGCTTAATTTTTGTCACGATATCTGCTTCTAGGTAGATTGCGTACAATTCATGATTGTACCGTCTCCGGAATCGTCCTTCCTCACATATGGGGCCAACAATTCTCCTTAAGACTTTTCTCTCGAACGCAGCTAAGAGGTCGGAGTGCCTTTTGCTAAGCACCCAAGTCTCGGATTCATATGTGAGTACTGGCAGGACCATGGTCCTGTACAGCAGCAGTTTTGAAGTTATGGTGAGATTTCTGGATTTGAAGAGCTTTGACAGACTATAGTAGGCTCTGTTGGATTTGAGAAGCCGCCCGCGTATTTCTTCTTCTATGTTGTTATCGGCTGCTACTATTGACCCAAGGTATTTAAAGGATTGCACCACTTCAAATTCGTGCTCCGCTACCTTGATTGTTTGACCAACTGTTCCTCTCGCATTCGACGCCACCATGTACTTTGTTTTACCTTCACTAATGTGCAGCCCCAGATTTTGTGCCGCCTGCTCGATCTGGATGAAGGAATCGTGTACAGCTTGTTCGGTTCTTCCGATGATGTCAATGTCGTCTGCGTAAGCCAGTAACTGGCTGGACCTGTTGACGATGGTCCCTCTTGTTGCCGTGCCAGAGTCACGGATTGCTTTCTCCAACGCCAGGTTGAAGAGGAGGCAGGCCAAACCGTCCCCTTGTCGGAGTCCATTAAAGATGTTGATTGGTCTGGATAGCAATCCGGCTATTTTTACTTGGCTTGTTACGTTGGTCATGGTCAACCTACATAGTCGTGTCAATTTATTTGGGATGCCGAATTCTCTCATGGCTTTGTAAAGTTCTACCCTGGCTATGCTATCATAGGCGGCCTTAAAGTCTATAAACAGATGGTACGTTGGGATGTTAAATTCTAGACATTTTTCCATCGCCTGCCTAAGGGTAAAGATCTGATCAGTTGTTGATTTGCCTGGAATGAAACCACACTGATATTGCCCGATGACGGTTTTAGCGTATGGGGTTATCCGGTCTTGTAGGATAGAGGAGAGTATCTTATAGGCGGTACTCAACAACGTAATACCTCTATAATTGCTGCACGTTGTGACATCTCCCTTCTTATGTATGGGGCATATTAAACCTTTTCGCCAGTCTTCTGGCATTTCTTCCTGCTCCCATACCTGTACTATAATATCATGAATTGCTTGACGTAAGGCTGGCCCGCCGTGATGGAATAATTCGGCTGGTATGCCATCGACTCCCGGGGCTTTGTTCTGTTTAAGCCGGCCTATAGCCTTCTCAACCTCTTCTATGCTTGGTGGCGGCAACATAGGGTATTCTTCTTGAAGTAGTGGAGCCTCCACTTCTGCAGTGAGCTGACCATTTAGCAATTCATTAAAGTACACTTCCCATCGCTCCAGTATGCTTTCAGGATCGGTGATCAGATTTCCCTCTCCGTCCTTGCAGTATGTGCAGCGTGGTGTGTACTGCGTCATGTTTCGGACGGATTGGTAGAACATTATTGCACTTGCACTTTATATTAAGCAGAGTGAATAACATTTATTTCGCACAAATTTAAACCATGTCGCGTTTATAGAATTTTTTGATTTAGCAAGACGCTTTCTTAGTGTTCAGAACAAGACATATTGTACGTAAAGATATTTGTATTGGAATGATATTTTATTTCTCTATTGTTGAAGTACCATTTTTAAGCAGAAGCTTCACTTCTTCTATTCCTGAAGATAACGATTTCAGACTTATCTAGATTGGCATCTAAATTCCATTCAATGCAATACCTGCTGAAGCTGTCGATAATTGTTACATCCGCGTACAAGTCATTCCGGATAAGACCAGTTTAGAGTTCGAAGAAAAGATCATCTAGACATAGGACAAAAAGAAAAGCACTCAATACGTATCATGGCTTGACTCCTTTGGTTGTCTGAAACCAAGGTACATGTATAAAGGTAATATACTCCGCGCCGAATTTTTGGTTTCGTTCTGCGCATCTGTCAAAAATCTAAAAATGGCGGCTTATTGTGACTGCTGAACATCGGTATTCTCAGTAGTTTATAAACCGGTGAATTGTTGTTTGTTAAAAAGTTAATAAAAACATAAAAATGCGTTGTGCTATCTTCGGGTGTTGTATAAATAATTTAAAAAAAAACTAATAATGGAGAAATTTCTTTTCATTCCTTTCCAAAAACACAGAAAATGTGCAAACAGTGGGTGTTTTTATGCTATCGGAAAGATATAATTAATGTAAAAACTGCTCGAATTTGTTCGAAACATTTTAAGGAAAATGATTTTGTCCCTGTGAACCCTTTGTATGAACCACATGGAATAATTGTGAAATCAAGGCGCTTAAAGGAAAATGTGCTTCCATCACTTTTGTTGCCTTTAAAAAAACAAGAACAAACTTCAAGTGCACGGTGTTTAAGAATTCAGAATAGATCTTTGATATCATGGTATAGTAAATATGAAATATTCGTAGAAATTACATTAATTACGGCTTATTTAATATTATATATTTATATAGTACTAATTCATTGGATCTCAATATTGAAAATGAATGTTCTTCTTATAATTTGTGTACTTTGGCAAAGCACACAGACACTGGGCTACACATGACTTCCGAATCAGATATCGTATCCAAAATTGATGAAAGTACACAAACTGAAACGTTTAAAGGTGATTGCAGTACACAAACAGATGAACAAATTTCAAAATATTCCCAGTGAGTAGACGATATTAAAAAAAAACTATTCAATGTGAAAATTTTCATTTTTGGAATTGTTTCTAGATTGCAAGAAGAAATAATAAAACTAAAAGCGCAATGCTGGAAGCAAAAAGCAACTATCGACTCCATTGGCCATATGTTTACAAAGGGTCAGTTAAAAAAATTGGAATGCCCTTCTAAGCGTATAAAATGGTCAGTAGAAGATATAGCCAATGCAATAGCAATACACGCAGCAGGTCCTCGAGCTTACCGATTGCTTTTAAGAAAAAACTTTCCACTCCCAGCTGTAATAACTTTAAAGAAGTGGTGCGCCAAAATAGAGGTGTATCCAGGGATTAAAAACAACCCGGATCTCGTTGTTCAGATGAATCAACAAGAAACTTCGTTTACTTGGACAAATCAACTAAGTGAAGGATTTCTTCAAAAGCCAAAGACAGATTGATGACAGATATGGAAAAGATGGAGTTAATTTTTAAGCAATTTAACAAAGATGATATTGTTTATTGCTCCAATTATCAAAAAACATTGATAAGCTTATCAAATAATATTTCTTTGGACACGAAAGTTAAGGAAATTTTCTTCCGTTCAAGAATGTACTTCCGAATCAAACACCTTAACAGCGTACTAGAAGAAAATTCAAGAAAAAGAAAGAGAAAAATAAATAAAACTATTTCATAAAACAAGATTATAAAAAGTTTTTTTTTATTCATTTGGCAAATAAATAAATTAAAATTAAATTTCTGTCTAGATATCGTTCACACAACATTCAAACTAATGGGTCGTAAGTATTAGAAATTACTTTTAGTCACAGTGAGCCACCATTTTCATTTTTTGTGTTTTGACAGATGCGCAATATATTACCTTAGATTTGTGTACTGTGGTCTGAAACCACCCCAAACTGTTGCAGTGGTTTGCTGGTACAGTACAGAGATCTAATAACTGAAACCATTGATATAGCTGGCCTTAATAATTTGTAGAGCACCACAAAACTTCTGATTTTTTATTTTATCTGCAATGCTGATTGACAATGATCCATGACTGTTTCGCACGTATTCGAGGAGTTTGGCTAAAATTTTGTTGAGATTTAAAATAAAAACATTTGAAGGTATATATGGTAGGTTAAATAAAACCAACCGTGTATTTGTTTCTTCTTAAAATTATAGAAATTTGATTGTTTAATAGATGAATCAAAAAAATGCAAAACTTCAATTTATATTTTAAAAACGGTTTAACGCTTATGCATCTGATCAGTTAACTTGTACTTCTCAAAAATAAGAGTATAATACAATGTAACCTGTGATAGCGTGGGATAACACTAACTTGTTAATAGCAATGAAAAAAAAAATAAACTCCAAATTTGTCTAGCCTTTCATTAAAAACTTCCATAAAAGTTTAATAGTTGATACAAAATTTCTTTGAGGAGCATGAAATGTTTATTGAATATTCCAATTCGAATAAGTAGTAATTATTATTGTAGTAATTAGTAGTTTTTCGATTTGAATTAAACATTACAAAAATAGATTTAGCTCGGATAACTGCAAAAAACTAGTAACGATAATTTTAATCAGATCATTAACTAAGATAGATCGCGAAAATGTTTTTCACGGGTGTACTGCCTCTTCCGAGGAAGTGACAAATCCCCCAAGAATATCTCTTGTCATGAAAAGTACTTCCAATCTTAGCCGTTCAAACTCAGCAGAAAATTGTAGGTCCCCACCATTCCTGCTAACACCCACACAGGAATGGTTGCAACTTGCAAGTCACAAGGCTTAGGCATATAACGAGCGTCTAATTAATTTCATTTTAGTTTCACACATATGTATAGTATGAATATGGTAGATTATTAAATTGTGATTGTTTTATTCGTTTTAATTAAAAAAATTAGTTTTAGATGCTATTAATTTTTGAAATTTCTTTATAGATATAAAAAATTAGATACAATTGATGAGGTTGCTATACAGTTCTGTAATGATCTTGAACAACATATAAGGATAACATCAAAGTCCTTAAATGAGTTCTCTTTAATGTCCAGCTCCATGAAACAGATTTCACCCGTAGAGTTTTATACGCATCTCATCGAAGGCTTAGCCAGGGAAGTTTTACTAACCGGTGGAATTAATCCACCATCCAGCAATGAAATGCCTCAACTTGATTCCATAAAAGGGCTTATCAAATCCTGCAATGAATTCTTTCAAATACCAAATCTTTGCCTTGAACCAGAAATGCACCAAAATATCAATGAAATTTATGATCCTGTGAGCTATTTGGCAAAAATTTTCCAAGATTTTGATATATATCAGAGGGCGGTTTTTGACGAGCTTAAAATCTGGCAGAGCCAACACATTCGAAATTGCAATGATGATATTCCTCAAAAAGATACTTCAAAGAAAATACAAAACAACATGCTGTCACATAAATTGAATCAAATACAAATTTGTATTGAACTATTGGTCGAAGTTACTTTTAGATTGCTGCAGCTGATTGATTCTATAAGGATGCGAAGAATGCGTAGCCCAGCTTCACCTGATGAAAGGCTAGATCAGTTGGCCAAGGAAATCAGAATAAAACAAGAAAACTTAATGATTGATTCATTTATTGTAGACAATCAGCCTAACCAGGCCAATCAGCCAAACCAGGTCATCAAAACAAATTCAAAGTAGGTTTAGACTAAATCAAATAAAATGTAATTAGTTTTTAATTTTTTTTTTTAATAGTTTCTCTTCTTCAGTGAGATGGCTAATTGGACCACAACTGGGATTAAACAATAGTATCTCAAATGTTAAATGCATAGTTGTATCAGGTATGGTATAGCTTTGAAAAAATATATAATTTTGTATATGAATCTTTTATACATTTTTAAGGCAATGAAATAAATTTTTTTAGCTTCATATGTAACAAAGCACTTAATAATGAGTCATCAGAAGTCTTAGACGAGCCCATATAAAGGGTTTTAGCAATAAGGAATTTTAGCACTAAACAGGGTGCCGAAAAAAATGGTGATGGATAAAACTTTTATTGGTCAAAGACAGTTCTAATATCGCCGAAACATGATTTATATTATCTGGGTTGATGTCCTTTGGTGAAGATATGATCGGGCCTTTCGTGTTGGGTCGAATAAATTTAAAGAAATTTGTATTTAAATAAATTTAAATGATCACCAGTATGTCATCTGCATTAAAGACACTTTCCAATATTTATCGTTTACGTTCAACGTCCGTATCAACAAAGATTGAAGACAATATCAAGGAGGAATTAGAGGTTACTAAAGAGTCATTCACGATGTCAATACTAAAATCAGAAAGGGAAACATCTTCGGCGAATTAGTTAGTTTACACAGCCAGAAAAATTGACGTTCGAACATCTCGTTGCACGGTGATACGTTGCCCTAGAAGTCCAAGAGCAGAGAGCCTCCTGAGTAAAAAAAATCTTTCACTTAACACAGATGGATTTGTATTTCCAAGACCTGTTACATGAACTTCATGTAGACCGAGTGATATGTTAATAAAGGAAGCCACTTCCACCCAAAAAAGACCTTGTTTCACCACACTGAAAGATATAGTCTAAACTCTAACCTATTAAAAAGCTTAGCAACAAGTTCATCGAGTTTAGTATCACTGAAAAACTGATCGAGCTGTGTCGCTCCTCCGAAGTATATGAAAGATGGGTATGGTTTTACCAAGGCGATGCGTTATTATTATGATTAATTCAAACTCGTCCTGTTTCCGGATCAGATAGTATTTAGTGCAGGCGGTACTATATTAAACAGATCTGTCCAACTAATAGTGTGTTTGTCTGCGGTGGTAACAGGGAAACACTGTATTTACAAGTAATATCATATTACTACAAAATATAGACCCTATGCGTGTGATAAAAAGAATATTTTATATACTGTTTCCTTAAGAAGATTAGTTAATGAATTTTTTTGCAGTTTTTCAAATGTTTATCTTTAAATTATATTGCAGAAGCACAAGCAAGAAGTCTTAACAAAGAGCGACAGATAACAGCTGATATTGAATCATCATCAAAAGAAATATTTGGAAATGAAGTAGAGATGAAATACCAAGAACAAACCCGTGTATATTCAGCTATCTTCAAGTAAATTAACATTTTTATCAAAAAATCATAAAATATATTTTCAATTATTTATACTAAATAGATCCCTGCAAATCAAAAAAATTCAACGACCCGATCGCAAAGCTAGCTCTGAGAGTGTAATGGATAAAAAGTTCGCTCTTCTCTTTCAAATGACTGTAAAAATAAATAATTCTACTTTTACTGTGAGTACAAGTATATTGAAAATAAAATAAAATAAAAAATATAAATTATGAAATTTTAAAGATCTCAACACTTTCCCTACCCGTGGTTGTAACTGTTCACGGAAATCAAGAGCATCAAGCTTGTGCCACCATAATGTGGGATACTGCATTCGCGCAAGTCGGCCGAGAACTATTTGTAGTTCCGGATAAAGTTACATGGGCAGAACTTTCGGAAGCTCTTTATTTCAAATGCTTTGCAGAAACCAAACGTGGATTCACCGATACAAACAGATTTTTTCTTTGTAAGTAAATATTTACATATGTACATCATGATAGTTCTTAAATGGTTTTTCTGATTTTGTCCTTTATACAGGGTGTCTCGTTATTCGTGTGCCATACTTTGGGATGTGATTCTTGGTCATATTCTAAGAAAAAAATTGTTCTACAGTAAAGTCTGATTTTCAACTTTGACATCACTTTTTGACGATTTAAAAAAAGAGCTAACTTTGGTGTACCCTGACCCATGTTAAGGTCAATTTCTCTGTTAGTACTAGTAGTAGAGACCTCATTTTAGACTTTTTTTTTTAGAAGAAACACTAACCTTTCAAACTACGTTTAAATTGAGCAGATGTATGTTTAGGGTTGCCAGATATGCAATTTTAAATGGTGTTCAATTTTTCTTGCGCGAGCAAAATTTTTACTTTGAGGTCAATTTTTTTCAAAAAATGCGTTATAAACATAAAGTTTTCTTATTTTTACCTGATGAACAAAACAATAATAAAAACAACTCATTTTTAATGCACCAAAAAATCCATACATATTATTATACTTGGGAAAATCTAAAACAGGCAAAAAATCGAATTTTGGCTTTTTTACCTACTTTTATTGCAGCACTTGACAATTGGAGTAGTTTTCCAAAAATTACCTTACCTTTTCAGGGAGAGTTAAATTGGGGGTATAAATGTTTAATGGGTAAATTAACTAAATAAGTGGTATAAAAGAATAGAAAAACAATTTCATTCATAAGATTATCAAGTTAAGTCACGATTACAGTTGGATAAGAGCGGTTTTTGAAATGCCTTCATTTACGAGAGAAGAATACGCAGACATTTTATTCGTTTATGGGTTGTGCAATGGAAATTCAAGAAGGGCACAACGAAGATATCCGGAACTTTATCCTAACAGACGACTTCCTTCTTGAAATGTTTTTGGAAATACCTTTTGAAGGCTTCGAGAAACTGAATTAGTTTCAGTGTCAATATGTGGGCAGGTGTAATTGGAAATAAATTAATCAGGCCTTTCAAATTACCACCCCGACTTAATTCTACTAACTATCTTGAGTTTTTACAAAAAAATCTACCAGATTTATTGGAGGAAGTTCCATTGCTTCAACTAGTTTCATCATAGTACCAACAATATGGTGCTCCGGCCCAATATGGTCGTAAAGTTAACGATTGGCTGGATGAAGAATACGGTTATCGAAGGATAGTCAGAAATAGACCAATTCACTGGCCTGCAAGATCTCCCGTTCTCACTGTATTGAATTTTTTTGTATGGGGACGAATGAAAGAAGTTGTTTACTCATCTGAAATAAGAACTTTAACTGAATTAGAGCGACGTATTTCGTAAGAATCACTAAAAGTGAGGCAAGAGTTATCGAGAATAAACACTCAAAATGAAATCCAAAAACGGGCTCTAGCATGCATTCAAAACGCAGGAGGGCACTTTGAGCACTTATTGTGCCACATAAAATAAAAAATTACTTTTAACTAAAAAAAATTGTTTTATTCAAACCCTTTATACCTCAGGGCAAAAAATCTTTTTTTTTTATTTTTACCTGTTTTAGATTTTCCCAAGTATCATAATATGTATGGGTTTTTTGGTGCGCTTATAAATGAGTTTTTTTTTATTATTGTTTTGTTCAGCAGGTAAAAATAAGAAAACTTTATGTTTATAACGCATTTTTTGAAAAAAATTTACCTCAAAGTCAAAATTTTGCTCGCGCAAGAAAAATTGAACACCATTTAAAATTGAATATCTGGCAATCCTAAGAATAAATCAGCTCCATTTAAACGTAGTTTGAAAGGTTAGTGTTTTTTCTAACAAAAAGTCCAAAATGAGGTTCCTACTACTAGTACTAAAAGAGAAATTGACATTATGTACATCATAAATCGTCAAAAAGTGATGTCAAAGTTGAAAATCAGACTTTACTGTAGAACAATTTTTTTCTTAGAATATGACCAAGAATCACATCCCAAAGTATGGCACACGATTTACGGGAAACCCTGTATAAGTTCAAGTTTCAAACTTGAAAGTAAGCAAGAATTATTGTAAAATGTCAAAACAACTACTAATATAATTTAAAACCAAAAAAATGTATAATTTTATGGAGAAACAATCAAGAAATTGCTTTTTTTATCCAAAATCCTCTTAAATTTTATCAAACACTTAAATCTTTCGAGTTTCACCAATCTATAAAAAGGGAATTTTTTGTTAAAATTGAGTTCTCTTTACATCCCTGAAAAAAGAAATTGATTTTTTCTTTCTAATAAGCGAAATGTATGAGATAAAATGAGAAAGCATTATGTGTTGAAACAAATGTCAAGAAATGCAAAAAAAATAAAATGCACGACTGGGTCGCACGAATTTGCTCCTATGTAATAGACTAGGAATTTTAAATACGAATGTTATTAGAGAAAACTGTTTATAAGAATAAAATTTATTTTTTAAATTGCGAATATGAATTTATGCAAGAACAAAAATTATAAGTCGTTGTTGTGGTTTCTTAAAAAAAAAGCTTTTATATACAAAATTTTTAAAAGATTTTTAAGAAAAAAAAATTTGGTGTGCCAACCTTAAGTTTTTATTACTATAGGAATGAAAATTAAATTTCCAAAAAAAATATTGAGCCGTTTTTTTTTTTTTAAGTTTTGAAATGCAATAGTTTAAAACTTTTAAGAAGCATCTCTGCAAAAAATTTCGCACTATAATCCGTTATGTCGGTAATGAGTAATTCAAAATTTAAGAAAATGGTTCTATGGTAGGTACAAGCTGTAATATCTTAATTTCAATTTTTTTTTATTAAATTAAAGATCGTCAAAATTAATTGAAAGACAAAATTGTTTATTAAAATTCTAGGCACCGTTTTCGAGAGAAATACGATTTTTGAAAACCATTTTTTAACATTTGTATGGTGGGTACCTACCCTTATTTTTAGGTAAAATAAAACTTTTTTCATACATCTTGTAGATTATATTGAAAAACTTTTATTTATCAAGTTTAAAAAAAAATCTAGCATAAGGTTTTCGAAATATTGAGTTTTGAAAAAAAAATTTGAATTTTTTTTTAAAAATCCAAAAAAAAAATTTGAAAATTTGAATACACAATTCTATTTATGTTTTTGAGGAGCTTTAGCAAAAAAAAAATTATCAAAATCGGTACTAACGTTTTCGAGAAAATCAAAAACAAAAAAAATGGTTCCTTGGAGGGTACCCTCAATAACTATTTTTCGGAAAATTTTTTTCAACCAGTACCTTTAACTAAACAAAATTTTTTTGTATTTTTTTTTTATTTTATATCTGTCGAAGAGTTTTTGAGAAAAAAAATATTTACAAAGTTTCGAAAAAAATTCGTATGGCAGGTACCGTTATTTTTGGTCTTAAAAATAAAAGAAAAAAATTATTTCGCCTAAAAATAACGGTACCCTCCATACAAATGTTAAAAGATGGTTTTCAAAAATCGTATTTTTCTCGAAAACGGTTCCGAGAATTTTGCTTAAATTTTTTCCTTTCGATTAGTTTTTAGGATCTATAATTTAATAAAAACAAATTTGAAAACAAGATATTACTGACTGTACCTACCATAGAACGATTTTTTAAAATTTTGAATTTCTCACTATCGGCATAACGGATTTTAATGAAATTTTTTAGAGAAAAGCTTCTAAAAAGTTTAAAAAACATTGCATTTAAGAACTTTAAGAAAAATATTTTTTTTTTTTGAATTTTGAAAAAATTCTATTTTCTTTTTTTGGAAAATTCAATATCGTGAAAACGGCTCAATATTTTTTTTTGTAAATTTAATTTTTATTCGAACAATAATGGAAACTTTAAATTGGCGAACCAAAATTATTTCTTAAAAATGTTTTAAAAATTGTGTATATAAAAGCTTATTTGTTAAGAACCACTACAATAACTTATAATTTTTGTTCTGCATAAATCTATATTTGCTTGAATCACATGGCATCCTATTTTTACCTCTAACTACTAAAGAAGTTGTTTTAGTCATTTAAAAAATTAATTTTATGCTTATGAACAGTTTTTCTCTAATAACATTCATTTTTGAAGTTCTTAGTCTATTACATAGGAGCAAGTTCGTGCGACCCAGTCGTGCATTTTATTTTCAATATTTATAAGAGATTGAGAATTTATAGGTTTTTCACATTTACTATTAATTCTATTTTTAACAATATGTTCTTATTAGAAACAAAGTATTTTATTAACAAGATTATTATGAGAGCGAAGTATAATGTCTAATTTAATGGGAATTTTGAAATTTTTTCTGTTACTAGATGACAAATTCTTTCCAAATTGCAACATGATACCGGAGATAGAAATTTCTTGGTCAAAATTTTGCAAGGATGACTTAACCGGCTATGCTTTCACCTTTTGGGACTGGTTCTACCACACAATTAAACTAATAAAAGAGCAATTACTTGAACCCTGGAATACTAATTTGATTGAAGGATTCATAAGTAAAACTGCAACAGCAGAAAAACTAAAATCCAAGCAACCTGGCACGTTCTTACTGAGATTTTCAGATAGTATTAAGGGTAAGTCCAAAGAATACTTTTTTCTCTTTTAAGTTAAAAAAAATATATTTATATGGACTTAATTTATAGGTGCTATTACAATATCTTATGTGAGTGAATATAATAAAGTTGACCATATTCAACCTTGGACTGCAAAAGACCTGCAAACTCGCTGCTTAGCGGATCGAATTATGGATTTGATAGTTCTTAAGCAACTGTTTCCTCATGAAGTCGACAAATCTGATTTATTTAACAGATTTTGTTCAGCAGGTATAATTTTAAATGAATGAAAACATTTCTTTCGACATTTAACGAATTGTTTTTAATTGTTTTAAGTTGACAAGAAAGTTAATGTTGGCTATGTTCCCGGCATTCCTGTAACAACTATAATCCGAGATCAACCAGCAATAGAAAATAAGACCACCACAATAGATACGATACTGGGAAATCTGCTTCAAGACAACACAAATGGCATTGAAGATATGTTAATAGAGTAAGAATTCTTAAAAAAAAAACTTCTATTATAAAACACTTAATATCTAAAAAAAAAACTGTGTCGACTTTTTTTTGCTTTAAATAAACGTCATTCCTTGGAGAGTCTTAATCCACAAAAATCGTACGAAAAAAATCTTTGTCTGTCATTTTGAAAATAACGCATTAATGCAATTTTCTTCACTTTTAATTATCGTCGAGTAGCGGGTTGTGTTTGATTTTGCAGAAAATATATTTTATATTTTTATAAAGTTTTGAAATAGTTGATAAAACTCAGGCTGGGTGGAATTTCGAAGGGACCGAATAACTTGTTAAGAATTCTGTTAATAAACTCGTTGCCATCCAAACTCCGGCCCAACAAATAGGCCTTAATATCGTTAATCTAACTCTTTATAAGAGTTTTTGAGTTACCGGGTAATGAACTGAGGATCTTGCAGCTACTCAAATAACTGAACATGCCTTAAAACTTTCTTATAGGTATGCAGTATCAAAATAAAATTGCAACTTTATCAATACTTGAAAAATCATTCTTATTGTCAACTGTTTGTCAACGTATTTGGTTATTTTTATTGAGCTACCTAGACTCCTAAACTTTGGATTCTTGTCGGAATTCATATTAAGAAATCTATTGGTTTTTTTTTGTATGTTGCCTCACGCGTTCTCTGGTTCTAGTAAGTTCAGTAAAG
The DNA here is from genome assembly GCA_911387755.1 of Chrysotoxum bicinctum. Lineage (NCBI taxonomy): Eukaryota > Metazoa > Arthropoda > Insecta > Diptera > Syrphidae > Chrysotoxum > Chrysotoxum bicinctum. The sequence goes on along the minus strand of OU426988.1, from coordinate 79,093,963 downwards.
GGTGGTTCAAATCATATTTTTTAGCCAGTAGCTTTTAAGTACAACGACAACAAAAGTCTTAGATCATTTTTTTCTGCCAGAAAATTTCACTGTTAAAATGACATTTTAAAAATGGTGGGCATTTTTCATGTCAAAACTTTGAAGACTAAGGCCCAGCATAAACCTAAAGAGATAAGTGATACTCAAATCTCCGAATTAAACGATAATCCTGACTTCAAAACTGGGGCTTAGACTTTCCAAGGAGTACCTAATCTTTTCAAAGCAAAAAAAAAGAACAAAACTTATTTGTTTTAATTTAATTTGTTGCTGCTTGTTTTATTTAATTTTAATGCAGTAATACTGAAATTTAAAATAAATAACTTCAAATTCAGTAACAATAAAATATTATGCATGTAAAACAACTGATAATGTTTTAACTATTCTTATTACAGAGATGAGCCTTCTATGGATTTTAGGCATCTTTACGATTTTAATAAATCTCACTTTGTCGATGCAATGACTTAGAACTTCTAATTCTCATTCAACCTTATAATAATATTGAAATTTGTTTTTTATTTTTTAATCAAATTAATATTATCTTATGTAAGACCTAAATTTTTATTATATAAAACCCAAAGAGTAAGACAATTCTTGTTCTTGGCGAAAATGATTGATTCAATAATTTGTATTGCTTAAACTAATATTTTATACTATTTTTCATAATTTTTAAAGAACAATTATAAATATTGTAAATAAGTACATACATATAAATATTTAACACTAAAAAAGTTTGTTAAAGTTATATCGAATAATTAATATATATCTATTTATAGTTTGTAAGAACCTTTTGTTACAAGTGAATATAAAAATTTAATAAAAAAAAAATCTTGAAATGTGAAAGTCGCATCTATGTTAACACATACTTATTACAAAATTGATGCTAAAACTTTATGTCATCAACTAGAAAAAGAAAATTTTGGAATGCCGATACTACACTGAGAAAAAAAAGACATATCATGTTGAAATTTTTTCAATATCGATAAGCAATCATATCAATTTTACAAAAACTGCAGTCAAAATTTGTTGTTTTGATATTGCAAATATCACGATTATATTTTTAATATCAGGAAAATAATAAAATATCAAATTATCAACAATTTTTTTCACAATACAATATCAATTTTGAATATCAAAACTACTATTTCCCTTATTCATATAATTTCCATAATAAAATTGCAAGATTTACGTTTTTTTATTATTAATTTGATACATGCAATATAAATACTATAAATACTACATTTTTGATATTTTAAAATATCAAAACAATATACATATTTTCAATATTTATTTTATGGGAAATATGTAACAATTACATTTTTTGATAATTTAATATATCAAACTGCTCAATCGCGTTTCTTTTATCTGGAAGGCTTCATTGATTTTAAACCGGTGAAGTATCTAAGCCCTTTGCGAATTTGTAAGTACATTTTTACTTGCGATATAGGTACTATAGGGCAAGTTCTGCATTTGGAAAAAAAATCGAACTCGAGATTTTGATCAAAGTTGACATTACGATGATAGCGAAGACGAAAAAAGTGGGTCTGACAATTCCGTCTGTCTGTCTGTATGTCTGTATGTCTGTATGTCTGTATGTCTGTACCTCGAACTACAGCCTAAACTACCGGACGTATTTTCTTCAAACTTGGTAGTTAAGGGTCTTCGGGGATTCCCTAGAGGAAAAAATGAAATTTTTTTTTTAGCTGCGAAACTAAGGGTACCCCCCATACACCCGTAATGCAAAATCTTATTTATCTCGAAAACGGCTCTAACGATTTTGATAAAAAAAATTAAGTGTGATATTATGGACATGGACTATATTTCGGTGAAAAAAAAATTTGGGGGGAAATGTTATTAGGGGTACCTGTCATAGAACGGTTTTTTTGATTTTCGAATTTCTCACCAACGGCTCTAACGATTTTAACCAAAATTTTTATGCAGGAGCTGCTTTGCATTTGAAAAAATATAAACTAAAAATTTTTTCGAAAAAATAGTTTTTGGATTTTTAAAAAAATAATACAAATTTTTTTTTGAAAATTCAATATCTTGAAAACCGATACACGATTAAATTTTTAAATTACGTTTTGAAATGTATTTTATTAAATACTAATAATTTGCATATCAATTTTTTTTATAAAAATTTTAAGGAAAATTTAGTACACAAAAAACATGTTTCAGTGTGTCTGTATGTCTGTACCTCTCACTACAGCCTAAACCCTTGGACATATTTCTTTCAATCTCGGTAGTTAAGGGTCTTCGGTGATTCCCTAGAGGAGAAATTGAAATTTTTTTTCTAGCTCCAAAACTAAGGGTACCCCCCATACACCCGTAATGAAAAATTTAATTTATCTCGAAAATGGCTCTAACGATTTTGATAAAAAAAATTAAGTGTGATATTATGGACATGGACTACATTTTGGTCAAAAAAAATTTTGGGGCAAAATGTTATTAGGGGTACCTGCCATAGACCCGTTTTTTTGATTTTCGACTTTCTCATTAACGGCTCTAAGGATTTTAACCCAAAATTTTTAGCAGGAGTCCCCTTAAGTTTAAAATAATATTGTATATAAAAATATTCGAAAAAATATTTATTGGGTTTTTAAAAAAAAAAAAAAAATTTAAATCAATATCTTCAAAACCTATGAACGATTATTTTTTGAAATTATTTCCTAAAACCAATATTATTAAATACTTAAAATTCGCATTCCACATTTTTTTCTTGAAAAATTTTAGAGAAATTTCTTATATAAAAAATTTATTTAATAATAAAACGATTTTTTAAGGGTTATTTGCATAAATTCATACTTTTCCGGAAACCAGACGGCAATTTTATGCATTTGAACATTATTATCTCATTAAATCCATGTTTTATATTTATATGTATCTTAAATTCCAAAGTACTTTTACATAAGAGCAAGTTCGTGCGATCCAGTCGTGCATTTTATTTTTAAATGGAACAAGGTAAAAAGAATTAGTTACAGGAATTGACTAAAGTAACTGTATTGAGTGGTCCAAAAGATGAACTGACATTTTTTATAAATAATAGCGTAACAATTTAAATACTAAAAAAAGAGGCTGGGTGCGACCCACACTGATAACTTCCCATTTGTGGTCTTGAAAACTTTATATTTAGTTTTTTTCAAATAAGCAAATTTTCAGCGAAACAAACTTTAGCTGTAAAATTCAAACAAACATTATTTTAAGATTGAAAAGCATTTTAATTATTTAAAGAGATTTGAAATTGCGATTGTTTGATCGTGAGCAACACAAAATTTTGTTAGATGTAATTTAGTTTAACCAAAATTGTCTCTTAGCACACTATGATTCAACTAGAACTTTCTTCGTTTTTTTCGTTTCCTGAATAATTTTAGAAATATCGCTTAGTATACATTCTTACGGGAAGGTATCGATATATAAAACAACATACTTTAGAAGGCACTATCGGTGTTCATTCCCAAGAAATTCGACTTGAAATACAATTTTAACTAGTTTTCACTAGAATTTTTAATAGTTTTTTTATTTAAAAAAAAAAACCATTACTTCAATATTTGTCAACATTTTACCAATTGCACAAAATTATACTATGTATAAAATAAACTAAATTAGAAGTCAATATCACTACTAGTTCTCGGGAAATTTGAGTCGAAAACCAATTTTTACCAATTTTCAATAGAATTTTATATAGTTTTTTATTTTTTGTAAAAAAACTGTAAACTGATTTTTTTTGAAATTTTCACCAGTTGTCAAACACATTATTTTTCGTAAAATAAAATTATTTTGAGTTTTAAATTGTTTTCCGTTCTTAGAATATCTGGGTTATGAAATTTTTTTTTCAGTTTTTTTTATTTAAAAAATAACGGTATGTTCATTTTTTTCCAAATTCATACCAAATTTGTATGACCTTATAATGAGTACATTAAATTTTATTCGAAATCAATAGCATTATTTTTTCGTGAGATATTTGAAACTAACCAAAATTTTTAAAACCGTTATAGTGAAAAACTTTACTCACTGAATTTTAATAAACGCCCTTTCAGCCTCTTTCGAAGCTATTATCTATTAAACAAAATTTATTTGAAGTCGATATCTTTACTCGTTCTTGAGATATCGACGACGAAAAATGGTACCATGCATACGGACGTACGAACGTACGAACGTACGTACACACACACACACAGACATCTATTTAAAAATGATTGATATAGCCTCTAGGGACCTTGAAACGTCGAGAAATATCAAAAATTCCAATTTGACAAATCGGACCGATTACAATAACTCCCTATGGGAAGTTAAAAATAATACTTAATTACGTAAAATTTTGAAAAAAAATTGTTTAAAAACAAAATTTTCATTTTTTTTTTTTTCAAAATTTTGATTTTGAAAATTAATTTTTCAAAAACTATTCACTCGAACAACTTTATTTAAAAACAAAATTAAAGAATATATTTCTGGCTTTTTAAAATGCTATAGCACTACTCTGTAGGTATCACCGTTATTTTTTAATAATTTTTTTTCTGTTTTAAGTGATTTTTTTTCTTAAATTGCCCCTCCCGCCTAAACGGGGGGAAATAGACCCCCCTCCCATACGATTTTTTTCTTGTCTAAGTCCAACCTACACGCCCTAGCTTTTTGTCACACCTTATGCAAATCACCCTGTATAGTTTCAAAATGACAATAATAAGACACTTCGAATGAAAAATCTTAGATTTTCTATTTTTTGCTTTAAATGTACATCAAGCTATATACCGCTTTCATCATTCTACAGCAATCGGAAGTGCTCCATATAAATTAAACTTTTTCCCAGAAAGTGAGCGGATACTACACTCCCTGAATGGAAAACCTCAATTTTTAATTTTAGTCCTTTATTTGCAATTTAAGCCCTACCGCTCTACCAATTCTACTGTAATCGGAAGTGCGCCATATATAATTTACATCAGTTTTGAGGAAATAGGCGGATACCACGCCCCTGAATGGAAAACCGCTAATTTTGTATTTTTTTCTTTGTATGCAATTTAAGCCCTACCGTTTTCCCAAATTTCATTGTTTTACAGCAGTCGGAAGTGCTCCATTCAACCAACACCAATTCGCAGAAAGTGGGCGGATACCACGCCCCCCAAATGGAAAACAGCTTTTTATTTTTGGCCCTACTGTTCCACCGAATTTCATCGTTCTACTGCAATCGGAAGTGCGCGCCATATATAATTTACATCAGTTCTGAGGAATTAGGCAGATACCACGCCCCCTGAATGGAAAACCTCAAACTTTCGATTTTTCCCTGTGCTTGCATGGTAAGGCCTACCGTTGTGTAAAATTACAAGATTCTAAGATCTCGGAAAGTGCTCCATTATTTTGATGATCTGTCAGTCAGTCAGTCAGTCAGTTATAGTCAGTCAGTCAGTTACTGTTTTTGTGATTTTTGAGGTCTTATATCTCAGGAACTACTTATGCTAGAAAGTTGCCAGAACTTGGCTGGGCACTACCGTCCCCTTTGATTATGACTTATTAAGGTTGAAATGGATGTTTTTACCGAAGGTTGAATGGAAAGTTTAATAAAAAATTCGAACGGAGAGTACTACTCGTGGGCATCGGAGAAATGACGAGATTTGTATAATTAAGTTTTTTCTGTGACTTATATTTTATCTAGAAAGGTATTAGACCTACTGGGGATACTCTTTAAATCCATAATGGTCAAACTGAAAGGCAAATATTCTTTCTTCCCTGTACTGCAAATATAAATTTAACAGAGTATAATAACTATTTTTCGTAATTTTTTTTCAAGCTCAATGAAATTTGGTGTTTTTTTTAAATCTGTGAAATAGTTTTTGATAAGAAAATATTTTTTTTAAGTTAAGTTTTAAGTTTAAGTTTTTAAGGGCCATTTGCTGATACGAAACTTAAATATTTATGTTCAACTTAAGCGCTTATGTTCTACTTTTTCCTCTACGTAAACTGTCACATAAGAGTTTATGTGGAACATAAGTATTTATGTTCCGTATCAGCAAATGGGCCTAAAGCGCGGAACAGATTGAACCAGCAACAGCGGCCGCCATTAATTTAGAGCCAATGTATTTCAATTGTTCAACACACATTACAACAGCAAAAGCAACGCCAACAGCGTCGTTAGTCCAAAGTCCTAAATTTGCTGTTGCTGGTGCGGTGTTGTCAACTTTCTCACTGCAATATTCAGTGGCACCACAATGAAAAGCTTTTTTTTTCCATATGAAATGTCAAGCTGATGAAATAACGTTGCTGGTGGCAATGTGTTTGAGAAATGTTTGCTGGTCAGCGTGCTGTTTGCTGTTGACGATGCTGGTGCTGTTGCTGGTTTAATCTGTTTCGCGCATAAGTGTTTTTGTATGACAGGTACCGTTGTATTTGGCCTTAAAAAAAGAAAAAAAAATATTTAAGGCTAAAAAGTCGAACATACAGAATTGCGAGACCCACCTGTCAAGTCTCATCAAAATCTAGAGTTCGATTTTTTTACGAATGCATTACTTGCCATATAGTACATAAACCTATGTATGGGAAAATTGTGTGCAATTAACGTTATGATACTCCTATCTGTATACCATCACAAAAACATCAACAATTAAAAAAATACTGAACCAGTAACAATAAAAATCAGTATAAGCTGTTCTGTTGTGCATGTGCATTATGTATCATCAATTCGACATAGTAGAAACTTAGAAAAAGAAAAGAAATCAATGTGTAAGTCTTCCTTTACCTTGCCGCCATAACTCTCACAATCGGGTTAGCTTAATCGTTGGCAATTGTCTATGGTGTTGTTACCCACAATAATTAAGCGGATTATGAAACAAGATTGATAATACCTTTTGTTTTGTCAGCTAAACAGGGGTGGATCAATTTAATTTTTCAATTAATTGTTTTATAAAAGCTTAGCATAGGATCTAGATTAAGCAATCTTCTTAGTTAAGCGGAATACGCACTTATACCGTGTGGTGTGGGTTGGAGTGATGTATTGTATAATCTACACCACACACTAGATAAGTGTGTTTTCAAAATTACTTTGTTATTTCTATTTATAACCATAACTAAAATTAAACAAAATGTAACATAAAATTGATTTACTACATGTAAGTTTGCAACGTATCGGCATGGACATAGGACATTTATAATTTTCTTGTGTTTCTAAAATAAAATAATGCTATCTTATGCTTTCTTATAAATATTGTTATATTTTTACTAGGTTCATTAAATAAAACTTATTACTCTTTCTAGTATTTCTTCTTTATTTTTACTTTCCAATTCAAAACAATAAATCTCAATTTATAATAATCAACTCAACTACTTCATTCAAATTAAAATCACACTTGTTTTACACTTTCCACAATCAAATAAGCAGAGTTTTGCACACTTCCGTAATCAAAAATTAACTGTTCTGTGCTCACCGCGAGCACTCCCTTAGTCCCCTATTACACGTTGCCTCATGAGACATGTCTCATTTTTGGCTTTCCTTTTAAATTTGTATCCCGTGAGGCAAAAGCGTGTAAAAGTTGTAAAAGTTGACTAATGTCTCACGAGACTCATGTCTCAAATTTGACAGTTGTTCGTATTTTTTAATGCACAACACAACTACTTAAAATCAGCCCGCATTTGACATTGGAAAAGAGCTTTCTGTTTCTTCCATAAATTAGATATGCAATTTCCCAACAGATAGCGCTGTAGTAGTATAAAGCTCTGTTCACAACAATATCTACAAATTCCCTCCACGAAATTATCAAAGTGGCCTTTTTAATACACTTTAACAAAATAAAAATAAAATGCATGAGTTGGTCACACAAACTTTCTCTTATGTATAAAAACTTCGATTTTAAAAACGAATGTTATTCAAAAAATGAATAATGTCATTTTCAATTGGTCCTCTAGAAGTGTCTGGTATTTTTTCTTACTGCTAAGAACTGAAATAGTTCTTCCTTATTTACCTTTTGCCAAAAACTTTCTTTTTAATCAAGAATTCGAGCCAAATCGTTGCATAAATAAGAATATACGGGGGTAACTTCATTATGTAGTTTAGCGGTGATGGTCAGACAATCATACGTACCAAGACCAACATATGTATACAATAAGATAGAATTTTTAAAGGGTTTTTCAATTGACGCGGGTGGACTTATGTAAGTGTCCTATGGCGGCCATATTGTTTTGGTGACATCTGTCAAATTTGTTCTTTATTATTTAGTTTCTGATGAAAAATTGCCATAGAAAGTAATACTCTGCAGCATTTGGTGCCCAAATTTTAATCAGCCATCATTACAACAAAGGAACGTAAGATCGGTCGAGAACATCACTGCAGTCCGTGAAAGTGTCCAGCAGAACACGAGGAAGTCGCCATGCACAAGAGTTCGGCATTTCGTATAAAAGTGTTCATCGGAAACTGTATAGCATAAGCATTTAATGTAACAATAGACAATCAAATAAACTGTTTTGTAGATATCGTTTAAAACATTCGCTAGTAGATACATATTTTTTTTTAAAATGGAGGCCATACCAACAGTAAGTACACAAATTTGGTACATACATTATGTATCTGTATTCACTCCCATTCATTTGAAATAATCAAGGATGTATATAATTTCAAACTAAATTACAGACTTTGACAACGGTTTTCTTTAATTTTGAAATTTTGAATGATTGTCTGATCCTCTGATCTTAATTTCAAAAAGACCCCATTTTTAATTAAGAAATAAGCCGTACCACTGAATTCCAATTCAGTAACCCTTTTTAATTAATTTTCACCAAGAATTTGCGTTGGAAACCATTTCTATCCGATACTCGCTTTCCCAAATGTAATAAATAACTGTTATACATTGGTAATTTTACAGCCTCGTCCCATACGTTTTAATACTTTTCACCAAAAGATAATCCGAGATTTAAGGCAAGAGATTTATATCATAATAGACTACAGAATGCTCATTGAAATTAAGAGCATACTATATACTGTGTGAGATCAAAAGCAGATTTTTCTGTGTTGGTATACATTTTGCTCAGGAAACTAAGTGCAAAGTACCTGTGATTACAGAGCCATCGTTCATGTTGGTGTGGTTATTGTGTGTGGTGCCGTGACATAAGGCCAAGTAACAAAAGGCCAAATTTGTTTGTGACTCAAGGCCAAACATAAAATGTTTTGTCTTGAGCAACAGTACCTTGGGTGGCCCGCTTCGCGGGTTTTCAAAATTTTAACTCCCTTTTCGGGGCTCACACCCGCTCACGCAACTCCGTTGCTCCGCTTAAGCTAGCCCTAAACGACGAACATGCTCGCCGAACTTGTTCGTTTGCGTTATCCCCTACACGGCGAACACATTTGGCGAACATTCATTTCGTGTTGATTCTTCACAGAGTAAGCATGTGCGACGCACAGTGGGTCCTGTTGGTACTAAGCAATCTCAAAATTCAGAGTCTTGTTAAAAATGCTAAAAACTGTTATAAATAGATACTAACTGCTTCTGAAAATGAAAATATTAGTAACAATGAATATAGTTCTGACTTTTAAAAATAAAAGAAAACTGCACACAATTAAAACTTCTGCATGTTTAATGAAAAAGCAATGACACAGACAACTTAAATGTACCGTAACTTGGCCGTTAGACAGAGACGAAAGATAATACTGTGTTATAATATTTGTTATAATATTTATATTGGTTAGGCATTTTTATTTTGTTTTTATTGACAAAAATTGAAAACCGTATTTTGAGCACTATTATGTATGAAGAGGACCCACTGTGCAACGTTCACGGTAAAAATAAGATTTGCTCGCGAACATGGCCCTACACGACGAACATCGAAGCCAACGAACATGAGAAAATCGAAATTTTTCGCCAACAGCGAGCGGCTCGCGAACCAGCCCCTACACGACGAAAACATGGCGAGCACGAACAAGTTCAGCGAGCATGTTCGTCGTCTAGGGCTAGCTTTAGGGTATGTTCAGTCGCCAGGCAGGCGCCTGTCAAATTTGAGATATGAGTCTATTCAACGTGTAATAGCTTTTGCCTCACGGGATAAAAATTTAAAAGGAAAGTCAAAAATGAGACATGTCTCATGAGGCAACGTGTAATAGGGGACATAGCACTAAAATATTAAAAAGAAGATTAACTTTGACAGCGTCTATCAAAATGCTTACGGTGTTTCATGTTTGCTTAGTCAGCTTTTAAACGATACAATATTACCTTGACTGCTTTTAAAGAAGCAATATTACCTTGCGATTTTTAAGCCCATAGTAGAGAGAAGTATGTGGTGGTGGGGGTACAAAAGTTGCTGGGGTTGGAAAAATTACAGAGTTATCTTTCTTTCTTCTTTGTGGTTTTCTTTATTTCTCGTGTATGATTCATTTCTATTTTGCGTTCGGTGAGCGAACTTAGATTAGGTAAGTAGAGTAAGACTGCTTTTAAACGAAGCAATATTACCTTGCGATTTTTAAGCCCGTAGGAGAGAGACATGTGTGGTGGCGGGGCTACACAAAATTGCTGGGGTTGGAAAAATTGCAGAGTTATCGCTCTTTCTTCTTTGTGGTTTTCTTTACTTGTCAGGTATATTTCATTTCTATTTGGCGTTCCCTCAGTGAACTTCAATCTACTCACTAGAGTAAAGAGTGCGGAGAGATGACTCCTTTTCAATAGAAGAAAAGTTAACTTTCATTAAAAATCGCTGTGTTTAAAAGCATTCATGCAATCGAAAGGAAGTCAAAAGAGAATCAAAGATTAAAAATCGCTTTCGTGTAAAAGCAGTCTAAATAGTGAGGAGAGAAGTCTCCTGTTTAAAAGAACAAAGTTAACTTTGATTAAAAATCGCTGTGTTTAAAAGCATGCATGCATTCAAAGGGGAGCCAAAAGAGAAACAAATATTAAAAAGGAGAAGGAAAGTTTGACTTAAGCTTAACGATGAAAAATCATCGAAATATGTACTTTAGCGCGATGTGGATAAAAGTCAGTTCGAATTATGAAACAATTGATCCAATAAAGATTTAACATGATTAATTTCTAATCTACTAGATTAAGGAAATAAATTTCGTAAATCTTCAAGATTTGAAGAAGATTTTAGGTAAATCCACTTAAATCCCCGATTACCTCTTGGTGAAAACGAAGTATAAACTAGATCTTCAAGACATATTAGGTGCGTTTTATTATTCACAAATCTATCTGGATCCGGATCGGGATTAAGTTTTTACATGTATTACAAAAACAATTTTGGATCCTGTTTTCTATCGGGATCTATTTCAAAGATCCAAAAATTAGTTATTACACTGGCGAGTAGATGGCTTTTATGATAAGGTAGTGTAAACTACAGTGTAAAGAAAAAAGACAAGAAATAATTTAAAATTTACAAACCTAAGGATAGAAAGAGACGGGCTTATAACACTGCTGTCAGTAAGATCCGTATCGTTTTATTATCAAGTGATGATCCCGATCCGGATCCAGATAGATTTGTGGATAATAAAACGCACAAATCTATCTGGATCCGGATCGGGATTAAGTTTTTACATGTATTACAAAAACAATTTTGGATCCTGTTTTCTATCGGGATCTATTTCAAAGATCCAAAAATTAGTTATTACACTGGCGAGTAGATGGCTTTTATGATAAGGTAGTGTAAACTACAGTGTAAAGAAAAAAGACAAGAAATAATTTAAAATTTACAAACCTAAGGATAGAAAGAGACGGGCTTATAACACTGCTGTCAGTAAGATCCGTATCGTTTTATTTTCAAGGAATGATCCAGATCCGGATCCAGATAAATTTTGTGGATAATAAAACGCACCTATTATCACACATTTCACTCTTTCTGTTAAGAAACTAATAAAAATCGATCTGAAAACAATTATTATAATAAACTCTTTTCTCTATATTCTTATTTTCTATTAATTAACTTACTGTTATACAGAAGAGAACAATAAAATCTGGAAATATAGGGAAAACCTAATTGATTTTGATAACATTTTATACTTTTTCTTGATTTCAGATGAAAATCGTATAAAGAGTGAATTAAAAGCTTCTAAACATTTTAAAATCTTCTGAGATATTTAGCCTGAATCATTGCACAATCAGAATTATGTAAAAAAGGGAACAAATCTTATCACTTTTCATCACAATAATATCAGACATTCACATTAAAAAAAACATACTCATTCTAAGGTTATCACTACAGTAGGTAGATTTTGCATATAGTTTAAGTTCAATCATCACCATCAAGTTGAATAAAACACGAAACACTGATTTTCATCTTAATTATTGTGAATTCATTCAGTAACTTGCCAGGCAGAGTAGTTGTGGTCTTCAAGTGTAATGAGACTGCTTCTAATATTATTTCCATTGATTTTAATAGAAGTCAATGTGGAATTATGTGATTCTGCTCCAACGCTCCCCAGTGAAAGCCCTCTCGAAGTGGAGGAGGATAACAGTAAAACATTTCGTGAATCCTTCGCTAAGCGTATGAAATCCTTCATGAACACATCGGTAGATCCTTGTAATGATTTCTACGCCTACGCATGCGGGAATTATCCTAACGTCATAGAAGATAATGAAATAACAATAAAGCAGAATGTACTCAGTGATCTTTCGCACGGCATTGATGACTTTGTGGACAAAATTCTACAGAAGGAAAGACAACAGGGCGAGGAGTATTACGAGGAGTTGCAGATAGTTAAACAATATCTGGAAATTTGCAACAGTGCACAACTATGGCCACTCGCACCAAGTGTGGAATATTTAGAAGTGATCAAATCCATTGGAGGCTTTCCAGCCTTGGATCCAACTTGGAATGTGTCTTCATTTGATTGGTTTAATATGACTGCTCATCTAATTCGATTTGGTGTTGTTGGACTAATCAAGGAGGAAATTTTCCTTAAGCATCCCTTTCCACCTTACTATGAAATACCAAGGTTTGGTTTTGGTTTTGATATTTACTCAGAAAATATCAAAACCAACGAATCCCTTGGTTATTGTCACAATGTCGGAATAATGAAAGAATTACTTGGCCTTTATGGCGTGAATGGAACTGAGGCTGACAAAGTTATAAAAGAAGTGATCGAGTTTTGGAATGAAGCTCTAGTGTATCAAGACAAAGCCTTTGACAGGCGGAGCTGCCGTAGGCTGTCCTTGGAAGATGGTTTAGATGAATATGAGTTCCCGAAATGGAAATTTTTGTTTGAAATTGCATGGAGTGCAAATGGTTCAAAAATATTTGATGATTGTGATTGTCCATGTGATTGGTACTTTAAGAAACTCAACGAAATATCAGTCAATAGATCTGAAGCTATGGCTAATTATATGGCCTTGAAATTTTTGTACACAATGCATCCCCGATTAAAATCTACAAAATTCCAACATCAGTATTGTGTGTCTAAGATTAAAAAAGCAGTGCCCCTAATCTTGACACATTTCTATATGAAAGAACATTTTAGCAATGAAGATCGAAGAGAAGTTGAGGAAATGATTTTAGAACTTAAGGCAAGATTTATTAATTTAATGGCATCATCTGATTGGTTGGACGAAGAAAGTCGTATTGGAAATCAGATGACCATAAATACTTTGAAATCTAGGGTTGGTGAAGTAGTTGATCCAGTTTCTGATATTTATATCAAGGAAATTAAAAGACTTAATCTTACTCAAAATTATGCTGTAAATAATCTTGAACTTGCGAAACACCGAGTACATATGCAGCACTATGCCTTTTTGCATAAGGATTTGAACAAAGATACACCACCGTTAGAGGTTCTCAACGCAATTCAAGTGAATGCCTTTTACGACTTAGTCAAACATGGAATTAATGTGTTGGCTGGGATCCTTTTACCTCCGATGTATCATAAGAATCTGCCAAAATCCGTAAAATATGGAAGTCTTGGATACATCATTGGGCACGAAATAGTACACAGTCTTGATTATAGGGGTCGTAAATTTGAAAAACTGTTCAAAAACCATTCAACTTGGTCTGATGAAGCAGTGGAGACGTTCTATAATCGTTCTAAATGCTTTGCTGATCATCATATCAACTATATCGTACCGATACTTGAAATAAAACTTAACCGTTCAAAAAACACAAAAGAATCGATCGCTGATGCTGGTGGACTAAGACAGGCTTTTGACACATATCGAACAGTATATAAAGTTTCTGCGGAAAATAAGGTGCAAGACTTTGAGCAAATGGAGGCACTTCCTGGTCTTGATCTAACCCCAGATAAGACATTCTTTTTGAGCTTTGCTCAAGTATACTGCGCTAAATATGAAGCAAAACATTATTGGGGTGAAATATATGAAGATCATCCCATGGACAGATATAGGGTCATTTCGTCATTAGAGAATTTTGAGGAATTTTCGGTAACGTTTAACTGTTCGTTAGGCACTCCAATGAATCCAAAAAACAAGTGTCGTTTGTGGTGAAAATAAAAAATTGAAAAAATAAATAATTTTTTAAGGATATTTAAAACTTGTTTGTTCTTTCAAAAGGCTTCAATTGTTGTTAATAAAAGAATGTTTTGTTTTCTTATCTTATCATTGATGTTCTCCAAAACAATTTCATAATCAGTTCAATAGTTTGAAATATATGTATGTATGTGGTTGGGTGCTGTAGGAACTGGGGGCTTCGAGCTGTATCTTTTCCTACACATCAAGTGCTTACAATACCTCCTCGTTGGTAACCGCCGGATACTGGTCTTGGCTTTATGTCATGACTTGCTAAACTTGTAAGTGCGAGTGTTGACCAAGGAAACAATTACAACACTAAACCCATGGCCCTACAGATTGGAGGTTAGTGCGTCGGGCTAACGACCCGGCCGCGTATTGCCAAACTGTATATCAGCACAGATCTCCATAGTCTGTGCTCAGCCATTTTCTGCTCACCGAATTTGAAAGTATTGTAGAGCAAACTGTATGCTACCACAGAGCGCTCTGTGGTCACATGCAGTTTGCTTGTAAAATATTAAAAAAGCTGAAGCAAACTATATGCTAGTTCAGATCGAGCAATGTACCTGCGATTACAGAGCCATCGTTCACGTTGGTATAGTTATTGTGTGTGGTGAGTTCTGGGTTGGTATACATTTTGCTCAGGAAACTAAGAGCAAAGTACCTGTGATTACAGAGCCATCGTCCACGTTGGTATAGTTATTGTGTGTGGTGAGTTCTGGGTTGGTATACATTTTGCTCAGGAAACTAAGAGCAAAGTACCTGTGATTACAGAGCCATCGTTCACGTTGGTATAGTTATTGTGTGTGGTGAGTTCTGGGTTGGTATACATTTTGCTCAGGAAACTAAGAGCAAAGTACCTGTGATTACAGAGCCATCGTTCACGTTGGTGTGGTTATTATGTGTGGTGTGTGGTGCCGTGACATAAGGCCAAGTGACAAAAGGCCAACCATAAAATGTTTTGTCTTGAGCAACAGTACCTTGGGTGGCCCGCTTCGCGGGTTTTCAGGATTTTAACTTCCTTTTCGGGGCTCACACCCGCTCACGCAACTCCGTTGCTCCGCTTAGGGTATGTTCAGTCGCCAGGCAGGCGCCTGTAGCAACAGTTTTGTATTTTACATTAATTGGAGTAAACAACTAACAGTTATGTACTGCTGCTCAGGAAAACTGTTGCTACAGGCGCCTGCCTGGCGACTGAACATACCCTAAGCGGAGCAACGGAGTTGCGTGAGCGGGTGTGAGCCCCGAAAAGGAAGTTGAAATCCTGAAAACCCGCGAAGCGGGCCACCCAAGGTACTGTTGCTCAAGACAAAACATTTTATGTTTGGCCTTAAGTCACAAACAAATATGGCCTTTTGTCACTTGGCCTTATGTCACGGCACCACACACCACACACCACACACAATAACCACATCAACGTGAACGATGGCTCTGTAATCACAGGTACTTTGCTCTTAGTTTCCTGAGCAAAATGTATACCAACCCAGAACTCACCACACACAATAACTATACCAACGTGAACGATGGCTCTGTAATCACAGGTACTTTGCTCTTAGTTTCCTGAGCAAAATGTATACCAACACAGAAAAATCTGCTTTTGATCTGACACAGTATATAGTATGCTCTTAATTTGAATGAGCATTCTGTAGTCTATTATAGAGCGTCGGAGCTCTGTACTGATATACAGTTTGGCAATACGCGACCCGGCCACAGTAAAAAACATTAATTGTTATGAGAGAGACGTGAGAAGCCTCGGATAACGACCCCCCTCAAATGGCAACCAGACCCGGAACGAAAATGGACTACGATTTACGAGTATGCACCTGGAATGTAAGGATACTCTACACACCAGGTGCTACTCAAAAACTTGAATCTGTCCTCTCGCGGTACAAGGCAGACATTACCGCGATCCAGGAGATACGATGGATAGGATCAGGAATAGCGAAAAGAAAAGATTGCGACATTTATTACAGCTGTCATCAAAGAATGCACATGTTAGGATGCGGATTCGTCGTGGGAAATCGACTCAGATCAAAAGTCATCGATTTTAAGCCGATTAGTGATCGCCTGGCTGTGATCCGCATCAAAGCTACTTTTCAAAACATCAGCCTAATATGTGCACACGCCCCTACCGATGAAGCTGAGGAATCTAAAATCTAACAAGGAGGAGTTTTACGACCTCCTGGACGGAGCCTACGGAGCCTGTCCGGAGTACGATATCAAAGTCGTACTCGGAGATTTCAATGCTAAAGTCGGGAAGGAAAATATCTTTGGCGGATTAGTTGGAAAGCACAGCCTCCACGAAATGACAACAGATAACGGCTTCCGACTAATCGACTTTGCTGCAGCTCGGAATACGGTGATAAGTAGCACTAGGTTCCCCAGGCGAAGGATACACACAGCAACCTGGCGATCTCCAGATGGTCGAACTGCCAACCAAATCGACCACGTGCTAATTGGCGCAAGGCACGCGTCGAACATCTTGGACGTGCGAACTTTCCGAGGTGCAAACGTGGGCTCTGACCACTTTCTTGTTGTGACAAAGTTCAGAGCCCGACTGTCCAACGAAAAGAAAATGAGGACTGCCCAAAGGAAGAAATTCAATACTGCATGCCTTAGCACACCTGAGAAAGCCAGAGACTACAGTGAGCAATTGACCGGGAAACTCTCTGCCGTACCCCCAGCCACAAGCGTCAACAACCAGTGGAGCCAGTACCGCTACATCATTAGGGAGGTAGTTGAGTCCACCATAGGCTATCAACCACCTAGGAAAAAGAGCCCGTGGTATGATAATGAATGCGCGGTATTGAAGCAGGAGACGGAAAATGCACGAATGCAAATGCTGCAACGGAAAACAAGAGCAGCAAAAGAGGAGTACCGTGAAAAGAGAAGGAAGGAGAAAAAAACCCTGCGCAGAAAGAAAAGAGCAGCCGCAGCTTCTCAGCTCAGGTATCTCGAGGAGTCTAGCACCGCCACAAACACCCGCCCGGTTCTATAAAACAGCCAAACAACTGGCATCAGGTTATAGGACCGGCACGCAAGCTCTTCGTAACAGCGAAGGGAGCGTAGTCACCGAAGCACAGGGAATTGTAGACGTGTTTAAACAGCATTTCCAGCAGCTGCTTAATGGGCATTATTTAGACGAAAACACAGGGGAGCAAAGAAGCATAAGACCAGTCAATGAAGATCCAGTCCCACTACCCAGTACTGAAGAGGTTAAGAAAGCCATACACAAGCTTAAGAATAACAAATCCGCAGGCTCGGATGGCCTACCTGCGGAACTCTTTAAGTATGGAGGAGATGTCCTGATAGGGTGCATGCATCAGCTCATCAACCAAGTGTGGGAGGAGGAAAGCATGCCCGACGACTGGTCAAATAGCTCCATATGCCCAATCTACAAAAAAGGCGATCCTATGTCCTGCAAAAACTACAGGGGCATATCCCTGCTTAATGTTGCCTACAAGATCCTATTCACCGTACTATGTGAGCGTCTAAAACCTTTCTGCAACACTATAAAATCGGCACGTACCAGTGTGGCTTCAGACCAGGCAGATCAATGATAGACCAAATCTTCACATTGAGGCAAATCCTGGAAAAGACCAACGAATTTCAAGTCGAGACCCACCATCTTTTCATCGACTTTAAAGCCGCATATGATAGCATAAGTCGCCAAGAGCTTCTATTGGCAATGTCGGAACTCGGGATCCCGAAAAAACTGATCCAGCTATGCCGCATGACGTTACAAAATACGCGGTGCAACGTGCAAATGGGTAACAGCTCATCCGAGCTATTCCAAACGTGCACAGGGTTCAGACAAGGAGATGCGCTATCATGTGATTTCTTCAACCTAGTCCTGGAGCAGATAGTGCGCAAGAGTGGTGTTAACCTGGAAGGCACTATTTTCAACAGGTCTTCCCAACTGCTTGGATATGCGGACGACATCGATATCATCGGCCGCTCCAAGCGTGCTGTGCTAGAAGCGTTCACAGCTATTGATGAACAGGCGAAACGCGTTGGACTTGAAGTTAATGAGGACAAAACAAAGTATATGCTACCAACAAACAAAGCCACATCTGTCCATCGCCTAGGACAAAACGTCACTGTTGGTAGCAGTAATTTCGAGGTAGTCAAGGAGTTCACCTACCTCGGAACGAACATCAATCCCACGAATGACACCTTAGTGGAAATTCGACGAAGAATTACCCTAGCAAACCGCTGCTACTTCGGTTTGGCCAAACAAATGGGTTCAAAACTCCTTTCTCGAAAGACAAAGTGCACGCTATGCAAAACGCTAATTTTACCAGTTCTACTCTACGGCGCCGAGTGCTGGACGATAAGTAAAAAAGGGGACTTGATACTGGGCACTTTCGAGAGAAAAATTCTTCGGCGGATATTTGGTCCTATATGCGAAGAAGGCGAATGGAGGAAAAGATTCAATCGTGAATTATACGAGCTGTACCAAGATGTGGATGTAGTCCAAAAAGCCAAAACACGTCGACTACACTGGCTCGGTCACATCGAGCGAATGGACAACAACGCTCCAGCCAAGAAAATCTTCGAACCCCAGCCCCCAGGTTCGAGACGACGAGGAAGACCGAACCTCCGCTACAGGGACCAGGCGGTTATAGCCGCAAGAGCGCTTGGTCCCGACGACTGGAGGGAGCTCGCGAGGGATCGCAACCGATGAAAGACCGCAATAACTCAGGCAGAGACCCTCCATGGATCGGGAGCCGGTTAAGTAAGTAAGTAAGTATGTATATGCATTAGGGGAAATTCTTCAAATTTCTTTGAGGAATATCAAAATGAATACGAGATAGAAGGTGCAAAGAGTTTATGATACCGTTGATTAATTTTACCGTTAAAAAAAACATAAATAGGAACATCTGTTCTCGAGACCGAGACTGGAATATCAACAAGTCTTGAATTCTACATTTAATATAAATTCATAATGAGCTTGATGTTAAAATTTTTGAAGATGAAAACCCATTTTATTTAATTTATCAGTTTTTTGTTCTTTATCAGATCAATTTATCTATTTTCAATGTCAAATACGATTTTAACAGAGCCGATTACATTTGCATTAATAGATATATTCAAAGATTAGATTGGGATTCCATTTTGCCTCAATCTGGATTGGCTTCCAGTTTTTCTAGTTTTATTAATGCAATCCAAGAATTGTTTGATAAGTTTATACCTAAGAAGGCTATGAGACGAGGATTTAATAAGCCAATATGGTTTTCAAAAGGATTAATTCGCTTAAAAAATGCTTTACTTATGGCTCAAAAAAGAAGTAAATTCAATTCAATTTTTCGAAGCAATTATTGTCGTTTGCTGAAAGAGTATAATTTTTTAAAGAAGATTTTATATAACCAATATTTATGGTCTGTTGAATCGAAGATTAAAAATGACTCAAAATCTTTTTGGCTATTTTATAATTCAAAAAGAAAATCGATTGGAATTCCTATAAATATGAATTTCAATGGTGTCGTCATAGTCTAAGAGCCCACAGCAAATTTTGTGCGTGAAGATATAACCAAAAGTGGTTTATATGAGTATGAAGCCCTCAAATAACTAACGACAAATATGGAAGTCTGGCAGCATTTTTTTGCAGCTAAGATTAATAATAGTATGCCAAAGGTACATATATTTCCAAAATGTGGATCATAGGTATAACCACTTTAAACTGGCATTAAATTAAAGGGCAGAATGCACTGAATACAAATAGATAGGTGCCAGACGTTTTAGATGCAGCTTTCCCGTTGCCAGACGTACTAATAGAGTACTAAAAATTAAATTATTTTATAGATATAATAAATTGATTTTTATTTTATAATAGGTACGAGTAGGTAATAAGAACAAAAGTATGTATAAATACTTAAAGAATATTATATTATTTACTATCAGACTCATCGGATAATTCCCTAGTATGACCATTTGGGTGGGTAAAAAAAATCAAGTATTGTTTTTTTTGGATCCGACACATGAAAACTAGTTCCTAGCTACCTCTAGAAAGTGCTTACCAAATATTAACTCTTAATATTAACGGGAAGATTATGCTCATCATAGTTTTCCATTTTCAATTTAGTATCATATAAAAATGGTCATATCTTATCAACAAAAGATCGTTTAACCAATCGCATAGTCAATATTTGTAGGAAAATAAACGCTCTACAAAAATGGTCTTTTATACTTTTTTTTATTAATCCAACCATTTAAAAGATATTCAACGTCAAAGATTGAAGTATTTTAAGGAAAATAACTTTTTTGTTTTGAATTTTGTAACTTAATAAAAAATAATTATTGTCAAATGAGTTTCAATTATTTCTATAGGAAATTGAACGCTCTACAAAAAAAAATCTCTGTAGTTAATCGATTACTCTAGCCATTCAAAAGATATTCGCAGTAGAATTCCAATGCCTACTGATTTTAGTAGTTTTTCAATAAATATTCCCAATTTATCTAGTTAATTTATGAATTTTGACAATATTCATGAGAATTTGAGTTTATTTCGATAGAATGACGGTTTGCAAGCTATATCTTATCTTTTGTTTTAGAATATATTTTTTTTGAATCAATTTTTTAACGATATTTTCTTTTTATAACTTTTATTACAGTTTAGGATTGTTATTTAATATTGTTCAACGGGTTTATTTAAAATGTCATTTAAATTCCTTTTTTCCAAAGAATTTTGAGAATTTGAAAATTTAATTTCGAATGTTGGTAGTTCTGTTACTCAGTACTTATCATACTAGCGCCATCTGTGGTTTCAGGTCATTTCTATGTTTCCCCTTATATTTCTACTTTGCATACATAGTTTTTGGAGCTCTGAGTTGTCTTCTTCAGCCGTATTAATAAAAAACGCTTATTCCACCTATATTCCATGGTTTTGCTGAACACACCTAAAACAACGACAGTTCCTTTTAAAAACCTAGAACACATACATACATACCTCTTCATAGGTAAATTAAGTTTGTACGATACTAAAAATATAAGACAGGTAGATATTCGCTGATTTTAACTTTAAAAAACAATTTTAAAGAAAATATGATGCTAAACACGATTGAAATTTAACAGTTTTAAGATCAAACTACTTCGAGTAAAATTTTGCGCCAATATTTCTTTCATTAAGTTTGTCATTTCAATAATTATGATTATGAAAACATCCTATATCTTTGCAACATTGGTTAAAAATTCTAGCTTTAGACGTCAAATAAAGGGTTTTCCAATAAGAGGTGTTATTTTGAATAGCCCGCTATTTCGGTAGCTGTCACTTTTGGAGCTGTCATTTTTTGACATTTGACAAGTAGAAACTACGCTATTAATAAAAATGGAACGATACACGCTTCAACAACGCATTGAAATTATTAAAATTGGGTCCTTGAAATGCATGAAAATGAACCGGAATTTCATCGAAAAATCATCTTGACTGATGAGGCCCATTTCCACCTCGGAGGCTACGTCAACAAGCAAAACTGTCGCATCTGGGGCTCGGAAAACCCAAGAGTTATTGTTGAAAAGCCTCTCCATCCTCAACGCGTGACTGTTTGGTGCGGTTTATGGTCCCGCGGGGTCATTGGACCTTACTTTTTCGAAAATGAGGCTGGAGCAACAGTTACGGTCAATGGATTGCGCTATCGAGAGATGATTAATGATTTTTTATGGCCTGAATTGGATGGTATTGATCTGGACAACGTTTACTTTCAAAAAGACGGCGCTACGTGCCACAAAAGCAATGAAACCATCGATCTTTTACGGGAAAAGTTTCCGGACCGTGTTATCTCTCGAAGAGGTGATCACAATTGGCCACCGAGATCTTGTGATTTAACACCTTGCGACTTCTTCCTTTGGGGCCACGTGAAAGATAAGGTCTACGCCAACAGCCCAGCGTCGATTCAAGACCTCAAAGATGAAATTCGTGAGGCTATCGAGGACATAGGGCAGCCACTTTGCGATTTGGTTATGGAAAATTTCATGAAAAGGATATGGTCCCGTAAGCGTGGTCTTGGCGGCCATTTGGCTGATGTTGTGTTCCATTATTAACGGCATACCTTCCTCTTTATAATGAAATAAACATCCGATCATTTATCTCCAAAAATGCCATTTTTCTTTGAATATCAAAATAACACCTCTTATTGGAAAACCCTATATTTGATTGTTCACCAAAATTGAAAATTCTAAATCAAATATCTACATACACTTTGCAAGGAATTTTGCATAGTTATAAACATATTTTAAGTATTGATTCAAAATAGTTTTTATGGCCTTTAGTCCACAAAAATTGGGGTTTCGTCCCGGCGATCTCACTTAAACCCATCAGTTGACTGTGAGGACATATTAGGTGTGTTTTATTATTCACAAATCTATTTGGATCCGGATCTGGTTTAAGTTTTAACATGTATTACAAAAACAATTTGGGATCCTGTTTTCTATTGGGATCTATTTCAAATATCCAAAAATTAGTTATAACACTGGCGAGCAGATGGATTTTTATGGTAGGGTAGTGTAAGTTATAGTGTAAAGAAAAAAGACAAGATTTAAAATTTCCAAACCCAAGGATAAAAAGAGACGGGCTTATAACACTGCTGTCAGTAATCCGTATATCGTTTTATTTTCAAGAGATGATCCAGATCCGGATCCAGATAGATTTGTGGATAATAAAACGTATCGTTTTATTTTCAAGAAGATGTCCATATGGATCTTTGGTGATAGTAAAACACGGCTACTGTAGTTAACACTACCTTACCATAAAAAGCCATCTACTCGTCAGAAATAGAACTAATTTCTGGATCTTTAAAATAGATCCAAATAGAGAACAGGATCCCAAATTGTTTTTGTAATACATGTTAAAAATTAATCCAGATCCGGATCCACATAGATCCGTAGATAATAAAACGCACCTGTTGACGACTAGAAAAGTAAAAATGGCAAAACAAAAAAGTACTCTGATTTACACATTCCATAGTGGCCCCCATAAGAGCTACGTGTATTTTCATTCAGGTAATTTAAAAAAAACAGATCCAATACTTCCTCCTTCACCCACTTTTTCCGAATACTACTTAAGAACAGGTATACAAAAATTGTTGTAAACACAAATATATATTAATTTACCTTTTGCCTTGTTCTGCCCTTTTTTACAAATTAAAACAAAATTATGATTCAAATTAAATATGAAAATTTTATTGCACTCTACTGAACGTCACGATTTTAATTAAATGATTTTTTTAAGGATTCATCATTTTTCCAAGTAATCCGATGAAAAAGGTTTTGTGTACGTGTAATTATTGTTAGATGAATGAAGGGAACAAAAATTCACCAATCATAGCTACGAACAGCCAATAAAAGTCTTTTTGGTTTCTGCTTTTCTGAAAGTGTTTCATTTCTGTTTTGAAATTTTTTCTGACAGAAGGATATCAAAGTCCCCTATTACACGTTGCCTCATGAGACATTTCTCATTTTTTACTTTCCTTTTAAATTTGTATCCCGTGAGGCAAAAGCTATTACTGCTTTTACACGAAAGTGATTTTTAATCTTATTTTCTCTTTTAGAGTCATCTTTTCCCTTGTGTAACCCCGCCACCACATACGTCTCTCTCCGACGGGGTTAAAAATCGCAAGGTAATATTGCTTCGTTTAAAAGCAGTATATTACACGTTGACTCATATCTCATGAGACTCATGTCTCAAATTTGACTGTTGTTCGTATTTTTTAATGCACAACACAACATGAAACGAATTTGAGAAAAAGAAACGTCAAAATGAGACCACTAAAAATCAGCCCGGTACTCACCGGGAATATTTTTTTGCATCTCACTTCCTCATATCTGCTTTCTTTTTCGCACTTACGTGAGCCTCGTCTCGTGAGACATCGTGTAATAGGGGACGAACCGAGCTTAAGACGACTTTACACGATAATAGAAGTCATATGAC
Source organism: Chrysotoxum bicinctum (assembly GCA_911387755.1). Taxonomy (NCBI): domain Eukaryota; kingdom Metazoa; phylum Arthropoda; class Insecta; order Diptera; family Syrphidae; genus Chrysotoxum; species Chrysotoxum bicinctum. Next base: position 79,069,594 of record OU426988.1, on the reverse strand, counting down.
CTATCATCATATTTTCTGTATGATTTATCAAATGAGCTGTCAAGTCTAACCGTTTTGGTGTATCTATGCTTTACACGTCTATGACTTTCTTTTTGATTTTCATAGCACCAAAATAAAAAGAAAATATAAACAGAAATAAATTTGTTTCGTTATTCCATGATGGAGAACAATAAGAAAGAAATGACATTCATTTCATCAACAATAAGGCTAGACGCGCACACTCAAGTTTTAGTTGCACATCTGTTTTGTTGATTATAGAAAACAGATGAACTATTTGGTTGAATGTCCGCGCAGGTGCATATAATTATATGTTACACAAAATAGCGAACTCATTTTAGGCAATCGTTTAGTTTATGTCAAAACACAAACTTTTTAGTTGCTCGAACCAAGCAGTTGTGAAACTAAAAATTGAATGTGCGCGCCTAGCCTAATAGTAGGTGTGTTTTTTTTGCAAGTCCATATAGAATTGTAAAAAAAAAACGACATCGGGATTTAGGAGTTTTTTTTCCACATAGCTGGAAGCACTGTGTACGCTATGACATTTATCAGCTTATTGACGACTAGCATCAACCAATCCAAAAACTTTACTTTTGACGTCTCTGAGCAAATTATCGATAACATATAGGTAATACTATTTTGGCATCACCATTTTTATCGGGTCTTAGATTAACTCTCGAAAATTATCTGGCCTTAGCTAACTCTGTATAGATTTAAGTAGTTGTTGCATTTACATGTAAAGCGCTTAGTCCCGATGTCGTTTTTTTTTACAATTCTATATGGACTTGCAAAAAAAACACAGCTAGTGTATTAATTCAGAATTTGGCTCAACTTTCCAAAACGTAAGCACGAATTTTCACACGCAGTTGTTTTTATTCGATAGATAATCACTAAAAAAACACTAGGGGTATTCATGTAAGCGCGGAAAACCCTCGTAAACCTCGTAAAGCAGATAATTTTATCTCCGCAGAAACGAGCTGTCAAAATTTGTATGGGAAAAAGTTTCTGCAAATCGCATAAAATTATCCCACAAATTCGCTGCGGAAAGTGCAGAAATAAACCTCGTAAACTAAAGAAGTATGGATTCTGACTTTTAATTTGACATTTCACAAAATATTTCCCACATTTACGCAAGTATTTCTTAGGGAGTGTTCATGAAAACATGCTGCGGAAAGTTATATCTTTCTACAAAGCGGAAAATTATCTCATTACATGAATACCCTTACTATTTATGGCAAAATCTTAGAGTGAGGAAACAATTATTTCTATTTTTAATTAATTTTTAAAGTTTCACTTTTTCATACAAATTGAACACAATAATGGCTGCAATCCACATGAAAAACTTTTTTTTGCTTTATTTTGACGTTTCTCCTTTCCATCTTTGGTACAGTGATTTTATACGCGCTAGTTTTTTGGGAGAATTATGAATTATGAGTGATTTTTGTTGTCGAAAATCTTGTAAGACTCCCGTCACCAAATATTCTTCTAAATATTATTCCATTTCAAATTGAAATTGAAATTTAGCTCGAGAATAAATGGGCTAGACAATTATTTCGTGCGCTAAATTTGAACAGATAGGTTATGTACAGTTCGAACAGAAATTTTGATTTTTTAGCTGGAGCAGCGTACCTCTCTGCTAAAATGCTTGACACAATTTTAGCTTGGCTAAATTTTGGAGAGAATTTTGTATGGGAGATAAAGTTTAGCGTGATCTGCGTACTTAGGCTTAAGCAAAAAACAAAAAGTAGTCTTATGCCCGATTTCACGAAGGACTTTTAAACATTTAACAGGCAGCAGCTGAAATAATCGTTCTGTAAGGATTAGTGTTCAATTTTTGAAGATACAAAATAAATAAATTAATACACTCAGAGAAAAAATCAGGTAAAATCAAACAGAATCTTACCAATTCTCATGTTATTATTTTTCAACATGATTGATCGGGTTAAGGCGTTAACATGATACCATATTTTAACAAGATTTTGATCTTTTTAACATTAACATTAGATAGTGTAAAGCTTACATGAATATTCTGTTGTTCATCTTGTTATATCAACATTAGAAACTGGACCCATGTACCTGATATCGTGTCAACTTAAACCAGTATTAACGTTAAAGCAACATTTTTTTGATGTTATATCAAAAGTGGAATCCGGTCTTTTTCACAAGATTAAATGTTAAAATAAAACGATTAATGGTGTTAAATTTCAATGAAAACTTCAATAATTAATACGGTGGTCCTGTTAAATTGAACTTATTATCAGTGTTAAATCAACACGATAAAAACAGTTTCTCCTGTTGAATCTACTAGATATTTTTTTCAAATTGATCCTAGGTACCATGTTAAGTTATGAATGCTCACCTGTAATTAACATGGTACACCTGGTGAATCTACATGACATTAACTTTGTGACCACGTTAAAGTCACATCATCCTCAGTTTTAATTTACAATACTTACCTGTTGAATCTACTATACATTCTTTGTCAAATTGATGCTTAAGTAATATAGTGCACTGTTAAATCAATAGTGTTAAACTGTTGTAACATGGTACACTGTTATATTACTATTTAGCTCCAAAATTCAAAATAAAATAAACAAATGAATTTTAATATACACAAAATATAAAGTTTTATTTACATATTCCACAATTTTTTATTTTATAAAGTTGATATTTATAAATGAGAATAAAAACGAAACTCCTATGACAAAACCGACGACCAACGACCAACCCGACGCACGCCACTTTAATAAATCAAACACAGACGATGCATACATTCATACACATGAAAGAAAGAGATTGGCTTTCAGCTAAATTTATATAGCAACAAGGTAACCTGTTTCTTTTCTATAGAATGAAAATGTGTAAGACAAGATTTAGCACTGGCATCAGGTTAAGAGAAAATAAAGATAACGGTATAGTTTTTTTATGAAAACATGACGATCTGTTTAACTTTATAGAATTAACACTGTGATGATGTAAAGAAACAACAAATCTTATATGTATATGTACATTATATAGTGATATATGGGAGGTTTTTTTTTTTTTGACCGAATTGAATCTGTACAATATAGATTTAGAACTGTTACCATGTTAAAGGTTAAATGAGATAACTGCATATTTTTCAGAAGAACACGATGATCTCTTAAAATATGTTGACGTAAGCTTATGAACACTGTAAAATTAACACCGTGATGACACTTTTGATTTTAAACTGCGATCAAGTAAAAATTTAGAGGGAATTATTTGAAAGGTGATCTGTTTAAAAATGTCAAAGTAAGCATATACAGCGTTGAATTAAAGTTGTAATATATTAAGTATTTAAATAACATTACCCTCTTGGTAATAAAACATGATCTTTTTCCAAATCAACCAATAATCTTTTTAAAAAAGTAGACAATCTGAAAGTGTTAATATAAAACTATGCAAAGTGTTAAAAATATCGAGTAAATTTCTTGCCAGGAATTTTTTTTATATGGAGTTTCTGTCCTGTAATATTAACAGGCTCATTGTCAACTTTTTACAGGACGTTTTTCTCTGAGTGTACTAAATATATTTAAATGATTTGTTTCTTTATTTCGAAAAAAATATTGATCGTCTTCATCCAATAATAGAGTGCAACACAAAGGTTAAAACCGAAAAAGAAAATAGTTTTTTAGGATTTAGGGGGGTTTCCTCACTCTAATATTTTAACCCTGTTCTATTGAGACCCCTATATAACTGTAAAAAAAAATCAAAACTCAACTCCTGCTTACGTTTTGGAAAGTCGCCCCCAAAATTTTACAGTATACGTATTAATGAGATCTGAAATATCTCAAAAAAAAAATAATATAACTAGGCCTTTTTCGTATTTTACACATTTTTTTATTCAACTTTCCAAACTCCATTCCATGTTTTCCACAAAAACAATATATCTCGTATGACTTCTCAAATGGAATTAGCTGCTGTCCTAATGTCAATAAAGTCATATGCTTTTTTATTTGAGAAGTGATATGAGTTTAATGCGTGCGCTTAAACGACTTGATATGTTCTTTTTGACAGGTCATATGAGAAAGCATATGATTTTTAATATCGTGTAAAGTGGCTTTTATATATTTTGATCGTGAATGAATAATATGCGTATATCATTTTTACAAAAATAAAAACGCAGTTCAGTGTGTATACGCCCTTAATTGAGTGCATTCAATCTAGTTAAATCGAAGACAACAACCTAATTGGTTATTTAAACTGAGCACAATTTCCAAACACTTCCCAATTCAATCCAGATTCAATGCTTTTCCAAAATACCTCCTTTCTAATTTTTCGATATTTCGCCGTTTTAATTAATTGTTTTTAGAATGTTAGCTATAGTTTTAAGTTCATAGCAGTTGACTGGAAAATGTAACTTCGCACTTGCAAATCACAATTTAATATTGACGCTTTGGAAAGGTTTCTTTTACCTGCGGAAGAATATTAGCCGAAATTTGTTTTTGTTCGTTTCTTTTTCTGTTGCTTCTTTTCCACTGACATATGTTGGAAGTTCCGAATAGCCCATTCTGACACACCATCTAACACATACAAAAAAGTATCGCATCAAATGGCACTTTTTGAACGCATCAGTTTGTTAAATGGCCGCCCACTATTAAGAGAATTTTTCACTTGTAGTTTCAGTCAGTGAAGGTGCTTTTTTCTTTAAAAAAAACAACAATACTTAGTGTGTTAATAATAAAAACCTGTGAACAAATATCTTCAAAAGTAAACAATTCCTAAATCAATTAAATTCCTTTGTGATTCTAGTGTAATGTGCATCAAATGAATTAAAAAAATTGAGCTGCAGAAAAAATCGCAAATAGAAAAAAATCAAAGGTAAGTAATTTTTTTTTATTTCCATAACATTAGTGAGCGGTAGAGACGGAGGTACTTCAGTTTAGACAAAAAATTGCAATATCCGAATTATGCATTAAGAGGGAAGGAATAAAATAGAAATTAACTAGAATGTGTAAAAATGAATCAACTATATTATATTTTGTTCATAGTCGTCGGGTGACTTTTTTTTTTTTTTGTGTAGCTATTTATGAAAATAATTTATTTGTGAATAAAAATAATCCTTTTTTATATATTGTTGGTTGCTCCTGGTATTTTAGCTGGAAATTTGTTTTTCCCATGCAATTGCCTTCTGCAATGGAATTTACTTGTATCTAATATCCCAAATACAAATCACGCACTTGAGTTCGATGGATTCCATAATCCCGAATCCAACCCTTAAAAATGAGAGAAAAACGAAAACTGTTGCTATATTCTCGTGGTCGACGTTGTCGTTTTGTGTTCGTGGTGCATCGGAATTCGTTGATGATTCTAGGAATATTTACATTCTCGCTCCGAGCAGCTACTTTACGGAAAAATCATAATAAATGATAAGAACATGTCGGGAGAGGTTTGACTCTCCATTGGCTATTGCTCTACCTCTATTGTGTATATGACGTTTTTACCTCCAGATCCCTGTCCGTCCCACCTGGGATTTTCTAAGAAATATAAAATTATAAAACAAAAAATGTTTTATTGATTATTATGGTAATTTTGTATTTATTTTCGACAACTCGACAACTGCGGCTTAAATTACAGCGGATTCCGTGTTACAGTGAAAGCGATTGAGAGATTTTGAACAATATATTATTTATTTTATTTTCTGTATTAAAAAAAAAACAATTTGGTAAACACTCATTCTATATGTAAATATACATATGCACATTTTTGTGTTTTGCTTTTTATTTTTTTGAGGAAAATGTTTCCTCTATTGTTCTTGTATAGGTACATTATTGTGGGTAGGAGATTCATTCTGGTTTTATTGTATTGTTTCAAAGCATTTCTGAATAATTATTCTGATTGCCCACGTAGGTTGCAGTTAGTTAAGGTTTTCCTCAACCTAATGTACTTAGGCCCATTTGCTGATACGGAACATAAGTACTTATGTTCCACATAAACTCTTATGTGACAGTTTACGTAGAGGAAAAAGTAGAACATAAAGCGCTTAAGTTGAACATAAATATTTAAGTTTCGTATCAGCAAATGGCCCTTAGAGATCTGTTCAAATCTTACCTCTACTCTACTGAAAGTATACTATTTTGCAAACTTGTTTTTTTTTTTTTGTTGTTTTCTTGATCTGGAAAATTAATTAATTACAAAAATAGTAACTTGTTTATGTAAATTATTGTTTATAATAAAAAAGAGCAACATTTTTTAAATTCTTAGGGGTTTTAGTTCCTATGGTTTCTAGAGTTTTGATATTATTATACCGGGGTTAATGTGATAACGTACATAACGGAAAATCAATGGTTTATTTTCCTTTGTTCAAAAAGATAACGAGTTATGAAATAAGTGAAAGGATCAATCCACCAAAATAAAAAAGCATAAGCCAACTATGAATGTTGGCCTGTTGATAGAGGCGTCGTCAGTCAGTTTATTAATATAATAGGACGTATTCATAGAGGATTACTAATTTTAGTGGTTGCTTAACCCCCATTTATTGGGCTTAATTCAAGCTATAAGTTTAACTTAAAAACTAATTTAAACTTATAACTAAGAGTGGGGGTGGGACAAAAGGAGTTTGAGGTTGTAGGTGCTGATATTGAAATCAAATGAATTTGGATTCAAATTGACCCATCGGAGCATATACGGGTTGAAGGCTCATTACGGCCGTAGGAGGTGTGGTGTGATAGTAAATATAGACTAAGAGCCCACAGCAATTTTTGGGTGTGATTGATAACAAAAAATAATTAGCTTAATTAGATAGGCCTTTTATAGTTATTTACAAATGTGAAAGCCTTGCATACTCTAGTGGGCGCAATAGTGCATTATAGTGCATTAAGTATGCAGTTCTTTCCAAATCCAAATAATTGTGATAACAACTTTGCCAAAATGTAGAGTTAAGTCCCTTGATTGAAAATATCGAGGTCCAAGACGTTTTACAGACAGCCTTCTGCCTGCCAGACGCGATAAGAATAGGCAACTTCTTGCACTAAGAAGGCCACCTTCCAAACCTCATGGACCTCGCTATTTGCAATCAGGGCACTTAGCTGTTCATTTTGAAGTTATGGCAAATTTTTTTTCCCAATTTTTTAGAATAAGGAAAGAACTGCATACTTGATGCACTATAATGCACTATTGCGCCCACTAGAGTATGCAAGACGTTCACATTTGTAAATAACTACTAAAGGCCTAACTAATTATGCTAATTATTTTTTGTTATCAATCACACCCAAAAATTGCTGTGGGCTCTCGGTCTAATAGAAAAGGCGATAATTTCTCAGGTTATGGGTGTTAGTGTTGAAAGAAATGGAGTTGTAGAGAGAGAAGCAGTCAATTGATCCAGAGAGGAGCCGATGTATGAAAAGTATGTCAGAAATGTATCTACGTTCCTGTAATGAGTTAGGCTTTAACAGTTGGAGGCGGTCACGAGAAGGGGGTAAGATCAAGGGATTATTCCACGGAAGGCATTGAAATGCAAAACGAAGTAATCGTCGTTGGATGCCTTCTATTCTTGATATACAGTATCGGACAAAACATTTGCAACTAGAACTGAAACCAAGTACTAGTTCCTTAAAATTTATACAAGTTGTTTTTACAACCAAAATAATTTTTTATATAAGGCGTATTTTATTGGTAATCTATACATAGTGCAGCAATGGAAGTCCGAATAAAATGCTTTTTTGACTGCATATACACTTTTACTTTAAATTTTAAAGTTGGTATGCTTTGCATTTATATACCCGTGTCAAAATCAGCTGATTTGGAAAAGGAGTAAAATAAATATGTAATTTCTTACAAAAATAATACAAATTGAAATGAATACAGATCCAAAACAGAAAAGGGCTGTACATAATTTCTGAGTTTCTTTTAACAAATCATCTTAATTTAGTAGATATTTCAGACTCATTAAGTTAACAAAGTAAAAGGAAACAAAAACTAAAAATGAAATATATACCTACGAATAAACAATCCACTTTTGAATAAGCTAAGGGATGTGTTGGAAAAGTACCTATACGTTTTGATGTGGTTTATGCTGAATTAACATCACTGAAAAATTTGTTGTCAAACAAGTGGCAAAATTATTAATAAAATCAAATCTAATGGCATGTATGTACACAAAGTCAAATTAAGGGCTCGGTGTCAGAAAAAAATCATTTTCATGTCCTTTTTAATCGTTTGGCATCGCAGCCATCCTTCGATGAATTTCATACTCTTACGTAACCGATAGGGAACATGCACACGCATTAAGAGGCAACATTTTGACCATTGACTATTAACGTTTACCGTCTAATCGTAAATTAATATTTCAAACCACATCATTTTGGCTCTTGTGAAAATTTACCATAAAATGAACAAATATCACCGAACACATTCTCGAATAATCAAAACCTGCCAACCTCACGAAAAATAAAACTTTTGCCACCAATTTGAGTGTCACTGTAATCCAGATACTCCAAAACTTTATCAGCACTATTATGTGCACTCTTACTACTGCCTAGTTTATACGCACTATTCCTTTGTTGTTGTTTACTGTGTAAAATTTTACTGCGTTGCCTATACATTTCCCAATAAAAAACGACTATATTATAGAAGCTGTATATTTAAAGTAAACAAAAATATATAATTTTTAAAATCATAATAAACTTTTAGTTATCTACGTTGAATTGAATTTACACGCAACAAAACAATTGCAACTAAAATCATATTAACCGTCAATTTTTTAATTATATACAGTGACGAGCAAAAGTGGTCAAATGATTTCGCTTTTTGAAAAATTGATTTAAATAAGGATTTTTTAATAAAATTAAATTATTTTTTTTATTTATTTTATTTTGTTTATTTATCTTACATTTATTATGTATAATAAAATTTTCAAAAAATAATGTATTATACAAACAAAAATTATAATAATAATTTTCTGGTTTTGTCGAATTATGCACGTTTTAGTTTCAAGAGATTCAACATCGTTTGTTCATTGAGAGATGTTCCTCTCTATTGTGCTTTGTTTGTTTTACTGTTGTTTAACAAGTAACAGTTAAGATAATTTTTTTTGTTGATAGTTTGTTGTGGGTAAATCGTTTATTTTAAAACGAAAAGCTGATTATTGTCAAAATGAAAAAAATTTGTAAAAATACCGCCGACCGCGCAATTTTTTTTACTAAAAAGTGGTGAATCATCGCGTGAGGTGTCCGAAATTTTGAAAATTTCAAAAACTTCTGTGCTTAACATTAAAAAGAAACAAAAACATCGATGTCCCCCAATGAAAAAAGGACGGAAACGACTACTTTCTGATTTGGAAGCTACTCGTAGAAGAATAGAGAGAGAGTTGAGAAGTTGTGGGTCCAAAACACCTAAGCAGGCAGCACAAAACATAGACAAGCCAGTTAGTGAATGGACTGCACGCCGGGCACTCAAAATAATTATGTTAAACGCTAAAGAGAAACCGAAGAAGCTTCTGCTTTCAGCGAAAAATATTAAAGCCAGGTTAGCTTTTGCTAAAAAGCATAAACACTGGACCATTGACCAATGGAAAAAAGTCATTTGGTTGGACGAGACGAAGGTCAATAGAATAGGAACGGATTGTAGATCTTTTTATTGGTCGGGTCCTGGAGAACCACTTCAACAACATCAAGTTCAAAAGACCGTGAAACATGGAGGAGGTTCGTGATGGCTTGGGGCTGTTTCTCGTGTAACTCTATCACTCCTTTGGTTAAAATCGATGGCATGGAAAAATATTTGGACATTTTGAAGACAAATTTACCACCTTTTACTGCATCAACAAGCTTCAATGATTGTGAAATAAACACGTCAAAAATTATCTCGGAATGGCTGATAAATCAACAGTTTACGACGATGACATGGCCAGCACAAAGCCCTGACCTCAATCCAATTGAAAATGTATGCGCAATTGTGAAGCGACGGTTGGGACAGCACAAAAATCACCCATCAAACACTCAGGAGCTTTGGCAACGAATGGAGCTGGAATGGGGCCGTATTCCAGTGCAATTTCTCAATAATTTGGTGGAAAGTATGCCAAAGCGTTGCTCCCAAGTAATTAAAAATAAAGGTTTATGGACTAAATACTAAAGAAAAAACATTTATTTTAAACGTGCATAATTGGACAAGTCTTAAAACTAATGGAATATTTTTTGTTTTGTATAATATATTATTTTTTTAAAAAGTTATTATAAATAATAAAATTTAGTTAAATAAACAAAATGAAAAAAATAAAAAAAGATTTTAATTCTATTAAAAACTCTTACTTTAAATCAATTTTTCAAGTAAGCGAAAACATTTGACCACCTTTGCTCGTCACTGTATAACATTGACCATACAGTGGGTGATCAAATTATTACGGCCAGTGGAAGAAAATTTAGTTTTTTTGTATAAAAACTCACCTAACTTTTTTATTTTTCTATTTTTTAAATTTTATTTAATTACATATTTTTAAAATCTTATAAACTAAATAAAAATAAACAAAAGTGAACAAAGATTTAAAAAACTTTAGTATTTTGTATTTTAAACGTTTGTCCATCATCGCCTTTGTGAGAAATGGCAGCAACAAGAACACATATCTTTATGGTGATGTATGACCCTCATAGCGGAAATCTCTATTCCAGACTCTTAGATCAAATTTGTCAGGGTCATACGTATATTTTTCTTTTGTAAACGCATATTTTTTTAAATTCTGCGTTCATCTCGGAGAGTAGTAATTTTTTTCGTGCAGATTTTCCTTTTCTTATAGGCGAAAGAGCGGGATTTTTTTTTAATTTTGTCTACCGATGAATGTCAATATTGCAATCAATGAAATTTTTTCTCTGAGTGTACGGTGTTCAATAAAAAACTCATTTTTTCGAAAATTTTCTCTGGCGAAAGGTCTTTTCGTCTAGCCATGATTAGACGAGGGTCTTTACACAAAAGACTCGATTAAACCAAATTGATTGTATAACTTATTGATTCCCAAAACACGTTTTTGACGGTAAATGCAAATTCGGGCAATGTTACCAAAGCACGTTAAAAATCTCAAGAAATAAAAAAACAACATTTGAAAAAATGAGGTACCCATTTAAAAAGATGGCTACTACCAAAATAAATATTGTTTGTTTATTTCTCTTGGAACAAGGAGAAATGGACACGAGTCCTTTTTAGTGATGAATCAAAATTCAATATCATGGGTGGTAATGGAATATCTTACGTTAGAATACCTCTTTGCAAGCGATTTCAATCACGTTACTGCTTAAAAACTGTTCGGCATGGTGGGGGCAGTTAGATGGTGTGGGGTTGTTTTTCTGCTGCTGGTTTGGGGCCATTGCATCGTATTAATGGAATAATGGAACAACACATATTGAAAAGTATCTTAGAGGATGTTATAGTGCCGTCCGTAGAATGAGAAATGCCATTGCGTTGGGTCTTTTAGCAGGACAATAAATCAAAGCACAATTCGAAGCTAGCCAAATCGTTTTCCAATGATCACACGGGTCAAAGTTATGAATTGGCCGCCGCAATCACCAGATTTGAACCCCATATAAAATCCTTGGAAGATCTTCACACACAAAATTAATCAGGAAAATGTAAAAAATTCGGACGATTTTTTTACAAGAATAGAGACGGCTTCCATTAAAGATAATATAAAATTTAATTGAATCAATACCAAGAAGGTGTAAGGCAGTCATCGAAAACCATGGCTTTGCCACGAAATATTGATTATTTTTAAGTTTTTCTATATTTGAATTCAAAGTTGCAATTGTTTTGTCAAGTTTAAATTTTAACTTAATTGATATAATTCAATGTTTATAATTAACGGTTTATTTCGATTTTGAAAATTATATATTTTTATTTACCCCAAATACAAAGCTTTTATAAAATGTGAAGAATGTTATGTTTTTGAATAAATCCCTTATAATTTTGAAGAAAGTGCTTAATTTCATTTCTGGTTGCAAATGTTTTGTCCGATACTGTACATAATTTCATTTTAATTAATAATTAACTCAAATATACATTTATGTAGATACTTAATATAGTTTTAGATACAAAATTCTTGGTGAAACTTCAATTAGGGTGCGGTTGATTTTAAGCAATATAATTCCATTATATATTGGCCATTGGATTGTTGGTTGTCAATTTTAAAATGATTTGAAACACAAAATAAGCTGTAGTTAAGTTCCCTATACACCAAGCGACTCGATGAACTGACTGCTTGCTCTAGAAATCCAGCATGAAATTTGTCATCCAGTTTCTGAATAATGTTATCAAATGCTATGTACCATGTGGAATGATTCTCCCATGTCAGAAACAACTCCACTCCAAGTTCCTGGCTTAGCTCCTGCATTGCACAAAGAAGCCTGTTTTTGTCCTTAAAAGATACGAAAGCACTATCTTTGGCAGGCGGTATTCAGGAAATTGCCTTAAGGATATATTTGAAATGAATCCTTAAAGTAAAGTAAAAAGACGCAGCAGGGGTAGACCAGTTTCTACATAGATCATGTAGGTGGGTGAGTTACTTGGTAGCCTAAAAAGATGCTTGATAAAGTATCTTTGTAATTTTTCTACTTCATCGTGTTCTTCGTAGCCCCATACCTGACTTCCGTAGCACATAATCGTTTTAGCCGTTGCTTCGAAGAGTTTATATTTGGCTTTGCTTGAAACATCATTCCGCCTATAACATTTTTCCAAGTGCAACTAAGTTCTTTTTTGCCTCTTTGAGTTTTCCTTGGAGGTGAACATTGTAAGTTATTCTTGGAGTGAGCATTATACCAAGATAACGGTATTGTTTGACAACTTCGAGCGAATTCGAGCCAAAAAACCATTTTTCGTCCCTTGTGTATCGCCCTGTATTGTTACGGAATACCATAATTTTTGATTTGGATGGATTGATGTGAAGATTCCATTGCTTGCAGTATTCTTCGAGCCTATTTATTATGAGCTGAAGCATGTTAGGTGTTTCAGCTAGCAGAACAATGTCATCTGCGAACATCAAACCTTTTAACTAAACTTCTGCTGCAATACAAAATGGCTTAAGAGCCGCTGGAACTTGTTTTATCAATCAAATTTGACATTTGGCTATGATAATTACTACTTATTTTATTTATTTATTTATTTAACACTTTAAGATACACATCTTAAAAACATAGCATTTCCTATGTTTAAAGCTAGACCGCAGGGCTAACCTTAGGATTAAATTTATTTATGAATAGCCTAAACTTTGGACTTACTTAATAACAACTTCGCAAGAGTTTAGCAAATATCTATGAATATGCTCTAGTGTTTTTAAACTCTCAACCATTAAGTTTTGTTCAACCTACAATTTTGTGCCGATTCCGAACGGTTAATAAGCAGCACTACTCATGACAAGAGATACTCTTTTGTCAATTCCTCGCAAGAGGTAGTACACCACTGAAAAAATGAATATTTTTTCTTTGACCCTTCATTATTTGAAGTATAATAAATAATTATAGTAGAACACAACCTTAACCTGGAGTTCTACTTAAAACAGCTGAGAAACTAACTATGAATAGTAGCTCTGTTTATTTAACCAACAAAAATTAAACTAAGGATCTAGCATAACTTTAGTAATTCTCTATGAATACGCCCAAATATGTTAGCTACAATGGCATTGGCATTTATGTAAATATTTTGATTTTTAGGAAATATTTTGTTTTTCAAAATGAATTATTGCTCAAATTTATAACTCAATTGTTTAACATTATTTGGCAAATCATTAAAAAGCTTAAATTCCTTATATACTAAACTATTCTGAGATCTTGTATTTTTAAATTCTTGCAATCTTAAATCCTCTCTATTTCTTGAAAATCTCCGACGTTATGAATATGTTTTAAAAAAAATTTTGGTAGTGAATTAGTTTTTTTAATTTTGAATACAAAAATAAAATTATAGAAATAAATATTCTGTTTTACATTCATCCACAATTTGAAATAACTACAATAGGAGTATATTTACTACATCGAATATTGAAGTATTGTCCGCATTGCTTTATTTTGCAGTTTTTGCAGATTTTTCCATTATTTAAATATAATATAAAATATGTGTATGTATATAATATAATATACATATAAAAGTGAATCGTCTAGAACAGTAGTGGTCCAAGTATTAAGTCTTCGGGGACTCACAAATCAATTGGTTCAGGATCAGATAAAACGGGGTTGATTTTGGTTTGCTGTGAACAATGCCACTAATTCCATACTTATTCAATTGCTCCAGTAAAATAAATTAACAATTTTAAAGTGAGCAAAACATTAGTAACTATTTTTTTTTATTAATTTTTAAAGTTTCTCAATTTGCATTCAAAAAACAAACTTTTTTTTTTGTTTTTATTGAAATTTCTCTTTGTGTAAATACTATCGGAGACGGGTTATTTTTGGGGCATTATTAGGGATTTTTTTGTTGATTTTATCAGGGAACTATTTGTCTATTATAGAAAAGTTTCTGAACCCACAGTACTGTTAAGTTGAAATACTGTTGACATAGGCACCTGCATAGCGTCTTTACATATCTTAAGGGGAGAAACGAATATGCTTCCTATCATTTCGAGAGTCATCTGGAATCATTTCCGACAGAGCAATATATTTTCTTCTTGTTCAACACTCGGGTTTTCAAATTTTAAAAGTCTGGTTGCCTGTTCATAGCCTGCTGTAGCGGGACATAATGGCTAGTCGTTTTGGTCGTCTATTTATACACCTTTGGGTTTTTTAAAATAAAATATGTAATTAAATAAATCTATGTATGGCATATCGTTCAAATGTCAGTCGCGGTTTCTTACGGTGGCACGGATCCGAGTGGTCAAATTTTCCATTGACCTGTTATGTTCATCTAAAGAGGAATCGGTCGATTGTGGTTTATTCGCAAAGACCTGCAACTTCAGAAACCCCACAAGCAATTTTGCTTGTAAACACAGCCATTCATCCGAAAATGCGCTAGTCACTAAAAATGATTTTTCGGCAAAAATTGAGGTGATCTCCCGACAACCTAAGCCCAGTCAGCGAACAAACGGCGTTTTTTATGAACTTTGAGTACCAAGGTAAGTTGGATCTTGTTGAGGTTCAGCCTCAAGTCCCGAAGCAAAATTCGTCAAGTTGAAGTGTGCGAAAGGCCGAGTGGAGGAATCGACTGCCTAAGGTTCTATAAACGAATTTGATGTGTTAAGTAAATGCCGCGATCTTTCTGTTTTAAATAAAATAAATTACATTTTGACCTCCTTACATATTTCATGATATATAATTGTCTTAATAACATTAAAGCTTTTTTGTTTTAATATAAATTAAATTTTAAAAACCTTTTTTCTTGCAAAGAAATTCGCTGCTTTCCCACCCGTGTCATTACTTTTTTGTACGAAGACAATATTTTTTTTATCGCTCTTGTTATAGAAGTTTGGAACGTTTTGTGTAAGAAACCGAAGAACCTTAATAAAAGTGTGAAGTAAATGCGCTGAGTTTCTGCAACAAGAGGCCCTGTTTGGAAATCATCTTTTTTTTATTACAAAATACTTTTCCCAAAAAATTGGTATCAAGAATTTTTGTACAACAGCTGAGGGGAAAGGCGATACCAATTATGTATTTTATACTTTAGAATTCATGCGTTTAGGTGGCTATCTGGTTATTTCAACACACCTTGATTTGTTTTTGCATCAACTGTAGAAACCAATCCGAATAGCTTCTGTTTAGGACACAAGCCCAATGTGTTACAGTTTTTGTTTGATCAAATATGGCGATTCCTTTATAATACATACATAATATGAGTCAATACAATAAAAAAATTAAAAAAGAAAACTGAGGGAAATAAATCCGTTTCCATAAGATTTTATGTTTGTCTTAAATTAGCTTTTAAACGAAAATGAACAAAATAGGAGAATTACTTCTGTTTAAGTGGAGTGGTTGATTATAATTTAATTAAATTTCAAGTGCCCTCAACTCTAAAAAAAAGTTTCGCCCAGGTCCGACAGAGGGCGTTTAACATCGACAAATATTACTCTTAGGATGATACGACAGCATCTATTATGCATCATTTATTTCGGAGAGATTTTGTTTAGAATACAAATTTAACTGAGTAAATAAAGCTTGTATATTTTTTTCCTCACGCACACGGTTTAAATTTAGTAATTTCTATAAACAATATTTGGCATTATTCCAAGCAAACCAAAGGTTGGACAGATTAAATATTTAAATGAACAATTATTTAATCATTTTAAATAATTAAAAAAATCATTTATTCAATTAAAAAAAAATAACACAATTAAATTAATAATTTTGTTCTTGTGTTTTGTTTGTCTGGTAGCGTTTCTGGTATTTATACACATACAATGTCTTATCTTCACGAGTTTAAAATTAATAAGAACCCCAACCTACTGACATTATAATTCTCAAAAATTCCAGTAGGCGTGTTGTCGGGAGGAAAAGTGGGGACCTACAGTTTTCTGACTATTCCGCACGACTTAAATGAAATGCACTTTTTATGGAAAATACTGAATAACGTTTAGTTTTGTTCCTTCATATGAATTGGCATAAAATTCACAAGGTTTCTGGTTTAAATTGATTTTTTTTTCGTAATATATGTACATACAGTGCCGGTAAAAAAAATAGCACCACCGGTACAAGTTTCATTTTAACTTTTTTTAAATTAGTAAATGGACACATATTTCCAGCCTCTACTGTATTTTGTTATTGCTTGAAGTGTTAACTCTCTGTATTGTGTATCTCTGGCACTTAAATGGTAACGGTTGTTTTTTTACGAGGCCATATTGGGAAAAAACCCTTTTTTATTACGTTAAAAATAATAGCACTGATCGCAGTTTTCGCTAGAAAAAAACAGTTTTTGGTGTCATATTTCAAGGTAAAGTAACCAAATGTTAAGATTTGTTAATTTTGAACAAATTTCTTCATTTTAAACAAAAACAATTACAGTTTTTCAAAGACAATAGGCCATGGAAAACATTGCACAAACGAAAAACGTGAAATTATTAAAAAAATGATTTCAGAAGGTAAAACTTACGGAGAAGTTCGACGTTTTGTTGGCTGTTCCAACAAAATGATTCGAAATTCAATAATATACGTTTTGTCGAAAACTCTTGTCAGACGCCTAGTCCGAGAAAGCCAAAAAAATCCTTTCAAGCCTGCAACTGAGCTCAAAAAAGACCTGAATATTACAGCTTGCGTTGAAACCGTTCGCCACAGATTGAGAGAACATAATTTAACAGCGTGTAGTCCCAGAAAAGTCCCTCTTTTAACTGCAAAACATGCAAAAAAGCGTTTAATGTTTGCAAGACAGCATTTGAACAGGCCAGCAGCGAAATGGCGCAACGTTTTATGGACGGATGAGAGCAAAATCGTGTTGTTTGGCGGTAAAGGATCTCGCTCCTACGTAAGAAGACCTCGAAAAGCGGAATATAAACCCAAATATACAAATAAAGTGGTTAAGCACGGAGGTTTAAGCATAATGGTGTGGGCTTGTTTTTCCTACTATGGAGTTGGACCCATATACTGGATTAAACCCATCATGGATCAACACGTCTACGTGAATATTTTGGAAAATGTTATGCTCCCGTATGCAGATGAAGAAATGCCTCTTTTGTGGGTCTTCCAACAAGATAATGACCCCAAGCACACCAGTAAAAAGGCAAAAAAATGGTTTGGAGATCATTCAATTAATGTAATGGAGTGGCCAGCGCAATCGCCTGACCTAAATCCCATCGAAAATTTGTGGGCCGACGTAAAGAAAGCAGTCTCAGATATTAAACCGACCAGAAACGAAGCACTCTGGGCTGCAGTTAAGGCGTCCTGGGAGAATATTCCGGTTGACGTTGTGAAGCAGTAATAGCCAACAAAGGCTATGCAACGAAATATTAATTTTGTTGGACTACCTCTAAGGAATAAAATCATAGAAAAAGATTTTGGATTTTTACGATGATTTAGTTTTAAGTTGTACGATGAAGCAATGGTGCTATTATTTTTACCGCTTATTTGTTTGATTTGTTGGAGAAAATATAAGTTTTTTTCAAAAAGTTGATGAATAAAAATAAAAATTCTTTTTGAAATGTGTTGTTTTAACTTAATATAAACTTTTTGCATATTCAAAAATTCCCTCGATATATTGGCATACATTTTATTTTGCAACGAAATTTTTTTCTCGTAATGGTGCTATTTTTTTTACCGCAGCTGTATGTATTTTCTCCCTTCCACGAATTAATATAATAAATGAAGTCAGAATTCGAAAATATGTTTTTGTTTTTGTCACCAAAATTAAACTTAATAATACACGTAGCAAAATAGAACTAATTTTAAATTTCATCAAAAAATTAAATATTTTGTACACTGCTATTTCCAGAAAAACATTCATATTATTTTTATTTGTGCATTTGTATATTCATTAAAAGGGGTTTTCAGACGTTAAAGGAATAGATGTTGAGGTTAGATGTTGAAATGGAATAAAACTAGACGTGTGAGAGGTATTAACAGGTTTTAGCATAATGCAGGCCATTATGTATGGAACATGAGCGATGACCCGTGTTATGTTCGTCTCAAAGGCATCGGTCAATTGGGTTTTATTTGCATAGACCTACAACTTCAGAAAACCCCACAAGAAAAAGGGGTCAAATCGCATGACCTTGGTGGCCAATGCACGTCACCTGTGCTAGAGATAATCTTACTTTCAAATCGTCCATGCAGAATGTCAATCGGGTCGGCTGCTATGTGGCACATAGCGCTGTACTGCTGGAACCACATGTCTTCTTGGTTCGTATGGTTCAATTTGGGCCATAAGAAATTGGTTATCATAGTTTTGTTGCGCTCGACACTGACGGTGACTGCCTCAGCAACGTGAGTAACCTCCACACCAAACGTGAACTTTTTTGAGGATGCATTGTCAGCTGGTGAACCTCGTGTGTGCAATTTTGCTTGTTAACACAGCCACACATCCAAAAGTACGCCTCGTCACTAAATATGACTTTTCGGCCAAAATTGGCGTCCTCTCCCAAATGCTCCGAGCAAAAGGCGTTGTCGTGGTGCGATGGATGTGTGCTCGCCTGTCAACCTCATAATCACAGGTTCGATCCCTGCCGTCGTCTACGTCCGTTTAATTCCATTAAAAACCTGCTAAAAATTGTCATCAATGGGTTGCTGGTTTACTAGTTGCATGTTGTTCAGGCATAACACTAACAACATGTAATTGAGTTAAACTAGTATGCCCAACAAGGATGAATACGAATAAAATAATGTGAATTATAAGCGACATAGAAATAAGACACGGCATTTCTTCGCTTTAGTTCAGCCGCCATCCCTGGAGATACAAAATCTGAGACAACCACCTTCAGTCTCAGAACATCGTGCCACACATCTTTCCTATCCTTCTTTCTCTTCTTAACTTCACGCCCGCGCTGTGTTGAAACATTTAAAGGTTAATCATAATCCTTTGAGCGCGGGTAGATTACAAAAAAAAAAAAAAAAACAAAAAAAAAAACAATTAAACATATTATTTGGCAATGTTTTTTAATATTGGGTTTTAATTCATAAAGCATTTGTTTATAAAGTTCGTGTGCACTATGGAACATTTGTCGTTTACTGTAGGAATATTAGCAATTTCATGTTGTCCAATTGTTGAGAAATGCCAAGAGAGGTTTAAAATAGTTTTGAGTATTTTGTTTTGACAGATTTGTATTTTTTTATAGTGACAATCTGCACAAGTATGCCAACACGGTGAAGCATAAAGCCCACCGGGGAGAAAAAAGTTTATTTGCATAAATTCATACTTTTCCGGAAACCAGACGGCAATTTAATGCATTTGAACATTATTATCTCATTAAATCCATGTTTTATATTTATAAAATGTATCTTAAATTCCAAAGTACTTTTACATAAGAGCAAGTTCGTGCGATCCAGTCGTGCATTTTATTTTCAGTAAACTGGAGCATTGCACACTAAAAGATTTGTTTGAGGTAGATTGAGTAGATTGCTTCCGTTTCTTTGTAAAGAAACAAGCTTGAGTTTTAACAGGGTTTATTTTGATTTTCCAGGAATAAAAGTAGAGTTTAATCGCATCAAGTATCTTTTGAAGGTTAAATAAAATTTGTTCACATTTTTCTGAGATACTATAGAATACATGCATCGTCTGCGAAAAAAGATCTTTTACAGAAACTGAGAACAGGAAGGTCAGATACGTATATATTATATAGCAAAGGAGAAAGGGTTGATCCTTGAGGAACGCCTGCCTTTATAGAGTACAATGGGGATTTGCTTAGCGAAATTTCAACAAAAAACTTTCTTCCATGTAGATATGTGGGACGACCATTAACTAAGAGCTTATGAACGATGCCGTCATGACAGACGTAATCAAAAGCCTTTTCAATGTCAAATGACACGATTCCAACAGATTTTTTTATTTTTAAGTGCTTTTTTAATATCTTTGGTTAATCGCATTACCTGATGTGTTGAAGAATATTCTTTTCCAAAGCCAAATTGTTCTGGCGGAAAAATTTTTGGTTGTAACGATTTCTGTTATTTCTAGACAGATGATTTTTTCGAATAACTTCCCTAAGCAGCTAAGCAAGCTTATAGGGCGATAAGAAGATATTTCTGTTAGTGGCTTATTAGGTTTTGGAACTGGCACAATTTTTGCAACTTTTCATCTTTTGGGAAAATAACCAAGCAAACAACAGTTATGGAAAAGATAACTTAAACACAAAAAACAGTTTTGAGGGAGATTGTTTAATGTTTGGTTAGATATATTGTCATAACCCGGAGCTTTCTTTGTTTTGAGATCTGTTTTAAAAATATCTTTTCTTTAACCATGTTAGGTGAAATATTGGGAACATTTTGAGGATCTATAATGATCTGATCTAATTCAGTGATACTTTTATTAGATTTTTCAGTAGGTAGAAACACTACTGTTAAAGATATGTATGTGCTATTGAGTGGTTGCTTTCGAAATATTTTCCTAGCTCAGTTGCTTTTTCCAAACTTGTGTTCATTTTATTACCATTTACTGTTAGATGGGGTATTTGTGCGTTTTGTCTTTTAAATATTCTTGAAAGTTTCCATGTAAGCTTATCATGTTTCTTTATCTGAGATAAAGTTCTTGTTCCTATGCTTGTTTCTAATAATTTGAAGTTTTTCAATTACTAATTCATTGAGAAGTTTAAAGTTTCTAAAGGTGTGTCCAGACCAAAGAAACATTTTTGAAACATTTCAGAAACATTTAAGAAACATTTCAGAAACATTTAAAAATCATTTCAGAAACAGAGAAACATTTCTGAAATGTTTTCTTTGGTCTGGACGCTCGTGAAACATTTCTGAAATGTTTATGAATCGTTTCTCTGTTTCCCATTACGAATGAGAAACTTTATTTGTTTCCCAAGCATTTACATAGGTAGAAAGTGCGTGAGAGTGGTTATTAATATAAATATAAAATGTCGCGAAAAGTGTGGAGCAACGATAATGTTATCCAATTGATAAAAATGTATGAAATGAAAAAAGATTTGTTGACGAAAATTTTAAAAATTAAATCAAAAAAGCCGATGCTATATCAGATATTAGCGAAAATATGAATTGTGATATAGATGAAGTAGAAAAAAAATTCACGCGCTTAAAGTGCAACACAGGCGAGAAAAAAATTACAGACTACTCAATTTGGAAACAATGGGAAACAAAGAAACATTTCAGAAATGTTTCTCAAAGCGTCTACACCAAAAAAACAAATCAGAAACATTTCTGAAATGTTTCTGCAATGTTTCTGAAATGTTTTTAAAACAAATGGGAAACATTTCAGAAACATTTTTTAAACAATGTTTCCTGAAATGTTTCTTTGGTGTGGACACACCTTAAGGTATTGTATTTGAAATAAGAGGAACTGAGATGTTAACTGATTTATCTATAGCAAGTTCAAATTTATTATAATTTTCATCAATGGGCTCTATACTATTTATATAGTCATGAGAAATAGTGTTAAAATTAAGACTCAAGCTTTTGCTAAACTTTTTCCAATCGGCTCTTTGAAAATTTAAAATTTTGTCTAGGCTAGAACAATTTTCCTGTGAATTCATCGCAAAAATCACCGGTAGGTGATCTGAGTTGAGATCATTAACAACATTATGGACAAGATTATAAATCATGACGGTTTGTTAGAATAATATCCAAAGTAGATGGAAGTCATCTGCCATTTGATAGGATATAGGTTGGATCTTTTGTATATGAGATGACAAAACTCTCAAAATTTTTCAAATCGATTAACGTTTTATCCCATTTGTTGTCCCGAGGACATCCCCATGAGGAATGTCTGCTATTTAAGTCGCCACAAATGCCAAAGTTTCGATACCTACGAGTATTACGTCTTAATAACCTTAAAATATCAGATTTGTATTTTGTAATGTTTTCCATTTTTACTCTGGCACTAAGAAAGTATGTTGCTATAAATTTGACACTACCGATTCTTTGTAAATCGACTTCGATTGGAAGTGATTCAAATAAAAAAGTCTTTTATATTTTTCTTAATAATTATACATACTCCTGCACCTTTTTCAATTTCTTAGTCTTACCTGTAGCAGTAAAAATCTTTAAAGTGCGTGTTAATTTTTTCGTTTAACAAAGTTTCAGTTACAATCGCCAATTCAATGTGGTTTTTAATAAGAAAATCGTAAAATTCAGTTCGTTTTTTCTTTAAACTTTGGCATTCCAGCTTACTTGCCATTTTTAATATTGAAGAGATATTTGATGCTTAAATCAGCAATTACATTAAATTGTTCTTGTTTTGAAATGCAATTGGAAAGTTTATATAACATTTCATTTTTTAAAGCAATTAATTCTTCAAAAGTAAATAGATCATTATTTTCATTATTTTGGTTATTTTTAATGGTTATGACATTGTTCCAAAATGGGAATTGGGTTAGCAAAAGATTGATTTGATGATGACATTTTACTTTTAATGGGAATGGTATGGGTATTAGTTATGGGTATTAGATGGGTATTAATTTGAGGAAAATCGGCTGTTCGGTAAACAAAATTATTCTGCATCTGTTGATAGGGTTTTGAAACATAACGGGGATTGCGATTGTTGCTTCCGTTTCGGTTCCTGTTTCGATCTCGCAAACGAGATTGGATTTCAAGGTATTTCAGTCTTTTTTGCAGTTGACATCGGTGGCTGAGTGACCCTCTCCACAGTTTACACATGAAAGGGTTTCTTTATTGGAACAAGCAATTGAGTTATGTGCATGTGCAAAAAGAGAACAGGATACTTTAACATGGCAAAAACTAGATCCATGACCAAACTTTAAACAATTGTGACATTGAGGTACGAAGTGGGGGCTTTTTCTATAGGAGTCCAAATAAACACCAACATTAAAGACTCTTTTTGAGTTCTTTCGGATATCATTTAGCTTTGCGCTTTTAGTACTCGTATATAAGACAGTTGCACTGGTCTTTAAATTTAGGATTTTTGACGGTCATAGCATTGACTTTAAGTACATGTAGAATTAAATTTTGCACGAGTTCATTCTGGGGATCATCTTCTTTCACTTTATGCAAGCCATAAAGTACAACTTTTAATGGTTTGTTGTCTTTAGTATTATGAGTTAAGAACAGTATTTCTGGTTTTTAAGAGCCTGAGATTTTTTGGATATCACACTCATTGTAAAAGTTAACACGACAATCTAGTGAAGTATTTTTACACTCAAAATTTTTAATGTTGCTCTTTTTAACAAAATTTGCAACAAATTCACTATTTTTTTTTTTCAAATAATGTGCATTGGGGGAAATTCAATTTGGTTTGACTTTGGTTTTTGGTTTTTGTACAGTCTCAGATTCGTCATCCATATCAGAAAGATCTGATAATTCTGAATAACGATTTTATACGTGCGCCATATTTAGAGATTTAACTCTTTGATATTTTAAATTGGCAGAAACCGAGTTCTCATCTGTCGCTGAGACTCGTGCTCTTTTTAAATCGGGTGGAATTTTTTTTTTTTGTTTATTTAGTTGGACGAAAGAAAGTACTGATCGCAAGACTATGTCTATCACTGTCGACATTTCAAACTAAACTTCGAAAATAATTTTCTCCGCTTAAAAAATATAACGGTCATATTTTTTGTCATATAAGCTCAATCATCTAAACTATTAGATAAAGCATAGTAAACCACGGGAACTGTTGCACCCCATTTCAACAAAAAAATAAAACATTGAAGATTGATTTTTAAATAATTTTTATGTGGAGATTTTCGTTTGAACAATAACTCAATTTTCCAAGGTTTGAAAATCCCTTCTTCTTGCGACCGAGTAAAGAATCCTGTGCGTAAGTATATCTCTTGATATGAAAAATTCTTCTAAAAATTGTAGGTTCCTTCTATTTTTTTTTTTTAATAATACTCTCACAGGAATACTTGAGAGTTGTAAGTCAAAAGACTTTTCTAATAACTCAATTTGATTATTAATTAATAATATCCAATTTAGCTTGAACAATCACATACTATCTCCCATGCTTAACCACCTTAAACCCTAGAAACAAAGATCGCATTTGAGAATCGTGCATTTGCCGATTTGTGGAAGTCGTAACATAATAAAACTACTTCGCAAATAGAATAGAAGTTTCATATTAAAAACATACTGATGAGGTTTAAAGAAAGATAATTTTATTTTTTAGAAAACAAAGAACGTAAAAATGCAATTTAATTATTTCTGCTTCAACGGCATTAAAATAAGTCCCTTCTTTAAACCTAAATCGTTTTCTTCTTCCTTCTAAAGTGGGTGCAAACACATATCCTTTTTTGCGCATTATAAACATGTGAGGAACACAGCATGATTTTTTTTTGTCGTATCAAAGTTACATTTAGTCTATTTTCAGATAAATGCATACGACAGCTTATAATAATATCTGCTAACTAATGACGTTGGTAATCTGCGTATTATAATAAGAGATTAGGATAAATGTTTGTTAAAATGTGTAATAAACTGCGGTTATGCGCACGAAAGGAAATTAGCTTGAGGTTTTGCTGAATATAATACGAGTACATATGGTTCGATGAATCTTTAAACAGATTATTCGTTTTGATGATTAAAAGGATATTCAAACAGTCTAGATTGAGACCTCGAAGTTTGTGGGATTCCGTTAACAATAGAGTCAGGAAGAGTACTTAAAAAAAAAGAGATAGTTGAGTTGTAAAGTGTCAGAGCATAACCTTTGTGATTGTGATTGCTAAACGAATTTAATAAAGTGTAAGTTTTTATTAACTTATTCTTTTTATAGTTTTTGTTTTCATTAGTTAGTACAAAATAATTATTTTGCAACGAACAAACTCACATATAATCATATGAAGCAACGAACTCGCATTTGATAAAATAAATTCTCAATATACCACTTAATTAGTAATATTGTTAAGTGATTGTAAATAAATTGTTTATAATCAGGACCAAGCTCATCTGACTTAACTTTGAAAAGAGGCTTATTGCAAAAAAAAAATGTGTAAATTGTTTAAACCTAAAAGAATAACTAAAAAGCGAATTTTAACTTTGTTTAAATGTTGAACATGAAACTGAAGTGTTTAATATTTATATACATACATATGCAATAAGTAAAAGCTTGTTATGAATACTATTACTTTTTAAAAAACTGATTAGTGTAATAAATTAACAAATTTTTCGATGATAAAAACAAAGTGACATAGTTTTTATTAATGCAGATTTTTCAATAATTCATCATTATTTTAATTTGACATATTCAGTTATAAAACTTTAAAATTCTACAACTTTATTTTAAACAAAAAATTATTGTTTGTGAAAAACTATTAATATTTTAGTATAATCTTAAAGTGAGTTCTGGAAACTTCAACTTTGTAATTTCAATCAACAGACTACAAATTTTACCCACATTAGAAGTCTTTGTTGAATGCGTATAGCAATAGCACTAAGTACTCCACAATCTTCATCGTTATTTTCATATTTTATGTATGCAGAAACGAGCTAACCAATTCGGATATTATGTTTTAAAAACAACTATATTCACGGCGGATATTTTCTTTTTGCACCTCAGAACCATAAACTCATTAATAATTCGGCAGTATCTACACGTTAGCAATGACTGTCTCTTCAAAAAAATAAGAACCAGGAATCTTTTTAGTTGCGTTTGATATGTTACATACATAAGCCAGTTATGTACGTTTTTTAATATTTTTTTTTTAATACCAAAAATATCGGAAACTGTTTTACAACTTAAACCGTTTTACGAACAAAAAATTTTAAATCCTTTAACTGCTTTTTTATATAACTTTTTGTGTTATATAAAATTTTTAAAATATGTAAAAAAATTGGTATTTTAACTTTTTACTGTTGTGTAAATAAACATAAAATATATTTTTATTCGCGACTTATAGATACTATAAGGCAAGTTATGCATAAGAAAAAAAAATTTGGTGAAAGTTGACATTACGATGATAGCGACGACTGAAAACGTGGGTTGCGCAATTGTGTCTGTCTATACGAATACAGCCCGGCCGATTAGATATCATTTTTAATTTTTTCCAACCACGTTTCTTTCTTATTTTTTTAAGACCTAAAATATAACGGCACCTGCCATACGAATGTTAAAAAATGGTTTTCAAAAATCATAATTTTCTCGAAAACGGTTTCGAGAATTTTGATAATTTTTTTTTTTCTTAATTAATTAATTAATTTTTATGTTCTTTAATTTAATAAAACTAATTTTGAAATTAAGATATTACAGCTTATACCTACCATAGAACGATTTTTTCGAATTTTGAATTTCTCATTATCGACATAACGGATTTTAATGAAATTTTTTTTATAGCGATGCTCACAAAAAGTTTAAAATTGCATTTCAAAACTTAAAAAAAAAATACTTTTTGAATTTTTGGAAAAAAGTATTTTTTTCTAAAATTCCATATCTCAAAAACGGCTCAATGTTTTTTTTGGAAATTTAATTTTCATTCGTACAATTATAATAAGAACTTAAAGTTGGCGTACCAAATTTTTTCTCAAAGATATTTTAAAAAATTTGTATATAAAAGCTTATTTTCAGTTCTTTTATGAATTCATATTTACATAGCATTCTGTTTTTATCTCTTACTACTTAAAGAATTTAAAAAAATTAACTTTATCCTTATGGACTGTTCTCTCTAATAACATACATATGTTTTTAAAATTTCTAGTCTATCACATAGGAGCAAGTTCGTGCGACTCAGTCAGTCGCGCATTTTATTTAAGTTGTATGCAATGTTTTTTACTTTTTAAAAACTTCTATTTTAAAAATTTTATTAAATTTCATATGCAGATAATTAGAAAGTAAAAAATCAAACAAATATAAAATGGTATGTACATATACTGTGAGTAATGTCTTAATTTCAAATTTCTGTACATCGTACAAATTCGTATCGTACAAATTAAGCGAAACAGAAAACATGAAATACACGACTGTGTCGCAGGAACTTGCTCTTATGTAATAGATTAGGTTTTCTTCGCTGCTACAAGAAGTTTTTTACCCCTTCTGATGTGGTTGTAATCTATAAAGCCTAAAAAAGTCCAAAACTTGAGTATAATTCCCATGTTTGGAGAGGTGCTCCAATAACCCACTTCAGTCTCTTGGATAAAATTTAAAAAAAAGCATTAAAAATGATAGATGATAGAAATATGACGGAAAAATTTGTATCTCTTGAGCAGCGCCGCAATGTTTCATGTCTATCATTATTTTGCTGCTATTTTCATTAACATTAATGAAATTTTCAGTTGCATTCCTCCCCTCAAACAATTTACCTGTAATAACCGCACTTCTAGGAATGTTCATCAGTTTATCCTTGAGCCCAATTTCGGACGTACTGTTACGTACAGAGATGCTTTTTTTTAGCCTCATTACACGAATGTGGAATGCTTTACCCGGCTCAATGTTTCTTATTCATTGCGATGTGCAAACATTCAAAACCAATGTGCATCGGTATCTCCTTTCTACGATAATGCTATCCTACTTTCTTAATTGCTCGCACTGTGTTTAACATTATAAGGGTATTCATAACTCCTTGAGTGCGCATATAAAGCGCACAACTGAACACCGGACTGACGTCTAAATACACTGCCTTTTTTAACTGAACTGATAACTGAAGGAACAACTGATCGTCTAAATACGCTGCCTTTTTTAACTGAACTGATAACTGAAGGAACAACTGATCGTCTAAATACACTGCCTTTTTTTAACTGAACTGATAACTGAAGGAACAACTGATCGTCTAAAAGGGGCTTTAAAAAATCAATTTTTTTTTCTTTGAAAATTCAATATCTCAAAAATTTAAATTTTATTTGTACAATATTAAAAATTAAATGTTAGTGTACTAAAATTTTCTTTAATAAATATTTTAAAAACTGTAAATATAAAAAGTAACTTTCTTAAGAAAACGTTACAACGATTTAAAATTTTGGTTCTTCTATTTCATTATGGGATTCTTTTTTATTAAAAAATAAATTTTATGTATATGAACACTTTTCTCTTATGTGTCAAGGTATTACGATTGATACTACTTAACAATTTGCTAACTTTAAAGTGGTTTACTAGCTCTTTGTTTATTTCAAACATGTTGTAACTAGTATCGTGCTAAGGCTATTTTTTTTTTTTAATAAACTGCTTCTGAACACACCTAATACAGTGTCAGTTTGTTTAAAAAATCAAGTATCATAGTATGTAGATCAGTTTTAACATCGTACTACATTGACTAAAATTTGTTTAATATCGACTACATACGACTCTGTCTACCTTAGGTTTTGCACGAACTGTCACTGTACACAAGCAATTTATTAAGAAAATTACTTTAGTACGATACAAGTTAGAAAATGTTTTAAATTAAGAATGAGTTAGTAAACTAATTTAAATCTTGCAAATTGTTAATTCATTTCATACTTATACCATAATAATAGACTGTTTTTGCGACATTATTTCGGTGCTAGAATTTGGTTTCCCTTCGAAAAATTAGTGCAGTGTAAGAAAAAAGAAGCAGAAGAGATACTATAACTACGAAACCGTTTGCGAAACTATCTTTTTCTAAAAATTCAATAACCGATAACGACTTCAAAAAAAGCATCTAACCAAAAACTAAAGGATCCTATCCGCCATTGCTACGATCCTTACAAAAGCTGTTGGGTTAGAACTACCAACTACCAAGAACTAATTCATCAACCCGGAATCTCTAATATCAACTCTAGCTAGTTATACACATCAAATACCAGCAATAGCATCTTCCGACACCTCTACACAGACATATCTATCGAATTCAAATCGGACGTATGGAAATTTATACATATTTACTGATGGTTCCAAGACAACGCAAAACACATCATTTGCGGTGACATTCGAAAACGGTGCCATTACCTGCATTGATAACCTGCCTGAATTCGCTTCAATATTCACTGCAGAAGCATTCGCCATACTTCAAGCCACTAAGACTTGAGTGGGAAACACATTATATGGTCTGATATCTGTACTTAATGCCATAAAAACCCCCAACAATAAAACAGAACTCATCAAAAATCAGATATCAACTAACCAGATCTCCAAACAATATCAAGTTAATCTGGACCCCTGGACATGTAGGAATCCAGTGTAACGAATACGCTGACAATGCAGCTAATTCAGCCAATAAAGCTCCTGTACCACCATCATTATAGAAAACTCAATCCTGATAAACTCAGTCCCGTATACCCAACAAACGTTTCCAAACACAAAATCTCTAACTTTGTGCGACTTCGGCTTGGGCACACATCAGCACCTCCTCAAAAAAAACCCGCTACCACTTTATACAACTTGTAACACCAGATTGGACCTAAATCACATTTTAAAACATTGCCCTGTATCGCAACCCATAATCAAAAATTTATTTAAAATTAAAGTATCTATGAAATTCTCCAAAATCCTAGTTCAACAAATATCGAAAAAATATCAGATTTTATTCTAAAAGCAAAGGTTTTTTTCATTTTTTATTATTTTATTATTAAACATTACATACAACTTTTATATGCAGTTGCAGTTAGTTTCATATTAAAAAGATACAAAATAAATAATTAATAAAATGGAAGATAGGTTTAGCATCGTACTAAATATACTAAGATATTGATCCAATTTCTTTTGTAATTTTAGTTTATTTGGTTCCAATATCTTTTTACTTTTCCTTTAATCCTAATCCTATAAAAGTTTGTTCAATTTTTTCAACTGTCCTACATGTCTTATCATTTTTTTTTCTTTTATTTCAGCGTGTTTTGAAGTGTTATACGGACCAGCATACTAATAAGAAAACTGTTAAAAATGAGTTTATGGGCTAGGATAGGTAGTGCGCAAGAACCGGAGGCGTATATGAAAGCTCACTACGATTTAAAGGGCATGTATGAAATTCGTGTTCTGTTTGCAGCATTTATTGAAGAACGACTGATGTGAGTGGTGTTTAATAATGTTTTTTTTTTGTTTTTAATTTTTCTTTTTTTTTTTATTAAAAAAAAATTGTTCTTTTGATGTGTTAATGTTTAATCCAATTAAAGGAACAAAAGAAGTAATAATGTATTAATTTTCTTTTAACAAAGCAGAGATGAGAAGATTCCCAGCGAGCACACAGCCCTTCAGTTTTATAAAGATCTTAAAAGCCACATTATAGAATCAGCTCGTAACGTTCCCATAGAATTCCAGTATGGTGACATCTTAAACAAAATGTCTCAAATTCCACCCATCGAATTCTATTCTCATCTTCGTGAAGGCATAGCCAAAGAAATGGAATTGATTAGAAATGCAGCTCCAATACCCAGCCATAGTTTTGCACCAATGGGAGGAATGCAACAACTTGAAGAGCTTTACAATCGCATTCAAGAACTTGTAAAGAACATAGACATAATTAAGCCGAATATTCAAAAAACATGCAGTGAATTCGATCAAATTTTAACATTCTGCAGCACAATGACTCCACAACCACCAGAAATGAAAACTACTTTAGAACAACGTTATACGGCTATTTATTATCAGAGAAATAGTGTGGTAATGCAATTGAAAGAAATTGTGAGTGAATATGAAATTCTGCACAAATCTGTCATCGATGTGGAATTGAAAAACTGGCAAAGACAACAAGCATTGGCCGGTAATGGTGCACCTTTGAACGACAACCTAAATCAAATACAAAGTTGCATTGAATTATTGCTCGAAATTATTTGCAAATTGGCTCAGTTGGTTGATATAACACGGAAAAGCACTAATGTTGATGGAGGACTCGATGATTTGCACCAGCGCATCAGGATGCAACAGGAATATTTGATATTATCCGCATTCATTGTTGAGAAACAACCACCTCAAGTCATGAAAACAAACACAAGGTAATTTGGTTTAAATTTTTTTTTTTATTGGCTTCTGTTTAATAATATTTTTTAATTTCTAGGTTTGCAGCTGCTGTGAGGTGGTTGGTGGGTCCCCAACTTGGAATCAATATGAATACTCCAAATGTTGAATGCATAATTCTCTCAGGTATGTACATATTTCCTCCCGTTCAAAGCGGAAGGTTCATTAAAAAAAAGTTGATTTAATACAAAAAAAAAAAATATGTGTACGTACAAACCAAATATTTTGATAAAAATAAAATGCACGACTGAGCTCCACGAACTTGCTCTTATGATTTAAAGACTAAGAATTTATAAAATTAAAGAAAAATTCAAAATATTCATTTTTACTTGCGACTTATAGGTACTATAAGGCAAGTTATGCATTCGTAAAAAAAATCGAACTCGAGATTTTGATCAAAGTTGACATTACGATGATAGCGAAGACCAAAAAAGTGGGTCTCGCAATTCTGTCTGTCTGTCTGTCGGTTCGACTACAGCCTAAACGGCTCGGCCGATTTTCTTCAAACTTGATAGATATGGGTTTTAATTTTTTACCCCCGGACGTTTTTTTCTATTTTTTTTAAGACCAAAAATAACGGTACCTGCCATACGATTTTTTTTCGAAATTTTATAAATATTTTTTTTTCTCAAAAACTGTCCCACAGAATTTTTAAAAAAAAATTCCAAAAATTTCATTTGGTAAAAACTAGCTAATGGTTGAAAAAAATTAAAAAAAAAATTGTTATTTTCGGTAGCCCCCTGGGTCCATTTTTTTTGTTTTTGATTTGCTCGAAAACGGTACAGCCGATTTTAATATTTTTTTTTATGCCAAAGCTCCTCCAAAGTTTGAATATTATTACATATTCAAATTTTCAATTTTTAATTTTTTGGATTTTTAAAAAAAAATTCAAAATTTTTTTTTGGAATCTCAATATTTCGAAAACCTCTTGCTCGATTTTTTTCAAACTTGGCAAATAAAAGTTTCATAATATAATCTACAAGATTTGGGAAAAAAAATTTTGTTTTATTTAAAACTAACGGTACCTTCCATACAAATTTTAAAAAATGGTTTTCGAAAATCGCATTTTTCTCGAAAACGGTTCCGAGAATTTTGCTAAAATTTTTTTTCTTTTGATTAATCTTTACAATTTATAATTTAATAAAAAAAAATTTTAAATCTAGATATTACTGATTGTACCTACCATAGAACGATTTTTTCGAATTTTGAATTTCTCACTATCGACTTAACGGATTTTAATGAAATTTTTTATAAAAAAGCTCCTAAAAAGTTTAAAAAATATTGCATTTAAAAACTTAAGAAAAAATATTTTTTCAATTTTTAGAAAAAAAAGTAATTTTTTTTTTTTAAATTCGATATCTCAAGAACGGCTTAGTATTTTTTTTGGAAATTAGACTTTTATTCGTACAATAATAAAAACTTAAGGTTAGCGTACCAAATTTTTTTCTTAAAAATGTTTTAAAAATTTTGTACATAAAAGCTTATTTTTTTAAGGAACCACTACAAAGACTTATAATTTTTGTTCCTGCATAAATTCATATTTGCATATCATTCTGTTTTTATCTCTTACTACTTAAAGAATTAAAAAAAATCATTTTATCCTTATGAACAGTTTTCTCTAATAACATTCGTTTTTAAAATTCCTAGTCTATTACATAGGAGCAAGTTCGTGCGACCCAGTCGTGCATTTTATTTTAAAAGGCTAAGCAACTATTTTAACTAGTTGGAGGTAAAAACAGAATGCCATGTGATTCCTTAAGGAAATATGAATTTATGCAAGAATGCAATTTTAAAGCGTAGTAGGAGTTTTTTTTTTCAGAAAATAAATTTTCATATATAACATTTTTAAAATATTTTGAAGAAAGGATGTTGGTAACCGAATTGTTTGTTACCTTTTTTTTTGTTTGTTTTTTTTTTCAATAATCCTTCTGTATAAATACGTTATGCCGATAATGAGAAAGTAAAAAATAAAAAAAATGGTACATAAACACCAACAGAAAAAAATTATGAGAGATTCAACAACCATCTCGCCAAAAGTCAAGAGCACCCATCTTTGCAATGCAGAAGATTAAGCTATATTTGCCCAAATTACGAGGGCGGCCCTATAAGTACTTAGCCCATAAAGGAAAAGTGGCGATTTATTTCTCAAAATAGTCTCCTTTTAGCTCAATGATCCAGCGATGCTCCAACTTCTTTAACCCATCCGAAAAAAAAGGTTTTTTCGGGGTCTGCAAAGTAGGCCTTCGTTTCGGCGATGACCTCATTCGACTCGAATTTGTGCCCTGCGAGTAATTTTTTTTCAAGTTTGCAAACAAGAAAGTCGCACGTTGCCAAATCTGGAGAATACGGTGGATGGGGCAGCAGTTCGTAGTACAATTCGACCGTGGCGACGACGGCGGTTGCGCTTGTTGTCCGGAGTGAGCAAACGCGACACCCATCGCGCTGACAGCTTTCTCATGCCCAAAATTTCATGGAGGATATGACCCACGCGGTATTTTGAGGTGCCGTCTGTTTCAACGCAACTTCCAATACGAGATCGTAGATTTTTAACACGTTATCCTCCGTGGTAGCTATTTTAGGGGCACCAGGTCGGGGCTCATCAAAATACGATGTGCAACCACGTTGAAACTCGTTATACCAATTTTTGACAGTCGCCATCGAAGGAGAAGAGTCACCGTACACAGCATCCAAGCGCTCTTTGATTTTGCTGCGCGATTTCCCTCCCAAAAACAACAATCGAGTCACCAACCGATTGCTCTTTTCAATTTTTTCTGAACTTCGCGGACAAGCTGGCTTCCACACGTGGTCAAAACAAAACTACGAGTCCGATTCGGCTCAAATTTTGACAGTAGCCGTGTAAGAGAATGTACTAGACGATAGTAAATCTCTTGCGATACTGGCCCTCGTATATAAAAAAGAAACGAATTTATGAGGTGATAGTAACCTTTAAATGTTTAAAATTAAATACAAATATGTATATTTTAAGATTATACTCGTATATATTTTAGGTATAGGATAGGTTTATATATAAATACATTGATACTTAGCTCAGACTTCAACTCAGATGTTAGCCTATTGAAGTAATTAAATCCCGAGTACATCACAGATGCTTCTTATAAATCTACCCGGCCTTAAGACTTCGTTTTTTTTTAATTATAGGGTTGAACATAACCCATTAATGATTCAAAATAGCTTTTTTGGCCTTTAGTCCACAAAAATTGGCGTTTCGTCCCAGCGATCTCACAAGGACTCATCAGTTGACTGTGAGGTCCTTGTCAATACGCAATTTTTGTTAAATTCAGTTCATCTTACATCGATTTTGTGACAAAAATCCAAAGTGAACTATATCCAACCAAGATTAAATTTGTAATCATTAACGTTGGAAGATTTTGCCCGTGGCCTGGCTTTGATTCTATATGAAGGTTTTTATAATACAAATTCTATAACTACTGAAATAAATCAGCCAAGTAAAGAAGACTTAGCACCAATTTTTGTGGACTAAAGGCCAAAAAAGCTATTTTGAATCAATAATTCAACAAGTCCATTAATAGTGCTGTCTTCTACTTGGCTGATTTATTTCAGTAGTATATAAAATTTGTATTATAAAAACCTTCATATATAACCCATTAATATTAAATGGTTGTAGATAGCCCGTAACCAAATTATTTTTCATTTTATATGCACAAACTGTAACTGTGTAATTCTATGTAACTCTTTTTTCCACATTCAACCAATTCAACGCACTCAAAAATTCCATTGGTGTGAACATTTACTCAGCATATTGATTAATGTAGTATTCATGTGCAATATTATTTGAGTTAATATTAATATATGTGTATTACAAAACAGTGGTTAAATTTCATTAATGAAGCATACAATGATCTGATCAAATTGTTGAGAACAATCGATGTATTCTGATATTTACAGATGCTTTAAAAGTTTTTCGGGGGTGTAGTACCTCTTGCGAGGAATTGACAAATCCTCCAAGAGATCTCTGCTCATGAAAAGTGCTGCTCATTAGCTGTTCGGAATGGGCAGAAAATATGGGTCCCCCCATTTCTTCGCCATGGCCTCTAATTTATTTATCTTGCACCATTCTGGAGCATGCCAAAACGTGCCATGACCCTTCATGTACTTAGGAGACAAATTTTCTTTCCACACAGCATTTGCCCAGCCAATCCCCAAAAAAGGCAAATCTTTTTCCCCATCAAACGTCTTTCGTAGCAATATGTTAAAAGCTGGTGTTATAGTATCAGCCCTATTATGAGTATCAATTTGATAGTCGATAATTTCTATCAATTAGTTGATAATTTGGTATTATGGGTATCAACTGGAAATTTTAGACCGATTGTGAATATCTACTTATAAAAAGTTCATTGTGAATGAGTTTTGTTTATTTTGTTTGACGTTTCACGTTTGAAGTATTTATTTGTTTTTTGTCGGCCACGAAAACTAAAATTCTTTGTGCGAAAATGTTTATTGTTCTTATAAAAATTCATCATAACTTTCTTAAAAAACAATTCTATGGAAGTCATTATTCTTTTTAAAATTTTTCGCGTTTAAAAATCCCGAACAAATTTGTATCAATCAAGAATTCGTGGTTGATAAGAAAATTGATGTGTATCTATTTTGTTGATATCCGTAATACCATGTCTATCAAAAAAACCATTCACAGTAATGATAAAATCTAATAAAATTGACAGTCGATAAAAAATGTTGATAGTTGATAGTCATAATACCAACTCATTCAATTTGTTGATACGTATCAAGTATCTAGTTGATAGTTGATAGCTATAATAGGGCTGTATATCTCAGTGAACAGTACCACAAATCTTAAGATTATTTTTTAAAATAATAAAGATTATTGCGCGTGACATTTCAAAAGCATTTTATTGAATTAAACATCATGCTTTCTTATAAAAAATGCGTGCATTTCGATTGAAAATTGGATTAGAAATTACATTTCCGTAATTTGGTGGGTGAGCCGTTTGTGTCCGACTCTCTTTCTCATATTCATAATTGATCTACAACTTCTAAGCATTTCTGATAGCACAATCATATTTTCGGATGTGGTACTTGAACGGTATCGTATCTAACCTCGTTCAATTCTGATCTCGAAAGCTTTGTTCATTGGGCAGTGAGAAACCGCGTAGAATTCATGGTTCTAAAAAACTCAATGCTGTCGTTGAAGCGAAATATACCTGAACATAAATTTTTAACCTCTTAAGATTAAGAATTTTATTTTTCATTTTGTTTTATATACAATTTGACTTAAAACTAACTTATTACTAAATTAAATCATGTTGGCTCAACAATACGGACCCAACGTTCTTCATTTGGCTTTACATAATGCTATTTGCTTACAATATCATATTAATGATATTAATTAACCTCTTTTGATTTGGTTTTGAGTACAATTGTCATAATTGGCTGGCTATTGGAGTACATTGAGTCGCTTGCTTTTCATCTAAAAAAGGAGCTTTTAAAACGATAAGTGAAAAAGCCATAACGGAAACAATTGCATTTCTCGATTATCGCCACATTATGTCATGTCTTTTGTTATTTTATCGTTATTTGTGTGGATAGTGTTCTAAAGCGTTCATCAGATCAATTAGATAATTAGAAACTCTTTAATTTTATAAAGAACCCTATAACATTATGTTCCTTTTTAGCCGTTAATAATTTTTTAAATTATTAAATCTGTTTTTACAGAACTAAGATTTCATTTCACTTTATTAATAAATGTTCAGTAATTCCCAGCATACATTTTTAGCTTCTATAAATTTACTAGCGGCCCGGTACGTGCTTCGCTACGTATAAAGTGAAATAATAAAAAAAAATTAATTGCAACATCAAATTCATTTATTCAAACAAAAAAATATTTTATTAATTGCTAGCTATTTTAAAACTTAATCCAAAACATTTTGATAAACAATATTCTTTGTTTTTCCATTTTGGGCATGAATAAACAAACGGCTGGGGGTACCGACTCTGGAACAGGCAACATAAAGTTGACCATGTGAAAAACATGATTCCTCCAAATTCACACCACAAACGTGAAGTGTTTGCCCTTGATCCTTGTTGATGGACATAGACGACGGCAGGGATCGAACCTGTGATCATGAGGTTCACAGGCGAGCACACATCCATCGCGCCACGGCCACGTTTGAACTCAAATGGCATATCAGTTGGAATCATAGGGATACGTGGTATCAAACAAAATTCTCATTTTGATTTGGCAGCTAAGATCGTAGCTTTAATCAAATTTGGCAATAACTTTTTCACTGCCAATCTGGTGCCATTACACTGTTTTGGTGGATTAATATTTCGCAATAATATGATCAAAGAACCAACTTTCAAATTCAAGCAATGCGGTGGCATACCAGCTAGTTCCAATGAATTTAAAAATTCAATTGGATAATTCATTGCCTCATCTTGATTCATAACACTGTTGATTACCACGTAAATCTTGCATTGTTCGATTAAATGCTTCTAGTGATTTTTTATTCGCTCTTGTACACTCATCCCATAAAATAATTGGCGTTAATCGCAGAACTTTTGCCATAGCAGAATTTCTCGAAATATTGCAAGTTGGAGTTTCAATCACCTGTACATTCAATGGCAATTTTAGTGCAGAGTGTGCAGTCCGACCGCCTTCTAATAATGTAGCAGCAATTCCCGAAGATGCAAGTGCCAATACAATTTTCTGTTCCGATCGAATAGTTAGAATAGCTAAAATCATACATAACATAACGAACGTTTTGCCTGTACCACCAGGCGCATCCAAGAAATATAATCCACCTTGTTACGGTAAATTTTACCGCAACAAAAACTTCCCTTCGGTCGTTCCTTCCCCCTTTCTTTCTTTTGGTTGCAGCTGAAAAATATTGGAACTGGTGTTCCTAGCCTGTATTTTGCAAAAGCAACAAACGCAGGTGTTCGAGTTTACGCGAGGAATTCCCGGCGGATGAGCCGAAGAAGTAACGAGTCTGGTGGACTCTTACTTACCTCAAAAACAACTCGACAAATGAACAACACAACATAACAAATGTTGCAACGTAATTCTTGTTTTTTTTATATTTAACTTAACGTAGTGTAATGTCATAATCTTAAATAACTTGAATTTTCAAATGTACAAAATGGGTTTTCAACGCATGTAAGATTAAGTATATACATTTTTTAAAAATGGGTGTTGAAGTAACACTCCTTCCTATAGTTCCAAAAATAGTTTAATTCAATTCACACTTCGAATTCCGCGCGAATAGTAGAGTAGTAGGAAAATGCCTAATTATGGCTCCTTCTCGATTTTAGTTCGTTTTCAATTTTTTCTCGAAATAAAATTTAGTTGGGAAGGGGTCTGAACTCGCCATTATGTTTCGGCAAGTTTTGGAAACACATCCAACAACTTGTTGAAACCGTGTTTGTGTGTGTGAGAGTGAAGTTTCGCAGAGAATCAACAACGGTTGCTTTCTTGGTTAGCGTCAAGCTTCCAGGAAGCCGTAATACCGTGACCGACGATCTCGAAAACGATTGCTTGAGTTGAATGTATGTGTGAATGACTGGAATGGACGAGGGAGGATTGGTAGTTGAAAAAATTCGCTTGGAGGACACTCTGAGGAGAGCCTTGAAAGCGAAAGCTTACAAAACAGAAATAAAAAAAAGGATCGAGAAATTTTTGAAAAAAGGAAAAAAAAAATCGAGAAGGAGAATAGGATTAATCGGTGGAGACAAAGACAAAAAAGGAAGAAATTTGAATAAAGGAATCGGGATTCGAGGTGTGATAGGAAAAGGAGAAAAAGGAGTTAGAAGGAAGGAGAGTTAACAAGATAAGTAGTTTGAGTTTACTTTTAAATAGAAATATATATGTATGTATATATTCGTAATCCTGAAATATATATATATTTCTAGTCATTCATTGTTGTTCGGGTCTTCCCAAAAATTGTCGGGACGCGCGTCGGTATCGTGAAAACCCATTTTCTTTCAATTAATTTTATTTTGTTTTCAATTTCATTGTGTTTAAAAAATTTGCTACTCAGCCAAACGGCCATTTTAAATTGTACTTTTCTTTTATTCGAAAATAATTGGGTTTTAATCCAGGGATCTTCTATCCCACGGTTTCCCAAAAATAAACATATACAGGGTGATTGGCATAAGGTGTGACAAAAAGCTAGGGCGTGTAGGTTGGACTTAGACAAGAAAAAAATCGTATGGGAGGGGGGGGTTTATTTCCCCCCGTTTAGGCGGGAGGGGCAATTTAAGAAAAAAAATTATTAAAAAATAACGGTGATACCTACAGAGTAATGCTATAGCATTTTGAAAAGCCAGAAATACATTCTTTAATTTTGTTTTTAAATAAAGTTGTTCGAGTGAAT
The DNA here is from genome assembly GCA_911387755.1 of Chrysotoxum bicinctum. Taxonomy (NCBI): domain Eukaryota; kingdom Metazoa; phylum Arthropoda; class Insecta; order Diptera; family Syrphidae; genus Chrysotoxum; species Chrysotoxum bicinctum. The sequence continues at coordinate 79,029,869 of OU426988.1, read as the reverse complement.
AATTTTTGAAAAATTAATTTTCAAAATCAAAATTTTGAAAAAAAAATGAAATTTTTTTTTTAAACAATTTTTTTTCAAAATTTTACGTAATTAAGTATTATTTTTTTATTCAATATTCAATGCTCTTATTAATTTTTGATCAAACACAAAAAACCGGATGTCAAAATGTTTCGTAGTTTTTGAGAAAATCAAAAATAACAAAAACTACTTTTGTTCTAAAAAAAGCCTTTTATTTTAGTTTTTACGTTTTTGGATTCTTAGGTGAATTTACGATTGAAAGGATTAACTTTCTTTTTACTATTCTTTTAATTATCGTCCTATAAGCATACAATAATGTGGTAAGTACTGGATTAACCATATTTCACACATTTTTTCATTGAGAACACCTGCGTGAGAGCATTAGTTTAAAATTGACCAGTGCTCCAGTACTCCGTGTTCTCGAAGACGTTGATGGATTCTTGGGACACCTCCTATTGGGATACATTTCAGCGTAGAGTCTTTGCGCTTCACGACTTCGACCATGAGCCATACCGTAGCAGTAATGCATATCCGTTAATTCGGCACAAGAGTAATTTGGCATCGTGATACGAGTATGTTGACGACTTGACATTCAAATTAGAAATAATTTGTACAACTCCGTTAGATTTTTATGCTTGGGGATTCATGAAGAACAATGTGTACGAAGTGGAAATAGAATCTTTGGAACAACTGAAACAACGGATTGAAGTGTCTGGAGTCAAATTACAGGAAAATTTATCAAGTATAAATTTATGTGCAGCAATAAGAAGGCGCTATAATCTTTGCCTTCTACAAAATGGGGATCATATCGAAAATTTTTTGTAATAAGCTTTAGTTAAAAAATAGTTAAAAATTTAAATAAACAGTAATTATGTATTTTATCTAAATATACATGTATTTCTTATTTTAATTGATTTCAAGATTCAGGAACATTTTTGTTCTTATTTCGCAATTGCATTTTTCTGTCACTAGTTAGTGTAACGTTGCATTATTTAAAAAAACATTCGCAAGTCAATATTAATCCAATGCTCTCACGCAGGTGTTCTCAATGAAAAAATGTGTTAATCCAGTACTTTGTCACTTTAGTGTATGCTTATAAGACGATAATTAAAAGAATAGTAAAAAGAAAGTTAATCCTTTCAATCGTAAATTCACCTACATAAGAATCCAAAAACGTAAAAACTAAAATAAAAGGCTTTTCTTAGAACAAAAGTAGTTTTTGTTATTTTTGATTTTCTCAAAAACTACAAAACATTTTGACATCCGGTTTCTTGTGTTTGAACAAAAATTAATAAGAGCATTGAATATTGAATAAAAAAATAATACTTAATTACGTAAAATTTTGAAAAAAAATTGTTTAAAAAAAAAAATTGTTTAAAAAAAAAAATTTCATTTTTTTTTTTTTCAAAATTTTGATTTTGAAAATTAATTTTTCAAAAACTATTCACTCGAACAACTTTATTTAAAAACAAAATTAAAGAATGTATTTCTGGCTTTTCAAAATGCTATAGCATTACTCTGTAGGTATCACCGTTATTTTTTAATAATTTTTTTTCTGTTTTAAGTGATTTTTTTCTTAAATTGCCCCTCCCGCCTAAACGGGGGGATATAGACCCCCCCTCCCATACGATTTTTTTCTTGTCTAAGTCCAACCTACACGCCCTAGCTTTTTGTCACACCTTATGCCAATCACCCTGTATATATACCTATAAACCTGTTTACTATACTTTTTCTTTTCATTCAAACCATTTAAATTAGTTTTGGAATTTTCTATATCGGAAAAAAAAAATTCCTGGCGCCCATTTTTTTTATTACTAGTGCCCACTGTACTTGTAATAAAATCTTCTTTGCTTTTGATTAGTTTTTTTTCTAATCTAACATCTTTTTAAATCGAAAAAAAAATTCTTCCAAGAACCCAGCCCAGCTGAGCAGTCGTGGTAGTAGCTTTTAACGATAAGCTATTGTTGCACTTTTACCTTTCTTTCGTGTTCTCTTTTGTGTTTTCTTTCGTTCGTGGCCGAGTAAGGTATTCGCGTCGAAAAGTCCGTGGCGTTCGTCGTCGTCGTGCGCGATAAATCTTTTTTTTGTTAGTTTTTTTTGTTATTATTAATAATAAATAATCCCTACCCCTTTCGCGTTCGCGGTATAAAAAGTGCAACAACCTGCATTATTGGAAACGGCTTGCATGATTGTGTCATATACGATGAAGTTCCGAAAAATGTTGCAATTGCTCATTTCTGCGATGAAGTACAATATCACGGGATTGAAACTGATCACCAAGAATTACAATTGCAACCTCATCAATTGTGGGTGCATTGAATCGCCTTGCATGCTCTCCAAAAGGTGTTCTATCGCCCTTATTACGATTTTGTGATTATCAGATGGCATACGATCGAGAGCAATTTTAAACAATTGAACTAATGCGTTATGCTGATGGAAAAACCTTTGTAGCTCACGAATAATTTCTCGTCTTGTATTCGAAACAATTGCACAACGTTGATCCAATTCACGATTTTCATCACCAATAAAATAAATTTGCAAAAATTGATGATCAGTGTCGAAGTATGGCAATAACGAACCAGCTTGATGATAAATCTGGCCCTGAATCTGTAACATGTATGCAATTTTAGGTAGATGTTGGATCAGAATTTTTAAAACTATCGAATACTTTATGATTCAGATTGATATAAACATGGGACAATCATGTTGAAGTATTTACCTTAAACGTCGGCATAATTATCTCTAATAATTTTAGTAGCACTAAAAGAGGTTTGGGTGGAGTTTCTAATGCTGAAAATCTCACTTTGCCATTAGCACAACACATGCCGGGCGTTTCACGTGGAAAGTTAGCCGCATCACAATTGGACTGTTGTAATTAAAAGCAGCACGCATCATTTTAGATAAAAGAGCACCACGACGTATTCGTGATCGGCGTGCAAGGTTCAGTACAGGTACATGGTCAACAGATCTATTTCGTGCATTACGTTTACTGCGATGCATTAGCTTGTGCGCGTTCATCTGCAGTCTGTGATCGACTTAGTAATGCCACATCATTTGCATTACGCGTTAGCCGACCTATATTTTGCTCGCCCGGCTTGTGGCATTATTCCTTCATATAAAAAAGAATAAATCAAATTAAAAATATAAGTTTCAATTTGACAGCAAAATCCCCACTAACAAAATGACCTGACATTTATTGAATTCATTTGTTACAAAAAAGGTGATAAATGAAGAACCATCTACTAAATAGTCCAAACAAAGCCTTAACATTTGGTTTGGATAGGTAAGCCCGTTCTTGAGTTATAGAATTACAACGAAAAGTGGCATTGATTGAAAAAAAAAAACAATTTAAACAATACCAGAACTTTAAGTTTATTCCTTTTTCCATGAACTTAAATTTGTTTTTTTTTTTTAGAGTCACAAGCACAACGCCATTGTAGTCAAAGGCAAATGAACGAAGCCACACCCCATTCTTCCGGCGAAATCCTTAATAATATTGGAACTATGGAGTACCAACAACAGTCACGAGTATTTTCTGCAAGTTTCAGGTGAAAATTAAATTAAATATTTATTTTTAAATTAAATTTCCTTAACGACATAAATAAATGTATAATTTAATATGTAATAGAAATATGCAGTTGAAAAAAATTAAACGAGCCGAAAAGAAAGGTACTGAGAGTGTAATGGATGAAAAGTTTGCCCTGCTTTTTTATACTTCTGTCATAGTTAATGACTATCGTATTCGAGTGAGTGCTTAAAAGATGTCCTTATTTTAAAAGATAGTATTAATTGATTTTTGTTAACCGTAACAGGTATGGACTTTGTCACTACCCGTTGTTGTTATTGTTCACGGGAATCAGGAACCACAATCATGGGCCACTATCACATGGGATAATGCGTTTTCGGAAATTGTACGTGAACCTTTTCAAGTTCCCGATAGAGTTTCTTGGGCTAGACTAGCAGATGCTCTATACACAAAATATCTATCAACTACTGGGCGGGGGCCAACAGAAGAAAACAAAAATTTTTTATGTAAGATCAATTATGTCATAGTTTTTGGAAAAAGAAAAAAAAACATTCTTTGTCTTTTATATTTTTCAGATGAGAAATTGTTCCGAAACGAGTTCATGATGGATCAGAAGGACAACATTTCTTGGACACAATTTTGCAAGGAGCCCTTGCCAGATCGTACCTTCACATTTTGGGATTGGTTCTTCTCAACCATGAAACTAACCAAAGATCAGTTGGTGGGACCATGGAAGGCAGATTTAATCGTTGGATTTATAAATAAAAGAACCACTGAAGACATCCTTAGGAGGTGCGCTCCTGGAACTTTCCTTTTGAGATTTTCAGACAGTGAATTAGGTAAAATAAAACTTCACATATTAAATTCGAAAACATTTAACTGTAACTATACGATTTCTTTGATTGCATTACACAAAAGGTGGCATAACAGTAGCGTTTGTTGGAGAAGAGGGAAACGTGTATATGCTTGCTCCTTGGACGTCTAAGGATCTTAATGTTCGTGGTTTAGCGGATCGTATACAAGACCTGGAAATGCTAAAATATGTATATCCCAATAATAAAAACAAAGATGAAGCATTCGGTGAATTTTACTCCCGCACAGGTAACAAATTTTAGACACAAAACAATAAATTCATTATTTTTTCTGACCTTTATTATGTGTTCTGTATTTTGTTACTTTTTTTTTTCGTTTGTTGCATATTAACTATTCTTCCAGAAGAACAAGGAACTAGAGATGGATATGTTCGAAATGTTATTATTACGACTGTTCCCGAAATGAGACAACCCGCCGCAAATACAACGCCCAATCATGCACACTCACCAAATCCACATGACATACACATGGTGACAGGGTAAGAAAACCAGAAATAAAAAAAATTACATTTCAGCTATCGAGAATTCGCAAACATTTTTTATAAATTTGCTACAAATTCCAACACTTATGCTTACACAAATTTCAAAATTCAAACACAAGTTAAATTATTGCAACCATACTTTCATGAGCATTTTTTTTCATAACAATTTATTTTTTACGAACAAATATTGTTTATTTTGTCACTTAAAAATATAAAATAGAATAAATTGGATGCACAATTTGTATGTAGGTCGTCAAAAATTATAAAGGAAAAGTAAAAGAACTTCAAATGTTCTGTATCAAAACATTACCCGGTCGTTCTTAATTATTATTTGTTTATTTCAGTAAAAATTTATAATTTTGTGTTCGAAATAATATATTCACAAGGCATTGTGCGATCTGCTAGAAGATAATATTTCTTTAAATATTAAATAAATTTATTAAAATTAAATAATATTCAATTTTTTTAAGTTATTAGCACAGTCAAACTATATTTTAACTTCACACAGACAGAATTTTGCATTTTACTGTTCTTTAAAACCTAAAGCATACCATTAAAATTTGGCGTATTCTGCCTTTGTTGTTAATCGATTTAATTCGGTTCCTCTTTGTCGGATATAAAGTGTTGAAAAAATTGTTCAGCTAATTCAGAATATTATTGTCATAGATCCGACTATCTGGTCAATGGTATGTGCCTAGATAATCTAAAAAAGTCTGCTGTGACACAGTCCATGGTTATGGTTTTAATGCTTTAGATTTTCAAGATCAATAAAAGGCAAATTCTATCCTCTTAACAATTAAAATTTTTTATGATATACTACCGATTTATAGTATTGTTTGACTGAACAATTTTGGTAAAGTTACTAATGTGAAATAATTAAAAAAAAATAAACACTAAATTTTTGAAACCCATTCTGACCAATATAAATTTTAAACATTTTTGGTTTGACAGGCTTCCTTTATCTCCAGCCAGCAATTGTAGTTGATTTTAACATAAGAAGCTCATTGCGAGAGGTAATTTAAAAAAGCAGGACTTGAATAACAACAATCAGAAAAGTTTGAGCTCATGTTAGTTTTCGTCTTTAGTCAAGTGTTTGTCTGTGATGTGCATAGATTAGTTTGAAAAAATATTATTCAAATTGACTTAATAGATTAAGTAACGGTAATTTTTTCTAAATCAATTCAAGGTCCAAAATGTCTTTACTATCGGCTGTTTTATGTATTACACATAGTTGTACGAGTGATGAGCCCTCCCGATATTTTTCTGAGCATGTTTTCGCAATTTTATATTGAACTAGATGCGCGGAGAACTTCGTATCACCTACATATATTTAAAAAAAAATATGGCCAAAACCTAATACAAAATTTGTACATATCTACTTCTACATTAAATGGAACATAGTTATACACTTAATCAATCTCTTTTTTAGGTGCGTAAATATATAAATATGATGGTTGTCCGACTCGATGACGTTATTCATAAACTTTTTTACACAGCATAATCACAACTGATCCTAGTTTTAATTGTAAATTGTGAGACGGTAGTCCAGACAAATCCATGGAATTTAAAAACTCTGTGGGATAGTTGACTACTTAATCCTGGTTTGTAACTGTGTCAACTGATTTGTAAGAAATCAAGTCTCCCGGAAGAAAACTCTGAATGGTTGCATTGAGACCATCGACATCTTTCTTTTTTTCCGCCAATATTGCTCGTTAACTCAGCCAATTATAGTTTCTGATCTGTTGTTCTATATATGTCCACAAAAACACGCTGAATAAGCTCCTTTTTTGAGTCAACGAAGTGCCGTGAGTAGTGTATTAATCCGGTCGAGGTGTCAACTGCGACCTTACCATTTCCAATATCTAATAACTGCTTCGAAAACATAACCGCAGTTTGATCTTGTTGCAAGGACACTCGCAAATTAGTTGTTGTGTCTTTACATGCCACAGCAGAATCATGGATCCACCAAAAATGTTTTGATTGTCACGAAGAACTTTTAACGTTCTGTCCAGTGCCTCCAGTGACCTCTTGTGGGCCATCGTAAATTTATCCCAAAGGATCTGATCTTTGCCAACAGCAATGAAATTAATAACATTTTTCCAGACCCCCAGGGAGCATCAAGGAAGTAAATTCCAACAGATTCACAGCTTTCATCAAAGTATCGTACGCAATTCTTTTTTGTTCATTCAGTTGCGGAACATTTGAACGAATTTTCGGCCAATACTTCAGTATTGTATTGTTGCTCTCTTTGCAACTCGTGGTTAAATACATCGCCCATTGGACGATTGGGTGCTGTCATGCCCAAACACGACAATACTTTATTTACCATCAATAAGCACATCTTCTATTATGATCAATGTATCATTGTAAATTCCTGCAGTAATTTGTAGTGAAAAGACCTTAAATGTTTCACAGCTAGGAACATTTTGTATGAAAAATTAAATTGTGGGTTTTAGTATTTTCCGTTACTTATTATTTATGTTTCTCACCGCTTAAACCTTCCCCGATATTTCACAAATATTTCTACATCAAAATTAGCAAAATCGGTCCAGATCTTTTCGAGTTTTAGCGAGACAAACGAACAGCAATTGATTTTTATATATATAGATTCTTATTTTGTCTGTCCCAACCTATTTTGACGAGATGTTCGAAATTTACAAATCTGATTTCTTTTGCTTTTGTGCGAAATTTAGACAAAACCAGTTTAATAATTCGTAAGAATTTTCAAAACGCACTAAAAACAGATAAACGGAAAGATAAGTCAAGTGCATCTATAGTTTGAGCCTGAAGAAATCCATTTTGAAATGACTCAGAACACAAGCACTAAGGAAAACTCTCCAACACTATTTTACGGGAACATTTATATTTAGCTAAATTCAATATAACAATTGTCCGCAATGGGACAAGTTTTTTGATGAGTCGACGTTGGCGCCCTCTACAATTCGACAAACAATTTTTTTTTTGTACTCTTGACGCATGTATTCATTATTTAAAAAAAATTATGTTATTACCTAATAAAGTTTCCGAGAAAAAAATTCCTAAAAATCGTGCGTTTTTTTGGCGTTCAAGACGTACTAGTACCTTAAAAAAGAAAAAAAAAAGATTTAAAAACACAGTAAAACTTGCAATGCCCTGCCATACCTTTTTGGAAAACCAGAAATATCTTCTTAAATTTTCCTTTTAAATTAAGTTGTGTTTGTGAATTGTTTAAAAAAAATAATTTTCAAACTCGAAATTTTGAAAAAAAAAAATGTCTAAACTAATTTTTTTTGAAAATTTAATTTTTGTTTTCAAAATTCAATGCTCTTATAAATTTTCAATAAAAAACAGAATACCGGATGCTAAAATGTATTTTAGTTTTTGAGAAATTAAACAAAAAATGAAAAGTACCTTTTACAAGAAAAACACTTTTTTTGTTTGTTCTATCTTTGCATAAATACCATTAGTTTTTAATAGCAAGCAATAAAAAAATAACTTAATTAAATAGTAATATTTTTAATATCGGTTACATTTTAGCCTTTTCTAATAAAAATTAATGATATTATAAGAATTTTTCGATATGATCCCAACTCTTCAGAAGGCAAAGGTTGTATATTCTTCTTATGGCTGCAGATAAATTTAAGTCCGCCAAATTCGCCTGCAATTTAACTCCAGCGACTTCAATGCGTTGTTTAAATTGATCTAAAGAAGAAATTTTAACTTCATTTACATAGTTCTTCATGAATCCCCAAGCGTAAAAATCCAAAGGAGTTAAATGGTGATCTTGGTGGCCATTCATTGAACCTCCCTTTCCTATCCATTGGTCGTTGAAATGATTATTCAGCCAGTTTCTCATAGCCAGGCTAAAAGTGTTGTGGAGCTCCGTTTATGTATCTCTTGTTTGAAGTTCAATTTTTTTCCAAAAAATTCTTAATCGGTTTTAGAGCAGAAATCTGATCAGTTCAATTGAAAATATTCTTTCTCGAAATAAATTATTTTCTTTTTTGCACTTAGTCGCTTGATTGATTTTGAGAAGACTGAGAAATACCGTATTGTGTCTCATGATCTGATTTTATTTGTTTCAGAGTTTAAGAACTCATGTTTTTGTTACGGTTGAACAATCGTCGTCCAATGCCTATCACACATACCGCACCCATGAATGATATTAACAATACAAATATTTATATAACTATTTTTAAATAGAAATTCCAGTTCGCTAGACCAAGCTTAAATATAATGATTGTGGACAAAAATTCATGAGAACAATTTGTATAATTCATTTTTTCCATATTTCATAAGGTTAAACAAAGGAGAATTTCCCTTATTTTATGATAAGAGCTCTGTGGCCTGATTAGGAAATACAAAGCGGAATGTTTTAGCTATCGCAATTGAGATTTGATATTAATATTTTCGCCTCCTTCGTTTTATATAAGGAATCCGCCCTAATCGAAAGTGAATGTGAAATGCCAAAGAAGAACGAGGGCCTCTTGAAATCCGAAACAGCTTAGAGAAGCAAATTTAACAGAGAGTTTCACAAATCTAATCGTATTGAGAAAGAATTGATCGTTTAGGTACTTCTGGTCAACAAATCTGGCACATGGCATACGACGCAAAAAAATTCGAAATAGATCTTAATTTGCGTTGAGTATAAAATTCAAAGCGCACGGCACGCACAGCGAATTCGTATTGATCTGGATGTAGCTTTATACAAAGCGCTCACTCACAGTATGAAATATCAATAATTTTAAACTGCCATTTAAGTATGATATAATAGGTTGGCTATTAACGGCATTGGTATGTAGACCTGACAATATTGTCAGATCTGACAATCGTAAACACTTACAGCCTTATTTACTAACTCGTTTTAATGACGGATTAAAGTTACTTCGACTTTACAACGGCTCTAATCCTGAAAACCTTATTTATAATGAAAATGCACGAGGAATAGCGGTGGAATAAGCTAAAACTGGTTCATAGGAGGTTTAAGGCCGTTTTAGTATCTAAATGTCATTTTGAGATGACATCTTGTGAAATTTACAAAAAGGAGTGTAAGCAAAAAGGATAGATATTTTGCATTAATAAATTATTTATATTTTCCAAACTTTATACAATCCAATTTTAAATGTATCCAATTTCCAATATGCATACAATGATAATAAAATGAATAATAATGGAAATCAGCTGGGGTTTGATTTAGGAGTATAATAACCAGAGTTTTAGATTTGTCACTTTTTTCCCAGTATATTTGACATAAGGAAGGCGTAGCTAAAACGGCTAAGAAAATAATTTTAAATAAGGATTTGTTTGACGTGGCGTAAACCCGAAGTAAGTGCTTCGGCTCAGTTTAACTATTCCGAGGTTGAACCAAGTATTAGCGAAAAATAATAAATAAGGCTGTTAGCTTGACAAATGTACAATTTCCCTTACAAATTTGTCGATATTCATTGATACGCGTGGCGGTTTTGCACGATAAATAAAATCATAGAATGCCTCACAAGTACCAGTAATATTTAGGGATAGTAGGTTCATATAGATAGCGTCGGCATTATCGATTGTCGTTTGTACGTTTTCGAAGATATTTGATTGAAAATCAATCAATACCACGAACTATTTCTTGGCTCCTAGTTATATTAACTACGACACGCGGCGTGGAACTCACAATTTGATTAACATTGGTAAACCCCTTTTTTGAATAAAAATAATTTTGTTCGTTAATGAACATGAATTTGGTCTTGGAAAAAAAATATTATTTTTACCATATCAAAACGTGTATTCCATTTTAATTTGTGGGCTGGGAAATATCGAAATATCGTATTCTTCTTTGAACCTGGATAGCAAAATAATCTTCTTTTTTTTTTAATAATATTATAATGATCACATTTCATCATTTATTTAACAACTCATCGCAATAATTGGCCAACATAAATTTAATATCTAAACAATTTATTGACAACGTTCATTATTTTCCAATAACTTCACTCAATGTTTAGTCATAGTCCGAGAGCTGGCAAAAAAATTCCCATCCATCGATATAAAAACATTTTTTTAGGTAGTTTTAGCTCACGAGTTAATATAGTAAATTTTTGTCTTTAAGCTCAACTCCCAGCGTCATTCATTGGTTTTCGAAAAGTCATGTTTCAGATTTGAATTGGTAAAAGTCGATTACTCAGAATTTCATATCTTGTCCCTATCATATTCTGTCGATTTCTTTTGTTTTTATATCGATGTTTAGAAATTTTGTATTGCCGCCTCCCGCTCTATGACTACATACATACATAATGTACATACTTTATGTTGCTAAAAGTATTATATTCAAAGAATTAATTTATATGCCTAATCACGCCCTTATTTTCTCTATTTTTCTTTCTTTAATTTCCAGCTTCCAGAATAGCACCATAATGCATCTGTAATTTTCTTTAGTACAGTATTTTGGTTGCTTGAATAGTGATGATAAGATATAACGAAGATCAAAAACAAAGAGCCAAAATCTAACAAAATGTTTAAATATTGTTTTTGTTTTTTTTTTTTTTAAAAAAAAAAGCTCACACACTTAATGTTATAAAGAATAACCAACCATTGATTATTTTGAATCATTTTATAATAATACAACCTGGAAAAAAGTGTTTATTGTTATTTTGTGGGGTTTTTCCACAATATTGGCAAAACCAATGTTTATATTTGCACATCGTTATGTAAAAAACGACAAACTACATGTCATAAGTGTTTGCATGAGCTTTATGTTTGTTAATGGTGCTCAAACATATTTGTTATTTGTTGTTGTTAATGCTCAAATTTGTGTTGTTTTTGTTGTTGATAGTTAAATTTTTAAAGTAAGCTTTTCTGTTTGCATGTTTTTATTTCTCATAGTTTTTTGTTTTTTATAGTTTACATTTTTTTTTATTTTTTAATTGTTTTTCTTTTTAATGTTTTTAGAGATAACTTGTTATTCCAACCAGAAAATAATATGGACGACATACTTAGTCAGTTCGCTCAAAACACTTATGCTGATGGGATTTAAATAATACATTCTTAATGAAAGTGGTTAAAAATCGATACTGAAACGTCCAAAAATTGAATTTTAAGTTAAAAAAAAAGATATGATACAATTTTACAACGACGTGTAGTATTTACAAAACAAAATCATTATAATATACACCTATAGATTTGCATATAAAAAATGATATTTATATATGCTATTTTTAAACGAGTCAATTGTTAAATTATATTCGAGAGACAATGAAAAAAATAAATAATAATAATTCTTAATACTTAATTTAAAAAAAAAAAAAATCATTAAGCGAAGAAGAGAGGGAAAAGCTAAAGCTTTTTTGATAATTGAACATAGTTTCAGTGGTGATATAAAATTTGTGAGAGATTAATTATTAAAAAATACGACCAGGATGTAGAAGAAACCAGCTGAGAACAATTCTTATCTTGATGGAATATAATTTACAAAAAAAAAACAGGTTAGTATTTTTGATTTTAAATAAATTAAAAATAAAATCTATAAAATAAATGTTATGTGTAAGTTGGTGTATTTAACAATAACCACATACTTCTTTGTTGTTATTGATTTTTCTGTGTAAAACAAGAAAATTACTACTAATAAAATAGGTAAATATAAAATATTTAAAATATATATACAAATAAATAAATATTAGGTTAGGTAAAAAAAAAGTCTAAAATTGGTTGCTTGTGGGATTAAGAAAGGTCATTTAAAAATTTCCTAATCGCAGTTTTATTATTTTCCATTTAAATTATGTGAAAACAATTCGGTTTAATTAGACAGAATAACAAAAGAAATTTAAATTTGATTGATTAAATGAGAAAGTGATAATCTTTTTAAATAAAAATTCGTTTTTAATTTTTTGAAATACAAAAAATCGCTTAAAACAATAACAGAAATCGTGCAAGCTATAACTGATAGACTTTCAAAACTATCTTAAGGCATATTTGCAGAACTTACACAACGTTGATCAATAATAATAGATAGTTTATTTAAATACTGATGCATTTTTAGGGTACACATTTCAAAAATTTATAGAAATCTTTATAAGCTATGAACTTCAGCATCGATTATCTTCTAAACCGTCATTTTTATCGATATGTTTTTTTGTAGAGTATCCCATTTCCTACAAAAACATATTTAAAAATGTATTTTTAGTTCAACGGTAAGCTTCTTTTATAATACCAAAATAAATTAATAATTTATTCTATTTTTTTCTGGCAAATAATCATTGCTATTGAGCGATATCCTAGCATTATTTATTCATTCTCACAATTTTGATTAAGATACTCAGTTTTCAGCATGAATAACATTTAGGATCGATAATGTTTAAAAAAAAAGTGATTCACTGTCTAATTCGTAGTTTATAAGATACCACAGTAATTTTGTTAATTAAACAACCAAATTATATAAGCGCTGATTGTTGATTGTTAAATCATTAAAAATTAATAGAGCACTTGAACTGATGCTGAGTTCATGTTAACAAAGGAACTATGTGAAATGACATTTCTGAAGATAAATACAAGCGAGCAGCAGACAGCAGAAATATTTTGGTTATTCAATATTTGTTTGAAGGGTTTATTGTTTTGTTTTTTACATTTTTGTTCGCCTTAAGAAGGTGTCCCCTAAGGAAATCATCAACGCCGGGAAGCTAACATATCTTAGTTGTGTAATTGCCAAGACTACAGTGACCAAAAGGAGGAAGGAATGTTTTTTCACTTCGACCTTTACGTTTCAATAGTAATATTAATATTATAAGCTGACATTTTAATAAGTATTTCTTAAGCTCCCAAGCATTCAATTCTAAACTTATAAATTATACAATGAACATATCGTCAGTTGAGAAAAACATTTTTATACACAGATTTTATTAAAACTAGTTTTTTTGAAATGCAGTCCATTTTTATTTATATGGCAGAGTGATTTTTTTTTCATTTTGAGATAAATTACTATAAGAAAAATAAACAAAACATTGGGATAACGTAAACTAAAATTAACGTTTATTAAATTTAACAAATGACTTTGTAACAAAAAGAAAAGATATTCACCCTTATTCCGATAGTCGTTTTAATAAAACGCCTTTAAAACGACAAGGCTCCAGAGTCCACATTTTGGGTTTAAATAATACGAAAAGGGTAGCGTTCTCTACGTTCTTCACTTTTCTAAGCATTATAACGATAGTCGTTTCAATAAAATTCCATTTTTCGTTTCTAGAGCCTTGTCGTTTTACTGGCGTTTTAGTAAAACGACTATCGGAATAAGGGTGAATTTCTCATTTCGAAACCAAAAAGTTCAATTGCATCACGACTTATATTAAAAATGTATTTATTTATTAAGTGATAAATATATTTATATTTAATAAAACATTAGAATATATATTTTCAATTGTATAATCTTGTTATACCTTTGTATATAAAACTTATAGTACTATCAAGAAAACGAAAGATTGTGGCGACATCTTAAGTATAACGACAGTACTTGCTAGATTTGTCTCTGCTTAATTTAATAATACAATATTCTCTTTTTTACTAATTATTTTGTATCTTATCCTACTCTCCACTGTAAGATCTAGTGCTAATTTCAGCGCCACCATCAGGCTAGAGTTCGCAATACAAAATCACGCTTCATGATAATACTATAGGTTATATATACAAAGGTTATAATCAACTGATGATATACATATAATATAAGACAGTTAGAAACTATTATTAAGTAAAATAAATATTTATGTATACATACAAATCTGTAAGAATTTAAACTTACATACATACATATTATTTAATAAAATGAGTATTTTTGTCTAAAAGAAAGATATACAACGCTATATTTTCAACCTCATTCTACTGATCACTGTAAACAAGCATCGATTAATAAATAAAGGGCTTAATACACATCACTTTGATAACGTTTAACACCTTTTCTATGTTTTCATAAGCTTCTCATTTCCACTGCAAAATTATGCCTGAATAGTAACGTTTGCTATAAATATTTGGTCGAAATTATTTAAAAAAAAAGACCATATAGCTTTGAACTTATATCAACCTTTTTTTTTTTGGCACATGTGAAATGATTATCTTATGCGACAAAATAGAAGTTGCAAAAGAAATAATTTTTGCTATTTGGCTAAATATTTAGCCAAATGTCAATATTGAATATTACTAATAATACTTTAACTGAAAGTGCTAACTGGATAATGATCACATAATAACATAAAAGGCAGATAGGTGTGTTAGTAATGCGTTGGAATTTTGGGGCCAGTTTTACAAATCTTGATCCGCGGATCAACCATGTTTTGAACTCGGAATGTACAATAGGAAAAAAGTTAATCAAAGTCGATCACATCACAAAAATCCGCAAAGCTCGGTTAGCTAAAATCTTGAAACGAATATTAACCACGTTTGTACAACTGGCCTTTAATATTATTAAGTTTTTTATATATTTTTTAATGAAAATAAAAAAAATAAAAATAGTTAAAGTGCTTAGCTCTCCATTTTCCTTTTTTCTTTGTATAACACTATTCAATTACACAAGCCAACCAACATACATACATTTTAGCTGTGGTGTTTGGATGTATCATGTTTCTCCCAAACACCTTAGGTATTTATTTTGAAAATTGTAAATATACAAAATTGTTATTTTGATACAAAAAAAATGTTTCAAGTCAATTACTAAGTTTAACTTAAACTATATAAACATTATACTTAGAATTATTATTTAAAAATGACGATGCTTGGTAATGTGTATAACATGCTTAATTCGAAATTCATATTTATTAAAAAGCAAGAAAATATTTTTCTATACAATAAGTAAACAAATTTGTCCTCGATGAGTTTTAGTATCCCTGGACCACTTTGTTAGAGGCGTTTACCTTTTTTGTCGCCAAAATAAAATAAATTCCTATACTATTGATGTATAAAACATCTGTAACGAAGTCCTGATTTTTGGGTTCGAATGAATAATGATTAGATGTTGTTGGTCTATTTAAATGTAAAAAACATTCCCATATGAACGTCTGTTGTTGCTTACACATCTTAACTGTTTGTCATGGGGTTCACACTTTTTTTCATTTCGACAGAATCGTATCAAAGATTGAAGCACTGTGCTGAGCTTGTAAGTCGGAACTCATCATTATCAGAGTTTTTTATTTGCTTCCTGTTGTGTGGATTATAAAGCAAAAGAATTTACAAATAAGAATTCAATTTAAAAATACCAATTAAAAATAACTTTTGCATTTATTTTGTCTATCTTACCGAATGTTCAGGTTCTTACAGTTGATAATATTGTTATCGTCTCAAATTATGTATTGTCAGCAGTAATAGTCGTCAATTTGTATAACATATGACCGAAGACTACAAAAATCAATGTCAAAGAAGATTTTACTGAAAATAGAAATACTTATACATATACAATGTATATTATACATATGTATTGTATGTTTATACATCTGTACTTAAATATATAATATAAGAAGAAAACAATTGTAAGATTTGCATGTTATAGTTATAATTAAAAAAAGTTATAACGGGCCAAAATAAGTGCCCGGAACTATTTTCATAAAAATGATATTAGTACCACCACTTTTCAATCCAAATATCAACTTCGGTTAGCTTAGTGGGCTGACAGTGGATCTTATTACTGTCGCATTTAGATCAATGTAGATCTATTGTGATACCCTAAGGGTTGTGACCCCTTGTATTGAAACCTATGATAATCCTATGTCGATCAAGCCCGTTAAGGGTGTTGATGGGTTAGAGCAAGCTATAGCCTGAAATGTCGGAGGGTGGTCATTTCCTTTACTCTCACTTAAGAAATCATTCCTCCACCAGGCTCGTAGGAGCATTTGGTTCCTTGCAACGTCTGGTAGATGTGTTTCATATGTCAGTGTTCAGTGTATATGTTCGTTTGTTTGGTCAGTATTGCTGATCAAATCGAAGAGGCTGTCTCGATACTAAAGAGGATTTTACCAGTCTTAGGGAGAGGTGGCCCAATCAACCCACTGATGCTCGTGTTCGACGTAGGAGTGGCAATCGCAGGTGTTTAGGCAAGGTTCCCATTCTCCGTTGGTGCTGCTCCTACAAGCAACACGTTCATCGATTAGTCGTTTTCTTTCGTACTACACTATCGTACTGTAGTAAAAGGCGATTTTTAGAGTTTAGGAATTTTCAAGCCATTTGGTATCGTTAACAAATTTTAACATGATTTTGCTTGAAATTTCAGAGAGCTCCTTCAAGTCGCTGAAGAAGTGTCTCCTTATGTGTCTGTTTCTCAGATGATATAGCGCAGAGCAGTGACACAGGTAGTGAGGAGTGTCCTCATGTATCTCTTCGTCACCGCATCCTCTGCATAAGTCGTCCAAACTGAGTTTCATCTTTTTCTTGTGGTAACCGAGTTAGTTGTAACCGGTTATGATGCTCACGAGAAGAGAAACAGACTTTTTACTCAGTTGGATGACAACGTTGGTCTTTTGTTTGCTGAAACTAGGCCATAGTTTTCTAGTTATAAGACAGGAATCGAGAGAGTTTCACCACTTGTTTGTTATAGCTAGAACTTTGCTCTCGATTACCTGTTTAAGATGACAGGGTGGGACTTGAACTGTTGTGTCTGTGTGTCAAGTGTTAATCCTATTCTTGCAAGCTCGTCAACGCCTTCATGGGTATAGGGACACCACTGTGACCAGGTACCCATCAGAGCCTATTGTTGTGCTGTGTACAAAGAACCATTAGATTTTCGCAACAGCAAGTAAGAAGCTTCGATTTGATTTCAATGGCAGAAATTTCTTCAATTGCCGCTTGGCTATCAGTGAAAAAGGTGATATCAACTTAAATCCTAGCTAAATTATCACATAAATTTTTGTCGGAGAAAATCCAACCGAAACCAGCTGAAAAGAAATTTTGTTCAACCAGTCTTAAGTTTTTTTTTTTCAATATTTGAAATGTGTTTAAATAAATAAATAATTTTTCCCAAATTAACCAAGTCAGGGGCCGAATTACCGCTTCAGTGACGAGTGAGTGAGTCCCATCAGTGATCGAATGAAAACGTCAAATTGGACTAATTTATTGCTCGATAACGTAAGCGGTAATGCCAAACTCACATAATTCAGTCACGTATTACTCGATAACTGATGCGGTAATTTGGCCCCAGGATTTAAACGTTAAGATTTTTATCTTTAAATTTAACTAAGCGAAGCGACGCGAGCTAGTGTGAAGAAGTTAATAATAAAATGATAAATTTTCTTCCCTAAAAGTTGGTAGAGTACATTTCATATGCCAATATTCAGGCTGTTTCATGTTTGCTCTTATTTTATAATTTGTAAATACGGACTTTATTCTAACAGGATTAAGAAACGAGGAATTTCGGCGATGTTATACTTTTTAAGACGAAAATCCGCAAATACGTATACCAACGACTTCAATATGAAATTCGAAACTAGTCTTATTGGTATGTGTATGTATTTTGACATTACACCCTTCACTTTATCTAATTTCTACTTAGAATATTGCCTGTTTCAATCTTTTGATTGGATGCACTATATGAAAAATATCTATATATTTCATGAGTTGCTAGATTTTATATCCAACAGACAAGGTCATAATCCGTCCAAACCAACCAAGTTTGTCCGTTGAATCAAAATAAGAAATATTTTTTTTTTTTTTTCAAATCACAAGACTACCGATTCATAGAATCGAAACAATTCAAAATATCAGTTATGGAACAATTATCATACTTTCAAGTTTTCAATTTTTATTTTTATGAAAAAGACTCGCCCCACCAATTTATTATATTAAAAAATATACAAATACATGAACAGAGCTGAGCCATTCAAAAGTAATGTGGTTGTGATGTTGTTTTCTTTTTTTGTTAATTATATAAATAAAAAGTTTTTCTGCAGTGTACCTATCTTTACATTGTAATTAATGTAGTTACATATTGAAATATCTTCAATAATATAAAGTTGAAGAAATATATTGTGATTTTTTTCTTCTCTAGTTATTTAAAATGTATTTTATTTGCAACAATAAATTTAAATGCGTTATTGCTATAAAAAAATACAATTACTCGTATTATGTAAACAAAGATTTATGATACATGAAAAACTCTATAAAACACCGAATTTATTTTACAAAACTATGTCAGTTGATTTAATATTGACGTTGTCTGAGTATTAGGAAGTGAGTAACAAATTATATTTACAAAGAATTTAAAATAATATTTACCTAAATGTACTAAATGTTTGTTGTAATTGTTGTACTGAACTCAAATTAAATGAAATTTATAGAAGTATATTATATTTATATGTATATATGTATATAAAACAAAAAAACGATTGAATGCACGCACGGACTTTATTCGAAGTGAATATAAACTTTTAGAATTATTAAACAATTATTTGTTTTTAAAATCATATAAATGTTTGTGTACATATTTCATTTAAATATAGAAATTATATTTTTATTTCATATAATTTAATTGATAATTTTTAATTAAGACTTAAATCGAATACGAAAAGAATCTTTCAACCATCTTTTTGATATTCCTATTTTACAGTCCGTCAAGTATACGCACGTGATTATAATTATTGACTGGAAAAATTATTAAAAGAAATCTTGATACGTAAGATATTATTACACTCAATCGGAATAAAGATGGCATTGGATCAATAATGCATCCAACAGCCTTCGGCGTTGATAATTACTTGCCAATAGGGACATTATTTCGGCCAAACATGCCGCAACATAACGGCTGTAAAGTGTGCGTGTGCTTTTCATGAAGTTCGATAGATTCTTATTATGAATAGAGATTTGCTTAAATTAAGTTCCCTCCAAATGTCAAAACTTTAGCGAATTTGTTTAGCTAATGTTGGCTAATCTATCCACTCAAAGTATGAAATGCAGTCGAATTAAATAATTAAGGGAAGTTACCTTTCTATCAATTGTTACCACGATTCGCTATTCATAATGAGGGCCTAAGTTTAATTCATGGGCACTCATTTTTGATGAGTTTTGTATATAACCCAGTAAAATGAAATCGACTACATTTTTCTTCAGACATTTTTGTCGATTGAGTGCGATTTTAAGAATGTTTTAGCAAATTTTAATCAAATTAATCAGCATCCACCTTATTTTTTAAGTATTTTACTTGATTTATATGATACTAATATTTACAAATGTCAAAATAAATATACATATACATATTTGTTTTTTTTTCATGAATGGTATAATTGTTTATAGTGCGTTCACAAGCAATTTATTAAAAAAATTGCCTTAATATTTCTTGAAAAAAAAAATTAATTAAGAGAAAGTTAATGTACTGCTTAAAAATTTCAAATTGATAAGGAGTTTCATTCTAATATCTTAACACTAGGCTGTTTGAATTTATGCGCTACTATTTTTATATTACATTTGTTAGCTATTATTTATTAAAATAAAAGAAAGTTCTCAAGTATATTTACTTTTTATTAATATTTTAGATAGCCGAGTACTACTCTTTGCAACGATCTCTTAGTGACTCGTCTTTTTGTTTCGTCCTGTCGTCCTTCTGTTTCGTTCGTTTGTCTATGTTCGTTAAGTGTGGATCTGTTCGACGGCCCTATATTTATTGCTTTCATTCGGCCTCTCCTGACCGTTGTAGGTCCTCCAACAACTGAATACGCCTATCGACTTCATTTCTTCGCTCATAGCATTGATCATCGAATCCCAAAAATTCGATCTCACTCTCTTCGTCTTCGGATAAAGTTGATTCTTCAGGATTCATAGCATTGTACTTCTTCATCTTATCAACAGCAACTACTCCTTCAAACGCTTTTTGGGATACTTGATGTCCGGGGATATCTGCTACTATATAGCGGTCGTTTGGAATCACCTTGGTGACTATATATGGTCCTCGATATTTTGCTTCTAATTTTCTCGATTGTCCCATTGCAGGAATTTCACGGGTTAGAAGTACCAGGTCACCAACATTGTATTTTTTCACACATCGTTTCGAGTTGTACCGTTTTTGTTGTATCTCTTGGTCTTTACTGATGTTCTCTAGTGCCGTTGTACGTTGGTTAGCGGCATTGGATTCTACAACCAACCATTCACGAGCCTGGTCGTTCAAAATGTCGCCATCATATCCTCTTGGCAGGAAGTTAAAAAGAAGTTGAAATGGAGTTTCACGAGTTGTGCGATGAATTGTAGTATTTATACCATATTGTACTCGTCCTAAATTTAGATCCCAATCTGTACCATCCGGATCAGTAGACATCATAGCAATCGAAGGTGTAAGCGCTCTGTTTATTCTTTCGACTTGGCCGTTGGCACGCGGAGTTCCAGTCGCATTCTTGATGTGTTTAATGTTCTTTACCTTACAGAAGTTTTCAAACATCTTGCCAGTGTATGATGTTCCTCTATCTGTGATTATTCGAACAGGTGGTCCAAATATATTGATGATCTCTTGAAGGAACTTCGAGGCGGCTTCTGCTGTGGTGTTTCGAACAGCTTTGAGAAGAACAAATTTCGTAAAGCCATCTACTGCTACAATCACGTAAGAATTATTTCTCTTTGACTTTATGAAAGGTCCTAGGTGGTCCATATGCAATGTATGAAACGGAATCCCTATTTTGTCGATGGAATTCAGCATACCTGGTTTTCTGCCTGCTGGGCACGCATGATATTGGCACTGAGGACAGGAATTCACATAACCCTTAACGTATTTCCGCATTCTTTTGAACCAAAATGAAATATTTATTCTTTTAAAAGTCTTGTCGACGCCTGGGTGTCCGATATCGTCATGATTATATTTTAAAATTCGACTTCTTACTTTTTCAGGAACAACCCACTTTAA
The DNA here is from genome assembly GCA_911387755.1 of Chrysotoxum bicinctum. Taxonomy (NCBI): domain Eukaryota; kingdom Metazoa; phylum Arthropoda; class Insecta; order Diptera; family Syrphidae; genus Chrysotoxum; species Chrysotoxum bicinctum. The sequence continues at coordinate 79,008,164 of OU426988.1, read as the reverse complement.
CTGCTCATCTTGTTTTTTAAAAACTCTACTATCCTGAAGAACGAATTCCTTTCGAATCTGCTTGTCATCAGCACTACATTCTTTAACATTTTTCTTAAGGACGCTGCAAATATGTTGAACTCTCGGGTCTTGCTGTTGCGCGAAAAAGAGCCAATCATCAACCTCTACTGCTACGTTGCATTCAACTATTTGCTCAGAAGACTCTTCATCATAGTAGCACCTGCTGAGAGCATCAACATGTTGCATCGTTTCGGATTTCCGGTGTTCTATTTTATAGTTGAACTCTTCTAACTTAAGTACCCAGTGACAAACGCGAGTATTGATTTCTTTTTTCTGCATCGTCTGTTTTAAAGCTTTGCAGTCCGTCACAATAGTGAATGGTTTTCCCCATACGTAGACACGAAACCTTTCAAGGGCCTTAATGACTGCTAACATTTCCAACTCGAAACTTAAATATCTGCTTTCAGGACCAGTGGTCTTGCCGCTAAAGTAATAAATCGGGTGAAACTTTTTGTCTTCTTGGAGTTGAAGTAGAACGGCACCATAGCCACGTGAGCTTGCGTCAGTATGAATTTCGGTTAGCTTATCTGGATCATAGATTCTGAGAACAGGTTTGTCAGCTAACAACGTCTTTAATAATTTAAACGCCTTGAATTGTGAAATCCCCATTTCAAATGTAACATCACCCCGCAACATGTCAGATAGCGGCGCAGCAACCAACGCAAAACTTTGGATAAAACGCCTAAAATAACTACAGAGTCCGAGAAACGATTGAAGTTGCTTTTTATTTCTAGGCACTGGAAAATTATCGATGGCTTTTGTTTTTACATTATTGATGCCGATAGTTCCATTTTTGATGACAAATCCTAGGTATTCAACAGTGTCCAACAAAAAACTGCATTTGTCCAAACGAAGTTGCAGCTTATATAATTTCATTCGTTTGAGAACCTCTCTCAGTATGTCGATATTCTCGTCGACAGATCTCGTAGCTATAAGTAGGTCATCTATATAAATTTGGACTTTTCTGGATCTGCAAAGGTCGCTGAAAACATGATGAATATTCCTTTGAAAAACAGCTGGGCTATTAGTCAAGCCAAAGGGCATCTTGACATACTCATACTGCCCATCAGGAACGACAAATGAAGTATATTTTATGGAATTTTCTTCGACGTCAACGTGGTGAAAGCCATTTCGAAGATCTAAACAGGTGAAAACTGTACAGCCGTGAAGATTCGCAATAAGGTCGTCTATGAGTGGCAGTGGGAAATGATCCCTTACTGTTTTTGCGTTCAGGGCTCTATAGTCGACACAAACCCTGATATCTCCAGTCTTCTTACGAACGATCACTACTGGACTTGTGTATTCTGATATACTAGGGCGTATAACTCCTTTCTGCTGCAGCTCATCAATGACCTTCGCCAATTCGTCCCGTTCAGTATAAGAAAGTCTTCGCGGTGTTGATGATATTGGAATGTCGTCTCTTAGGTTGATCTTCATCTTGTGAGGTAAATCCAGAAATTCATTCACATTGTCGGCTAAATATTCGTCTCGAAGTACCTTCTGCATTTTGTTCACAAGATGTGGTCCAATTTTAGGGTTGACTCTAATTTCCACATCACTCGGCTCGACTTCTATTCGCATCAACTCAGACTCAAATCCTTCATTAGACTGCTCTTTACTTTCGAAGACTAAACATTCTCCATTAAAATTCCATCGAATTGTGTTCAAAAAGTCTTGTCCAAGGATGGCGTCATCTGTTATGGCTGATGTTGGAACAATTACAAATTCCAGTTTGTATTGGTTTCCGTCAATTTGAACTTTGGTTTCGAATGCTGAATTGCATACCACTTTCGTTTGGTTTAGACCTACCAGTGAACAAGATATCGTTTTGATGTTCACGACGCCTGCTACTACGTCTTCACGAATGAGATTTTTGCAACTTCCCGTATCTACCAAAGCGCTTATACTTTTCCCATCAATAACGACTAGCTTTCGATAATTGTCAGAGGGAACGCCCAAGGAGCAAGTTTCATTCTGCTGAGTTACCAGAGTAGTGTTGCGACAGTATTTGGCGACGTGTCCGTATTTTCGACATTTAAAGCAAAGTGGTTGACCATCCTTGTTTCGATCTGGAAGACGTTGACTTTGTCTTCCACTTACTTCATTAGTTTGTTGTACAACTCTGTTCCTCGCCGAAAATTCACCATCTTGTCCCGACATCCACCGGCGCTTTCCACCACTGACGTTTACTTTTTCTTGATATTGTTCACTACGGCCAAAGATATTTACATTTGCCGAATAACTCAACTGCATCACTGTGGTGTTCATCGTTTTTATCCATTCGGTAAAATCTCTCAGAGTCGGTTTATTGATTTGTTGTGCAACAATGTGAGATCCCCACTGTAATGCAATAAAAGGTGGTAACTTGTCAATAAAAATGGGCAATAATCCAGAGCACTGATTAACATCCATGCTTGCACATATAACACTGGAATATATTCCTCGAACAGCATTTGTATATTTAATAAACTCTGACCAGTCGTTTACTAATGGCAATCGCAATGCCTCATTACGGAAACATTGAGCTAACATCTCAGGTCGACCAAAGTTATCTTTCAATAACTCGATAATTTCTTCAGGTTCCTCACTTGACATTAACATGATGCGTACTGATTCAAAAGCTGGTCCGAAGAGCGCTTTTCGTATCCTTGCTATATTTTCTTGAGCTGAGAATCCGCACAACATAGTAGACTGCCTAAAATCTCTTATAAAAGTTAGCCATTCAAGGGTATTGCCACCAAATCGTGTCAGTTCGGTGCTCACTGACTGCCGGGCCAAAAGTTGTGACATTGTTGTTTGTAAGTCAGGGACATCAGGGGACTTAATTGAACCATGTGCAACCCACTCGGCTACACTTTCTTGCTTTTGTTTTGAATCTTCAGAAATTTCGCTCGCAACTTCCTCCTCTTCGTCGTCGCTTAGTTCTAGTTCAAGGAGTTTTCTTCTTAGTTCCAGTTTCAACAATTCCTTGCGGATGGAGTGTTTAGAACTCTTTGATGATTTTGATTTTTTCCGCGCTTCTGCCGATTTAAATACTTCTGGTTGCGTCATTTTGCTTATTAATTCAATTAATTTTGACTTCAATGCGTCAATGTTCGCATCGACGACTTTAAAAATTTTCCCCATTTGCTGTACCTCAACGTCGGAGAATGTGCCAAGAATTTGTCTGCACAAAACGTTGTCTTTTTCTGGATCGTTCCAGCCTGTAAATTTAAGAATTTTTTGTACGATGTACTCACGTGAACCTTTGGAAGTTTTGAGAAAAAGTGCATTATAAATTTTTGCCAAGATCTCATCATCAACGTCTGAGATTTGGTCCACGAAATCCTCAAATTTTGTTTGTAAATCCATATTTTTGGGATGGCGTCTCTTTTGAATTTTAAACGGTGGGTTTCGATTTTTTTTTTTTTTATTTTTATCTGTCTCGTCTCTTATTTTTTTATCTGTCTCGTCTCTTACTTCGCACTTCACAAGGGATTTTTTTTTTTTTTTTTCTCGCGAATTGTTCTTTATGTTTTTTAATTTCTAATGAAAATAACTGGGTGAAAGGCTGAATTTGTATCTCACTTCTGAATTTTGTTAGCTATTATTTATTAAAATAAAAGAAAGTTCTCAAGTATATTTACTTTTTATTAATATTTTAGATAGCCGAGTACTACTCTTTGCAACGATCTCTTAGTGACTCGTCTTTTTGTTTCGTCCTGTCGTCCTTCTGTTTCGTTCGTTTGTCTATGTTCGTTAAGTGTGGATCTGTTCGACGGCCCTATATTTATTGCTTTCACATTTTTGTTTTAATTTAGTTATCGAGCCCACTTTTATACGAATGATCTCGACTTTGTCCAATGTTAATCAGCCCTTAGTTGCGAAATAGTTACGACTTTTTCGATGCGTGCGCAGATTTACAGTCTTGTTATTTGATTCGTATTTGACATTGATAAAAGTTCATTTTTTTTTTGTTATGAATTTAGAGATAAATTTGACAAGATTTCACTTGAACTTATGTCAAAACATGCCGAAACCAATAAAAGAAAAATAAGTTTTAACCAAAGCTGAGATTTTTTTGCACGAAGTGCCTATTTCATTGTTTTTTGTGACCATTCATCATATCCCCGGTATGATGAATGAAGAAAGTGTCGTCCCGCCTTTAAAATATTTTGATTGAAAAATATTGTTTTATTGTTCCATTGATTCAAATGGAACAATTAGAAAACGGTTCATTGTATTATCATTAGAACCTGTTCGACTTATTTTTATTCATATCCTCCTCAACAAAAAATAATAAACATATGAAAGGGTCTTTGACAAGAATACATTACACCGTTATTGTTTCTACTATTTCCCTAATAACTTAAATTCTTTTTTAATTACTTTAGTAGACTTTTTTAATTTAAAAATTATTTTAAAATTTAGATAGATACTTACATGTACTTTATATTTTCAGCCATCATTTTCTTAGGAACAATTTGCTTGCTGCACGAATGGCAATACGACATTTTTTTTGTTGGCCTTGATGTTTCGATATTTGAACATTTGTTTATTTCGTATGTTCTCTTTTTTATATACAAAATATATATTTTGCATGTAAGTTAATAATAGTTATTCATGTTAAAAAAAAAACACACAATGCAAACAATTGAAATTGTTTGTATTAAATTTATTTTATTATTTTATATTATATACATACATATGTTTAATTACAAAAATCTACACGTTTTTATATATTTTACACAAAATACAACTAGTACTGTGTTTTTTTTAAGGAATGGTATAATATGTATATTTTTGAAACATACCTAATGGTTTTTTTTTAATGAAAAATATATATAATACATTATGTATGCTTCATAAATGTTACTGCAATAATTATTTAAAAATAAATAACCATTTTATTTAATCAGGCTTCCATTCTGTTTAACAAAAAAAAAATTTTATTTTAAATCAAAACAACAAAATAATCAATATTATTGATTTTTTTTTATATTTAAGCTGAAGAATTACAAAAACTGCAATTTTTCTTTAAAATTCTTATATAGAGTTAAATTTAAATGAAGTAAAAAGAGTTGAATTATTTTTAGTATTAATTTAATTGCAATTTGTATTAAAATACATGAAGATAAAGTCTTAGTATTTTCTTTTTTTTAATTTTCGTTATTTTAATGTTATGATTTTATAATAAAAGAAATTTAGTAATAAAAAAAGGAATGTTAAGTTTAGATTAAAAAAAAAAGAAATAAATATTAAAAGAAAGCGACTGTTGCGTTTTTTATTAAATTAAACGTAACAAAAAATATGTTTAAAAAAAATGTATGTCAATGTTACAACTAATAAATATTACATAAACAATTCTTGTCAATATGGCCAATAAATGAAAAATAAAAGCAAATTTTTAAAATTGTGTTTTTTTTTAATATACGCTTGTTAAGAAAATGGGATTTCCAGTTCCTCGGGTTGAAAGAAACAAACAAAATCAGATAAATAAGTAAATTAAAATAAAAGAATCGCTATGAAAAGGTGGAAAAGCAACTTGCAAAATAAATGAAAAAATACACGGAACGAAAAACAAATAGAAAGATTCAAAATTATGAGTGAATATGAGAATATATCGAACAAACAACCATTCATTGAGAAATCTTTCAATTTTGAAAAATTTTCTCGCTTCAAGGATTGCATATGAAACTCTTGGATGTGGCATATTTAAAAAAAAAAATATTTTTTCGGATCATTCGCCAAGTTCCACAATCCACACCTAATATTGATAATACCTTGGATCGACCTTTTTTTTCTCGAATGTATGAAAGAAAATATTCTCGATTATAAAACTACATATATGTATGTATGTATGTATTTTAAAATAAGAATGAAACAATTTAGATGAAAAACATTTAAAACAAGAGTAGACAAATTGAACCATGGAAACAAGCTCAAAACCGGACAATTCGACAAAAAGCTGATGGTTCATTGGCCTAATTAGATAAATACTCGTGCGAAACATTCTAAAAAATACACATTTCTGAGGTAACAAAAATTGGGTTTGTAATTAAGGGTCCTGTTATGACTTTCGAGTCGCTAAAAAAATTTGGCGAATGTGACTTTATTTATTTATTTCGTTAAATACTAACGGTACATATTTTTTAAAAATTATAATTGTAACAAAAAAAAAGAGAGAAACTTACATCTAATGTACATTTATGGGTTACTAGCCTACCCGTGCGGGAACTCCCGCAAGCAAATTTTTTTTTTCAACTGAAGTTTTTCAAAATAAATCATGTGTCTAAAAGTTTCTGTAGATTCGCTCAGTTTTTCTTGCATTGGAAATCTTGTGTAAAAGAAAATTTTTTGTGAAGTACGGAATGTTGTTTTTGGGTGTTTATTTTACTTCTGTGTGTCATCGTTGAACAGCTCTATTTGAAAAAGACGACTTACCACTGAAATAATAAACACGTTTAGCTTAGCCAAGAACTGTCACCTGTTCAACATGAGAAGTTGAAAGCATACGAATTATTTTTATTTAACGTATGCATGTACCTGGATTAAAACAAAACAGCAAACCAATAAATCCAATCAAGTCCCTTTCTTAAAGGTTATGGAGCCAAGCGAAGGACATTTTGAAAAAACTAACAAACAATGAGCAAATCACATCTTCTTCTTCTTCCTTTTCTTCGGCGCTGTTATGATCTCGATGTCGAGGGGATCATAACTCTCCCACGTATCTGCTTCACACTAGTGATCCGCCTGTGGGGTTCGCCGGGTTGACCTCAGAAATCGGCGGCAAGCCTCCCGGTTTTGTATTGTTCCATTTCTGAGGCCAACTGAATGCTGGTATTTTTGCATTTGTTTGTACCAGGAGTGTTTAGGCCTACCTTTCTTTTTATTCCGAATTGGAACGTTGTATGATATTGCCTTTTTGACGGGGTTCTCAGGATCTCTCCTTTGAACATGGCAATACCCTGAGTCGGTCGTGTTCAATTTTTTGGGAAATGGTATTCTTAACATGAAGGCTTCCTCGGATCTTCGTACTTCTAATTCGATCAAGCTTTGTAACTCCTGTTGTCATACGAAGCATCTTCATCTCAGCTGCCGTAAGCTTACTCTCATACTTTTTGTACATTGTCCAACATTGTGAACCGTATGTGAGTGCTGGACGCACAACTGAAGTGTAGAGCTTTCCTTTCAGCTTAGGGGGCATTTTTCGGTCACAGAAGATAGCAGAATTTTCCCGCCACTTCATCCACCCTACGCTTACGCGATGATTGATATCGTCATCACAAGTAGCTTCGTTATTTATCATAGACCCCAGATATTTAAACTTTTCACACTTGGGAAGCACTACTCCATTCAAATAAATGTCTGGAGTAGGCCTGTGTGGATCAGAAAATGGGCAGCATAGGTATTCTGTCTTTTTCGCGCTTATGCGGTACCCACTTCCTTCTAGAACATCCACCCATACGTCAAGTGCTCGTTGTAGGGATATCGGGTCTTCACTTATGATGGCTCCATCGTCAGCAAAGAATAACTGATGTACTTTTGGATCCGTCACTTTGCCTTCAAGCAGGTAATCAAGAACTGTAATAAAGAGCAGGGGACTCAAGACACTTCCCTGGTGTACACCTACTGTTATTTCGAATTCTTCGGTGACTCCAGCTGCGCATCTTACTTTAGTAACTGCTCCATCATACATGTCCATAATTATCCGCACATAGGTTTCTGGAACTCCTCGTTGCCTGAGGGCCACCCATATTAGATCTCGTGGTTGCCGATCGAATGCTTTTTCAAAATCAACCAATACGACATGCAAATCCTCCAAAGAATCCCGATGTTTTTCCATAATTATTCTTATACTCTGGATTGCATCCGTGGTTGACTTACCCCCGACAAACCCGCACTGGTCATCAGATAGCCTAATTATTTTTCGCAGTCGGCTACCCAAGACTCGCTCAAAGATCTTCATGGTGTGTGACATCAGCTTAATCGAACGGTAATTATCACAGCTTCGAGTATCACCCTTTCCTTTATAAATTGGAAGAAGGTAACTTTCCCTCCATTGATTAGGCATGCGATCACCTCGTATAAGTTTGGAGACAAGAATCATGAGCCATCTAAACCCGATATCTCCCATCTTTTTCCAAAACTCTGAGGGTATTTCGTCTGGGCCAACAGCTTTTCCCTTTTTGGAGTATTTTACCGCCTCACTAACTTCTTCGACTGTGACGTCGGATACTTCGCTTAAGTTAGGTGAAGCTATTGGAAAGTATAGCCTTGGAAATTGTTCGTTTAGAAGTCCGTCACAATACTGTCGCCACCTGTGAAGAATTTCGTTGTCTTCCACAAGTAGTTGGCCTTGAGCATTGTTAATGAACTTTGGCGAACAAATCTCCTGGGCATTTCTTCTTCTTTGAGCGGCTATTTTAAAGATAGTTGCGCCCTTATTCGTGTTTTGCCGTACCTCTTGAATAGCACCAGCTGTCGGGGTAGAAATTTCATCCAGCTCCCGATACAGGTTTTCTGTATTCTTTGCTTGAATTTGGGCGCACTTCTTCTTCGCTTCTTTCTTGCAGTTTCTATATTCCACTTCGAGGCGTGACTTTTGCTCTGTATCGTTAGAGGGGCACTTCGACCAAGCCTTGAAAGCCATTTTCTTTTTACTTATAACTGATTTAGCTTCATCATTCCACCACCATGTTTCTTTGCCTTGTTGGTTGTGTCCTTTTGAAACCCCTAACAGTGTTTTGGCTTTTTCTTTGCAAGTTCTCTGTAGGAGATCCCACATACTTTGTGCTGTACTCTGTTCATTTCGAACTATATCGGTGTTGTTATACAGAAAGTTTTGCATATTCGAAATAAAAGCTTCGCCTTTTTCCTTATCCAGATTATACCATTTGATCTTCCCAAAAGTTTTTGTATGTTTGTTGTCGTTCACTGTCTCCATAAAAAATTCTGTCAGTAGGAGACGGTGTTGGTGGGCGATCGCTTCTCCTAGTATCACTTTGCAATCTTTTACCCGGGGTTTCATGAAACTAGATACCAAATGGTAATCAATCTGGGTTTCATTTCCACCACTGCTGTAAGTGACCAGGTGTCGGCTTTGTTTGACGAACATGGTATTTAGCACGATAAGACCGTATGTTTTGCACATGCTCAGGATGTCTTCACCAGGAGGGTTCCTGGTGCCGTATCCGAGGCCTCCATGGCAATCTTCATAGTCTTCGTTTGTCTTCCCGACATGTCCGTTCAAATCTCCGCCCACGAACAAAAACTCTTCCTTTGGGATGTCCTTAAGTAGATTGTGAAAGTCTAGCCAAAATGCATCTTTTTGTACCTGCTCACATCCAATTTGGGGAGCATATGCAGTGACAATATTCCACAACTTTCCTTTAATCACCAATTTAAGGGACATCAAACGGTCGCTGGATTCCGAAATGGTCAATACGCTGCCTAATAGATGTTTTGCAAGGATGATTCCGATTCCGTTTTTACCCTTTTCCGTTCCATAGTAGAACATCTTATAGTTTTTTGTCCTCGTATCCAAGAAACGGGCCCTGTTTCCCGTGTTTCGCCATTTTGTTTCTTGAACACATAAGATGTCCACTCGCCTTCTTTTCATCATCTCTTCCAACTCGAAGCTTCGACCTGTCATACTGCCAACGTTCCAACTCGCAACTCTCAGATTTTGTATAATCTGCGGCATTACTTTGCTAGCCCCCGGAATCCGTCTAGCTCTGACCCGAGCATTGCTGCTCGGTCCAGGATCAGTACCATGTGTAACAAAGGTAGTGCCTGGCGGGGTAGTGTCATTTTGGACGAGTACTTCCATAATGCTTGAATTCACAAAATCCGTTGTAAGTATCGACGTGTGCATGCTCCAGTTTTGTATTTGATCTCTCTTTTACGGCACCGGTGATCTCCAGTCGTGCCAACCCAGGGACTGGCATGCACACTTTTGGGAAAGTTTATAGGTGTTACGTGTCGCTAGGTTCACCTTGCTGTTTGTGGCCTAGATGTATTTACTCCTTTAGTCGCCTTTTACGACAAGCGGGGAGGCGCTGCAGGAATATTCTAACCCGTCCCTGCACAGGGAGCAAATCACATACGGCGTATATAACTATCCTATAAGCTATAACAATGCATGTATAGTTAAACCTGTAGGCACATAAAGTTTAACTTACCTTAAAATAGTTTAAATTCAAAGACACACAAATATTTGTCATTTTTTGTTTGTTTTTAATTCAGAGAATTTCATTTTTGTTTTATTTTTTTTTAAACTTTGTTTTTATCGTTACTGCTTAGGTAAATTAATCAAACAATGCCCCTCCTCTGGGCCCGCACCACCAAAGTATGGCATTTCAGTGCAACTACTTATGTATATGTTCTACATTTCAGTGCAATACGAAGATAGAAGTAGAGATAAATAATTTTGGGGTGTTTCGACCACCCAATGCCCCTCTCCTGATAATAAAAAAAAAAGTAGCCTATACGGTAATCCAGACTATAACTTTTTTGTGTATTAAATTTTATCAAGATCCATTCAGTTGTTCAAGCGTTACTGAGTAACAAACATCCATACATCGTAACATTCACATTTATAATATTATTATTATTATATTATTATATTATATTATATTATATTATAACTAGGTATTATATTATATTACTAGGATTACTAGGACTAGGATAGTAGGATTTAGAATAAAAAATATTTTCCTTAAGTTAATTGATTTTACATTGTCATTGCTGGAATTGATTAAATGTGAATTTTTATTGTAAATATTAATTAAAAGATTTAAAGGACTATTAGCACTGTAATTAGATCTACTGAAAATATTACATATTGGCAACTGTCTTCTAAAACTAAACCGACTAGCATTGAAATTCAATCGACATAGGATCAATGGAGCTGAAATCGACCCATTGATAATCCCGACAATAAAACAAAATTGTAGATACGCTCTGTGACTTGTTAGAGATGGAAAATTTATTAGTTGAATACGTTGAGCGTAAGATGGCAAGGTAATTCGATTCGACCATGAAAAAATTTTTAACAAAATCTCATAAATCTTCTTTGAACGGACTCCAATCTATTTATATGAACCGCATAATATGGCTCCCATACAACACAACCATACTCTAAGATGGATCTTACGAATGAGACATAAAGAGTTTTCAATACATAAGGATCACGAAATTCTTGAGCAAATCTTTTAATAAAACCAAGAGCCTTGTTAGCCTTTTTAATTATAAAGTCAAAATGGTCAATAAAAGTTAGTTTTGAGTCCAACACTATCCCAAGGTCAGTAAAACTTGACAAATTACAAAGTATTGACAAATCAATCGCATAGTTATAGATAATCACGATAATCATATATTTCTTGCGTGTAAAACACATTGTCTTACACTTGTCAATATTTAAAACTAAACCATTAATATTGTACCATTCCCAGAAACTTTTAAGGTCTCTTTGTAGAAGACAACAGTCTTCAATAGAGTTTATTGTACGACAAGAGAAAACTGTTCATAAGGATAAAATGATTTTTTTAAATTCTTTTAGTAGTAAGAGATAAAAACAGAATGCTATGCAAATATGAATTTATGCAGGAACAAAAATTATAAGCCGTTGTAGTGGTTCCTTAAAAAATAAGCTTTTATGTAAAAAATTTTTAAAACATTTTTAAGAAAAAATTTTGGTACGCCAACCTTAAGTTTTTTATTATTGTACGAATAAAAGTCTAATTTCCAAAAAAAATACTGAGCTGTTCTTGAGATATCGAATTTTTCAAAAAAAAAAAATAACTTTTTTCTAAAAATTGAAAAAAATAGTTTTTCTTAAGTTTTTAAATGCAGTGTTTTTTAAACTTTTTAGGAGCTTTTTTATAAAAAATTTCATTAAAATCCGTTATGTCGATAATGAGAAATTCAAAATTCGAAAAAATCGTTCTATGGTAGGTATAGTCAGTCTCAGTAATATCTAGATTTAATTTTTTTTTATTAAATTATAGATCGTAAAGATTAATCAAAAGAAAAAAAATTTTAGCAAAATTCTCGGAACCGTTTTCGAGAAAAATACGATTTTTGAAAACCATTTTTTAAAATTTGTATGGAAGGTACCGTTAGTTTAAGATAAAACAAAATTTTTTTTTCTCAAATCTTGTAGATTATGTTAAGAAACTTTTATTGCCAAGTTTGAAAAAAATCGAGCATGGGGTTTTCGAAATATTGAGTTTCCAAACAAAAATTAAAAATTGAAAATTTGAATATGTAATATTATTCAAACTTTGGAGGAGCTTTGGCATAAAAAAAATTATTTAAATCGGCTGTACCGTTTTCGAGAAAATCAAAAACAAAAAAAAGGACCCAGACCTACCAAAAATAACAATTTTTTGTAAAATGTTTTTCAACCATTAGCTAGTTTTAAGCAAATGAAATTTTTCAAATTTTTTTTTTAAATTCTGTGGGACAGTTTTTGAGAAAAAAAATATTTATAAAATTTCGAAAAAAAAATCGTATGGCAGGTACCGTTATTTTTGGTCTTAAAAAAAAAAACAGAAAAAAACGTCCGGGGGGGAAAAATTAAAACCCATATCTACCAAGTTTGAAGAAAATCGGCCGAGCCGTTTAGGCTGTAGTCGAACCGACAGACAGACAGACAGACAGAATTGCGAGACCCACTTTTTTGGTCTTCGCTATCATCGTAATGTCAACTTTGATCAAAATTTCGAGTTCGATTTTTTTACGAATGCATAACTTGCCTTATAGTACCTATAAGTCGCAAGTAAAAATGGTTCCTCTATTTTAGATGTGCTATATTAATCAAGATAAACCATGGATACCAAAGTTTTTTTATGTTTCGTGCTATGCTACTCTCATATCTTGGGTTAATGGGAACAAGATGTCAATGCCATTCGCCGTACCAGCTTTATGGCGTGAACCTAGTAATCATTTTAATGATTGCTACTTCTGCATGACTGACATACTAAAAAATTACTAAAAAAATCAAGCACAAAATCAAGTATCCTGACGTTCCTTTAATGTCGAAACCAGTACCACACAGTAAAGACATGCCTGCTCCTCTATTTCCCTCCAAAAATGAAATCTAGATTTCAGAAGAACCAGATTTGCTAAATATTGTGAAATATAATGACGGAAGCAGCGAAGATCCTGAGGTTTTACCTTCAACAAGTTCTCTTGGCCAACCACATCTAGTAAATCAAAATGAATTGAATGATTTGGTACGCGACTTAGGTTTATCAATACAGACTGAATTACTTACTAAAGGATCTAGATTCTAGATTAAAAGAGTGGATTTTTTTTTGGCTCTAACAGAAATGTATCCGTGCAACGAAAACGTAATAGAAAAATGGCTTCATTTTATTCAAATTTTGAAAACATTTACATATGTAACTGTAACGATATAGAAACTTTGATGAGTGAGTTGAACATTCCTTACAAAACACAAGGCTGGCTATTATATTGATGGTTCAAAAAAAAGTGTGAAGGCGGTATTGCAGCACAATGATAACAAGTATGCGTCAGTACCAATAGCATATTCAAATGTTTTAAAAGAAACATGGAAATATGAAATCAATACTTATTTTATTAAAATACAAAGATTATAGCTGGAAAGTATGCGCTGATCCTAAAGTTATAGCTATTTTGCTCGGACTACAGGGTGGATTTACCAAAAACTGTTGTTTTCTTTGTAGAAAAGCACTATGCTATAAAAGTATTGGCAGAAAGGTCAGAGTTTATTTGCGGAAAATCTTATGTGAAAAATATACCATTAATTGATCCTAACAATGTCATTTTACCACCACTCCACATTAAACTTGTTTTGATAAAAAATTATGTCAAGGCTATGGATAAAGAGGGAGATGGCTTCTTATATTTAAAAACACTTTTTCAAAGTTAAAATGATGCCAAATTGAAAGAAGGAATATTTGTGGAACCACAAATACGCACATTGATTAAAGACCCAAATTTTGACAAGAAGGTTACTAATAAGGCACTTGATGCCTGGTTATCACTGAAAGCAGTCATAAATGGGTTTTAGGGAACCACAAGGCCGAAATTGCAGAACAGCTAGTTAATGATATGTTAAAAGCATAGGAAAACCTTGGTTGCAGAATGTCATTAAAAATTCACTTTCTTCATGCTCATTTTTCTTTTTTTCTATCTAATCTTGGTGCGGTCAGTGATGAGCAAGGTGAGGGCTTCCACCAGAATATAAAGAAACTTGAAGAACGATTTCAAGGTCGATGGAACAAACTATGCTAGGTGAATACTGTTGGAAAAAGTTAAAGTTACATGATATTTTGTATTAAAATTTTATAACATATTTTTTTTTTGAGTTTTTGTTACTTAAATAATAAAATAAAACTTGATAAATGTAAAAGTTTCTGGTTGATTTTATCAGATTTCTTTAAAATACGTTTTGGTCTTTTAATTTTTAATATAATTTGGCACATTCTTACGGAAGAAATATGAGACGTGATGAAAAGAAAATGTTTATGTATGTTTAATAAACGATAGGTGTAAATAAGAAAACATGACATTTCAAAGCGGGTACTCAACTTTTTTTTTTCATTTGTAACGCAGTGTAATAGATTCAAACATTTTAGGAATAGCAGATATAGTCCAGTCATTTTAGGTTTTATCTGCGGAAAAATTCCTAGTGAGCTGAATTTTTGTATACACCTTTATTACGGCATTGTAATGAAGATGTGAAAAATCGACATTGATATCGTGCCGGCTAAAGAAGTTATAGGGGTCAAAAGGTCACAAAAATCAGTTTTTCGCAAATATCTCGCGATCTATTGCTCAGAGGTCAATAAAGGTCATTATAAAAACATGTTTTCTCCCGTAGGCATAATCCATGATATGTAGTACACCCATGTTCTGTATTCCGAGTGAAAGTGAATTGAAAACGAATTTCAATTTCACTTAAAATGAAAAGGCATGTTCTACATTCCGAGTGAATTCAATTCACTCCGAATTTATTTGTGAAATGTCAAAATCAGCTGAAAGACAATTTGCATCATTTATTAAAACATTGTTTCTTGTGCATATCGAAAATAGATTCACTATTATTATTAATAAGTGGTAGAAGGGACGAAAATCAATGATAGAGAGTTTGTGGAAAAGTTTTACGTAGTAAAGCCATAATTTTAGATCTTTCAGAAGCAGCGTAAGTAAAAAATGGGGAATGAATTAACATGGTCATACCATATTTGAATAGTTTGTAGTTTCAAAAGAAGCTTCAGACTAAGCGAAGAGACATTTGTTTATATTTTTGAAATAAATCCCTTAATAAAATCGACTTCAATTCCCTTAACACAAAATTTCTTCTTATTCTTCTTATTTCATAAATTGCAACACAACTTTTTCTTGTCGGGAGCTCTTTTGTATTTTCTTGTAAACAACAATTTATCAATTAATCAAATCAAAATCAATCAATCAAAATTTCAAATCTTTATTTACACGTTTATCAATTTCACCAAATAAAACTAAGTGAATTGAATTCACCGTAAAACGCTATTTATTCGAAATGTAGAACACGAATTTTCATCTCCGAAAACTCAATTCACAAACTTCATTTCGGGTGGAATTCAGAACACCAACATTTCACATTCGGAATGAACAAATCACAAAAGTCATTTTATGCGGAATGCAGAACATCAAAATTCACTTTTGTTGCTCCAATTCACAATAAGTGAAATGCAGAACATGGGTGGTAGTCAGAGGTTTTTTTATTTACGAGTGAATAATTTTTTATTTGAATACAGAAAAAATAACTTTAGTATATAATTTTTTTTATCATTCATTGTCGATATCTTCAGTTTCTGTGTCATTAACAATATTCTTCACTAATATTCTTCGTAGTAGCATTGCGTTTGGGTATATACCAAGTATATGGAGAACAGGAAAACTAATATTTCTGTGGTCACAAGCCATAACCGCTTAAGTCGATTTTTCATACTTTTCAGGAGAGCATTTTGAAATTTCAAATGCGCTCTAGAACTAAAATTTTGTATATTTTAAAGATTTTGGTATGCAAATTTGAAGAAAAAGTGTAGTTTTATAAAATATAGATGGTAAGAAATATCAAATTTGAAATTAAAGTATAGAAATGAACGAAAAATACACATAGGCTGTTATGGCTTATTAAATATTGCAATTCAAAAAAGCCCAACTCTAAAAAGGCTGTTATTCCATATCACGAGGGAGTATTATAATGTTCGTATATACACTTAAGTCGTTATTCCTTGTTAAAAAATCAGCGATAAGATTTCGCATGTTGAGTTAGGTTCTTCTTCCTTACCAATGATTGGTGTAATTTTATCGACATAAGCTAGATTTCTTCAGTATCTTTTGTTTGCGTTAGATGTTTTTTTTTTTTTTCATTTTCTTCCAACTACAACTTCATTTATCTTTTATTTGAAAAAAAAAGCAAAATTATCAAAAAAAATATATTTTATATTATTAATAAACAACCTAGCTTTAATCTTAACATGTCAATTTATTAATGTAGAAATGTAAATGAAAATAAATAATTTTCGGCTACTATGATACCGTTAATACATTTTTTAAAACAAGAATTTCATTTAAATATCTTCTTCTTTGTCAACGTCTGTTAAATCAGGATGAATATTTGGCTCATCCATATTAGATGCCAGGTTGTCATAGAAGGGATGGAAATCGGGATTAATATACTGTTTTAAATCCATGAGATCTTTCTTTTTCTCTTGGGAGATTTTTGGTAATTCTGTTACGTGCGATAAATCGTTAATTTTTAAAACAGCTCCTCTTTTTCCCACTTTAATAGTTTTAAAATTCTCATATGTGTCTAAGGAATGTTTATATAATACTTGGTCACTGTTTTTTGTATAACGAAACCATCGAACTTCGTTCCAAGTAAATTTGACACAATCTTCATTAAAACGTTTCCATGCAAATTTTGTTTTTGAAAAATTGGAAAAGTCATAAAAATCATCGTTCTTCATTTCAACGGCCTCAATCTTAGCTCCTACAGTGTTAACAAATTGGTACCAATCTCTTGGTATTTCAATTCGTACATTTGTATTTTTTTTCATTCGTTCAATAAGAGCGTGATCACTGTCACATTCCATGTGTGTATGTCCTGGTTCGAGAAATTTATGATCAATGTACTCAATATTTTTGGCAGTCGAAACAAATGTAATGAACATTGCAGCAACAAAGGAGTTTTTATTCTGCCCAGAACATGAATCGCTGTAGAACGTCACGCTTTTTGTTTCCTCTGGTAAAGTTGTCAGTAGCTTATAAACGCACGATGAAATTTCATTTCCACCGCGCCGGGCCATAGCTTAGTGCCACATAAAGCATTTCGCGTAGTTTGACTCCAAATCGTGAACAGTTAAATTGAAAGTCCAGAGCTGTCGTTTATAAAAGCTGATCGAGTTTCTTAGGAATGGCGTTGGCAAGCATTGTTGCAAATCAAATGCGAAAGTTTTCATATAATTCGACTTTATCTTTTCGTTTGGCTTCATATGCCATTTCAGCCTTATCTAAATGTATTTTTTCATTTCAATCAATGATTTTTTTTTTTCATCAGTTTCTGCCACCTTGATTTTTGAAACGAATGTGTCACAAGTAGAACAAGTATCCAGTTTTGGAGCTTTGAATTTAAGGCCCATAGTTTTGAAAATGTGTGTGTATTTCGAAAGGCTTACAGGATTTGAAGATTCTGACGCATAGAGCCGGTGCATTAAGGAAATATTTAGACTCGCTGGCAAATACTTTTTGCTTGTATCTCTTCGACTGTAATGGCTCTCATATGCCGGAAATTTTGATATGTGTTTCTTTACTTTATCTTCTTCCATAAGGTCAATCTTATTCGCAGGAGTACATTTTCCTCTCATGTTTTTAAATGGTGTCGAGGGACAGCCAATTTTTTTTTGGATGACTGTTTTTATGAAGCTGTCAGTTTCATTAAAGCACTGTTGAAAATGTTTTTTGCATACATTCAGAACGATTCCGTCAACTTCAAGCGAATATTTCATAGTATGTTCACGTTTGCGCTTCCTATTAGTTGAATTAAACAATGTGTTACATTTCTTATCTTCTATACCTATTAAAGAAGCAATGTACAGAATTCTTTGGTCATAGCTTCCTAAGGACCAGTAATGGTTGAACAGCAACTCAATTTTTTCAATTCCAACCATCTCGTTACATTTGTTTCTACAAGCTTCAAACGGCTTGTAAGCTCTAGCCTTGATAGTCTTACCGCTAACCGATTGATAAGATTTACCACTATTTCTAAGTTTAGAACGAAGCTTTTTCATATTCTGGGGTTTTGGTGTGGCAAGTGCAGCCTCTATTTGAGCTCCCATGTTAACTATCTCCTCAAGATTCTCAGAAGAAGAATTAGACTGGCTATATAAATAATCTGGATCTTTTTCCGAATCATCAGAGTCCATCCATGCGGGTTTATCACTTAAAATATTCTCAAAATCGTCATCATTTTCAGTAATTTCAGTAACCTGCTGTACAGCTAAAGAAAAATATATTTATAATATAATATATTTGTAAAGACCTCATAATAGTCATATTGTAAAATTTAAATTTACTATAAAACTTTTCTTACTTTTAAGTAACTCAATGTCAATATTGTGCCCATTCATTGATGACTGTGTTTCGTGTATTACACTTGGCTCAAAAGTTGGAAAATGTTCGTCGATTGATTTATTTTTATTATTTAAATCGACTCTATCATGAACTTCCGTTTCGTGGGTTTTTCCTACGTTTTAAAAGATTATGTATATTAATTGTGATAACGCATGTTAACGTTTTTTTTACCTTGCTTATCATCTTCACCCTGAAACGTTCCGTTTTCAAAACCCCGAACGTTTTCTAATAAAAAAAAATAGTTTTATAATTATAAGGTTGTCTACAGAAAGGTGATCGTAAGGTTACACATAACATCACGGTTGATGAAAAATCAATCAAAAATTTTGTGGTAAACTTCTACAAAAGCATTGATCGGTCAAGTTTTTAAGGTTTTATTGGCTATGGATATAAGTAGATTTTCTAATTGAGGAAAGTGGCATGATCACTTTTGTTTGTTTTTTGCGAATACTAGTGAATTCTATAGATTGTAAAAAAAGATTAAGATACAAATATCGGCTTGTTTCGATGAAAATTCAACCTTAAAAGGCACTTTTGGAAGAAAGGCTTTCATTTTGCTTTCGTTCATATAAAAGGCTTATATGCTAAAGGTATATTTTTTTATTAAAATGTCCTACATCTTTGCTGCTAGAAAAACATTTGAATGAAGAGCTTTTCGCGTTTCAAAAAGTTATATTCACTTGGTCTTGGATCAAAAGGTGACATTTCAAAAGTATTTTTTTTAAATATTTGCTCTATTCCAAAATCTTGAAAAACTAAAAAATACAATAGTGTGCTTAATTGGTTCACAAAAGAAAAAGAAAAATAAAACAAATCCTAATGACGAAGTGTAGATGGCAACTTTTGTTCCTACACTCCTCAATTAAAGCTATCTTTAAATTTTTACTCGGCCAACGATCGACATTAAAAAAAAAAAATTTAAATATCTTCTTAATAATGTAAAATTAATCATGACTTTGGTATGTTTGTCTTACAAAAATATTTTTAGAGCACTAGTGTAAAATACAATAGCGTTTTAATTTGTTTAAATACTTTTTCTTTTCAGTTTTGCTTATTATGTAGGACAACAAATGAAAAATAATAAAAATTATTGATATAAAAACCTACTCCTTCAATTTAATTCATATCATATTGATTGTTGTAATAGTGGGCGTTAAATTTATTCACTAAGCAAAAAACAATAAATGGAGGAATCAAAGCTTCTGAAGCCATTTAACCTAGTACACCGCACTGTAAACGAAATTTTCAATAATCAAGACTTCTTTTCGATAAGACAAATTGTTAAGTAAATATATTTTTCTAATTTCGGAGAAATACACTTAAAAACAGTTGCACAAAACTATATTGTTCAATAAATAATAAAACAAACGTTCATACCTTTGGTCTTGGCACGTTCCGCCAGCATCTTAGCCAATTTTACCATATTTAATCCTCTAACAGACATTTTAAATGCACAATCTTTATTATTTAATTATTATCACTTTTAAAATCTCACTTCACATGCGACTGTTCACAACCGCTTAAATCAACTTATGAATCAATTTTTCCCGAAATATCAAATACATACGTTTTGGAAAAGAAACCAAAGTCTACTTAGATTTCAAAATATTTAATCTCAAATATGGAATAACCGCTTAACTGGATATATGATTTGAGAAAAATTATAACTTCGTTTGGAAAAAGAACTTAAGTGGAGAAAAGTTTATTCAAAACCAAAACTGTGGTTTGGAATAACAGCCTAACTCAAGTTAAGAAATTTTAATATTTTCTCTATAATTAGGAATAACCGCCTAAGTAGACTTTGGAAAAATTTTAAATGACAGTTTAAAATAATTCTTGGGCAAAAATTTGTTTAATTCGACTTAAGCTTTTATTCCAAATTTCATTTTTTTCCATAATGAACAATGATTTAAGCCTAACTCAGGAAAGGTCAGTATGAAAAATCACACAATAGTAAACTAAAAGATTTAACTTAAGTTATGAAACCAACGTTAAAAAAAAATAAATTCGTCCGAGTTAAGTTGTTTTTCCAAATCATTATTTCAAAAAACTGACTTAGGCTATTAGGTTTTTTGGCTATAACTTCCGTTCTAAGAAAGATACAGTCCTAAAAAATTGAGTGGAGCTAGAAATCGACATTGCGAATAGGAATATCATAAAAAGTCAATTTCGACCTAATTCGACCTAAGCGGTTATGGCTTGTGACCACTGATTTATTCCCAAAATATAGAAAAAAGATAGAATATTAGATGCGTTCTTAGACATAGAGGGAGCCTTCGACAACACATCCCACGAGGCTGTAGGCACAACTTTTGTTAGGAAATGCGTACCCATCACCATAACTAGATGCAAATGTTAGGCACTAAAAATACTGTCACAAAAAGGACAAAATGTAAAAAAAAGTAATCACAACAAGAGGCTGTCCTCAGGGTGGTGTATTATCACCCTTGTTGAAGAGTCTTGTAGTGGATGAATTGTTAGAAAATCTTACCTCCCAATGTATATTCTCCATTGGATTTGCTGATGATATTGCTATCATAGCCGTAGGTAATCCAAAGAGGACTAACAATTACACGGAAATGGTGTCTATCTTTAGGATTATCAATAAACCCCTCCAAGATGACAATCATACCATTAACAAGGAATAACTTCTGCCACATATGAAACCTATCCATCTAGCTGGTGAAGTGATTGAAACGCAGAGAGGGGTAAAATATCTAGGAATTCTACCAGATAGTAGACTCCTTTTGAACAAACACTTAAAAGCTATAGTCGGGAAAGCCACAAAAGCCCTAATGATTTGCAAGAGACTTGCAGGCAAGTCATGGAAAGTTCTAGAAAAAGTCTACGGGCTCCCGTGTATCTGTATTACAGGAGCAATGAGAACCTGCCCTACCGCAGCTAGGTTCTACTCTATATATCCCCTCTACACGAGGCCATCAGAAGTGCGGCAATAGGAGTTATCTTAAGATCCTCGAAACAAATATCATCAAGTGGCACACTGATGGATCGAGTCCTAAGCAGAATAGTTTCAGATTTCTGAAACTGACTTCCATATCATCGCAATATCACTGAATCTTGTTGAAGTCACAGTGCAAAAGAATTCTGATGATCTCGACTTTGGGAGCTGTTCTGTACACTATTAGGTCGACGGCATACACAATTGCCCGAGTTAGACTACCTAACCTATTAAATCGCTGGTGTAAATGCTGAATAGAATCAGCGAGTTAACACAGCTGAAGACCATTTTTAATATCGAAGATTGCGGTATGCAATTGTTTATGACACAGAAACTGAAGATATCGACAATGAATGATAAAAAAAAAATATATACTAAAGTTAATTTTTCTGTATTTTTCTGTATTCAAATAAAAAATTATTCACTCGTAAATAAAAAAAAACTCTGATTACATATCATGGATTATGCCTACGGGAGAAAACATGTATACAAAACGCGCACTGCATTCTACCTCGAAGGTGGTGAGGAAACGTGTGCATCGTCATAATATATTCGCTTTCTCAGTGCTCTACTCCGAAAACGGTTAATTTTACAGAAAAATGCAAGAGACATTTTTTGTAGACAATTTCACGACAAACAATTTTTATAATGACCTTTATTGACCTCTGAGCAATAGATCGCGAGATATTTGCGAAAAACTGATTTTTGTGACCTTTTGACCCCTATAACTTTTTTAGCCGGCACGATATCAATGTCGATTTTTCACATCTTCATTACAATGCCGTAATAAAGGCGTATACAAAAATTCAGCTCACTAGGAATTTTCCGCAGATTGGGGTTTAAAATGCCTAAAATGACTGTACTAATAGTTTATCGATTGGTATGTAATTTAAAACTAATTTTTTTTTTTACATTTCTTATGAATGGGTATAAGGAATGCATTTTTCCAAAGGGCCGGAAATTGACAGGTTTTTATAGACTGATTAAACAGTACAAATAACGGATATGACATATTATACAGGGTGTCCCACAGTCACCGCCCTAAACGAAAACCATAGATTCCTGAGGTCATTTTAAGTCGAAAAACTTAAGAGGTCATTTTCTCGTTTTCGTCCCGTTTTCGAGTTATAACGGTTTTTATGATTTTTGCTCTCTTTTCCCTTAACTGGCTTTATCTTTGCCAAACTACGTCCGATTCGTAAGATTTTTTTTATAACCAATCAAGAATTTATTACAGTTTTAGTTTGTCTCAGAACTTTTTTTTCTGCGGGCAACCGTTTCTCCGCAATTTTGCATCAAACCCATTTTTTTTCGTTTTTTAAGTTGTTTTTTTCACTTTGATATCATTTTTTTCAAAAAAACACGTTAATGAGTATTAATTTTTTTCGTTAATTATTAAAGCCCAGTTCATTTTCTTAAAAAAAAATATTTTTTTTCCTTAAAAAGAATACTAAATGTAATTAACAACAAATAAACAAACTGAGTGAATTAAAAAAAAAAAAATTTTAAATACAAAATTAACTTTTTCTGAGCTATTGTGGTTAAGAAAAGGACAAATAGATAAAGTTGTCCCATTTCAGCGTATATTAAAAACATTTCCAGATATTCTTGATTAGTGTAATCCATTGTTCGCAAATAATTGAGAAAAAACTACAACTTGAATAACAAATCCAAAATGGAGTATCAAGTGAAAGAACACGACGCGGACGCTAGTTCACGCGAGAAAGACATTTACAACCTTCAAATCATAATGCAAATCTTTAATGTTTACATTAGTTAACGGTCTTACTAATTAACTTTATCTATTTGTCCTTTTCTTAACCACAATAGCTCAGAAAAAGTTAATTTTGTACTTAAAAATTATTTTTTTTTTAAATTCACTCAGTTTGTTTATTTTTTGTTAATTACATTTAGTATTCTTTTTAAGGAAAAAAATATCTAATTTTAGAAAATGAACTGGGCTTTTATAATAAGTGAAAAAATTAATACTCATTAACGTGTTTTTTTGAATAAATTGATATCAAAGTGAAAAAACTACTTAAAAAACGAAAAAATTGGGTTTGATGCAAAATTGCGGAAAAACGGTTGTCCGCAGAAAAAAAAGTCTTTGGACAAACTAAAACTGTATTAAATTCTTGATTGACTATAAAAAAAATCTTACGAATCGGGCGCAGTTTGGCAAAGATAAAGCCAGTTAATGGAAGAATAATAAAAACCGTTATAACTCGAAAACGGGACGAAAACGAGAAAATGACCTCTTAAGTTTTTCGACTTAAAATGACCTCAGGAATCCATGGTTTTCATTTGGGGCGGTGACTGTGGGACACCCTGTATATTGTACATTTTTTTTACAATAAAAGCGGCAAGACCATCGGGACCGGGACTTAGACAATCATCTATTTTATTAATATACTCTAAGATAGTCGCCTCAGAAATAATAAAGTTAATCGAGTTAATAAGTAAAAACTCATCAACTGAGGAGGTACTATTTACATCGTAAGAAGATACTTCAAAAGCACACTGAAAGTATTCTGCAAACGTATTAGCTATGTCATCTGGGTTTATGACTTTCTGAATTTTGTTAACTCATATTGGTTGGGTATCCATCAGATTTTCTTTTAGAATTAACATATTTCCAGAAATTTCGCGGATTAGATTTAAGGTTATCTTCAGTTTTAGATATAAAGTTCGAATAAAGAAAATTAGAGTAGATAGTTAATAAATTCATCTCTTAGTCATGTATGTATATAGTTGCTTTAAATGTCAAAAATTTGCCTATTACAATTAGCGAACTTTGGTCTTTATCTATCAAAATAAGTAGGTCGAACTGTAATTTTGGTGACTTTGAATAAATTCGAAGTTTTTGTTTGAGATTTGAAATTTTTTACATATGTATGAAATTGCAGAAAATGAAAGATGATTATTCAAAGAAATAATTTATTAATAAAGTTAACAAAAAAATTTCATTAATATCATTAAAAGAACGAACAACAGTACATTTTCAGGGATTGTTGAGCTTATTGAAGCCAACCCCGACATGGTCAAAGGTGTGGGTTCGTTTTCCTACTGACCTAAATCTTTAGAAACACCTGACCGCGAAGAAAAATAGTTCAGAAATTCATTATTAAAAATTATCTTCAAAGGGTTGGCTTGACTACAAATTAAAATTAAAAAAATAGCGATACTACAAAAAAGATAAGAAGACCTAGTGAACAGCTTTCTTTATCTCCTGTGGAACCTTCGGGCAATACATTTGGACGCGTCCTCCTGAAGTATTGTAACGACATGTCTAAGTGAAAGTAGAAAATGCCGCCAGCTACGACATCCTCACAAGGGGATGGGAACAGCCCATCCCAAGAGAAGTGTTGATTATGAACGAGTGAAGCTACTCCGAAAACTAACGCAGACACAAAAGAATTTTTTTTCTGCATCGGTCAAAAATCTAAAAAGTACAAAAGTACGAGTACAATGAGTTGAACTGAAAATAATAAATGATTTTGTTCTAACAAATTATCTGGAACTTGAAGTGGGTTGAAGCTATCTCCAAAACTTATTCTCAATCTTCATATCTCTCGTTTTCATCCTCATCTTCGAAAAACTAATCATCTTTTGTTTTTTTTTTCAACAGTGAACAATATTCCATCAACAAGAACACACATTTTTTACTGAATTTGAAATTTCAATAAGTAAGCCTGCTATTACACGATGCATCCAGACGCGTGCGACTTTTCGAATAACGTAAGTGCAAAAGAGAAAAAAAAATCGATAGATGAGACGGAAAAAACAACAATTTGACGTTTCTCTTTTCTCTTGTCCGTTTTTCTTCTATTCTGCTTCATATGATTTCGTTATCCGAAATCCGAGGAGTAAACTTCAATGTAATGCATAGAAATACTTCTTTCTGATTGCTTCTTTATTTTGAAGAGCACACACGTGTAATAGCGCTTGAATCAGTGGACGAAATATCAAAGGAGAATTCGAAGAAGGCGCATGCATCTAGATTCATCGTGTAATAGCAGACTAATGAAATGCGATGACATTACATATTCACTTTTTGACGTTGGCAGAATTGTTTTCAAAGGCGAACTTCGTGTCGTATAATAATAATACCACGGCAAAAGTAATTCGCCAAATCGTCCGACTTAAGCCAAACGTACGTTTGACTTGCGGGTCATAATAGGGACCTAAAAATCTGTTAAATTGCATTATAAAACCATTTATGATATAATACCTTTCTAGTTCAAAAACTGTACTTACATTTTTAAAGTCTTAAACTGTGAATCTATGAGTTTTTAAAATGTTAAAAGTTAAAGTTTTGGAGATAAATGTCACTTTGGAACTAATATGAAATTCAATGATACATTTGAAATTTCTTGGAATAAAATGTATTGCGTTGCTTTGTGTAGTGATGGAGGAAGTTTTAACAGCAGTCGGCTATTCTTTTATCTTTGGGATACTTATCTACTATTCAACGATACGAATTGATGGCACACCTTGTTCTAATAACATCAATAAGATTTTTAACAATTATTGCAAAAATTCAAATTGACATGGAATGAGATAAGATACTGAAGATCTGAATAGTGATGCGACTTTTATATTTTCTTGTTAGTCTTCCACCAACCAAAACAATGGTTTGTTGTTATAGATTTTGTATGTCTTTACTTCAAATGACAATTTTATGGATATCCATAAATCACAATGCTTACGCATCGGGCAAATGTTCTGGTAATATTAAATTTACTGAAAATTATTAACTTTGTTATAAAATTCGTATTCCAAGAACGCAAAACTATATTTTGCTACTGGGCAAGTTGGGCTGCTTATCGACCAGGCAATGGAAATCATAATATCGGACATATCGTCCCTGAGTATTGTAGCCACCTCATCTTCACTTTTGCTGGTTTGGATATCAAAGGGGAAATAATAAGTCTAAATCCCGATATTGACTTAAAAAATGGTGAGTAAGTCTTTTCAATCAGACAAAATGGTGTATTATGTTTGTTACAGGAGGTTTCGAAGATTTTATTGCGTTGAAGAAACGAGACCCTTCTGGTTGCTTAAAAGTAATTTTAGCTATTGGCGGATGGGGAGAAAGTTCAGAGAAATATTCCTTGGTAAGTAAATTATGTAATATGTTTTCATTCAAATAGATGTTTATGATATTGCCCGATAGATGGCGGAGTCGTCCGCTAATCGAGAAAAATTCGCCGACAGTGTCTTGCGGTTGCTGGTATTTTATGGGTTCGATGGAATCGACATTGACTGGGAATATCCAACACTGCGTGGAGGCCTGAAAACTGATCGTGAGAATTTTAGTGAACTTTTAAAAGTTTTGAAAAAGAAATTACGTCCACGAAACAGAACTTTGTCAGCTGCAGTGTCTGGATCACTTGAAACTACCAAAGCTGCTTATGAGGCTAGTTTAATATGTAATGAACTTGATTTTATATCAATAATGGGATATGACCTCCATGAGAGCAACGTAACAAGCATTCATTCACCTTTAGAAGCGGAAATCTCTGAATTCCGCTCAACAATATCTTCTACGATAGAATTTTATAAAAAAAATGGATGTCAAGCCGAAAAAATCCTCTTGGGAGTTCCAGCATATGGTAGAACATATGTTCTCAAAGATGCTCGCATTAATAAACCGGGAGCTCCTATAATTGGAAAAGGAAAAGAAGGTGCATTTACCAGGGAAAAAGGGTTTTTGGGCTACAACGAAATCTGTGAAATGTTTAAAAAACAAAGAGGATGGAAAAGAGAATATTGCGAAAAGAATGCAGCCGCTTATACGTTTAATGGAAAACTGTGGCTGAGCTATGATGATGAACGAACAATAAGTCAGAAGGCAGAATACGTTTCGAGGGAAAAACTGGGTGGAATGATGCTTTGGTCTATTGATACTGATGATTTTCGAGGAATATGTTCGAATCAATTCTATCCTTTGTTGCAAGCTATAGGGAAAGGATTGAAATGGGATTCTAAGGAGAAAATCTAATAAAAATATATTTTTAGAAACTAGGTTGGTTTGGTTTGTTAGTCCCAGTCAGCGAACAAACAGCGTTGCTTATGGTCATGAACTTTGAGCTCCTGGGTCAGTTCAATCAGGTACAGGTGTGTTGTGTTCCTTTGACTCACGAACAGGGTTCGGACTTAGGTTTTAAATTTTCGAAGTAGATACGGAAAAAAACTGAAGTAGATCTAAAATTTTCGAAGTAGTTTTAGGAAATTAAATTATATAAACATAACATATTATAAGTAAATTCTGATTTCAGACTTTTAAAAAAATTTTAGTTAAATATAACTATTTTAAAGTAAATTTTCCATCAACGAACTTGTACGAATTGTATCAATTCAATAGGTGGCTCATAAATTCTTTACGTTTTTCTGTAAGTGATCTCAAAAACATTAAATTTTCCACAGTGCTTACGTTTAAATGATTCCTAAACTTGTTTTTCATGTCTTTAAATATGTTGGTTTAGAATTTCAAAGAGAAGTAGATCATAAAAAAGAGAAGTAGGGAAGTAGATTCAATTTTTTTCTAAAAATCGAAGTAGATCTACTTCGATCGAAGTAAAGTCCGAACCCTGCTCACGAATGTTGGCTGATTGAGTACATTAGCGGTTGTCTCAAATAAAGAGGGGCCAGTGGGGCCAACTTAGTTGGTAATCAGCAATATTAGTCGTGATACATTTTATAATCATACATTTTTTTTGTATTTTTAAGTATTTAAGTAAACCTGTAAGTTATCGCATACGGCTCATAACACAGATCAACACTATGGGCAAATCTCAGAAACTTTTGACTTTCGTGTAACTTTGAAATTAAGTTACTCCATAGTCATATTTTTTACTCTATCTCTGATAATATTTTCGAAAATATAGTATTACCTATACAGTATAAAAAAGTTATTTTCCATATTAAGAATTTTTTTTTACCTATAGAACGAGTAAAAGGCAAAAAGTATAAGAAAAATACAAAATTTTATATGTTACTATTAAAATATTTAAAAAGTTTAATGTTCTTACGATTGAAGCATCTGATTTTAGTTTGTTAAACTCAAATGGGTTACATAAGAGACTTTGAAAATCAAAATTTTTTATGAAAAAATTATGTGCTTTGCTTAGATTTATGACAGTGTTTGTCAGAAGTTTCGGTACTACAATTCCGAAAAAATCATTAAAATCTGGTACGTCTCTTATCATGTACACAGCATGCTTTGCACCGATTTCTAAATTACATATTCATTTTCTATAGACAAAAATGAATAAATTAAGCTTTGGTAGAGGTGTGTGCTAAAATCGCAACCTGGTTAAAATTAGCTTATACTGAATTTAAAGAGTAAGAAACTTTTTTTTGTCAAGACATTTTCAGTTAGCACTCTAATAAAAAGCAATATTTCTCGTTCTTAACTATTGTTCCTTCTTCTAAATCATACTAAGAAGTGTACGTTTCGTCGCTGACGCTACATATTTTATGGATCTTTAAAATTCAGTAGTTAATTACAAAGAAAAATCATTGATATTTTTTATACATTACTTTTTAAGCAGAGAAAAATTTTATTGATAAAAATTTAGACTAAAATTACGTTATTTTTAATTAAAAGCTTCACTATAAAATGTACATATTTAGAAAAGTGAACAAACTTTTACTTAAATATAAATCATAAGTTAAATTTTTATCATTTGTTATAAAAAATTAAAAATTTGTATATTAATTTGAAATTTCGCGCTCACATATTTTCTGTAGTTCAAATATTAACGAATGCAAGCTAGGGCAGTGAGAAAAGTGAAAGGAAACGATCCTTATTAATAACAGTTTATAAACATACATAGGTATAAACAAACCTACGTCGAACGTTATTGTGGTATCAGTAGTCTTTGTGACTCGGCCACGTAAAGTCGTTTCGTGTTACTGTTTCGATAGTTCAACGTCGCCGGAAAATGAGTGAGTATTTTTTTTCGTTTCGTTTTTCAATTTTGGAATTTTTCAATAACGCGACATTAATTTAGAGGAGAATCATCATATCATATATTTATTTTTTTTTACATACGTTCTATTTATACGTTATTTTCTATGTTATTTTATACAACTCATGTTTGTATAATAAATTGTTTATTATGTTTGAATAATTTATATTGTTAATTTTAATTAATTAATTAATTTTAATTTTAATTAAAAATTACGAGTAATTTTTTAAGCATTCGTTAATAAAAGAGGAACACCATCAATTATATTTTCTGATGTAACAATGGTGCTATAAACTTAATTTTAAAGGTGTGCTTAATTATTTTCTCTTTACGAGGTTTCAAGAGTCTTAAGTCAAAAGTTTCTGAGATTTGCCCATATATGTTTCTAAAGATAAAACTATATCTTGTTTCTCCCATATTAATCCTAATCAAAGGTTTGATGTAATGGATTTAAAGGAAAATCATTCTAGATTCACTCTCCAGCAAAAACCTGAAAAATAAGAAGCCCAGGGTTTATCTTGGCTTCGATAGGAAGCCTAAAATGAGCTTTATAGGTTTCACAAAGCCTTAATTTAGTAGATACTTTAGCAATTTTCTTATTTAGAAAAATATAAGGGTTTCGTTTATATCAAGCGCAATAATCTTACTTCCTCCACACATCAGATCGCCAGTGGAACAATTTCTGCAAAAGCTGTATTGCCTGTCATTAAGAAGCTTTCGATCTTTGAGATATTTCTTAAGCTGATGATAATGATGGAGGAGGGGGAGGAAGGGTCACCTTTTTTATGATCAGGCTGGACAAATGCAGTTTCCATCTTCTAGGGAAGATTCCAGTAGGAGCGTTGGAAAATCTTAGTCAATGGTTTTGGTAGTGATGAAGAACACCTCTTCAAAAGAATGAGGGGCATACCATGAGGACAAGCAGATTTGTATATATCAAGATCTCCAAAGACTCTTGCAACTGTTCGAGTGCAGAAATTCTACCTGTTCAATTGCATGATTTACGTTCTTTAGTTCAGGAAAGACAAAGTTGCTATCAGGCATCGTAGATCTAGCAACAAAATGGGCTGCAAGTAAATTTGCCTTATCTAAAGAGCTAGTTATCAGGGTGTCTTTGTGGAAGAGCTTTGGAACCAAAGTTGAATATTTTAGTTCCTACCAAATGACCAGACATTTCTAATGCCTTTGGGACATTGCAGGATTGAGGCAGTGTGTTGAGTAAGGCTCTGGCAAGCAACACCATATCTAAGGCAGTGATGGCGGAAGAGTAATAGCATTAGGTTATAGTCAGGCAGGCGAACTTCTGAGAGTTCAGTACTCGCACCAACCTTGGTTTCACCTAGTGTCAAAACAGCGGTCTGTACTTAACTTAAGAAAGCAGGAAGCTACTGAGTGGTCTGGTTCTCCAAATATTTCTAACCAAAGTTATTTTACTGAATTTTTGATAATTTAGAAAAAATCATGGAAAACCACTTGTCTAAAATAATCACCAAATTTTAAAAGTTCTGCAAACGCATCGAGACATATGTACATATGTACAGTACATACATCGAATGAAAAGTCTATTTAATTCCTATATACATACACATCCAAACGAAAAGCTTCTGAGTGATCTGGTTATCGAAATATGTCGGTCCAAAGTGATTTTATGGATTTTCGAGCTCCAAATATATAATAAAGTCTTTGGCAGGGCCGGATCTACCTAAGAGCTGTATGGGCTGCAGCCCAGGGCCCCGAGGTCACAAGGGCCCCCCAGACCCCGTTGTAAACAATAGGGTTTAATTTGAACAAACAAAAAATTAAAATTAAAAAACCTACCATAATGTTGTCCCCGGCAAGCTAGATGGCACTATTTTAGAGAGAGAGAGTAAATTCGCGCGTCGCTTTTATCTGGAAAAAGCGCTGCGCGAACTTATTCTCTCTCTCTCTAAAATCGTGCTCAGTTTAATGCCGAATAGTGTATATGCGCGTCTATGGAACGGAACGGGTATTCCCCGTCGTTTGTTTTTGATCGGTGTATTTTTTCTACTCTTAGGTTAGGTTAGGTTAGGTTAGGTTGTTGGGCTGACAATTGATGTAACTATCGTCACAATTAGATCAATGTAGATCCATTATGTTACCCGTGAGTGTAATCACTCTTTTCTGATAAAAAAAACTTATGTGTTCTGTGAATCAGTCAAGCCATTTTGAGGCATTGACAAAGTTCAATATCTTCTTAATTGTCAAAGAAGTAACTACCAATCCATTTCCTTCTTTGGTGGCATAGTGACGGGCAATGACAGAGAAAGTGTGATGTGTCTTCATGTACCTCTTCATCACCATATCCTCTACATAGGTCATCTGTACTTAGTTTCATTATAAATTTATGATATTTTAATGAATTATGTCCGGTGATTATGCTCGTGAGAGCGAAGGGACTTCTTACTAAGTTGCATAATTTTGTCAGTCCTCTGCTTGTTAAAGCAAGGCCATACTTTCCTAGTGGTATCACAGGTGTCAAGTAGACTCCACCTTTCATTGGATATCTTTAGGATTAAATCTGAAATTTTCTGTTTAATGTTGCAGAGTGGGATACTTACCATCTGTCTTGCCAACTCAAATTTTGTCAGAGTTTTGAGGTTCGTGCCTTTTTTCTGTTGCATTCCACCATACAAAATTACCATAAGTTAGTATTGGTCTGACTATCACCAAATACATCCACCTGATAATTTTTGGGTAGGTCCCCAGGATTTCCCAAAGATTCTGTTATAGGAGTAGAATGCAATCATTCCTTTTTTTGCTCTTTCCTTTAGTGTTAAGACTCCAGTGCATCTTAAATTTTCAAAGATTTAAGGAACATCTTAAGGCTCTGTACTGTTTGAACCTTTATCTGGACTTGATCAAAAACCGCTGGGCATGGTAGTTTTTGAACGTTGTTTCTCTTTTGCGCTTCTTATCTGCCGGACGAGTATTACATATATAAATACGAAAATTTTAAAATCAACAAGCTCAAGTGATTAAACAATTAATACAGCCAAATTGATTTAATTAATAATATCCTACTTCTGATTTAAAATAAAATGCATAACTGGGTCGCACGAACTTGCTCCTATGTATGTATTAGATTAATTTTAAAAAGGAATGTTATTGGAGAAAACTGTTAAAATAACTGATAAAATTATTTTTTTAAATTCTTTTAGTAGTAAGAGACAAAAACAGAATGCTATGCAAATATGAATATATGCAAGAACAAAAATTATAAGTTCTTGTAGTAAAAATGATATCTACCAACTTTAAAGAAAATCGGTCGAGCCATTTAGGCTGTAGTCGAACCGACAGACAGACCGACAGACAGACAGACAGAGTTGTGAGACCCACTTTTTTTAGTCTTCGCTATCATCGTATTGTCAACTTTGATCAAAATCTCGAGTTCGATTTTTTTACGAATGCATAACTTTCCTTATAGTACCTATAAGTCGCAAGTAAAAAATAGTTTAGCGTGTTTTAATGTAACGTTTAATTTTTATATTAAAATTATTAAAACCTTTTTATTTATTTTTATGTAAAAATGTATGCTTATAAGAAAATATAGACAGAAATTGGATGGTTTTTAACAATCTAACAAGTGTAAGTGTACTGTTTTTCATAAAAATTTTATTCTAATATAACTATTTTGCGGAGATGGTTTTATGTGTTCTTAATTTTGTTTACTAAACTAAAGTTTAATTATTTGCCAAAAATATTATTATAACTACGTTTTTTTTTATTATGTCGAAACTGGGAGTCTTGATCCTTTCGAAAATAGAAAACTTAAATTCATATTTATGTTCGCTGGTTTAATTACTCCTTTGCGAATTAAAAAAAGTTAAACTTAATCTCCTTTATTTAATGAATTGATGTTTTCTTATTGTTCTCGCGATAAACTAACTAATACGAAAGTTCCACTTCTGTGGTTGGGGAACAAGTCTCCGATAGTTGGGGGAGAATTTATAAACCATGACTTTTTTAAATTTTCATTAAAACAACTCTTAAAAAACTGAGTAGTGTGTTCTGTATAAAACAAGGATTACTTAAGCAATTTCCTAAGTCCTAAAACAGGGTATTCCACACGAATTGTTTGCTACGTATTAACAAACAACAATAGATAGAACAAATATGTTTAAACGGATGCTTGAATCTGTAAGGTCAAACCAAAACCAAACCACCTAAAAAAAATTGCATACTAACTCTCGAATGCCAAATGAAACCTTTCTATATAGAGCTATGTATTTATATGCGAATATTCTTCAGATATATTTTGTGAAACGTTTCTTGCGTAATCTTCAATGTTGACATAATTTTTCAGGGATTTAATGAAAGGCTTACTTTGGTCTACACCCTTAATCATGTTAACGAAAATTGCTCCCTTAATATGAAGAGTAGAAACTCCGTTCTGCACTTTATTCTTATAGATGATATATTTATAACTCCGTTTAAAAGGCGATACTTTGTTTGGTTCTTCAGATATCCAATTTCTAAGACTGTTCATTTATTCTTTGAGAAAAATATTCTTCAGTAAAATTCCTCATAAGCATAACGTTTTACTATTTTTACTTGCGACTTATACATAGGTAATATTTATTTATTTATTTACATAACTAAATCGCTAGTTTTACAAAAAAATTCTTACAAAGGTGTACATTAAGATTCTTAAACAATTTCATGGAAAAATGTTGTTTTAAATTGACATGAATTAATTATTGTTTTATAAAACAAATTGTTATATTTAAGATTGTATTTATTAAATAGTTTAAACATTTTATTTAATGGAGAAAATTTTTCATAATTGGTATGATAGTTTGAAATAAGTATACTCTCCGGTATGTTCCTCAAAGTTCTTTGAGGAATATTAAAATTAATACGAGACAGAAGGTGCAAACAGTCTATATTACCGTTGATTAATTTTACAATGAAAACGAAACATAAATAGGATCGTCTGTTCTCGAGACTAGGTAAATCAATAAGTCTAAGGTGGAAGATCATAAGGATTATCCCAGCCAAGTCCCCTGAGGGCAAACCTAATGAATCTTTTTTGCACCTGTTCTAGTCTATTTTTATGACATTCGTAATGAGGTGACCAAACC
Organism: Chrysotoxum bicinctum; assembly: GCA_911387755.1. NCBI lineage: Eukaryota > Metazoa > Arthropoda > Insecta > Diptera > Syrphidae > Chrysotoxum > Chrysotoxum bicinctum. Next base: position 78,973,413 of record OU426988.1, on the reverse strand, counting down.
TGACAAGCGTATTCTAGAATGGGTCGAACAAAAGATATAAAAAGCTGCTTTGTCACGAAAGGGTCGGAAAATTGTTTCGACTCTCTTTTTATCCAACCAAGAATTGAATTAGCTTTGTTTGAAATGGAGTTTATATGTTGAATGAATTCGAGTTTGCGATCAAATGTGACGCCAAGAATAGATATAACTGTTTTACGGGATATTGATATGCCATTAAATAAATAGTTGAACGAAATAAAAGAAAACTTTCTTGTAAAACACATAGTTTTACACTTATTGATATTAAGAAACAAACAATTACGAGTACACCAGTCAAAAAACGAATTAAGATCACATTGCAATTCTTCACAATCACGAGTGTTTGTAATAGTATAAGGCAAGTTACGCATTCGGAAAAAAATCGAACTCGAGATTTTGATCAAAGTTGACATTACGATGATAGCGAAGACTAAAAATGTGGGTCTCGCAATTCTGTCTGTTCTGTCTGTCCGATTTTCTTCAAACTTGGTAGATATGGGTTTTAATTTTTTCCCCCCGGATTTTTTTTGATTTGATTTTTTAAGACCAAAAATAACGGTACCTGCCATACGAATTTTTTTTCGAAATTTTATAAAAATTTTAAAAATAAAAACACAAACAAATTTCATTTAATTAAAGCTAGGTATTTGTTGAAAAAAATTTTCAGAAAAATGTTTATTGAGGGTACCCCCATGGAACCATTTTTTGTTTTTGATTTTCTCAGAAACGGTACAGCCGATTTTGATCATTTTTTGTTTGCTAAGGCTCCCCAAAAACCTGAATACAATTGTGCACTCAAATTTTCAAAAAAAAATTTTTTGGATTTTTAAAAAAAAACTTCAATTTTTTTTTTTCAAAACTCAATATTTCGAAAACCCCTTGCTAGATTTTTTTTAAACTTGATAAATAAAAGTTTCTCAATATAATCTACAAGATGTGAGAAAAAAAAATTATTTTACCTAAAAATAAAGGTACCTACCATACAAATGCTAAAAAATTAAAAAAAATGGTTTTCAAAAATCGTATTTTTCTTGAAAATGGCGCCTAGAATTTTGATAACATTTTTTTTCTTTCAATTAATTTTTACGATCTTTAATTTAATAAAAAAATTTGAAATTAAGATATTACAGCTTGTACCTAACATAGAACCATTTTTTCGAATTTTGAACTTCTCATTATCCACATAACGGATCTTAATGAAAATTTTTATAGAGAAGCTTCTAAAAAGTCTAAAACACATTGCATTTCAAAACTTTAAAATAAATATTTTTTTGAATTTTTGAAAAAAAAAAATCTATTTTTTCTTTTTTTTTTTTTGAAAATTCGATATCTCAGAAACGGCTCAATATTTTTTTTTTTTTTGTAAATTTTATTTTTATTCGAACAATAATAAAAACTTTAAATTGGCGTACCAAAATTTTTTCTTAAAAAGCTTTTGAAAAGTTTGTTTGTAGCTTTTTTTTAAGTAACCACTACAACGACTTATAATTTTTGTTCTTGCATAAATTCATATTTGGATAGCATTATGTTTTTTTCTCTTACTACTTAAAGAATTTAAAAAATATTTTGATCCTTATGAACAGTTTTCTCTAATAACATTCGATTTTAAAATTCCTAGTCTGTTACATAAGAGCAAGTTCGTGCGACCCAGTCGTGCATTTTATTTTTAATGAACGCAACAATAATATGTAAATATAAAAATCTATAAAATGTTTGCGGAAAACTTCATACATTTTGTGATACATACTTTAGAAAACCAATAGCAGTTACAGTTATTTTTTGCTCTTTTTGTGAGTTTTTAGGTAATTTCATTTTTATGTGTGTATTTAAATTAAACAGTTATAACAGGTGCTCAAAGTGTCCACATCGTAGAGCCCGTTGTGGTTATCACTGCGAATATTTATTCCAGAAAATGCTATACTAATTCCCATACAGTTGCTATTTTTTTTTTTTGAATAAACTAAACAAGTTTTTTCCTTCTTATTCATAAAAAGGTCTATCCAACGACTACCATATTTTTCATGTAGCCAATTCTTAACCTCTGGACCAGTGGACTTGTGGCTGTTTGGGTATATGATGACGCAAGAGGGATCAGTGGAATGACCTCCAATTATTTCGCAAAAACTCCAGATAGCTTATAGAATTCGGCCTGGGTGATAGTTTGAAGGGGCCGATTAAATTGTTTCCAATTACATACACCGGTCCACATATTGAATTCTACTAATAAATTCGTTGTCATCTAAGCTTCGCTCAAGCAACCAGTTAGAAAAAACAATCCTCTTCTCCAAATTATCAAGAAGCAGTTCATGAGCAGGTGTATCACGGTATGGGTAAATATTTTCTTCTGAGGACTTTTAAGGAACAAGGTAAGGAAATGAGAGTTTTGACAAGTAAAAAATGATAGAAGGAAATAAGGGCTTCGCAGGTACGAGTAGTTAAATAAACAAGCACCCTTTAAAACTTTCTAAAAGCTGTTGAAGATCAGAAAAATTATATTGTAACATGTTTAATTCTTGTAAAAGAACTCCTATTGTCAACTATTGTGAGAAACGTAGGGAAAATATCTTAAATTCTTTTTTTTTACCTGCTGCATGTTTTACAAAATACTAAAAAATCTATGGATTTTCCGCAAAAAAAAATAGTAAATATTATTTTTATTACGCATTTTCTGAAGTCTGATCTGAAAGTCAAAAATGAGCTTGGGGAAGAAAAAATTAACAGGCTTAGAAATTTTATTTTTGAAGAACTCAACAAGATAGATATAAAGGCTTGTATATTTTCTTAAAATAAATTACTTACCGAGCTTTCTAGCACTCATATTAACAGAGCATGTTTCGTCAACATGGGTGAGGGTGGACCAAAAAGTAAGCCTTTTCTTAAATCTCCGAAAAATTATGTCAACATTGGAGATAGACCTTTGATGTACAAATATTTTGTTCTTAAAATATACCCAAGAATCATATCCTTAAATGTCCTTGACGAATAAGGGCATACCCTGTAAGGGAAGAGTCCTTAATACCTACGGAAATAAAAAAGGTTTCCGAAGATTTTGGCTAATCTTATAGTTGTAAGCAAATTGCACTGGTTTGAAAGCCGGGAAAATAGTGTCAGTGGTGAGGTCAGCTTGGTGATCTGGTTTAAAAACTTGTGCAAATCAGTTGAAAGTGGTGTTGCTAGTAACATAATAGTTATTACAAGTGACGCAAATCGGGATCTGCAGAGGGCTAAAGAAACAAGATTACACAGTCCTTACCAATCACTCACACTTATAACACTGTTTGAATGGATTTTTGGCTGCCGAATACTTAAATAGTGAAAAGATTGATATTTCCTTAGCAAATTTGGAATTCGCACTAGGCTAATTAAAAGAGAGGAACGATTTAATCGATCACAACGGACGATGAAAGAAATTTATTATGAGTTTGATGTTCAAATGGATAACTTTGATTTGTCAAGTCATTATAAACGCGAAGGTAAGAAACTTATGCATAAACACACAGGGACATGTTCAGTTCATAGCCATATTTTTAACCCGAGTCTAATCGAACCGGAGTTTAATTTTAACTTCCTGGTTAGATACAGCTGCTAAAAGAATTTGGCAACTCTGTTTAGTTAGAAACATACTACATTTTCACTTAAATTTATTTAAAAAAAAAAACGCGAAATTGCAAGCAGCTGTTTTCTGTTTATTTTATAAACATCGAGGTAAGAATTATTTAATTTATAAATATGTTTTTGCAGATGAGTGGCAAAGAAAATTTACAGAGGCCTAGAAAACAAAAGTGTTCAGAGGCAGACAAAAAATTGCTTCGATAATGATAATTGGTACGACGATATTTATCTAATGATAGTGGACAATACAAGAAATGATGTATGAATGATCGCAGTCGAAAAGGCTACTTGCGTGGACATCAAAACAAATATGAAAGCTGCTGGATTCAAGAGAGCAATCCCTAAACTTATGTCGATTTCCTTTACACACTAGGGATTTTAGGGATTTCGATCCCTTGTCAAAAAGAAAGATTTGATCTCTGTCAAAAAAAAACGATTTTTTTGGTGTGAAGAAACGTAAAATCTGTCGTAAAAGTCAAAATTTGACAAGGGATCGCAATCCCTAAAATCCCTAGTGTATAAAGGAAATCGACATTAAAGACCAGTAGCATCTTATAAAAAACGCAGTTCGTAAAAGGTTAAAGCCCGGTGCACACATGCGTTCTTTTAACGCGCGGCCCCGCAGCGGTGTCGCTGCTTTACCGCAATAGTTCAATGCACACATGCGGTTTTTTCTCGCAAAACTCAATCTGCAGTTCGCGTTTTGAGTGCAGCAAACTAGTGACTTTCGCATACTTTTAATGCATAAAAACTATCATTTTGTTGACTATTGGCTAAAAAAAGAAATATTCTATACATCTCTATTTTCGAATGAGTGAAAAATCATTTGGTGAGTTCACAAAATACTTGAATAATACATCCCCACGTAGCTCTCTTCGTTTTCTGGCCTTGGTGTGTGAATCGGAAGCAACAGTCCATATTTCTGGAAACTTTTTTATCTCATTGATAAAAAATTCAATATCCAATTCTTCCATGTTTGACATTTTTCATTCGAATTTAACTAGCGTCAAAATCACGCATGTGTGCACTGCTCAATAACAAACAATGTACTCAAAGACGCAACCGCGTCTGCGGTGACGCAGCGGTCTCGCGGAAAACTGCGAGTCTTTTTACCCGCAAGAATGACGCGCGATGCCGCAGCGTCATCGCACTCGTGTGTGCACCACTCAATTCATTTGTGAGTAATGTAAAACGCAAAGGCGGTGCCGCTGCGTCACCGCGCGTTAAAAGAACGCTTGTGTGCACCGGGGCTAAATGGTATGAGGGACAATGGGCGACTGGCAACACATATGTCATCAAAGAGACCACTGAAGAAGATGTCAGCCAATTTTTTTTTTATTCTGCTGACTGTGGATTGAGGAACTCCATAAAAGTCGCCTATATAACAATATTTTGATATATTTTTACCTGCGATATAGGTACTGTAGGGCAGGTTCTGCATTTGGAAAAAAAATCGAACTCGAGATTTTGATCAAAGTTGACATTTCGATGATAGCGAAGACGAAAAAAGTGGGTCCGACAATTCCGTCTGTCTGTTTGTATGTCTGTACCTCGAACTACAGCCTAAATTACCGGAGGTATTTTCTTCAAACTCGGTAGTTAAGGGTCTTCGGTGATTCCCTAGAGGAAAAATTCAAATTTTTTTTTTAGCTCCAAAACTAACGGCACCCCCCATACACCCGTAATGCAAAATCTTATTTATCTCGAAAACAGCTCTAACAATTTTGATAAAAAAAATTAGGTGTGATATTATCTATGAACATATGCTACATTTTGGTCAAAAAAAAATTTTTGGAAAAATGTTATTTTCGATCTTTGCGCTGTTAAGACTTGGTGGCTTCCAGATATGTACTGGCAAGTCTCTCATTGAAGGGTGAACTACAATATTTAACAGATCAATTATAAATATTGGAGTATCCTTATCGATCGATATCGATTATGTATCTATTAATCGTCGTTAGCCATTTCAAAAGGGTCGATGCTGGTTAAGAAGCACTTTTGCTTTCTATTTGGTGGCACCATCCCAGTAACCACCAAAATACCAAAATTTTGATCAATAATTATAATAAAAATTAAACAAAATACAATAGTTGGAGATGTAAAATTCTCAATTTTATCAATTTTTGACGTTGGTGTATGTAGTTAAAAACAGCTTAAACATACGTTCTGTCGTATTTATTATTAGACTTCAGGCTATCATTTAAAATTGGTTTGATTTTTCTATGAATCAAAGAACGATGCATATGGTACATACTTTTTAAATTATTGAAATACTTACTTACTAAACAACGACATCCTAAGCCACTTAAACAAAAAGTAATGATAGCTTAAGTGGAATAGAGATAAAGTTACTCTCTTCTCCTCTATTTATAACATTTTTTTACAATCCCACAGATTTAATTATTTCTTACTAAATCACTTCGGCTTGAATCAATAGACGTACTCAATGAATGCAGGGTGCAAGTTTAAATTTATATCGAACAACAATATAAAAATTACCTTCAGGTAATCCCGTTGAAAAGATATGAGCATTTTTGAAACATTTTTTAAATGTTTATATGACTGTTAGTGTTGACTAGTGTGGGTTGAAAAAAACGTAATTTTGTTATTCAAGTCGTAATACTCCCGGAAAGTTGCGAATTGGGAGACTAAAAAGAGGCAAATAAAGCAATAAATAAAATATGTAGCAAACATGTGGGCCTTAAAGGTGTATCCACACCAAAGAAACATTTCTGAAATATTCCAGAAACATTTAAAAAAACATTTCAGAAACAGGGAAACTTTTCTGAAAAGTTTCTGAAATGTTTCTTAAATGTTTCTGAAATGTGTACTTTGGTCTGAACGCTCGCGAAACATTTCTGAAATGTTTTTCTGTTTTCCATTCCGAATGGAAAACTTTTCTTGTTTCCCAAGAATTTACAAAGGTATTTCAGAAACGTTTTTAAACAATGTTTCCTGAAATGTTTCTTTAGTGTGGACACACCTTAAGAGTCACTTTCATAAATAATTCTACTTTTTGACATTTTCTTTTTTGGTTGCAACCTTGGCCCCTAGTACGTTGCGCCCCGTCATTATACTTTTGACGATAATCCCACCTACAGCACTGTCTCGTGTCTCTATCGAAATGTTTGTGTACATTTCTAAATTTCAATGAGCAGCTGATACCAGGCTGGTTTGAAGTAACCACAGACAACAAATGGAGAGAATAGAATGGAGGACGGACGACGAAGTGGAAAACGACACTGCGACTGCAGGCAGACTGCACAGCACAGCTGAGGCTGACACAGATTGAAGGAGCGCATGGTGGTTGAACAAGTTGTGAATTCTTTGAGTCTTGGGAGAAATGTTTGATATTTTCGTGCATGAACACGGGTTGTGTTTTTTTGTGTTTGTTGTATAGTTTGTTGTCTAATTTTATTTGCTTATTTGAAAAAATAGTAAGTTTAAATTGATTTTATTTTGTTTACAACTAATTGAAGCTTTTCACAGCACAGGCTCTGTGTGACATTTTTAGCTGTCATATTTGTTTTTGGCAATGGATATGGCAAAATCGATATTTTCCTTCTTTCGCCGACAACTGGATGATGTTTTGTTTTCGTAAGTACTAACACAACTTGTTTTGAGAATTTCTTAAAAAAAGAACAATTTTTTTTTAACAAAGTGGTGCAAATAGACATTGAAATTTTTTTTGAGGAAATTAATGTTTTTGACAGTCCGAAATTTGAAAAATGTTCTATGTTCATACCTGTAGTATTTTATCCTGTAGATATGAAAATTTTTCTGTGTTGCATAAGCTACGTACATAATAGGAATTAATTCAAATAAAAATACCTACATACCTACTATACATTTTATCTATTAATTCCTAATGAATTATGCATTCTTGAGTGAAGTATTGGTCACATGCACCCAGAGAAAAACAACATCATAAAATTAAGTAGGAAAGTATTTAAAATTATGTTGCTATAACTTTTGATTTATACGCTTTAATTTAAATACGATCAACTTTGTTTCAAATAAGAAAAATGTTTAATTAATCACAGTATAGTTAAACACCATTGAATTAATGTTTTTCTATTTTGAAATGTAATCGAGGCATTTTCGTTGTTCATTTAAAGACGTTTGATATTTAATATATTTGAATCAAACTTGAAACTTAATACATCAAAGTGGTAACTTACTTGATTTTCTTTCCTTTTTGAATCGTATACATAATTCACTTTGAACCAAAGTTAAAGTACAACAAATCAAAGTTGTAATCCTTTTGACTTGTGAACGATAACAGTAAACATTTTGTATAAGAAACAAATCATATGTATGTGTGTTCGCGGCTGTCGTTGTGGCGGGTAGAGGAAAATGTATCTGCCATTCTTTTTAGAGCTTGTGAGCTGTACTTATTGTGAAGTGTTACCGAACGTTATAACCTAAAAGTAATAAAATAAATTAAAATAATTCAAGTAGTGGACGAAAGCGGACAGCTTCGAATTTGAATTTATTCTAATCCTGCTAACGAGAACAACCGCGACGATTCCGCAAAGCTGCATGAAGATCTGGAACTATACTTATTCAGAAATTTGAAGGTAACGTTAAACTATCTCTTTTTTTTTTTCTTATTATATAAATTGTATTCAAGTTCCGAATTGATGACGAAACCCTCTCAGAGATCTCCAAAGTGGCAAATTGGCAGTGCCAAAATTGCAACAATTCTGATTCCCGTCAACACCAACCTCAAGGTTAAAATCATTTCTTAAAATTGTAAGTATACATACATAAATTTTTCTCAATATAAATATTATAATGTAATATATATTTTATAGGATATTTTAAAACTTTTTAACTCATCATCGAAAGGGAAATCATTGATCCAGTCTTTACAATCCCTCCACTACACTTGTATCAAATTAATAATGGCAAGACTTACATACATTATGTAAGACACAAATATTTGTAAATTTTGTTTGTTGTTTTGTTATTAAGTTAGTTTATAAGAATTTTTTTATTATTTTATTTACAATAAAAAGAAAATACTTTTGCAAAAATAATTGTTTTTAATCGATTTGAATATAGTGAGAATGACTTTAAATCAATGAATGCTAGTAAATATTATTAAATTGTTTGTAATTGATTTATTCCCGATATCTATTTACTTTAAACGCAAAGCGTGTTTAAAATCAATTGATATTTTTTTGAATCAAATGCGAATCGTATTTAAAACTATAATGGCGCTTTTCAATTTAATGTTACGTAGTAATTAATGTAAATATGTTTCTAATTGATTTGATTCCGATTTCTATTTACTTTAAACGCAAAGCGTGTTTAAAATGAATTGATATTTTTTTGAATCAAATGCAGATCGTATTTAAAACTATAATGCTACAACTTTAAATCATATTGGTTTCAAATTTGATTTGAAATGAAGTAGGGAATCACTTTTCATTGATTAACAACTTTGATTTAAATATTTTCGGCATTAGAGCCAAATCATATTGGTTTTACTTTGATTCAAAGTTGTTTTTTTTATTTTACGTGCTTTTTTCTCTGGGTGTGAGTAACTACTACCTAACAGATATTTATTTACCTAAAATGCATTATAAAACTCTATCGAATGCAAATTACATTGAAAATTTAAAAAGTAAACAATTAGCGTTGTATATGCAATTTCACGGTTTGTACTAGGTATTGTAAGTGCAATGTTTATTTATTTCGTATTCAAAATAAATTTAAGAGAAATTAGTGATGAAATAATTAATGGTTTTTGAGAAGAAAGGTTTTAAGAATATGTTTTAATCTATCCGAAAATACACAATAATTGAATGAATGATAAAATAATAACTCTGTAAGTACCAGTTCAACGGAAAGTAAGTTTCTTTTTGAATACAAAATAAAAAGACGTTTGATTTTATGAAATTGTTGTTCTTAACAGTTTTTAGAATACATATGTACCTACATGTTTTTATTATAAAAACTAAACTGTTATTTTTATTGATCATTAGCTTAACAATAATACAAAATAAAATAGGTTCGAAAATAAACGGAGCAAATTAATAGAATTAAATAAAGGTTGAATTCAATTTTGGCATTGAAGGTAGTATTTATTAGTAACATGACCATTATTTTATATTACAGCTTCACAGCGACGCTTCATTGTGTGGACAAGCCTTTACACCTTTGCGGTGTTACTGATTTCCAAGCCTTCTCAACTACGCCACATAGCTCTTTTGTTGTTTTTTAGTTTCGCATTCCACTATTCCAGAGTTCCAGACTTCTTCTTTTACGTCCACCCAAAGATTCTCAATAAGATTGAGGTCGGGAACTGAGAAAGTCATTACATATCCTGAAACAAAATTGCTTAGCTGTTATGCTGGTGTGCTTTTGTTCATTATCCTGCTGATAGACCCATTTAAGCGGCATTTCGAAGTCAGTATATGGTACCATGATGTTTTGCAAAATTTCGATATTATACCATGAAACTAGATCCTCCATATTTTTGCGTTTTTGTGATGTATCTATCATTATATTTGGTATTTGATGTTTGTCTTACATGCTGCCGAGATCCCTTACCACCACAAACAAAAATTTTATTTTCGTCAGTCCAAAGAATATTCTTCCACTTTTCAGGAACCCATCCCAAATGCTCTCGCGCTAACCTAATTCTCTTGGTTATATGGGTTTTTATTAGAAGTGGGACTGTGGGACTTTCCGTGAACTGCTTGTATTTCAATTGTGCTTCCTTAATCGTCTTCTTACTGTATGGACACCGCATGGTTATCAAGTTAACATACCATTTCCATAGCTGCTGCAGTAGGATACGTACTTGAAAACCGAACTTGCGCTCAAGGGTATTTGAAGAGACCTTTATAAGTTATAATGTTAAACATGTTAAACACAGCACGGGCGGTGGGGAAATTAGGAAGGGAGAGAAAGGAGGTGTCGATGAACATTGGTTTTGAATGTTTGCAAATTGAAATGGCGAGGGAAAACTGTTCCGGGTAAGTTATTCCATAATCGTGTTGTGCGACTAAAACCAGAATCTCTATATTTGACGGTACGACCAAAGTTAGGCTCAATGGTGAACAACTGATGAGCATTCCTAGCGAAGCGTTAAAACTTGTTTGCGCTCGCTGGTTTCAGCTTTTTCTTAAAATTGTATGGCATTTCTTACGATTTTGGTTGATTCTGAACTTTCTCATCGGTTTTGGCGTCATTAATATAAGCTTTTGAATAAGTTGCCCGTTTTTGGATTGAAGTACGACCCACTTCAAAGGAAAAAATTCAACAGTTTTGAAACTAATTCGGTGGAAATATAAAATAGAAGCATAGGAATTACTTTTTATTAAATCTAAATCCAAATTGAAAGAAAAAAAACACAATTTTTAAACAGACCCCGAGAATTGCTGCTATTATTTTGGTTCCCTAAAATACTGAAAGGCACCAAACAAAGTGATATTTAACAAGAAAAGATATAATGTGCCGTTAAATTATCACTTCAAACGGTTAACCTAATTGCTATGAGTACCTTAAAAGTATGAAAGATTATAATTTTGAACAGCTTACACTGCTATTATCTTGCTCGGCACTGTATATGTATATTAATTCAAACTCAAGGTCTAAATCTTTTTTCTAAAATAACGTGACAAAACATATGCGATGATTTTTTTACAAGGTCGAGAAGACTTTTAAAATGATATAATTTGCAGAAATAGGAAAAACTGGCCTGAAATAGATCACTAGTCGAAAACTTAAATTCGAACAGAATTAATTTGTTTTGTGAACCGAGTTCTTTCGATTCAAATTACCAACCACATTATATCTAAAATTTGCTTGAATACAAACAAAAATATAAAAGAACAGTGATATTTTCATGATAAAACATTTGTTCCCGTTTGAAGAAAATTCGATTTAAAAAAAGTCTACAATAAATGAAGTTTATTCTTCAAGGCTAGTTTCAATTAATAATTTTATTAATATTAAAAGTTAGTATTTTCAAACCTTTTTTTTATTAAAAAAACTCATTGATAAAATTATCATTTGTCTCGTAATTAAAAACGACTAATGGTCGAAACATATTAATTATTTAGGTTTTTTTTTTTTTGTTTTGCATAGAAAAAATTATGCTGTTATCTCCATTTAACCCAATTTCATACCTTAAGGGCTTATCATCGGTCCCAATTGGTTTACTGATTCAAATCGTATGGACTACAAATGAACATAATTATTATGGACATAATAAACTTTTTAATTGGTAAAAATTGTAGGTTTTGAGTAAGTAAAAGAACAAGCACAAACAAATATTCGCCCTCAATAACAAGCAAGCGTATCCAATTAATTTTTGTTCGTGGTGTTTGTCAGTAAAAACTAAAAAAATCACTCATAATGACTAAAGAAAATGAAATATAACCAGACCAATCTGTTTTGATTTTGGATTACTTTTTTGAAAACTTTAAAAAGTTTTGCCTTTAAAGTCATTATTTGTTTGTCAACTGAATAAAATTATTGTTTATATACAAAGTATATATGTATGTATGTACATATGTAATAATTTTAAAAGCTTATAAAACAAAAATATGAATATTTCGAGAGGGTTTGTGCTCCACTTAAATTGTCCTTGTACATACTATTTTTCTTTTCTTTAATTTTTTAACAGTGAACAAAGTATCCCTTGGAGTGAAAGATCAAGAAGTGAAAAAAGAAAGATTTTGGGAGGAATTTTGCTCATTGTATTTTTTCTGGCAAAAATCGTTTTGTTGGTTGTGTATTTTGGAGTCATAAGAAGAGGAAATACTTAAGAGCATGTTAATGTGTGAACATATGAAATTTAAATAAAACTTTATGAAAGTAAATGTTTTATAATTTTATAATTTGAAACAGAAATTGATCGAAATTTTAGAATTGATCGGCAATACCAAAAAACTACCTCAGAGATTTTATCGTCTGTCTCTTTCATTTTATTGATGTTGACCATCGACAAATTTTTAAATATGTTCATGTCACACAGGCAATTTGTTAAAAAGTTGTGTATGCTTCGTTTTTTTTTCAACGAACTGCCAATGCTAGGAAGATGTTAGTACCCTGTTTTAAAATTATTCAAACCGTTAAGTAAAAACATGACAAATTCGGGGCGCAGTAGCTTGTAGAGAACCACGTACAGCACTCAACCATTCATGTGTGGGTATTTTCGGAAGGAACTATTAACGAGTTATGAAGTAGGTTACACAGACAAGTTTTATTCACTTTAGTTTCTTACGTAAACACTAATATGAAGGTTTTTTAAATACAAACTCTATATACTACTGAAATTGATCAGCCAAGTACAAGACTTGGCACTATTATTGGACTTGTTGAATTATTGATTCCAAATAGCTTTTATGGCCTTTAGTTCACAAAAATTGGCGTTTCGTCCCGGCGATCTCACATGGACTCATCAGTTGACTGTGATGACCTTGTCAATACGCAATTTTAGTTAAATTCAGTTCATCTTACATCGATTTTTTGAAAAAAAATCCAATGTGAACTATACCCAACCAAGATGAAAATTGAAATCATTAACGTTGGAAGATTTTGCCCGTAACACCTTTACCCGTAAACACTAATATTTCAATATTTTTCTGACTTACTTCATATAGTCTATAATGAATCCAAACTTTGAAAATACATATGTACTCGTATAAAGTATCAGATTATTATGTAGGTACATATACTTAGGCAGGGGCGTATTTACCCGGGCTAAAAGGGCTGGCGGTCAGCCATCAGACGAATAGGGGGAATAACATGTAGCATACGAAAACATGCACGTGCCGTAACTATTCGGGACTGGTGGAAGTCTGATCATAGCCTCTCCGTGGCGACCGCTAGAAACAAGCCTTTAAAAAGGTTTGGCTAATATGATCAGGCTGGTTCCTCAGGTTGGCGACAGGTTAATTCCCTGTCCCGTAAAACTTTTGAATTACGAGACCGACAACAAGCCTCGGAAACGGACTGATCACACGACGACAACCAACGCAACGAAAACTGAAAAACGATTTACGAATTTTCTTATGGAACGTACGATCGCTCTATAGAGCTCGAGCTGCTCAGCAGCTAGCCGAAGCCCTGTCAAACTATAAAGCTGACATAACAGCTCTTCAAGAAATCAGATGGACAGGGAATGGTGTTCTACAGAAGAAAGAATATGACATATACTATAGCTGTCATACAAAACACCATGTGCTCGGGGTAGGCTTCCTAGTCAGCGAAAAAATGAAGTCTACCATCATCGGCTTTAACGCTATAAGCGAAAGGCTATGCACCCTTCGCGTGCGAGGCAAATTTACGAACATCAGCCTCATTAACGTTCACGGACCTACGGAGGAGTCCTCAGACGAAGAAAAAGAGACTTACTACGAACAAGTCGAGAGGGCCCTCAATGCCTGTCCAAGGTATATGATGTTAAAATCATCCTTGGGGATTTGAACGCAAAAATAGGTCGGGAGCCGGTATTCAGTAAAATAGAAAATAGCCGAGAGCGAGGTCCGCACCAGGCGCGGAAGTTCTACCAATCCGTCCGAAACATGACGCAGTACACACCACGCTGCACATACTGCAAGGACGGAGAGGGAAATTTGATCACCGATCCTGAAAGCATACTGGAGCGATGGGAAGTGTACTTTAATGAATTGCTAAATGGTCAGCTCACTGCAGAAGTGGAGGCTCCACTACTTCAAGAAGAATACTCTATGTTGCCGCCACCAAGCATAGAAGAGGTTGAGAAGGCTATAGGCCGGCTTAAACAGAACAAAGCCCCGGGAGCCGATGGCATACCAGCGGAATTATTCCATCACGGCGGGCCAGCCTTACGTCAAGCAATTCATGATATTATAGTACACGTATGGGAGCAGGAAGAAATGCCAGAAGACTGGCGAAAAGATTTAATATGCCCCATACATAAGAAGGGAGATGTCACAACGTGCAGCAATTATAGAGGTATCACGTTGTTGAGTACCGCCTATAAGATACTCTCCTCTATCCTACAAGACCGGATAACCCCATACGCTAATACCGTCATCGGACAATATCAGTGTGGTTTCATTCCAGGCAAATCAACAACTGATCAGATCTTTGGAAAAATGTCTAGAATTTAACATCCCAACATACCATCTGTTTATAGACTTTAAGGCCGCCTATGATAGCATAGCCAGGGTTGAACTTTACAAAGCCATGAGAGAATTCGGCATCCCAAATAAATTGACACGACTATGTAGGTTGACCATGACCAACGTAACAAGCCAAGTAAAAATAGCCGGATTGCTATCCAGACCAATCAACATCTTTAATGGACTCCGACAAGGGGACGGTTTGGCCTGCCTCCTCTTCAACCTGGCGTTGGAGAAAGCAATCCGTGACTCTGGCACGGCAACAAGAGGGACCATCGTCAACAGGTCCAGCCAGTTACTGGCTTACGCAGACGACATCGACATCATCGGAAGAACCGAACAAGCTGTACACGATTCCTTCATCCAGATCGAGCAGGCGGCACAAAATCTGGGGCTGCACATTAGTGAAGGTAAAACAAAGTACATGGTGGCGTCGAATGCGAGAGGAACAGTTGGAGGAACAGTTGGTCAAACAATCAAGGTTGCGGAGCACGAATTTGAAGTGGTGCAATCCTTTAAATACCTTGGGTCAATAGTAGCAGCCGATAACAATATAGAAGAAGTAATACGCGGGCGGCTTCTCAAATCCAACAGAGCCTACTATAGTCTGTCAAAGCTCTTCAAATCCAGAAATCTCACCATAACTTCAAAACTGCTGCTGTACAGGACCATGGTCCTGCCAGTACTCACATATGGATCCGAGACTTGGGTGCTTAGCAAAAGGCACTCCGACCTCTTAGCTGCGTTCGAGAGAAAAGTCTTAAGGAGAATTGTTGGCCCCGTATGTGAGGAAGGACGATTCCGGAGACGGTACAATCATAAAC
This sequence comes from Chrysotoxum bicinctum, assembly GCA_911387755.1. NCBI lineage: Eukaryota > Metazoa > Arthropoda > Insecta > Diptera > Syrphidae > Chrysotoxum > Chrysotoxum bicinctum. Next base: position 78,957,830 of record OU426988.1, on the reverse strand, counting down.
TGTACGCAATCTACCTTGAAGCAGATATCGTGACAAAAATTAAGCTCGGTAGACTCCGGTGGGCAGGGCACCTAGCTCGCATGAGCGAAGAGGAACCTGCTCGGAAAGTTCTTTGTGGTACATTCTATGGTAGACGACAGCGTGGTAGACCATGCTTGCGCTGGAGAGATGGCGTAGACCAGGACGCCCGAAGCCTTGGGGTGCGCAACTGGATGGCGTCGGCTAGAGACCGGGATAGGTGGAGAGACTTGTTGAAAGAGGCCAGGACCGGAACCCGGTTGTCGAGCCGATGATGATGATGAAAAGGGCTGCCGCCCGGTTCGGCAAGGCTGCTAGGGGCGGCGCAAGTCTCCCTAGCAATTGGCCAATTTATAATATTTTTTTGAAGCGATTTAATTTTCAAATATACAAGCAAAAGGACGCAAGTCGTCCCTAGCAATTGGCCAATTTAAAATATATTTTTGAAGCGATTGAACTTTCAAAACATACAAGCAAAAGAGGGCAAGCCGCCCTTAGAATTGTCTTATTTACAATATTTTTGAAGGATAAACAAAAAATGCAAAAGATTAAAAAAAATGCAATTTTTTGATTTTTTCAAGCATGAAAATTTTTTCAGTGCCATGAGTGTCCGGCTGTGAGAGAGTTTACTGTATAACATGTCACTCACATTTTTCACCATTTACTATTCTTATTTCTTATAAACGATTTTTTATAATGAAAATTCAGTAAAAATATTTACAGACGTGTACCTATTCTTTGGAAAAAATTCCAACGAAACGAAAACATTATCAAAAAAAAAAAAACACTTGTTGCTATGTAGCTCTAAAAATTGGGCCAGAAAAACTTTGGCTACGGAGTCGTCGTAGCTGTCAAATCCTTGGCAACCCGTGGTTTTTCTTTTCGTGGAAAGATAGATCAATTTGGATCTATATACACAACAGGAATTTCATGATGATCTTAGAAGCAATATCGGAATTTGATCCATTTCTTTCATAACATATACAAAGTTTTGGCAATGCAGGAAAAGGAAACACATCACATTTGTCTTTTGCAACCTATGAAAAGATTATAAAAATTATCTCAGCTAGAGTCACAAAACCGATTATGGAACAGCTTCAAAGGTCTCAATACTTCTCGTTGAGCGTTGATTCGACTCCTGTCATAAGCAATGTAGACCAACTGTCATTAATTTTAAGGTATGTTCAAGAGAACGCAGAACCCGTTGAACAATTTCTCTGCTTTCTGCCAAATACAGGCCATAAACAGAAGACATGTTACAAGCAATTATGGATACTTTTAAGTCATTTAACGTTGACATAGAAAATTGCAGAAGTCAATCTTATGATAATGCAACATGCAAGTAACATGTCAGGGCAATATAACGGCTTACAAGCAAAAATTAAAGAAAAATGTAAGTATGCAATATACGTACCATGCGCCGCACTTTCTTTAAATTTGATCGGTTCATCAGCAGCTGATTCTTGCCCAGAAGCTGCAAAATTTTTCGGCTTATTACAAAACATATATGTTTTTTTTTACGGCATCAACAGAGCGAGCAAAGCTTCTTAATTAATTTTTTAATGGTTCCGAAAATGTCACATTACAAAATTTGTCACTTACCCGTTGGTCAGCCCGAGACGATGCCTGTAGGAGCTTAAACAGAGATTAGGACCAAATAATATCGACTCTCAAAGCCATTAAAAATGATTCCCACCAGAAAGCTTTAGTAAAAACTGAAGCTAGCGGTTTATTGTCCCAATTGAAGTCCCTTGAGACGGCAATATTGTCTCAATTTTGAGGTTCTATACTCAAGCAATTCAATATTGTATCAAAAAAAGTTTAAGGTGTTGATACAGACGTTGAAACTGTGCCGAGGCTCCACGAGGCACTCATATCGTCTGTGAGGGAAAAACGAGAATACTTTGATGTTTTTGAAGAGATGGGAAAAAACAAAACCTATGAAAATTACAAAATGTACCAAAAAAGAATCGTCAAGAGGAAAAAACGAGATGATGAGTGTCGCGAAGGGGAGGATCTTTTTTGTGGTCGAAAATTTCATATTAAATACATTCATTCCTATTTGCGACCAATTATTGAGTGCGCTGAAGAGAAGAAATTCATCCTATGAAGCAATAACAAACACATGAGTGAAGAAGCAATCAAAACATGTCTGTTTACTTAGTGTATTGCATTATGTGTTCAGAAACTATTTATTAAAAAAAAAAGCCTTAGCCCGAGTAAGTGCGGCAAATATGGCCTACGTGGGTAAATATGGCCTACTGCTCTATTTCGCACACCAAAACCTACAGCGAAATAATAAAAAAATTCATTGCGAACACCTTCAAATCGGTTTAGCCTCAGCCTTTTGTGGTGAGTGTGGCGCTACGATCCAGGGGGTCATTCCGTAATTTTCTAAACGATAATCGTGGACGATATCGTCCATGATTTTCTTCACGTAACTCAACTACTATCGTCTCGTCTATCGATCACAGTTTTAGAGATTTGTATGTATTTAAGAAACTCTCAAACTGTAGTCAATCTGTCAATTCAATAGAAATACTGCTTTTACACGAAAGCGATTTTTAATCTTAGTTTCTCTTTTGGAGTCATCTTCTCCCTTATGTAACCCCGCCACCACATACGTCTCTCTCCTACGGGCTTAAAAATCGCAAGGTAATATTGCTTCGTTTAAAAGCAGTAAAAGCAATACAAAATGTCAATTTACAGTGGAAGCTCAATCACTCAACTACAGTCACCTACAAAATTCAAAATTAATGCAAGACGATACCTATTTAGCTATCGTCCAAACTGACTAAAATTTGATGGGTTCACTTGTCAAGTTTTTAAAACCTTTCGAATTGGGCACAAATTTTTAATTATAAATACTAGTACCTACATCCGCTCAAAGTCATAAAAAAGGAGTAATTGTTGAGGATGCGATGGTGTTTTTGTTGCAATTTTAAATCCTTTTTTAAATGAAGGTAGCACACCAATTAATAGCCTAATTAGTGGTTTGATTATAGTTCACATTACAGTTAAGAGTTTTTTTTTTTATGTAAACTCATAATTTTTTCAGGTTAGTTCTAAGAAAAGTCATGAATTTTCAAGATGCATGTATAGTTTCAAAATGACAATAAAAAGACACTTCGAATGAAGAATCTTAGATTTCCTATTTTTCGCTTCGAATGTACATTAAGCTATACCGCTCAACCAAATTTCATCATTCTGAAGCAATCGGAAGTGCTTCATATAAAATAAACATTTTCTCATTTTTGGTCCTTTATATGCGATTTGAGCCCTACCGTTCTACCAAATTTCATTGTTCTACTGCAATCGGAAGTGTGCCATATATAATTTATATGAGTTCTGAGGAAGTGGGCGGATACCACGCCCCTGAATGGAAAACCTCAAAATTTATATTTTGTTCTTTGTATACAGTTTTAGCCCTACCAATTTACCTAATTTCATTGTTTTACAGCAGTCGGAAGTGCTCCATTCAAACAACACCAATTCCTAGAAAGTGGGCGGGTACCACGCCTCCTGAATGGAAAACCTCAATTTTTGTTTTTGGTCCTTTCTATGCAATTTAAGCCCTACCGTTTTACCAAATTTCATCGTTTTACAGCAGTCGGAAGTGCTCCATTTAACCAACACTAATTCGGAGAAAGTGGGCGGATACCACGCCCCTTGAATGGAAAACCTCAAATTTTCGATTTTTTCCTCTGCTTGCATGACAAGACCTACCGTTGTGCAAAATTACAAGGTTCTACGATGTCGGGAAGTGCTCCATATATTTGATGATCTGTCAGTCAGTCAGTCAGTCAGTTACGGTTTTTGTGATTTTTGAGGCCTTATATCTCAGGAACCGCTTAAGCTAGAAAGTTGAAATTTGGTGAGGCGCCTGTGCCTGACTAGCTTAGCAAATGTTCGGAATTTTAAGTTTCTGACTTCATTGGTACTGAAGATAGGGAGGGGTCAAAAATCGCCTGAGTTTGTTCCTGTAAAAAGGGTGTAGTGCCAGAACTTGGCTGGGCACTACCGTGCCCTTTGATAAGAGGAAAAAAAAACTAAGGAGAAGAATATGATGGTGGGAAGCGAACAGATACCGAACAAAAAGAAACGCATTTGCGCAGAAACGGCGCGCGCCCACCTGGGCGCCCACCCTGGGCCATATTAGCCACAATTTTTTTACAACTCAAATATGAAATCCTTTTAAGTTTTTATTTTTAACTTTTTGTTATGTTTGTTTCTTTGATTATAGTTTTTAAAAACTAAACTTAATTATTTCTGAGACTGTTTACGAAAAAAATAAATGAATTAGACTTAAATTTATGGTTTTATTTAAAAAAATGTTAAGGGTAGGCCATATTTGCCGCACTTACTCTACTAGTTAAAAATTTTTTAAAATTTAGAAAGAGTTATTCGGCCCTACACTGAAAATAAATTCCTAGGTAATATTGATAAAAACATTTTGTTGACCTTCAACAAAACAATTTTATCGTTTTGATTAAATTTTTGTCAATACGAAAAAATGATTTTTTTGATTTCACAAAATTTTTATAATTCAGCATGATTTTTTGTCAGTTTAACAAAATATGCACTACAAATAATATTGTCAGTTTAACAAACCAAGTTTTGTTAATATAACAAAATAAAACAAATTGAAATGACAAATATTTTGTTCTGGGGTTGAGTTATTTTGTAATATTGATAAAATAATATTATCAGATAGTTAAAAATATTTTGTAACGAAACCAAAAAATTCTGCGCGTATATTTTTTTCATCATGACATTTCTTTTGTGTATGATATAGCGTACTAAAATTTTTTCGTAAAAATGTTTTAAAAATTTTGAATCTAAAAACATATTTTTTTAAGAAACCGCTAAAACGACTTATTAATTTTGTTGTTGCATACATTCATATTTCCTTGAAAAAATCACATGGCAATCTGTTGTTATCTCTTACTATCTCTTACTTCTAAAAGAGATTAAAAAATGAGTACTATGTTTTCTGGAGTAACATAAATTTTTGAAATACGTTGTCTATTATATTTAACGGGTGATTTTTTAAGAGCTTGAGAACTTTTTTTAAAAAAAAAACGCATAAAATTTGCAAAATCTCATCGATTCTTTATTTGAAACGTTAGATTGGTCCATGACATTTACTTTTTGAAGATAATTTCATTTAAATGTTGACCGCGGCTGCGTCTTAGGTGGTCCATTCGGAAAGTCCAATTTTGGGTAACTTTTTCGAGCATTTCGGCCGGAATAGCCCAAATTTCTTCGGAAATGTTGTCTTCCAAAGCTGAAATAGTTGCTGGCTTATTTGTGTAGACTTTAGACTTGACGTAGCCCCACAAAAAATAGTCTAAAGGCGTCAAATCGCATGATCTTGGTGGCCAACTTACCGGTCCATTCCTTGAGATGAATTGTTCTCCGAAGTTTTCCCTCAAAATGGCCATAGAATCGCGAGCTGTGTGGCATGTAGCGCCATCTTGTTGAAACCACATGTCAACCAAGTTCAGTTCTTCCATTTTTGGCAACAAAAAGTTTGTTAGCATTGAACGATAGCGATCGCCATTCACCGTAACGTTGCGTCCAACAGCATCTTTGAAAAAATACGGTCCAATGATTCCACCAGCGTACAAACCACACCAAACAGTGCATTTTTCGGGATGCATGGGCAGTTCTTGAACGGCTTCTGGTTGCTCTTCACTCCAAATGCGGCAATTTTGCTTATTTACGTAGCCATTCAACCAGAAATGAGCCTCATCGCTGAACAAAATTTGTCGATAAAAAAGCGGATTTTCTGCCAACTTTTCTAGGGCCCATTCACTGAAAATTCGACGTTGTGGCAGATCGTTCGGCTTCAGTTCTTGCACGAGCTGTATTTTATACGGTTTTACACCAAGATCTTTGCGTAAAATCTTCCATGTGGTCGAATAACACAAACCCAATTGCTGCGAACGGCGACGAATCGACATTTCACGGTCTTCAGCAACACTCTCAGAAACAGACGCAATATTCTCTTCTGTACGCACTGTACGCATTCGTGTGGTTGGTTTAATGTCCAATAAAGTAAACTGAGTGCGAAACTTGGTCACAATCGCATTAATTGTTTGCTCACTTGGTCGATTATGTAGACCATAAATCGGACGTAAAGCGCGAAACACATTTCGAACCGAACACTGATTTTGGTAATAAAATTCAATGATTTGCAAGCGTTGCTCGTTAGTAAGTCTATTCATGATGAAATGTCAAAGCATACTGAGCATCTTTCTCTTTGACACCATGTCTGAAATCCCGCGTGATCTGTCAAATACTAATGCATGAAAATCCTAACCTCAAAAAAATCACCCATTATAAGAGCTCAAATATACATAAATGAGAATAACCCAAGAAAAAGACAAATTTTTCGAAAAATCACAAAATTATATTCACGTTATGTAAATTTTCGGCTCGAAACCTAAAGCGCAGTTTCATTAAAATCACTTCAGATGTCACAATTAAATTATTACAAAGCTTAATAAAAATTGTTAGAGCCGTTTTCGAGGCAATTTAAAACAGAATCAAACGGTGTCATGCCCAATCGGAATAGCTGAGATGAGAAGCACTTTTAATGACAAGTTATATTCTTCGATTTGTCACATCCTCACATGAGTCAGTACCCCTATTAAAATTTAAATCAATTATTAAGTTTAAAAAAAAGTGCCATCGGCGACGAATCACCCCCAGCGCACTTACCATTACGCTAAGGGGTACTAAAGAGAAAGACATATGTAAGGTAGTATCATCATATAATTTATAATTTTGCTCCATTGTTGCTATAATAGTTTTTCCGACAGCTCTGGCCAAACGGAAAGCGGCGTGTGTCTGTGTAACACACTTTTTTCGTCGTGCGTCGGTAAGTTAACAGGCCACATCCCACATATCACAAAAATGTCCGTATAGAATGAAATTAATGAAGTTCTCAAAATCTTTTTTCAGATTCTTAAAAATTTGAAAAAAAGAATTTAAGAATTGTCCAATGATGTACCTATTCTTTTAAGTTCGAAATTAAAAAAATAAATCTAGATTTCTTAGAGGTAATTTGAAATTAAGATCGATTTTTCGGATTTTTTAGAGATTGAAGACCGTTTTTGGCAACTGTCTGAATATATTTCTGTATCTTTATAATTTGTTTCATAATCACAACGAGAAAGCTTCTCAGTCCGTTGCTTATAATTAGAAATAAAAATAGAAAAACACAACTCAAAGGAAAATGTATGAGTACAGTTTCGTGATGTCCTCGACTTAAAACTATCAGTTCGATTGAAAGTTAATTTTTTTTATTTGAAGCACAGTCTTACCTTTTGTTTTATTGTAAAATATATTTATTAACAACAAACAACTTAAATAGCTTAACATAGAAGATATTTTATGGATGGAAATCATGTTAAAATTATTAGCTTTTCTAAGAAATCTCAAACAAAAAAAATCTTGACTTAACACCACAAAACACAATACTAAGAAATATAATTAAAACAAAATTCAAACTTTAAAATATTACTCGCAATATTATTATAATTGTTGAATTTTTTTCTTAAATTTAAGTTTACTTTAAAGTACAAAAGTTTACCAGTAATTATTTCCACGGACTTAAAATGCACGTAGGTCTAAAAAATATTTAAAACTTTTTATAAAAATTCATTGAATAATTTTTTCACGTCGCAAGTCCTCAATATAGGCTTTTGAATATTTAAGAATGTTCATTAACACTTCATCGGTGTGTTGTCCCAAACATGGTGGTGCTGTGCGGGCATCATTCATGGCTGCACTAAACTTTACAGGAGGCCCTACAACTTTGACGTTATCATCCAAAGGATGTGGCAACGACTTCACCAATCCGATTTCTTGTATATGCTTGTCGGCAAAAACCTCCGGTATGGTATTAACAGGACCCACTGGAAATGGTGCCTTTTCGAATTTGTCCATCCAGTAGTCGGAAGAGTTTCGAGCAAATTCAGATGATAGAAGCTCAATCAATTCTTTTCTATTACTCACCCTATCTCCATTGGTTTTGAATTTTGGATTATCAATCAGAGTATCCAATGACATTAATCTACAAAGCGCTTTGAATTGTTCATCACTACCCACACCGACAGTTAGATATCCTGTGGTTGTCTTAAACGCCTGATATGGTACTATACTAGAATGTGCTGTTCCCCAGCGGCCTGCGTCGATACCCCCATTTAAATAATTACTTGCGACATTTATCAGCATAGCGACTTGAGTAGAGAATAAATTTACATCAATTTTCTGTCCAACGCCAGTGTGCTGTCTTTGCAAGAGTGCGGCTAAAATTGCCCCATGAGCATAAAGGCCTGTTGCTATGTCAGTAATTGCAACACCAACTTTACTGGGAGGTCCGTCTTTTTCTCCAGTTATGTGCAAAAGTCCACCGATCGAAGCTGCGATCACATCGTAACCGGGTCGTTTCTTATAAGGGCCTTCCGACCCGTAGCCTGTGAGTGAACAGTACACCAAACCTGGTGCCAATTTATTGATGCTATCGAAGTCCAGACCATATTCCGATAGTTTTCCAGGTACGTAGTTTTCAACTAAGACGTCACACTTAGTAGCTAATTCTCTTATAATATGAGCACCTTTCTTTATGTCAATACACGCGCTTTTTTTATTGCGATTTGATGCCAAGAAATATGTAGCGTCCTTGGAATTTGGCAGAAAAGGTGGCCCCCATTTTCGAGACTCATCACCACTCCCAGGTCTTTCAACCTTTATTACCTCAGCACCAAGATCGGCCAATATCATAGTGCAAAACGGGCCAGCAATAATTCGTGTCAAATCGAGTATACGTACACCCTTGAGAGGGTGTGCGTCACTAACGTCATTATTAGTCGAACTGTCATGAGTAATTGATTGAACTTGACTCCAAAGACACGCACGCTGACACTGGGAGAGTGTGGAAATACGCGATCGCACGATAAACATTATAAGAATTTAATTAATCAAAAAATAGTTATGGTTATAAATAACTGAACGTTTATCAGTGACAAATCCCACACACATCTGTTTATCTGCAAGTTATTTGGATTACTGAATGAGTTTGTATCAAATTACGATGAAGATAGAATAACGACGATGACGATACACACTGGGGCAAAATAATTATAAAACTGGAAAGAAAACAGCATATTAGTGCTTTGAACATGGAACTTATCTTGTTTATTCCACATGTAAGCTCCAACAGCCTTATTTATTATTTTTCACTAATACTGGGTTCAACCTCGGAATAGTTAAACCGATCCGAAGCACTTACTTCGGGTTTACGCCACGTCAAACAAATCCTTATTTAAAATTATTTTCTTAGCCATTTTAGCTACGCCTTCCTTATGTCAAATATACTGGGAATATACTGGGAAAAAAAGTGACAAATCTAAAACTCTGGTTATTATACACCTAAATGAAACCCCAGCTGATTTCCATTATTATTCATTTTATTATCATTGTATGCATATTGGAAATTGGATTGTATAAAGTTCAAATCCAATAAATGAATGTACCAACCACATTGCGTTTCCAATACCATACAACACTGTTAGAGCGTTTGGAAAATATAAATAATTTATTAATGCAAAATATTTATCCTTTTTGTCTTAGTAAGAAACGAAAAAAAAAATTGCTTACACTCCTTTTTGTAAATTTCACAAGATGTCATTTCAAAATGACATTTAAATACTAAAACGGCCTTAAACCTCCTATGAACCAGTTTTAACTTATTCCACCGCTATTCCTCTTGCATTTTCATTATAAATAAGGTTTTCAGGATTAGAGCCGTTGTAAAGTCGAAGTAACTTTACTCCGTTGCTAAAACGAGTTAGTAAATAAGGCTGCAAGATATCTTCGAAGCGAAACAACATAAAGGAAATTAAACAATTGTAAATTGTATACCACACCATAAGAAATAATTTTGATGTTAAAATATCTCTCACACTACCTTGGTCAATACAATTTCGTAACAAAAAGCAATAAGAGTAAGTAGTTATATTAGTTATGTATATGTATAATAAACCTTTCTGAAATTTGTTGATATCGTGAATTTGGATCCTCAGAATTCATCCATCGCTTCAGGTTTTCGAGACATTCTAACCTAGAAAATGAATTAAGGGTTATGTTACATATTGAGTGTGATTTTACTCAGAAAAAAATCATTACAATATCCGAAAGAAAAAACTTTCTACTTCGAAATGCCCTTTGATTTTTTTTTTAATATTTGAGGATTAGTTATCCCACTGTAAAAGAGAACTGAAACACATGAAACACAAGCACGTACATGTATCTGCATTTTTAGCTTATCAGTATCACAAAAGCGGAGAATTATATTCCATTTGATTGGACCAAGTCGTTTGTTTAGGTTTGAAAATAAAAGTGCTTGTGGCACATTCTAATATTTATCTAGGTAGTAGTGGGTATTTATAAAATGTTTATTGTCTTTTTAAGAAATTGTTTATGAAAATATATTCAGTATCTAAGCAAGATTTAGTTTGGTAAGAAAATACTTCCGATTGATTTGCTGTTGTACTATTAAAATTATTGGAGTCACTTAAACATTTATATAGAAACCGTCAAACCCGATAGGTATGTATACATAGTATAATTTTTTTTGTTTTTAATTGTGGGCCTTTTGGGGAATGTGAAAAAAAACTTCAAAAATCGCTAGAAAATTCCTTAAAACAAATTGTGTTCCTATACAAATTTATGATTTTTTTTCAAATATTATTATAAACGAACATTGGGATGAAAATTCAAAGAATAAATTTTAATTCACCAAAACTCCTATTTAAAAAAAAGTCATTTTCTCGGATAATGATGAAAAGTACTAACAAAATTAATTTTTGTTATGTAGGAGGATAAAAGGGATTATATATAAACAAGTTTGTATAAGTTTAATATAAGTTTTAATTCACTGAATTTAAAGAATTTAAAAAAAGGTTTGGTTAAAATTTAATTAAATAATGGTTAATCAAAAAATATAGCAACTTTCGCTTGACTTTTACTTGACTTTGAATTTACTTTTCGTGAATTGACTTTCTTTAACTTTTATTGTGTAAATGCATTTACCGAATGACCTTTTTTATTCTTAGGTTGCATTTTAATACCGCTTAGGTTTTTACATAAGGAAGGTTTTTAATATTCAAATTGAAATGACATTGAATATGAAATAGCGTAAATGCTTAAATGTTCGGCTTGAATTTAGGAATATGGTATGATGTAAAATTTAGTCATCCTACAGTTATGTGAATTCCACTAAGTCTCTAACTCATCTCGTATATCTATAATCATTTTGCATCGAGGTCTATAAAATCGTCAACGAGAAAGTCAAATATTAAGGGGAGAGTACGATAACTTAGGCGCATAAAATTGATAACGGATTTTTTAGAATTGTCAAATACAAGCGTTTTTTACTATTTCTATCTCGCCCCGTTTAGGAGGTAGGAGCGATTTTAGAAAAAAAATGACTTAAATTGAAAAAAAAAAACTATTAAAAAACAACGGCAACACTTACAATAAAGTACTATACCGGTTTTGAAAGCCAGAAGCCTGTTCTATAATCCTAAATTTGAATTAAATTATTTATGTCAATAGTTTTTAAAAAATAAGCATGCAAACTCAAAATGTTGTTAAAAAAATTATTTTTTTTTTTCGTGGGTAGGTGAAGAATCTTTATAGACACTATGAGCCCGGTACTCATAGTAGTGTGAGATTTTTACTCACTAAAAAACACCTCCCTTTTCTTCTTGCGACTACAACTAAGTTACCTTATCAAGTAGTTTTAATTTCATTTATTAAAATCACGTTTGGCAGGAAGCTCCCCACTGAGAGGACCTGCGGATACCACATTGTAAAGCGGATACTCCTTATGGCGCTAGGTCGAACGGTCTCATTGAAGTCGGCGCACAAGGTTTGTCTCATCAATTGTTTGTCGAATAATTCTATTGCTATGGTTAATTAAGTGAGTTCGTAGCTTCCCAGCGAAAACTGCTATTTCATCTTCAACAGTTGGCAATCGTAAGTCTCTGTGTAAATCACTGTTTCTAATGTACCACGGAGCATTAACGATTTCTCTTAAAACTTTGCTCTGAAAAGATTGTAGTATTTGTCTATTGCTTGGTTTAGTACAATCCCAAAGTTGTATACCGTACGTCCATACTGGTTTTATCACTTGCTTATAGATAAGCAATTTATTGTAGATGCTGAGTTTGAAATATCTTCCAATAAGCCAATTCATTTCACGTAATTTATTTTCAAGTTGATCTCGTTTCTTTTTAACGTGAGTTTTTCATTTAAGCTTAGCGTCTAGTGTCATTCCCAGGCACTTTGCTTCATTAGCATATGGTATTTGCACCGGATCAATGTAGGTGGGCAGATTGGTAATTTTTTTGTAAGTAAAATAAATATGTGTTGATTTGGACTCATTAAGAACAATTCGCCATTTCTTAGTCCATACCGAAATTTTATCTAGAGCTCGTTGGAGCTTCTCGGTTGCAGATTCAACTGAATCGGATGTTGCAAGTATAACCGTATCGTCTGCAAACGTACCTATTATGGTATCTTTTTCTTGAGGAATATCGCTAGTGTATAGTACGAACAAAATCGGACCGAGAACACTTCCCTGGGGAACACCAGCATTGATTTCCTTAAAATCCGAATATTCCCTCCTTTGCTTAACTCGAAATAGCCTATCTTCGAGGTACGACTCAATGATGTAGTATATTTGATCCGGAAAGACCTGTCTTAATTTAAACTTATAAACTTAAGGCCATCGTGCCAGACCTTGTCAAAGGCTTGAGAGACGTCTAGAAATGCGCTTGAACATACATTTTTCCCTCTAGTGATTTCTCAATTTCATTGGTTATCCTGTACACCTGATCAATTGTTGAGTGGCTTTTCCGGAAACCAAATTGATGGTCAGGAATAAGCCGCCTTTCTTCGATAATAGGAAGCAGTCGCTTTAATAAGATTTTCTCAAATACCTTCGAGATCAGTGGCAATAGGGAAATCGGTCTATAAGATTTCTTTTGGTTGGGAGACTTTCCCGGTTTTGGAACCATTAAAACTTCTGCGACTTTCCATTGGCGTGGAACGTATGAAAGCCTTAATGCCGCATTCATAAGGTGCTGAAGTTTAATTGCTGCTTTTCTGGGTAGCTCTTTAAGCACGCGAGCATTTATTAGATCGTACCCAGGAGCTTTATTATTTTTAAGATTTTTAATAGCTTGATAAAGTTCTGATAACGTGATATTCCGAATAAGAAAGTTTTCAGATGGCCATTGGATATCACCATGTTCATTTATCAACGCCTGACCGTCAAAAGGTTTAAAGGTTTCCTCAAGATGTTCAGCAAATAAATCGGCTTTTTCTCTATCGGACTTAGCACATTCACAATTATTTTGTCTGATTGGTGCTGAATGTATTTGCGGCTTTTTAACATCTTTTATAACTTTCCACAATGAATAATTCGTATTTTTATCTGCGGTCCGACCTTCAAGATAGGTAGAAATCTTCCGATTTTTTGATTCGCGGATAGCATAGTTGAGTTAATTTGAGAGGCGGTTTAAGATGGTTTTGTCCTCGTGACTGATGCCATCTTTTCCGAACAGTTCTTTTTCGCGAAGCACATCTTTTATTTCCGGTGGAATTGTATCTGTGTTTCTAATTGGATCTCTAAAGTTGTGTGGAGTGTTTTTCCATGCAGCGTCTTGTATGACTTTAATAAATATATCGACTTCATCTTCTAGCTGTAAAGGTGTTTTCAAAGATATATTAAGCACAATATTGTTTTCGCAATGTTCTTTGAATTTATCCCAGTTAGTTTTGTTGTTACATAAAAATGGAGCTCTTTCCTTTTTGACTACCTTTCCACTTACTGTCAATATGACTGGTGAATGATCAGTGGAAAGGTCAAAGTTTTCCTCGATTTTCGTGTAAATTTTATCTAGTCCTTTTGCGATAAAGAAGTCTACAAGGTCTGGCATTTTCGCTCTATCAGTTGGCCAGTATGTTGGTTTACCTGTCGAGAAAAAATCAACACAAGCTTTGAAAAGCTGCCTACCTTTAGTTGAGATGCACCTCGATCCCCAGAAAGTGTGTTTCGAATTGAAGTCGCCACCAATGATAAATTTCGGCCCGAGAACTTCAAATAGATCTACAAAGTGGTTTTTCGCAATTTTACTTCTAGGAGGACAGTAGATTGACGCAACACTATAGTATTAATTTTACATCGCAGTCATTTTTTAAATGAGTTTCGGTAATCAAACATATGTCAATTTTTTCATTTTGTAGAAGTATTTCTAATTCATCTATTTTTGATGATAATCCATTCGCATTCCATGTAAAATTTTAAACAGCTCATCCGTTTTCATAATTTATTCTGGGATGTATGAGACTTAGGCTCAAGTATGTTTAATTTTTCAAATATATGTAAGTTTATTCGTCCTGCCTTGCTCTTCAAGTCTGGCAAGAATCAAAGAAAACACTTGGGAAACTGGGTCTGGTATATTTGTACTTTGTTCCTGGTTTTGTTAAAAAAAATGAAAAAAAAAAGTTTAGACCAATTTTTTTCAAAATTGTGAAAAGAAGTGCTTAACTGACTTTTTGTGGTCAATGCTACTATTAATTATTCTAAATCGAACACAAAAAACCGAATGGTTTTAGGCCTTCTAGTTTTTGCGAAAATTTAAAATTACTAAAACTACTTTTATGAAATTTTTGATTTTTGGTATTTACCTACGGTGATTTCATTTTGAGGATTAATGTCAATGTGGTTCATTTGTAAGTAAAGTACAGCAAATCATTTAGCTTTACCAAGAATGCATCACGAGGAGGTAGAATTGCATGGCATTCCGCGTCTCAGTCAGTCAGTTTGTGAGTAAGTCAGGTGTTAATTAAAAATAGTCAAGTCAATTTTTCAATGTTCAATGTATTAAAACCGTATTTACAGGCATTTTGATCACAAAAGAGATTCTCATAATTATAGCAAGCACCTCCCGAATCTCTCTAGCCAATATTGAGACCCATGGACAAATGTGCCGATAGATGGGTTTATTGTATTCTTACAATTTTTGTCACCTTTTTTTAGAGCTTTTTTCGGAGCACCGGCCACATCCAACCGAACTTGAAATTTTTATATTTTTCTACCTTTATCGGTAAGTTGCAACACAGTGGGGGAGTTGACGTTTTAGTTGGAATCAGACCAATTTCTTCTAAGAACGCGATGCTTTTGGAATATTTTTTTTGAAATACTGAAAAGTTATTTAATTTAGGATGAAGTAGGATGAAGTACTCGTAGCTCACTGTTTATACGCCGTAATGTGTAAGCAAGCAAAAAAAAACAAATATCCCATAAAAAAGTAGTTTTAGTTATTTTCAATTTTCTTAAAAACTAGACGACATACAATCATCTAGTTTTCAGTTTTTTAATAAGAATAAATTAGAGCAACGAATTTTAGGAAAAAATAATTAAATATAACCTTGCAGTTTTGAAAAATTCAACTTTAAACTTTTTTTAATGTTTTTTTCCCCAAAATTTGAGTTTAAAACTCGTTTTTTTGAATTTTCTAATAGAACATAGTATTGGCTTTAAAAAAAAAAGTATAATACTTAATTGTAAGTATTACCGTTATTTTTTAATATTTTTGTTTCCATTTTAGTACCTTTTTTATAAAATTGCCCCTCCCGCCCAAACGGGGGAGATAGACCCCCCTCCCGTAGTAAAAAATGCTTGTATTGAACTCTTCTACAAAAAACCGTTATAATTTCTTGGCGCCTAAGTTATCGTACTCTTGCCGATATTAAAAACTTTTCTATGGCAGGTACCATTAATAACTGGTTCTCGTAATTCTTTTATACGAAAATGTAGACCGTACTGACAGTAAAACAGACAAAATTTCATCAAAACCGGTAGAGCCTTTTTTAGATAAATCAAATATTCATCGATATTCTTAGAACTAAAAACAAAAAAGATGGTAAAATTAATGCAATTGACGTCGTATGTCAATCATATTTGACATTTGTGAACTAGACAGCTGCAGAATACAAACAGACAAGCAATAATTGAATTCATTGATGTTACCGCAGCGTGAATTTCGACGTCGATTTCCTAATCGTGTCGTGCCAACTGGGCAAACCTTTCGGCGTTGAGTTACTCGACTCGAACAGACTGGAACTGGAACCACAGGAGACCATGTAGGGCATGGCCGCCTCGGGACTGGTCCTTTGAAAGAGAATATCGCTGCTGTGGCTGCCGATGTCCTTGAGAGCGAAGAAATGTCAACCAGGCGACGGGCCACGTAATTAAACATCACCAGATTGACTTACAGCAAATTTTAGTAAAAAAAACTTACACCATGTTTGCGTACTGAAAAAATGGGCACAAATGTACCTCAACACAGGTGGCAGCCACTTGACGGATACCATCTTTTCCACTCAACCGAAAAAATTGTAAAGGTCCAAAAAAAGATTTCCATCATTCAAAATATTTTTTTTTATTTAGTAAAAAAAAGTAATTGAAAAACAAAATTGGATTGCGCCAACGTATATGATAATCAGGGGCCAAATTACCGCTTCAGTGACCAAGTGAGTGAGTCCCATCAGTGATCGAATGAAAATGTCAAACCAGTGTAATCGTATGCTCGATGACGTAAGTGGTAATGCCAAACTCACATAATTCAGTCACGTATTACTCGAAAACTGTACGGTAATTTGGCCCCAGGTTATATTTATAAAGTGGCGTGGTAACCAAGATTGAAAGGGACTAGGAACGAAATTCGATACAAAATGAAAATCCCTCCATACAACTTTTCCTTAAGCTAGCCCTAAACGACGAACATGCTCGGCGAACTTGTTCGTGCTCGCTATGTTTTCCTCGTGTAGGGGGGCTAGGGGCTGGTTCGCTGTTGGCGAAAAATTTCGATTTTGTCGTGTTCGTTGGCTTCGATGTTCGATGTTCGCCGTGTAGGGGCATGTTGGCGAGCAAACCCTTTTTTGCTGTGAACGTCGAACAGTGGTCTGAGAGCGGAAAAAAGTCTGTGGAAAAAGTCATATCTAGCCTTTTTAGCTTTATGTTCAAGTACTCTTGTCTTAGATAACCCGAGCGTATGAATTAAAAGTGTTTTAAACATATATATTGTATGTTCTGATTTACAAGCCCTCAAAGTTGAAAAATAATTTTATTTAAGTTGCGAACCATATTTTCGACAAACTTTTAGATGTCTTTTTCCGAAGTTCCTTTAAATAAATTCCGTAACTTCTTATGTCATTTTATGACTACCCCAAAAATAAAAAAAAATGATAATTTATAAAAGAAGCCTTCTGTTAGTAGCCTAAAGCACTGGTACTAAGAAAAAATGTTTTTATTTTTAGCTTTTTGATTTCAAAAAACTTCCAAAAGACTACAAGCAACGAATTATAATACCAGCGTATGCTCCGTACTTCCAAGTTAAAGCACAGAAAAAATCAGTTGCAGACGTAGGAGTTATGTTTAAAATTGTTTCACTAAATCGAGTTTCAAAAAACTTCGTCTTGCCAGTGTTTATCAAAAATTTTTATTTCATTGGTACTAATTGTAAGAACAAACTGGTTAAGCCCATTATTTAAAAAAATAATGTTTACCTTTATTCAAAAAATAAAATTAATATATTGACCCAGGTCTGAGAAATTCGATTTTTGCGAAAATATTTATTTCTGCCCGAAAATTTTTTTAATTTCAACTAAAATTTTGGAAAAATTTCAATAATTTTTTTACTAATTATTTTTTCATAACTAAATTATGACCAAATATGTATAAGATTAATTTCAACATGTGTGTCAAATTTAAATTAAACAGTTGAACAGTTTCGATTTTACAAATTTGTTTCCGCTCTCCCATACAAACATTAAAACCCTCCAATTTTATAAAAATGTTATTAATTTTTTTTTCACCACATTCTCGAGACCGCCAAAAACGGTGCTAAAGGCTTAGGATTTCTAGATCTGGCTACAATTTATAAGGCGCATATAAATACGTCAAAAACTCCAGTATAACTCCATATTTGGGAAGGTGCAGCCCAAACTTCTCTTTATTTATTTGCTAGAATCCAGAACAGAGCGTTTAAAAATATTTTCAAGAGCACTGCCTCTTGTACAAAAATTGTTTCTTTCGAACTCGGCAGAAGATTGTAGACACCATCCATTTCTGACGACAACACTTCCGCATGAATGGTTGAGAATTAAGTTCCTAGTTAGGCATGTAATTTATTTTTTTAAAACCATAAATGTAGCATATGGCTTGGTAGTTAACGAGGTAGTAAATAAATAACTTAAAAACCTAAGCCACAATTTTTCTCGTATCATCGCAATGTTAATGAGTTTGACTTTCTTACGAATCCAAGACTTGCCCTATCTATCACCGAATTTGTATTAATTAAGTTAAGGTGGATGACTCTTGAAAAGCCAATTAGCAGCTTCAATAAGCCCTACCAAAGTTTAGTAGCGGTTGCTGGGAAGATTAAGAATTAGAATGACCATGCCAAGCAACCTTACCGAAGGTTATACCGAAGTTCCCAAGCAACCTTACCGAAGGTTATACCGAAGTTCCCAAAGCAGTGTGATAGATGTTACTGTTCGGCACGTATAAAACCGTTCTTGCTGTTTATAAAGAACTGTTTTTTAGATTTCACTAGTTTACAAATTTTCGGTTTTTGGCGAGTACCTCAACAAAAAAGTATTTTCTAGACTAATTTTGGCTCTCTGAACACGAAAATGGCAATCATTTATTTTTCCAAAGAAGCGTTTTCGAGATATGACCAAAAAACGTGTTTTTCTGCTCCTTTTCCATGTATAAGCCTAATTCTCAAAAACGGTCGAACTAATCAACATATACTTTATAGTTTTGAACAGATATTTTGTTTGTCTTTCTAACAGTATACGACTTGTGTAAATCGGCCCAACAATCATCAAGAAAAAGCCGTTCAAAGTTTCAAAAAACACAATTTTTCGCCGTTTTTTGAAAATCCATTGTTTTAAGTCATTCCGTAAGGACAGAAAAAAAAATATTTAAAATAGTTTTAAGTTTTCAGGTGGAAGATATTGCTTTTACAAAGCTAAAACGCATAATATCAATGAAATCGGATAATAAATGTGGAAGTTATGAAACATTACGTGAAGGCAGATCATTTTAGGTTTTTTTTTCTTTTTTTCATAATTTTTATTGAAAATATGAAGTATTGTTTACACTTCTTCTTTTATGTGGCGTTGAATCTTCGCGGAGCTGCATCCAGCAGTAGTCACTCATCATCCCATGGTCCCAAAAGCCCTCATACCTCTTTTCGATGATAGCGAGGTCCTGGTGGAATCTTTCACCTTGTTCATCGCTTTCAGCTCCTAAATTCGAGGGAAAAGTTTCCAAATGGCTGTGCAGGAAGTGCATTTTCAAAGACATGCGAGCACCTAAAAGGAATACATATATTTAAATTTTAGTTGTCAATAGAATTCATTGTTTTTGAAACACTAATCTGCTAAATACTCACCAATATCATGAAATGTAATCATCATTTTTTCGATCAATTGACGATAGTTTGGACTTCTGTGGTTTCCTAAAAATCCATGAACTACGTATTGAAAAGCATTCCATGCTCTTTTCTCTTTTTTTTTAGACAATTCAAAAATCCGGTGTCACTAAACAATTTTTTTTATCTGTGGACCAACGAATATACCCGCCTTAATTTTTTCGGTCGACAGCTTGGGAAACTTTGTTTTCAAATATGTTAATGCTTTGTTTTCGGGATCTTTTGCTAAGGCTTTTACAAAATTTTTCATAATGCCGAGTTTTATGTGCAATGTTGGAAATATTACATTTTGATTTTCAACAAGTGCTTTTCCAGCAACGTTGCTCTCTCCTACTACATGATTTTCACGAAGTGGTCAATTTCGTTAGATGAAATGCTTTTTATCTGCTCTGCTATCCCAAAAACACACAAAACAGCAGTATTTGGTGGCTACACCAGGCCAGTAAGTAAAGCCAGGACTTTTAAATCACAGCAGATTTTCCAGTTATACGAATTGTATTTCACAAGTTGAAGAAGTTTTTCCATGGTCTTGTAGTCCTCTTTTACATTTGTGGAGTGACCAATCGGGATTGATGGTTTCGTGTTCCCTTTATGAAGTAAAACAGCCTTCACGCTATACTGGCTACCGTCGATAAAAAGCCGCCAATCCTTAGCTTCGTGGTGTTCTCCAAATTCAGCAAATAATCCTGTCACATCATTGCAATAACAAAAGTCACCCGTTTTTGAATAATACCTTTCAAATTTCTTATTCCGATTTCTGTAATAAGTGACTTTTGTTTCTGCTTCCAAGCAGTTAAATTCCTGCAATCTCGAAGCGAACAACTCAGACTTCTCTTAAGATAAGTTGAGATCACGGCATAGATCATTGAGTTGGAATTGATTAAATAGCTTTAGTTTTGGACTTTCAATTTCCAAACTGCTGATGATACTGGAATTCAAATCTGATACTTCTCCGGCTGTTAATTTGGTTCCTGGTGGTTCATGTCTTGGATAACGAGAAGAATGTGGCGCCATCTTTGTTACTGATTGTACTTCGGGGTAAAAAGCTTTCCGAAATTTGCCTCCTTGTATTTTAGTTAAGCAGAAGTAACAGTCAGTCACATGATCAATTGGGTTTCTCCATTCAACTGGCTTTCCAAACGATAAATACTTCCTATTTCCGTTTCCAAATGCAATTAACCTCACAAAGCACTTAGCACAGGTTGACAATGTAGCATAACTTTACTATAAGGCACTACAGTAAATGCTCTGAGTTTGTATATTTTTTCCAACAATTCTTAAACAGGTAGATAAAACTAAAAAACATATTTTTTTTTGAAAAAAACTGAAATGGTCTGCCTTCACGTAATGTTTCATAACTTCCACATTTATTATTCGATTTCATTGATCTTATGCGTTTTAGCTTTGTAAAAACAATATCTTCCACCTGAGATCTTAAGACTATTTTAAATATTTTTATTTCTATCCTTACGGAATGACTTAAAACAAGCGATTTTCAAAAAACGACGAAAAATTGTGTTTTTTGAAACTTTGAACGGCTTTTTCTTGATGATTATTGGGCCGATTTACACAAGTCGTATACTGTTGGAAAGACAAACAAAATATCTGTTCAAAACTATAAAGTATATGTTGATTAGTTCGACCGTTTTTGAGAATTAGGCTTATACATGGAAAAGGAGCAGAAAAACACGTTTTTTGGTAATATCTCGAAAACGCTTCTTTGGAAAAATTTTCGTGTTCAGAGAGCCAAAATTAGTCTAGAAAATACTTTTTTGTTGAGGTACTTTTTTTGTGTAAACTAGTGTCTCGATGTTCTTACTGTTGTGAACAGAGCTTTATACTACTACAGCGCCATCTGTTGGAAAACTGCATATCTAATTTATGGAAGAAACAAAAAGCTCTTTTCCAATGTCAAATGTATTTCCCCTTATTCCAACCATCTAGAACATTCCAAGACAAGAACTTTCGAGAACAACTAATTTGAGTATATAAGGGAGTGTTCACGGTGAGCGAGACACAGTACTGGACAACCGGGACTGAACAACCCGAGTCAAAAACCAAGACAATTTATCATAATGCTAATTTTGAACCATGTACATTACAAATATTATAATTTTTAGAGTTTAAGTCATTTTATAAGTTAGGCCCCCTATGTGCCAACAAATTTCTACCCTATACATACTATCCTCAAGTTTCACAATTGTATATATTAAGTTCAATAAAAAACCTTGAAACCTTGAAACCTTGAGCGAGACACAGTTGATTTTGGATTATGAAAGTGTGCAAAAGTATTGCTTATTGGATTGTGTTATTAAACAAGTGTGATTTAAATTTGAATAAAAGTATTTGAGTTGTTTATAAATTGAGATTTATTGTTTTGAATTGGAAAGTGTGAATAAAGAAGAAATACTAAAAAGAGTAATAAGTTTTATTTAACGAACCTTGGAAAAATATTACATTACTAACGGCTCTACCGACTATGATCTTTTGATTTTAATATAATATTTTTGGAGAAGAATTTTTAGATTTTTGAAAAAATTCAATATCTTGAAAACGAATGAACGATTGTTTTTGTATTGTATGTATTTATGTATGTACATATGTATTAATAAAACCCCTCTAATGATTTTTTTTAATATATAGTTTGCATGTTGCTTATTATAAATTTTGGATTCAACATAATTTAGTTGTTAATTTAGTAATTTAAGCATGAGTTGTATGCATTTGAAATTTTTTTCTTATTAGTGTTTTTATAAATACAATTTTTGAATCTCAAGTCTCACATTTTTATTTTTCGCCTTACGATATGCATCTCCCATTAAAATATTTTACACTATGGGCGATTCCGCTATTGACCATTTTTGACATCAATTTCTAAACCAAAATATTTTTTACTTTTTTTGATAAATATGATAAATATACAAAAAATTAGACCTTACTTAAAGGAAACATTTTTGTTTGCGCTTGGCAACATTGTCATACGAAGAATCGGTACGAACTGCAATTATTATAACTGGTAACATACGCTCGAAATAGCCATAACCGACAGTTTTGGGTAATGGTTTACTTAATAGACGTATGGAAATTTATGTTATTGAATCGCTTACACAAAAACATGTAAGAATTTGTTATTATATTTTTAGCATTATCGATTGCAAATGAGTATTGTAAGTTTGTTGCACCCACGATATAAAAGATATAAAGGTTTGTTTTTTTGATAAATAAAGTGCTAACGTTTTGGAACTTTCTAAAAGTAAGAAGAAAACAAAAAAGAAAATTAAATCAGTCTTTATTAGGAGTAAATTGTAAGTTGAATTACAAAAAACGTTCATTAAAATTGGCTGCACCCGCGATGGCAATGTTAGGATCGCGGGTGCAACTTATTGAATACTAGCATTATAACGTGATTCATAATATTTAATAGTTAAATATGCTTTGAATCATAATTTCTGCTGTTCAAAGTTGTTTTTTTTTTTAATTTGTAATAAAATATTTTGTTCCTTTTTATAAAAGTGTAAGGTTAAATGGAAGTGAAACAAGGAAAAGAGACTGCTTCACAGTAATAAAGGCTCGTGGTTTAAAGCGGAGAGATGTAATGAAAGGTAAAATGGAGGCAGATAAAAATTTAAAAATACTGTGCAGAATCAGACCAGAAATAATTTAGGCAACTAGAAAAAGAAGAACAGATTAAATAGACAGGCACTCGTTACATCAGTCCCGGCACATTGGGAAAGGCTGTGGCAAAAGTGAACGTAATCACCCAAGTAATTCCAATTAAGCAGTTGAAGTTGTAAAAAAAATAGCCGCCCAAGTTTTTGTATCTGAAAAAAAAAACTTTATGAAAGATGTGAAATAAAGTCAGAAGTTAGAATCGAGAAGAGAACAATGATTATGAGCATTCTTGAATCTTTCGAGGCTTTTAAAACAAACTTGCAAAAATATCTGTTTGTAAGACTATATTTTATCAAGAAAGAACTAGTACTCAATGATATCCCTCATAATGTCTACGTTTGTACATCTCACTCAAACTTAATAAATCTACTTCTTCCTATTTTTTTGAAACATGCGACAGAATTACCGTATACAGACCGAGAGTTTTTGACGTATTGTGTAATGTAAATAATGAAGATTGCATATCAAACAGTTGGGATGTATGTATGTTAAAATTCTAAATCTCCAACAGCGACTATTCAACCCTCTATATTACCAGTAGAAGCATGCTCTAAGAGCCCGTACTATTTTTACGGCAGCAGTCTTGCGAAAAGTTATTTCCACAGTTTTGAACGTTCTCGTACAGGTGTCTTGTAATATCATAAAATCGTTAAATGTGGTTGTCTGTCTATAACCGATGTCGAGGAAGATGGAGACGTTAGATAACAATTTAAGAAAACAATTGACGTTCGACGTTTCACTGAAATAAAACATGACATAGCAGATGTGCATAAAAGATATCATAGTAAAGTTGGAAGCATCAGAGAAAAATATTGGGTTCAATAATATATACACAGTATTTTCGAAAAAATATGGACGTATTTGAAAAGAAAAATTAATAATTGTCAACGGCAACACTGCCATAAACCAAAACCTATCTCATCGAAATAACGAAAGAGAGACGGGAGTCGTCAACGTGTGCTAAGAAGAATCAGTCGCCTTCTGCGTATTGTAGTTTCTTTTTATATTTTTAATAATTAATAAATATTTATCTTTGTAAAATTAAAAAGTTATCTTGTTCATCTTGACAGAATCAGAAGTGGGATTCCTAAACACTTTTCAGACAAGAATTTCCAAAAATTATTTTGTGAATAATCCTATTCTACATAGTTAAAAAAATGATAATAATTCTAATAAAATAAAACGAATTAAGTCAACGAACCGCTTAAAACGAAAGAGGCAGAGATAGACTCACGAGCCTCGATACCAAGCAAACGAAAGAGACAGGAAACTTTTCCAACGAGTCTCGACACGAAAGGGAAAAAAACGAATAGAAAAAAAAAAAGAAACAACGAAAGGAAAAAGAAGTTGCTAGAACGTGACAACGACGTCATTCATTCGGGAAAAAGTTTTAAGAAATGAACATGATTAAATTCGATAGCTTGAAGGTGGCACAATTAAATTGCCTTCTGCAAATGAAAAACCAACCCCGAATTGGTAATAAAGCGCAAAAAGTCGCGAGATTGATCGATCTGTATGGATCTGAGGAAGTGGATTCTGAAGAATTGGAGGCAGGCGAGATGGCTACGGCAGAATCTTGGCAGACACAAATGGATGACTTGAAGAGTACGATGACAAACCTGGCGAAAATGGTAGGTGAAATGGCTGTAAGTATGAGAAACGAAAACCCGACAGCTGCGCAATCGCAGCCGAGGATAAGCACACAAGAAAGTCTGCAAATTAATCAGAACACAGCATCGTCAACTGCAACGTCGCACGGAACAGGAGTCACGGAAACCATTAATGTCTCTCCAATAGCTGCAACGTCACCCTTTGGTCAAATGCGTCTTCCAAACAACACCCACGATGTCATAGGAGTCCTCCCTGAGTTCGATCCAATTAAACGGACTTTATCGTCCCACCAATTCATCAACAAATGCGAACAACTGCGTTGTATATATTGTTGGAGTGATGAATTAATTCTCTTTGCGGTACAGCACAAGCTAAAAGGAATAGCTAAGGAATGGATCGATGCACTGCCGGTATTCCAGACCTGGTCGGATTTTACCAGTGCTCTCCTCAACGATTTTCCTAGCTCTGTGAACGTGGCACAGGTACATCGAGAAATAATGAAACGAAAACGTAAACCAAGTGAGTCATTAGTTGAGTATTATTATGCTATGCTTACCATCGGAAGACGAGGCAATTTGGACGATCTTTCTCTTAATTATTACATAATTAATGGTGTAAACGATCCCAACATTACACGTACGCTACTGGCTATGAATTTTCTCACATGTAATCATCTTTTGAGATCATTAGATAGTTTGTCAAACGTATCTGTATCCGCGTCAAGAGGTCCGGAAGCAACAGAACGGGTACCAGACGTTGGACGTGCGGTCAGTTTTCAGAAATTATCGAACATCAAATGCTACAACTGTAATGAGATGGGGCATATATCTTCGAAGTGTCCTCACCCTCCAAGGAAGGCACGATGCACGGTTTGCAATAAGGTAGGCCACGACGCAAAGAGTTGTCGTGCAAACAAATCAACCATCGCCAAGGTCGAGCAGAACGAGGTAGTAGCAGAGTTCATTCCACCAGTCATGAAGGACGTCATTATATCAGAACGGAAATACTCCGCATTTGTCGACACGGGTAGCGATCACTCACTTATCAACGAGACAACATCTCCAAAAGGGCTGGTACGGCAAGAACTTACGAAACAATTCAAAGGTTTCGGAGGATCAATCGTGGAATCAAAGGAAGTCATTGAGGTACTAATGCTAATGGATAATCGAGAACTGCAGGTAATGTTCCATATCGTGCCAGATGAGTTTCTATCTCAAGGGATACTTTTGGGTCGTGATGTCCTATGCCGAAAAACACATCGCATGATCCTCGAAGCTGGAGTTTTGCAAATCCAATCGAAAATATCGGAAACCCCCACAGTTGAGTATGAGTCAACATGAAGAGGTACTGGATCTGATATCCAGATTTGAAAATTGTTTTGGTGAAGATTTATCACAGCTGGGTCGATGCAACACCAAAGTTATGGAAATTTCGGTCAACACTACTAAACCTATAGTTGGTAAAAGGTACCAGGTTCCATTTGCGTTGAGGGATAAGCTGTCTGCGATTACTGACAATCTTCTAAAGCACAATATCATTCGTCCAAGCAATTCACCACATGCAGCTTCGGTGGTACTTGTACCAAAATCTAATGGTGAGAGTCGAATGTGTATAGACTATCGTGCACTAAATGCAGTCACCATCAAAAAACAGTGCATAATGCCAGTAGTGGAGGAACAGTTGTCTCAGCTAGCAGGTAACAAATTCTTCTCAACTTTGGATATGACAGCTGGGTACTATCAGATCCCCTTGAAAGAAGAAAGCAAAGAACTTACAGCATTCTTAACTCCAGATGGGTTGTTTGAGCACAACGTTATGCCATTTGGTTTGGTAAATGCACCGATGGTCTTCCAAGAAGCTATGAAAGAAATAGTTAAGAATCTCAGGTATCGCAAACATGTAGTAAATTACGTGGATGAACTGATCGTAGCAACAGATACATTTGACGAGGGCATGAAGGCACTAGAAGAGTTGCTCGAAGCGTTGAAACGGACTGGACTTACACTTAGACCATCAAAGTGTGTTCTCATGGCGACGACGGTTAGTTTTTCTTGGGCATATTGTGAGTCCCAAAGGCATACGGCCAGGCGAAAACAAAACAAAGTGCATTAAGGAGTTTCCAAGACCAACGAATGCAACTGAGGTACGTCAATTCCTTGGTGTCACGGGATTCTTTAGGAAATTTGTGCAAGAATATTCGCACATTTCTCAACCGCTTACGAAACTACTCAAAAGGACCAACAATTTCCAGTGGGAACCGGATCAACAAGCAGCGTTCGAACGTCTTAAGGCTGCCATCACTAAGGAACCAGTTCTCGCACTCTTTGACGCGAAGAAGGAACACGAAGTGCACACAGACGCATGTTCCATCAGACTTTCTGGAATCCTGATGCAACGAGAATCAAACGGATTCAAACCGGTGTCATACTTTAGTCGTCAATGCAGTGATTCCGAAAGTAAATTTGCCAGTCATGAACTAGAGATCTTAGCCATCGTTGAAACTCTAGAACGTTACAGAATTTATCTACTTGGAACGAGGTTTCGAGTCATCACAGACTGCAATGCGATCGTCACAACTAAAACAACATTTCCTTTACCGCCACGTATAGCAAGATGGTGGTTACGGCTACAAGAGTTTGATTTCGAGAGTGTCCATCGACCAGGAGTAAGAATGCAGCATGTTGACGGAATGAGTCGAATCCCAACTTTACCGCCAAAAGAACCATTGACAGTAGCCGAAAATATTTTAAAGATAAGTACGTTAGATAACGACTGGATACTAGCTATGCAACTACAGGACAAGAAACTCGCAAATATTATCAATATATGTACTCAAAACCGATTAATTCAAGCGATACAAGATAATGATGCACCAGACGAATGCGAAGATGTTATGGTGAAGAGACAAAATGCAGCCGCCAGTATTATGGAAGAAAGACGTAAATGGAAAGAACGGTACGATAAACGACACCAGAAGCCATACAAATATTCCGAAGGTGACCTTGTTGTTATAGATCATGTTCCTCAAGCAACAGGAGAATCACATAAACTCGACCCAAAGTACAAGGGTCCATACATCATTACCAAGGTATTGAATCTCGATAGATACATCGTTGAAGATCTTCCAGATAATCAGTTGAAGCAAAAACATTACAGCAACGTCATCTCGAGCGATCATTTGAAGCCATGGTGCAGGCTTAGCCCTGATATAGACGTGAACCAAAGTGAACCAGATTTTGAGCCCGAAAATGCAGATTCGTCCGATGAGGACGAAATGTCAGGAGAGGCCGAGCTGTCAACGGCAACACTGCCATAAACCAAAACCTATCTCATCGAAATAACGAAAGAGAGACGGGAGTCGTCAACGTGTGCTAAGAAGAATCAGTCGCCTTCTGCGTATTGCAGTTTCTTTTTATATTTTTAATAATTAATAAATATTTATCTTTGTAAAATTAAAAAGTTATCTTGTTCATCTTGACATAATTAATAAAGATGGGTACTGACTAGTAATATACGATACTTTATCATTTTTATCCAGTTCCTTATATATCGTTTTACTGACATTAATATTCATTAAAGTAGACGCGTTGCACCCGCGATAATTTGATGTTGCCCCCGCGATTGATTTAAAAGTGAATATTTTGTTGTTTATTTTTCTTTTCTATCGTCATTTTAATTTATTTAGTTGATTTAATCAACGTCGTTCAATAAAAAAAAAATGTAAGAATAGCCTAATAAATGTTTCACAAATTAACAGAATTTGTGTTTTTCGTACCATGATCTAAAAAGGTCAAGCAAATTCTGTTGCACCCGCAATCGCACTTTGAAGCCTTTCTCCTTACGATTTATTTATTTTATTTTAGATTTTTAAACGAATTCAAAAAAGTAGGTGAAAATGTATCACTTCAAGTGATAATTTCATTTAATTATTTCCTTATTTTATTAAAAATATACTTCGAATGAGTCAAAATGTTGCATTCGCAATAATGGAATCGCCCCTATGTCACTTCTCTGTTAGATTTTGCATAATATTATTTAGCAGCGAAAATAACAAAAGGCAAAATAATTAAAAAGCTTTTTATATTTTGCAAAACATGAAATGAGTGAGTCGTGCCTATGATCTTTAGACTATTTTCCTTGTAAAAAACAGATGTTGTATATCTTTAATTCTTCCTATGGGGAATTCCCAAGTGGAAAATTCGTTAATTTCTTTCTTAAGTTTTGTTGAAAGCATTTCAGTAGTTTTCCATTCATTCTTTGCGAAGATTAGTTTCTCTTTTCTGACTCAAGCACATTAATATTTTAATATGAACCTGTACCAACATATGTACATGTATACCATGGTAGGTTTCATAAAAGAAAATCACTAACCATGTCGTTTACAAAAATCGTGGGACTAAACTTCATGATGTGCATTTTTATAGTTGATTCCACTAAAAAAAAAAAAAAAACATGTAGACTTACTAAGATTTAAGTTCATCGGCTTTCTGTTCACAAAAGTCCTTCACTTACTTCCAAAGTGGAAAAAACGCAGATCTTACCAAACAAGTTGTGATGTTTAAGTGAAAAGTTCATATTTATATTTCTGTTGAGACGACAAAGCAGTAACAACTCGAAATTACATACATGACGTACCTTTGTAGGTATCTACTTACTACAGCATATTGCAAATACTTATCAGTTATAGAAATGGGGAAGTATTTATCCAAGACATTAAGGCTCGTATTTCTATTAAAAGATACGTAAGCATAAAGTTTTTAGTTTTAAACTAAATCAACTTAATATCGTTTTAAGTGGGCCAAAAAGTAGTATTTTGACCTGAACCGAAAAAACTCTTAAGCTTTTGCCATTACCTTTCCGAAGCAATATTTTTGGAGCGTTTTTTGCTTCCGGATTTCACTACTTATAATAATTTTAAAGTACAATGTAAATAGCCATAATTTTCTGAAATCAAAATAAAATTGACAAAATTATAGGATTTGACAACTTTGAGAGAGATCAGTTTAAAATGTTTCAATAAAGATATCGATGTTCCTGTCAAAAGATAGACATCAATTTTCACAATATAATATTTATTACATACGAAAATGTTTGCAATATCGTTTAGCTAGCGGTTAGTTTCATAGCTTAAATTAAAATTTTATTTACGGTTCAAGCTCAAGTTCACCTATTTAATAAACTTTACAATGTGCGTTTAACGTCAACATTAATTTTTATTTTATTGGTTGATAAGAAATGCGACTAATTACTCAAAAGATGTATGGTTTGCGAACAATGTTTAACAATTTTCTATAAAACATCAAAATCTTTTACTTTTTTTTTATAATAATTTGCACATACCCTTATAATGTTTTTGTATAACACAATGCGAGCTTAAGATAAAGTCATGAAGGGGAAACAAATTTCTTGAATCTTTTAAGAAAACCAAAGCATTTCGCTTAGAAAAATTGTAATAAAAGATGATCACTCAAAGATGTAGAGTGACCGAAAGTGGAAAGTTTTTCGGTTTATTTTATACGTCAAAAATTAGACTCGAGGGTGAATTGTTGAACATTTCTAGTTAAACAGCTATCACGGGTGAACTGATTGAGTAAGGGAAAGCAAACTTGATACTTGATACTTTGAGTGAGCATTGCTTGTGTAAGAAGCGATAAAACAAGGAAATACATGAAACATTCCCACGAAAATTTGGGCTGCACCTGCCCAAAGATGAACCTTGTACTTGAGTTTTGGACAATTAAATACCTCAGAAACTGTAGCCGAATCAGAAGGGGTTAGAAATATCTTATACCGATATTAAAATCCTAAGCATTTAGCATCGTTTCTGGCGGTCTTGAGAATGTGGTCATTCCAACGAAGATCGTCGTTGACACACATACCTAGTACTGAGAGCCTTACGGCTTCTTCGATGCAAGTGCCATTCAAGGTCAATGACATAGCTTTACATTCTGAAATTTCACTTCTGAAGGAGATGTACCTGAATCTGAGAATTAGTATGAACATCTGAGTGTAATTTGAAAATCTGAATTTATTTTGTCAATATCAGACTTGAAACCGTCCAATACAACAGGTGTTGAACGATCCAGCAGGTTATTTATAATCTAAACTATAAGGGTTTCGTTGATACCGAACGCACGAATTTTGGAAAAAGAGAGCTCGATATACTGAACTCTATCAAATGCCTTAGAAATATTAAGCGCAATAATCTTACTTTTTCCGAAACAATTTTAAATAAGAACGGGAAGGTAGGATCGCCGTTTTTAGGAAGAAGGAACACCTCTTCAGAAGAAGGGTGAACAGCGAATTTGTTTATATCAAGATCTCTCGAAAGGCTCTTGCAAAGAGAAAATATACATGTTCCATTAAATGGTTTAAGTTCTTAAGTACAGGAGAGGCAATGTTGCTGTTTGGGAACGTATAGCTAGCAGCAAAAAAAAGGTCTAGTTATCGGGTTTGATGAAGTTTCAAAGTTTGTTACATGTAGTTTATGTATACAACTACAGTCATGGAAACGCTGATAAATTATCAGTTAAAAAAAATCTCTTGAAGAACGAAGGCTTCTCAATGACTGGCAGTATGACTTTTGTAGCAATAAATAGGTCTATCATGATCTGATAGTAACATCTCACCAAAAATGGCACAAATCTTTACATCGTTTTTGAGAAAGTAAGATTGATATTTCAAAAGCATTTGATAAAGTTTGGCATCAAGCTACCTTTCGAAGCGCTCAATACAAGTTTTGTTGAACGGTTTGAGTCTGAAGTTCATACATAGCTGTTATGCCACAGGGTTCCCTTTTGTGTCCGACTCTTTTTCTCATATTCATCGATTATTTATCTTTTGTCTGAAACTTCTTATCCATTAAGTTGTTCCGCTTAAGACAGTACTCTCAGCTTCTCATATTCGTTTCTAGATGCACGTCCTTGTTCTTCGGATGTGGATCTAGATCAACAGCGTATGCAAAGCTAATAAAATTCAGATCTCAATAGCATTGTCAAATTTGGAACGAAAAAACGCGTAAAATGTAAAACTCAATGCCGCTATCCATGAGCACCAATTGCATTGAGGAAACCAAACAGCTTTCGGTTCTCAGTATGTGCACCGCTTCCTTGTGGAATGACCACATATTGGACATAGCCAAAAACACTGCTAAGTGCTTAGGTTTCCTTTGAGTTTCCAAGAAATTTGTTACCCCTTCTAATCTGGCTGTAATCTATAATGCCTATAATCGTCCCATATTTGTAAAGGTGATCCAATAACTCACTGTAGTCTGTTGGACAGAATCGAAAAAAGAGCTTTAAAAATGATGGTTGATAGAAGTATATCAGAAACATATGAATATTTCGAGTACCGCCGCAATGTTTCTTGTCTTTCATTGTTTTACCGATATTTTTATAAATAGTGTTCTATTGAAATAATCAGTTGAACTCCACCCCCCTAAACAATTTAACCGTAAAACTCGCGCTTCATGGAGTGCCCATCAGTTTACTCTTGAGCCCAACTTCGAACGTACTGTTAAATTCAGAGATTCTTTCTTTATCCGCACTACACGAATGTGGAATACTTTACCCGACTATACATATATTCCCCTCCCATTATAATATTCAGATATTCCAAACCATTCGATATATCCTTAAATCTTCTCCAACTATCGCACTATCTAAAACGTTCGGACTACACTGAAAAAACGAGCGTACGTTAAAACAATGAATACCTGTTCATCAATAGCAGTTCATTGTTTTAACGTACAAATTCATTGGTTCAGCGTACAAAATCATTAATAACACATTGTCTTTAATGTTGAGTTCATCGTTTTAATGTAAACGCGTTTATTAATCGCATTTCATACAAAATGTTTTTAGTCTTTGTATTTAATCACGACATTCATTACCTAATGTTCTCAATTCGTAAAAAAAATGCTCGATTTGTACATTGATTTATTGAAAGTATACATTGTTTAATGTAAATATTGTTAATTACTTCGAAAATCATACTGTTTCTTGTATTAATAAACTAATTCGTTATTTAATGACACATTTACATTATTTAACTAAAAAAAGTTCATTAATTAATGAAAATAATTCATAATTTGTTTTTTAGTCCTGCATTGAATAATAAAAGCTTTCATTATTTAAGGTAAGTATAGTACATCAATTCCAAGATAAGGGCATTGATTTTTATTAATGAACCGCTTCATTATTTAATGGAAAAAATACATTATTTTCATGAAAAAAGTTCATTAATTAATGAAAATAATTCATAATTTGTTTTTTAGCCCTGCATTGAATAATGAAAGCTTTCATTATTTAAGGAAAGTATTGTACATCAATTCCAAGATAAGGGCATTTATTTTATTAATGATCCGCTTCATTATTTAATGAAAAAAATACATTATTTTCATGAAAAAAGTTCATTAATTAATGAAAATAGTTCATAATTTGTTTTTTAGCCCTGCATTGAATAATGAAAGCTTTCATTATTTAAGGAAAGTATTGTACATCAATTCCAAAATAAGGGCATTCATTTTATTAATGAACCGCTTCATTATTTAATGAAAAATAAACATTACTTTCATGAAAAAAGTTCATTAATTAATGAAAACAGTTCATAATTTGTTTTTTAGCCCTGCATTGAATAATGAAAGCTTTCATTATTTAAGGTAAGTATTGTACATCAATTTTAAGATAAGGGCAATAATTTTATTAAAGAACCGCTTCATTATTTAATGAAAAAAATACATTATTTTCATGAAAAATGTTCATTAATTAATGAAAATAAGTCATAATTTGTTTTTTAGCCCTGCATTGAATAATGAAAGCTTTCATTATTTAAGGTAAGTATTGTACATCAATTTCAAGATAAGGGCATTCATTTTATTTATGAACCGCTTCCTTATTTAACAAAAAAAAATCATTATTTTCATAAAAAAAGTTCATTAATTAATGAAAATAATTCCCAATATGTTTTTTAGTCCTGCATTGATTAATGAATGCTTCCATTATTTAAAGTTAGTATTGTACATTAATCTCAGTCATTTTATAAATTCTTTATTTGATGTAAAATTTACATTATCTTCATGAACAATATTCATCAATTATTGAAAATAATTAGTATTTTTTTCTGACTATATGGATTAAGTCTGCGTACACACTCTTCACTGATTTGATACTCTGCTCACACTAAACCGAAATTTGAGATTTCAGCAGAAAAGTCTTGAGATAACAAATTGGCGGAACAAGATTTAACAGAGTCCACAACAAAACTCATGATAGTTTGCTCGTTATCAGCAAAAATAAATATTCTGAATAATAATTTTACGTTTTTTATTCAATGGAATATTCGTGACAAATCTCTCTGTTGTTTTTTATTCATTCAAGAATATTTTTCGAGTGACCGCTTTTAAATCCTTATTCCTCTTTCAGTTTGTTGGAATGCTTTTAAAAACACAGCAGTTTTTAGTAAAAATAATTTTTGTTCAAGTTAAAATGAACTATTTTTTTTATTTTACCTTTTTAATTCGCTGTTGAAATTTGAAAATAAAATGAAAATAATATGTGCCTATACAAAAATAATCGAACTGGAAATCCTGGAAAACTAATACCAATCTGCACCAATGATAGTATATTTTCATTTAACCGCAAGTTAGTTTGTTGCTCTATTTGAATTCATAAGCGGTCATATTAAATAGTGTTTTATAAAAAATATATGCGAAAAAAATGTAAGAAAATAATATCCACGCATCAACTTTCTACATTCAAAACATTTTGCTAAAAGTAAGTATAGAGTTCTGGTTTATGTTTGTTTGACAAATCCATATCTTAAATGACAAATCAAACACAATTTTCTTATCCATGTTTATTCTTCAATTTTCCAAAAGCTTTAAAAGGAGTTTAGTCTTTCTTCTTTCTTCTTCTTAACTTCGCAATTTTCTATCGTTGCTTCTCTTTTGATATCTTTTCGATTGCACAGGCGATTTTTAATAAAATGTTATCTCTCCTAGACCGATGAGACAAGGACATATCGACAAAGAAACTTACGGCAATCAAACTATTTTTTCATGACAAATCACGGGATGACACTATCGCGTTAGTGTTGATACTTTAAAACCAGATATATGTACATACATCGTTCAAATGCATGAGAAACACGTGAAAAATTCACAATCTTTTCATTTTCCTTCAATCTATCGTACTGTGTTGAAATAGTAAGGGTATTCATGAAACTAGATAATTTTCCACTTTGTAGAAAGATATAACTTTGCGCAACATGTTTTCATGAACACCCCCTAAAAAATACTTGCGCAAATGTGGGAAATATTTTATGAAATATCAAATTAAAAGTCAAAATGCATATTTCTTTAGTTTATCAGGTTTATTTCTTCACTTTCCGTATCAAATTCTTGAGATAATTTTATCATATTTGCAGAAAGTTTTTCCCATAGAAATTTTGACAGCTCGTTTTTGCAGAGATAAAATTATCTGGTTTCCGAGGTTTATCAGGGTTTTCCGTGCTTACATGAATACCTTTAGTGTAAATGCAAGATTGACGATTGATCAAGCATCAATTCATTTGTGTATAGTACGTTGAAATAGTGTAAATGCAAGATTAATGATTGATCAAGCATTTATTAGTTAATTTAATCAGAGCACCACTTAAGCACTGATTGTAATAATAAAACAGTAACACAAACACAAATTGTATGATGAAATAAACGGACAAAATAAAACAAATCACTCGGATAAAATTAAAAAAATCTCAAAGAAATTCGAAAGAACACAATTTTGCAAAAAAAATAACGTCTTCTCACCATACTATCGATGTAAAATTAAAAGATTGAAGACTCATGCTTGATGTGTGTATATGCAACATCAACCGGAATTTACTAACAGACTTGCACGTGCTTGTCATGCATTTGAACAATTTATATCTTAAGTAATGTATCTCAATTTAAAATTAATTTCATAGGCGAACGTTTCGTTGTGGCGCTGGCTTATGGAAGCCCAAATTCCTAAAAATCGCAATTTGAATTGCATCATTTATAAGAGAGTCCCTGAACACCAGCGTGTCCCGTCTTTGTATGAAGAAAAAAAATGTCTCGATTTTTTTATCGAAAGGGGTTACAGAAGTTGCGTAAGAACAAGTAGAATCTGAATAAGTACTTACATACTTTTTGATTTGGGCATGACTTTTGTGCTCTACCGCGGCTTAAAGATCTTAAAATCTAGGTTTTTACTTACTTTATATATATTTTTTGTATATATATGTGTATACTCATGTGTCATGTCCAAATCAAAAAGTAAGTACTTATTCAGATTCTACTTGTTAATACGCAACTTCTGTAAACCCTTTCGATAAAAAAATCGAGAAATTTTGTTTTTTCATACAACGAGTTTCTTACCTTATTTTAAGATCTTTAAGCCGCGGTAGAGCCCAAAAGTTATGTTCAAATCAAAAAGTAAGTACTTATTCAGATTCTACTCGTTAATACGCAACTTTTTATATCTCTTTCGATAAAAAATTCGAGAAATTTTTTTTCTTCATACAACGATGGGACAACCTAACACTCATGAACACCGTCTACGACCCTTTTAATATTGGTTGTTTTTATTCTGGTGTCGCACGACAGCTTGTACCTGAAATCAACTAGGTAGAAAGGTACACGACAGTAAAGATTAAATCATAAAGATTGGAATGAAATTTCCTGTTTCACTTCCAAACTACTCCATTTAATAATATTTCGTAAATTTATAATTTGTTCTTGTGCAACAAAAACGAACAGAAGTGAAAACCACAAAGTGTATGCACGACTTTACTCAACTACAGAAAGAAAACAACCAATCTAAACAGGGTCTTAGGGTAATTACTATATGTTTATATGCGAAATCGAAAGATAGAAATGGAATTTGGAGAGAGGGATAGCCATAATTTGATTCACCTCGACTGAGCGAGCGCAATAGAATCAAACGATGCTGATTTCAACTCGACCTAGGTTTACAAGGTAGTAACTTATGAACGCTTATCAAACAACGTATACACACCATTAAACAATGTTTTTTTCGCGTTAAATTATGAACAGATACATTAAAACCCAAGCGTCCTTTCCTTTGGTATACAATACACACATGCGAATAAATCATCCATTGATTTAGTCGGTCAGTGTGTTTTGCTAAGTGCGGTTTTGTTTCGTGTTTGTGCGGTTCTTTAAATTCATTTAAAATAAATAAATTTTATCTTAAAAGTACATAAAGTTTGTACCATCATATAAATATTTTTAAACGAATCAATTATACAAAATATTTCTCCCCTTTTTGTGAAATTGGTAAGTAATCGATTTATATTTTATAATTCCATATCCCCACATACATATATATATATATATATATCTATTTTGTGCAGTGAATTTTTGTTTTTATACAATTCTTTTGGAGGTTGTCAGGCCAAAAGTTTCCACTTTCTATATATTTATTGAAAGATATTATCTTCATTTATAATTTTAATAATGCAAGATATAAATGTTCTGTTTGAAGTCATCAAAAAACAAGCTTGCACATTAACGTACTAGTGCATTAATTGATAAAAAAAACATTTTTGATGAACCAAACAAAGCATCTTCTCATTCCATTAATGAACATAAGTTTTTACTTTACGTAAACAAATATTAAACTAGTAATAAATACATTAAACAATGTACTTTTCCCTTGAACAACAAGCATACAGCATTGAACCAATGTTTATTTTGCATTAAATTGTGCATAGGTACATTAAAAGCCAAGCGTCCTTTGAAAGACATGCAAATCAATAAGCTATTGATTTATTCGTTCATTGTCTTTTGTTAAGAGTGGTTGTGCGGTTCTTTAAATTCATTTAAAATAAATAAATTTTATCTTAAAAGTACATAAAATTTGTACCATCATATAAATATTTTTAAACGAATCAATTATACAAAATATCTCTCCCCTTTTTGTGAAATTGGTAAGTAATCGATTTATATTTTATAATTCCATATCCCCACATACATATACATATATATATCTATTTGGTGCAGTGAATTTTTGTTT
This sequence comes from Chrysotoxum bicinctum, assembly GCA_911387755.1. Lineage (NCBI taxonomy): Eukaryota > Metazoa > Arthropoda > Insecta > Diptera > Syrphidae > Chrysotoxum > Chrysotoxum bicinctum. The sequence goes on along the minus strand of OU426988.1, from coordinate 78,919,885 downwards.
TTATACAACTCTTTTGGAGGTTGTCAGGCCAAAATGTTCCACTTTCTATATATTTATTGAAAGATATTATCTTCATTTATAATTTTAATAATGCAAGATATAAATGTCTGTTTAAAGTCATCAAAAAACAAGCTTGCACATTAACGTACTAGTGCATTAATTGATAAAAAAAAAAACATTTTTGATGAACCAAACAAAGCATCTTCTCATTCCATTAATGAACATAAGTTCTTACTTTACGTAAACAAATATTAAACTAGTAATAAATACATTAAACAATGTACTTTTCCCTTGAACAACAAGCATACAGCATTGAACCAATGTTTATTTTGCATTAAATTGTGCATAGGTACATTAAAAGCCAAGCGTCCTTTGAAAGACAAGCAAATCAATAAGCTATTGATTTATTCGTTCATTGTCTTTTGTTGAAGGCGGTTGTCTGGATCTTGGAGTTTATTATAAAATAAAAAACTTAAATTTATTCTTGAAAGTACATAAAAAGGTACCATCATAAATATAATTTTTAATATATCTTTTAAACGAATTAATTAACGGTACTATATAGCTAATTGCGAAATTTTGTAAGTCATTGATTCATATTTCATAATTTTATTTAATTTTCAATTCAGTGAACTTTTGTTCTTCAATATAGTTTTAATGATAGTTATTATAATTTTAACTTTGGACTTATAGGTGTAGGCAAGTTAATCATTCGGAAAAAAATCGAACTCGAGATTTTGATCAAAATTAACATTGCGATGATAGCGAAGACGAATAAAGTCTGTTCGACTGCAGCCTAAACGGCTCGACCAATTTTCATCAAACTTGGTAAATAATATTCTAAAATTTGCCGTCCCATATATTTTGTTCTGTTTTTAAGACCAAAAATAACGGTACCTGCCAAACGATTTTTGTCGAAATTTTATAAATTATTTTTTTTTGTCAAAAGCTTTTCCACAAATAAAAAAAAATTCATTTAGTTCAATTTTTCTTCAGAAAAATGGTTCAAACAATTTCATTTATTTATTTTTTTTTTTTAAACGGTACAACCGATTTAAACGATTTTGTTTATGCTTATGTTTTCTAAAAGTTAGAATAGTATTGAATAGAATATTAAATTTTCAAATAAACCCTTTTTGGATTTTTGTCTAAGACTGAATACATATTTCGAAAACCATGCTCGATTTTGTTAATCTTTAAAATTAAAAGTTTCTTAATACAATCAACAAGATATGAGAAAATAACTTTACGAAAATCGTATTTTTCTCGAAATATAATATAATATAATTTTTTTTATGGCTTATAATTTAATAATTTTTTTAATTTCTTACTATCGCCATAACGGATTTTAATGATATTTTTTTTAATAGAAAAGCTTCTTAAAAGTTTGAAAAACATTGCATATCAAAACTTAAAAAAAAAATGTTTGAATCTTGGAAACTACAAAATCATTTTAATTTTTGGAAAATTCGATATCTTTAAAACGGGTCAGTATTTTTTTTGGCAATTTAATTTTTATTCGTACAGTAATACAAACTTTTAGTTGATGCACTAAATTTTTCCTTAGAAATGTTTTAAAAATTTTGTATATAAAAGATTATTTTTTAAGAAACCATGGCACATGGTATTCTATTTTTAGCTCGAACTAATAAGAGAATTGTTTGAATCATTTAAAATTTTTAGTTTTTTTAGATAAGAGTCATCTCGTGCGACCTAGTCGTGCATTTTATTTTGTTTAAAGTCATATACAATGAACACAGCTTTAAACTAATGTGTTTTTTGTTGATTAATAGCCGTGTTTTTTTGAAAAAGTTATCCCTAGTACAGTAGGATTTTATATGAATAACAAATACAACATCCACAGAAGGATCACTGCCGATACTCGAATAAACTTCAAATCTTTATCCGCAGCAGGATTTCACTTCTCCTTTTATCGGCAGTGATCCTACTGCGGATGTTGTATTTGTTATTCATATAAAATCCTGCTGTGCTACGGATAACTTTTACAAAAAAAAAACACGTCTAATGTAACATTGATATTAAATTTTAAATTAAAAGTAATAATAATATATTTTGATTGTAATATTTTGAAACTATTCTTAAAATTTTTCTTTGATATTTTTTGAAAATTTGCTTATGCAATTTTGTTTTGTTTAAAATTTTGAAATAACTTAAACACGAGATAAATTCTAAACATGTTTTTAGTCTTAGAATTGACGCAACAAAGTTGGTAAGCTAATAGGAAGACATATAATACAGATGAGTATCAGAACACTTTTGCCTTTTTTATAGTTCCACATAATGTAGCCCATAGCTTTTTAGCCATTGGTTTTTCAAAAATTAAAGTAAAAGATAATTAATATAGACACGTGATCTCCCTTTTATTATGTTAAAAGTTAATCTTCCATTGGAAAACTATATATTCAATAGAGCAATAATTCCATTCGGCTCTGAAAAACCGTTAATTTTCATTAATATTAACATGTTTACTTAGGTAAAAGAAAAAATGAACCTATCCCGCTCTCAAAAATGACGCCTAAAATATCTTTGAAAGGAATAGGGAAAGAACGATTACAAGTCAATTTGTTTCAAAGATACTTAAATTTTTTATAGTTATATAATGATTACCCGAAAAAATGAGGCATACATAGTAACACATAAACAAAGTATATGGTAAGTTGAACGAAAAAAAAAACCTTAACTTATCGCCTACATTCGGCAATCTAATATATAAGTTTGAATAGGTTTCTCTAAAAATACTTTTCTGTTAACTAAAATCGTTCTTTCTTATAAATCGATCTATATGTTAATCGTTTATTTCTTAATATGTTATTTGTTTGAATAATACCACAAATATAATCTTATCCCTCCTGCTTGATAGGAATACTATAGGACGTGTAAAAGGGGAAAAATTTCTAACAAATTCAGCAATCTGAAATCCTGTTTAAGAACAACTGCTTCAAGTCCTTCAAGTTCAAAAATTAACGAAAAATCTGAAGGAAAATTACTAAGTAAGTCCAACTTATTTCTTGCCTTATTATTGTTTTTAAATTCCTCGGCACTAACCACTTATTTAGAAAAAAAGGATTTCTCTCAATAAAACATAAAATTGAAACTTTATATTTTTATTCTTTGAACTTCATAGATTTTTGGATAATTTAGAGATAAAAACCTGCTGAGTATAACAAATTGATACTTAGTATTACTTTTGTGTATAAGTTCTTACAAAATTTTGTTTTATAGTAATGTGGTTAACGCAGAAATGGGACTTTAAAACAATAAAAATATTACATTTGTAATTTATTGGCATATTGACTGCATGGATGTAATACATTTTAGTTTTATCAGTAGATTACATGAGATTACTTGGTCTTGTTTTTATAAAAAATATCAATAGAAATATTGAAAATGAAAACACTACACACAAAAATTAAGAAAACAAAGTTTTTTCAGGTTTTTTTTATTGTTTAATGGTCAAATTAAGATTTTTCTTAAAAAATGTTGTTTGAATCAATCAATTGAATTGGTCAAATAATTTTTATATTCAGATTTAATTTTTGTTGGTGCTCTGCGATTTTTATTGTGATATTGAATCAACAAGATCTCAGCATCAAATCATGTCATAGAAAATTGACCCTTCGTGAAAAAATAGTAGGAAACGCTTCCTTAAATATACTTTAAAAGATTTCCAAGAAACTTTCGTTGTTATCGCAAAGTCCATCCAAGAATTAGAAGATCACTTACAGCATCTCTGGCAAAAATCAGAAAGCGTCCAGCCGTTCATAATTATTGCCGTTGGTATAGAATCAAAAACTTATTTTCAGAATTTCTACGTTTATTTTGATGAAGTAAAGTTTTCTTTTAAATGCTGTATTCAAACTATGAGAACTTGTTTCACAAATTTTGTCCTTTTTTTTTACTTTGATCATCCTGTTTTCTCAACTTTACGAAGAATTTTGAATTCTATTATAATTGAAAACTATTACGAGTATTGATAAAAAATAACAAATCAATTTGCGTAAGATTTTTCATTACAATGGACCATACACATTTTCCTATTAAGATGGAATTTCAGGGCTTATTGAAAAACAAACTTAATGTTGATTGTGATAAGAATATTTTTTCTTAGTACCTTTAAAGGTGACCAAATCTGAAGAGAAAAGAAATAATGTTACAAATTCTTTTTAAAAAAGACAGTCTTAAAAAAATAAAACATCATTAATGAAACATATCACTTTGCAATATATTTTTTTTTTTTATTAATAAATATTGAAATATTCCAGTTCCAGAAACAAATGCTGAGGAGTACATAAAATCTTTGAAATTTGACCATTTAAGCTCAGAGGAATTTGACAGATATTGGCAGGCCTGTACAAAATACCGTTTAAATGAATTGAGTAGTTCCGATTCAACGAAAAATACGCTGGAAAAATGGCCTCAGTACAAATTGCCCCAAGGTCATAGATTGGTAATGTTAATAACAAATAGTAGACAAACAATTTGATTTGGCAAACTACAAACACTTGTTTTTAGTTTGACCAATTTGACTATAGATCCAGCATTATTTTCATTTATTATAAGTCAGAATCATAATATTTCCATTTCAAATATTATTTGAACAATAACTTTATTGATAAAATTAATAATCACTAGGTTGATATGGACTTCAAAGCGTTGTTCAACACTACCTATTCCCTCGTAGACAACTGGAATGACAGTTATGAGAAGATATATAGATTTTTGTCAACAGAGCATCACATTAAGGACAGAGAATCTGTTAAACTTCTTAGTTGCATAAAGGACACCGACATAAATGAAAGTAAGTATTAAAATCATTTAATTCCATCTAAAAGTCCGCCTACTAAAACACGAATTATTTTTTTTCTCTCAAAACTTATTTTGTCCAGTTTTAATCTAATCAAATTTCTATTTTGGTAGACATTTCTTAGGAATTGTTATCTCAAATAATACATTTAGTTTCAAATTAACTAATAATATTTTTAAAAGTGAAGTTCTCATATTTTGGTTCAATTCTACTCTTACTTTTATTACAAAAATTTTAAATTTTAAATATAAAATTTGTATCACTCCAGTATTGGGTGTGAATGTTACAAAGCTAAGTAATATAAAAAAACATGAAATATATTTGAAAAACAAATGCAACAAACAATTTAACCAAAAGTTAAAGACTTATTTTCAAAAATAAAAACTTTGTTTTCGATTATCTCGAAACTGTAAAAAGTGAATTAAGTCGCTATTGATTTTAGTAGAAACAAAATTTTATTTTACTGAAAAAAAATCCTCTTTAACTACAATAACATCAATAAGAAAGTTTTGCTTTAATTCTTTATTATAACTAAATATAATTTGTAATAATTGATTATTGTTTTCTATAAATGAAATTTTCATTATATTTTCAGATAGTCGAAATGCAATTGTATTCACGTGCCTTCACGCATATTTGGTGCCTAACCAAAAAGCGCTTACGAAGGAACAAATTGGTAGAAAAAGCTACCTTAAATATACAATTAAGGATTCGCAAGAAGCCTTTATTTTTACGGCAACGTCCATCCAGGAGGTAGAAGATCACCTGCAGCATCTTCAGCAAAGATCACAAAGCGTACAGCCATTCATAATAGCAGTTGGGGAATCAAAATCAAACCTTCAGGATTTTTATGTTTATTTTGATGGGGTCAAATTTGCTTTTAAATGCCTTGTTCGGGCTGTCGACGTTTGTTTTAAAATTTTTCATCTTTTTAACTTAGAATATCCTGTAGCATGTTCAACCTTTTGGACATTTATTCAAATTTTTTTCTATAACATAAAATGTAAAACAAAATTTTCAAAAGTTCATATATTAGTTTCAGCATTAAACGAGTCGACTTAAACTTTAAATATTTTTATAATTCTTGTCATTCAACATAATTTTCTTAAGCACTTGTAACACTTAACCTAGCTTTAATCTACAAAATCTTTTGTACCACTTAACAATTTCAGAGCATAAATAAATACCATAACAAGATACAAAAATTTGTCATCATATGAACTAACTTCTTTTGGACCATTTTCAGAGTTTTTTTTTCAGAGTTCGTGGAATGAGTTTACTCCAAGACAAGCTGAGGTAAGCTTTGAAAAAATACTTAGAAAATTGAATGTATTGATTGGCTATATTTAATTTACAAAACATTGCTCATTGATTAGTATTATTTAACTTTTAATTAAAGTAAATTTCAGCGGGCCAATCAATAGAATTCGTTTTCTAAGCATCAGCAGATGAGAACATGATATAGATCAATGTATAGACGACATCAAAGCAAAAATATCATACATTAAATAATGAATGGTATACGTTATTTAGGGAAAAAAATACATTGGAATAATACATTAAACAACGTATTTGGTACGTTAATTTCAATGTATAAAGGACATTAAAGCAATGAATGTTGAACATTCTTTAATGTATAATTATACATAAGATAACGAATTTGATACGTTAGTTAATAAACGGTATACATGGTTTCAATGTATAGGTTACATTAAAGCAATAATTGCTATACATTCAATAATAAATATTATTATTAATTTATGAACGGTATACATGGTTTCAATGTATAGGTTACATTAAAATAATGAATGCTATACATTCAATTATGAATATTATACGTAAAATAACGCATTTGGTGCGTTAATTTATAAACGGCATACATGGTTTCAATGTATAGGTTACATTAAAGTAATGAATGCTATACATTCAATAATGAATACTATACGTAAAATAACGCATTTGGTACGTTAATTTATAAACGGTATACATGGTTTCAATGTATAGGTATCATTGAATTAATGAAAATTGTACATTCAACAATAAATACTATACATACAATTACGCTATTTATACGTTATTTTATGAATCAGATACATTGGATAAATGTTTGGATGACATTAAAGCAATGAATATTTTGCATTAAATAACTAATTGTGTACATTGATTAATGAATGAGATACATTACTTTAATGTTTAGGAAACATGAATTTATAGGAATTTGTACATTAAACAATGAATTCCATACGTTGTTCGATGTACAAGGTACATTGTAAATAATGTATTTGATACTTTCTATAATGAACAAAAAACATTATTTAAAGATAAATTTCATTAATGCCCGTATTATATACTCTTGTTTTATGTGGATAAATACATAGTTATTAATGTACAGCTTCATTAATTAATGAACGAATTCATTTAATGATGAAGAAAACATTATTTAATACAAGACGTTGATAAATAATGATCGAGCATACGTTAAAACAATGTACTTTTACATCGGCTGAGAAATAATGTACAAATGCTGTTATTAATGCACTTTTTTATTAATACTACGTACCTTTTTGGTTCAGTGTATGGTGAAACATTTTAAGCATAGTCATAATTCCTTAAGTACGTTCAAAAAAAAACAGTCGAACTATAGAACATATTTTTTTTACTGACTTGACATTGTGTTTTATTGCTTCTCAAAGTACTTAGACCGACCATACCATCAAATAATTCAGTATAAAGTGTGATTTTAATCCAATTTCTATTTCTAATAAGAGTAATTCAAAACCCACTTAGAAGTACATAGTTAGTTCTTGTACTTGAAATTCTTAAAAGTTAAGCTCGATTAAGAAAGTAAAATAATTCAAATAAAGTACTTAAGTGTACTTTTCAAGAAAGGATTTCCTAAATCTAATACATAAACCAATTTAAGGTTGGTTCGTTTAATTTTCCACAAGTATGGGTATATGACATTTAATTTTACTAAATGAAACTTCGTTTTAGTACCTAGTTATAATGTTTAATAGCTACATAATAACCTCAAAGACAAACTTTTTTCATTGTCAGTCAGTCAACTGGTCGTAATTACCATGAATATTGATGTCATACATTTCTCTTTAATTTTGACAAAAAAAAAATATCAAAAGTCACGTTTTCAACTAAGAATATAATGTTTAGAGATTCATCTTTTTATGGGGTTAATTTTAATTCGTTTTTTTTATGGAAAGTTTTTCTCGGTGGTGTTAATGAATGTTGATTCTTAACCTTGAATAATAATTGAATAGTTTCCTTAAATCATTAAATGTCAAGCCGTAACATAGTAGGTTACTTTAATGATTGCATTAAGGAAATTTCACTAATATAGTGATTATAGACATACGATTGTGTATGTACCGAAACCAAGGTCTTGTAAATCCTATAGCATTAGGATAATACCGTCATACCATACGTAGGCCTGCGCAGCTCTGCTTTTATAAATAAACATCGACCTATAGCCTATCGAAATGTATGGGTTTTTGCTTTTGAAATTATCTAGGACATATTAAGGTACATTTACATTTTTACCTTGCGACTTACGATGGCGGTCCAATAAGTACCTAGCCTCACCGCCCGATGGTGCCAGTATCGCAAGAGAGATGTACTATCGTCTAGTATATTCTCTTAGACGGCTTTCGCGCGGGAAATCGCTAGCGAAATCAAAGAGCACTTTTGGATGCTGTGTACGGTGAAGTACACGTTTTTGATGAACCCCGAAAATGGCTACCACGGAGCATAACGTGTGAACGTGTCAAAAATCCACGTCTGTGGCAGACCGCCGCCGCCGATTGAAGGTGCGCGAGATAGCTGAAACAGGAGGCACCTCAAAAGACCGCGTGGGTCATATCCTCCATGAAATTTTGGTCATGAGAAAGCTGTCGGCGCGATGGGTGCCGCGTTTGCTCTCTCCGGCCAACAAGCGCAACCGTGAGTACACGGCCAAATTGGTCGAATTGCACTATGAACTGCTGCCCCATCCACCGTATTCTCCAGGCTTGGCCCCGTGCGACTTTTTTTTTTGCTTGCAAACTTGAAAAAATCACTCGCCGGGCAGAAATTTGAGCCGAATGAGGAGGTTATCGCCACCACGGAGGCCTACTTTAAAGAAGTTGGAGCATCGCTGAATCAAGTGTATCGAGCTAAAAGAAGACTATGCTGAGAAATTAATCGCCACTTTAAAAAAAAAAAAAAAATATCTTTTGTACGCTAAGTCTTATCGGACCGCCCTCATAGATTATTTTCTGCTAATGTGGTCTTTTGCTTGCGATATAAATGTAAATAGGGAAATCTTTTATTCATGCAAACGAACTCGAAATTTTAATCAAACTTCATATTTTTTGGTTAAAAATTTGTGTTTACAATGGCGCAACATTTTAAACAGCCTATTATTAAGGTATTAGTATGATACTACTTAACAATTTGCTAAATTTATAGTAGTTTACTAACTCATTCTTATTTTAAACATTTTCTAACTAATATCGTACTAAAAGAATTTTCTTAATAAATTGCTTCTGAACACACCTAAAATAATGACATTTCGTGTAAGAAAGTAATTACACGAACCTTTTTTTATGTTTACAAATGTCAAAGAGTCATATGAAGCTAGCACGATACTAAAAAAATAAAGTAGGTATTCGATGATTTTAACTTTAATAAAAGGGTAGAGAAAGTATGATGTTATATTCGATTAAAATTCGCAAATTCGTTGTTTTAACCTAGTATCATACTAAAACAGCTTTAGCATCGTACTAACTCAACTAAAATTTTGCGCCAATGTTTTGAAAAACTACTGTCATATTTTTCGTTTATCATTGAATTTTTTTTTAACCTTGAAAGTTTACCGTGCGATGTATAGAAAATGTTGATTGACTAAACCGATTTTGATTTTGTTTTTGTATGTTTGTTTAAATTTTGTAAACAACTTCAATTCCTACACATCTTCAAAGATTAGATAAATTTTATAGAGAAATATTGTTCTTGCTTAAATTCCCTAGCTGCTTTCGGAATGCTTAAATTGGAAATATGATTTTTTTACCGGATTAAAGTAAATGTTTAAAAGGAAATCGGTTGAAAAGCTATATTTATAGTTTAAACACAATACTTTTTTTTTTTATTTTTGGCTTAAATTCAAATTAAGTTCTAAATTTCTTAAATCATAAAATATATCTATTTATCGTTAATGTTATGTCAAAGAATATATCGTAAGTTAAATTTTCGAAAATTCACATATTTTTTCCATCAAAAATGAATTTGAATGTTGGAAAAAATTATACAAGAAAGCAATTATTGTATTGAAGCCTAAAATCTATATATATAAAAATCAATGCCACTTTTCGTTGTGTTTCTATAACTCAAGAACGGGCTTACCTATCCAAACCAAATTTTATGGTTTTATTTGGACTATTTAGTAGATGGTTTATGTGAAGTTTGCACAAAATCGGTCGAGTGCTTCTTCATTTATCACATTTTTTTGTAACAAATGAATTCAATAAATGTCGGATCATTTTGTTAGTGGGGATTTTGCTGTCAAATTGAAACTTATATTTTTAATTTGATTTATTCTTTTTTATATGAAGGAATAATGCCACAAGCCGGGCGAACAAATATAGGTTGGCGAACGCGTAATGCAAATAATGTGGCATTACTAAGTCGATCACAGACTGCAGATGAACGCGCACAAGCTGTAAACGTAATGAACGAAATAGATCTGTTGACCCTGTACCTGTACTGAACCTTGCACGCCGATCACGAATACGTCGTGCTGCTCTTTTGGCTAAAATGATGCGTGCTGCTTTTAATTACAACAGTCCACATCATTGTGATGCGGCTAACTTTCCACGTGAAAAGCCCGGCATGTGTTGTGCTAATGGCAAAGTGAGATTTCCAGCATTAGAAACTCCAACCAAACCATTGTATTCATTTATTTTTGGGACATCTCAAACGTCGAATCACTTTTTGATCCATATTCAACAACACAATTCGGCATTTCAAATGACCTCTTTTAGTGCTACTAAAATTATTAGAGATAATTATGCCGACGTTTAAGGTAAATACTTCAACATATTTGTCCCATGTTTATATCAATCTGAATCATAAAGTATTCGATAGTTTTAAAAATTCTGATCCAAGATCTACCTAAAATTGCATACATGTTACAGATTCAGGGCCAGATTTATCATCAAGCTGGTTCGTTATTACCATACTTCGACGCTGATCATCGATTTTTGCAAATTTATTTTATTAGTGATGAAAATCGTGAATTGGATCAACGTTGTGCAATTGTTTCGAATACAAGACGAGAAATTATTCGTGAGCTACAAAGGTTTTTCCATCAGCATAACGCATTAGTTCAATTGTTAAAAATTGCTCTCGATCGTATGCCATCTGATAATCACAAAATCGTAATAAGGGCTGATAGAACACCTGTTGGAGAGCATGCAAGGCGATTCAATGCACCCACAATTGATGAGGTTGCAATTGTAATTCTTGGTGATCAGTTTCAATCCCGTGATATCTGATATTGTACTTCATCGCAGAAATGAACATGTTGCAATTCATGTTTCGGAACTTCATCGTATATGACACAATCATGCAAGCCGTTCCCAATAATGCAGGTGGATTATATTTCTTGGATGCGCCTGGTGGTACAGGCAAAACGGTCGTGATGTCATTGATTTTAGCTATTCTAAATATTCGATCGGAACAAAAAATTGTATTGGCACTTGCATCTTCGGGAATTGCTGCTACATTATTAGAAGGTGGTCGGACTGCACACTCTGCACTAAAATTGCCATTGAATGTACAGGTGATTGAAACTCCAACTTGCAATATTTCGAGAAATTCTGCTATGGCAAAAGTTCTGCGATTAACGCCAATTATTTTATGGGATGAGTGTACAACAGCGAATAAAAAATCACTAGAAGCATTTAATCGAACAATGCAAGATTTACGTGGTAATCAACAGTGTTATGAATCAAGATGAGGCAATGAATTATCCAATTGAATTTTTAAATTCATTGGAACTAGCTGGTATGCCACCGCATTGCTTGAATTTGAAAGTTGGTTCTTTGATCATATTATTGCGAAATATTAATCCACCAAAACTGTGTAATGGCACCAGATTGGCAGTGAAAAAGTTATTGCCAAATTTGATTAAAGCTACGATCTTAGCTGCTAAATCAAAAGGAGAAGTTTGTTTGATACCACGTATCCCTATGATTCCAACTGATATGCCATTTGAGTTCAAACGATTACAATATCCTGTGCGTTTATCATTTGCGATGTCCATCAACAAGGATCAAGGGCAAACACTTCAAGTTTGTGGAGTTAATTTGGAGGAATCATGTTTTTCACATGGTCATTTTTATGTTGTCTGTTCCAGAGTCGGTACTCCCAGCCGTTTGTTTATTCATGCCCAAAATGGAAAAACAAAGATTATTGTTTATCCAAACGTTTTGGATTAAGTTTTAAAATAGCTAGCAATTAATAAAATATTTTTTTGTTTGAATAAATGAATTTGATGTTGCAATTAGTTTTTTTTTATTATTTCACTTTATACGTAGCGAAGCACGTACCGGGCCGCTAGTTATTCATAAATAGGTTCTTATTCGGAATTCCCCCCCCCCCACAAATTGCACTTTTTTTTTTTTTTTTTTTTCAACGTTTATTTGGCAAAATTTTGCCATTTAAAAATTCATAACAATATTTTTACATTCTACATACCTTTAAATAAATCTATTCTTGACATAATCAACTAAATTTTTTTTTAATTTTCGTAAATTATTTTCCAATTTCAATGCTGTTTGAGATTGAATTATATATGTTACAAGGTTCAGTACAGGTACAGAGGGTCAACAGATCTACATATTTCGTGCATTACGTTCACTGCGATGCATAAGCTTGTGCGCGTTCATCTGCAGTCTGTGATCGACTTAGTAATGCCACATCATTTGCATTACGCGTTCGCCGACCTATATTTGTTCGCCCGGCTTGTGACATTATTCCTTCATATAAAAAAGAATAAATCAAATTAAAAATATAAGTTTCAATTTGACAGCAAAGTCCCCACTAACAAAATGATCCGACATTTATTGAATTCATTTGTTACAAAAAATGTGATAAATGAAGAACCACTCAACCGACTTTGTGCAAACTTCACATAAACCATCTACTAAATAGTCCAAACAAAGCCATAAAATTTGGTTTGGATAGGTAAGCCCGTTCTTGAGTTATAGAAACACAACGAAAAGTGGCATTGATTTTTATATATATAGATTATTCGATAAATATTTATATTACGAATGTTTATATTCTTTATCAGATTTGCTTGAATTTGCAAAACTTTGTTTATTTACCCTATAAACTTCTCTATTCTCATAATTTTCTCTATCTATCAACAGTTAAAATTTTCTTGTATTTTTTTTTGTATATATTTGAATTCAAATTCAAGGGCATAGCTGTTGTATCGTATGTTTTACTTATCTGTTAATCTATGCTCTCTTAAATTCTTCTTCTTAAGCTAATCATGTAAAATTATTTTTATACTCGTCCACTTGGATCGAAACCATACTAAGGGTAACATCAATAAATAATTATTATAACGTGGTAACATTCGCTTATTTTTTTCTTGTTGCTGCATATATTTGGAGTTTACCTAGTGTACAGTCGCTTTTAGGTTTTGATACATTTTTTTCTCGTTTCAAAACATTTCATGGTCCTAAATTCGAGCCGGATATATATTTCTTTTCGGATATTTTTCCACAATTCGTTTTTTAATAATTATACAGTCCATTTATTAATTTCGGAGCGGATTATTTTGTGAAAATTAGGAAAAACTGTGACGTATTTTCGCGTAGCTGAACAAAAATTGTATTCATGGGAATTAGATTAAACTTCGAATTGGCTTCAAATTTCCAGTGCGTTTCTTTTCCTTACAAAATTCGAGGCTTCGTTGTTTAGTGCGTAATAATCCTTTGCTTACGAGCATTGATTGAAATAACCAATTATTTAAATAATTGCAATCCATTTTCATTGTTTTGAATTTATACTCTCCATATACAATGCCTGAGAAACCTTCGCTTTCCGCGCTTCGGTTAATTCGTGGTCACCTCAAGGGTTCCTTGACAAAGCTTGTCAAGTTCACAGAATCCATTGATGAGAATGTATCGCTTGGAGATTTAGACGTTCGTTTGACCAAGGCAACAAGTTTATGGGATGAATTCAATGCTTCCCAATCAAGCATATACGAATTCGCAGAGGAGGAGGGCTACGTAGACCCAGTCCCAGAATATGAAGAGTTTGAAACGAAATATTTGATGGTGCAGTCTATTTTAGTTTCGTCGATAAGAGAACGTAACAATATTGAGAAGAACAGAGACGTCGTAGGCCAGTTAGCTGATCAGCAAAAACTTTTATTGGAAACTTTGGGAAAAAGGCATTCTTCGGAATCCAAATCGGATTTTTTTCTTCCCAAAATCCACATCGAACCATTTTCCGGTGAATATCAGGAGTGGCCGTCCTTCAGGGACATGTTCGAAAGCGCCGTTCATACTAAAACAAATTTGTCACAGATTCAGAAATTTCTTTTCTTAAAATCTTGTCTTCGTAACACTGCGTTAGGTCTTCTTAACCATCTTCCGCTTACCAATTCTACATACGAAGAAGCTTGGAACAGGCTAGTAAAGCGCTATGATCGACCTCGTTATATCGTAAACGGGTACATAAAATCATTTATGGAATTACCAACTACAACAGTCTCTAGTGTCAGTGGCCTGCGCAAAATATCTAATGGAGCAGATGAAATCGTAAGAGGTCTTACGGCGATAAATTCACTGACCAGAGATCCGTGGATTATTTATATTTTATTGAATAAACTAGACTCTGAAACTCGCAAAGCGTGGTCAGAAGATAGTAGTACCTCAGACAATCCTACGATCGATGAGTTCCTGGATTTTTTGGAACGTCGTTGTGATGCTTTAGAAAGCGCACACTCTAGCTCTCGCGTAAATCATAAGCCTAGGAATTCCGGTGTTAAAAGTATGCATGTTTCGTCATCCTCTTGCATTAAATGTAATGCTTCTCATGGGCTTTTTCAATGCCCAGACTTTCTTGCTATGCAAGTAAATTTTCGAAGAGATTTCGTTAAATCTAACAAGGTTTGTTTCAACTGTTTGCGACCTGGCCATTCTTCACAGAAGTGCTTATCTAAATTTCGGTGCTCGGTCTGCAAATCTCGCCACCATAGTTTAGTGCACGACGATTCGGTGTACGTAAACCATAATGCAAATCAACCTGCCAATACAGCTGTGAGCAATTCCTCTAATGCAAGCCAGATTCGTGAGTTTATTCCTCAAACTAATTTAAATAATTCTTCGACTTCAAATGCATTTCTCGTCAACAACTATTCGCTCAACGTCGGAGAATATATACCGCAGACTTTGCTGCCAACTGCTATCGGTAAGGTGAAAGATATACACGGTGTATATAGGGAAGTTCGGATCCTCGTAGATTCTGGCTCACAAGTTTCTTTCGTTACGGAGTCTTGTGTCCAACGACTTGGCCTAAAAAGGAGAAACGCTCGTATTCCCATTAGCGGCATTGGATCTACCAATGCTGGTAAATCTAGAGGCCTTTTATCGTTGGCAATATCATCCGAATAAGGTCCCATAAATATTAAGTCTAAAACTGTACCCGTTCTAAAAAATAAAGTACAGTATGCTATTGATTACAAGTAAAAACCATATTTTTGGACAATTAAGTTGTGCGAAATTATTAATTAACTTTTTTATAACATTAAGGCAAGTAATTAATTTGAAAAGAACAACTTCATAATCATACTTATATGAAAAACTTAATTTTAAAAGAAACCCATATCTTGCAAAATGCTGCTTAAAACTGCTTTTAAAAACTACTTCTTTATTCGCTTAACTAAAGTTGATTCCATTTTAGTATATATAAACATTCTTGTTTGTACTTATGTAAATGTTTTTCTGTTTCTAACAATCTTGCTAAAAGAAAAATTAAACAAATTTGTACTTATAAACACTTTCTCTTTAAAAAAATACATTTCTTATTACATTAAATAATAAATAAATCTTTCACACCTTAAAATACATTTACTTTTTGCCAATGAACAAGTTGATACATATGACCCAGTCGTGCATTTTTTTTTGTATTATTTCTCTGAAACTATATTTCTTCGAATATATGTATGTATGTTCATATATGCATGTACTCTTTAACTCCACTAGATGTACTCTTAGCAATTTTTTTCACTTATCAACCTGTCAATTTAAATCATATTTTAAATCTTTAAAGGTACATACCATACCTACGAGTATGTATTTAGTCGCAATGCATTTTTGCAAACAATTTTGACATTGTTTAATGCCTATGTAAGTTGTCTTTAGCTACCAATATCAATTTACTCTACTCACCCATGAAACATGTTTATTTAAATGCCACTTTACCTATAAAAGAAAACACTGCAAAGATACGTCACTAAACGACGACGCACCTTTTACTTAACATCGAGGTCAAGGTCATTGCAGAGCGTCGATATTAACCTCGATATATGTACTATGTATGTATGTATACCAAAAGCATACTCAAGCTCAAATGAACAGACAATCATATTATTGCGGTCTTTTCGTTTAATTGTTTTGTAAATAAAAATGTACGTCAATGTTCTAACTGTAAAGTGCATTTAAAATTTCAAGATTTTTTTTTTAATTTATTTACGAGTATGTCAAACTTTGATTTTATTTATTTTCCATTTCTTATGAAAATAATGACGCATTGTGCTTTTTCAAAATAAAATTGTCCATCTTTCGTTCAATTAAAATGGCAACTACGAAACTATGTATAAATATAACTAATAATAACAATAAATCGTTGGTTACAGCGTATACGAGTAGTTAAAAGATAATTACATAAACAAAACAAAAAAAAACTGGTTCATAAAAAACAAAAAAAGTTTCTTATCCTTAAAATTAAAAAAAAATTAACATGCATAGGTATCTTACAGTTTACACTAGATGATAGAAGTTATTCCGTGTTTTATGTTAAGAGTATAATACAAAGACTCACAGTTTGGCATGTATTTTATAGATACACTTCAGTTTAAGTTTTCTTGACAGAAGATAACATGACTGAATTTGAACTTTTTAAAATAACAGTTAAATAATTTGTATTTTTCACAGTAATTATAACGAGTGATATTTAAAAAGCTATCGGAAATTAAAAAAAAAAACACACACAAAACAGATAAATGCATGAAATCTTTATATAAATCGATAGTACGGTCGATATAATGGTTAGTGCGTTGGACTGTCATGCGGAAGGTCTCGAGTTCGATTCTCAGCCGCTGCAAGAAAGTTTTTTTTCAGGGGTGTACTGCCTCTTGCGAGGAATTGACAAATTCTCCAAGAGTATCTCTTGTCATGGAAAGTGCTGCTCATTAGCCGTTCGGAATCGGCAGAAAATTGTAGGTCCCCTCCGTTCCTGGTAACACTCACCCAGGAATGGTTGAGAGTTGTAAGTCACTAGGTCCTGGTTCACTTCGAGCTGTTGCACCACCAAATTTATTTATTTTTTACTATAGAATGAATGTTAAATGCTTCAAGGAACTAGAATACAAAATGGAGAAATTCACCTGAGAAACGATTATCTGTGACATAGAGGTAAATAAACAAAAAATTTCTTAATCGTTGTTGTTTATTTGTAGCAAATGCGTGCTCTCATATTAAAAGTAGTGTGTTTTATTTGTTCGGGATTAAATAATCGCGCAGCAAAAAAATCACAAATGAGTCGATGTTAATAATTTGTGGCGACCGCGATTTTTTAATCGCCTCAAAAAAAATTGCAAGTGCGTTCCTAGCCTTACTTGAAACGAAACAAAATTTTAGAACTACTTCTCTCAGAATGAGATTACTCCCGTCCAAATACCTACGACTCCTTTCAAAAAGGAGGTTATATTGCGCAATAATTTTTTTGAAAAAAACATCTAGCGCTTTTTAAAAATGCATGCTTCTTTAGATTTTATTTTTTTTTAACTAAATTGTCAAAATGAAGCCAAGATGTAATGTCACAAATGTCTGAAATTTTTGAAGTTTCTATTTAATTTTTAATAGTGTATCAGTAAAATCGTTACCCACTTTCATATTAAAAAATTCAACTAGGTATTTAGTAAAGATTTATGTCTCTTGAATTTTCTTCATTGCAAATAACATATGCACACAGCTCTATGTTAAGACCTCGCAGTTTTAAGAAAAAAACCCCTTGACGACATTTTCATTCAAAAGTGACAAATAGCGGGGAAGTCATTTTTATAAGTCAGGTCTCTCGAAACTTGCAAATAGCAAGTGAAATCATATTGCTTTCAACCCAGAAAATATAGCTCCACACAGATTCCAACAACAACAGAAAACAACCAACGCCATACTGTTTGCTTAGCAAAAAGTCAAAGCAAACTATCGACTTTCGTGATAAAGTTTTATGCACATAGATAATATACCAATGATGATCTTACGTCTCGTCGTCTTCGTCTTTGTCAGTGTTGACTGTTGATTGCCATCTACACCACAAACAAACAATATCCCACCATAGCAGAACATCCACCAGTTCTCTAAGTAGCGGAGGGATGCAAAAGTTGGTTTCAAGCCCACAAAGAGACTATTGCGCAAAAATATCGTTTTTTTGTCTTAAGATCGAATGCGTTTTGAGTTGTTTTCTATGAGTGCACACATGGCTGGTTCTTGACTAAATGGAAGCCTTTTGTGTATATTTCTTAGTATAGTGACGGAATCATCTTTTTGATTTTTCATAATGTAAAGTATGAAGGAGCCCGCAAGTGCTGAGATATAACTTACTTTTACCATTTATCAAAAACGGTTTCAACAATTAATATATTTTTTTTAGCGCCCTAAATTAAGTCTGGGCCAGGAACAAGCGCTTCTTATTAACCCAGCCTAAGACCAGCCCCGAAGCGCACACGACTTGAAATTTGTAGTTTGTAGATACTTTGAATCAGCTGCTCGCTCTGCCTGCAAAAGGTATATCTCATAAATGCTTGGTACTAACCAAGCCGACGACAACAACGTCTCTCTACAGCTTGGTGTTTTTGTAAATAAAGACTTAAAAATCGGATCAGTTCGATTCGGACTCGCGTCGTCGATATTTCGCATTTGGTATCCGGCAGTTTATAGATATTTTTTCTCTTTGTTTGTTTGTGTTTTTTTCTTGAGAAATGGGTGTATTTTATGAGATGAATATTAGTTAAAAAGCACAACTTGTACCCAGCCCCCTACACGAAAAAATAAAAGAAAAGTTGTGCAATATAAGTTTTGGCGTGGTTTTTGCATCACTTTGAAGAAAATAAAAATAGTTGTTTTAAAAAAGAAATTAGTTTTTGTTTGTGTGTAAAAGAAAATCTGTCAAAATAGCGGTGTTACTTTGTTCCAGGATTGTGGGGTACATCATGCGGAGGTTCCTGCGATCCGCTATGATTGTCTTCAGTTGGTTTGTTGTGCCCTACAGCCGTTTTACCAATATGAAAACTGCCCGCCAGAAGCTGCCACCGATCAAGAGTCACCTGCTCGAAATACCTGCCGTGGATTTGGCCAAACTTATTCGCACAAAAAAGGTGAGTTATATATGTATCCTCCGCTTAAACCTATTTTTTTTATCTAACAAAAGAAAACATTCAGACAAAGATGCAGCAAGTAGCATACCGTGCGGCTGCGTAGCTGATGTGCAATGCAGGAAAATGTTGCATAAAGCACATCAAGGCACGGCGTGTTGTGTAGTCTGTTAGGTTGTTGGGTAACTATCATTACCGTGCAACTAGTTTGTGACCAGAAAATTCGAAATTATTTTTGTTTTCTTTTATTTTTCATCAAAATCTATTAAATGTAGGAAAATTAAAAATTGCCACATGGATTTTTACTTTGATTTTTTTTTGTGGTTATTATTTTTCTTTTTTTTTATCTTCTTTAAAAGATGCCCCATTTATTTCGTTTTAATCGTTTTGTACAAAAACATGAAAGAGAGATGAGTTTGTATCCAACGTGGTTACCACTTTGATATATGTAGTTTTGTGGGAATTTTAAATGCTAGATAATAGATATATTGGACTTTGATAGATGTGTACTAATATCAATTTTTAATTTGTATTAAATACATCATGCTAGAACTTAAATTTATCTGTTAGATAATATAATTGCAAAAATAAGTTTAGTTGAAAATTACAGTTTAAGCCTAGTACGCAGATCGAGCAAAGACAAATTTTATCTCTACAATTTTAATCTCTACAAAACTTTTCCAAAAGTCGCGCAAAAGTTTGAATTTGATGAGATAAAAAATAATTTATTGTGTTTTGGAGTGTATCTATGGAACGGGTTGTCTTACAAAAGTCGTTCATACATTTTTGGAATTTCCTCTTGATGCCTTAAAGAGAAGCATCAACACCTTTTACATAAAACCAGTTTTGACAAAAATCACTTTCGGAAATACGGTGGCTGTCAAAATTTGTCCCGCAAAATAATGCTTGTATCATTCTTTTTCCTGGCAAAATTTAGTGGAGACATTTTGAACAGCAATGCACAATAGTATGAATTTTGCACGCGAACTTCATACTGCTCGGAAAAATATCCAAGACAAAATTTGTCCCAGGAAAGACAATGTATGGGAGACAAAATTTTTCCCGATCTGCGTACTAGGCTTCAAGTTTTAAAACTTTATTTGAATGGGCTAATGATACTGTTTAAACAGAACTAAAATTTCTTTTAGTTGGTCTTAATTATTAATGTTTTGAGATTTAAATTTAGTAGGTAGTACCCCTTGGAGAAAAGGTTATTGGGTTGTACTGCCATTACTCCTTACAAAACGCATGGAACGATGGTAGAGACTTTAGTCAGTAGGCCCTGTGATGATGATGTGACTTTTTAGTGGGCACCCTGTCCCCACTTTCGGTATCATGACATGAGGTCTACAACTCCAAAGGTGTGTGCACATCAAAGAAACATTTCAGGAAACATTGTTTTTCTTAAATTTACTCTAGTCAGAGAACAAAACACGATTCCAGAATGACAAATCCGTCTTTTGGTACCTCCTTATAAACTCTTTCTCTTGATTCGCTTTTTCTTGTTGATATAAGGTTTTTTTTATTGCAATTCTTCCATGAAAATTACTTTTTCGCAGCACTGTTCTTACGGTTTCAGGGTGAATATCTTATTGCAAGTATTTCCTTACCTCCGCCGTCAGCTTTGGTGCACTTATTTGGTTTTTTTTTTTTAACTTATTATAATATCCAACGTTCATCGCCTGCAGTGAACTTTTTTGGTTTTCAAGATTTTTGTAAATTTTCAACAGATTTTGTTGTTTTGAACCATTTTATGATGTCTGCTACCGTAGACTTGATTTTTTTTACAATTTCTGCAATAGCACGTACAGAGTTACCTTATTCAAAATGTCTTATCACTATTTTTCGCACTTCATCGTTGTATATCCACGTTGTTTTTCCATTTTGACCTTCTTAATAATAACGCATAAAATTCAAATCGAATAAACGGAATTTTAAGAACCTAACAGCCCGATTCTCCCCCTTGTGAGGAGTCACAAGTCACAAGGTCTTGTGACTATTCCTTGTGAGGAATGTTGTGATTCGATAACATTTTGGTATTCTCCCCCTAATCGTCACAAGAAAACTCACAACGAAATTCACCACAGCATGGTGAGATTTTTAAATGTCATTATTTGAACAGCTGATTATTCAAAACGAAGAAAATATAAAACGCAAGTTAACATTATTATATTTTATTGTTATTATTATTAAATAAACTGACTATCGTGAGGCTTCAAGCTCTGATATCCCAGCATAAAGTTTCCGAAAGCGACAAGACTTTATAAATGTATTGTTTTGGAATGGTTCATTTGTATCTCTCAAGTTTTCAAAAGCCGTCGGCGCTGCAAACTTCTTGATACGATTAGTTTCTTAAAAAAAATTTGTTTATTTAAAAATGTTACTTTTCATTTTCGTGGGAAAGATCACTAATAATATTCACTAGAGCACTTCCATTTTTGTGTACTCATAATTATTCACAAATCTAGAAAATTTTCTTACAAAATATGCTGAATGACAATCCAAGAAATATTAAACATTTATGAGTTGTGACCTGTTCTGAAGGAGATCACAGTTTCGATTGTTTTTGTGACTCTCACAAGTTGTGACTGAGCGGCAGAATTCGAAAAAGTCACAAAATCAATTTCACCTCTTTTTGTGACTTGTGAGGCATCACTGACTTTGGGGAGAATCGGGCTGTAAAAGTGTTATATTTGTCCCGTAAAAAGAAAAAAATGAGTATACCACAGGATGTCCCATTTCTTTTTTGATAGTTAATTTGCGATTGTTTTCTTTTAAATTAAATTTCCATGACAATTTGTTAATAAAAATGAAATTTTTGCTAAATATCCAGAGTTTATAACAAAAACTATGTATAAATGCAGAAATACGCTATTTTCAAACCTTCATCAATTTTATTTTGTGATTTAAAGAGAAAAAACTTATGTGTCTGTTCTTTTTTTTTGGTCTACTGTAATTTGTTTAGTTGAATTTCCACAAATCATATTAATTTTTTTTTTCAAGAATCGGAAGTTTTAACCATCCCTTATTTTTTGAAAACAAAAAACCAACAGCAAGCGCTTAAAAACTAGTTTCATTATCCCAAAGCAAGAAAATAGTTTAAAATCCAAATAAAGTCGAAATTCTAATTGGTTTTTGAAAGGTAGAAAGTCTGCTTGGACACTGCAAACAATTTTGTAGTGGCAGTTACAGCTTTGCATAATATTTCCAACGAAAGAAATCTGTCAAGTAAATACTCTAACGCCGAATTTCACAGTATACACTTACCAGAAAAACTTGCACTTTTGTTTTCGATATTTGTAATTTATGGATACTTTCGCCCAACATGGGAGACTTATTCAGGTAGTTGTATACTGCGGTAATGGGCCTTTGTACCTGTCCTTTTTTCGCACTTCCAGTGCTATTCCTGTGACTGGTATAGAAGACCTCAGGAATGTACTTGCAAAGACTTTGACACTCAAAAAACATAATTACAAGTGCATAAGGGTTATTATGTTATTTTTAGTTTTTGACGGGGAAATTGATTTAGAATCGATTCCAATTACCCATAGATACTTCGACTTTGAAAATAAATTTGTTTTTGGAGCTCTTGAAGAATGTTAACTCCTCTATTTTAAGCTCATGGTTTCGTTTCTTACCGGAGTCGCGGAACTGGAGACTTTACCGAATTCTGTAACTTATTCTTCGTACTTATCATCTGCGAAATACATTGATTCAAATACCTCCATCGGTATACTCTCATTAAAGGCTTCTTGTGTGGCTTTCAATAATGATCTTGTCTTCTATGAATTTTTTTAGTATGTCTCTTACGATAAGGTCATCTTCCGTAAGCTATGTAGTTGCCTTTATGTTTTCAGCAACATACTTCCAAGCGTTTTTTTTACTTCATATATACATACATATACATATTAATACTATAAGAGAAGTTTTGAATTTGGAAAAAATCGAACTCAAGAAGATTTTGATCAAAGTTGAAATTATGATTATAGATAACACGAAAAGGTGAGTTCTTCAATTCCGTCTGTCTATATGTCTGTACCTCGACTGTAGCCTAAGCCGTTGAAGCGATTATCTTCAAACTTGGTATTTAAGGTTCTTCGGTGATTTCCTAGAGGAGAAATTGAGATTTTTTTTGGCTCCAAAACTAACGGTACCTGCCCTACAGCTGTTATGCTGAAACCGGCTATTAAGATTTTGATAAAAGAAATTAGATGTGCTTTTATGGATATGGACTATAATTTGGTCAAAAAAATTGTATGTACAGTACCTGAAATAGAACGGTTTTTTTATTTTCGATTCTCTGATTAACGGCTCAAACAATTTTGACTCAAAATTTGTGTCAAGGAGCTTCTATGTACTTAAAATAATATTGTTTTTAAAAATTTTCTTAATACAAGTTTTTGTATTTTTGAAAACAAAACAAACATTTTTTTTGAAAAATCAATATCTTGAAAACGAGTTGACGATTAGCTTATGAAATTATTTCCTAAAATGAATATTTTTACATACTTTAAATTGACAACCCAAATTTTATTTTAGAAAAATTTTAAAGAAATTTCTTATATAAAAAATTAATTTAGTAATAAAAAGATTTTTTAAACCTTTTTTGCACAAATCAGACTTTTCTAGAAATCAGAGGGCAATTTTATGTATTTGAACATTTTTCTCAAATTATATCCATTTTTCTATATTTGTAAGCAATAAATCATGAAGTACTCTTATATAAGAGCATGTACGACTGTTCATGCGATCCATGTCTTTATCATGTTCTAATAATTTTTCTGGTCATCAATAATATGTAGTAGATGGATACGTAATAGTTCTTTTTTTCCGGTTTTGACCAATTTTTTTGCCTTTATCACTTGTAATTAATTTACCTGTGCATCTACTCGTATAATTACGAAAAGAGGAATATTCGTTGCTTTTTTTCGTATGTACCTATGTTCTATGTATTATATTAAATTTCTTACCATTTTTTTTTTCTCAGAAAAACCCTAAACAAAACAGCGCACAGTTTGAATTTATTTTTGGTTTTGAAGTTCGAAACGTAAAAAATTGATAGAAATTTAAAGCAGAATAATTTGTTAAACTATTGGTTTTCTTAGCACAGGTAACAAAAGATCTGTGTATATTTAAAGTACAGACGCAAAACTGTGTAAATCAAGTTTTTAGCTAAAAGCTATGTATGTTATAAATCTATTCAGCTTATAGACGTTTCAAACTTAAGTAAACATTTTCTGTTAGGTGGCAACTATGGATGTGACATGTGTTTGTATTTCAATCTGATCTCGATTTTAATCGGTGAGTTGAGATACATTTTAGGCACATTTATTTTGAGGTCAGAATTAAATTGTCGTATATTGTAATTACAATTTAAATAGAGAAATCACCGCTGTTGCAAGTGTAATAGTGAACTACTTGATTCTCTTGCTTCTGTCCACAAATTATTATTCGTTTCACAAAAGTTCATTAAGATAATACGTTTAACTATGGAATTTCATAATTCAATTGTCTCGTTTTATCAAGATGTGGATTTTAATTTATATACATATAGATACTTGTGCGTTATTTACTTATAGACTTGGTTGTGGGCTTTACAAAATGACAAATTGTGATGAAAACTCTTAGTATACTAACTTAAAAGAGATGGTAAAAATTTATTTAACTTTAACTTAATAAGTATGTATATATGTATGTTGACATAATATTTGTAATAAGCTTACTTAGTTATCTTAAGAATACCCTATAGAAGGTTTATATATTATTCTAACAGTAAGAAAAAGGACTATGAGATTATTTGTTTTTTTTTTTTTGATATTCGATAAAAATGTTTACAATTCTTATTTTGTTCTTATTAAAAGCCATTTTTTTATTTTCAAGAGATTAAAAATTATTCGCTTCATGATATTTCGCCTTCGAAGAAAATTTAATAGAAAAGTTTCAACAAACGCCCGGAAAGTATGTACATATATGGGACATTTCCAAGTATGATAGGACAAGTCTAATGTAAATTTTAGTAGAGTTGTTTGAAATACGGGGATAACGTAAATATGAAGACCACACCTTGATTCGAAACCTATATTATAGTACATGGGTAATTCTTTTACAAATCGTACGAAATCGAACAAAAAATGACCGACCGATTTCCGATTTGGCTGAAATTTTTTGTACGTGTTCTTTATCGAAAAAGAAAAGACACCTGTCCGAGGAATTTAATTTTTTTTTTGTTTTTTTTTTTCGAAAATAGAGAGAGTTGAAAATTTCAGATTTCGGTGATTTTTGGCTTGAAGACTGATTTTCAAAAATTCATAACTCCGGTTCAATTTAAGCTAGAGACACAATTTTTTTTTTGAAGGTAAAAGAGTGAATTTTAAGAAAAAAAACAGATTAAAAAAAAGGTTTGAACAATTTCATATTGTTATAAACAATTAAAATGTTTGAATCAATTTTTAACAACGAAACCCACCACTTAGCGTGTTTAAAGTATGACCATCGTATTCTACGTCCAATTTTCCATCGAAAATGCTTTTTTTATTAATGGAGAAACGATTATTATTATTGCAAACAAATTAAAAAGACGAGCGCGTCTGCGCGCCAGTTGCAAAGTAAACCTCGTATTCTCGCCTTATACCGTTATTGTCTGCATTATATTGCAAACTGTATGAACAGTGTGTTTTAAATTTTCAATTGAACAATATTGTTTATCAATACATAAATAATGTTTCATAAAAAATTGGGGTAAAATAAATAAAAAAAAGGTTGTGTGTACTGACGTACGCGCGGTTGAAGTAAAACTTATTTTCCCTCAAGCAATGCATGTCGCTGTCTTTGACGTATAACGTGACGTTTTGACATGTCACTGACAGCTGCATAGAAATTTTTTTACCCCCAACGCCGGAAAAGAAGTTTTACTTCAAAAAACAACATTATTTCAAAAAAAAAGTAATATATCGATACCTTCCCGTAAGAATGTATTAAGCGACATTTTTAAAATTATTCAGGAAACGAAAAAAACGTCTCATTTAGTTATCTTTTTGTGTATTTTGTTGGACGAAACAAATTTAAAGATGTTGCTTAATACATTCTTACGGGAAGGTATCGATATTAAGATTTCAATTCTTTTCAATTAATTGCAATATTAATTTTTTACTTAAAAATTGTCACAATTTTTTTATTTTCGTAAGAAGAGAATTGCTTTGCTTCCAACTCTTGCAGTGAAATTGGAATCATACAATGATATTTCAATGTTCCTTAAATCACTATAGCTTTTTCTTTTACCTTCAAAATGAAAAAAAAATTGTATCTCTAGCTTAAATTGAACCGGAGTTCTGAATTTTTGAAAATCAGTCTTCAAGCCAAAAATCACCGAAATCTGAAATTTTCAACCCTCTCTATTTTCGAAAAAAAAAAAAAACAAAAAAAAAATTAAATTCCTCGGACAGTTGTCTTTTCTTTTTCGATAAAGAATACGTAAAAAAAATTTCAGCCAAATCGGAAATTGGTCGGTCAGAAAGGTTTTCGATTTGTAAAAGAATTACCCACATACACCTACACCTCGTATGTTTTGTACTTATGATGAACTTTTTTGGGTAAACAATATACAAACAAAAATATAGTACCTGCAGTCAAACTAAGGTGTGAAAACGAACAAAATGTTTGTTACAGTCTGAATTTTGTAGTCCTGCAGTTCGTTCCATTGCCAATATTTATATTCAAATATGCATAAATTCTAAGCCGTTTTAAGTTTAGACGCAATTAATGTCGTCTGTTTTATTTTATGTACAATATTTTTCTTTTGCACCAAATTTTCACATAAAATGTGACAAAAAGCTAGAGAATGTAGGTTAATTCAAGACAAAAAAATTATTAGGCGATTTCCCCGCTCTTAAAATGTAAATACTTAAAATGAAAAAATACTATTAGAAAACAACAAAAGATCTTACGACTTGCAGGTCTTTTAAAAGCCAAATATATTGTTATTCATTTTGTTGTTGAATTAAGTCGTTTCTGTGAACAGTTTTTCAAAAAATAATGTTCAGTTTGAAAAATTGAAAAAAATAAATGTGTAATAATTGTGCTCCTATTAAATGGTGTTATCAATTTTGTATTTTAATCTTATGCTTAAAATAAAAATAAAAGTATGTATCTCCTAACAAAGTTCTTCTCATCTTACCTGTATTCCTAGCAACTAATAAAACCACAGAGGGAATAACTAGGTACAGGTTCCCACTAGTTATTGAGCCTAATTAATTGCACAGAAAAGCTGCCGAAAATGTAACATGTGTTGGAGGTGTTGGTAGATAATATGACTGAAATATTTATCGAAGTCGATAAAACAACATCTGATTGCCCCTCAGAGTTAAATTATTTAATTAGATTTGTTTTCATAATAAGATCATATCATTCTAACTTTTGCTTTATTTGAACACGTACAATCCCCAGTGCATGACCTAACTTACTTTATATATTGATAATATACTTAGTTCACATTCCGGATTTGTTCTAGTGTCACGTTTAATGGTGTGAAATTTCTTTATTTTGTATTTTTAAATCAAACAAATCTATAAAACTGCCACAGATAAAACTAAGTTATCATAAAAATCACAATACGATGATAGCGAATACGAAGAATATGTGTTGAGATATTCCTTGCCGATTAGCTTTAAACGCTGCTCAAATGATTTTGAGCTAGAAAAAGTTATTTTAAGAGATAAAAAACATTGAAAATTGTAAATAGAAATAATTTTTTTGAACAGAAGATATTTTGATCAAGATAACTGTTGCTACAGGCGCCTGCCTGGTGTGTCTCCGAAAAAGGGAGTTAAAATCCTGAAAACCCGCGCAGCGGGCCACCCAAGGTACTGTTGCCCAAGAAAACTGTAACTACATCACCCTTCCTATTAAAATGTATGAAAAACGAATTTTTAATACACGTATCGCATGAAACAAAAAACGAATTTTTATCTTTAAATGCAATTTGCGACTAAACGGAGCCTCGTAGACCCCCCAAAGTTGACATGTTCAAACGTAATTTCTAGCTAAACTAGGCATCTTAGCGAGTTAAAAATTGCATATTCGTATCTAGGGAGTGCCACCTTTCAATCCACGTATCGCATGAAACGAAAAACGAATTTTTATCTTTAAATGCAATTTGCGACTAAACGGAGCCTCGTAGACCCCCCAAATTTGACATGTCTCCTGAACACATGATTTTCACTTAAGCGTCGCGTCTTTGCACTACCAACCAAAATATAATCAAGAATAATATCCCTTTGAATAACCTTTTTTAATTCACACTTTATTGCGACGACCGACGTGGTATCACCGCCACGGAATTCGAATCGAAACTGAAAAATATTCAAGGTTTCAAGGTTTCAAGGTTTTTTATTGAACTTAATATATACAATTGTGAAACTTGAGGATAGTATGTATAGGGTAGAAATTTGTTGGCACATAGGGGGCCTAACTTATAAAATGACTTAACTCTAAAAATTATAATATTTGTAATGTACATGGTTCAAAATTAGCATTATGATAAATTGTCTTGGTTTTTGACTCGGGTTGTTCAGTCCCGGTTGTCCAGTTGGTGGGTTGTTGGGGGTTGTTTTTTTGATGTTTGCAGCCACGGTGATATGCTGACTCGGCGTCAGCGTAGAAACGAACTGCTGGTTCGTTGTCGGCTGGGATCCTTTCTATCATATCCAGAGCAGTGAGGTATCTAGGCTCTGGATGTCGTTCCTGGGTGGTCATCCTTCTCATCAGCGGGTTTGGGTGGTTGGTGGTGCTAGCTATAAGCTTCTTCGATAATTGCACAAGAAACTGGTCCAGTGGCTTGATTTTTGCTTCTTCATAGAGTCTTTCATTGCTGAAGTGCTTCTTTCGCTGTCGATCAAAGATAAGTCCGGTGCTTATCCTTAGTATTTTCCTTTCGAAGATTTGGAGCTTCAGCATTGCTGTCTTCGAAATGGTGTACCATGCAGGAAAATTGTAGCTGATGACGGGTCTGATGAGCTGTTTGTATATCAATAGCTTCACTGGCTGGCTTAGTCCGGTTCTTCTGGCTAGCAACGGGTGCAGACGGTGAAACGCGAAGTTGGCCTTCCTTAGAACCTGCCTAGAGTGCGGGTTGAAATTGAACAGCTCGTTGAAGTTAACTCCGAGGTATTTAGCATTTCTTTTGGCTGCTATCGTTGAACCATCGGGGAGCTTCACGGTCAGGTTTCTGCAAGTAGCTGCTGAACGACATCGGTTGCCATTGGTGGTGGGTCTCCTGAAACACACAAGCTCCGATTTGGCAGTGTTTATTCGGATACCCCACTTTTTGTAGTACTCGTAGAGTTTGGAGACGTGAGCTTCCACTCTCCGAGCTGCAATCTTTGGCGCTATCGACGAGGAGTAGGTTAGCGAGTCGTCAGCGAATAGCAGGTTCTCGCAGTCAGTTGGCACGGGTTGATCAGACGTCATCAGGTTGTATAGGAATGGACCCAGCTTTGATCCTTGGGCGACTCCGGCTTTGATGGACTTGATAGAAGACTTGCAGCTGTCTAGCTGAACGAAGAATTTCCTAAAAGAGAGAAAAGAAAATAAAATCTTTATTAGTGGCGAAGGTAATCCAAGTACTCGAAGCTTATGGATAAGGGCTTCTATCCATACGCTGTCGAATGCTTTCTCGACATCCAGAAAGCATCCTACGGTGGCACGATGGCTGTTGAGTGCTGAAGAGACGTCAGACTGGAACTTTATTAACCTTCCTATACTCGCGCATTGGTCTCTCAGACCGACAAATCATTAATTCTTTGTTTTCTTGAAAAATATAATCCTTGCCCCCCTGAAGTTTTCAGTAGCTTCCTAAATATGTATTCTCGATCGTTTAGCTGGGCGCAGACGCATATGCCGAGTAGACGTGTTCCTTTTTTGTGAGTTTTCGGTCCCTCAGACCGACGCGAGAATAAGTCCAGATTGCTTCGATTTACGAAAATATGAAGATTGAATCTTTTTTTATACTTTTTTATAATAACTATTATATTTCTTTTCATATAATTATTAAGTTTTTTTTTTTTCTTAAAGAAAATATTTTTTTTTATTATTTTAGTTAAGGTCCAAAAAAAAATTGAACTTTTTGAGAGGTTAGTTTGAAAGGGTATTGCTTCCAAATAAAGTAATAATTCCTATATTTTTTTATTTGTTTTATTCAATTATATTATTTTCTTAAAAATAAATGGCAGAACTACTTAAAGAGAATAGATATTCAAGAAAATACAGACGAAATAAAGTCTCGGTCTGAGAGACCGTGCGCGAGTATACGTGTGTTGTCAAAACGCGCGAGTATAGGAAGGTTAATGGATGCAGTGTTGAATGCCCTTCCCGAAAGCCAAACTGCATGTCTGGGATGATGTTGTGTTCGTTGCAGTACTTCTTGAGCCTCCTTAGGATGACTTCTTCCAATATTTTGCTGACATTGTTGAGGAGAGATATAGGCCTGTAGTTGGAAACCAGGTTTCTAGCGCCTTTCTTCGGGATTGCCACGATTTTTGCCGTTTTCCACTTATTAGGGAAGTAGCAGTTGTTGACGCAGTTATTTATGATGATTGTGAGTAATATCAGCACTGCATGTGGAAGCCTTTTGATGATGTAGTTGGAGACTCCATCCGGACCTGTCGACTTTTTTGGTTTGGAGTTGACGATGATTTCCGCAATTTCCTCTGGTTGGCATAGTTGGGGGTTGTCCGTTGGGCAACTAGCTGGATAATGGTCGTCAAACTCCACTCCTTCTGAATTTGGTTGCAAAGTCAGCTGGACAGATGTCCTGATTTCATCCAGGAACACAGGGTCCATTGATGGGCTGGGTGTGAAGTTTTCCTCGAAGTGATTCGCGAAAACTTCCACTTTGTCTGCTGTTGTTGTCACCTCAATGCTGTTGTTGATGATGACTTCAGGCATTGGTTGGGTTTTCCCTAGACAGTTCTTTATTTCGCTGAATGTGTTTGGTCCTGGTTTTATGGCCTGTAGTCTCTTCTGGAATCGTATGTTGTTGTGGTGCTGGATCGAGTTCCGGAACATAGTGTTTACACATTGGAGTTCGCTTTTCACTGCCTGGTAGTCGTTGTTGGTTGTGTTGAGCTCTCTTTGGTGTATTCTTTGAAGCCGTTTCCTTAACCTTTGTCTGTGGGAATAGAGATTCCGCACATACTCCGGGAGGTGTTCATACCTATCTTTGGACGTCTTGGGCACTTTTTGGGCTTCAAGGGCGTTGATCACGGCTGACTCCAGGTTGTCGATGGCACTGTCAATTTCCTCATTTCTTAAGTTCCTGTTGAATGGTGGCATTGAGACGTTGTCTTCTATGTCCCTCTGGAGTTTCTCGATATCAAGCCTCCTGTAGTTGACGTAGTTCTCAGGTGGGACTGTTGTTAATAGAACAGGTTGGCTGAGGTTGATTGAGAGCTTTACTGCTTCATGGTCTGAGTCACTGGGTAAGGTTGAACAGGTGTAGTTGCTGATTCCTGGAATTAAATAAATAAAATTAGATGTTAGTAGGAAAAAATCTAGAGTCGATGGAGTCCTAGGAAAGGTAGGTTTTGGTTGTGACACAACAACCAAGGAGTGTTCTTCGCTGTTAACATTTATCCAGTCCATGATCGCCTTTCCTTCAGGGTCAATAGAGGTGTCCAGCCATTGATGATGCCTCGCATTAAAGTCGCCGCCAATGAGTCCGTAGGTAGTCTGCTTTAGAGTCCGGTTAAGAATATGCAGGTCGTTTTTAATATTTCCAGCGGCGGATTTACACTTGAAGTAAACACTGATCACTGTCAAGGTTTCTCCTCTTCCTAGTCGTATCTGGATGGCGGTGGCTTCACTGGTTTTTAGCCCTGTAATAATGGTTTCACTGGTGTTGGGTGAAATCTTGTTCCTTACAAAGATGGCCGTCCCTCTTCGGTTTTCCGTTTTGTCCTGCCGGTAGGTTTTGTACCCGGTGATGTTGATGTTGTTCCTCCTTGACACGTTAGTTTCGCTGATGAGGGCAATATCGGGGGTATTTTTCTTCATAAATAAGTTAAATGACGTCCTCTTTACTAGGCTGTACAACGAATTCACGTTATACGTCACTATGCGCAGGGTCTTCAATTGCATATTTGGAAGAGGAAGGTGGCCAGTGCCACGGACTTCTCTCCATCGCTAAGCTGAGCGTAGTTTTGTGGAACCGCGCTTCTAGCTTTACCCATGACTGTGAGCAGGTCGGAACCAAAGATCCTCTGCACTTCATTATTGAGGTTAACCGGTGCTGGTGTTTTGGCTGGTCCAGTTTTTGTAGCCATGGTCCTTGGTACAGCTGGCCGAGGTGTAGTCATCTTGGCTGGCGTTCTAATTTGTTGTGTCTTTTGGGGAGCTGGTTTTGGTGTTGGGCCTCCTCTCACCATTTCCGCGAAGCTGACTGCAGGTCGGGTAACTGCGCATACTGATTTTGTCACAGATTCTTGTTGTACTTTCCTTTCGGCTAGGATCTGGTTCCGCTCTGTTTTCTTTGCTTTTAGAGTTGGGCAACCCTTGTAGTTGGCTGGATGTCCTTCCTTCTGGCAGTTGGCGCACCAAACATCCTGTCCCGTGCTCTCTTTCCGTTTGCACTGGCCTGGCTCGTGGTCTTCTTTACATTTAACGCACACATACTGACGACCGCAGTTACTGGCGACATGTCCAAAGCGTTGGCAGTTCCGGCACTGCACGATGTCATTTGACTTAAGGCGCTCCCAGTGCACCCTTTGATTCATTACCAAAGTCTTGGTATAGACCTCAGTAATATTGCAGTCCTTGGTCAGCTCGACAACAAAGCTGTTGTAGGTTTTACCCTGCACCTTCTTTGTCCGTAACTGGGAGACCTTGATGACTGGAAGCCCCTCAATTCTCAATTCGTCCTCCACTTCGATGGCCGCGTATGTGTGGTGAATTCCCTTAAGTAGTAGGAGGTTCTTCCTTTCCTCTCGTGGCGTGAATGTGTTATACTGGATTTTTCGTTCCAGCAAGAATTTCTTAATTTGACCAAATGCCTCCTTGTCTCCGGCGCTGATTACTGTCATTTTCGTGTTTTTGTTCTTGAAAGTAACAGCCAGGCGATTTGCTTTGCAAAACCTGCTGATCTCGGCGATGTTACCGGAAAAGCAAAAAATTGGCGGCATTCCTGTTGGCTTGGCGGTGTTGTCCTTGGCTTTTGGTGGTGGTGGCGGCTGGGTGACGGTAGTTGCTGTTGTTGCTGTCTGTTTTGGTGGCTGGGTGACGGTTGTTGTTGCTGCTGCCGGCCGTTTCGGTGGCTGGTTGACGGTTGTTGTTGTTGCTGCTGGCTGCTTCGATAGCTGGGTTGGTTGTTGCTTGGCTGGTGTCGCCTTTGGAGCTGGTGGAGTCACTCTCGATGTTGACGGTGACTCGACTTCCAGTTGAGGGCGTTTTGTGACGTTGGCGTCTTGGCGCGTCTTCTCTTTTTTCCTGGGTCTCTTCTGACCAGGTAAAGGAGAGTCACTATAGTCAGTGCTGTCCTTGGTCTGGTCCTGAAAAATATTCCGAAATCACTCCCGCTTTTATACTTTTTATCGTCCAACTTATTTGGGTATAGGTGCGTCCTCGTTGATTCTCACGATTTTATCCTTTTTCTTGATTCTGATTGGCTAATCGCTTTGACGTTTGCGATGATGAGTACAGTGCGGTCCTCCGTGTTTCTCATTGGTCAATTCATGAAAAGTATTGATGTTAAATCTACAATGAGGTCTTCCGTAAACTTAACAGCACCGAACATGGCCACACATCATGCTCATTGGTTGGCTTGCGAAATGAGGAAGCAGTGCCGTTTCCAAATAGTAGCAAAACTTAGTTCTCGTTGATTCTCATTGATGAATACCCCAAAATCACTATGGGAATTTTAAAATGAATACAGAGCTGTCATACTAAATCATACTAAATTATACAAAAGTGCTAGATGGCGGGATTTCGTTACACGGGATTTTGTGCTACGGGATTCTGTTATACGGGATTCTGTTATGCGGGATTTTGTTCTGCGGGATTTCGTTACGCGGGATTTCGTTACGCGGGATTTTGTGATGCGGGATTTCGTAGCCAACCCGAATGTGTGCATAAAAACTTTGAAAAATCGTTTGAGGAGTTTTATCAATGAATACATTTCATTTCTTACATGAAATTTCTTTCAAATTTATCAATTTAAAGTATTTAATAATACGAAATATTTTCAAAAACCAATGCGTTCACAACTTTTCAAAGTATTGAACTTTCAATTTTCACTTGCGACTTATAGGTACTATAAGGCAAGTTATGCATTCGTAAAAAAAAAGTGGGTCTCGCAATTCTGTCTGTCTGCCTGTCTGTCTATCTGTCTGTCTGTCGGTTCGACTACAGCCTAAACGGCTTGGCCGATTTTCTTCAAACTTGGTAGATATGGGTTTTAATTCCCCCCCGGACATTTTTTTCTCTTTTTTTTTATGACCAAAAATAACGGTACCTGCCATAAAAAATTTTTTCGAGCTAAAGCTAAGTAATGGTTGAAAAAAATTTCAAAAAAATTGTTATTATTGGTACCCCCCGTGGAACCATTTTTTTTGATTTTCTCAAAAACGGTGCGACGGATTTTGATCATTTTTTGTCTGCTAAAGGTCCCCAATAGTTTGAATATTATTGTGAATTAAAATTTTCGAAAAATAATTTTTTTTTTGAAAACTCAATATTTCAAAATCCCCATGATCGATTTTCTTAAAACTTGATAAATAAAAGTTTTTTAATATAATCTACAAGTTATGAGAAAAAGAAAATCGTATTTTTCTCGAAAACGGTTCCGAGAATTCTGCTTAAATTTTTTTTTCTTTCGATTAATTTTTAAGATCTACAATTTAATAAAAAAAAAATTTGAAAACTAAATATTTCTGACTGTACCTACCATAGAACGATTTTTTAAAATTTTGAATTTATCATTATCAGCATAACGGATTTTAATGAATTTTTTTTAGAAAAAAGATTCTTAAAAGTTTAAAAAACATTGTATTTCAAAACTTTAAAAAAAATATTTTTTTTTTAATTTTGAAAAAAAATCTATTTTTTTTTTCGAAAATTCAATATCTCGAAAACAGCTCAATATTTTTTTTTGTAAATTTAATTTTTATTCGAACAATAATAAAACCTTTAAATTGGCGTACCAAAATTTTTTCTTAAAAATGTCTTAAAATGTTTTTACATAATAGCTTATTTTTTTAAGAAACCACTACAAAGACTAATGATTTTTGTTCTTGCACGAACATATATTTGCTTGAATCACATGGCATCCTACTTTTACCTCCAATTACTAAAGAAGTTGTTTTAGTCATTTAAAAAATTAATTTTATGCTTATGAACAGTTTTTCTCTAATAACATTCATTTTTGAAATTCTTAGACTATTACATAGGAGCAAGTTCGTGCGACCCAGTCGTGCATTTTATTTTTTTTTAATCTTAAAAATATTTTCTCAAAAAATTTTATATACAACATGATTTGAAATTTAAAGAACCTCCTGGTATACAAATGTTGATCGAATTCGGTAGAGCTGTTAATGAGAATGTCGAAAGTCAAAAAAACTGTTCTAACAGGTTGGTATATCATTGTTTTTAAAAATTTTGTATGACCAAAATAACACTTCTAATGATACACATAATTTTTTTTATCAAAATTGTTAAAGCCATTTTCAAGACAAATTATATATATCTTTCTGATGTGGCTACCATAAACTTTTCTTCATTTATTGGATAGAATTTAGAACAGAGCGTTAAAACTGATAGGAAACAGAGCTATCATGGATTCATTTTTCATTCCCATTTCTTGAACACCGACGAATTGTTTCGTGTATTTCCTTGTTTTATCACGTCTTTCACAAGCAATGCTAAATAGAAGTAGGCAGCTGCATTCCTTCCCGTTATCAGTTTAACCGTGATACACGCTTCGCTAGGAATGCTCATCAGTTCACCCTTGGGCCTAACTTTGGTCGTACCGTCAAATATAGTGATTCGTTTTTTTGTCGCACAACACGATTATGGAATAACATACCTGGCACGGTTTTCCCTTGCTATTTCAATTTTCTAACATTCAAAACCAATGTTCATCGACACCTCCTTTCTCCCAACCCCCTGCCTCAAAATTTCCCCATCGCCCGTGCTGTGTTTAACATTATATGGGTCTCTTAACTTACCGTTGAGCGCATGTGTACAGTTTGTTTTGGAGCTAAAAAGAAATTTTATTTTACCTCAAAGGAGTCAAATTATTTGTTAATTTATCAAACTATTAATTTGGGGAAGTGAGAAGAATATTGTGAACTACTATCGGGCGAAAGTTTATTGAATTTAAAATTTAATTTGAACCCGAATTTATTCATTGAAGTGAGATTTTTGTAAGCTTTTATTAATAAATTACACGTCCATCGTTAATAATTACACTTCTACTACAATCATATTTGTTTAAATTATTATTTAGCATACTCCTTTTATTTGTAAAACCAAATTCACAGCTCACATCCGTTACACCCGTGACAATCTAAAACCAGAATATTAAATAAATATTTGCAAAATAAATAAATTTTGGCGGACATGTGTTTTAGTGACATCTGTCAAATCTGTTCATATTATTCAGTTACTGATGCCAAATAATCATGGAAAGTTACACTAATGAACACCACGTCAAAATTGTAAAACTTTGTTAACAGTGAGTGCCCGTTAGGACAGACGTTGCGCCCATTTTACGGCAAACCTGGTGACTCTTCACAGTCGACTCTGCAACGTTAGCCAACAAGGTCATATGATTTGACTTGTGGGGTTTTCTGAACTCGCAGGTTTGCGCGAATAAACCACAATCGACCGATGCCCTTAAGGTGAACATACTCGTAACACAGGCCATCTTTCAAATTCCAAATTACTTGTACATCAGAATAAGTACGTGAGAACTAGTGGTGCATTTTATATTTTTTTTGTTTATATATTTTGAAATTGAAATCTTAAAATGGATAAGGCGAATATTATCATCTTTTAATTGACTTACTGGTTCAATTAAGCGAATATGATTTGATTGCATTAGAGACACAATTAAGGTCGTTATCGTTAAATTGAATACTCGTACCTACATGAATAAATTGTGGGCAAAAATCTGATTGAGTGATAAGTGCAACTAAGCAACGAATACTGTATTAGATTAAAAGCTAATAGTTGAAAACACAAAGAAAAATTTTATTTTGAAAATGTACAAGGGATTTATTTTTTGTAATGATTTAGTTGTTACAATGTTTATTTTGTTTCGAATCGAAAGAAATTCATAAATGTAATTTAATTGAACAAACGCGTGTGCATTTAATCGTTCTATTGAAATGTGTATACAAACTACGAGTACAAGCGTACCTTGGATTTCTAATTTTAAGTCGTAAAAAAATAATCTGAATCATTCAGGCATAATACGAATATAACATTTCACTTTCCGTATAATAAGCTTTGATTCATTGTGGCACCTATAATGCATGTGTATCACATGATCGGATTGAAAATATAGCTGCACTTTGTAAATATAAAATGGTGACGCTTTTTATCTATCAATCAGTTTAGACCTTGCCAATAATCAAGTTTCGAGACGCCTTTAATATTTGAATGAAATAAACCATTATGTAATGGACTCCAGAATAAGTTACCTACAGGCTATGTTTCATGAAATAAATGTTTCATTATTTTTTAAACACTTCAGATTCTAATATTTAGTGAGCTTAGAGCAAGCTACAAACTTATATCAGAGGCTCATCATGATTGCATGTGTTCGTGGTTAGTAGTTAATAAAGCATTTAGAGTTCACTTAAATATAAAGTGTATAAGATGTATTGATATTTATAAAGCGTCCATTAACTAATGGTTCATTTCGAATCTCAAATATTTATTTGGAGATAGAAATTTTATTTAATAGATACTTATCCAAAATTTTGTTTTGCATGGATATTGTAAGGCTAGATCTACGGTCTCAAATTTAGTTGAGTTCACGAATTTCTGTATAAACCCTATAGAAATGAATAAAAAAAAATCATGCAGTATAGCTACGAGTATACTGATTTTACAAAAAAACAGTCAGTAAACAGTTTAAAAATCATGTTGAAGGGTGTTTTTTATTCGTGGATGACATAAAGTTTTTTGCTGTTATTTCATGTGTAAAAGATTAACTATTTATAAACGTAGTTATATGTCTTATAACAGGTCCTTATATTCCTTGGAAATTGTTCATGATGTTAAGGATATTGGTGTTACATTTAAACTTCATGTCAACTCTGTTATTTCTAAAGCTTATTTAATATTGGGATTTTTAAAAAGAAACTCGGCGGAGTTTAAAGGTCCTTATACTCTAAAATTGCTTAAGTAGACTAGACTGCTTTGTTAATCCTTCTTTTGAAAATGCTTGTGTTATAGGGAATCCATTAACACAATGTGATATAAATAGGATTGAAAGTGGTCAAAGGAACTTTTTGCGCTTTGCTTTAAGAAAATTCTTCATCATTCTTACAGGTCTAAATGTTTGTTGTGGAATTCAAGCTCTACATTCACACGCAAAAAAATATATAGTGTAATGTTTGTTCGGGATATTTTTTGCAGTTTTGTTGACTGCAAAAACTAACTTGCTTTGTTGAATATAATCCTTCAAGATTTTTAAGACATAGGCCTTTACTATTTGAGGTTGCGCATAGAACTTGTTATGGATTACGCTTTAAGGCCTTTGTTATAGGTTTTTTTACAAATCATTTTTTTTATATATTATACGCCCACTTAAGGGGTTATGAATACCTTTATAATGTTAAACACAGTGCGAGCAATCAGGAAAGTAGGAAAGGATTAGAAAAGAGATACCGATGCACATTGCAATGAGTGTGAAATATTGAGCCGGGTCTTAACCCACATTCGTGTAGTGTATTCGAAGAATAAAGGCTTTATATATTACAGCAAGATCAGAAGGGTTTAAAAAAAACTTCTTGCATCGGCAGAGAAAACCTAAATACTTGGCAGTGTTTTTGGCGACGTCAAATTTATGATCACTCCACAAAAGATGGTCCGTGATGCTCATACCTTGAACTGAAAGGTGTTCAGTCTTATCGATGCCAGTGCCACCCGTGGATAGCGAGATTGAGGGAGGGTTACGCTTAAGCGACAGCAGACACTTTTAAGTTTTCGAAGCATTAAATTCTAAACGGTTTTTGTTTCCCCATTGTACAATGCTGTCAAGATCAGAATTCAATGAGCTTATCATATGCTGACGTTGGAAGTCCACATCCGAAAGACATGGATTTTAATCTAAAAACGAATATGTAAAGCTAAAGGGTACTGTTGTGGGCGAAACAATTATGTGGATTAGAAGTTTCTGAAAAAAGATCATTTATGAACATAAGGAAGAGTGTCGGAGACAAAACGGAGCCCTGTGGCACACCGAAAATTTATTTCTAATTTATTGAAGAAGAGATTCATCGATACCAAATGCACGCATTTTCGATAAGAGAGCTTGATGCCAAACTCTATCAAAATCGTCGGGTGGATGCTATCTTGTTCAAAAGGCCATTTTTTACGAAATTGAGTAAGGTATGCAGTCTTCATAATTTTGGACGCTCTTTCATTTGGCGCAAACCATTTTGTTCTATCTCTTTCAGTTTTCAATTTACAGAGAACTGTTTTGTTCAATAAGACACTTTTTTAACGATTTTTCAATTCAAACAAATATCCAAAATGACTTCCTCGTCAATTTCTGTAACTTGATTTATAAACAAAATTGTCAAGGCTTTCAGAAAAAAAATAATACCAATCAAATATTTTCTTACATAAACAAAAACTTTCAATTTGAACTTTAAAACTCGATTTCCCAACATTTTGAAAAATGGACATTGAACAAGATAGCATCCAGCCGACGAAATGCCTTTGAAATTAATATCAAGTGTAATAATCTTATTTTCTCCAAAACGATGTAAAGATTTGTTCCACTCTTCGGTGAGATATACCATCAGATCACCAGTGAACCTATTGCTACTAAAGTCATACTGCTGGTCATTAAGAAGCTTTCGTTCCTCAAGATATTTTCTAAGCTGAAAATTGATCAGCGTTTCCATGACCTTGAAAAGAAGAGATGTAAGTGCAATTGGTCTATAGTTAGAGGGGGATGAGGATTCGCCTTTTTTAGGGACAGGCTGGACAAATGCTGTTTTCCATCCATTCGGAAAGAGACCTGAAGTGTAGGACAGATAGAAAAGATTACACAGTGGTTTCGCCAGCGTGGAAGAACACCTCTTCAGAAAAATAGGAGGTATACTATCCGGGCCAGCGTATATGTGAATGTCAATATCTTTTAGTGCTCTAGAAACTGCACAAGTGCGAAAGAAGATTCGTCCCATAAAATCGTTTACGCTCTCAAGTATAGGAGGAGTCATGTCACTCTCTGGTAGCGTTGTTATTGAAGACCAGCGTTGGAACTGAGGATGTCGTAGTCTTTCGTATGTTTTTTACAAATGAACAAACATTTTTTCTACCCTTAGAACATAATAGTATTTTTTGTCGTAATTTTTGATAATGTAAAAATTTAGTTCGTTGGATATGAATGTAACAGGTCTTTCTTGCTTGTTTATACTTATTCCGGCTTTCCTCATTAGGATTGGCTTTAAAACAACAGAAACTTACTTCTTTAACCTATATACATATAAGTTTAAAAAGGAATATTTAAAAAAAATGGCTTGAGTTTGACAAAGTTTATAAAGTATTTAAAAACATTCTTAATAGTTATGCAGTGTATTCCAGTCCGTGTCCTTCAAAATAATTTTTATTTCCCGTTTCTCCAACTCTTGTTTTTCGAAAAATTGAACCATGAGCTCTCTCAATACAGGACATCTTCTCAAGAAGTGATACATATTTTCTCCTTCCTTCAGATTACACATAGTGCAATATTGGTAAATCTTCTCTGTGCAGTGTAAAGTTTGGGCTCATAATTTCTCCTCTCGCTTTAAAAATTGTGGATATTGTGTCGCTTGAGTAGTTTTCATTCAAAAAAAGTTCTGCTCCCAAAAATTATTTTTAGAACTGGCATTATCTCCCGACGGGTTGAGTTCTATACTTGCTCAATGTTTTCCGTTCATATTTTTTCATCGACTGCCTTAAGTAAGTTTGGAAACACTTCCTTCCATTGGTCGATATTAATCATGGTTATATCTAAACTGTATCCAGAGAACTCTTCCAGAGACTTCCACTCCTCACAAAATAATATTTGCTTCTCTATTACACAACTTTCTAATCGTTTGCTCAACCTTTGGCCGTTCAAGGACATGGTTTATGAAAGTAAGTCTAAATGCTGATTCAAAATTTTCTATAAATAAAGGTAAAATCCCCGTTTCAATTAATAGCACACTATTTGGCGAACATTGCGGTAGCTTTAAGACTCTCTTTAAGAAAAATAAAAAAACTGTATCGTATTGTTTATAGCCCCTTACTTGTCCTTTATACAGCATTATTGATTTGGAGACGGCCTGGAAAATCTGATCTGAAAAAAAAAATTCGTTAAGATTTTCAACTTTTTTTTCGCAATGTGAAGTACAATTTATATTTTTTAATTGCGACTTATAGGTACTATAAGGCAAGTTATGCATTCGTAAAAAAATCAAACTCGAGATTTTGATCAAAGTTGATATTACGATGATAGCGAAGACCAAAAAAGTGAGTCTCACAATTCTGTCTGTTTGTCTGTTCGACTACAGCTAAACGGCTCGGCCGATTTTCTTCAAACTTGATAGATGTGGGTTTTAATTTTTCCCCCCGGATGTTTTTTTCTTTTTTTTTAAGACCAAAAACAACGGTACTTGCCAACCGATTTTTTTTCGAAATTTTATAAATATTTATATTTTTTCTCAAAAACTGTCCCACATATTTAAAAAAAAAAGTTCATAAAATTTCATTTAGTTAAACCTAGGTAATGGATAAAAAAAAATTTCCAAAAAATGGATATTTTTGGTAACCCCTTTGGAACCATTTTTTTTTTTGTTTTTGATTTTCTCAAAAGCGGCACGACCGATCCCCAGCAGTTTCAATATTATTGTGTATTCAAATTTTCAAACAAATTTGTTTTTGAAATCTCAATATTACGAAAACCCCATACTCGATTTTTTTAAAACTTGATAAATAAAAGTTTTTTAATATAAATTATAAGATGTAAGAAAAAAAATTTATTTTACCTTAAAATAACGGTATCCTCCATACAAATGTTAAAAAATGGTTTTCGAAAATCGTATTTTTCTCGAAAACGGTTCCGAGAATTTTGCAAAATTTTTTTTTCTTTTGATTAATTCTTACGATCTATAATCAAATAAAAAAAATTGAAATAAAGATATTACTGACTGTACCTACGGCATAGAACCATTTTTTCAAATTAAGAATTTCTCATTATCGACAAAACGGATTTTAATAAAAAATTTATAGAGAAGCTTCTAAAGTTTGAAAAACATTGCATTTCAAAGCTTAAAAAAAATAATTTTTGAGTTTTTGAAAAAAAACTATTTCTTTTTTGGAAAATTCGATATCAGAAACGGCTCAGTACTCGTATTTTTGTTTGTAAATTTAATTTTTATTTGAAAATAATATTATTATTAATATTATTAACTTTAAATTGGCGTACCAAATTTTTTTTCTTATAAACGTTTTAAAAATGTTGTATGTAAAAGCTTATTTTTTTTTAAGAAACCAGTACAGAATTATAATTTTTGTTCTTGCATAAGCTAATATTTGCTTGAATCACATAACATCCTGTTTTTAGCTCCAACTACTAAAGCAGTTGTTTTAGTCTATTAAAAATGTTATGCTTATGAACATTTTTTCTCATTTGAAATTCTTAGTCGTTTACATAAGAGCAAGTTCGTGCGATCCAGTCCTGCATCTGATCGCAGGAACTTCATGCGGGCAACGTTTACAGTATCATTTTGAATTTGGCTATGATTATTTCGTTTTCGTTACAAAGTAATGACTTTCGATTTATACATAGGTAAGTGGATAAAGCATTTTTGTAGCGATGTAAATTCGTATGTTTAAGTTTGTTAGTGTGATTTCTAAAAGTTAGTGTTTTGTCTAAACTTACTCCAAGATAATAAATGTATCGATCTACTTGATCAATAATTTTTTTCTTTTTCTCTTAAAAGGAAGCCACACTGAATCAAAGGTTTT
Source organism: Chrysotoxum bicinctum (assembly GCA_911387755.1). NCBI lineage: Eukaryota > Metazoa > Arthropoda > Insecta > Diptera > Syrphidae > Chrysotoxum > Chrysotoxum bicinctum. The sequence goes on along the minus strand of OU426988.1, from coordinate 78,876,179 downwards.
CTCAATATCAAGTAGTACTAACCCAGTGTACTGTTTAGATCATAAACTAAACTGCAACTGTTAAGGGGCTTATTATAATCTGTAACTGTGGGCATTATTTGCACGTTTTTAAGAATGGGTTCAACCTTAGCAACTTTCCAATGATAAGGGAAGTACTGTATCTTTAAGCATTTAATATGTATGTCAGATACTTTAAACCCTTTTTGGGTAGTTGTTTTAAAATTTGATTTAAATCGTCTCTTAAATAACTTAAATAGTCTAACGGCTCGCGTACACCTAATCCGTCATCGGCCGAAGTATACTCGGGCGTTGTCAGCCGAAATCGGCCGATCGAACCAAACGTATAGAAAGGAAAGAGAGCGCGTACACCACTGAAAGCGACATCGTCCGATGACGCCCGATAATAAGCGATCAACCGGCATATCCCAACATGTTTGGATTTTTCGGCAGTTGTCCGGTTGATTCTTGCGATGAAATTCATGCAAAAATAAAATGCACGAACCGCACGAACTTGCTCTTATTTAAAATTACTTTGGAATTTAAGATACATTTTATGAATATAAAATATGGATTTAATGAGGTATGCATGAAATTGCCCCCTGATTTTCAGAAAAGTATGAATTTATGCAAACAAAGTTTAAAAATCCTTTTATTATTAAAATAATTTTTTATATAACAAATTTCTTTAAAATTTTTCGAAAATAAAATTTGGCATGCCAATTTTAAGTATTTAGTAATATAAATTTTAGGAAATAATTTCAAAAACTTATCGCTAATCGTACAGACATACAGACATACAAAAAAACAGACAGACAGACGGAATTGTCAAACCCACTTTTTTTATCTTTGCTATCATCGTAATGTAAAACTTTGATCAAAATCTCGAGTTCGATTTTTTTTTCCAAATGCAGAACATGCCAATACCTATGTATGTAATCGCAAGTAAAAATAAAATATGGATACTAGAAAATTAATTAATCCCATTTATAATAGGGCAACTTTTTGAGACATTGCTAAACGACAATGGGCCGAAATTTCATCGGAGATGAAACTGACTGTTGCAGACATAAAGAAAAAATCTTAAATTAAAAAAAATGTTTACTTTCATATCCAAAGTTCACAGTCAGACCCCAGACCGGCACCATCCGAGATCGGAAGGAGTGTATGCAGACGAACGTCCGAGACAGTCGTCCGAATAGCTCCGACCCGATATCGGCCGATGATTCGGTTTTAGTGTACGCGAACTGTAAGAATCCTTCATCGGACGGCCAACTCTCATCGTTTGGAAAGTGGAATGTTGTCAAGGCAAAGGCCTGACTTTGAATTGAATTGAATTGAATCTAGAACTGATGGATGAGGTTAGCTCATTATTACAGTTCTTCCTCCAAGTTTGTTCCTTTGAGGAATCGAAGTATTTTGAGTATTCTAAGGGAGGATAGTTCTCTTTCTTTTATGTGGTGCTTGCCCAGATACCTATGCACTCGTGCATCAAATTTCCTCAGTATGTGGTCAGGTGTCGCTTCGTGAATGTTTCAGAATCTGCAAGACGCGTTGTTCACTAGACCAAGGATGTTGAGGTGTCTTCTTACCTTGAAATGGCCTGTAGAAAGCCCTGTGATTTTCCTACTTAAGCTGATGCAGATAAGAAAACGCTCTCGGTTGTAGTCCTTGAGTAGAAGTTTTGCCTGCCTCAGCTTAGGGAGTTCTTTCCAGATTTTTGATCTTTTTGCCTCCCCTTCTGTTTTGATCTTATTTTTAATCACGTTTTCTCCTATTCCGCAGTAGGGCTCTGGCCCTGTAAGAGGTGTCGATGCACCTATTTTTGCTAAGGAGTCTGCCTCTTCGTTGCCCTGGACACCAACGTGGCCTGGTACACAATGAAGTATGACAGTGTTATTCTTGTCCAGTTTATTAAGCTTTATCACGCACTCCCATACAAGTTTGGAACTAATGGCGTAGGAGCTTAGAGCTTTTAGTGCAGCCTAGCTGGCTGACATGATGGCAATGTTTTAGTTTTTATAAATTTTCTATCGAGGTTTCTTTCAGCACATATACCTATAGCATTTACTTCTGTCTGGAATATGCTAGTGGACTGTTCCATCGGTAAAGAGAGTTTAGTTCTAGGCCCAAAAACTCCATAGCACCAGGCCTTTCAGCTGTTTCCGATCAGTATACCATTTGATGGCATTTTCTTTAGGACTAGAGTTTACTGTTTCACCTACCCAGTCATTTTTGCAACTTAACTCCGTTTTGAAATGTTTAAGGCCTGCTCCTATGTAATAGACTAGGAATTTTAAAAACGAAAGTTATTAAAGAAAACTGTTCATAAGGATAAAATGAATTTTTTAAATTCTTTTAGTAGTAAGAGATAAAAACAGAATGCTATGCAAATATGAATTTATGCAAGAACAAAAATTATATATATTTATTTTATATATTCCAAGAAAAATATTAAGCCGTTCTTGAGATATCGAATTTTCCAAAAACAAAAACGACTTTTTTTTTCTAAATATTGAAAAAATATTTTTTGTTTAAGTTTTGAAATGCAATGTTTTTTAGACTTTTTTAGGAGCTTCTTTATAAAAAATTTCATTAAAATCCGTTATGCCGATAATGAGAAATTCAAAATTCAAAAAAATCGTTCTATGGTAGGTACAGTCAGTAATATCTAGATTTCAAATTTTTTTTATTAAATTATAGATCGTAAAAATTAATCAAAAGAAACAAAAATTTAGCGAAATTCTCGGAACCGTTTTTGCGAAAAATACGATTTTCGAAAACCATTTTTTAACATTTTTTGTATGGAAGGTACTGTTAGTTTTAGATAAAACAAAAATTTTTTTCTCAAATCTTGTAGATTATGTTAAGAAACTTTTATTTGTCAAGTTTGAAAAAAATTGATCTTGGGGTTTTCGAAGTATTGAGTTTCCAAAAAAAAATTTTTTGCTCCTATGTAATAGACTAGGAATTTTAAAAACGAATAAAATAAAATGCACGACTGGATCGCACGAACTTGCTCTTATGTAAAAGTACTTTGGAATTTAAGATACATTTTATAAATATAAAACATGGATTTATTGAGATAATAATGTTCAAATGCATAAAATTGCCGTCTGGTTTCCGGAAAAGTATGAATTTATGCAAATAAACATTAAAAAATCGTTTTATTATTAAAAAAAATTTTTATATAAGAAATTTCTCTAAAATTTTTCAAGAAAAAAATGTGGGATGCGAATTTTAAGTATTTAATAATATTGGTTTAGGAAATAATTTCAAAAAATAATCGTTCATAGGTTTTGAAGATATTGATTTAAAAAAAAAATTTTTTTTTTTAAAAACCCAATAAATATTTTTTCGAATATTTTTATATACAATATTATTTTAAACTTAAGGGGACTCCTGCTTAAAATTTTGGGTTAAAATCCTTAGAGCCGTTAATGAGAAAGTGGAAAATAAAAAAAACGGATCTATGGCAGGTACCCCTAATAACATTTTGCCCCAAAATTTTTTTTGACCAAAATATAGTCCATGTCCTTAATATCACTCTTAATTTTTTTTATCGAAATCGTTAGAGCCGTTTTCGAGATAAATAAGATTTTGCATTACGGGTGTATGGGGGGTACCCTTAGTTTTGGAGCTAAAAAAAAAATTTCAATTTTTCCTCTAGGGAATCACCGAAGACTCTTAACTACCGAGATTGAAAGAAATAGGTCCAGTGGTTTAGGCTGTAGTGAGAGGTACAGACATACAGACACACTGAAACATGTTTTTTGTGTACTAAATTTTCCTTAAAATTTTTATAAAAAAAATTGATATGCAAATTGTTAGTATTTAATAAAATAAATTTTAAAACGTAATTTAAAAATTTAATCGTGTATCGGTTTTCAAGATATTGAATTTTCAAAAAAAAAATTGTATTATTTTTTTAAAAATCCAAAAACTATTTTTTCGAAAAAAATTTTAGTTCATATTTTTTCAAATGCAAAGCAGCTCCTACATAAAAATTTTGGTTAAAATCGTTAGAGCCGTTGGTGAGAAATTCGAAAATCAAAAAAACCGTTATATGACAGGTACCCCTAATAACATTTCCCCCCAAAATTTTTTTTCACCAAAATATAGTCCATGTCCATAATATCACACCTAATTTTTTTTATCGAAATCGTTAGAGCCGTTTTCGAGATAAATAAGATTTTGTATTACGGGTGTATGGGGGGTACCCTTAGTTTTGGAGCTAAAAAAAAAATTTCAATTTTTCCTCTAGGGAATCACCGAAGACTCTTAACTACCGAGATTGAAAGAAATAGGTCCAGTGGTTTAGGCTGTAGTGAGAGGTACAGACATACAGACACACTGAAACATGTTTTTTGTGTACTAAATTTTCCTTAAAATTTTTATAAAAAAAATTGATATGCAAATTGTTAGTATTTAATAAAATAAATTTTAAAACGTAATTTAAAAATTTAATCGTGTATCGGTTTTCAAGATATTGAATTTTCAAAAAAAAAATTGTATTATTTTTTTAAAAATCCAAAAACTATTTTTTCGAAAAAAATTTTAGTTCATATTTTTTCAAATGCAAAGCAGCTCCTACATAAAAATTTTGGTTAAAATCGTTAAAGCCGTTGGTGAGAAATTCGAAAATCAAAAAAACCGTTATATGACAGGTACCCCTAATAACATTTCCCCCCAAAATTTTTTTTCACCAAAATATAGTCCATGTCCATAATATCACACCTAATTTTTTTTATCGAAATCGTTAGAGCCGTTTTCGAGATAAATAAGATTTTGTATTACGGGTGTATGGGGGGTACCCTTAGTTTTGGAGCTAAAAAAAAATTTCAATTTTTCCTCTAGGGAATCACCGAAGACCCTTAACTACCAATTTTGAAGAAAATACCTCCGATAGTTTAGGCTGTAGTTCGAGGTACAGACATACAGACATACAGACATACAGACATACAGACATACAGACAGACAGACGGAATTGTCGGACCCACTTTTTTCGTCTTCGCTATCATCGTAATGTCAACTTTGATCAAAATCTCGAGTTCGATTTTTTTTCCAAATGCAGAACTTGCCCTATAGTACCTATATCGCAAGTAAAAATGAAAATAAAATGAATTTTTTTTAATTCTTTAAGTAGTAAGAGATAAAAACAGAATGATATGCAAATATGAATTTATGCAGGAACAAAAATTATAAGTCTTTGTAGTGGTTCCTTAAAAAAATAAGCTTTTATGTACAAAATTTTTAAAACATTTTTAAGAAAAAATTTTGGTACGCCAACCTTTAGTTTTTATTATTGTACGAATAAAAGTCTAATTTCCAAAAAAAATACTAAGCCGTTCTTGAGATATCGAATTTTTCAAAAAAAAATTACTTTTTTTTCTAAAAATTGAAAAAATGTTTTTTCTTAAGTTTTTAAATGCAATGTTTTTTAAACTTTTTAGGAGCTTTTTTATAAAAAATTTCATTAAAATCCGTTAAGTCGATAATGAGAACTTCAAAATTCGAAAAAATCGTTCTATGTACAGTCAGTAATATCTAGATTTAAATTTTTTTTTATTAAATTATAAATTGTAAAGATTAATCAACACAAAAAAAATTTTAGCAAAATTCTCGGAACCGTTTTCGAGAAAAATGCGATTTTCGAAAACCATTTTTTTAAATTTGTATGGATGGTACCGTTAGTTATAAATAAAACAAAATTTTTTTTCTCAAATCTTGTAGATTATATTAGGAAACTTTTATTTGCCAAGTTTGAAAAATATCGAGCATGGGGTTTTCGAAATATTGAGATTCCAAAAAAAAATTTTGAATTTTTTTTTTAAAATCCAAAAAATTAAAAATTGAAAATTTGAATATGTAATAATATTCAAACTTTGGACGAGCTTTGGCATAAAAAAAATTATTAAAATCGGCTGTACCGTTTTCGAGAAAATCAAAAACAAAAAAAATGGACCCAGGGGGCTACCGAAAATAACAATTTTTTGTAAAATTTTTTTCAACCATTAGAAATTTTCGGAATTTTTTTTTAAAAATTCTGTGGGACAGTTTTTGAGAAAAAAAAATATTTATAAAATTTCGAAAAAAAAATCGTATGGCAGGTACCGTTATTTTTGGTGTTAAAAAAAAATAAAAAAAAAACGTCAATTTCAATTTTTTACCCCCGGATGTTTTTTGATTTGATTTTTTAAGACCAAAACTGACGGTACCTGCTATACGATTTTTTTTCTAAATTTTATAAATATTTTTTTTTTCTCAAAAACTGTCCCAACGATTTTAAAAAAAAAAATTCCAAAAATTTAATTTAGTTAAACCTAGGTAATGGTTGAAAAAAATTTTCCAAAAAATGAGTAGTTTTGGTACCCCCCTTGGGACCATTTTTTTTGTTTTTGAGAGAATTTTGCTTAAATTTTTTTTCTTTCTATTATTTTTTAATATCTGTAATTTAATAAAAAAAAATGTTGAAAACAAGATATTACTGACTGTACCTACCATAGAACGACTTTTTAAAATTTTGAAGTTCTCATTATCAGCACAATGGATTTTAATGAAATTTCGTAGAGAGAAGCTTCTAAAAAGTTTAAAAAACATTGCATTTCAAAACTTTAAGAAAAATATTTTTTTGAATTTTGAAAAAAAAAATCAATTTTTTGTGTTTTGGAAGTTCAATATCTCGAAAACGGCTCAATATTTTTTTTGTAAATTTAATTTTTATTCATACAATAATAAAAACTTCAAATTGGCGTACCAACATTTTTTCTTAAAAATGTTTTAAAATTTTCATATACTATAACACCTTATTTTTTAAGAAACCACTACAAAGAGTTATAATTTTTGGTTTTGCATAAATCTATATTTGCTTGAACCACATGGCATCCTATTCTTACCTTTAACTATCTACTAAAGAAGTTTTTTTAGTCATTTAAAAAATGAATTTTATGCTTATGAACAGTTTCTCTAATAACATTCATTTTTGAAATTCTTAGTCTTTTACATAGGAGCAAGTTCGTGCGACCCAGTCGTGCATTTTATTGAATATTAAATTTGCGATTGTTTTCTTTTAAATTAAATTTCGATGACAATCTGTTAATAAAAAAGTAATTTTTACTAAATATCCAGAGTTTATAGTAAAAACTATGTATAAATGCAGAAATACGCTATTTTCAAACCTTCCTCAATTTTGTGATTTAAAGAGAAAAAACTTGTATGTCCCATTTGTTTTTTGATCCACTGTACATCTATTTGTTTTTACTCTTTTTTTTTTTTATTTACTTGCTCTTAATTGTCTAAAATCTATAAGTTATATGAAGGCTTATTACGTTATGAAGTCTATCTTTATTTCCTAGTTTATATTCTTCGAGACAGATAATCACAAACATTTTTGTCAGTTTCTATTATAATTTGTAATTTCTATAAAAAAATTGATAATTTTTTTTCATTATCATAACCTTGTGTTTTTTGTTTCAATTTTGTTAATTGCTTTTGTTTGTACAATACTTTAACAGCTCGTTTACAATACTGACTAAGAAAAACAAAACCGAAAGAAGAATTATTAGATTTAATTGCTTCGCACTATTAAGTCGCTATTGAAGTAATTTTCCCCATGTACAAGAGAATTGTTATAATCATGATATTTAATTGACAAGCACTTAAAAACAACATTTTTATTAAATTTTAGAAATCTTGATGAAATCGCAAGTCATTTGAAATTATTGTCTTGTTTATTAATTGCACATCAATATATCTTCGTTTGAAAAACAAAGTGATCAGAGTTAAAATAACTTATTAGTTTACTTCACGAAAGGATTAAGAAAATATGAACTAGATAATTTGGTTTATTCAATTTGTATTTCAAAAGAAATATCCTTAAATAAGTCATAGAAATTATTAAATTTTGAATAATTTAGAAAGTATCTATAAACTAGTTCACTCTGTACTATAGTCTTGGACACTATGAATCACGCAAGGTGACCAAAAAGCGTTTAATTATTAAATTCATTTATACATAATCAAAAACAATCGTTTTCTGGAAATCAAAATAATTTGTATTAAATTGTACGAAAACCTTACTCAACATGTACAAAGAAACAATAAAAAGCTTAAATAAAGAAATTCATTTACTTGAGACATGTTTCTTTTTAAATAAAAACACGTGAAATATAACCCGTCCAAAATATAATGAAAATTTCACGAGCATGAAATTTTAGGTTCTTCATATGCACGAACCATTTTCATCAACAACCATTACACAACTTAAACCAGACTTTGCACTGAAACTTACACTTGGGAATAACTATAACTGATAATTTTTTCTGGTTTCTAAAATTTAATTTCTCCTTTCAGGAAATTCTTTTTATGGATACACCCTTTTCGGTATTCTCTCATTATGCTTTTGTTTTTAAAATATCGTGATAAAGAGAGTGTTCGAGAATCAGTACATTTCACTATATTTTTCAATCTTTAGAGATTTAGAGTTCAGAAATTTTCTTAGATTTAATAATCGATTAGCTAAGCAAGAAAATAACAAAAACAAAAAGTTTTCAATGAAATTTAATTTCTGAAAATTTTTGATTTAAACAAGACTTCCCAAAACATTCGAAAACTATTCTTTAAAACATAAAATGCCCGATAAGGTCGCAAAAACTTGCTCTTATCTTTAAGATAAGTCCAAATTTTAAAATGACCTGCACAAAATTTTAAACAGCCTATCATTAATGTATTAGTATGATACTACTTAACAATTTGCTTACTCATAGTCATAGTAAAGTAATTTTCTTAATAAATTGAACACACCTAAAACAATGACACAAAATTTCCATAAGCATACAAATAATATGAAATATTTTTACTTGCGACTTATAGGTACTATAAGGCAAGTTATGCATTCGTAAAAAAAATCTAACTCGAGATTTTGATCAAAGCTGACATTGAGACCAAAAATATTTTTTTTTCGAAATTTTATAAATACATACCTATCTTTTTTTCTCAAAAACTGTTCGACAGATTTAAAAAAAAAAGATACAAAAAAAATTCGTTTAGTTAAAGGTAGGTACTGGTTGAAAAAAAATTTCCGAAAAATGATTATTCAGGGTACCCCCCAAGGAACCACTTTTTTTGTTTTTGATTTTCTCGAAAACGGTACGACTGATTTTGATCATTTTTACTTGCGATATATGTAGGTACTATAGGGCAAGTTCTGCAATTGGAAAAAAAATCGAACTCGAGATTTTGATCAAAGTTGACATTACGATGATAGCGAAGTCGAAAAAAGTGGGTCCGACAATTCCGTCTGTCTGTCTGTCTGTCTGTATGTCTGTATGTCTCTATGTCTGTATGTCTGTACCTCGAACTACAGCCGAAACTACTGGAGGTATTTTCTTCAAAGGAGAAATTGAAATTTTTGTTTAGCTCTAAAACTAACGATACCCCCCGTAATGCAAAATCTTATTTATCTCGAAAACGGCTCTAACAATTTTGATAAAAAAAATTAGGTGTGATATTATGGACATGGACTATATTTTGGTTAAAAAAAAAATTTGGGGGGAAATGTTATTAGGGGTACCTGTCAGAACAATTTTTTTGAATTTCGAATTTCTCACCAACGGCTCTAACGATTTTAACCAAAATTTTTATGCAGGAGCTGCTTTGCATTTGAAAAAATATAAACTTAAAATTTTATCGAAAAATTAGTTTTTGGATTTTTAAAAAAATAATACAATTTTTTTTATGAAAATTCAATTTCTTGAAAACCGATACACGATTAAATTTTTAAATTACGTTTTAAAATGTATTTTATTAAATACTAACAGTTTGCATATCAATTTTTTTTATAAAAATTTAGTACACAAAAAACATGTTTCAGCGTGTCTGTATGTCTGTACCTCTCACTACAGCCTAAACCACTGGACCTATTTCTTTCAATCTCGGTGGTTAAGTGACTTCGGTGATTCCCTAGAGGAGAAATTGACATTTTTTTTTAGCTCCAAAACTGAGGGTACCCCCCATACACCCGTAATGCAAAATCTTAAGCTACGTTTTGGTCAATCAAAATTTTGGGGCAAAATGTTATTAGGGGTACCTACCGTTTTTTTTTTATTTTCGATGTTCTCATTAACTGCTCTAAGGATTTTAACCCAAAATTTTCAGCAGGAGTCCCCTTAAGTTTAAAATAATATTGTATACAAAAATATTTGTTGTTTCTTTTTGAAAAAAAAAAAAAAATTTTAAATCAATATCTTCAAAACCTATGAACGATAATTTTTTGAAATTATTTCCTAAAATCAATATTATTTAATACTAAAAATTCGCATCCCACATTTTTTTCTTGAAAAATTTTAGAGAAATTTCTTATATAAAAAATGTATTTAATAATAAAACGATTTTTTAAAGTTTATTTGCATGAATTCATACTTTTCCGGAAACCAGACGGCAATTTTATGCATTTGAACATTATTATCTCATTAAATTCATGTTTTATACTTATAAAATGTATCCTTAATTCCAAAGTACTTTTACATAAGAGCAAGTTCGTGCGACCCAGTCGTGCATTTTATTTTTTTTGCTAAAGCTTCTCAAAAACAAATAGAATTGTGTATTCAAATTTTCAAAAAAAATTTTTTTTGGATTTTTAAAAAAAATTTCAATTTTTTTTTTTCAAAATTCAATATTTTGAAAACCTTATGCTAGATTTTTTTTAAACTTGATAAATAAAAGTTTATCAATATAATCTACAAGATGTATAAAAATAAAGGTACCCACCATACAAATGTTAAAAAATGGTTTTCAAAAATCATATTTTTCTCGAAAACGGTGCCTAGAATTTTGATAAAAAAATTTTTCTTTTAATTAATTTTAACGATCTTGAATTTAATGAAAAAAAAATTGAAATTAAGATATTACAGCTTGTACCTACCATAGAACCATTTTTTTTAAATTTTGAATTACTCATTACTGACATAACGGATTTTAATGAAATTTTTTGCAGAGATGCTTTTAAAAAGTCTTAAGACTATTGCATTTCAAAACTTAAAAAAAAAATTATTTTTGAGGAAAAAAATCATTTTTTTTTTTGGAAAATTCGATATCTCAAAAACGGCTCAATATTTTTTTTGGAAATTTAATTTTAATTCGTACAGTAATAAAAACTTAAAGTTAGCACACCAAATTTTTTTCTTAAAAATCTTTTAAACATTTTGTATATATGTAAAAGCTTTTTTTTTTAAGAAACCAGTACAACGACTTATAAATAATTTTTGTTCTTGCATAAATTCATATTTGCATAGCATTCTGTTTTTGTCTCTTACTACTAAAAGAATTTAAAAAATTAATTTTATCCTTATGAACAGTTTTCTCTAATAACATTCGTATTTAAAATTCCTAGTCTATTACATAGGAGCAAGTTCGTGCGACCCAGTCGTGCATTTTATTTTTATTAAAGAATAGATCGTAAAAATAATGCGAATTAAAAAAAAATGTATCGAAGTTCTAGTTGGCATTTTCGAGAAAAATAAAATTTTTGAAAACCAGTTTTTAAGATATGTATATTGTAAGATAAAATAAAAAAAATTGTGTAAATCATGTATTTCGTATTAAGAAACTGTTATTATTTTTTTTTATAATCGAAAATAAAAATACAAATTTAATACACAACACTATTAAAATTCATTAGGAGCTAAGACAAAATCAGTGTAAAAATAGTTTTCTACATGATAATAGTTAAAAAGTATTGAAAAATAAGGAATATTGCTAATACCTTACCATTATGGTTGTTTAAAATATTTATCCCACTTTTATTTTCTTGGCAAAGACAAACTAGAAAGTATTATATGAAAAGTACTTTTTGAAACAAATATCAAATTTTGTATTTACATACCTATCCTAGAATTGATAATATACTCGCATTAAATGGTAGATACACAAATTTTAGCTTTTAATTTTTGTTTTTTTTTTTTTTTTTTTTTTTGAAAGCGTTATAAATCCATTTTTGCATGTTTCGATATATTAAAGGATTTATGTTTAAAAATATAGGCAAATGTCAATAAATTCAAAGAAATACAAGAAATTTACCGTTTTTTTAAGCCCTAAATGGACATATTTCACTTTCAATAATAACAAATTGTAAAAATAAAATCGATAAAAAAAAAGTAAGTCTATATTTGTATACAGAGTGTCCCCTAATTCGTCGAGAATAATTTGAGGAATGATTCTTGGATATATTCTAAAAACAAAATCGATTTATAGTATATTTCTACCTTAAATAATGACATCATTTATCAGGGATTTTAGAAAACAATTACTTTGGTTTACCCTGACCAATTTTAAAGAATATTGGTCTGTAAATATTAATTGTAGAAACTTCGTTTAGGGTTTAATTTTTAGAAGAAATACTAGCTATTGTAACTATTTTTTTATCAAGTTGATATCTTAAGTCCTCAGATATTCAATTTATGTGCCTGTTTCATTTTTCTTGTACATGCAAATTTTTGGAAAACGTTTTATTATTATTTTAAGAAGGTAAGAAAAATAACAATCAAGAATAAGATTGTATTATACTTGAGAAAACTTGAAGCAGGTAAAATAAAGGAATTGTTGATTTACCTAAGTTTCTAAGTTTCTATTTTTAATTTTGTAAAGCTATTAAATTGACAATCTGTCAATTCAACTCCTTGATTTAATTCAATACCTGTCATTCATTTTTCTAACCTGTTGCTTAAAAGTTCTCAGAATGAGTTAGATTTGAAGAAACGCTATTTCAAAAATCTGCTTTTGCACACAAAATATCAATTCACTTTTTCTGTAAAAAAAATTAAAACTTTGTTTACTTACCCACCACTTTCAATATCAGACCATATTGATTTATCGCTCATTTTTGCACCATATTATAGTAGATTTATTTTAGATTTATTTATTTATTTCGTATTCTTATACACATTAAGATACAATAATCTTATAAATTAGTGCTAAGTTATAATTAGTTTTATATTCCAATGAAAACAATCTAGTAGACGGCTTTTGTTACAATATAAGAAAAGAAAAATGAATTAAGTATGCAAAAAAAAAGTAAAATAAAATAAGAAGCATTTATTCACATATTTATTTAAAAAAAAAATCAATTTAATAAATGTGCCTTGAGCTCTTTTTGAAATCTCCTCTTACCTGCAATATCTCTCATATGTCGTGGCAGAGAGTTCCAGAGACGGATAGTGTTAACGAAGAACTGACGTTCAGATGTCAAACAAGAAGCCCGCGGTTGAAGGATCTGCGATGTTCTAGTGGAAGCACAGAACGTTATTCTATTGAAAAGGCTAGGAGGTTGTTGGGTTTTGAGTATGTTGAAGAGCATGGTTAGCGATCGAAATTTAAGCAATTCATCAAATTTTAAATCACACACTATCTTTGAAAAATGAGATATTCTATCAAGCCTACGAAGGCCAAAGACGTATCTGATGGCGTTGTTAAAGGCAACATTGAGTTTTCTTTTACAGGAGGCATCACACTTCCCATAGACTTCGCATCCGTAGGTTAAGATTGGAATAATTAGTGATTTAACAAGAATAATTCGAGTTTTTATTGGAGTATAGTACTGAGATGTCCATAGGGAGCGAAGTACACCATAAACTTTTCCTGCGGCTAAGCTTGTATGGTTACTCCAAGTCAACGTATTATTAAAAGTCATTCCAAGATTCTTTGCAGTAGAGACATATTCGATACGTGCATTATAAAGGATAACTGGCGGAAAGTAAGAAGTGGACACAGGTTTTTTTGAAATAACAATACACTTAGACTTTTTCAAGTTAAGTAAAAGAAAATTTTTCTTGGACCAGTTAGCGATGTTCTCAAGATCAGAATTGATTCGGCTTACACAATCTTCAATAAGTCCAAGAGGACAACTTATGTGTAGTTGAGCGTCATCTGCATAAAGCTGAATAGAGGATTTGGTTATAACAGATGGCAGTTCGTTGATATATAGGGAAAACAGGATGGGCCCCAAGATAGAACCTTGAGGTACCCCAGAAGGTACAGCTATAAAATTTGACAAAACATTATTTATGAAAACAGCTTGTTCTCGACCGGTAAGATAAGAGAATAGAAGTTTGATAGCAGTAAGTGAGAAATTAAATTTATTTAAGAGTTTGCAGCAGAGAATAGAATGATCGACAGTATCAAATGCTCTTGAGAAATCAAGTAGTAATAGAAAGGGTATTCGGTCTTTGTCAATATTTTGTCTGATTTCATCAACAACCGTAAGAAGAGTGGTAGTGCAGCTATGTTTTTCTCGAAATCCAGATTGCGCAGGGGTAAGCATGTTGAAAGTATTCAAAAAAGAGTTAATTTGCACCTGCACAATTTTTTCAAAAACCTTCGACAAAAATGGGAGTATGGAAATAGGCCGAAAATCTTTAAAACTTGAGTTCTTAGGAACGGGTATGATTTTGGCTTTCTTCCATGCTTTGGGAAACACACTTGTTGTTAATATAGTGTTGAAGGCAAAAGTTATATGAGGCAATACAACAGGTAATATTATTTTAAGAAATTTAGGGTGGACACCATCAATTCCCACGGCATTGGATTTAACAGAGAGTACGCTTTCTACTACGTCAACTTGGCGAATTCCTGAAAATTTAAACTTGTTGGTAGGTTCAGAGGTATCAGCTAAAGAAATAATTTGTTGGAAAGTAGGTCGTGCTTCGTTCGAGAAAGATGGAAGAGCTACAAATTCATCGTTGAGAGCATTTCCGTCAATATTGTTGAAAACTCGACCTTTCGGTTTACCCAGACCTATGGTGCGTAAGTTGTTCCAGAGTTTTTTTCCACTCAAAGATGGGTCTAACCGTTTGGCGAAGATTAGACTTTTATTGGAACGAATCAGAGCAACAGTTTTGTTTCGAAGATAACAGTATTCCCTACGGTATTCATTTAGCTTATATTTTTTCCAGAGTTCGTAAGCCAGGTCACGCTTTTTCATATGTAACCGGATATTATTTGTGAACCAAGGGCGCTGTCCAGGTATGACAGTTTTGGACCTCAGAGGAACATGCTCATCAAAAAGCAAATTAATATTAGTCTCTAAAAAATTAATTTGTTCATCACATGAAGTCATGAAATATAACTGATCCCATTCTATGCTCCGAACATCGCTCTCTAAAGCATCATGACCCAAGAAACAATTTTAGCTGTATTAATGCTTGAAAAGCGCTTTCGGAGCTAATCTTAGAGCTAGTTAATTCAAAAACACGCTCTAGATGCGCCTTTAGAGCAAGCATGGAGCCCACTTGCAGCTAATTCATTGAGTTTGAGAGCACTTTTTAGCTCCTTAATAGTGCTTGTAAGTAGGTTTTGACAGCTAAAAGCTTTAATATACACTTTAAAACTGCCGTAGAGTCGCGTGCTTTTACGTTTTTTATTAGTATTAGTAAATTAATACAAATCATACTATTGAACACGAAAAGAAATTATTATTTGTGTTGGTAAATCATCTTAGCATCATAATTTATTTTCATAGAACAATGAGTAAAGGTAATAATTAAAAGCCATAATACGTTCAACATGGGAGAGATTTCTAAGTGCGATTTCATTTTTATCAGAAATGTTGATATTGTACTTCGAAATATTACAACGCCCTTCTTAAATAATTTGTTTTAAGTGGATGGTAAATTTTTTTTATTTCAATTTTTAACTTGAGAAAAAAATATTTATTTTGCTCGTGCACTTTTTTGGATAAGGCTTCTGTGTTTATCATGATTCTTTTAAAAATGGAGTCATCACAGCACTGTTAATAGTTTTCTTTTCCTGTTTTATAAAAATTCTGAAATATTCGCCATTTTGTTAAACACACATTAAGATATAGCTTGTAGCTCTTAAGTAAATCTTTAAAAAATTCTTTTGCTCTTAAAGAGCTATTTTAAAGGGTGCAGTATCAAAATGCTAACATGCTTTCCAACAGCTGATAAAAACATTACTATGGAGCAAATTTATCGAGCAGAAAGCTCTTAAATGTAACATATCTAAAGATTGTTAAGAAACTCCATTATAGAGCTAGATATTTAAATTCGTTTACCAAGAGCTGCAATATGTTTTGAAATAGAGCTAGGGCCGTGCATTTAACTCTCTCAGAGCTATTTAAAAACATATAAATAACATTTAGCTCCAACGATGTTACTTGGGGACTGATGAGTTTAAAGTCCCTGCATGTAAAGGTGGAAGGTGAACTAGTAATTTTAAAATCAAAAGTTAGGTAGATGAGGTCATGTTTGGAAAAGGCAGGAGCGGACAATTGATCATACAAGATAATATTACTGGGTTCACTGACGAAAAAAACATCAAGGAGTGTAGCTGTTTGAGCGCTGAAGTGTGTAGGATATGAAACATTGACCGGGGACAGATTTAAGGTCAGCATGCTTTCCAGTAAATGCTCTTCTAAAAGTAAATCACTGTTCATATCACCACACACTACAATTTTTGACGAAGAGACAGTGATTTCTTCCAGTAAGGAAATAAGAGGTCCCGTATTAACTGACCTATGAGGCCTGTACACAGCTCCGACGAGAAGTTTCTCATGATCTCCAATTATCTCTTGAAACAAGTAATCCATCTGACAGTCATTAGAAGACCTACATTTTAAATTACATGGAATGTTTTCTTTTACATATATTGCAACCCCACCACCGATGCATCTAGTTCGATCGGCTCAGAAAAGTTTAAAGCCTGCGACTTGAAACATACTATCACTTAGATCACCATTAAGCCAAGTCTCTGACACACAAACCAAATCAACCCCAGACCCTTCAAAAGTATCTCGAAATTCATCAATTTTACTCTTTAAACTTTGCGTATTTAAATGACAGATTTTAAGGCCAGATCTATAGCTCGTTAAAACTTTGACCAAAGAACGCAGGACGAAACGACTACCCGTTTCCGATACTACTCCGTTGTTACTAACCGATACCGAGCCGGTAATGTTTTTGAAAAATTATTAATGTGCATAAAACTATCTAAAGACTTATAGGCTTGCGAAAGAAAACTAATAGTTCTCATTACAATAACCAGGTGAAAAATACCGTTATCTTGCCTATGATGTTTTTCTTAAAGTACAAATTGATGCCTCCTGTGGGATAGTAAACATTGAAATCATTCTAATCAATAATATGTGCACGTCAATTACAGTTGCTTAAATTCTGTCTAATTGAGGAAAAATTGTGACCAATTGAGTATATTTGATTATTAATATAAAAAGAGGATGCAAATATCTTACTTATTTAACCATTAACTCATTCTTTTTTTCCAAAAATATACCACTTTATAAAAATGGCTCATATGTTGAAGGTTTGAATGTAACAACAACTTGGTAGCTTAATCGAGAATGGAGAAAAAGAAACCGAATGTACAACAACCAATTTGCGTATGTCAATTAAAAATGGTAGTCGACTAAATGCAATTGATAAACAATATAACCTACATTAGGATGGACTAGATCAGGTTCTGAAGACGCTCTGGCTTTGAAGAATCCCGAGTTAATGAAAAACTTCCTCAATTAAAAATTAAAACTAAATTAATCATCCGAACGAGTATAACGCTTTGAGTCACAAATTGTGTTCATTTCAGCTGAAAGAGATTTTTTTCAAAAGATTATTTTTTGTTTTTTAATAAAATACGCTTTAAAAAACTCTCTTGCAAATTTTTAATACCAAGTTTAATAAGGATTATCTTAGTCGTTCTATGTGTGATTGCTGAAACACATGCGTACCTACATAAAAGAGTTTAGCAAAAGTTACTTACAGCAAAAAAAACTACTATAGGTAAGCCATATTTTTTTACTACCCTCAAAATGTTTGAGCACAAAAAAAAAATGCACAATGTCTAAATATTATATACATACAATTAAAAGCTCAAGTGACCTCACTCCACTTAAACAGAAATAATTTTCTATCTTCAATGATATTTACATATATAATAAGAGAGAAATATAAAGTCGCGTAAAGTATTTCACATTCGTGTAGTACGGCCAAGGAAAGAATTTCAGAACGTCCGAAGTTGGGCTCAAGGGTAACTGATGGGCACTCTCTGAAGGTCGAGTTCTGTGGTTAAATTGTTTAAGAAGAGGAATGCAACTGGCTATTAAAAAGATCACTGTTTAAAAATTAACTGTAAAATTAATAAAAGACAAGAAAAATTGCTCGAGAGATTAAAATGTTTCTGTTATACTTCTATCACCTATCATTTTTAAAGATCTTTTTTGGATTCGACCTGCACCTGCCCAAATATGGCAATTGTACTCGAGCTTTCGACGAATGTAGGCCTTATAGATTACAACCAGATCAATTCCAGTTCCAATTCCTTGGAACGTCGAAAGAAACCTAAACAATTAGCAGCGCTTTTGGCAACGTCAAATATGTGATCATTTCCCAAAAGGTGTTCTGCGATGCACATAATGAAAGCTATTCGGTTTCATCAATGCAAGTGCCGCTTTTGGAAAACGTTATGGGGGTGGGTTGCGCTTTAACGATAGAAGGCAGCAATTAGTTTTTGAAGCATTCAATTCTACGCGGTTTATGTTTCTATTTGACAATGATATCAGGATCAGAATTTAATGGGCTTATCATACGCTGCCGTTCTAGATCTACTCTACATCCAAAGAACAAGGACATGCATCTGAAAAGGAATATAAGAAGCTGAGAGAACTGTCATCAGTAAAAGAATTTAATGGATTATAAGTTTCAGAAAAAAGATCATTGATTAATATCAGAAAGAGAGTCGGAGACAAAACAGAGCCCAAATGCACACATTTTCAATAAAAGAGCTTGATGCCAAAATCTCGATAAATGCCGTTTTCCATTCACTCGGAAAGAGACCAGTATAGAGTAGGACAGATCGAAAAGTTTGCATAATGGTTTTGCCAGCGTTAAAGAACACCTCTTGAGAAAAATTTGGGGGGATACTATCCGGGCCGGGGGTTTGTATATATCGAGATCTTTCAGTACTCTTGCAACTGTACGAGTGTGAAAGAAGATTTTCAACATAAAATCTCTTACGATCTCAAATACAGGAGGAATCATGACACTATCTGACAGCGTCGAATTGACAGCAAACTGTGCTGCACGCGAATTCGTTTTTTCTTGTGAGCTGAAATTAGCAGTGTCATTGAAAACGATCTTGAAAACGAGCGTATGAACCGAAGATGAAGTAGTATTTCGTACGATTTTTACAAATTACCAAAAAATTTTATTTTAGGCTATCATTACAGGTTTTTCTAGATTTTTTAACTTATTCCGGTTTCCCTCAGTAGGGTTCTCTTTATAACATCGGAAACTTACTTCTCTAAGCCTAATATTCTAATATTTAATGTCGGTATGCGACTGTTTGGCAGTAATACAAGTGACGTGAACGTTCTGTCGGCATTTCGGCGTGTTGTTTCGTTGTAAACCGATTTATAGTTAAAATTTTGAATTGACGATTCAAAAACCTATTTACTCAAGTTAATCGGTTGAATTATGTCAAAATTATTCAATGTTTACATGCCGACCCAAAAGATGGCGCACCCGTTTGAATATTACATTTGTATATAAATTTTAGACA
Source organism: Chrysotoxum bicinctum (assembly GCA_911387755.1). NCBI lineage: Eukaryota > Metazoa > Arthropoda > Insecta > Diptera > Syrphidae > Chrysotoxum > Chrysotoxum bicinctum. Next base: position 78,856,601 of record OU426988.1, on the reverse strand, counting down.
TATTTCCCTTAATCAATAAACTGATTAATAGCATTTAATTTATGTACATATTCGAATCAGATTTAGTTTTATATTGATAAAATTCAATATACATTATTTTAGATTACAATTAAAATTTGTAATTTTTTGTTAAATTTCAGATCAAAAGCGAAGAGGTGGTGCAGGCCTATATTGAGCGGTGTCAGCAGGTTAACCCACTCATAAATGCCATCGTTCAAGATCGCTTTGAAGAAGCGCTCGAGGAGGCACGTCAGGTTGATCGCGTCATCGCAATGGGTATCAATACGGTCGACATTATGGAAGAACTCACACCGCTACTGGGAGTACCGGTGACAGTTAAGGAAAGTATAGCTGTCAAAGGTCTCACCAATCAAGCTGGTCGGGTTTTTAAGACACCACAGATTGCCAAATCAGATGCTCCTGTTGTTGAACAGATCAAAAAATTCGGTGGAATTATCATGTTGGTGAGCAATACACCAGAACTTTGTCTTTTATGGGAAACATATAACAATGTCACAGGGCAGACAAAAAATCCCTATGATTTAAAGCGAACACCGGGAGGATCATCGGGAGGTGAAGCAGCATTATTAGCTAGTGGTGCATCTTTACTTGGCCTTACTTCAGACATTGGTGGATCTTCGCGTCTGCCAGCAATGTTTAGTGGAATTTGGGGTCACAAACCTACACCGTATGCAGTCTCATTTAAAGGTCACCATCCGACCAGTGACTTTCCTAAATGGGGAGACTTCTTCACAATTGCTCCAATGACTCGTTACGCTAAAGATCTTCCACTTCTTTTAAAATGCATGGCCGATCCAACTGGCCCTAAATTGACTTTAGACAAAGAAGTAAACGTCAGTGGCATACGTTTCTTTTTCATGGACAACGATGGCCCATCCGGTATGATGCGCCCACTTAGCAAAGATCTTCATGCGGCAATAAATAGAGTTGCTGGAGATTTCAATGCAAAACGAGTTAATATTCGCAAAATGAAATGGTCCTTAGACATTTCCCTCTCAGCTATGCTGACTATGAAAAACATTGAGACAATATATCACAAGACCGAAGAAGGCGAACGACCGAAGACTGTTTGCACTGAAACCGTTAAATATTTCTTTGGTTGTTCCGACAGTATCTTGCCATCTGTCATTTTCGGCCACTTGCAGAACTTCATGAAAATCATACCCAATTCCAGACACAAGCATCTGGCCACCATTATCGAAGCTCTTAAGACTGAATTCAAAGAACTCTTGGGAACAGACGGTGTTTTTCTCTACCCAACGTTCCCCAACACTGCTCATCAACACTATCAAATATATCACAAGCTTTTGGAGCCCATGTATATGGCCATTTTTAATACTCTCGGCTTACCGGTTACCAACTGCATGATTGGGTTGGATCGCCGAAATTTGCCCATGGGCATACAAGTAGTAGCCAATCCGGGTCAGGACCATCTTTGCCTAGCCGTGGCTAGAGAAATGGAACGACGATACGGTGGATGGGTGCGACCACCTACAGAAGAATCCTCAAATAAATTAGCGTAATCATTCCGATTAACATCACAATGAGGGTTTTTTGTGTACATAAAACGAATGCAACTTAATAGGTTAAAGTTCAAAGAAAATCACATTAGGCTATGTAAAATTCTACAAAAATGCATAAGATTCTTTTTAAAAAATATTAATTTGTAAAAATTTTTTGTTTATTTTTGTTTTTTTTTTTATTTTAAGATTTTTTTTTTTTATTCGAGGTATTAAGACATTTTTTTTTATTATATTCCATTATACATTATATATTATCTATTTCTCTTAACTGCATATGAACAAAATATTTTTTCATCAACAAAAAAATTAAATTAATAAAAAAAAAAGATTTTTTAAATTGACACATTTATTTTTATTAACTAATTAAAACCAAATAAGATTTCAGTCCAGAAGGAGCTGGATAGTTCAAGATTACATTGCATATGGATGGTACGTTTTCCAGACCTTTTTTAATGAACGTTTTTGTCACAAATTACGAGTACATTACAATTTTATAGTTTAAGTACTTAAAGAACAAAACCTTCATAAAAACATTGAAAATATATATTAAACCTCATTATTAAAGAGCAAGGTGAAAAAAAAACGAGCAAAATGTTACACTCTGGCAACATATACAAACAAAATAAAGTTTTACGGCCTTATTTATTAGAATTCGCTAAGCGGGTGAATATCTATGCAGTGCATAAGGATTTATTCATCCTCTAGGGGAGAGTTGGGCACATTTTTAACACTTTTTGCTTTCCAGACTGATAAAACCTAAAATATTCGAGCAATTGGCCTGATATTTTACTCACATGGAACAGTGGTATTGACGTTCAATATAGAAAAATATTTGATCCATTTAACGAAATATTTATATTGAATTTTTATCTCGAACCAATATAGGTTCTTATGTTCAAAAGTGCCCCATGTATGGGGCAGTTTTGAACATGGAAGTGGCTGTTTTTAACTTGGAAGACGCACTTTTGAACAGTGATATAAGTTTTTTTTACTGAATAAAAGAAATTTTAAGTTTTATTTTTATATTAATTTTTTAATAAGAACTTATCAATAAAACTCAAAATTAACACTTTTGTCATATCATGTATTCATGTATTTGTTACAAAAAAAAAAAAAACAAAAATCCACAAAGATTAATAAGAAAACTAAAGCTAAATCTAAAACTTGGATTTTTTAGTAAAAACTGGATTTTTACTGAATAAGAATAAGCTTAAGCTAGCTAGTTAAATATGTTTTCTAGTAATAGCTATTTTAAAATAGCCAACGCTAAGTAAATTTAGTTTTAGCTTGTTTTCCAAGTCTTAGGTTCAATTTGTGTGAGTAAAAATAGGTTAAAGCTACAAAAATTTCAAGATTTTTCGACCTAGAAATTGCTTGAAGCTGATTAAATTTTCTCTTAAATGTCTTAAATATGTTAAAGTTTTGAGTAAGTTTAAAATTAATTTTCTCTCCAAAAAAATGTGTTCCTGTTTTAAAATCGCGCAGTATTTTTTTTTTAAACTCTTACAACTCAAAATCGAAAACAAAACACTTCCACTAGCAAAAGGACCTCTCATCTCTAAGTCCGAGAGACAACAACTGAGAGAATCAAGGAAAGTCAATGACTTTTAAGGATATGGTTTTATGGTATTGACATGTTAAAATTTTAAATCACTTTTAAATAAGAGTAATAAAATAAAATTTTATAAGCATTGTTCAAATGTGCCCCGTATTCAAATGTGCCCCACTCTTCCCTATACAAATTGTTATTTAAAAAACATTTCCTACCCATTACAGTTATAATGAGCTTGTGTCAAATAAGGTACCAAAAAGTGAAAATCATTACATTTAGCCTTCTCAGCTGTTTTTCAAAGAAAAAAAAACATCTTGTCTGCTGGTCGAATTTAATAAACAAAAATGGAACTACCAAAAGCTAAAAGAATTCGAACAATTTACTGGGACTCATCGGATAAGGTACGAGTATGTCATTATCTCTAGCACAATACTGGTAATCACACTGATATTCGTTTTATCCTAGCTGCAAACACCCCTCAGACCACTTATTGAGGATAAAAATTATAGAAAATAAAAATGACAATGACTAAAACATACCGGATGAAGAAGGATACGTGGAGAGAGATCAACACCGATTATACATATTTATCTAGTATATTCTAAACAATTTTTAATTTAATTTGTTTTTAATATAATAGTATAACATTTTAGTTTAAATACTAAAATGTCCTTATAAAAGCACACTCCAAACTAGAGATATGTAGATATAATTTTATTTCTTAAAATCCGAATACAAATAACTTCGGTTTAATTTTCACAGAAATACAAAAAATATGAATGACAACGATATTTTATTTAATAAAAAATAGTGTTATTGTCACTACTAAGCAAAAAATTTACATAATTTAATGGAATGGGTGGGGTGGGGTGATCCTTAAGAATTGAAAGTTATATTTGTTGATTTGTTATATTTAATATTATATGAGAAAAAGAAAATTTAAATTAAGATTACACTGTTTCATCAAACATTAGAAAAAATTAAATATTCATCTTTATCAAAGGTAAGAAGCCATTTTTGTACATTTTTTAAAAATAACAAATGAGAATTAAGAACTCTGATAGAGTATGGAAGCTTGTTGAAAATACGACATGAAACCACATCATAAAAATTCTGAAATGCGGTAGTACGAAAAGTCGGTATAGAAGCTTTATTTAAAAAATTCACACGTATATTATTATTTGAAATGATTCTGAAATTGATATTTCCAGATCTTCTAAAGAATTCGTTAAGAACTTTGTAGCAGTACAAATTTCGTATTGGAAAAACATTAAATTCCTTAAAAAGTGAAAAACTAGGGTGCATGTGGGGCTTATGGCAAACTTTTTTCAGAACAAACTTTTGCATAACCAAAATCCCATATTATAGTTTTGAATGAAAAATACCATAATAAATTTTCATAAGTAGTTGAAAAGAACAAACATTCCTTTGATAATACATTACATTACATTACATCTTCATTAGATCTTACACTACTCGACAAAGTACTTCGCTTTTGGGCATTTACACGCCAATATGCCGATGTAGAAGTATATGCCAAAACCAGCTGTTAAATGGAAGAGCTGTGAAATTTTAAATGAAAAGTGAAAATGACCGAAAAATATTTGAATTTTAAAGCTCCAAAACCACTTTTTTTGTGTTGATCAGAGCTTTATTGAATTGTTGCTTAAGGAGATTGAATTTTATTCAGGCGATTTGTAAATTTTAACAACTAAAACCGAATAACATCATAAAAAACTGTATCTATGAACTAGTTCGGTTCTTTTTTACACGCCATGTCGGCATACTACTTCGATTCCCAGAGTTCGCACGCACTGCTATGTCGACACATATTCATTTCACACGAACCAAAAACCTTATCGACAATATGCTTCGATGAAGTAGTTCGTGGTGTGTGTTAGGGGTAACAGAAAGAAAGAACAACAGAAGAAGCACATGTCAACAGCACACGGTTTGGTAGTTGAACGGTCCTCCATCCATGTACCAACCGCGCAAGCATCAAGCATCATGCTTAATTTCGCTGATCGATGGGAAGCGATGCTTTCATCAAAGCCAAGGCCGTTTACTGCCCTTAGATAATAACAAAAAGTACCAAACGTTCTATTCAACGTTGCATAAGTTTTATAAATAACATTTTTGCGTTAAGAGGCATTATAAGGGCTTATGAACTCGCTACAGTGAGTTTATAAATATGGCTGTTAGTCAATGTTTAGATTTTGACTGTTTACTACCTCAGAAAGTAAAAAGTGCAAGTTGCACTAAATGGCGGTTCTTTATTTATAAAATCTGCACCAGTCTTACCAATTTGATAACATTTTTAAACATGGTTGTAAATATCAAACCACGTAACACTCCAAATTTATTAAAACTAAAGTTAATTCAAACGTCAAACTTTACAACAATGAGAAATTTAATGTTAAAAAAGTTGTAAGAAGCATTATTTTATACATGTTTGATCCTTTGAAGGACCCAAATCAAAATTATTCATAAATCTTTAAACCACAGAACCTAACCTAAAAACAAGAACAAAACTAAAAGTGAATACAATTTATGTATCAGCGTGAACATAAAGCGAATTTAAATTGTTGAAATTTTGAAAGTTTAAATTTCGCTTAATTCAATTGTACGTAGACAAAATTCACTCTTTTTGGGAAAGTAAAAGAAGAGTGAATATAAAAGTAAGCATACACTTTTAATTGTTACGCAGTTTCATCAAAACCCACCTATTATGTGTTATCTTTGAAATAGTTCATAGGAACAGCTTCTTAAGAAACATTTTGTAAACATTTATCAGATAGCTACTCAAGGACAAAATGGTTGAGGTAAGAAATCGAAAAATTTACTATTACTACGAATAGGCACCTCATTATGTAAAATAAAAATGATCGAATGATATCTTTTTGAAGATACCCTTCGATATTTTTCTTTTTCTCCACCGATATGATAGAGAATTATAGTATTGGAAATGGTAACGTTCGATCGTTTTCAGTTCACTTGGGTGATCCTCCGCTTAGACGGTATGAGCAATTTTCAAAAATGGATACATATATGAAAAACCTACAATATTTGGGACAGCTATTTCTTAAGTTAGTTAATTGTATTCTTTTAGTTTTTTACTATTTCAAGTTATTTTTAACACAAGATTTAATATTGATTTCTTTCAAAATAATAAGTAATTGAGCAGGTACTTTTATTTTTGTAACAAATTGTTTATCTTATTAAGCTTTTGAAATAAAATAAGCTCATTTTTACTTGTAATTTTATGTTCATTGTAGTGTATTCATAAACCTTTTTCTTACAACATAATAATCGATACATTTTCATTTGGTAACATCGTAACATTAAGAATATTTAGATTTGTGTCAATTTTCTAATTATCACAACAACAATCATTAGAAGTAATTTCCTAAGACCTGTCTCATTTTTTTAATAAGACATAATTTATGTATACATATTAACAAGCGATTATTAGCCAGTTATAAATCACACTCTAAACTTTTCATATCCATGAATTATTTCGATGTTTTCGAAGTATCTATATATGTATCTATGTATATTTTTTTATTGTCAATTCCAAGAAAATAAACACGTAACAAAAAATTAATATATAACACTTATTCTATGAAAAGTTGGCTCTATAATGCTTATACATTATGTAGGTGCCTATATTAAAAATCCACATAATTTGTTTCAGGCTCAAAGCAACTACTTTCATTTTAAAATCTCCTTAAGGCTTAAGACTATTAAATGTGCCATAAAAATATTTGTCCACTTACATTATTACGATACTTTTGATAATTAAGAATATATCTACGAGCTGTGCTGCACACCAATGCTCTCATCTATCTCGAGTCTAAGTCTAGGCATTCAACTCAAAGACACCAGGTCAGCTTGTCCAAATATTTTGCAAGAATTGCTTCAATAAGTTGGTCGATGACTTTGATCTTTGGGGACATCAACCGTACTATTGCATCAAGATTGACGTTGCAGATACTAAAAAGACGTTTGAAGTTGGATATGAGCAGAACCTGGTATATCTGTGTCAAGTCAACAACGGAACCGAAGGAAATATCACGTATCAACTTACATAAATACTCGTACATTATGTATAGTTGCATAAAAATGTTCATATACTTAACGCTTGCTTTATTCCGCATGTGGTTTTTCTTGTTTATTCCCCAAAATGTTGCACAAAGACTTTAAGTTTAGTAGAACTAACTGGTTTTGGCAAAATAAACTTTAACTAAGTTAGTTTAAGAATACCGCCATCGACATCACCCGGCTCAAAACGCTATAGATGTTCGATTAATTGAATAGTTTTTATTTTGTAGGTTTGTCCGAAATCAGTGGTGGTGGTAGGAATGTTGCTGGTACGGTACACCTGCAAGTTTGAGCACAAGGTCGAGTTGTTTTTTCGTTTCGATGTTTGCTAAAGAAACTGCTCAAATTAAGGGGTTTTTCTTACTCCGCCTCAAATATCAACTTCAGAAGAACAAGGATATGACAATGGATTAGAAGTTTCGAGACGTTGAGAACTCACATACTCGTATATAAATATGAAGGGCCCTGGTCCCTGACCGTGCACACACCATAATTTGCATAAAGTCGTATAGCATGTATTTTGTGCATTCCATTTTATATGATTTCTATTGAAATGTACATAGGTATTTTTAATCCAACAAACCATTGCATTTTTTTTAACTATTTAAATTTAAAAACGTACTGAAAGTGCTCCCAAGTACAATATACATATATAATTTAGAAATTAAAATAATGATTTTAATGAACACAAATTGGTTTTTCACAACATTTACTGAATCTTTAAATTAACTACCTACGGCTACCTTGTGCCAACTCATTTTCTTTCATTAAATTCCCTATTTTTAATTTTTTTTTTCGTTGAAAACTGATAGTTCAAGTCAAGTTTAGGGTAAAATTGGGTTATATGGCATCAGGGCGATATTCCAGTAAGTATATTCCTTAAAAAACAAAGTATAATTCATACACATATTAGCCTATGAAATGTTGTGTTCAAATATTTTGGTAACACTGAAAAAAATAGAAATCACAGAATTTGTATTAACATATATGTACATACATAAATGTATATGTTTAATTTCCTGATCATTTAGTTGGCGCTTGAAGTCCAAGGCTCAAAGTATTTTGCTTCGTTCTATTAAATGTATTGAAAGAGTAGTACACGCAATTGTTGTTAAGATTCTATAATACAAAAACTTTAATCAGATCTTTTTAATAAAATTCTAATTTTTAATAAGATTTTAAAATTTCCTTTAAGCTCTTATCTAGTCATAAAAAGTGCCAGCTTTGTTTATTATTTTTAAAATTTATTTTTGGCCATTGTAGAATGAACTTGCTGTTTTTTTTATAAAAGTGAAAGAAACCAGTCCCTATATCTACATTTGGATTTAAAATTTCATAATTTTTACAAACATTTTTTTTTTCAAAGTATATTATCTACTTATTAAATAAATTGTCAGGCATATCTTTTTTTTAATACAAAATATATTTTAAAAATAATTTTTTTTATTTATTTTCTGAATCTCTTAGGCTAGGCGCGCACATTCAATTAGTTGCGCAACTGCTTGGTTAGAGCAACTAAAAAGTTTGTGTTTTGACACAAACTAAACGATTGCCTTCGCAACAGTTGAGATGTTTTCTATAAGCGCAAGGGAGAAAAGAGTGTGAACGCGAGTAAAGAGTTGCCAGTGCGCGGTTCTCTTTTAACTGGTGATCAAACTACTCGTATTTGATTTCGAACACAATTGCCAGTGCGCGACTAGCCTTAGGATGGTTTTCAAATTGGACATAGTCATGTATAGCTATCTTTTCGTTCGAAATGTTGAACAGATAATTTTCCTGCGACAAAAAGCTTTAGCACGTAAGTTAAGTGGAGGAAGGTTCTATGTTCGCCCTTTAGAAAAAATAGGAAATGTTTGTAAAAATTCTCCTCAAAAACGAAGACATGACTTTCTAGTTTTTAGTACGTTAGGACTTGATAAAAGTTTGTTTTGGAAAAATGCTGAAGCATAATATTGTAAGTTGTGAGTACTTTCTTAATATTTTTGGTTTTCTATTTTATGAAAATGTTTTAGAAAATTGCCTCTCCTCTTGTTTTTATTTATTTAGATAATAGGTGTGTTTTGTTGAGCTTCTTAATGTACACATTAAGAAATATTACATTAAAATTACTGAAGAGTGAATGTGCTGTTAACTTGTTTTTGTTGTATTTACATGTGCAAAATAAGCTTAATGTGTAACATTTCTTAATGTGTAACATTTCTTAATGTGTACATTAATAAGCTCAACAAAACACACCTAATAAGTGAGTCATAAATCGAAAAAATGGTTCTATACATCATAGGTCGTGAAAATTATGTGAAACAGAAAAAATGAATTAAAATTTTATGTATCGAAAAAAATACGGTTTTCCGAAACGATTATCTACATATAGTGGGTGCCGTTATTTTCCAACACATTCAACATAATTTAGATAATCTTAATTGATAATAATTTTTGTTATCAAGTTTTCAAAAAATTTAGCATGTGGTTTTCAAAATATTAAGTTTTTAAAAAAAGAAATTAAAAATTTGAATAGAAAATACTATTGAAACTTTTAATTATCTTTACATAAGAACACCTATCAAAATCAGTTGTACCGCTTCTGAGAAAACCGCAAACAAAAAAAATCATGTATTACTTACAACCATTTTTTGTAATTTTTTTTCAATCTTTAACTATTAGTTCTTGAGGGAAAAAACATATGTAGGGTATTTTAAAATTTCAAAAAAAATGTTATGGGATGTACCGTTATTTTTGGTCTTAAAAATAATAAAGAAAAAAAATTCGGGATCAAATTTAAAAATGCTATAACAATTTATTAAGCTTAATTACTCAAAAACGGCTTGTCTGACGAAAATTTTCAATCAGACCTTTTTTGTAGGGAATTTAATTTTATATAAAAGTAAGTCAAAATGAATTTTTTTTACTTCAATGTTTTGTCAGTTCTGACGCAAAACATGAAATTATGACTAAAAATCAAAATTAGCGATGATAGACCTCTTAAAATTGATATTAAGGGCTCAAACTTTTACGAAATTTTTTTTTTGTCATTCTGAATGATATTCTCAATATATCTTTCAAAAAAAAAAATAGTCAATTTTTTTGGCCCAGTCTAATATATATACAGTGGATCACAGCTTATTTGACCCACCCTTTACTCAAAACTCAAAAGAGAATATCTCTTCAACGAAGCAAGTAATTAACAAAATAAAAACGCGGAAATGTTAATTAAGTTTTCAACTAAAACATAACAACTTCATTTACTTATTTTTAATTAAAACTAGAAAACAAAATAACAAAAACAAATTAAAATAAAAAATTCAGGGTAACAGCTTATTTGACCCATTTTAAAAATCGAGTAAAATTATTATTATTTATTAATAAAAATACATTTTGCATAATTTTAGTATTTGGTATGTCCTCCCTTTTGATTTATAACTGCCTTGAGCCGATTTTGATGAGAATCCACCACTTTTTTTGTCGTTTCAACAGGTATTCTTGCCCATTCTTCAACTAAAGCCAAAGGTTTTCGATGACATTTAAATCTGGACTCTGTGCTGGCGGTTTCATGATGTGAGGGCAGTTATAAATTAGCCAAGTTTGAACAATGCCCAATGTATGTTTCGGATCATTGTCTTGATAAAATCGAAATGTATCCTTTATGCCTAGTTTTTCTGCGCTTTGGAGAAAATTATTTTTGAGAATATTGAGGTAAACTAATTTATCCATGGTACTCTCAATAAATTGCAGACATGCAGGCCCATACCATGACATGCCCTCCTCCATGCTTCACTGTTGCTCTTAAGTTTTTATCTTGAAGCTCTGTATTCGGTTTTCGCCACACATAAGACCGCCCGTCGGATCTAAATATATTAAATTTGGATTCATCCAGAACGTGGAATCCTTTGTTATATGATCCTTCGCAAACTGAAAACGGCTAAGTCGATTTTTTTTTATTGATAAAAGGTTTCTTGCGTGCTACTCTTCCATGCAAATCATTATCTCTAAGGATCCGGCGAATGGTTTCGGGGCAACAAGGTTTTCCATGGGTATTCGCCATCTCACTAGCCAGTTTTGGTGCCGATAGCTTTGGATTTTGCTTTACTCTTCGCACAATATATCGTTCATCCGATGCACTAAATATTTTGTTCGGAGGTTTACTTCCTTTATTTTCAATTCGATTATTGAATACAAAACTGTGGATAATAGCTTTGACCGTGCCATCTGGTATGTTAACAATTTCGGCTATTTTTTGCCGAGAAAGTCTATTTTTAAGATGATGAAGCACTATTTCACGCTGTTCAACTGTTGTTCGTTTTCCCATCTTCGTAACACGTATTGCTTTTGCGAAAAATAACTAAAACTGATAATTCTATTTGAATATAAAACAAATAAGAAAAATAAGCAAAAACCACCGTTATCTCGATATTTTTTCTAAGGCAGGTGATCTCTAAACACAGTGGGTCAAATAAGCTGTAGTACTAGAAAATGTAATTATTTCTTTTTTTTTTAAGTTAAACATGGTGTTTTAAAATAAAATTAATTGATTCAAATGTCATGTTAGAGTTAAAAACTAAATAAACCTTTCTGTGTTTGTACTTTGCAAATAACTTTTATTGTTAAAGAGCCATGCTCGATGGGTCAATTAAGCTGTGACCCACTGTAGTTTCATTGAAGATAGAAAATTATTTCTGTTTAAGTGGAGTGATTGAATAAAATTCAATTCGTCTGGGCCAAAAGCTGTTGGCCCAGACGAAATACCCTCAGAGTTTTGGAAAAAGATGGGAGACATCGGGTTTAGATGGCTCATGATTCTTGTCTCCAAACTTATACGAGGTGATCGCATGCCTAATCAATGGAGGGAAAGTTACCTTCTTCCAATTTATAAAGGAAAGGGTGATACTCGAAGCTGTGATAATTACCGTTCGATTAAGCTGATGTCACACACCATGAAGATCGTTGAGCGAGTCTTGGGTAGCCGACTGCGAAAAATAATTAGGCTATCTGATGACCAGTGCGGGTTTGTCGGGGGTAAGTCAACCACGGATGCAATCCAGAGTATAAGAATAATTATGGAAAAACATCGGGATTCTTTGGAGGATTTGCATGTCGTATTGGTTGATTTTGAAAAAGCATTAGATCGGCAACCACGAGATCTAATATGGGTGGCCCTCAGGCAACGAGGAGTTCCAGAAACCTATGTGCGGATAATTATGGACATGTATGATGGAGCAGTTACTAAAGTAAGATGCGCAGCTGGAGTCACCGAAGAATTCGAAATCACAGTAGGTGTACACCAGGGAAGTGTCTTGAGTCCCCTGCTCTTTATTACAGTTCTTGATTACCTGCTTGAAGGCAAAGTGACGGATCCAAAAGTACATCAGTTATTCTTTGCTGACGATGGAGCCATCATAAGTGAAGACCCGATATCCCTACAACGAGCACTTGACGTATGGGTGGATGTTCTAGAAGGAAGTGGGTACCGCATAAGCGCGAAAAAGACAGAATACCTATGCTGCCCATTTTCTGATCCACACAGGCCTATTCCAGACATTTATTTGAATGGAGTAGTGCTTCCCAAGTGTGAAAAGTTTAAATATCTGGGGTCTATGATAAATAACGAAGCTACTTGTGATGACGATATCAATCATCGCGTAAGCGTAGGGTGGATGAAGTGGCGGGAAAATTCTGCTATCTTCTGTGACCGAAAAATGCCCCCTAAGCTGAAAGGAAAGCTCTACACTTCAGTTGTGCGTCCAGCACTCACATACGGTTCACAATGTTGGACAATGTACAAAAAGTATGAGAGTAAGCTAACGGCAACTGAGATGAAGATGCTTCGTATGACAGCAGGAGTTACAAAGCTTGATCGAATTAGAAGTACGAAGATCCGAGGAAGCCTTCATGTTAAGAATACCATTTCCCAAAAAATTGAACACGACCGACTCAGTTGGTATTGCCATGTTCAAAGGAGAGATCCTGAGAACCCCGTCAAAAAGGCAATATCATACAACCTTCCCATTCGGAATAAAAAGAAAGGTAGGCCTAAACACTCCTGGTACAAACAAATGCAAAAACACCAGCATTCAGTTGGCCTCAGAAATGGAACAATACAAAACCGGGAGGCTTGCCGCCGATTTCTGAGGTCAACCCGGCGAACCCCACAGGCGGATCACTAGTGTGAAGCAGATACGTGGGAGAGTTATGATCCCCTCGACATCGAGATCATAACAGCGCCGAAGAAAAGGAAGAAGAAGAAGAAGATGTAGTCAAAACAAGCTTAAACATTTCCAATTTACCAACTAGCTTATGAATTAATTTTTTTTTAATTTATAAGTCGCTTAGTAGCTTGTGGATTAATTTTGTTTGATTCATAAGTCACTAACTTGCTCATGACTTTTTTTTTTTAATTCATAAGTCACTTATAGGTAGTGAATTAATTTTTTTTTTAATTCATAAGTCACTTATAAGTAGTGAATGAATTTTTTTTTAATTCAAAGTCACTTAATAGCTTGTGAATTAATTTTTTTTTAATTCATAAGTCACTTAGTAGCGTATGAATTAAATTTTTTTTAAACCATAAGTCACTAACTAACTTATGAATTAGTTTTTTTTTTAATCACAAATCATCTACAGACTTATGACTTATGGTTTTTTTAATTCAAAAATTCGCAACCCTGATTGTGATCGATGCAAGTACTTCTCCAATATGTATAAGTACGAGATGATATCCGCACGTTCCGATTGACCAACTTTGACTCGGACCACTACCCAATCCAAACCAAGGAAGTAATTAATTTTAGTGAGCGTTTGTGAGCGGAAGACGGAAGCGAAGAAGATGGGGTTAATGGTCAATGGGGGCAAGACCAAACATAAACTGTCACTAGAAAAGACACTTAACACCGTCTTGGAAATATCCCCTCCATAGACATCTAAAACTTTGAGGTAGTTAAGAACTTTGTCTACCTAGGTGCGGCTATTAATTCAGACACTAACAACAGCGCTAAAATTAAACGGAGAATAGCTCTTGCCAATCGCTGCTTCTTTGGACTAAAAAGACCAATATGTAGCAAAGTCCTCTTTCGAGCAACTAAATTGGCCGCTTACAACACTCTTATCATCCTGCCCTGTCAAAAGTTGATGAGACCGCTTTATGCCAGCAACACAAATCTAGTATAGACGCAATAGTATACGAATAAACCACATGTCTGTCGGGAAGTATTACGGTATTTGGACGAAAAATATCGTAGGTCTAGGTAAGGGGGAGTATTAAAAATTCCCATATTTATTAAAAATTTGTGCTAAGCTGGTAGAGGATGGCCTTGTGTTAAGTGAAGCGGAGCTGCGGGCAAGTACAAACAGCTTGGCCAAGAAATACAGGTAAATACGATCACATTCTGTTAATTCTACAAATATTCATAAATTATTTTATCCTTCCAGGTCAGAAAAAAGAGTTGGAGTACTCGTATTTCTCAAAAATTTAATGAGTTCATGGGGCGGCTACAAAAGCAAAAACGTAAAAACGTACAAGAAATTTTGGAAGAAGTTGGTTGCAACTCTGTACAATTCGGTAAACTATTTATTTAGACTGAAGTATACATATGTACATACATTATGTAAAATTTTGTGTTGTTTTTTACAAAATAGATTCTGATATATCATTGGATTCTCTATTGGCATCTTCAGAGATACTAGAAGAATTCCCATTAGAACCTGGACCATCCGTGCCTAGAAAAGAAAAGAGAAAACGGGATATAAATTAAGGTTTTCATGAAATGGCGAAGCAAGAAAGTGAAATTTATAAAAATTTTATGGAAAAAAGTATAAAGAATGATGACAAAATGCTTAAACTTATGGAATAAAAATAGCAAATTAATAGCAGCATTAATAAATATTAATAAATGATAATGCAAACTTACATATTATGTGTTTCAATTTGGCTTGCCTTATTCGGCCCTAGCGAGGTATACGTTCGGAGCGGAAAATTAGCCAATTTTGTACGATTCGGATGATTTTTGCTTGGTATTCTTTCAAGCAGCTGCTCGGAATTTTTCTCCGAAATTATTTTAACGCCTCCAGCAAACTGCGTTGAAGTGCGATCAATTTGATCTATCTCCCCCCGTTTAGGAGGTAGGGGCACTTTTAGAAAAAATGTTTTAAATTGAAAAAAAAAAATATTAAAAAACAACGGCAACACCTAAAATAAAGTGCTATACTGCGTTTGAAAGCCAGAAGATTGTTCTATAATTCTGCATTTAAATTTTATTACTCATATCAATAGTTTTGGAGAAATTCGCATTTAAAGTCCAAATTTTGATAAAATAACGTGAAAAAAAAAGTTTAGACCGATTGTTTTTCAAAATTTTGAAATGAAATTGTAAATTAACTTATATGTGATCCATGTATCTATCAGTTCTTAATCGAAAACAAGAAACCGCATGGTTCTATGTCTTCTTGTTTTTGAGAAAATCGAAAATTACCAAAACTACTTTTTTTGATTTTTGGTGGTGACGGTGATTCCATTTTAAGGATTAATGTTAATAAACATAATGAATCTTTGTTAGTTCAGTACCGCAATTCATTTAGCGTTACCCAGAATGCACCATGAGGAGGTAGAATTGCATCTGGGTCAGTTATTTTGTCAGTTAGTCAGGAGTTAGTCAGTCATAGTTAGTTAAAAATGGTCAAAATGTATTAAAAAGGTGTGTAAGTCTCGTCAATAAAGCCATCGTCCGTACTATAACTGTCGAGTTCGTTGAGTTACTCTTTTATGGTGGGAAGCCGAGGATGTTTTGGCGGTAAAACGCTTTCTAAATTTTCGCTCTGAAGGGTGGGAGGATCGATGTCTTTTAACTGTAAACCCTCACATATATCACCATCGGTATAACAAGGGTAAACTTTTTTTACATCTGATAAAAACTCTATTATTTGCGAACCCCAGTCGTCCTTATATTTCCTTTCTAGGCAGTATTTTCGTTGGAAAAATAGTGCCATGTATTGGTGAACATGGTCGGAAATTTGTTTTGGCTTTCAAGATCGTTTATTGTATTTTATATGTATTTAGTGGACATTGGATAAATAGAATAAATTTGAATTTTTTTAAATACAGATTCTGTGAATGCAAAAGAAACTTTGCATGCACCCAACCTCGCACCTACCCCAAATCCTATAGTGTGCCCAAGCAGGGGGGTTGCATACTTTACTGTTTGTTTATATATTGTAATGTTGGAAGCTAGCACTGATTTATTTATGTAAGGAAGCAAAAAATATCAAACATTTTGTAGAAAAGTAGTTTTAGTTATTTTCGATTTTCTCAAAAACCAGAAGACATAGAACCATGCGGTTTTTATGTGTTCGATTAAGAACTGATAGATACATGAAACACATGTATGCTAATTTACAATTTCATTTCACAATTTTAAAAACAATTGGCCTAAACTTTTTTTTTCACGTTATTTTATCAAAATTTGGACTTTAAATGCGAATTTCTCAAAAATCATTGACATGAGTAATTTAATTTAAATTCAGGATTATAGAACAATCTTCTGGCTTTCAAACGCAGTATAGCACTTTATTGTAAGTGTTGCCGTTGTTTTTTAATATTTTTTTTTTTCAATTTAAACCATTTTTTCTAAAAGTGCCCTTACCTCTTAAACGGAGGTTTTCTCAAAAACCAGAAAACATAGAACCATGCGGTTTTTTGTGTTCGATTAAAAACTGATAGATACATGAAACACGTATCAGGTAATTTACAATTTCATTTCACAATTTTGAAAACAACCGGTCTAAACTTTTTTTTCACGTTTTTTTATCAAAATTTGGACTTTAAATGCGAATTTCTCAAAAACTATTGATATGAGTAATAAAATTTAAATGCAGGATTATAGAACAATCTTCTGGCTTTCAAATGCAGTATAGCACTTTATTGTAGGTGTTGCCGTTGTTTTTTAATTTTTTTTTTCAATTTAAACCATTTTTTCTAAAAGTGCCCCTACCTCCTAAACGGGGGGAGATAGACCCCCCCTCCCATAGTAAAAAGTGCTTATTTTTGATCCCTCTACAAAAATCCGTCATCAAATCTTGGCGGCCAAGTTATCGTACTCGTGCCTGCTGAAAAGATCCATCACAAAACTTAAATATCTTCATTTGAAAGATTGAACATTTTTGTTTGACCGAATATGAGAAACTGTCACACTGTACTACATTCTGCAGAGTGTCACCTAGCATGGTATTGAAAATACTATCTATAGTATTTATATCGTGGTGTCTATACTAGATGTGTGTCATTAATGCATTAGGATGTTTCAAGAGGAAAATTCTCTGGGTGATTTTTGGTCCTTTTTGATAGATGAGGAGTAGACGAGAAGATATAATTACGGACTGTACAGTGAAATCGGCTCTGCATGTTTATGTATTAACAGCCGTATTTATTAGAATTCCCTAAACGCGTGAATAGTTATGCAATGCGTAAAGACTTATTCATCCACTATGCAAATTCATATTTATAAAGCATTTGCCTACCCTGCATAGTTATAATGAGCTTGTGTGAAATAAAGTACCAAAAAGTAAGAATCTATTACATTTAGCCTTCATAACACTCAGCTGTTTGTCAAAAAAAAAAAAAAACATCCTCTCTATCGAATTAAACAAAAATGGAACTACCAAAAGCTAATTGAATTCGAACAATTAACTTTGATTCATCAAATAAGGTAGGTATGTAATTATATCTAGCACATACTGGAAATCAAATTATTATTCGTTTTATCCTAGCTGGAATACTCCTCAAAAATAAAATTCAATAATGCAAAATAAAAATTACAACACTAACACCGGATGAAGAAGGATGCGTGGAGAAAGATCACCAACAAGCATATTTATCTATTTAATTCTAAACAATTTTCAATTCAATTTGTTTTTAATATATTAGTATAACATTTTTGTTTCAATAAATAAAAATAACATGTTTTTACAATTATTATTCGAACTTTGTTAGAGGTTATATTTAAAGCAGTTTAAAAACACCTTTTATCACCGAAAGGGAATGTTCTTTTAATGGAAAAAACCACAAAAACTAACCAACAAAACTATTAAAAACATAATTTCGTTAAAAAAAACTCAATATAACAGCTTTTTTTAATGAACAATTTCTGAATTGAAAACCACTTCTCTTCGTAAAAAGACCACAAGCAAATATATCTTTTTGTATGCTTTTATTTATTTAAGACATTAAACACTTTATCCTACACATTACTAAATACTTATGTACATATTATATACTATTTAACTTAAAAACTAAGCATTAAAATTTAGAAAATAATTAATGCGAAATATAAAAAAAAAAAACATTTATAAATAAACTTTCTGTTGTAAAATATAAACTAGCGTTACCATATGCGAATAATTTTGAATTCGGTGTCAAAATGAAATAAGCAATGCCTGCAATTCGAAGAATGCTTTGGCAATTGGCTCGAACACAATTACTACGTTTATTACTACGTTTATATGAGGTATTGAAGCGAGCTTGAAGCTCGCTTCGATCCTTTATAAACGGGTATGGAGTTGAAATGAGCTTCGTTCGACTCGATCTCACTCGCCCAGCGGTGTCGAGTCGAAATATGAGACCAAAAACCTGGGTCGAGGAGTTGGCTTCAAAAAATGTTTCAGAATCGCTCAACAACATTTCAACTCAACTCCAAATCGATCTCTCAGCTCAAATGTCGAAAAACTTGGGTCGAAAATCCGACCCTAATCCAACTCGATCTTTCGATACTGCATATATATAAACGTAGTAAATGAATGCGATAAGAAAAAAGAGATGTGAGCGTGATGAAACATGGTCCTTGTTGTAAAATTAGTTTCAAACTATGAAAGCAGAAGAAATTTACGTAATAAAGCATTTTTCGTCGTCACGTTAAATGAAATTAATAAATGAAGTAAGAACAGTCGCGCACATTCAATATTTAATTTCACATCTGTTTGGTTGCTGAAATGAAACATATGGACTTATGTTTCATTTTATTATAATATTCACCATTTGCGAAAATAAAAATTCAATTTACGCTCCAGGCCTAAGGAATTGAGGAACGATTTTATAACAACGAAAAGGTGAAAGTGAATCACGTCTCTCTCTCGTCTCGTGTTCTCATCGCATTATGAATCGGGCATAGTTATAAAAACTTTTGTGTCGTTTTCATTCGGGTTTTAATGTCGACATCTGACAAAATCGCTTACGACGAATTTTGACTCACGACTTTTTCAAGCTATTTCGAAATTAAATGAGTGCCAATGAGAAAAAACATATGATTTAACTAAATCTCGTCGTGAAAAATCTCATGGCATTGGGAATTGCGGGACGATTTTAAAACTACAAAAAGTTGTCAATAGCCGTGTTTTTTTAGAAAAGTTATCCGTAGTACAGTAGGGTTTTATATGAATAACAAATACAACATTCACAGTAGGATCACTGCCAGGCCACGGGCAAAAAATTTTAACGTCAATGATTGTAATTTTAATCTTGGTTGGATATAGTTCACATTGGATTTTTATCAAAAAATCGATGTAAGATGAACTGAATTTAACAAAAATTGCGTATTGACAAGGTCCTCACAGTTAACTGATGATTCCATGTTAGATCACCCGAACGAAACTCCAATTTGTGTGGACTAAAGGCCAAAAAGCTATTTTGAATCAATAATTCAATAAGTCCATTAAATAGAACTAATCGGTTATAACAAATTTTGTAAATTCATTATAATCTTAATAAACAATTAATTCTTATGGTGGTTTGTACGTTTATAGGTTAGAATCTTACAGTGGTTTTGCTTGAGGGAAAAGAACTTTCACTTCTAGCGCACGTACGTGACACTGAGCCTCCACTTGAAATAAATGATTGCAAGAAATGTGTCATGTAGCCAATATTTCTTGTGGAGCCCCCTTATGTCTCGATTTTTGTTATTTTTAGACATAATTTTTTCTATTTATTTCTTGTCTTCGTAGAAGAAATAAATGCAGATATAAATTTTGACGTTTCGTGACTTGCGACTTCACTAGACACAAATTTCTCACAAGACGTCGAGTCTTGACACAAATTCCCACATTTTCATGTAACATTCCTTCATTTCATTGACAAACTAATGTTATGTTTTCACTTCGTATAGAAATTATGTCATGTGAAGCCAAGATGTAATTTTTCTACCATCTACTGCCTGTTGAAGTACATAATAATTTTGTTTGGTTGTTTGCAGGCCAAAATTAACATTAAAAGAATTAAACATTGAAGATAGTAAGTATTTTGATTAATTTTTTTAAAATTAGTTAGGGCATTCAGATTCAGAGATTTTTCATGCTTGTGGGACTACTCAATTATCTCTTGGAGCAAATGTACTTCAAGGTCGTGCAAATCTATTTTGCTCAAAAATGGATTGACCCAAAACCTGTGCTTCCTTTTGTATTCTTCCCGTTTTACCTCTTCCAGTTTTTCCACTGCGATTATCGCTAAAATCAAACGATGTGAATTAACTGGTGACATTATGGCGAGGAATGAATAATCACGACATAATTTGCCCACAGAGTTAAAGAAATATAAACTTCAGATATAGTGTCTGATATAATGTCAGAAATAAATATTGCTAATGGAGGTGCGGCGTGAGACAGACACTCTTTTTTCTTATCAAAAAAATGCATGCAATACACGTTAAACTTCCCATTTTTGATTGGATTACTAGGCAAGATGCGGACAACAAGCATTTTTTTTAATGGTGGCATTTTTTTATTGGTTCTAAAAATACTAAAAATATGGAAAGAAGATTTTTCAAATTGAATCAAAAATAAGTTTTCCGAAATTTCAGACAAAAATGAGATTTTTCTAGGGTTTACCACTGAATGCGGTCATTATTAAGCTGCAATCAAAAATTACATAATGTCAAACTTTGACATTTCAAATGTCATCAGTTTCACGTGCACAATATTTTTGCGGTAGAATTTCAGAAATTATTAAATTTGTTTACATTTTATTAAATTAATTTTTGTTATTATTTCAATTTACTGTTAAAAAATGTCAATTAATTATGGTAATTTGAGTTCTGTAATAATCAAACAATGTTTCGGCGTAACCGTGCAAAAGGTGTGCGATTGTTTATTCGATGCAATCTCGAGAAGTCTTTCCAATATCGTGAAGTCAACCAAATTAACTCGGAGAGAGGTTTTTAATTTTGGGAATTTAATTTATGAAATTGAATGTTAATGAAATGTTTATACATGTAGGTAACAAACGCCCTGGCAGTTCTTATAAAATTTCAATTAGTCACTTTCAAACCATCGAATATAAATCCAACAATTGCTGAATATTCCATAAAGCGCGACGAAATACTTTATATTTTGCGATATTCCAGGTTAATAATAAAGAGCCTATACAAATTAAATTTATTGGGTCAAATTGTTAATACAATTTTCTAGATATGTGCATTTGGCTCAAACTAAATACGGTACTATAGGAGCTTCCATAGTTGAAGAGCTACTCCAATCTGGCAGCCAAACTGGATCTCTTGTTATTCTGCGATGCTTCTCAAACACCGACAACAAAGATAAGCTGGAAACGTATCGCGATGCACTCATTACCATGATTGGTGACAACTATTTGATCAAACTACCGCTTCTGCAAAAGCAGGGAAGTGATTCGGAGTTGATTCCCCAACTACACATCGAACCCTACGATGTGTTTATTCCTCCAGACATTGATTTGACAGCTATTCAACAAATTCACTCTGGACAAACTGTTCCACTCAAAGATGCTGGTAACGTCTTCCTTGATAGCCGAGCTATTTGCTAATGCTTTTTTCTCCACAGGAATTTTTTGGCAAGTTAACTTCGCTCGCTTTCATCAAGACTTCCGAGATACCATTATGGTATCTGCGATAGAACGGAAACACGGCAGCAGTGCTGGCGAGTGTTTTAGATATATTTTGAAGCAGATGTACGAAAGAACTGATCCATGGCAAAAGGTTTTGAACTTCTCTTAAATACTCATATTATTACCGAAAATTTTATACTTTTTCTCAGCAATGTTCAAATCCTTTCACGTTGGTGGAAATAAAGCAGTCAATCGAGAAGAAATCTAACAACTTGGAACTGATGAAGTATCTCGATCAATACGTTACGCTTATAGGTAGATTTTTATAGTAACTAATTAAGATTTCAAGACTTCAATCCATTTTTGTTGAGCAGCCGATGATAGTTTAGGTTTCATAAGAAGAATCGGTGAAATGGGTGGCGGCCAGTATGTGGTTGAGATGGAGCATGCTTTTCAACAGCTCGCCTTAGCCTGCATCGAGAATGTTATTACTGAGCGATTCGGTTCGAAGGCCTCTAGGATTTTCCGGGTAATAAAAATTAAGAAATTTATCGAACAAGAAGAAATACAAAAGGAAGCAATGATACCTGCAAAAGAGGCCAAATTTCTTGCTTATAATCTATTCCAAGAGCAATTTACACAAATAAAAACAATTCGCAAGGCAGGCGGTGGTGGAACTGGACCAGCTAAAGCTTTTTACTTGTTTCATGTGAAACATAAACAGGTTTGTGAATTGATCATTCTATTTTCAAATATGTATTTATGTTATGATATCTATGAATTGCAGGTTGTTAAAATGCTTCTTGATATTTGCTTCAAGTCTCTATTTAATGCGATAACTCGATCGAATTATGAAAAAACTGAAAACAAAAGGCTAATAGAGAAATCACAAAAGTTGGATAGCATCGTTGAAACTATGAAGGAAAGAGGTGAATCTGAGGAGTATATTGCAGAGGTAAGTAATCAAAATAGACCATGTACAATTTCTTTTTCTAATTTATTTATGGTTTTGAAGGCTAGACAAAATAGTTGCATTCTTTTTTTCTGTAGGATAATTTTTCGAAAGCGAATTGTTTTACAACACTTCCTGTAAAACTTCGTCACATAATATTCTTTGTTTGAATATACATATGCATGTACAATTCCCAGCCGCTGCAAAAATGTTTCTTTCAGGGGTGTACTGCTTCTTGTGATGAAGAGTTGTCTTCCAAGAGTATCTCTTGCCATTAAAAGTACTGGCTTATCTTAGCCCTTCGCACTGGGCAGAAAATCCGCTCCATTCCTCCATTCGTGTTAGCACACAAAATTGGTTACAAGTTGTATGTCAATAGGTCTTTATTTTCTACGAGCTGTTGCACCACTAAATTTATTTATTAATTTAACAATCCACTGAAAAACGACGATAAAATAAAGTTCTCAAGTTCATATATTTAACTTGCACAATTCACATTGCATTAGTCAGGAAAGCAAATACTGTTCGTTTTGAAGTTTTACAATATTTTTAGCAATGTTGATGATGATGTCAACAATGAAATCAAATTATACAAAAAATAGAACTTGTTTAGAATTTTGTTTTGCATGGGTAAAGAAATTTTTCATGTGAGGTATTTTCGTAGTGAGTTGATGTTAAACTAATTAAATTGCGCCTATCCGATGATGTATTGGGCAAATACGACTTCTGCCTCAAGTACATACAGTGGTGGAAAAAATAATAGGTGTGAACGAAAAATACGCAAAAATTATAATCACCCTTATTATAATAGGCGTTTCACTTGAACGACACTCGTCACTTCTTCTGTCGAGTCACTTTTAAGGCGTTTAAGAGTCGATATTACGATACTTAAACGCCAGGCGTTTTGAATCAACATGCGTTCCACATAAAAATCTGTCATTGACAAACAGATATTTCAAAACAATTTGAGTTTTTTTTCAATACACGGTGTCCTGTAATTCGTACGCCATACTTTGTGATATGATTCTTGATCATATTCTAAGAAAAAAATTGTTCTACGGTAAATTCTGATTTTTAACTTTGACATCACTTTTTGACGATGTAAAAAAGGCTAACTTTGTGTACCCTGACCATGTTATGGTCAATTTCTCTGTCAGTACTGAGATTTTTTATTTTAGATTTTGTTTTGAGTAGAAATACTAGCCTTTAAGCCTACGTTTAAATTGAGCTGATATGTTTTAGGGTTGCCAGATATTCAATTTTAAAGGGTGTTCAATTTTTCTTTCCCGAGCAAAATTTTGACTTTGAGGTAAAAACATAAAGTTTTCTTATTTTTACCTGATGAAGAAATAATACAACAAAAATCATTAATAAGTGCACCCAAACACCCAAACATTTTATGATACTTGGGAAGATCTAAAACAGGTAAAAAATCGAAATTTGTGTTTTGTACCTACTTTTATTGCTAATTAGCATAATTAAATAGGCCTTTAGTAGTTATTTACAAATGTGAACGTCTTGCATGCTCTAGTGGGAGCTATAGTGCATAAAAGTCCATCATATATGCAGTTCCAAGTCTAAATAATTGTCATAACAACTTTGCCAAAATGAAGAGTTAAGCCCCCTGATTGCAAGTATTGAGGTCTAAGACGTTTTGCCTGCAAGACGCGATAAGAATAGCGTACTTCTTGCATGAAGAAGACCGCCTTCAAAACGTCTTGGACCTCGATATTTGCAATCAGGGCACTTAGCTCTTCATTTTGAAGTTATGGCAAATTTTTTATCACAATTTCTTAGACTTTGGAAAGAACTGCATATCTGATGCACTCTTATGCACTATTGCTCCCACTAGAGCATGCAAGACGTTCACATTTGTAAATAACTACTAAAGGCCTATCTAATTATGCTAATTATTTTTTGTTATCAATCACACCCAAGAATTGCTCTGGGCTCTTAGTGTATTATAAAAAGGGTAAAAAGTGTACTTATGCCTATTTGACTTGCTGTCAAAATTCTAATCACCTTAACCCTTCGCAGGGAAAGTTAAATTTTGGGGATGACTGTTTAACTGAATAAGTAGTATAAAAGAATAGAAAAACTCGAAACTCATTCATCAGATTATCAAGTTTGATAAGAGCGCTTTTTGAAATGCCTTGACTTACGAGAGAAGAATACGCAGACATTTTATTCGTTTATGGGTTGTGCAATGGAAATTCGAGAAGAGCACAACGAAGATACCAGAAACTTTACCCTAACAGACGACTTCCTTCTCGAAATGTTTTTGGAAATATCTTTCGAAGGCTTTGAGAAACTGCATCAGTTTCAACTGCAAGACCTAACGAGGGAACTGCAAGCACAAGAAAAGTTTCAGTGATACACTGCATCTGTATTGGGTTAGTTTTTTTCACCCTTAAATAAAACAAATCGTCGTCGTTCTATGAAAACTCCCTAAGTCCATTTTAAAAAAAAATGTGATTCAATTCTTATTTAATTCATTTCGGATAAACCATTTGCAAAAAATTTTATTCCACAATGGCTACTCCAAGCCCATTCTACAATTGAAGTCTGAGATCTTGCTATTCTGATAATTTTTGGATTTTTTTATATTAATTTCCAAGTTTAAATGCAAATATCTCAAAACACAAAAAATGGACTTAGGGAGTTTTCATAGAACGACGACGAAATATAATACAAATTACAAATTACACAATACAAACATGTAAAACTTTCATCTTTATCCAATTTCGACAATGAGTCGTTTGAAAATTTGTATTCGATAAAAAATAGCGTTCTGAGAGTATGGCGTTACGACTCGAAAATAACGATAAACGACTCTAAAACGCCATTCATAATACAAATTTTTGAAAATGACATTTGTCGTTCAAGCGAAACGTCTGCTACAATAAGGGTGAATATTAGCATTTTTTATATACATATATTTGTATTTCAGTATTATAAGTTTAATGCCATTATTTAAAATAGTTATATAGAAAACATAAAAAAGTAGTTGATTTTTCTTTATTTATTTATTTATTTATTTTAGTTGGAAAAAATAATAGGTAAATTTAGAAAAAATCGGTACAAAACTTAGTTTTAAAGGAATATTTGGTTGGATGACCTTTAGCTTTTAATACTGCCTCGTAACGTCGCACTTTTGCACTGGAATATTTCCCAAACTTTTTTGATCCCAACCCATAATGCAGTCTTGTTCGAAAATTTTTTTTTGAGCAAGAACATTCTTGACCTCAGACCATAAGTTCTCGATCGGGTTAAGATCAGGTGATTGAGCAGCCAATCAATAACTGATATTTTTTTCGCTTGAGACCAACTTTTCGCTTTCTTCGAGGTGTGCTTTGGGTCGTTGTCTTGTTGAAACTTCCAAAGCAACGGCATTTCATATTCAGCGTTAGGCAGCATGATGTTTTCTAATATTTCTACGTAGTTCTCCTGATTTCTCCTTAATCCAAAATAATGGCCCTAAACCATACCAGGAAAAACAGCCCCATACCAATATATTTCCTCCACCGTGCTTAGTGGTCTTTTTGGTGTACTTGAGGCTGAATTCATTACAAGGAGGTCGTCTTACGTAATGCTTACTGTCCAAACCAAATAAATTGACTTTCGTTTCGTCACTCCACAGAATATTTTTAAAACTCTCTATGCCTCTTTCGTTAAATGCCTTAAGCTGATCTTCTGCAAATACTTTTCTTTTCTTCTTGTTCTTTTCTGACACAAATGACGTCTTCGAGAACGTAGGTTAGCTGTTATTAATAGAGCTCTCTATTACACGGATAATGAAATACACGGATATACACTGCCGCTCATCTGAATAGGTTCACTGTTTTTCGTAACTTACTGTAAGAATATCTGCATATATATGGCAATGACTCGTCTGTGTTATGTATGTAATGAAAGAACATTATTATGCGCTTAGTTTGGGAAAAAAAGTTTTCTCTTAAAGCTTACCGTTATTCTCACACGCTAGCTAAACTTAATTCATTAAAAAAAACTAAGTGTTTTTTTGGCTCATCTGAATAGGTTCGAAAGCAAAAAAATCATTTTTAATTGATGTGCGCGGCGGATGTGTACTGAAAGTTAAGTTTTTTGGTAAATCGAATTGTTTTAAACCGTTTAACAAGAAAAATGGGTCGCGGAAAATCCTTAAAATAGGAAGAAAAAGGAAAAATAAAAGCATTTATTGAATTAGGGATAAGCCAAAGAAAAATCGCAAGAAAAAATAGAAAGAAGCCAAAATTTAGTGGGTAAATATTTGCGGAACATCGCAAACTACGGGAAAAATATGAAAGGTTACACTTATAAGGCCACATCAATGGCCGATAGACGCGCAATCATAACAGCTGCTTCTAATTCGCATGATTCCGCGTCAAAAATTAGACTCAAAACTGGTGTTAAGTGTAGTTTGGTGATGGTGAAACGCGTTGTTAAGAGTACTAAGCATTCAAAAAGAAAAAAATACCGAAAAATCGTCTCCAATTTTGCAAAAAAAATACATGTCGTTGAAATCGGAGTGGAGGCGAGTTATATTTTCAGATGAAAAAATTACAACTTAGAGGGCCCAGATGGCTACAACTATTACTTTCATGACCTTCCTAAAGAAGAACATTATATAAGCCGTCTGCATAGCTGTGAAGGCAGTGTCATGGTGTGAAGAGCAATTTCATATTATGGAACCTTTGAGCTGCAATTTCTTACATCGCGAATGAATATCAATGTGTACAAAGTTGTGTTTGAAAAGGTCTTCCCACAAATCTCTGACCTTTTCAGACCAATACCATTGTCATTCTAGCATGATAATGCCCCTATCCATACAGCGAGGTCGGTAAAACAATGGATCGAGAACCAAAATGTAGAGGTGTTGGAATGGCTTCCATACTCACCTGACCTTAACATAATTGAAAATGTTTGGGGACTTCTTTTCCGTAAGGTGTATGAGTCGGGGAGACAATATGAAGACAATTTGTCCTTAATCGAGGGAATTAAGAAAGCGTGGGCAGAGATTTCGCTGCAATATCTAGAAAAACTGTATGACTTCATTCCAATTCCAATTTTCGAAACAGTTTCAAAAGAAAGGTGGCGATACACATTATTAATATGAATTATTATGTCTCTACCTATTCAATGTGCAAAATAAATTATTTAATTACAGTTATTTTTCTTGTTTTCCTCCATTTTTTATTTTTGAACCTATTCAGATGAGCCAAAAAAACACTTAGTTTTTTTTAATGAATTAAGTTTAGCTAGCGCACATAGGTCAATATTTAGCTTTTATGCGGCCAAAAGTCGATTTTGTAAACTTACGGTAAACAAAAAAAACAGTTTGTCGATCGTTAGGAGAATAGTCCCAGTTTTTAATTTTACTCTTTTTACCTCACAAAAGCACACCGTTTGCAAATACTTGTAATTTTAACTTGATCTCTAACCGCAGTACACGTTTTTCTTACCATATAGTTTACAGGACGAATAAAGTTGTAAGGTCAATATTTCTATTTCTGTGTTTCTTATTAATAATATAGTGATGGATTTCGATAACTCAGTTATGATTTCTTATTTTTATTAGAATTTGCTCCGTTGAAATGCATGATTCTAAAAATTTAGTGCTGTTAAACTTTGGGTATTTTTTTGGCTATATTTTTACCATATTTTACTTTTCAAAATTGAATTTGTTATATTTCCGCGTTAGATCGGATGATAATTCTTTTTGAATTGTGAAGTATAACCTTTTCATCTCCAAATGTAATAAAAATTGGCTGCAGAAGACTGCAGATGACAAAAATATTGACATTTTTGACAGCACAGATTTTTCGGTCAAAAAAATTTAAATTCTGAATAGTGAAACAATCATTGTGTTTTCTTGCTGTTGGAACTCCGAGCACATCAGGGGTGAAAATTGTGAGTCGGAGGTACCTCTATGAGTTTAAGAAAGAACAAAATTTACCAGATTTTGAAGCTAAAATTAATTATTTAGAAAATCGCTTACTGTCAAACTATGGCAGTACTGTGGATGATAAAAAAGTTTGAAACATAGATTTTCCTTATTTAAATCGACTTTGAAGGAAAAATGGGCAAAATGCTATAGAAAAGAAGAGGCGTTTTTGAAAAATAATGAGTCGTGGCTAAACGGAACCTTCGAACTTCCTTTAAAATTTCTTTCCTATAAGCACCAATATCACATAACCTACCACTCTAGAAGTCAACGGCTAAGTAAACAAGAAACTAACATTTAAATAATTTAAAAAAAAACCGTTAGATTTTACAGGTGCATTTTCATTCATTGAGATTTCGTTTCTAATTAGTTGCTCGTAGCTGTAGATTAAAGGTCATATTGGAAACCATTTCAAGTGGACACAAAATTGATTCACAAAAATATGACCAATTTGTCAAAGGTACAGGTCAGCTATACATCAATCTTTATAATTGGCACCCAATGACTCCGACAATGCACAATATATTGATACACGGTGCAATCATAATCGAAAACTTGTTGTTGCCAATAGGCCAATTACCAGAGAAAGCTGCAGAGGCCCACAATAAACATTTTCGCTTATATCGCGAAAATTTTGCAAGGACATTTTCAAGTGAACAGTGAAATTTAAATGTATATATTACTTAGTTCCGATCCACTCATAAGCAGCCTTAAGCCAAAAAAGCGAACCATTTTAAAATCATTTTGCCCTGAAGCAAGAAATATGCTTGTGCCAGCAGATTCTAACACCGAACCCGATTCAGGCATTGAACCACTAGACGAATTTGTTATTAAATTACGAGTATTATGAATTAAGTTTAAATAATTATTATTTTTATTATTTTTTGTGAGCTGAAAAATTGTTAAAAAAGAAAAAAAATAAAGTTAAAAAAATTTTATTTTCTTAAATCAATAATTATAAATATCTAAATGTTATTATTATAAATTAAAAAACCTCAAAATATTTCTAAATTTACCTCAAAATAGTTTTTTTATTAAAATTATATTTTTTTTCGTCATATAAAACCCAATACAAAGAATATAAGTGGATGAATGTTTTTGGCCGCATAAATGTGAAAAATTGACCTATGTGAGCGTGTGAGAATAACGGTAAGCTTTAAGAGAAAACTTTTTTCCCAAACTAAGCGCACAATAATGCTCTTTCATTACATACAAAACACAGACGAGTCATTGCCATATATATGCAGATAGTCTTACAGTAAGTTACGAAAAACAGTGAACCTATTCAGATGAGCGGCAGTGTACGTGTAATTATTGGACCGGGATTTGAATCCGTGTAATTATAATTACACGTGTTATTAATTACACGTGTTATTAATTACACGTGTTATTAATTACACGTGTTATTAATTACACGTAATAATTAAATACACGTGCATGTGCATCCGTGCATTTAATTATACGTGTTACTAAAATATCTGTTACTATTTCTAGAATATAAAAATGCAAATAAAACGAACATAATTATAGTTCTTAACAAATTATTAAGAAACATTTTTTATTCAATAAGTCCTCTATTTTGGTACAAAAAACTAAAGTATTAACGTTTTCAGATAAAAGGCAATTCTTTTTTGAGGTAACAATGTTTCCCACTGTAGAAAAGGACCGATCTGAGCTAGCTGATGTAGCTGGTATTGCTAAACACTTTTTTGCTAGTTCTGCTATTCCTGGGTTCTTAGAAGCTCGCGTTTTCCACCATTCAAAGGGGTCTAAGTCGAATCTTAATTGAGGCTCAGACAAATAATTTTCGTACTCTATTGTGGAATCTGGCACAGTGCTTATAATTACGTATCAAATGTGAGATAAAATAGCAAATCAAAGACCAATTATAATTTCAGCCTCCTCCGTGTACTAAGGATTCGTTTACACGGATAATAAAGTGAATAATTACACGTGTTTTAAGAACACGGATTTGAAATTGGTATATATTTCCTACACGGATTCCGTGTACACGTGTTTCTTAAATACACGTACAAAAACGTAGGCTCTAGTTATTAACAGTTCTTACAGTCCTTGTTGTCACGCTTAAATTTAATGTTTTCTTAACTTCAGAAGATGTCACGAAAGGGTCTTTTTTAGCCATTTTTACTATCTGCCGGTCTAGAGTATCAGACGTTTTCTTTTTTCTTCCTCTAGTTTCTTGAGATTTTTTCGGCTTTAAAGCATTTGTTATTATGTTCTCTGAGCAGGACTGCGTTTCTGCAATAAATTTATACGTTTTGTTCTTAGGGCGTAGCTTTTGAATGAGACGTCTCTCTTCATCAGTGCAGTGTCTGCCACGACCCATTAATTTGAAAAATTCTTTACCATTTAAGTGTAAATCGTTAATATTCATAGAAAAATAATTACAAAATAGAACTTATAGTAAAACTATGTTGCTTTATAGTGTTTTTTTCTGGTTTAAATATGCGCAAAACCAACACACCGAAAATGAATAGGACCTCTAATATTATCTCGCACAGCTTCATTAATGATCATTAATGGGAGCTTTTAATGATTCATTATGTTCAGTAGGCTTTTAACATGCAGCTGAATAAAATATCGTTATGTTAACTTTATTAAGCTTAAGTATGTATGATGTTTTAAGTTGACCATTCATTCACATCTATTATTTTTTCCACCACTGTACATACATATTAGATGTTTTTATCTGATTACAAACAATTATAAAATAAAAGAAGCCGATTTTGAAAAAGCATTCATCTGGGTAGCTTCGAATTGTTTTAATCTTGTGGAAACAAAACTGATTAAAGTGCACACAATAACAACTTAAAGTATCTTCATAATTTTGAAATACCCATATTTTCTAACAAGGCAATTCAGTAGCAAATAACCTTTTCAAAAGAATAAAGAAACCTATAAAATTCCTTTTTCGGTCTACTTTGTATTCAATCTGAGAAACAATTGATCGAACCCACGAGTCAGTTGGCGCACGCAAGTAAATAGGGATCTGAATCAACTAGGTAGGGATCGAGCTGTTACAATAACTAAAGGTCAATAGATACCTTTAGTTATAAGAAGAAGGGAAACAAAAAATTGTGTTTATAGTTTTTGTTTTTGTGGACTCTATTGATTAAAAATCAAATTGAAAGTTTTTGCGACCTTTAGTCCAAATGCGTTTCGCCCAGGTACGACAGTTGGGCTCATCAGTTAGATGCTGTCGTACCCTTCTAAGACGCGATATATTAGTCGATGGTTATCAACACACATACAATTTACAGCATGAATGCAGTGTAAATTATATTTTTCTAGGGGAATTTGGTTAAATTCAGACACCTAGAAAATTATGCCCGTGGTCTGGCTAATTTAGTTATAGGAACACACTTTTTCTCTATATAAATCTCTAGACCAAGAGCCGACAGTAAAAGCTTGGGAATGTATGTAATATGTATGCATAAGCATATAGATATGAATATGAGAAATTTTAGGTACACATCATGATGTCAAATACAAAATTCTAACAGTTCTTTTTTTTTTGGTATTTGGTGGGCGCTTTTTCCAATTTTCATGCCAGGATTTAAAATCTAATCTTAAAAATCAAATTGATAAGACTTTGAACTAGTGGTGGGCACCTTCGAATGATATAATCGACTAAAATCGATTCAGACAACATCTCGAGATATCACCATTTTAACGATTTAACGATTTTTATTGAATATTTGTGACGTTAACAATCAAACAGAGGCTAAAAAAAATGAACATGAAACCGAGCAAAGGGGCGGAAAACTATAATTCCTAAAATATTTAAGATAATTTAATGCAGTAAATTTTGTAAAATTTGTAGAAGTCTTTTTTATTAGATTGACCAATAAAAATACTAAAGGGACCTTTTATTTTCGTCCTTTAGTGAAATGTGTTTTTTTTTTAGGCAGTTTTGTTTGTTAAAAATATATTTAGCGCGTTTTGAAAATAAGTTTCTTAAATTTTGATTCTCAGATGCCTGTAAAATTAAAAAAGAAAAGAACATTTAAGTAAGGAAAAGTTCTTTTTATTGGAATTCATTAAAACTTATTAAACAATGATACCAAAGAGTACGATAGGTAAACTAAAGATCCTTTTATAAGTGTCAACAATTTTAGCGCCCAAAATTATTTAGCTCCTTTTGAAAAACAATCCTATATATTTGATTTCATTTAGAGAAAAATAGAGCTGTTTTGAAAATTACAAGCATTGTATGAAAAATAGCACCCATTTGATTGTTAAAAACATTAAAATAGTAATAACTTCTAAACCAGCCCGTTTTGAAATACAATTTTTCCACCATTCTATAGCTCTCTTTAATACGCAAATTTTGGTATACCACACTCCATATTTTGAAAAAAGTGCCTTTAGCACCGTTTTGATTGTTAACGTCACATTTATATACAATTTGTGTTAACTTACAACTAAAAATATTACATTTAAAACATAAAAAAATGTATGGCACATATGGGGCCTAACTTGATGCAATGGGTTAATTTTTAAAGAATATAAATATATATTTTGCATGTTAACTTAATATTAGAAGTCGGGTGACTTTAATGTTCTCGGGGTGTTCCGTCCCGGTTGTCCAGTAAATATCACCATTCTTCACTCAAATCGTTCTCATATCTACTTACTCTAAGCGAAATGAGGACTTGACGACACTCGAGTGCTTATTCGAGACCGAAAAGCGAATATTGAACGAAAAGACAGAAAAGAAAACACACAAAATCGAGAACTCTAGAAGTTGGTTATTTGTATATCTCGCGTCTTGTATTCGACTTTGGGTTTATATTTATGTAAAATCTTTTTGGCACTCGTTGAGGGTTGAATATAAAATTGTAAAGGAAATGCAAGAAGCGAGAACCATTATGTTATGATTTTTTTGTTTTGTTTTTGCTTTTATTTTTACCTTCAAATGAAGTGTTTGTTTCCTAAATTTTATTTTTACTGTGATATTGTTTCGAAGATCATTCGATTCTTTAAATCATTCGAATACTCATATCACGATTCTTTAAATCATTCGATTATGCCCAACGCTACTCCGAACATCTGAGTTAGATTTTTCTTGAATTCTATTCATCGGATAGTCAAAATTAAAGAGTTTGTGAAAATTTGCTGCTTTTAATCCTCCGCTAAACTAAAGGCTGAGAAAAAACCATACTTTGATATTCGATGCTGTACATACATGCCAACAAATCGTGATACTCATATTTTGGGATATATTTTAATGCATCAACTCACAAAATTATACTTTGAATTGAAATTTGTACAAATGAGGAAGTCAACCTCACAGGTATTTTTTAATATGTTCTGATTTCGAAGTGTTGTTCAATCTTCAACAGTTGTCTTATCCGTAGTCGTTTTATTTTTCATTATTTATATTTATGTCAACGTGTAAACGACAACGTTCATTTATTTGTTAAAAAATGAATACATACAAGATATCCTTAGTTTTGTTATCATTTTGTGTCGTAGAACTGGAAAACAAAATTTTACGAGGTTTTTGTATCCTTTTGTTTCTGATAAGTCCGTTATAAGAAAGTAAAATATCCAAGAGATTTGAACATAGCTATTTAGTTTATATACAGTGCTTTTTTTTTTTTTATAATTTACACGCGCTCAAGGGATTATGATGACCCTTTAAATGTTTCAACACAGCGCGGGCGTGATGTTAATAAAGAGAAAGAAGGATAGGAAAGATGTGTGTCACGATGTTCTGAGACTTAAGGTGGTTGTCTCAGATATTTTCATCTCCAGGGATGGCGGCTGAACTAGAGCGGAGAAATGCCGTGTCTTATTTCTATGTCACTTATAATTCACATTATTTTTTTTATTGGTATTCATCCTTGATGGGCATACTAGTTTAACTCAATTACATGTTACATGCCTGAACAACATGTAATGAGTAAACCAGCAAACCCATTGATGACAATTTTAGAAGGTTTTTAATGGAATTAAAACGACATAGACGACGGCAGGGATCGAACCTGTGATCATGAGGTTCACAGGCGAGCACACATCCATCGCGCCACGGCCACCCCCTGACATACCAATAACTGTTATTAATAACCTCATTGCTTCTATGCCTAGAAGATGTGCTGCTGTTATCAAAAATAAAGAGTATGCAATAAAATATTAGCATTTTCTTGCATAAAATAAGAAAATTGTAAGACATGGTTCAAAGTTGCAAATGTTTTGCACAGTCATCAATCCGTATTTTAGAGTTTTCTTCGATTTATAATTTGTTTAAGTGAATAATTTTGTTTGTTTTTCTAAATTCATATGTTGCTATAAATAAGGTTTTCAAATTTGTGAAAAGAAGTTTGCTGTTTGCTATTTCAAATACTTTTTATGAGATGGAAAGATCTGCTGGCTTAAATTGCAAATGTTTTGCACAGCACTGTATGACCGTGAAAAAAATACACTTTTAAATGTTTGTACTTTCAATCTTTCTGTTTTATTTTTTTTTTAGATTTTGGAAACACTAACACCTCCAGAGAGAGAAATTCTTGAGAAAGTTAAAGCTCGTATTAAAACGCTCTCTAATGCGGAACTAGCACTTGACGACACAATCTTTTTATTGCAAATGTATCTATTTCACTCATCTGTGCCAAAATACACAACAACAAAGACAAAATAAAATCATTATTTTCTTTAACTACACTTTATTTTAATTTATATAAAATTAGATAATATATAAGTTTACATAATATGGAGACTGATTTATGGTATTTGTATTTATAGTATGGGGTTGTATGGATTTAAATAGTTATTTGTTTGTAAAATGAGCATAGCATGAGCAACTACAATAATAAGAAGGATGTATGAAGGCACGTTTAAATGCAACACATTATTGGGTCTCATATCGATATTCTTATAAAAAAAAACAACTTAATCTAAATTATATAGGAATAAAAAATTTAAAAAAAAAACACACAGTGCTAAAATGAACTTATATCATAAAAAAATATTCAAAACGACAAAACAAAATAATTAAATATTTTTGGTGGTTTGATAAACTCTGTAACGATATAACATAAACAAAATTAAATTATATAAATTTAAATATTAAAAAATGGCTTTAGCTGTTTTTTGTTCTAATTGTTATTAACAGCAGAGGTGATGTAGGATGAGATTTCAATGCAATAGCAATGATGAATTAAATTAAATACTACTTTATTTTATGTATAAACAAGATCTACATAACACCTCCGTTATAGTGTGTGTACATTTTATCCCAGAATGATAGGCGTTCCGATTCGGGATTAGATCGCATATGAAGTGATGATGTGATATCCATGTATTTGATATCTTGTAAAGCATTATCTTTATTGATAGGTTCCCATGTTGTAAGCAGAGTATCATTGGAGTTCGCAGGAGTTGGATTGCTGGAAAAGAAACGACATGTTTAATATTAAACATAATATATTATTGAAGGTAGTCTGAGGTAAGTTGATGATTATATTTAAAAATCTTTTATTTTGGTTGTGAAATCAATCAATCAATCAAAATCAGTGAAAGCACTTAATTACTTAATTATGGCGTTTTTAAAAACCTTTTTTATGTCTATCAAAGGCTAATTTTAAGCGAAACCGAAAATATTTTATCAAAATTCTAGGCGTTACCACAGTGAGTACTTTATGTAACCAATCTTTTGGGGTATGCGAACGATATCAATATTATCAACCGTTGCCAAAGTTCTATAATAGAGTTCTTCACGGTGATTGCAGATTAGGAGAAACTTGTTGGTCTTGGAGGGGACCTACAATTTTACAACGATCGGCCAATGAGCAGCAATTCTCATGAGTAACACTTGGAGGATTTGTCAATTCGGCTGAGAATCGAACACAAGACCTTTTGCATGACAGTCCAAACGCACTGAACATTATGATAAGGCGCACTACTGATCTTGAAGTAAATAAGGAAAAGATTAAGTATATACAAACGATAAACAGACAGGTGCCTGTCCACTGACTAGGATAAAACTAAACTATTGATAGAAACAACTTCGATGTACTAAAGTTGTTTATCTACCTTGAAGTTAATATCTACTTCACGAACGTTACCTTAGTATGGATTCAATAAAGAATTATCTTAAGACACCGTTTTATGCTTGGGTTTGGCGAAACAAAAGGGTTCAAAACTCTTTACGAAGTGTATGCTCTACAAAGTTTTTTTTTACCAGTCTTGCTTTATGTAAAGCAATGGCGCTGGACTATAAGCAGAAAGAAAGATTCGAAATAAAAATTTTTCGACGAGTACTTGGTAATGTGTGCGAGGACGGCGAATGGTGGAGAAGATTCAATCGCGCACTCGGAGCTGTTTATTTTTTTTTTCTTTTTTTTGTATTTTATACGCGCACTTAAGGGGTTATGAATATTCTTATAATGATAAACACAGTGCGAGCAAATAGGAAAGCAGGATAGGATTAGAAAGGAGATACCGATGCACATTGCAATGGGTGGGAAATATTGAGCCATGTAAAGCATTCCACATTCGTGTAGTGCGGCTAAAAAAGAATCTCTAAACTAGTCAGTACGTCCGAAATTGGGCTCAAGGTTAAAATGATCAGCATTCCGTGTATTTAGGTTGAATTGTTTGAGAGGAGGAATGCAAATGGCTATTTCACTAGATCACTGTTTATGAAAATAGCGGTATAATAATGATAGACATGAAACATTGCGAGGGTGCTCGAGAGATACAAATGTTTCTGTTAGACAACGGTAGCCTATCATTTTTATAACTCTTTTGAATTATGTCCAAGAGACTCAAGTAAGTTTTTGGAGCACCTGCCCAGATATGGGAATTGTACTCGAGCTTCGGAAGAATAAAGGCTTTATATACAACAATCAGATCAGATGGGGTAAAAAATGTCTTGCATCGACAGAGAAAACCTAAACACTTAGCAGCGTTTTTGCCGACGACAAATATGTGATCACTCCATAGAAGATGGTCTGTGATGCAAATACCTAAAACAGAAAGCTGTTGAGTCTCCTTGTTGCAAGTGCCACCAATAGAAAATGGCATTCGGGGAGGGTTACCCTTTAGCGACAGTAAACAGCATTGAGTTTTCGAAGCATTGAATTCTACACGGTTTTTGATTCCCCGTTGGACAATGCTGTCAAGATCAGAATTTAATGAGCTTATCATACGCTGTCGTTCGAAGTCCACATCCGAAGGACATGGATGTAGATCTAAAAACGAATATGAAAAGCTAAGGGCACTGTCGTCAGTAAAACAATTAAGTGGATTAGAAGTTCCAGAAAAAAGATCATTTATAAACATAAGGAAGAGTGTAGGAGACAAAACAGAGCCCTGTGGCACACCAGCATTTATTTTGGGGACATCAGATTTAAAATCGTCCAAAACTACTTGTAGTGAACGGTCCGAAAGGTAATTTCTAATTCAACGATGAAGAGATTCATCTATACCAAATTGATGCCAAACTCTATCAAATGCTGTACCAAGATGTGGATGTAGTCCAAAAATCCAAGCATTTGGATTATATTGGTTTGACCACATCGAGCGAATAAACAACAATCCTCTAGCCAAGGAATTCTTCAATTCCAAGCTCCCAGATTCGATGCGAGGGAAGACCGAAACCGTTGTTTATAATGTTTGTAAGGACCAGGCCAACGCATAAGCAAAAGTGCTTGGCCTAGACGACTGAAAGCGTGCACGGGTTCGTAGATAATGGAAGGTTGCTACAAACAGACCCTCTTCATAGATCAGGAGCTGAATAAGTAATTAAATATTTAGAACAAATAATATTAATTTTAAATAAGTGAATACTTGAACGAGCAGTGAAAGAGGAAGAGTTACCTACCGTCCTAACCCGTTATCAAAAAATAACTTACCCATATTTTGCGAAATTCGTCCACATTTTGACCATTCTATTTTTCACTATAACCTCCATCGACGATGGGTTGAGACTTAAATTGAAAAATCCAAACTTAAATAAGTAACCAATTTCATCTCCGTGACAAACTCCAGGCCGAGATATGCCTAGCATCCTTTTGTACAAACCCAGCGCACCATCGTAAGCAAACCTATAAAAATACACAGGAGCTGTACCATGTATCGCATGTGATCTCGCCGATTTCGTTATTCCGTGCAAAAACATCAAATCTGTAAGCAGCTAGAACAAAAATAACCATCAAGCTTAGACAAATATAATTTATAAGCATTTCTTACATATATCATTTGATCAATAGACTCTGAACCAACAGACAATGATCCCAAATAGAATTCTCTAATCTCGGCGGAAACTTGATGTGCTTCTTCTGAAAAGCTTAATACATTTAGGGTTTTTGGCACAAGTCTCACAAAATCACGATCTATGATTTCCAAAAGGTGAGGATTTTTCCGCAGTCCTTAAATATTAATGGT
Organism: Chrysotoxum bicinctum; assembly: GCA_911387755.1. Taxonomy (NCBI): domain Eukaryota; kingdom Metazoa; phylum Arthropoda; class Insecta; order Diptera; family Syrphidae; genus Chrysotoxum; species Chrysotoxum bicinctum. The sequence goes on along the minus strand of OU426988.1, from coordinate 78,817,268 downwards.
GATATACATAGTTCAATTTGAATTCGAATTAGGGATCAACTTACGTCGAATAAAAAGCATTGCCTCGTGAGTATTATATCCAAGCATATAGGGAACGTTATTGAAACGACCTTTGGTGTATAGTTCATCAGGATTTTCCGTGAAGAATGGTTCTTCCATAAACGATACGTTGCCATCATAGGGAGGATTATTCCAAAAGCCTTCAACACTCGGCACAAATGGTAGTCCAATATTATTACGAAAGTCATTGTCATCAAGTGTAAGGGGCGCAGCCTCGACAAGCTTCATAGCTGGAACTTTCCTTAAATAGGCAATAACATTTGATACATCATCACTTCCGGTATAACCAGTAGCTTCAGCCAATCGTAACGCCCGTTCGGATGTGTTATAAGCCATTGACCAAGGATTGAGTGCTGATCCGCTTTCTGAGATTGCTCGATGGAAAAGTCCGTCAGCAAGTGGTGATAGTAAGAGGAACTGCACTGAAGCTGCTCCTGCTGACTCGCCAAAAATCGTTACCAAATTTGGATCTCCACCGAATACTTCGATATTGTCACGAACCCATTTCAAAGCTAGTACTTGATCCTAATTAAAAAAAAAAGAACTTTTTAATTTTTATTGAAAGCTAAACCAATAGTTTCTGAACCTTCAAACCAGAGTTTCCAGGAGCTTCAGGCCCAGCAGCTAAGAAACCTAAGGGTCCTAATCTATAGTTAAGAGTAACCAATATTACATCTTCAGCAACTAGAAAATCAGGACCATAAAGGAAGGTATTTCCCGATCCAAAGGAGAATCCCCCACCATGAAACCACACCATCACTGGAAGTTTCGGATTGCTAAAGAAACATTTTTGAACTCCCGTGAATTAAAATAAATTTTCGAAAAACCTCACATCTCTCCTTTAGGTAGCTTTGTTGTAAAAACATTCAGGAACAAGCAATCCTCGTTACCCTTGAATGTGTCCAAAATCATATTTTTATGGGGGCAGCTGTTACCCTCGCGCAGTGCATCGCGGACACCATTCCATGGTCTCTCCGGTAACGGTGCTCGAAAGCTGAAAATAGGAATATTGAACAAATTTGTTTGTAGCTTAATTTTTAATCTTTTTATACCGGCCGTTCCCAATTGGTGCCAATCCATATCGAATTCCCTTAAAGCTGTAATAGCCGCCTCGATCTCCAGACCGGAAGCGTTGAAACCTCCCACGAAGTTTGCCCTGTGTCGTTGTGACAACTATTTGCGATTCTTTCTGTAAGAAATAAATATAAATTTTTATAGTATATAGTTTTATTAAATAAACATATTTCCACATAAAAACCCCAAAAGTGCTATGTTTTAGAATTATAAAAACAAAATATTCATAAACTTTTAAGTTTTAAAAACTCTTTTAGTAGTTGGAGATAAAAACAGAATTCTTACACAAATATGAATTTATGCAAGAAAAATAAAATGCACGACTGGGTCGCACGAACTTGCTCCTATGTAATAGACTAGGAATTTTAAAAACGAATGTTATAGAGAAAACTGTTCATAAGGATAAAATTAATTTTTAAATTCTTTTAGTAGTAAGAGACAAAAACAGAATGCTATGCAAATATGAATTTATGCAAGAACAAACATTATAAGTTCTTGTATTGGTTTCTTAAAAAAAAAGTTTTTATATACAAAATTTTGGTATGCTTACTTTAAGTTTTTATTACTGTACGAATGAAAATTAAATTTCCAAAAAAAAATATTGCACCGTTTTTGAAATATCGAATTTTCCAAAAAAAAAATGATTTTTTTTTCAAAAATTCAAAAAATCTTTTTTTTTTTAAGTTTTGAAATGCAATGGATTTTAGACTTTTTAGAAGCATCTCTACAAAAAATATCATTAAAATACGTCATGTCGATAATGAGTAATTCAAAATTTAAAAAAATAGTTCTATGGTAGGTACAAGCTGTAATATCTTAATTTCAAATTGTTTTTTATTAAATTAAAGATCGTTAAAATTAATTGAAATAAAAAAATTTTTATCAAAATTCTAGGCTCCGTTTTCGAGAAAAATACGATTTTTGAAAGTCATTTTTTGACATTTGTATGGTGGGTACCTTTATTTCTAGGTAAAATAAAACTTTGTTTCATACGTCTTGTAGACTACCTATGTTGATAAACTTTTATTTATCAAGTTTGAAAAAAAATTTAATATAAGGTTTTCGAAATATTGAGTTTTGAAAAAAAAAAAAATTGAATTTTTTTTTTTAAATCCAAAACAAATTTTTTTGAAAATTTGAATACATAATTCTATTTAATTTTTTGGGGAGCTTAAGCACAAAAAAATTTATCAAAATCCGTTGTACCGTTTTTGAAAAAATCAAAAACTAAAAAAATAGTTCTTTGGGGGGTACCCTCAATATCCATTTTTCCGAAAAATTTTTTCATTCAGTACCTAGCTTTAACTAAATAAAATTTTTTTGTATCTTTTTTTTTCAAATCTGTCGTGCAGTTTTTGTGAAAAAAAATATTTACAAAATTTCGTAAAAAATTCGGTACCGTTATTTTTGGTCTTAAAAAAAAAAGAAAAAAAACGTAAAAAACGTGTGGGGGGAAAAATTAAAAATAATATCTACCAAGTTTGAAGAAAATCGGCCCAGCCGTTTAGGCTGTAGCGGTTTCTTAAAAAAAAATTGTTTTATACATATATAAAATTTTTAAAACATTTTTAAGAAAAATTTTTAGTACGTTAACTTTAAGTTATTGTTATTATGCAAATAAATTAAAAAAAAACCTTGGTGGTGCAATAAATCGAAGAGAACCAGGACCTAGTGAATTACAACTCTCAACCATTTCTGTGTGCATGTTACCTACAAAACAATGCTCTGCCGATTCCGAACGGCTAATGAGTGGCACTTTTCATGACAAGAATAACTTTTAGAAGATTTGTCAACTCCTCGCAAGAGGTACGAGTAGCACCACTGAAAAACTTTTTTGCAGCAGCTGATAATTGAACTCAAGACCTTCTGATTGACAGTCCAGTATTTCAAAGGGTATAAATAAAATTTAAATTAAAAAAAAAATACTAACCAATGAATTTTTGAAAAACAAAAATAAGTTTTAAGTATAGAAAATTTCATATAATCCGTTATGCCGATAATGAGAAAGTAAAATTTTTTTTAATTAAAAAAAAAAGTTTTTGAAAGTCTGAATAAATAAAATGCACGACTGGGTCGCACGAACTTGCTCCTATGTAATCGACAGGGAATTTTAAAAACGAATGTTATTAGAGAAAATTGTTCATAAGGATAAAATTAATTTTTAAATTCTTTTAGTACTAACAGAATGCTATGCAAATATGAATTTATGCAAGAACAAAAATTATAAGTCCTTGTAGTGGTTTCTCTAAAAGAAGCTTTTATATACAAACTTTTTAAAAGCTTTTTAAGAAAAAATTTTGGTACGCTTATTTAAAGTTTTTATTATTGTTCGAATAAAAATTAAATTTACGAAAAGAAATATTGACCCGTTTCGGAGATATCGAATTTTCAAAAAAAAGAAAAAAATTGATTTTTTTTTTCAAAAATTCAAAAAATATTTATTTTAAAGTTTTGAAATGCAATGTGTTTTAGACTTTTTAGAAGCTTCTCTATAAAAATAATGAGATAATGAGAAATTCAAAATTCGAAAAAATGGTTCTATGGTAGGTACAAGCTGTAATATCTTAATTTCAAAATTTTTTTTATTAAATTAAAGATCGTAAAAATTAATTGAAAGAAAAAAAAATTTATCAAAATTCTAGGTGCCGTTTTCGAGAAAAATACGATTTTTGAAAACCATTTTTTTTAATTTTTTAGCATTTGTATGGTAGGTACCTTTATTTTTAGGTAAAATAAGAAATTTTGTTTTACATTTTGTAGATCATATTGACAAACTTTTATTTATCAAGTTTAAAAAAAATCTAGCATGGGGTTTTCAAAATATTGAGTTTTGAAAAAAAAATTTTGAAGTTTTTTTTAAAAATCCAAAAAAAAAAATTTTGAAAATTTGAGTACACAATTCTATTTATGTTTTTGGGGAGCTTTAGCAAAAAAAAAATGATCAAAATCGGTTGAACCGTTTTTGAGCAAATCAAAAACAAAAAAAATGGTTCCATGGGGGGTATCCTCAATAACCATTTTTCGGAAAATTTTTTTCAACCAATACCTAGATTTAATTAAATGAAATTTTTCTATATCTTTATTTTTAAAATCTGTTGAACAGTTTTTGAGAAAAAAAAATGTTTATAAAATTTCAAAAAAAATTCGTATGGGGGGTACCGTTATTTTTGGTTTAAAAAAAAAGAAAAAAACGTGTGGGGGGAAAAAATTAAAAATGATATGTACCAAGTTTAAAGAAAATCGACCGAGTCGTTTAGCCTGTAGTCGAACAGACAGACAGACAGACAGACAGACAGAATTGCGAGACCCACTTTTTTAGTCTTCGCTATCATCGTAATGTCAACTTTGATCAAAATCTCGAGTTCGATTTTTTTTACGAATGCATAACTTGCCTTATAGTACCTATAAGTCGCAAGTAAAAATATGATTTAAGCTTTTAAGCAACGTTAGAAAAGATTTGATCAAAATCATTTATACCGTTTTTGAGAAAATTGAAAACAAAATAACTAGGTCTTAACGAAATTTTTTGATTTTTTTTCTTAAAAAATCTGTGGAACAGTTTTTGAGACAAAAATATTTCCTAAAATTTCAAAAAAAAGTGTATGGCAGGTACCTTTATTTTTGGTATTAAAAACAGAAAAAAAAAAAACGAGTGGCTGGAAAAGTTTTCAAATGTTATCTATAAAGCTTAAAGAAAATCGACTGAGCCATTTAGGTAGTAGTCGAACAGACACACAGAATTGCAAAACCCACTTTTTTGGTCTTCTCGATCATCGTAATGAGAAGTCTGATCAAAATCTCGAGTTCGATTTATTTAACGGATACATAACTTGGAATATAGTACCTACATATACATATGTATGTCGCAAATAAAAATTGTAGCCCATTCATTTCTCTAATTTGCATCCCACTTTTTCTAAGAATTGCAAGTTAACGATTGTTGAAATTGCGAGCATACATATAAAAAAAAAGAAAACGAATCTTAAAAACAAGTAAATTGTGCGGATCATAGAATAAGAGATAATTAAGAAAAATTACTTTATTGAAACCTATATTTTTGACATCTGCAACATTTAAACTGAAAATAGATTTGGCAAATTTTCTAAACAACGTGGGATAATCAATAGGGTGTGTCACATTTGTATGGCCGCAAAAAAGTACTCTTATTTTTATTTTTATTAGGGTCTGAGGTTTAAGAACATGTAAAAAAAAAAAGATATCGTTCGTCTTTGGCTCGCTCAAATCGGTTGAAGTGGAAAAAAAAATTAATTTACAGTTAATTTTTTTTTTACGTATACTAAAAAAAACTAAACAAAATACAGAAAGAATTTTTGTCTTACAAAAAGATATACCACGATATTGTAGGTAGGTGGTTCCGTCGATTTTTAAGAATTTTTTTTTGTAAAAAAAAAAAACGTTTTTACATAAAAAAATGATTTTTCTTCCTTCTTTTATTATTTCATAGCTTCTTTATCAAGTGTTCAATTTAAACAAATATAAGCTTAAAAGTGTTTCCTTGCAATTATCTTTGACTTGAAAGCCTAAAAATATTTTATATAATTTTTTTGTATTCACTCGGTGCAATTTAAAACAACACATATTTAAAAAATCTCGAAAAATAATTTTTTTTTTGAATTTCATCCTATTTTTGAGCGAGTCAAAGATATTAATTAAAATGAAAATTGTAAACGCAGGATTTAATTTTGATAAGCAATGTAACTTTTAAAAGCTATTACATTTGAAAATACCATAGTTGAGCACTTTGACACACCCTAATAATCAATCGTAAGCCTCTCTGAGACTGGGCGGTTTTAAATATTTCACCTAAATACTCAGGACACTTATTATGTATTATTCTGTGTATTATATGTATGTAGTGTTACGAAACCTTAAATACTTGTCCAAGCTCAGTCCCCATAACAAATAATGTATATTAGATACACTAATATAATCTTGCAATACCGTGGATGAAGCGCAATCAGTTTAGTTGACGTTTGCATTCAAAATCAAGAACAGCATAGGCAGAGCAGTTTAAAGTAAAAAAAGGGTAAGATAAGACTCTTTATTATGTGTTTCTTCATATCAGGATCTAAAAAAATGTCACGAAAACCTTAAAGAATCGTCGTATAGATTCAGACACCGCATCACAACAACATAATCTATCATTAATTTGAAATCCTAGGTACTTAACTTCGTTGACTATTTTTTTTTTAAATGTAAAAAATGTTTGTCTTTTAAATTTAATTAACCACGGCTTACACCAATAAAGTTCTGGACTCTAAGCTCTGTTGGTTTTGATTTGTGGTAGTTAATTATATTGCAATATTTTTTTAAATTGAAATATGATTTTACCACCTCCTGATAATATGTAAATGGGAATGTCAAAAACCATTAATTAAAAAAGAATACGTCAATATTTACATTACACTAAACCACTAGTGCTTGTCGAAATAAGTGTTTCACATAATTTTGTAATTTTTTGTGGAAAGCATCTTAAAAAAAAATAACTCTAGAGTAAAAGTCGAAAGTACTACTAACTTCTAGTACGAGTATGTAATACTGATACATAATAATCTTTTTACGAAAAATATTCTAGAAGGTTTCAGTTGAATTAAATAAAACATAGTTTTTATTCAACTCACTTTCACACTGATACTTAAATTTTGACTATAAATATTTATATTTCACATACATAACTTAATAGAAAACTTGACAATCTTAAGCTTAATGTATGCCAATAATATTGCTTTTTATATTCATACTTAAGTCCACTATCCAATACAGCTGCGGTGACCATCCGTTCTATATTTCTTAATATCATTTATTGATGAATTTGAAATCTGAATAGAGTGGTGTCATTTCACGTGTTTTTGCTTATTCTAAACAATTTCTGTGTTCGGAAAGCAGTATCTCATTTAAATTTTATTTTAAGCCCCAAAAAGTAGATTGAATGCAAATATCTTATAGTCCAATAAAATTAGACTTCTAAACAATTTCAACAAAGCTGAATTTTAATTGCTTGTCTTAAGCATTTCTTAAAAAGTACTCTATATTACACGCTAGGGATTTTGATCCCGGATCGAAATTTTTTTGTTTGGTGTGTGCGCAAGAGCGTGTTTCATGTATGTACGTGTAGATATTCTTCAAATGGGGATTTAAAGATTGTTTGCCCTGTCAAAGAAAAATCGATTTTTTTTAGTGTGAAGAAACGCAAAATCAGGAAAAAAATCTTCACACAGAAATTGATTTTTTATGTGTAAGGTAAATCGACATGTGTAATTCTACACAAAAAAGATCTTATTACTTTTATTTGTAGAATCAATAGATTTTAAGAAAAACATTAGGGTGCCTTTAATCGAAAAAATGTAATAAAATTACAAATGTAATAAAATTACATTTTTTGTTACGGTAAATGTTTGGGTGCATTTCCTTGTTATAAAATAAATCGTTTGGGGTTGCAGGGGGTAAAGAAAGGCCTCAATTTTGAGAATGATTGTGTTTCCGTTTTCGTTTTCTTTTTTTTTTTTTTTTTTTTATAATCTACCCGCGCTCAAGGGATTATGATTACCCTTTAAATGTTTCAACACAGCGCGGGCGTGAAGTTAATGAAGAGAAAGAAGGATAGGAAAGATGTGTGTGGCACGATGTTCTGAGACTGTTGGTGGTTGTCTCAGATATTTTTATCTCCAGGTATGGCGGCTGAGCTAAAGCGGAGAAATGCCGTGTCTTATTTCTATGTCGCTTATAATTCACATTATTTTATTCGTGTTCATCCTTGTTGGGCATACTAGTTTTAACTCAATTACATGTTGTTAGTGTTATGCCTGAACAACATGTAATGAGTAAACCAGCAACCCATTGATGACAATTTTTAGAAGGTTTTTAATGGAATTAAAGCGACATAGACGACGGCAGGGATCGAACCTGTCATCATGAGGTTGACAGGCGAGCACACATCCATCGCGCCACGGCCACCCCCAAATTTTGTTTTTCAACTAATTAATCTGCCAAAAGCAACTCGCGACGGGAGTTGAATTTTCATTTGGTATTAAGCCAATTTCTTCGAAAAAAGTACGTTTTTTTCGTTGGTCGACACTAAATCACCTTTCAAACGCAGTATAGCACTTTATTGTAAGTGTTGCCGTTGTTTTTTAATATTTTTTTTTTTTTTCAATTTAAACCATTTTTTCTAAAAGTGCCCCTACCTCCTAAACGGGGGAGATAGACCCCCCTCCCATAGTAAAAAGTGATTGTTTTTGAACACTATTACAACCACGAATGATTTAAAAAAAAAAAATTATGAGGAATATTTTTTTTTCTGAAAGCTTATGAGTTACCCTGTATATGACTCAATGGAATATTTGAAATGCTATTATGCGAAATAACGAATTCCTTACTAAAACTCTTTACTTTATGTACATTAGACTGGGCCAAAAAAATTGACTATTTTTTTTTTTGAAAGATATATCGAGAATATCATTCAGAATGACAAAAAAAAATTTTCGTAAAAGTTTGAGCCCTTAATATCAATTTTAAGAGGGCTATCATCGCTAATTTTGATTTTTAGTCATAATTTCATGTTTTGCGTCAGAACTGACAAAACATTGAAGTAAAAAAAATTCATTTTGACTTACTTTTATATAAAATTAAATTCCCTACAAAAAAGGTCTGATTGAAAATTTTCGTCAGACAAGCCGTTTTTGAGTAATTAAGCTTAATAAATTGTTATTTTTCGTTAGTTACAAAATTCCAAATTAAAAAAGTAAAATCGAAGAAAAATAACAAACTAGAGTTCGTGAGTAAAATTAATAAAGTATCAAAAGATGGATTACAGGTTATTAAAAGTGGGCCCTTGATAGTAATTTAAATAATGGAGATATCCAGAAAGGCTTATTATTGACCATGACAAGATACTACATAGGTTAACGGTAAAAAGGTACAACAATTAATCAAACTGATTGGTGCCGTTTCAGAATATAAATGTATTAAAAGCTGCATTAAAACCTTACCTCCACGCTTTAGAAAATATTACGAAAATGTGTTGCACCAATTTAAAAAGAAAATGCTTACATCATTTTCTGTTGTAGGTCAATCCATAGGGAGGAAAGTATTCCACAAGTCACATTTTGGACGTTTTATTTGAGGAAAAAAATTCCTCCTCTTTTGAATTTTGACATGAGAGATTGGTCACCATAGCTTCCATTTTTTTTGCTTATTTGACAACCTAGCTAAGACACATAGAGTGATTAACCTTACTATTACCAATTTTAGGTTGCTTTAACTAATGCTTGCAACTTGTTAGGTAGCTGTCGAAAAACTAGTCATGGTCCATGGGCCACTTTGACTTGTCTTTTTTATGCTACTGCTAAATATGAGTAGCTCTAAGAACTACTTTTTATTAGCGTTGTATAGAATGGCTTCAGTGACTTTGCTTGCAAATAAAACACGTGCAGTATGCAACTATTGACTCTGGTTGATTAATAGACAAAGTCACCAAAGCTTAGAGATCATGAGCAATTCACCCTCCCACCTCAAATTGCCTAATATGTGGGTAAAGTATCGAACTATACACAAACATATATTGCTGATTTGATTCGCTTCAATCGGCTTTGACTTGAGTTGTCTTTAAATTGTGTATCTATTCCGTTCTTAACAGAGACATTGCTGCAAGAATGGGCATTTAATTGAAACGGTGTCATGGTTAGGAAGAATATTTCGAAATCCTCATGCACGACGCGTAAATTTATTAATGTTTAGATGCTAACAAGCTAACAATTCTTGACATACAAAGATATATGCATTGTTGCTCTTCTGCGCAAATAAATGTAAGATTTTTCTCAAAATTTAAGTTGAATGAATTGTTTTCAGGCTTAGGTCGGATATATTTGTCGAGCATAAACATCGTCTTAAAAATAAGTTATTTTCCTGCGAAATATGAAGATATGTACATACTCGTATGTATATCTGTTTTTCTGTTTGTATTACTATTCTTTCACTCAACAATTTAATTTTAATATCTTTTATAATCAGAATGTTAAATAATTTGTTTAAGGTTATGGAATTTTATGAGTTTAAAAGTGTCCTTGGTGGCAGATTTCAGGTAAAAGGTTTAACACTATTATAAAATTTATTTAATAAATGTATTTAATACAACATTTATCATTGTATATGTATGTATATTATGTCTATACTACTTACTCTTAAAGATCGAACAACTTCATGAACAACGTCCATTGCACGTGCCGGTAAGGACTGGACAATTGAGTTTGGATGCGATGTCAAGGTTTTCCATGCTGTTGATTCCTGAAAAGTAATAACAATAAAAAATGTTACTTTTCAAAGGTATTTTTTATATTTTGAAATTATTTAGTAATAAGAAAATTAGACTAAAATATATACACATAATAAGATATTGAAAGATTTTTCTGCCAACTAGTTTTACCTTTAAAAGAAAATATGTGAATGAGATTTGGCACATTGGGAACTCCTCATTTTGTTCAGTTTGGGACTGTACAGTTATGTTATACTTTCTGACATGACAATACACTCCAATAAATTGGGGTGGATTTCAGTCTCAGTCAGTAAGACTTACAGAAAATGTGAAAATCTGGGAAAATATGGCATCATATAAAAACTTTGTTTCTAGTTTTTTTTTAGTTCATAAAAACAAAAGTTTTTCTTGTAAAAGCAGTTTCTTGAAACTTAAATTTAAACTGGCGGATTAAATTTTATATCCTTGAAAACTTGTATTTTTCGTAAGGGTCATTAGTCATTACTCTAACAAAATACATATGTATGTAAAAATTGTGAATAAAAAAAAAAGAAGTGATTAATGAAATAAATTAAATTTATTAAATTAAAAATAAATTACTTAAAGTAAAAAAAATATTTTAACAAAGAAGAAGAAGCACAGCGAGCAATTTGTTATTTCAGTTCGGAACATCTTTACAGATTTCGATCAAAATTTTGTAAAATAATATTTTTCATAAAAATTTTCGAAGAATTTTTTTATTGAAAATTCTATATCTTGAAAATGGATGAAAGATTGTTTTCTTTATTTTTAAATACGTATACGGTCCTCAAATGTTTATCATTAAATACTTAAAATTGGCATACTAAATTATGTTTATAAGAAATTTAAAGAAAATTTCTGCACTTGTTTGATTATACATACATATACATATATGATGTGTAGGTACGAAAATAGTGGACCAAAAGTGAAGTGCGAACAAAAATATGTTGGGACTTAACTCAGGCATGTTTAATGAGCGGCAACTCCTGAGCGGTTAGTTGTGAAAATGCTGTTATCAAGTGCTGTTCGTTTTAGTGTTTAACGTAAAAGTCGCCTTAAAATTTGGAAAATTATTTTACGTTTTAAAAAAAGACTTGGTGTTCATCCAAGTAACCGAAAAAGAGGAAGTTATGGTGAATTTCACCATTTATACAGGGTGTCCCTTAATTCGTGCATAATATTTTAGGGCGTGATTCTTGGGTATATTCCAAGAAAAAGCTCGTTCTACAGTAGATAGAGATAGATAGATAGATAAATTTCTTTATTACAATATATAAGTTTTACATTCAATTAAAGCTAAGAATATAAGGACATGGCTAAGCTGCCGTCTGCCTGATAGACATTTTTTTTTTAAACTAAAATACATACATATAAGTAAAACATGAAAGTTTTTAAATCTTCATTAGACAGTTTTTTTTACATTTTTATTTATTTTATCAACTTATTCTACTTTTAAAGAAAAATTATTAAAGAAAAAGCGAATCTTAAAAAAGGGAATAGTTTTTGTTTAAAATACAATTAGTTTATAACCGATCATAGTAATGATAGATAATGTTGAGATACATTTTAAACTTTAAATTTGAAAGATATTAAACTTCTTAAGCAATTTGAATGATTTGAAACATAAATAAATATCTACTATTCAATTTTCACGTGATTTGAAACACAAATATTTGAAAGATATTAAGCTTTTTATGCAATTTTAATGATTTGTAACATAAATACTATACAATTTTTACGTGATTTGAAACACAAATATTTGAAGGATGCTTTTTATGCAATTTTAATGATTTGAAACATAAATACTAGGTATAAAATTTTCACGTGATTTTAAACACAAATATTTTTTAACTGGGAGAATATTTCCTTAAGGTTCAAAAACTATTGCGATATGACAAAGCATGTTTACAAAATTTAAAGAGATTTATCCAACCAATTGATCCTTTGAGAATATCAATAAGCTCGTTCCAAGTCAAAAAGCTGGTTTGGAAATATAATCGCCTTATTTCTTGCAATATTGGGCAAACTGCTATAAAATGGTGAGTACCTTCAAGTTCTCTTAAATTGCAGAGAGTACAGATTTGTGATAAATCGGATCTATAAGGCACAAAGTTAAGGTTAAGTAGTTCGACTCTAGCCCTAAAAATGATACCGATAGCTTCTGCAGTCAGTTCCTTGCAAAAATAATTCATATCGGATGACAATTGGTGGTTCAGGTTCCTGTAAATGTTTCTACTTTCTGAAGAGGATGCTCTTTCTAGATATTGTAAATATATCGCATTATCAATTTTAGCAATCAGGTCATCAAGTAAATTCTGCCATTCAATAACGTTATTTTCAGTTAGAGGAAGCGTTACATTTTGTGCCGCAGCAAGATGGTTCCATTCCTTGAAAGGTGTTGCGTTTCTTCGAAGTTTCCTTAACAAAATTGACTTATGTAGTCCGTTTTCTCTTTTCACTATTTTAGTCAGATAGTTGGCATGCGATTTAAGATTTTGGATGTAAATCGGTGCTAAACCTGACTCCACATGTAAAGCATACGTTGGTGTTGCGTTAGGTAATCGGAATAGTCGCTTGAAAAAGAACCTCTGGATACTTTCGAATTCTTCATGTTGTGCGTACCCAAACGCTTGCACCCCATAACACATACAAGTATTGACTGTTGCTTTGAACACTCGGTACTTCGATGCTACATCAATGTTTCTGTTGCTGAAAAACGTTGGCCACATCAGATTTATAGCTAGTTTGGCTTCCCTACCTTTCTCCTTTGCATGTTTGCTCCAGTTAAGGTTAGATGTTATCAACACTCCCAGGTACTTGAACTCCTTTACTACATCGATGCACTCATTGTTGATGGTCCATGATTCCTCCGGTAGCCTTCTTCGGTGTCTAGATTCGAAAATCATAGCTTTTGTTTTACTTGTATTGATTTTTAGGCCCCAAATTGAACAGTAGTCTTGAAGTCTGTTGATTTGCAGTTGCAGAGCACATGGTGTATCAGCCAATAGCACCAGGTCATCAGCATACAGTAAGACTTTGACTAAGTAGCCCGCAAAAAATACACCTCCCGGAAGAATGTCAGTGACAGCATCAATATAAAGGGCAAACAAAATTGGGCTGAGAATGCATCCTTGGGGAACACCCGTAGACGTCCCAAACCATTCCGATAAGTTGCTTCCATTCCAAACTGCTGCTGTTGTTGAATCCAGGAATTTGGAGTATAACAGAAGAAATTTCCTAGATACACCTATATATGATAGCTTATAGATCAATGCTTGCCTGCTTACCGTGTCAAAGGCCGCTTTAAAATCTACGAAGCAAACGTAGAGCCTTTTAGAATTCTCTAAATATTTTGATGCAATACTAGACAGCGCGAAGATATGATCCACAGTAGAGAATCCGGACCGAAACCCTGCTTGAAAAATACTTAAGCGATTTGTTGACTCAATCCATCTGATAAGCCTCTCATAGAGAATTGAGCTAAAAACTTTTCGCAAAGTATTTAGGATAGATATGCCCCTATAATTCTCAGCAACGCTCGCCTCCCCCTTCTTGAAAATGGCATAGATAATCGCTTTATTAAAACAGATCGGAACGGAGGCATCATCGTAGAGTTGGTTGAAGAAGTTTAACAGGTAGTTTTTGAACGGTAAAGTGGCGAATTTATAAAATTCGGCAGGGATTCCGTCGATACCAGGTGCCTTGTTATTTTTCATTTTATCCAAAACTGTATGCAGTTCGTTCAGTGAAATTGGGCAGTCTAGTTCGTATACACAGGTGAGTGGTTGCGCATAGCTTAACTCTAAAATGGTAGTATCATTAATTGCTAACAGCTTTTTAAAATGATTTGCAAGACTGTCTTCTCCTATAGCGTTATTGTTTGCAGTTTTTTGAGGGCGCCCTCCTAGTTCTCTTACATTGTTCAAAATTCTTTCGAGTTCTTACAAGAGAAAAGTTTATGAGCTACAAGTTTCAGATAATCTATCTTTTTCGTTGAACATAGTTGTTTGTATTGCGAATTACAGTGCAGATACTGGGTTTTGAAGAAAGCAGCGTTGGTCGATCTGAAAAGCTTTAAAAACTTAAAAGATTTCTTTCGTAGTCGCTTGCAGTCATTATCAAACCATCTATTTACTGGTTCAGCTTTTTGGGTTTTGGTGAGTGCATATGAAGCTGAAGTCTTTATTGCATCCATTATACTTTCTGCGATCTCATCAAATGATCTTGATGATTGTATTAAAGGGAGGATATTAATATTTCTATTAAGACGATATTGATAAAGAACACGTCTGTTCTCCAACCATTTTAATTTTTGTAACTTAAGTGAGGGTCTTTGAAGCATTATATTTTCGAAACAGATTTTCACTGCAATTGGTTGATGAGCAGAAAATGTAGCTGCAAGCACTTCGAAGTCAACTGCGGTTTCGATCCATAGACCAGACACACCACATAAGTCAATGACAGAGTGTCCTTGACCACTTATGAAAGTGAGTTCGCCTTTATCATCTCCTTTAGAAACTCCATTTAAAACAAAGAACCCAAAGTTTTCGAAGAAATCTATCAGAGTTCTGCCATTAGAGTTAATTGTACCGTCCCACAGAGGAGTATTCGACCCCAAAATCCGGTCATAAGTAAAAAAAAAAAATCGCATTCGACCCGTAAATTTTTGCTTTTTGCATTCCTCAATACCCATGCTACCTAAAACCGGTTTCAAATAATAACTGTTGACCCCCTAATCCTCAAGATCTTAGTCTAAATCTAGTCAATTTTATAAGCTCACGCCACATAAGCTTATTTTGTTTTCTAATCATTAACACTGAAGTCTGTTTTTTACTTGCGACTTATAGGTACTATAAGGCAAGTTATGCATTCGTAAAAAAATCGAACTCGAGATTTTGATCAAAGTTGACATTACGATGATAGCGAAGACTAAAAAAGTGGGTCTCGCAATTCTGTCTGTCTGTCTGTCTGTCTGTCTGTCTGTCTGTCTGTCTGTCTGTTCGACTACAGGCTAAACGACTCGGCCGATTTTCTTTACACTTGGTACATATCATTTTTAATTTTTTCCCCCCACACGTTTTTTTCTTTTTTTTTTTAAGACCAAAAATAACGGTACCCCCCATACGAATTTTTTTCGAAATTTTATAAACATTTTTTTTTCTCAAAAACTGTTCAACAGATTTTAAAAATAAAGATACAGAAAAATTTCATTTAATTAAATCTAGGTATTGGTTGAAAAAAAATTTCCGAAAAATCGTTATTGAGGGTACCCCCCATGGAACCATTTTTTTTGTTTTTGATTTTCTCAAAAACGGTTCAACCGATTTTGATCATTTTTTTTTTTGCTAAAGCTCCCCAAAAACATAAATAGAATTGTGTACTCAAATTTTCAAAAAAAAATTTTTTGGATTTTTAAAAAAAACTTCAAAAATTTTTTTTCAAAACTCAATATTTCGAAAACCCCATGCTAGATTTTTTTTAAACTTGATAAATAAAAGTTTCTCAATATGATCTACAAAATGTGAAACAAAATTTTTTATTTTACCTAAAAATAAAGGTACCTACCATACAAATGCTAAAAAATTAAAAAAAATGGTTTTCAAAAATCGTATTTTTCTCGAAAACGGCACCTAGAATTTTGATAAATTTTTTTTTCTTTCAATTAATTTTTACGATCTTTAATTTAATAAAAAAAATTTTGAAATTAAGATATTACAGCTTGTACCTACCATAGAACCATTTTTTCGAATTTTGAATTTCTCATTATCCACATAACGGATCTTAATGAAAATTTTTATAGAGAAGCTTCTAAAAAGTCTAAAACACATTACATTTCAAAACTTTAAAATAAATATTTTTTGAATTTTTGAAAAAAAAATCTATTTTTTTCTTTTTTTTTTTTGAAAATTCGATATCTCCGAAACGGGTCAATATTTCTTTTCGTAAATTTAATTTTTATTCGAACAATAATAAAAACTTTAAATAAGCGTACCAAAATTTTTTCTTAAAAAGCTTTTAACACGTTTGGATATAAAAGCTTCTTTTAAAGAAACCACTACAAGGACTTATAATTTTTGTTCTTGCATAAATTCATATTTGCATACATTCTGTTACTACTAAAAGAATTTAAAAATTAATTTTATCCTTATGAACAATTTTCTCTAATAACATTCGTTTTTAAAATTTCCAGTCGATTACATAGGAGCAAGTTCGTGCGACCCAGTCGTGCATTTTATTTTATTGTGACTTGTGATATATGTGAAAAATTTCTAATGGATGTCTAAGGTCAAGGTATGTACTTTATTTTAATACAGAAATTTCCATATATTTTATTGATAAAGTATTAAAAATTGAGATGACAAGAATGCATAGAAAAACATGAAAATTTATGTAATTTTCGGTGGAAAAAAAAGTGTTTTTGTTATAGTTCCGGGTACGGTCGGGCAAAAATTTTTCTTTTATATTTAACTGTACATTTTTGTCATCTCATGTACATAAAAAAAAGTCACCCATCTTGTCACATTTTTTTTTAATGGGGTTTCTTAGTCTTGAGGTATTTTTAGTCAATTTGCCCTTTGTTGTTTAAAAAATTATGTTTAATTTAGATATATAACCAAATTACATTCAAATGATCTTTAAGGAAGGCAACAAACGAAAAAATTTCATGTAGGTATAAATAATTAAAATGAATTAAATAAAATTGAAAAAAAAATACTTAATTAAAAAATTTTATTTTTATCTAACCCGAAAATTTTTTTCAGTGTAACTTTAATGCATCATAAGTTATAAAATAATATTTTAGGCCAATTCCAATAAGAAAAACAAAAAAAATATTTTTGACCGGATTTTGAGGTCGAATACTCCTCTGTGCGTCCTTACAGTTTCTTTCTTTCTTGATGTGAAATGAGATTTTGGTATTCACCTATTCGAGCATTAAGGTCTCCAATTAACATTATATTTCCAAAAGAGCTGGTATTTATCAAATTATACAAGTAATCGAAATCATTCTGCCAGTTATTACAATTTAAATAGAGTGGTATGATAAAATACTTGGAATTATTATTATTGATTTGTATAAAAACCCTATTTTCAATACTTTTAAACTCAACAAAACTACCAAGAGTGCTTGTTTTAATCCCACATAGAATGCCTCCACTAGCTCTTCCCATAACATTACTTCTAGTGGCTGGAACCCATTTTAATTTATAACCGCTAAAATACTTATTAAAATTATTTTCATTTCCTTGCTCGATAAATGTTTCTAATAAAATAATTATATCAAAATCTAATATAAATTTAAAAAAATCTGGTAACAAAAGTTTACTTTTGAGACCTGTTATGTTATAAGACAATATTTTAAAATTAGTTACTTCATTTATTTTTGTATGGCAGACGGCAGGTGCACCCTATTGTGAATGATGTTGAATATTGTTTTGTATTTGCCACATAGATGGCGATGATGATGCATGAGAGGTTGATGCAGTGACAGCACCAGCTGTAGGTACCTTCAGTCCCCCGCTGCAGTCGAATAGCTTCAAAACGTTCTCCCCAAATGTCTGCTTTAGAAATGTCAATTCGTTGACAGTTTTGACAATTAATCCTACAGTAAGGGCATATCTCAAATTTTTATATCATATATCGGGGATTTAAGAAAAGGCCTATTTTGGTGTACTCTGACCCATGTTAGCGGTGATTGCGATTTTGGTACTATTTAAAGAAACTTAATTTAGGCCTTTATTTTTAGAAGAAAAACCTTTTCTTTTTAATTGCGTTTAACTAAATATGATATCTTATTTTCTATTTTTACTACTTGTTTTACTATTTTTTTTAATGAACTTAACAATGATAAAAATAAAACTCGATGACAAGTTTGCTGAAAAACCAATACATTTTATGATACTTGGTAAAACCAGAGACATGTAAAATTTAAAAAAAAAAATGTTTTCTATAAATAAGGGCCTAAATGAAGTTTCTATCATTAGCACTAACAGCGCAAGCACCTTTAAACATGGGTCAGAGTACACCAAAATAGGGCTTCTCTCAAATCCCCGATATATGATATAAAAATTGGAGATGGAATATACCCAAGAATCACGCCCTAAAATATTATGCACGAATTAAGGGATACCCTGTATAATAACCCGCAAAAATATGAGGATCGCTTTAGTCAATACTTATGAATGTCAATAAAACAATTTGATCTGCTGCTGGAAAAAATGTTCACAAAAATTACAAACAAAAGAAAACCAATTTCTGCACAACAGAGGCTTGTTTTAACACTAACGTAAGGTTTAAAAAAAACACATTTTTTTATTTGAATAAGTATTATTCCTTTAATTGCAATTTATTTAAAATAATTTTTTGAAACTGCTCAGATTTCAAGTATTTCTATTTCATTAAATTGATTTTTTTAATTTGATTTATGCCTTGCCGCTAAGCACTAAACTAAAATAATAGAAATAATAGAAAATTTGAAAGCTGAGCGACGCCGGCCGCGCCGCTGTCCCGCTCATTACGTGCCCAAGCCCTAAGGATTTTTTTAATTTTTAATTAAATTTTGTATATTAAAAATTTATTCGCTTAAAATCTCTTATAAGATTTTTTAAATTTTGTTCGCATAAATTCATATTTTTTATAAATTCAAGTTTTTAAGCTCATACTATTTTATCCAGTTTTCATAAGAGCAAGTAGGTGCATTTTATCTTTTATTAAATTAAAGATCGTAAAGATGAATCAAAATTCCCATTAAGTACTACAAAGTAATGAGATCCTACGTTACAAGCCGACTCTTTAGAGTACAGTGCGAACAAAATTACTCGGAACCTAAGAAAATTGAAATGGGTGTACCACAAGGAAGTACCCTAGGACCAATCGTTTATTTGTTATGGGTTACTCCATTAGACATTAAAGCTATCATTTTCATCTTTGCCTACTGCAATATTAGTGCCTAACAAAAACTGCAAGACGCGGTCGATAAAGTTAGAGATTAGACGTATCAGTAGATTATCAAATTAAATGAAACAAAATTCACGCCTATAAACGTAACAAACAAAAAAGTAAATAATAGTTACAATGTTTATCAATTGTACAGCTGTGCCTTAAAAAAAGCTTTTAATAAAAAGCTGAAATGGAAAGAGAACGAATACTAGATTTCGGCCGAAAACTTTTGATATTTCAAATTGGTGGAACAAGATTTTATAATCTGCTTAACGAAATCTCAATTAAAACTTTGGATTTAAATGCAATCTTGCTAGATTAATCTCAAATCTCAACATTTTTCAGATGAAATTTTAGATTTCAGTTTGGCGCATCGTATAAAAACACAAAACAAAAAAGAACGTATACGCCAGAGTGCACAACTATCTTACAAACTTTTTTGTTGGTAATTAAATTCCAATTTGATCAGGATTTCTTATGAATTCATTTCTTAAGCTTTATGATTAAAAAAATTATGTTATTTTATATATATTATATTATTTTTTTAAAGACCAAAAATAACGGTTCCATAAGGATTTTCGTCCAAATTTTATTTAATATTTTTCTTTCTCAAAAATTGTTCCACAGATATTTTTTTAAATCTTGACAATTAAAAGGTTCTTAATATGGTACAATCTACAAATGCAAATGTTAAAAAGTGGTTTTCGAAAACCGTATTTTTCTCGAAAAGGGCACATAGAATTCTGATATCATTTTTTTTTCTTTTAAAATATTACTGACTGTACCTACCATGGAACTATTTTTTCGATATTTAAGAACTGGAAAAAATGATAAATAATAAACTATTGTAAGGAACCTAACACAAACTTTTATAATTTTATCACTCATTTATGTTATTAGAGGATACCTATCCGAATGGAAAGAGAATAATCCGATAGTTTTGAAAATCAGTAGAGCAAAGTATGAGTCTTCAAAATAATCATTACTGAGTCTTCTTATTGCTCAGTGAATTCATAAATTAATGCACTCAATCAAAACTTATTAGACGGCACTTTAAAACAAAGTAAGCAATACAAATCATAAATGCACCCAAATTTTCAACAAAGAATTTCATTAAAAATGGATAGAAATTAAAAACTCCTACACATTGAATTCGAAAAATGTATAAAATGTAAAAAATTGTAAAAATAATAAAACAAACAGAAACTCTAGTACCCCTTGGCATAATGGTTAGTACGTTGAACTGTCATGCGAAGGGTCTCGAGTTTTTCATGGGTGTACTGCCTCTTGCGAGGAATTGACAAATCTTCTAAGAGCATATCTCTTGTCATGGAAAGTGCTGCACATTAGCCGTTCGGAATCGACAGAAAATTGTAGGGGAACGTTCCTGGTAACACGCACACAGGAATAGTTGAGAGTTGTAAGTCACTAGATCCTGGTTCACTTCGAGCTGTTGCATCACCAAATTTATTTATTCATTTATTTTTAAACAGAAACTGATTTCAATAACTTCAAAACTAATTTCGATAATATTTCTTATTGCTCATAAAAATAAAATACACAACTGGGCATGTACTTTTGCTATAAAGTAAAAGTACTTTTTTGGAATTTAAAAATTGTTTATAAATATTAAAGCATGGATTTAGTTAGAGCAAACTTTTTAAATGCATAAAATTGCCGTCCGAATTCTAGAAAAGTATCAATCTATGCAAAGAAAGTTTACAAATTTGTTTGATTATTAAATTAATTTTTTATATGATAATTTTTTCTAAAAATAAATTTGAGATGTCAATTTTAAGTATTTAGTAATTTACATTTTAGAAAATAATTTCAAAAACAAAAACAATTTTTTTCGAAAATTTGTGTATACGAGTACAATACATTTTTGAATCCAAGGAGTTTCGGTACAAAAATTTTGGTTAAAATTGTTAGAGCCTGTAGTGAGAAAGTTGAAAATAAAAAAAAAAATTTATGACAGGTGCCGTTAATTACACTTTTCCTCAAAATTTGTTGATCAAAATGAAGTCTATGCCTATAAAAAGACACTTAAATTGGTTTGTATCAAAATCGTGTGAGCCGTTTCTGAGATAAATAAGATTTTAATAACAGATACCGTTAGTTTTGGGGCCGAAAAAAATTTAATTTCACCTCTACGGAATTACGGAAAATCCGTAAGTACCAAGTTTGAAAAAGGATTGCAAGGGGTTGATGGTTAAAAAAATCGAATTTAGGCTTTCTCCTCCTAGCGACGGAAATATTAAATTCCCATATAAATAATGACTGCAATGATGTGTATTCATTAAAACATATATTCATTCAATTATTCTACTTCTAATGATATACCAAACTATGGAAATTAATCTATTCACGCTTAATAAGTTAAATTGTTTTATGTTTACAAACATTGACTAGTTCAGTGACCTTTCCTACTATAATTCCCAAAAAAAGATAAACATGTATTTTGACCGATATAAACACAAATGACATAAAGGCAACACAAACTGACCTTGAAATATTTGCCGCCGTTAATTCAACCGTCTGAAGAACATCATCTTAATTACATGCTTAATTAAATACCGGCTTACCCACCAACCAGCAACATTAAAGTTTTACGATGTGAGATGTGACCATCTAGCCAAATAAAGACATCATCGAAACTTCAAAAAGATGAAAAACAACGTTAAGATTTTTAACTGCCCATGTAAATGGTTTTGGTTATGGTAAAATAAAACAAAGAAAAGAAAAATATTTATAAAATGAAAAATGAATCGCTGTCGACCGTGAAATAATACATGAAGGGAATTTTTTTTCCCACAATTTGATAGAAAGAAGATTTTCTTTTAATTTGTAGGGGAAAATTATAGTATATAAGCAAATAAAATGCACGATTGGATCGCACGTAGTTGCTCTCATAAAAAGGTACTTTACAATTAAAAAATTGTAGGGGTAAATATAAAACGAGAATGAAATTGAAAAAAAATGTTAAAATTCTAAAATAGTTTGAGTTCAAAAATAGAATGCCGACTGATTTCTGAAAAAAATATGAATTTATGCAAACAAAATTTAAAAAATCGCTATAGGATTAGATATATAATTTTTGTATGTCCGAAATGTTTCAGAAAAAAAAATTAACTTTAATTTAAATTTAAAATAATCAAGATATTGAATTTTCAAAAAAAAAAATTAAAATATTTAATTTATGATTCGAAGGAGTTCTTGTAAGAAATTTTTTATTGAAATCGGCAGAGGCGTTAACTAGAAATCGGAACATAAAAAAAAACAGCTTTTATAATAGGTATTTTTTTATTGGCCAAAATTTAGATCATAAAATACATAATTTGTATATCAAAATCGTTAAAGCCGATTCCGAGATAAATGACATTTTTTATAATAACTTTATGGCAGGTAGTGTGAGGCATTGAACCCACCATATACCCGTAAAACTGGATAATGCTGGTATTTATGCTTTTTCGCAGGACTGACTGTCCATTTTTATAGCTCCCAAAAATGTGAAAATATAATCCCGCGTTATTTAAAAAAAATACCGTCTAGTTGCCAAAAAGGATACAAATAAAAGTTTTCTTCTTTAAAGATAATTATATTTTAACAAGTCATTAATGCAAAGCTATGCCCACTAAGTGTATGTTTGAAAGAATTTTAACAAATATTGATGACCTGTACCCTGATATTAGTCCTTTGATAGATTTCAATCTACAAAGTTTTTCAGTACAGGATGTTTTGGAAAGCTTAAAGGAAATTGATATTTCAAAAAAATCTGGCTTTGATATGATTCCTCCTATTCTTCTGTCAAAATGTTCTTATTCACTTTGTAATGTTCTGACCCTTATATTTAATAAATCCTTACAAACTGGTGTTTTTCTAAAAGAATGGAAAATATCTTATGTAGATCCCATTTATAAGAGTGGCCTTAAGCACTTAGTGACGAACTATAGACCAATCTCAAAACTTTCAATTATACTCAAACTTTTTGAAAAAATGGTCACCCAAAGACTTTATTTTGCTGTTAAGAATTCGTTGTCTTAAAAACAGCATGGTTTTGTAAAAGGTAGATCAACTTGTACTAATTTAAGTCTTTTTGCAAATTATTGCAATAATCACGTGGAAAAAGGTAGACAAGTTGATGTCCTTTATACTGATTTTGTGAAAGCATTTGACCGCGTACATCATGGTCTTCTCCTGCAAAAGCTTAAGATGTTGGGATTGAATGTTTCATTTTTAAAGTGGTTGAATTCATACCTATCTGACAGAAAACAAGCTGTTAAGATAGACGAATGTGTCTCAAATCTTATAGATGTGGTATCAGGTCTTCCACAAGGCAGTCATTTAGGCCCACTTCTTTTTATAATCTTTATTAATGACTTACCATCTATTTTCAAATACTGTAACTGCTTGATGTATGCTGATGATGTAAAATTATTTACAGCAGCATCTTCACTTGAAGATTGCTTTTTAATGCAGTTGGATATCAACAATTTTCTTAAATGGTGCGACTACAACCATCTTCAGCTGAATTACTCAAAATGTAAAATTTTTAATTTATCTAGATCTTCATCTCTCATTGATTTTGAATATAAATTCTATGATGTTAATCTTCTGAAGGTAACTGAGGTTAATGATCTTGGGGTGATTTTTGATTCTAAGCTTGACTTCAGATCTCATGTTGACTACATTGTGTCTAAAGGTAATTCATTTTTAGGTTTTTTGAAACGGAACTCCAATGATTTTTAGGATGCCTATACTTTGAAGATCTTATTTATGTCAATAGTTCTACCAGTTTTGGAATATTGTTGTGTCGTCTGGTTTCCATTTTATGAAAATAATATTTTGAGAATCGAAAGAGTTCAAAAAAGATTCACTCTTTATGCATTACGCAAACTTAATTGGGTTGGGTCTTTGCCAGATTATAAATCAAGGTGTTCTCTTATTGACTTAAAAACGCTTAAATGTCGCAGGCAAGTCCAATGTATTTTGTTCATTAAAGATATTATTGATAATAGAATAACCTCTTTTGAACTGCTTTCATTGATTCCATTCTATGTTCCATCAAGAGTTTTTCGCAACAGAAATGAGTTATTTTATCCTCCTCTTCATAGAACCAATTATGGTCTTAATGAACCAATAACGCGTTCTCTAAATCTATTTAATAAGGTTTACAATGAAATTGATCTTAGCATGAATAGAGATTGTTTTAAGAAAAAAATTCTTCAAATATGTAATTGATTAATTAATTCACTAAAGTATTTTTCATTTTCCATTTTTAAATTATCATTCGCTTTAAAATTGGAATGAAATGAACTCGAGTATTTGGATCGAAACATCCATCTTAGTTCAAAATATATAAAAAAATAAGATTAATACAGTAAGAGGGAATAATACTAGTGTTCTCCAGGGCTCCGTTTTGTCTCCGTCTTTCTTCCTCATTTTTATAGATGATCTCTTGTCTGAAACGACTCGTTCTCAAATTCACGTCCGTCTCCTTCGGAAGTAGAATTACACCGGTAGCTAATTTAACTCCGATCTTTACAGCATTGTTAAATGGGGTATAAGAAATTGTATTTAATTTAATGCATTAGAAACTCAATCTATTGGTATTAAACCAAAATGTACTATTTATGTCATTGTCCTTGAATGGTACTTCCATCGAAAAGCTCTCAGTAATCTGTATGTGCATCTACTAGGATCTTCGTTGAAATTACCACATTCTCGAGACCATCAAAAAAGGCCTTCACTTATTGAGAAAATCACGGTTTAAAAAGTTAACGAAAAAGAAATGTTTGTTATTGGCTTCCTATTTAAAATAATATATTTAATAAACTTCAGTTATGGCATAATTAGTGGAATATCTTATTTTTAAGACCTTAATCTTCTCTTTAAATTATTAATTACTGGATTTTATGTGGGTTACACCACTACTGCTTCTTGGATATTGGAATAAAGTTAAAAAAGAAAGTTGGTTACACCAATAATTTAAAAAACAGGTTATGAAAAAACAAATTTACTATCGCTTTTAAGTACAAAAAAGTTTACACTACTATGATAGGTACTTTGATTCTTCTTCGTCATCTACGTACTCAACCAGCCTTGAATGTCCATAGAAACAGTTTTCAATTTTTTATAAAAGTCGTGGTAGTTCCAATAAGTTTTTTGCTTCACTTACGGCATTCCATTTTGGAAACAATAGTTTGAGATCTATATGATGAGTGCAGGTGTTCTTTTTTTTCAAAATCACAGTATCAAAAAGCACGTCTTCGTTATTACTGTACTTGTAAAAAATATTGAAAGGTGCCTCTCTCAGAAATTGTAGCCATTGAATTTTAATCCATTCCACCTTACCTTAATTTACATTAATTTTCCGATTTGTTATATTCTTTTCCAATTTTTTCGTCGAAAACATCATAGATTCATCCATAACAACAATTTTAAATGGATCCTTCTTTCTTGCCGATGCTATAAACCTTCTGCCAATTCATAGGGCAAAAAATGTCTTTAAAATACTTTGTCTGCTTTTCGATAAGACCAAAGTCTTGGTCACAAGGTAAGTAAGAGCGGCCACTCATAAGAAATTTGTGATCAATTTGATTGACAAGACATTGGCACAAAACGGACATCTTAATGTTTCTATGCCCACCACACTGGTCAGTGTACATAATTAACTTTGAAGTACTCCGTACTCGAACTCACAAAATTTTTAATAAAATGCAATAAGAAGCTGCCAATTTCTTGATCCAACCGACATGTAAGCTTTGTTTCTTACCAAGCCATAAAGACCTAGACAGTATGTCCAAAGTTGCGTCTTGTAATAGCACACACCCGTTGACATGACTGGAGTGGGCAAGGTCTTCATGAGATCAAATGCAATCGCCGAAGTATCAGCAGATTCCTTTGTTGTTGTTGTGTCATCTCTCATGCCATTTCTAGCCGAATCCGCTTTTCTAAGATGAAGTTTATGTATGTTCAATTTATCTTTAAGGCTTCTCGTGATCAGTCGCAAACTTTAGTTTATTGTTCAAAAAGTCACACTTCTTACAAGAATCCTTTACTAAAGCTTGGAATGAAAGGTTAAAATCACGATTAAAAGTCTGCCGGAATACGTGCTCTGATATATGACTGGTGTGAGAATTCTTATAAAATTGAACATTTTAGATATGTTAAAGTCAGGGGATAAGAATTTTCTCTCCGACTTATGACGGGTGTAATGCGATTCATAAGAAGGAAATTTGCTTATGAACTCTCTAAGTTCTTGCAATTTTAGTCCATTGGTCTTATTTCCAAACTCTGCCTTGACGCATTGGTCGACCTTGAGTCTACCTTGTTAAAGCTTTGCATTTTATAAGCCTGGATATTCCAATTTCATTGGACACTTGGAATGTTTTCAAGAAAAAAATTTTACCAACCCTTACCTTCTGGCCTTCGTTATCAGGCATATAATATAAGTAGCTTATTTTGCTTCTAGAATTTTCAGCATTTGTGTAAGCCATTGCCTTGGAAACAATGTCAATCAATGGTAATGCAAATGAATTCTGAAGATCAAAAGAAGATAATTCATAAAAAATTTTTAATGCGTTGATCAATGGAAATTTTTTAGCGCATTTGTTTTTCATCAATGCAATGCTTATACGAGTACTATGATTGATGTAAATGTGTTTGAAATCTACTCATTTCAAGTTGTACTAGCGCAGAAGTGGCGTTATTGGGTTACACCATTTCTGCTCTAGGAAAAGTTCCGTGCAGAAACAATGTTTCAGCGTTTTTGCATTGATTTATGGCCGTGGCGCGATGGATGTGTGCTCGCCTGTGAACCTCATGATCACAGGTTCGATCCCTGCCGTCGTCTATGTCGTTTTAATTCCATTAAAAACCTTCTAAAATTGTCATCAATGGGTTGCTGGTTTACTCATTATATGTTGTTTAGGCATAACACTAACAACATGTAATTGAGTTAAACTAGTATGCCTAACAAGGATGAACACGAATAAAATAATGTGAATTATAAAAGCGACATAGAAATAAGACACGGCATTCTCCGCTTTAGTTCAGCCGCCATCCCTGGAGATAAAATATCTGAGACAACAACCTTCAGTCTCAGAACATCGTGCCACACATCTTTCCTATCCTTCTTTCTCTTCTTAACTTCACGCCCGCGCTGTGTTGAAACATTTAAAGGGTAATCTAATCCGTTGAGCGCGGGTAGATTATAAAAAAAAAAAAAAAAAAATATAAGTTACGTCATTAAAATTTATTTTGGACCATTTTGGATTTGGATTATAAAGTCAAAATTGAAACAAATGAGGGTTACGCCACTTCTGCTCTCAATGCCTCAAAAGCTCACTCGAAATAGCCAGTTGCATTCCTCCCCTCAATCAGTTCACCCGTGATAGCCGTTTCGCTAGGAATGCTCATCAGTTCACCCTAAGGCCTAATTCTGGTCGTACTACCGTCTAATATAGACAACACGATTATGGAATAATTTACCCGGCACCGTTATCCCTTGCCATTTCAATTTCCAAACATTCAAGATTAATGTTCATCGACACCTCCTTTCTCTTGACCCCCCCCCCCCCCTAATTTCCCCATCATTCTTGCTCTGTTTAACATTATAAGGGTCTCTCAATAAACCCTTGAGCGCGTGTGAATTATAAAAAAAAAATAATACAAATGAAAAATGGGTATCTTTTGCCATGAACAGGTTTTTTTCATCTTAAATTTTCGGACTCCGCAAAAAATTGTAAGTCTCTTCCATTTATATCGCCAACACGCATACAGAAATGTTTGGCAATTGTAAGTTTATTTATTAATTTTAACCTTTTCAAGAAAACTATTGCATGCTACTCGTTTGATAGATGAGCATTTTGACAATTTTATTATTATATTTGATCAAAATTTCAAACACAATTTAATCAAGAATCCGAAACTAGACCTTAAACGCCTTGAAACTCGAAGGGCGAGAAAGAAATTCAACACCAGAAAAATTTAATTTAAGAAGTGAATATTTAATATAAAACTTAAATCCTATTATAAAACGATAATACCAATTACAAGATGAGACCAAGGTTCGTTTTATTATTATTTTCGTTCATTGCTGTGGTCTTCAATGTTCACTAATTTACAACAATAAATTTTAATCCAAGAATTTTAATACCTATATAATGTATACTATATGAGTTTACAATAATTGAGAGATCATAAACAAACATACGTACCTCCTCCAAATCAGGAAATTCTATGATTGATTCTGTTAATTCTTCCGATGCATTTAACTTTCCCTCGGCTTTGTTTGAATAATGATGAAAATGATTTATCATCAAAATTGTCAAAACAATTACTGCAACAAATAAAATGCACGCCAAAGTACTTTTAAAAACGGTTCGTCTCATTTTGATATGTTTTGTTATTGTTTACGAGTACAAAAGAAATGGTAACTTTTTTGTTAAATTAAAGTTAAATTGTGTATTAACGATGATCGTAGGCCGACGCAAAACTAAACCTTTCCCTAGTGAACCTCTAAACTGGATAGTTGGAGTCGGTAAACTAAATTTTAAATCGCACGGACTAGTCGCCTGTTTTTTTAGTATTGATGTTAATATGGACTCTGTTTAAGCCATTTACTTTTTATTGGAATTGCGCAAGGTAGTACTTTTTTTACCTAGTCCGGAAATGTAAAAGTTCCATTTTTTCATTGATATAATACGAGTATTTGCAGCATTACTGTAGGCCAATTACAGAATCATTTTGAATTACATCAGTCGTGTTAAATTACAATGCAAAATTCACTGATTCACGGAAATATTTTGTGGATGTTTGAAATTATTTTTGATTGTAATTGATTTGATATTTAATGTAGAAGTAGTTGTACTTTTTCAGATAATTGAAGGGTTTCCATTTCCACATTGACTAAATAATCAACAACCGGAACAAGTACAAGTTAAAGACTCTTGTCGATTTAAAGGGGCTTGCTGGTAGATTTTATTGATAAATTTATATTTATGCCCATATGACGGTTGATATTGGTAAAACTAACAACTTGAGGTGAAACAACATTTTAAAATCAAATGCATATTACATATGGAGGGCTCACAGCTGTACCGAACCAAGTCATTTTAAAAAAATCCAAAACCAACGCCAAAATTTCCGCAAAATTGACCTCTATTTAGATCTGTAATGAACTATGTATAGTATAGCTCTAAATAGAACTATGTAGCTCTAAATGAACTATGTAGTTCATTACAGCTCTAAATAGAGGTCAATTTTGCGGAAATCCTGGCGTTAGTTTCGGATTTCTTTAAAATGACTTGGTTCGGTACAGCTGTGGGCCCTCCATATATGATTTAAGATGAAATAAACACAAATAAACTTAAATGGAGGTTTTGTCGTGTTTCCTCCGAACATAATATTCAAATTAAAACTGAAACTTATAGAAACCTTTACAAAATAATATTCAAGTTGAAAGATATGTGTATAGTATCAAATCTCTTTAATGTAAAATGTGCGGTAACAGACCATTGTAATATTATAACGAAATAAAAATCTATCTATCTATCTATCTATAAACACAAATAATATTTAATGTGAAATCAAAGATTCAAGTATCAGCATCAACGTAACGAACAAGCTTAATTTGTGTAGCTATAGATAGATATACATATTGTTATTCAATCTTCATTATCATAGAAGTACAACTGTGTCTTTAAATAAAATAAGTTTTGTTGGCGTGAGAAAGATTTTCAGTTTTTTTTTTGATACCAAAACAATTTTCCTAAGGATTAATATTTTTTCGTCTTAGTGAAATAAAATAATTGTTAGATTCTTTTTGGTTCTGACTTATAAATCCTTTATTGAAAAGAAGACGTGATCATTTGTAACCATATAAGGAATGTATAAGAATGGATTTCATGAAAAACTTCGTTTCTTCCGAAATTAATAGACATAAAATATGGAATTTTTTTTTTAAATTTTTCTGACAACTTTAAAATTCTTCTTTATTCATTCTTGATTAATGGGATGCAACAGTTTCTTGTACTGGTATATTGTCCTCGTTATTTCTTGTGGATGTCGGTGTACCTTAAGGGTCAATCTTTGGCTCTTTGCTGTTTTCATTGTTTATAAAATGATTTTCCATCATTTTTGCCTCACTGTCAATTTCATATCTGTTGCGACAATGTCCAACTATACAAAAGTTTTTCGTTTCGAACTGTCGAAGACGCTGTAGCTAAAATAAATATTGTCTTAAAATCAATATTCGATTGCTCTACATGAAATGAGCTCGAACTTAATCCGGACAAAATAAAAGTTATACCGGTCTAAGACTAAACCGAAATTCTCTCCTATCCTCTTAAATTCATGCCAAATTGAATATGTCTACCCCGCTAAAATTCAATCACAAAATCTTTTCTGCCCACTGAAATTAAATTCAGATTAATTAGAACACTATGAGTTGTTGGTAGATCCTTTTAATTCTACAACAATTCACCTGAGACATTTTAATTACTAAAATTTATGGGAAACTTCTTCAAAACTATTTGTTTTAAAAAATAAATTTTTGAAGGTCAAATCTTTAAATTCTTTAAATTTGCCTCTTTGACCTCACACAAGCAGTATTTAGTTCATGCTGTGAATCTTTGGTATAATCTTCCTAGTAATCTGAGCACTGGAAACGATTACAAAAAGTTCTGTTACCTTTGTTTTGAACATTTTTTTCAATTTCGTTGAAAAAAAATTTCAAAAAAATGGTTATTTTTGGTAGCCCCCTGGGTCCATTTTTTTTGTTTTTGATTTTCTCGAAAACGGTACAACCGATTTAAATCATTTTTTTTATTCTAAAGCTCCTCCAAAGTTTGAATATTATTAGATACTCAAATTTTCAATTTTTACTTCCGACTTATAGGTACTATAAGGCAAGTTATGGATTCGTAAAAAAAATTTAACTCGAGATTTTGATCAAAGTTGACATTACCATGATAGCGAAGACTAAAAAAGTGGGTTTGGCAATTCTGTCTGTCTGTCTGTCTGTCTGTCCGTCGCTTCGACTACAGCCTAAACGGCTCGGCCGATTTTCTTTAAACTTTGTAGATATGGGTTTTGATTTTTTACCCCCACACGTTTTTTTCTTTTTTTTTTTTAAGACCAAAAATAACGGTACCTGCCATACGAATTTTTTTCGAAATTTTATAAATATTTTTTTTCTCAAAAACTGCTGGACAGATTTAAAAACTAAAAACACAAAAAAATTTCATTTAGTTAAGTCTAGGTAACGCTTGAAAAAAATTTCCGAAAAATGGTTATTGAGGGTACCTCCCATGGAACCATTTTTTTTGTTTTCGATTTTCTCAAACCGATTTTGATCAAAAAAAAATCTATTTTTTTTCTTTTTTTTGAAAATTCGATATCTCAGAAACGGCTCAATATTTTTTTTTTTAATTTAATTTTTATTCGAACAATAATAAAAACTTTAAATTGGCGTACCAAAATTTTTTCTTAAAAATCTGTTAAAAATTTTGTATATAAAAGTTTTTTTTAAGAAACCACTAAAACGACTTATAATTTTTGTTCTTGCATAAATTCATATTTGCATAGCATTCTGTTTTCGTCTCTTACTATTAAAAGAATTTAAAAAATTAATTTGATCCTTATGAACAGTTTTCTCTAAAAACATTCGTTTTTAAAATTCCTAGTCTATTACATAGGAGCAAGTTCGTGCGACCCAGTCGTGCATTTTATTTATTTTGATAAATAAAAGTTTCTTAACATAATCTACAAGATTTGAGAAAAAAAAATAGTTTTACCTAAAACTAACGGTACCTTTCATACATACAATGGTTTTCGAAAATCCTATTTTTCTCGAAAACGGTTCCGAGAATTTTGCTAAAATTTTTTTTTATTAATTTTTACGATCTATGATTTAATAAGAAAAAAATTGAAATCAAGATATTACTGAATGTACCTACCATAGAACCATTTTTTCGAATTTGCAATTTCTCATTATCGACATAACGGATCTTAATGAATTTTTGTATAGAGAAGCTTCTAAAAAGCTTAAAAAATATTGCGTTTCAAAACTTAAAAAAAAAATATTTTTGAATTTATGCAAAAAAAAAAAATCTATTTTTTTTTCTGAAAAATTCGATGTTTCAAAAACGGGTCAATATTTTTGTTTGTAAATTTAATTTTTATTCGAACAATAATAAAAACTTTAAAGTAGCTTACCAAAATTTCTTCTTAAAAATGTTTTAAAATTTTTGTATATAAAAGCTTATTTTTTTAAGAAATCAATACAACGACGTATAATTTTTGTTCTTGCATACATTAATAATTTCTTGAATCACATGGCATCCTGTTTTTAGCACCCACTGCGAACGGACTTGCTTTTATTTTAGTCATTTAGAAAATGAATTTTATGCTTATGAACAGTTTTTTTCTAATAAAATAACCTTCATTTTTCAAATTCTTAGTCTTCCCAGTCGTGCATTTTAATTTTTCTTTCGCTGGTTGTGACATTGTTTCTGTTTTTGTTTTAATCAAAACTTTGATTTTTTTTCTCTCCCCTTTTGTTATTTTTATTTTGTCATAATATTATTTGTTCTTATTTTTATAAATAATTTATTTTTTAGAATTCTTGCATTTTTTGTTATTCATATATGTATATATAGTTGCTGTCAAAATAATAATAGTACCCCTTGTGGTACAATAACATCGAAAATAAATGAATCCATTATTTTAAATAAATAAATGATAATGATTTTTTTCAAATTAATATATGTACATATTTCGACTTTTATTTCCAGAAAAAAAAAAAGATTTTTAAATTTAATATTTGAATTGATAATTTCAAATTTTCTCAAGTGTTTTTCAAAAAAGCGGTAAAATAACAGTAGTACAACAAAAATCCACCTTTAATAATCAAAAAAACGCAAACTTATTGAAAAATGTATATATGTAAAAAAAAAATAGTTGCGTCTTTTAACCTTCAACAAATATTTTTAGTTGCACGCCCCTTGTTGGAAATACCAGCAGCACAGCGACGTTGCATGGAATTGATAAAATTTTCACACCTTTTTTACGAGTATCCACCTCTACGATTCTTGTAAGGTTTCCCAAAGGACATTGTTATTGGTTGGTTTACAACTAGCAACATATTTTTTTACATTGCACCAAATTTTCTCAATAAGGTTGTCTGGAAACTGTGCGGTTACGTTTTTTGTCCGGAAACACTGCTTCGCAAATTTACTAGTGTGTTTTGTGTTTCGGGTCATTATCTTGCTGAAAGACCCATTTCAGTGGCATTTCAAACGTAGCAAAAATGGCAATATAATCTCTTCAATGATCTTAACATAAAAATGCTGATCTAATACGTCAGTTCGACTAAAGGGACCAAGACCATACAATATAAACATGCCCAAAGTATAATGCTGGGATTCTTCATGTTTAATGACTTTGGCTGTGAAACGTTTGTTTATATTCTGTATTTGCTAGCCGTCTAAAATATTGGCGACATGCCTTTCCACCTTATAAAACTATCTTAGACACATCTGACCAAAGAATATTTTTTCACTTAGATGCAGTCCAGTCCAGATGTTTTTTCTTTTGTTAACATGTTTTTTTTTTGGCGGTAAAGATGGATTGTGGGCTGCTTGACCATGCTCTCATTAACGTCTACGAACCATTTCAATATCTACTACTGGAATATCCAAAAATTTCCTATATATCAGATGCTTTCAGCCAAGTATGAGACTTATCACTATTAATGGACTTGTTGAATTATTGATTCAAAATAGCTTTTTTATAGTCAACAATTAACTGAATTTAACAAAAATTGCATATTGACAAGGTCCTCACAGTCAACTGATAAGTCCATGTGAGATCGTCGGGACGAAACGCCAATTTTTGTGGACTAAAGACCAAAAAAGCTCTTTTGAATCAATAATTCAATAAGTCCATTAATAGTGCTAAGTCTTCTACTTGACTGATTTATTTCAGTAGTATATAGAATTTGTATTATAAAAACCTTCATAATATTTATTCCCATCAAGCCATGCACTACTAATATTCTGACTCGAAAAATTCGTAGCTTTGATCAATAACGGATGTTTTTTTGTCATATTTACAATGCAAAGTATAACAACTTTTTGTCTATTAAGGCGAATATAGAGAGGAAAAAACAGGATCTTAACAATTTTCTTATTTGCTCAACTATGTATTATTTTGAACGGAACTGTATACAAAAAACTGTATATATAAAACAGATATAATAATATATCCCGTATAAACTAAAAGATAATTTTAATTAAATAGAGCTGCTTCTTAAACAATAAACAAACAAAAATAACATTTAGCAATCAAGCATTTTTGAGGAAAAAAGAGCTTTTTTGTTTTTTATAATATTATTTTAGGTATATTTTAATATTATATATTAATATAAAATTATTTTTAATAATATTAATATTTTTAAAACTTATTAAAATCTTGTGCATGTTATTTATTTATGTATAGGTAAGTTAAACCAAAAAAAACTTAATGAAATAACAGGCTTCTGAACAAAAACTTTAGTTACCTTTACAAACTTTTTAAGGTACTAGTACGGTCTAGAATGCCAAAAAAACGCACGATTTTTGGGAATTTTTTTCTCGGAAACCTTATTAGGTAATAACATAATTTTTTTTTAAATAATGAACACATGCGTCAAGGGTAAAAAAAAATGTTTTTTGTTTAATTTTCGAATTTTGGGCGAATTATAGAGGGCGCAAACGTCGACTCATCAAAAAATACATGGTCTCATGGCGGACAGTTAATCTCAGAATTGGCTGGACTGAAACAAACAAAAAAAAACAAAGTGGGTTATTTAAAGGAAGGTTTCTTACGAGACAATTTATCACAATTTGTTTAAAAAGTCAAAACAAAAAAAAAAATATCGAGCTTTGAAAAAAATTTTTTAATTGGAAATTTTTTTGGCCATTTTTGGGTCCCCATTTTTTTTGTTCATAATTTTTTGGTCAAATTGTGATAAATTTTCTCGTAAGAAACCTTCCTTTAAATAACCCACTTTGTTTTTTTTATTTCAGTGCAGCCAATTCTGAGATTAACTGTCCGCCATGGGACCATGTATTTTTTGATGAGTCGACGTTTTCGCCCTCTATAATTCGGCCAAAATTCGAAAATTAAACAAAAATCATTTTTTTTTTGTACTCTTGACGCATGTGTTCATTATTTAAAAAAAAAAATATGTTATTACCTAATAAGGTTTCCGAGAACAAAATTCCCAAAAATCGTGCGTTTTTTTGGCATTCTAGACCGTACTACGAGTAGTACCTACCTTAAGGGATTTTTAATCTGAAAAATGATAAATGAACGTACTTCCCAATGATCCTGGCAGAATTTTTAACGAAACATCAAAAACCAAAAGGTTATATCATATTAAAAAAAATCTATATAAATAATCTGGGACCCCTTGGCGTAATGGTTATAACGCACAAGGTTTGAATTCGAATAGAAGTTCAAAGGTTCTAAACTTATATATTTCTTTGTTTTCAAGGGTACTGCCTCTTGCCAGGGAGTTTAAAATTTCTTAAGAGTATCAACAAGTAACGAGTAACAAGCACACTAGAATGCTTCAGATTGTACTTAAGTGAACAGGATCCGGTTGTCCACCTACCCCGGAAATCATTTTTAATTAACTATCTACCAGGAAACGCGAATGAACTGGTGTTGTCTCAAAAGTGTGTTACATTTTAATTCACATGTCAGCTCACTTCGAAAAGAAGAATTGATGGACGATTATTAGCTAGTTCTAAACAGTCTAAAAGTGAGAAAAGGTTAAGTGAGATGAACTGAAAGTTTAATTCATCTTTTTCAAAATGCATGTACAAGTTTTCATTACAGCGATTAATTCTTAAAGTTTTTTTCCCTAATAAATAATATTAAAAGAATATAAATAAGATGTTCTTAAAGATTGAATATATGTAATTCGAATCCAACCAAAATTGTAATATCGAAAAATGACACGAATTATAATGTCATTTGACATACTATATAATAGTTTACACAACACTTTTGTAGCGGAACAAATGTTTGCTATTTGTCCTTCTTTATTTCTTTAATTTTTGTCTATCAGCCACAGTAATTAGGCTTCTGGGTAATAAAGTACAAACTTCTTTTTGTTATTAACTGGTTCAATGTCAACTTAATTACCTAAATAAGTTTAAAATTTGCATCTTAATATAAAAACAATATAAAAAATACAGAAGTATACTTACTTTTAAAGTGTTTGATATCTTTCCGGCTCTAGCAACAGCCCCACCCAATGTTGACGGTGCTATAGCAAAACAATTACTATTCACAATTAACACTCCGATTGTTAACAAAACTTTAAGCACCAACATAGTCAGTTTGCACATTTTAAATTTTTTTCTGAACACAAATTTTGAATTTTGAGATGAGTTGTAAAAGGTAAACAAACAAATATTATGGGCAATACAATACGGGTATAATGTGTCAACACTGTTCAGTTCAGGTTATGCGTCAATACCTACATACATACACGGCTGAAATGAATATGAATGTTTCGGATTAGATAAGTTTATTTTTTTGTTGTTAAGTCTTCCTAAGCCTCTCTGTGAAAACAAAATAATACCTGACTGATACGTAACATTGGATAATAAACATACAACATTATTTTTGATTAATTAGTGCTATTTCTCTTGATTGATTAAATAACGAAACATAAAGCCCACAAGTTCTTCTCCAAATCTATGAATGGATGGTTGATAAGGAGACAACGTTTCTGCATTAACAGCTGTTAAAAAGAGTGCCCTTGCGACCAAAAATGCCGGTAAATTGTTATAACTTGCAAACGATTCGGTTAAGTACAGATAATAATAGTTTAATGTTTTGATTGCCTTGATAGTCTGTGAAGAACAGTTTTATTTCGGGTAATGTAATATAGGTGTAAAATCTGTTCAGTTTAGTTTGATAAAAAATAAATCACAAAAATCCCACAGCATGTTATTGATTAATTTAATAAATACCTATTAATTAAATTAATCAATATTTCAAATCAAAATTAACTAACTAGGAAAGTCAACTTATTGGTCATATAGCTATAGTCAACTATGAAACTATATAAATATATACCCGAATAACTAAATTTGTAAACCTACTAGAATGCATATACTCGGACACTCAGTCAGCAGTGTGGACAGGAAAGGAGTTATCGGAGTACTTCGAAACACTATATGGGTTGAAACAAGGATGCCTTTTATCACCTTTACTCTTTGCTCTATACATAAATGATCTCCATGCGATCATTGAAGGAGGTCTTAATATAGATAGTTTAAATGTTAGATTGTTGCTGTATGCTGACGATATGGTGATCTTAGCAGAGGATGTCGAGGTACAGAGAGGTCGAGATACAACGTTTTGAGGAGTACTGCGCCAATTGGAATCTCGAAGTTAATCTCTCAAAATCGGAAATTATTGTCTTCCGAAATGGCGGTAGGCTATCAAGTAGGGAAAAGTGGATTTTCAATGGAGAGGAAATTCGGATAGTACCTCAATACACTTATCTCTGTGTTCTACTCACTCCAAAGATGAACTTTTTGAAGCATGTAGAGAAAAGAAATACAGCAGCAAAAAACAGCATCAACGCAACATGGCATTGTTTTTTTTAGCAAGCAAAATATCAACCTCAGCTCAAAATGGAAACTTTTTCTGGCAGCATGCAGAGCTATTCAAACTTATAGTGTACAAGTATGGGGATTTGGAACATTTGATGAAGTGGATAAGCTGCAAACATACTTTCTGAAAAGAGTTTTAAAACTACCGTCTTGCAATCCAAACTATGCATTATCGATTGAAACTGCAGCTGAAGATGGGCACTACTACACACTGGATTTACACCTTAGATATGTTCAAAAGACTTTATTTAAATACAGTGACACGAGACTACCTAAGCAACTTACCAAAATCCTCTTAGAAAAACAACTTTTCTGGGTCAAGCAGATTAACTCAATAGGGAACAGTTTTGGCTTGCACTGGGATGAGAATATAATAAAAAAATATGATAAATAAGAGATTGGATAACCAACAACTCACAAATTCTTGAACAACTTAAATTGAAGGGAAAACAAGAAGCGGAGCAGAGAGCGAGGGGAAGCAGCACACGAGTTTTTAAGATGTTGGATTATTCAATAGGACTGCAATACATAACAGATGACTTAGTGACTTACAAAATATCATGGATTTTCAAAGCTAGATGCGATCTTATCTCCCTAAATGGAAATAGGCGTGGGGGCAACGCATCTTCTTTATGTAGCCTGTGCAACATGAGAGAAGAAGAAGATATTCAACATTTCCTAGGCAGATGCCCCGTGCTAAGAGAATTCAGGATAAGATATTTTGAAAAGGCAACTCTAAATGAAGCTGAAATCATTGCTGCACTTAACGGAAATTGCAGGGCTTACTGGAACAGACTTTCGAGTTATATATACGTCGCCATAACCTATAGGAAACAAATCCTAACTGAATTTATTTGATTTGAAAATAGAATAGGATTTCTCTTTAAATTTATCAAAAATTATATATTTCTTTTTATATGTATATAAATGTGTACTTAAAGATAAAATTATTAAAATAACTTTTCACTTACCCGACAGACGACTCTTTATGTCATTGTCGTAAGTTTTAAACTTTTCAACATAAGTTACTTTCAAGTAAAATTCAAAAATGTATACAAATATTAAGTTGGAAATAAAAAACATTTTACTACTACTACTATACCCGAATGAAGGAAATGCTAGTGGAAGTAATGATGCCTAGTGAAGTTAGTGTTGCTCATGGGATTTTCAATAAAAATAAAATGGACGACTAAATCACACGAACTTGCTCTTGTGGTTGAAAGAAACCTGTACTTTGATAAGTTTTAAAGACGCATGACAACGATATTTTAATAAAGGGTTTTCCAATAAGAGGTGTTATTTTGATATTCAAAGAAAAATGGCATTTTTGGAGATAAATGATCGGATGTTTATTTCATTATAAAGAGGAAGGTATGCCGTTAATAATGAAACACAACATCAGCCAAATGGCCGCCAAGACCACGCTTACAGGACCATATCCTTTTCATGAAATTTTCCATAACCAAATCGCAAAGTGGCTGCCCTATGTCCTCGATAGCCTCACGAATTTCATCTTTGAGGTTTTGAATCGACGCTGGGCTGTTGGCGTAGACCTTATCTTTCACGTGGCCCCAAAGGAAGAAGTCGCAAGGTGTTAAATCACAAGATCTCGGTGGCCAATTGTGATCACCTCTTCGAGAGATAACACGGTCCGGAAACTTTTCCCGTAAAAGATCGATGGTTTCATTGCTTGTGTGGCACGTAGCG
This sequence comes from Chrysotoxum bicinctum, assembly GCA_911387755.1. NCBI lineage: Eukaryota > Metazoa > Arthropoda > Insecta > Diptera > Syrphidae > Chrysotoxum > Chrysotoxum bicinctum. The sequence continues at coordinate 78,777,515 of OU426988.1, read as the reverse complement.
CCGTCTTGTTGAAAGTAAACGTTGTCCAGATCAATACCATCCAATTCAGGCAATAAAAAATCATTAATCATCTCTCGATAGCGCAATCCATTGACCGTAACTGTTGCTCCAGCCTCATTTTCGAAAAAGTAAGGTCCAATGACCCCGCGGGACCATAAACCGCACCAAACAGTCACGCGTTGAGGATGGAGAGGCTTTTCAACAATAACTCTTGGGTTTTCCGAGCCCCAGATGCGACAGTTTTGCTTGTTGACGTAGCCTCCGAGGTGGAAATGGGCCTCATCAGTCAAGATGATTTTTCGATGAAATTCCGGATCATTTTCATGCATTTCAAGGACCCAATCAGCAAAGACACACACACGGCCATTTGGCTAATGTTGTGTTCCATTATTAACGGCATACCTTCCTCTTTATAATGAAATAAACATCTGATCATTTATCTCCAAAAATGCCATTTTTCTTTGAATATCAAAATAACACCTCTTATTGGAAAACCCTTTATCATACCATTTTTTTTTTTTTATAATTAACTCACGCTCAAGGGAAAATGATTAGGATTACCCTTTAAATGTTTTAACACAGCGCGGGCGTGAAGTTACGGAAGAGAAAGAAGGATAGGAAAGATGTGTGGCACGATGTTCTGAGACTGAAGGTGGTTGTCTCAGATTTTTTATCTATAGGGATGGCGGCTGAACTAAAGCGGAGAATTGCCGTGTCTTATTTCTTCGTCCCTTATAATTCGCATTATTTTATTCGTTTTTCATCCTTGTTGGGCATACTAGTTTAAGTCAATCACATGTTGTTATAGTGTTATGCCTAAACAACATGTAATGAGTAAGCAAGCAACCCATTGATGACAATTTTTAGAAGGTTTTAATGTGCCAAAATAACCAAAAGTACACAAGCATTCAAATTTTCGACTGTCACGCAGAAAGCCTGGATTCGATTCTTCACCGCTGCAAAAATGTTTTTTAGAGGTGTACTGCCTCTTTCGAGAAATTGACAAATGCTCCAAGAATATCTCTGGACAGTGCGTCCCATCTAAGCTATTCGGACTCGGCAGTAAATAGTGGGTCCCCACCATTCCTGAACGCACACAAGAATGGTTGAGAGTTTTAAGTCTCTTGGTTTAGGCTCACTATTTATTTATTTTTATATTTTGGAATGCAAAATTATATAGTCTATAAAAAAATACCTATGTACGAGTATTTCCAAAATGGGAGCAAAATGGTAAGAGCCACCAATCATATATTGTGAAATAACCCTAAACTAAGGCGTAAAAACTACAGAACCATATTTCCATTATTCGATTGTCTTAGAAAAAATTCGAACCAAGATTTATTGGGAATACAAAAAAAAGAAACCTTTACTCGAATATCGGGGCTCTCCGTTCTAGTTGAGCTTAGTCAAAATTTGGACGTAATCTGTTCATCAATTAAGATGATAGCTCGATTTACATTGACTTCGACCACTGATAAACAGACCGTAATGTTGTTGATTATAACCTTGAAATATTTGCGACTAATCATTCTGTTTTGTAGATGCAGTCCCACTAGTCAAAGGACAAACTCAAAGTTAGTACTTACGTGCTTTTTATTATTTAACTTTAAATAGAGATATACATAATTATAAAGGTATAGGCTAAGAGTATAAGGTCGTGACTTATCATATTAAATTTAATCAAAATCGTTAGGGCTGTTTTGGAGAAAATTTACGAAATAAGTATGATACATATATGGGCTACCCAACCCATTTTCTAGAGCATTAAATTATTCTGTGCCGAATTTGAAGGAAATCGGTCGACCCGTTTAAATTAAACGTCGATGTACGGAGGCTGTTTGAAAAGTTCTCGGCCTTACATAGAAGACGTTGTTTTAATAAATAAATTTTAATTCCTCAAATAGCCTTATATATATAATAATTGTATGTGAAGTTTCATTAAAATTGGTCGCGTACATATATCAGTGCAATTTTTTGTTTGAACGAACCTATTGCTAACAACGAAAATGGAAAAAAAATGAAATTAGAGCCGTCATTAAATATTTGGTCAAAAAGAATATGACACCAAATCAAATTAAAGATGACTTCGAGAGACATTGGGGGAATCTGCACCTTCGTATTCCATGGTCAAAAAGTGGGCAGTCTTATTTAAACATGGCAGACAGAGCGTCGAAGATGATCGCAGAAGCGATAGGCCAACAACATCCACCTCTTCAGAAAACGTCGATAAAGTTCATAAAATGGTTTTAGACGACCGAAGGTTAAAAGTGCGAAAAATAAGCAAAACCATGGGGATCTCTTCTGAGCGGGATAACCACATTTTGACCGTAGAATTGGAGTTGAAAAAATTGTCCGCAAGGTGGGTGCCGCGTTTGCTGAGCGAAGAACAAAAATTCAATCGAGTTGAAATCTCTAGAGAGAATCTAGCGTTATTTCGGAGGAATACCAGCGATTTCTTGAGAAGATTCATTACCACCGACGAAACATGGATTCATCACTATATTCCTGAGACAAAAGAACAATCAAAACAATGGAAGCATAGCGGTTCTCCTCCACCGAAGAAAGCCAAGTCGTGCGCTTCAGCTGTCAGTCTTTTGGGATTACAAGGGAATTATTTTATTGATTACCTTCCCAAGGGCCAAACTATCACTGGTCAATACTTTGAAAACCTGTTGGGCAAATTGGCTGGAAAAGTTGCCGAAAAAAGACCAGAATTAGCAAAAAAAAAGATCCTTTTTCTTCAGGATAAAGCTCCAGCACACAAGTCGGTTGTTGTCATGGTTAAACTCCATGAACTTCGATTTGGTGTATTGAACCACCCCCCTTATTCACCTGATTTAGCACCATCAGACTATTACCTCTTTCCTAACTTAAAGCTGGACGCAAATACTTCACCAACGAGGAGGTGATTGCTGAGACGGAGCGGTTTTTCGAAGAGTTGAAAGAATCGGCCTATGAAATGGGTATAGAAGCACTGGAACACAGATGAAATAAGTGCATTGATATAAGAGGAGAATATGTAGAAAAAGATTAAAAAAAAGTTTTAAAATTTATTGCGTTTTATTGGCCAAAGATCTACATTCTGCATTATCGTAAAAAAACTGTTTGTTTTTCCTACACAAACCTCATACTTGCTTTTTGAGCATATAATATTAAAGTGTAAATTAATAAAAATTAAATTAAAATAAAACGAAATTAATTCATATAGATATTCAGATTTTTTTTGACCGATACGAATAATTCTTTATCAACACAGGATTCCAAATATGCAAAATTTAATTAATTTTACCAAATTATGAAGTTTTTTTGAGCCAATGTACAAAATAAAAGAAAGTTAACCTTATAGGAACTATAAAGGTTGTAATAAAAAAAAAAAACTTAAAATAAAAATGTAAAAAAAAAAACTTTTCTTTTTGCAAACGAATTAACATTAATTAATTTGGAGTATATGCATACTGAATTTCTTTAACGTTTTTTTTTTTAACTTGAATAATAATTATCCGATCAGAAGAGCACTTCATAAACAAATTCTCTTGACCCAGTCATAAATAAACGCAAACGTATTTTAGGTTTTTTTTTCTTTCCTGAAATTCAGACCAAAGAAGATAATATTATGCATTCCTTTCGAATCTCCTCCAAAATAAACCTGTTGTTCGCATCACTTCCCCAATGTCCATATAACAACACTCAACGGTAGCCCCACTAAATTAACATCAAGATGAAAAAGAAAGTAGTAGATCATTATGTAAACGATCTGTCAGAGTCATCGTAAATATTTACCGTTAATCAATAGGTCAGTGGATCAGTGATAATGTAACGATAAATTACCAACTTCACCATAGAAAAAATATATACAACCGGCATGCGTGCCCACGCTATTAAGGCTGTATTCACAATTTGTTATAGCAACATCAACTTATTATTAACATTAAAAACTTGTATATTATGTGTGTGGCTGCAATTAAGGCGCTGATGACACTTTTAATGGTAATAATTGCTATTATTGGAACAAAATCAAAATGTAAACAGAAATGGGACAAAAAATAATAACACTTTGTGACAGACAGCTAACAAAAACTATCTAATCATTCTAATTTGAATATAACACCCGGAAACTCAATTAATCCTTAAGTTGATATTTTATCGTACGTTTTATTATGTAAACAAAAATAAAAAAAATACCTAAATATTTGTAATTCCACAAGAAGCATTAAGAAGACATGATCAAAAAAATATTTAAAATCGAAAGAAGATCAATTATTTATTATTTTTAATTTTACGTTTAATTTCAAACTCGCGTTAAGTCGGACTTACAAAGGTATTATTTTAAGCGAGCACAGTAAAAGCAGTCTTTTTCGTTTGGCAGTTATCGATTGACTGAAGAGATAATTTGAGGGAATCCGACTATGCTGATCATGGTTTTGATCTTACTGCTTGCAGGTCATTCCCACCACCAAGCGTTATGTCATTGATGTTTAGAGCGACCGAGTCAAGTGTGGGCTTTCTGCATTCGAGACTTGCAAAGTCGTGAATAGAGTTGATTATGCAGTTCTGGATACATCATTTACTTGTGGAAAAGTTTTAGATCAAGGATTTTCTGTATAGATTCTGGTCTTGATTTTAAGCGCATGCTAGCCGGTTCATAGACAGAGCATTCACATTTGTCTACCTTTTATAATAAACGATTGGAAGCTTTTTTTTTATAAATGTTAGTGGTAGCTCTGTTGCACTGTGGCATTGCAGACGCCACGTTATACAGTTCTTGTCGGTGCTTCAAATCAAAGTCATTATCACGAAGTGAGTTTACAATAGGTAGGTATATGAACCTGGATGTCTTTGATAACTTTGGCGCAAAGAGCCGGTTATTATGTTATATTTGTTGTTATTTTTTGTATAGATATTTAGTAAGCGATAATCTCTCGCGGAATGGTGTAGCATTTGTTTTGGTAAGCATTCATCTTACCATTATGCAATATAGTGCTATTGAACTCTTTTATGGAGCATTTTGAGTAGGACAATAAACTAGTATTGTAAAGTTGTAGGAAGTCATGACATTAATATTAACCAATATGGAAAAATTAATGTGATAATGAGTGTCAAGGTGTTGTTGACGAAATAAGGGCATATAATATTCCTACTTGTTTGTTGCCTCAATCACTTCCGCATAATAATTTTTGTTTGTTTTGCAAATTTAGCAAAGAAGACATAAGGATAACCTTGCGGAATAGTAAATAACTTCCAAATACATTTTTATTTTAAAATATATTTTATTAATAAATGCATGCCACCATAAGATTGTTGGCATTTTATAATTTTTAATTAAAAATTGTATTCTGAGGTGTATCTTTTAACTGCATATAAGTTCAATGTCAATAGTTAAATTTTAGTTTTTATTTGAAAATGCGAATTTTTAGATTATTAAAGAAGAGGTTTTTAAGACGCCTATGAGCTTAAAAGTCTTTCAAAACAATTTTCTTAAACTTTGAAAAACAGACATTCAAAATAAATTAGAGCATGTACATACATTTATGTATATAAACAAATAAAGGGTTTTTTCAAAAAGATCGGGTAAATGCTTAAATGTAATAAAAAAAAAGTGCTTGAGGTATTAACAAAATTCTTTTTTATTTGAAAGGAAGTATGGAATATGACATCGTTCAAATATTCATCTCGGCTTCTTACGGTAGCACGGATTCGAGTGATCCAATTTTAAATTACTTCCGCATAGATCCAGCGGAATTTAAGCTGTGGCCTGCGTTATGTTCACCTTAGAGCATGGGTCGATTGCTCTTTATTCGCATAGACCTACGACTTCAGTAAACCCCACTAGAAAAAATCTAGTGTGGTCTCGCTGGAACTACATATCGTCTAGGTCTATATGGTTCAATTTGGGCCATAAGAAAATAGATATCATTATTTTGTAGCGCTCGCAATCGACGGCTACCACTCCACTAACGTCGTTTTCTAAAAAGATCGCAGCAATGACGCCGCCGTTGACCCAAAATCCACACCAAACGGTAACTTTTTCAGTATGCATTATAACCGGGAGATCCTCATTATTTTGCACATTTAGATAAGATAGTCATGCATGTCATAATTATTACGCTTTTTAGATAAATGCATAAATTTTAAGTTACAGAAAAACGTAGAGTCTTTGAAACTATAAAAAATGACAGTTACCGTTATCGTTATAGCTGAAAAAATTTAATTTCCATTTAGGGAATTACCTAAGACGCTTAAGTACCATGTCTTAGACTGGAGGCGTTTTTCGTGTTATGAAGTTTGACTGAGTTAGATTTTTTCCAAACCTGTCCCATAGTTCCCCATAGGAAAATTTATATTAACTTGAGCAATAAATTACGAGTTTGAGTATCATTCATGATACCAGTTTTTAATTTCCAGGCAATTCGTATTCACGTAACTTCCACTTACAGGCAAACAAATTCATATTGTCCATAATATGATGGTCTTTAGTGAAAACTAAGATGTCTAATGAAATCGTTTCGTCTGCACTGTACCAAGATGTATCAAGGCATGAAACAATAGATAATACGCATCCCTTTATTTTCTCTCAAATTAGCGAAAGACCATGTGCTGATTAAATGGCGCTTAGGTGTATATACATAATGTATTTTTGTTATGTAACAACGTTATACAGAAGATATTCATCCTTATTCCGATAGTCGTTTTAATAAAACGCCTTAAAAACGACAAGGCTCCAGAGTCCACATTTTGGGTTTAAATAATACGAAAAGTGCAGCGTTCTCTACGTTCTTCACTTTTCTAAGCATTATAACGATAGTCGTTTCAATAAAATTTCAATTTTCGTTTCTAGAGCCTTGTCGTTTTACTGGCGTTTTAGTAAAACGACTATCGGAATAAGGGTGATTATGATTCACACGATTTGCTCGAACTGGGACGTGTCAGGGGGAGTATTCGATTGCAGAGTGACCATTTTTTGTCAGTCTGCGTTCGATATTTATGGAACTATAATAACCGTAGATTATATCAAAAATCTTCCCAGTTTAGAAAAAAATATCCATCACCACTGGGAAGTCCTTTTTAAATTAAGTGGTACAGGGATAACTTGTGAGTTTTCTCCAGTTGTATTAAAAATTACAGTATTATTGGTGCTCCTTCCAAAAATTCTCTAACTAACCAATATTAAAACGGGTCAAGAACTAGGTTGAAAAGTCTTAAGAACACCTTAAACTCATATTCTAAATTCATATTTAAATTTGAGGTGTTAAATACAGGGTGAGTCAAAAGTTTCTTCCTAGTTTGAAAAAATTATAACTCTTCTGTTTTTAATTTTTCTTTTCTTTTTTAAGGTACTTATAAAACAAACTTGGGTTTACTAAAATGAAGTACCACACTTTAGAGAGGACCAAACTAATTGAATTTTATTTTCAAAATAATCACTCGATTATTTTAACCCAAAGAGCTTATCGGCGTGCTGGCACGATTTCGTCAACAAGAAGCTGTAGTTGATCTTTCTTCACCTGGAAGACTTTGCACTGCCCGAACTGAAGCGAATGCGGAACGCATTTTTACAAGTGTTGTGAAGAGTCCAGAAACATCGACGTGAAGGTGCTTTAATCAACTCGGTGTGTCCCATAGCTCATTGCGAAGTGTTTTAAGATCCGAATTGTAGCTGTTTAAATATGAAATCCAATTTGGGCAAGAATTAAAGCCAGGAGATCTTCAAGAACGTTTTTTTTTACACAGTTAGTTTACAAAAAATGCCAAGGCAGCAAAATGATATTATTCATCATCTCATAATGAGTGGCTCATTTCCACTTAAATAGATTCATTAATAAACAAAATTGCTGCATGAGGGGGACTGATAACCCATGGCTGATACATCCGCGGGAATTGCATTCACTTAAGTGCACAGTCTATTATTCGGTGACCGAATAGTTTCCAAAAATTAAGGATTAAATTGGCCTCCACGTTCTCCGGATTTGACTGCACCAGACTTTCTGTGGGGTTATTTGAAGGGTGAAGTGTACCTAAATAAGCCCACCACTATCCCTCAGCTGAAGGAGAACATTCGTGCCCAGATGTCCTACGAAGTGTTATGGAAAACGCTCTAGAAAGAGCGCGTTTCTGTGAGCATGAAGCTGGTGCTCCCAAAAAAATCTCTATTAAGCATACTTTGTGATTCTACATAAAATTATTAATAAAAAATTAAATCTATAAGTTATTATCACTTTAAATTAGGAAGTCACTATTGACGTGTATAATAGAGATATGCATTAAGAAAGCAGCTCTAGTAATATAACTACCAATTTTTTAAATAGATTTAATATAATCAGGCATAAAGTTATTACCCTCAACTATATCTCGAATAAAGAGCTTTTGAATCAGCTTGTGTCTATTGGCCGCATTCTTCCAGAAACCCATATGAAAACGAAAACTGAAATGCTCGGCCAAAAATCATAAATGAGTGTTGCATAGGATAGCTGGTAAAATACAAACGAACCTATCTGTTCTGTTTATTTGAATTCAAAAAAGCAATGAATATAGGTCTTATTATTTAGTTCTTTTTTTTATTTTAATACATCCTATATAAATTAATGCTAAGTTAAAATGTAAAAAGTTAAGGAATAAAAATTGACTAGTTAAAATTCTTATATTTATGGCCATTCGTCGTGCAATAAAAACTCATCTTTTACAGTATGAAATGCTAGACCATTGCCTTCAGGTTTATGTACAGATGGCAGAAGGACGTTCTTCCAGAAAGACCTGAAGATAAAATATATACTGAAAACAAATTAATTTAAAAAATATATATATTTTCCAAACCTTCCTCTGACTAGACCAAGAAAAAGTTTCCAATTCTTTTTGGTACCGAAATCATATGGATTCACATAGACTTTGTTTTCTTTCAAAAAACGCTTTGTTTCTGATTGATTTATGTGCGATTCAATGCTTGTTTCTCCCTTCGTTACCAATTTTGCATGCCAAATGGTGAGAGATCCCAATGCAATCACAACTGCCACATTGATGAATGCCATGAAAATTACCGCACGTCTTTTACTCAAACCATTTGTGGTGTTTGGTGGCGGTGTGGGCAGAATATGTTGCGCTGGCCGTAATCCATCAATACTATCATCGTATTCACTAATGTGTGTCTGGTTGGATTTAGATAAAATATTGTGGAAATTGATTGATAAATAAATTATTTAATACTAACAACTGGAATAATATGACCACTTAAGTTGAATTTCACTGGCTGGCCAAGCAGGGGCTCGACTTCTGACCAACTTTCCTCTTGTTCCAGCCACAAATATTTGTATCCAATTTCCAGACCAAGTATGATTATGAACAAACAACCGATTGTTGTATACACCATGTACAAGAAGAAATATCGATGGTTTGCATATCCAACACAGTTGTTTAGCCAGGCTGAAATTGTTTTTTAGGAAATAATTATTTTTAGCGGAATTAAAGATTTCAACATTCATACATGTACTCGTACATTATTATTTTTTTTTATTTTAATAAATATGTTGAAAGATTTATAGACTTATAGTTTGGGGATTATTGCAGATTTTGCTTAAATCATTTCCGATGAAAATCGACGTGCATTACAAATTAAATATTTGTTAAAAAGCACATGATTCACATGCACAAGATGTAAAAGTCAGTAAATTATTTAATTACATAGGATGAGGTATAGTCAAAACTCAAAAAGCATTAAACGGACACTGCTTCCTATTCAACAAGCAGCATTGGAGTAATTAAACAGGTTAATAAAGTTTACTGACACAGCGGCTGGAAATTATGTAAGGGAAAAAAATTAACTAAGTCTTCAGTAGTTTTATTACTTTGTCGGTCAATGCCACTTAAAACAGCCTTCATCAATTGAATGTCAATTGTCAAATGGCATCACTGTCCTTTGTGCATGCCCTATAAAATTAGTTAAATTATTTGTCATTCATTAATATGACACTTGTAGTTTCTAAAATTATTAACATTGAGTGCTTTGCTTTGCTCTGACGTCATAAATCAATGTTTATGTTAGCTGCATGTTATAGGTGAAACAGGATAGCGTTGGTGACAAAATATAAGATACAGTATTTGTCAGCTTTAAGCAACCTTAAAGAAGATGCGGTATTATATAAGCATACACAGCAAGCACATTTGTAATATAAATGCGGCCCACATGTGACATATACATCATAATGTACCTAGGTGTTATTGAAATACTAATATGACAGAATATGTATGTATATATGAAATATACGGGTTATATTTATGTTGTCATATAAAAATGTCTATTACACCTATGGATTCAAAATAGCTCATGGACTCATCAATTGACTGTGAGGACCTTGTCAATAAGCAATTTTTCTTAAATTCAATTCATCTTACATCGATTTTTTGACAAAAATCTAATGTGAACTATACCCAACCAAAATTAATATTGTAATCATTAACGTTGGAAGATTTTGCCCCTGGCCTGGCATTGAGTCTATATGAAGGTTTTTATAATACAAACTCTATATAGGTTCTACTGAAATAAATCAGCCAAGTAGAAGACTTAGCACTATTATTGGACTTGTTGAATTATTTATTCACCTATGTACAATTGTATATAAACATAAGTAGCTGGTGGAATATAGCTAGCCATATACATTATACATATATGATAGTTTAATACCGCCTTAAAACTTTAAAATATTTGTAAAATTTAAAAAACCTTCAAAGGGTCCCTAGCCTTCCTACATATAATTTTAAAAATAAACTAGAAAATGGATCTGCGATGTAGACAGAACTTGTTATATGAGGCTTCAAGTTCGGTGCACAGAGCATTATATAGTTTAATTAATCACAATTTGATTTGGTGAAACTACGGGTACAGCTTCTCAAATTGAACTACATTTCGCACAGAAGAGACCTTTCGATTTTATGTGGCATCTGCAACATGTGAGAACGGGAAGATGTTCTGCTGATGCTCAACCTTGTGGGAAACTAGAAATTACTTTGACATCAACATTTCTTAGCAGATGATGAAGTCGGTGATATTATCTTTGTATATAAAACTTATAGTACTAGTACTATCAAGAAGACGAAAGATTGTGGCGACATCTTAAGGCTAGGGACTGCAATTGCTAGATTTGTCTTTGCTAAATTTAATATGTTATCCTTTGGTATGTTATCCTACTCTCCACTGTAAAAGCGTACGCTAATTTCTGCGCCACCACCAGGCTAGCGCTCGCAAGATATTATCACTCAACTTTTAAGTTTTTGTAGTACAGCGCTAGACTACATAGAATTGCAGTAGTTCCTTGAAGCACTCAATACTCATTCTACTCGTACAGTATTGCACATAATTTTGGGGCTGTTCTTTAAAACTATCGTGGAACTTATGAAACTGACCGTTAAGTAGCCTGCCACTTATAACCGGATGCTATCCTTTTTTACGTTTTTGAGTAGACTTTAAACGTAACAAAAGAGACTCTACACAATACTTAACCCACTTCAATACTGACAACAATTTTATTAAAAAGTCACAAGTGCGTGCTGGATTAATCAAACTCATTTGATCTTTTTAATTTTGCGACAAAAAAAAAACGCTTGAAAAAATAGAAGTTGTTTACGATTAATGCCATTTGTCTTATTTCTTGCGGTAAAATATCGTGCGATAGAAAGTCGAAAATGGGCTTATAGCCTTATTTGAAATAACATTAATGTTTTTATACATACGATTTTTATCCTAAGCAACTTTTGTCAGCCACCGTTTTTGGTTCGTAAATTTTATTTGCATTGATCCTGAAGTTTTTTGTAAAGTTTTCGAACCAAAGCTTTGTCTATTTAGGTTCTAAAATCGTTTATTTAAATTTATAGTTTTGATCATAATTAAATACTAATCCAAGATCAATAAATTTAGCACAAATGTATAGTTTTAAAACAGTTATTTTAGAATAACAAAAAAAAAATAAAGAGCAACAGCTCGTAGAGAACATTAATCTTATAATATACAGTCATGGAAAAAATAATAGAAACAAGCTTCTTCTGTGCCGTTTTTTAAAAACAAAGTTTATTGGAAGGAAATTGAAAATTAAAAATACATACAATAAGTCTCTATAAAGTTTAAAATATACACAATATTAAATTTATTAATAAAAAGAAAAATTAGTAATGAGAAAAATTAAAATTAATATTAACAGCCATTTTACCCTGGAAAAATAATAGAAACAATATTATAATTGTGTTTTTCTACTTGGTCGTTGCACCTTAATTTTTAATGACGGTTTCACATCTCCGCCCCATGGATTGAACCAACTTGGCACATGTCTCGGAAGGTATGGAATACCATACATTTTGTATTATAGACCACAGTTCTTCCTTATTCTTGGCTCTGAAGTCTCCAATTTTCCTCTTAAGTATGCCCCACAGGTGTTCTATGGGATTAAGATCCGGGGACTGCGATGGCCACTCCATAACATTTATTTCATTTTTGTTAAAGTATTCCTTAGCCAATTTTAAGGAGTGCTTGGAGTCGTTATCCTACATGAATTCCCATTTAATTGGCATGTTCTCTTCGGCAAATGGCAGCATAACTTTATTTATGATTCGGACGTAGTCAATAGCACACATTCTGTCTTTTATCCAAAAAATTGGATCAACCCCAGATGTTGAGAAGCACCCCCAAATCATGATATTTCCTCCACCATGTTTAACAGTCTTTTTTGTGTACTTTGGATCGAATTCTGCGTTCTTAGGTCGTCTGACATACATTTTGCCATCGGAACCAGATAAATTTATCTTTGTTTCATCCAACCATAAAACGATGTTCCAATTTTCTCATTGGGCGTGTTTATTTGCAAAAGTCATTCTCTGCAAAATATTTTTCTTGCTCAAGAATGGTGCTTTTCTGGGACTCCTTCCAGGAAGCCTTGCTTTCATTAGTCGGTTTCTTATTGTACGACTTGAAACAAGTCGTTTGAAGAAGAAAAAGGCTTTTTTTACACAGTCGTACCAATATCTTATCAAACCGCGTTGAGGTCTTTCGTTTTCTGCCTCTTGTTTCTGGCTTTGGACTTGAATGGAGAACTGTAAATATCTTCTTTTTTGAACAATTTATTGCTTGTGCTATTTCTTCCATAGTTTTCCCATTTTTTCTGAAGTTTTTTATTAAATAACGCTCAGTAATAGTACAATGCACTCCACGACCCATTTTTATAAAATTTTAAAATAACTGTTATATGTTTTTTTTATTAAAACGACTGAAACACGTGCAAAACTAATAGACAATAATAAAACGTCTAAATATTTCAATAAAAATAAAAAACGAAATTTAAGTCAAATTGAAAGTCAAAGTACCTTGTTTCTATTATTTTTTCCAGGCGAAATTATCACTTAGCTCATTTTTTTACCGTTAAGTCCAAAGGAAGAGCTAATGACAACAAACTGCTGCACCATTTCAAACTCATGCTAGGTGCGATTGATATATAAACATTAGAACCGAGGAAGACGTAATTGTATGTAGTTATTAATGGTTGATCATTATGTAAAGCTTTGTTTCTATTATTTTTTCCATCACTGTAAATAACAACTCTCAACAAATTTATGTGTGCGTGTCGTCGTCGTAAGAAATGGAGGGATCCTATAAGTGCTAAAATGAGTGCACTTTTCACGAAGTAAGATACTCTTGGGGAATATGTCACTTTGTGGCAAGAGGCAGTTGTCTTGAAAAAAATATTTATATTATATTTGTGCAAAATCGTATGTGTCTCAACTCATAAATTAAACTTGATCCCGATTTTGTTTTATCATTGGTTTTAAATATTTGCAAATTGAAATGGCAAGGGAAAACCGTGTCGGGTAAGTTATTCGATCATAATGTTGTGCGAATAAAAAACGAATCTCTATATTTGAGGGTACGACCAAGATTAGGTTCGAGGGTGAACTGATGAGCATTCCTAGCGAAGCGGGTATCACGGGTGAACTGATGAAGGGGAGGAATGGAACTGGCTGCTTCGAGTGAGCTTTGCTTGTGGAAAAAGATATAAAACAATGAAATACATGAAACATTTCGACGGTGTTCAAGAGATGGGAATGAATCCATGATAGCTCTGTTTCCTTTCAGTTTTAACGCTCTGTTCTAAATTCTATCTAATCAGTGGAGAGAAGTTTGTGCTGCACCTGCCCAAATATGTGAGTTATACTCGAGTTTTGAACGTGTAAACGCCTTATAAATGGTAGCCAGATCAGAATCCTTAGCATTTAGCAGCATTTTTGGTGGTCTCGAGAATGTGGTCATTCCAACGAAGATCGTTGTTGACACAAATAGCGAGTACTGAGAGCTTTTCGATTTCTTCAATGCAAATACCATTCAAAGACAAGGAAGATACGTTCTTTCACTTGAGTTGACAAAAATTCCTTCTTAAAGCTTCTATTTTACATCAAGTCGATAAATTATTAAATTATTTAACAGTTATTATAAAAGTTACAGGAATTAAACGCTTTGTTAAACACGCAATCTGCGTTATATTTATAAGCCAATTTCAATGATAAGTCGGGGCCTATCGGGAATCTCCCTGGAAATTTTATTTCCCTCGGAATTTTTTGTTCCCACGGAATTTTTTTCGTCAATCGTGAATCTCCCTCGAATTTTTTCCCCTTCAATAAAAAGAAGTACCGTACATCTGTTGTCGAAAAACACCTTTGAGTTAGGTATATGTAGTTTTAAGGCTTCCAATAACATTAAAATCGATCAGAAATGGAAGAAAATCACGATAACCATAAATTACGCGGGAATATTTCGAACTTATTCACGATCGCGATTTTTCGAAAATGGGAACTCTTCCCAGGGGAATTTTATTCACGATAGCCCCCAAGTGTGCCTCAGGTCATACGAGTATTAATGATAAAAAAGGTCACGAAAACAGGACACTTCACTATTTCAATGTGTTCGAGGATATCAAAAAATGCTTTCTTTATTTTTTTATTCTAATTGAGGAGGATCGACTTATTGCCGTGGATGCAATAAGCAAATTCACACCTTGTAGGTAATGAGACTGTAGCAAAATCTACAGACCCCAAAAAATGTGAAATATAGATAGAAGAAACAACAAATTAGAAAAGGGTGAAGAATACTTACGACAGTGATGATCCATTTTTAAAACACATTTCCTGCACACTGAACAATGATGAGCTCTAGGAGGTTTCGGTGCAATACACTTCTTACACATGCTCACCGATTCAACTAAAACCGAATCCTTAAAAAAAAAACAAACAGAAAAACTTGCTTAATCATTTTAATAAAAACAAGAAGATATAGAAAAACGAAAAATATAATTTGTTTTTGTACTTTTGCACGCCTTACCTCCGGAGGATTCCCTGCTGGTGTTATAACAGCCATAACATAGTGAAAAATAACATTGACCAATAGCCAATTTCCAATGATGACAATTGCAATGGAAAAGTTCTGACTCCTCTCCCACCAGAATGGAAGACCAATCCAATAGGAAATATATACAACAGCAGAAGTGAGAAGTGCCACTCCAACGACAAAAAACTAGATTTATTCAAAATGCAACAAAAGTAAAAAAAGGATATACTATTGAAATCCGTCTTACCGGTCCTAATAAGTAAGTGTAGTTATCTACGAACCAAAATACTGGTTCCATCAGAACATCACTGGCATAGCTGGCATTCATATGGTGATTATAAGTCAAGGAATTAAGACATGTTTTTATATAGTTCCATCGATTTCGAAGCTTAGATCTGCGAGGATTTAAAGAATAACTCAAAATATACATAAATAAAACGTTATGAGTATTTACATTAAATATTTGGGAAATCCTCGAAAGCGCCACCGTATTCTTCCCATGTTTGCTTGAAAAAAATAGTTATGTTTTTTCTATACCTACATTTACAAATCTTTAATAAGCAAATAATTTTTAATTCAAGAACTCATTTTAAAAACAAAATACATTTCTTTCTAAAGAAATAAGAAAACATCAAGAAATCAATTTTTTTGTTTAGATTTTTGTAATATATTTTTGACAATCAGATGACAGTTTAATGATAAGTTATATTTTCACCACAGCTATGTAGGGTGCTGCTGCAGGGCAACATCAAAAAATATATTTTTGATTGTTTTGAAACGGTGCGATTTTAATTAAACTTTGATTTTCATTTGTTTCTCCTTCGGTTGTAAAAACGAATGTAATTTTATAGCTATTAGGCTAGCCGCGCACTGGCAACTGTGTTCGAAATCAAATAGTTAATTCACCAGTTGATAGAGTACCGCGCACTGGCAACTCTTTACTCACGCTCACACTCTTTTTCTCTCTTACGCTTATAGAAAACAGCTCAACTGTTGCGAATTAATTTTAGGCAATCGTTTAGTTTGTGTCAAAACACAAAAAGCCTTATTTACTAACTCGTTTTAGCGACAGAGTAAAGTTACTTCGACTTTACAACGGCTCTAATCCTGAAAACCTTATTTATAATGAAAATGCACGAGGAATAGTGGTGGAATAAGCTAAAACTGGTTCATAGTTGGTTTAAGGCCGTTTTAGTATCTAAATATCATTTTGAGATGACATCTTGTGAAATTTACAAAAAGGAGTGTAAGCAATTTTTTTTTTTTCGTTTCTTACTAAGACAAAAAGGATAAATATTTTGCATAAATTATTTATATTTTCCAAACGCTCTAACAGTTGTGGTATGGTTGGTACATTCATTTATTGGATTTGAACTTTATACAATCCAATTTTAAATGTATCCAATTTCCAATATGCATACAATGATAATAAAATGAATAATAATGGAAATCAGCTGGAGTTTTCTTACGTTTATAATAACCAGAGTCTTAGATTGGTGACTTTTTTTGGTAGTATATTTCACAAAAGGAAGTATTTGTTTGAGGGGCGTAAACCCGAAGTAAGTGCTTCAGCTCGGTTTAATGTATCCGAGGTTGAACCGAGTACTAGTGAAAACTAATAAATAAGGCTGATGAAGTACAAAATAAAATTAAAGAAAATGGAATTGAAATAAATTTTTGAATCCAAAAAGTAACATTGGTATTAATGCAGATATTGAAAGACATTTACCAAAAGCGCGAAATAGCGACTTTTTAGTTTTAAACATTATTTTTTTGCTTGAAAATGTTCTTTTGTTAGTCAGCAAACATATTTAGAAATTAGAAGTATTCAGTATGGTCACACTTCTTCTTTAACTCATTTTACGGGTGTGGTGAAATGTAAACTGAGATAAATTTATGATTAAAAAAGGACAAACATACAGAGAAAAGTTTTTTCAACACTAGATATTCGTTCTTCGACTTCGATTCGATGGCCACAACACAATAACAAAAATAAACTGAAGAAATTTTTGTTTTTTCTTGAGAATTTCATTTCAAAAACCCCCCAAAAGTTTTGAGAAAAGCTACAAGAAATAAAAATAATTAAAAAATGGATTTCGATACCGAAGGTAAACAGAGTTTTAGTAATTTTTTAACAATTCCGTCGGAAAAACTGTAAACCAAGACTTATCAAATCTCCATTAAACTGAATATCAATCAATTAGGAGAAGAAAATAGTGAAGTCGCAGAATCTCCGGTTGTTGTTGCCACTGGATCGCAAGATGTCATTGATAATGAAGAGCCCACAGTCTCGACGCAGGACTCTGAATCGCAAAATGCCACTGAACGTAGAATTTCGATCGGAAATAGTGAAGCTAATCCAAATGAAGCAAGCTCTGAAGAAGATGGAGAACCAAGTAAGAAATCATTCTGAAACCTAATAACTTATAACTTAAAATGTCTACAGTAAGTGCTTACATCATAGCACCTTGGGAACCCGATGAATCTGTCCACATTTCTGACTCTGAATTTGAAATCGAAATGGGTTTGTTTTGCCACAAATGTTGTAAAGGGTTTTTTCAATAAGGACATCACAATGAAATGCAGACGATATTCCCAATTCGTGTAAATATCAAAATTGTTATGTCCCTATTCAGAAACCCATCACTTGCTGCCAGGAGAATTGATTTGTATTCTTTTGCCAGAACCTGACGAGCGTGATGTTAATGAGCTTGTAACATTGCAACGTTATTCTAACTTGGACGAAGATGCATCCAATGCTGATGCCGAAGAGCGAGCAAGATCAAATGAAATTCGTTTCGATACAAACCTACCCGCCGAACACTCGTATCTAGGAAACAACATGAATCGGGTGTCAGGAGTTGAATATTTGGAAACAGAACGAATTCATCGAATAATGCTGTTCATGCACCAACACATTGTATTCCCTGGCGAGGTGCTGCCATTTATGATTCCCGGATTTATAATTGACGCGGACATAGATTCGGATAATGGTTTGTTGTTTGGGGTGGCGTTTGGCCATGTGCGGTGTCCCAAAACACAAGCCATGTTCGGGGTGACGTGTCAGATTTATGAGAAAGGCACAGATGAGCGTGGCAATACATTAATTAAATCCAGAGCTCTGCAAAGATTTGTCACAGCCAACGATACTAGAAGAGAGTAAGTTTAAGATATATTAAATCGGTTATATTTGCATGATCTAACTTTCCCCCTTATTATGGCTGGCGAGTCGAACAAATAAACATGTGAGTGTGAGAATTTAGTATTACAGTTGGCGAATCCAGAACCTTTGATTCGACTTAAATGTCATATATTTGATATTTTTAATAAACAATCAAATTTCGAACTCGAATTGTAAAGTTCGCCAACCGTAGTATGTCGAATGTGTAGTTCGCTAATGAAAAAATCTCACCTCGAACGTTCGATTCGCAAACCGTAATAGGGGGGTTTATTTCGAATTATTATGGATTGTTCGGTGCCGTGAAATAAGGCCAAGTGAAATAAGGCCAACTTTCGAAAATTGATCTTATTGCACTTTGATAAAGTGAAATAAGGCCAATTTTCAGTAGTTGGTCTTATTTCACTTTGACAAAGTGAAATAAGGCCAAATGATTTTGAGAATTAAGACCAAATTGGTTTTATTTCACTTTTTGAAAGCGTAATAAGAGCAACTGAATGTGGTGGTGCCGTTTATCGGGGGCCGACGTTCTGGGTTTTCTTGGGCAACAGTACCTTGGGTGGCCCGCTTCGCGGGTTTTCAGGATTTTAACTCCCTTTTCGGAGCTCACACCCGCTCACGCAACTCCGTTGCTCCGCTTAGGGTATGTTCAGTCGCCAGGCAGGCGCCTGTAGCAACAGTTTTTCTTGGGCAACAGTACAGAACTGTTAGTTGTTTACTCCAATTAATATAAAATACAAAACTGTTGCTATAGGCGCCTGCCTGGCGACTGAACATACCCTAAGCGGAGCAACGGAGTTGCGTGAGCGGGTGTGAGCCCCGAAAAGGGAGTTAAAATCTTGAAAACCCGCGAAGCGGGCCAACCAAAGTACTTTTATCCAAGAAAACCAAGAACGTCGGCCCCGATAATCAATTATGTATTATACGAATCTAACGGCAAAAACTACTTTTTTTATTTTTAACGAAACATTTTATGCTTGGCCTTAAGTCACAAACAGATTTGGCCTTATGTCACTTTGTAAAAGCGACATAAGGCCAAGTCCTAAAATTTAGCCTTATGTCGCTTTTGTAAAGTGACATAAGGCCAAATTTTTTTTATGAAATAAATATAAAAATGCAGTTCGGCCTTATTTCGCTTTGTCAAAGTGCAATAAAAGCAACTGTTGAAAGTGAAATAAGACCAATTTGGCCTTACTTCACTTTGTAAAAGTGCAATAAGACCAACTGCTGAAAATTGGCCTAATTTCACTTTATAAAAGTGCAATAAGGCCAATTTTTAAAAAGTTGGCCTTATTTCACGGCACCGGATTGTTCTTGCAACAAGTGCAGAGTGGCTGACGAAAGTTGCTACACTCGTATTAAGAAACTTCAATATCTTTTTTTTCAATTATTCATAAAGATAGTTTATTTATTTTGATTTTATTAGAAAGATAATTCAATTTTATTTTATATTTTTTAACAACTTGATTTTAAATGGCCCCCACGCTCGTGTCAACGACATATAACCAAAAAGTTGCGCTTTTGTAGGGTAGAAAACGGAATGTCTTCAATTATTGTTTAATGGATTGGATCAATTAAAGTTTCTTGGTCTTTTTCTTTGACTTCCCATTTGCAACAGCTTCACAAAAAAAGTCAAGTGCAGTTAGATTATTTGATTTTGAAGTCTAAAGGAAATAGGAATTCATAGCAATCTATTTTCGTTACAATTACGTTATAATCGGATATGTTCAATTGCTCCAAAACATTTTCTAAACAAAAATTGCAAGGGACTCCCTTTCGGTGTTGTTCTGAAAACAAAAAACTCCGCCAGTAAGAGTATATTTAAATATGGGTCCCCACTTGCAATTCAATTCAATTCAATTTTGTTTTATTGAACATAATATTTAAAATAATTTGGCTTACAACTAATAAGATACTATGTATGAAAATTTACATTTCGTTGGCTCACAGGGGTCCTAACTATATACAATAGCTTAAGTTTAAATATTTTTATTTAAAATTTACAATGCTTTATCGTCTTCAGGGTGTTCATTCTCGGCTGTCTGTGGTGATTTGTATGGGTTGTGGACAGGGATGGCGTTTTGCCGCGGTGGTAGGCTGACGCAATGTCAGCGTAAAACGAGACTACTTCTTCGTTGTCCATGATTACGTTGTCATCCAGAGTTTCCAACACACTGAGGTACCTCGGTTCGGGATATCGTTGTTCTGTGGTCATGCTTCTCATAAGCTGATTCGGGTGGTCGATGATGTTTCGCATTAGTTTCTTCGTTGAATGAACTAGATATTTGTCCAGTGGGATTAAATTCGCTTCTGTGTAGAGATGCTCGTTCCTGTAGTGTTTCTGTCGTTGAGGGTCTAAATAGAGTCCAGTGCAGATCCTCAGTATGTTCCTTTCGAATAGTTGAAGTTCCTTCATAGCTGTCTTTTTTAGATTGAAAACCAGACTGGGAAGGAATAGCTGATCACTGGTCGCAGGAGCTGCTTGTAGATTAATATCGTAATCGGTTGGCTAAGACCTGATCTTCTTTTCAGTAAAAGTTTTAGCTGACCTTTTTCAGAACATTTCTTGAGTGCAGGTTAAACTTTAGCACTCCCAGATACTTGAACGTTTTGCTTTGTCGCTATGGTGGATCCGTCAGGGAGTCTCAGGACCAGATTTCTGCAAATTGTTGCGGTGCGAATGCCTCTACCACTTTCCACTTTTCAGACAGCGATTAATGGTGACATTGATGTGGCGTAGGTGGGCGAGTCATCAGCATACAGAAGGTTCTCGCATTCAATTTGAGAGGGTCCCCACTTGCATTTGCTTCTAATTTGCACAAACGCAAAGTTACGGAATTGTTTATTGAAGGAATGCACTGACTCATTTCAGTGAAACACATTTAATAAAAGTAGCAACAAAAATGCATTGGGGTTGCGTAATATTTCTGTTGTTGCCACATAAATTAGAAAGATACTTAATACAGTTAGGGCCGTTTTCTTCACTATAGCTCAACTTGAGGCAAACTCTCAAGTTGATCAACTTGAGAGTTGAAACGCATGTTGAAATTTCTCAACTCCCGAGTTAGAAATCTAAAGTTGATCAACTTCTGATTTGAAAAATATCCCTGGGATATTTGTTAAAATATATACAAGCTGTCACATTCAAAATTAAATTTTAATTTATTCGGTCAATCTAATTGAATTTTTGTGTGATATTTGTGATGAATTGATAAGTTGTTACCAATCGCGAACGGATGTTTGTCATGGATGTTGCCGTTTCCCAAAAGATGCATGGTAAATTTGTGGCATCTAAATGAGCAAATCTGCGAATTTCTGGAGCATGTTCTATAATTTTTAATTGTGAATAACAGCGCAAGCGATGATGATGAGTTTTGCCGTCTCTATTTTGCACCTAATGTCGGAAGCCAACACGGGAAATCTGCTTTTCCAAACGCCATATGAACGCTCAACTCATTTACGAGTGCCTATCTGAAATTCTTTGTACAAATTCTCATCATTCTCTCCAACTGCTCGACGAAGTTGAAGTCCAATTTTTCCAAAAATAATTGCTGCTGAAAATTATGCCAATATTTTTTTTGTTGTGAAAACTCAAGCAAACAAACTTTTGAACCAGAATGCATGTATTTTATTAAAAAAAAGATTGTGTGTACTGACGTACGCGCAGTTGAAGTAAAACTTCTTTT
The DNA here is from genome assembly GCA_911387755.1 of Chrysotoxum bicinctum. Classification (NCBI taxonomy): domain Eukaryota; kingdom Metazoa; phylum Arthropoda; class Insecta; order Diptera; family Syrphidae; genus Chrysotoxum; species Chrysotoxum bicinctum. The sequence continues at coordinate 78,755,305 of OU426988.1, read as the reverse complement.
TCCTCAAGCAAAGTTTCTGTAAGATTATAACCTACGAACAAACATTTTGTATTCTAAAAACATGTCGCTGTCTTTGACGGATAACGTGACGTTTTGACATGTCACTGACAGCTGCATAGAAATTTTTTTACCCCCCACGCCGGAAAAGAAGTTTTACTTCAAAAAAACATCAAAAAGATATGTTTGTTTGTTTTTTTTTTTTTTAAAAGGATAGTGGTTTCTGCTTGTTAAATTGGTCGACCACATAATTCACAAACATTTTGTATTTTTAAAACATGTCGCTGTCTTTGACTGATAACGTGACGGTTTGACATGTCACTGACAGCTGCATTGAGAATTTTTTACCACCAACGCCGGTAAAGAAGTTTTACTTCAAAAAATTGAATGTGCGCGCCTAGCCTTAAATGAAATCGAGAAGAAAAGTACAAAACTCCCATGCCACTTGACAAGCAAGTTGCCTCGCTTTGTTTGTATTACCCTAGGGCTGCACGTGCAAGTATTGGCAAGCATGTTGTAATCTTGTAATGTACACAAGCATTTCTTATTAACCCGTACAAACCCGAGCAACTTAGTAGTCACCTGGCATTAATTCAGTATCCAGGCAACTTGGAAAGCAAGAACACTGACAGCGGCACTCTTGTAAAATTAATTATTAAAGTATTTGATTGATTAGTCGGGTGACGTTCAAATTTATAAATACCAAAACAAATGTCGGTGGCGTGTGCGATTAAGCGAATAAATATTATTAAAAAGTATAATTTCAAAACTTTCAGGCAACCTGATGGTCATATGGCATGCCGTCTATGACAGCAAGAATACAAATGGTAGTGGATATACCCAACTTTTTGGCCAGTACTTTGTATGCGAGGGTTAGGTGTTTATTTGGATTGCAATATGCTTGTCAATAATTATTCGTGTTGCATAGCCATTGCGCGTCTGAACCTATAGTTTTATGTTTATCTTTGAATGCAGCCATTTGAAATATGTAAATTCTAAATCGTATCCAACTTCATGTTATAATTACTTTGTATTCTAAAAACATGTCGCTGTCTTTGACGGATGGCGTGACGGTTTGACATGTCACTGACAGCTGCATAGACATTTTTTTACCCCCAACGCCGGAAAAGAAGTTTTACTTCAAAAAAACAGTCAACAGTGTCAACTCTCAAGTTTGCGCTCTCAACTTCTAGTATTTTCGGAAGTTGAGAAAACCAGAAGTTGATCAACTCGAGAGTTGAGAATCGAAAGTTAAAATTGTCGACTTTGAGTGAAGAAAAACAAAATCAACAGTTGAGAATAAAAATCCTAAAGTTGAGGTCAACTCCTAGTGAAGAAAATGGCTCTTAATAGGTCCCTATACTCTGTCCAACAAAAATATGCAGTGTGGGCAAGATAGGACGTTTGCCTCGCATTCTGGCTACAGTGAATTGCATAAATCTGTCCTTCATTAAAGCTCTCACAGGGTTATTGTAGTGTTGATTTTAAATGGAGCCTTTTTTTAAAGCTCTAAAATCAAAAGCACCTCAACAGAAACCCAAGGAAAAAAAACTGAACAAGTTACCAAATGAATAAGGGTAACTCTGAACGCACATCAATATTTAATGGGGGTTGGAATTGAATAGCACCAACAGCCATAGGCCACAGCAATTCAGTGCACACTCAGATGTGCAGTCAATAGGACGTCGGGTCTGCGTCAGATGCAATCGAAAATTTATGGGCGCACAAACACTTTTTTATGGAGTAGTTCTTTCAATTTAGTCTGGTGCAAAAATATAGCACGCTACTGATTTTAAAAAAGCTCTACCATAAGACGTGTACTGCATATTTTTTTTGATGAAGTATAGCTACTTTATCGTACCTCGTCACAGAATATTTTATTTGAATTGAACCTTTTTATTTTGTCTCCGTTTTGGGGTCGTTTGATCAATTCCCAAAGTTCAGTGAAAATAAAAAAATTCGTTTTAGATGTCCTGATACTATGCTTACGTGGTGATCTACCATAAAGCAGATATGTATCATCCATAACTTGTTAAGCTCTCTTTTCAATTTTCTCCCTGATTACAGGGGCGCCTATCGAAACATGAGCTTTCGATGATACCATCGGGAACAGTGGATTTTCGTATTTCTTGAAACTTTATGCGTGCGAATGATGATTCGGGCAATGAAATGATATACTTTTGTACATGGACAATAATAGAAGTCAAACTTTCGGGCAGCGTTGAATTAGCATCAAACTTCCTTGTAGCAACTTGGATTTTCTTATTGAATTGATAGCAAACGTTGTGTTTAAAAACGATCGTTAGAACTTAATATGAGCTACACATTAACTAACCAGCCATTTTATGGTTGTTGTTAAAAAGTAATAAAACGGAAACTTGGGATCTTGCCCTCTTGTAGTCCTTTTCAATGGTGATTTGACCTTGCGTGCAGGGGCCTGTTTTTTTTTTTTTATGGACATTCCTCCCGTAACAATACCGCTTTTAGGAATACTGGCCAATTTACTGCCGTACTGTTTAGTAAAGATATTCCTTCTTTTGGCGTACTACATGAATGAGGAATGTTTTAAACATGTCTGCTCTAAAACCATCTGTGAGGGTCCACAGCACTTTAATTTTTATAAGGCTAACATTGTGTCTATCATTGCAGATAGCATTTATAAATGATATACTGTCAGTTGTTATAATGTTTTTACCCCTACTTTTATAGAAATGTCAGCGGCTTCAAGTATTGCATGGGCTTCTTCTGTCAAGATCAAAGATTGCTCGCACAGTAAACCCGAGCTGAGGAGTGATCCATCTTATCGATCAACTTCAAAGAAGACCCTTTCGGATATTTTGGATCCGTCGGTAAAAACCCATCGTTTTGTTCTTAAGTCGGTTGATATATCCTTGCATAAAATAGTTTGCTTTGAGTCTGATTGTTCAAGGTGGACGCAAGGGTATGTATTTGTTAAAATTTCTTAGTGGAAACTTCATTTCAATTGCATGTAAAACTGCGTTGGAAATTGCGGATGGTATTCTTTTAGATACTGAGAGAGAAGATCCTTGAGGAATATTATTGTGTAATGGGTAGGTTGAAGAGAAGCAGTTATTGTTTTAATACAAAATCTTCTGTTTTTAAAAACGATTTTATATAATTCGTTATTTTGGGACCCACTCTCCAAGGTTGTAGTTTTATTAAGGACAAGATTTATGCCAATTTTATCAAAAGCTTTTCCAAAGTCAATTGATAGGATTGAGACCTGATTGCGAGAATATAGAGCGTTTGTTGTATAGTTGTCTATATGTAGGAGTGCGCTACTTGGTTAATACTAATCAGCTTATACGCTACTTGGTTAGTACTAATTAGACTTTTTCTTTACGTATACTATTGGATTCGCTTTGCAACTATTTTGTCCATGACTCAAGAGATACATGGAAATTGGGCGGCAGCCAATAATAAAGCCCATATCTTTTTTAGGTTTGGGAATTTTAATGCTGCAAGCTACTTTCCAACTGAGAGGTATAACTCCAGTTGAAAAGATATTTTTGTATAACTTCAAAAGTCAATTTTTTTTTGTAGGTGGAATGTTTTTAAGCATTGGACTTTATAGAATTTTATTTTTCAATTTGTTTTATATACAATTTGACTTAAAACTAACTTATTACTAAATTAAATCATGTTTGCTCAACAATAGGGGCCCAACGTTCTAACGTTCTTCATTTGGCTTTACATAATACTATTTGCCTACAATATCATATTAATGTTTTCTTAATCTAATTCATGATTTTTTTAATATTAACTGAATAATAATTTTTGATGAGTGGGCGTTTTATCCCCTGTGGTACTGATTGTTGTTCTTCTCGTAAATAACATCATCGTTATGGATGATTTATTCAAATTGATCATCAGTGATAGTTGGGGTTTATAGATACCTGTCACTAGGCTCTAGTTTATGCTGGAGGAGTTGTTGTACTTCTGAGTTGGGATGATCTTATAGGTTCCTGATGATTTTTCCTTCGTGGTGTTTTGGCTTTGGGTTTCATAGGCAGCTTTCAAGTTCTTTTAGTTCTATACGATTTTCGATATATACAGCTGAAGTATCAGTTGTAGGTGTTTGTATTCGTCAGTCGTTTTTTTCTGTGCAATAACTTAAAGGGAAATTATTGTCGTTTGAATTTTCAGACCATGTTTTAGCAAAGTAGTTAGAAATTTCAGATATGTTCGTGAGAAGGCCTTTCGGGGGAAACTATACTTTTTATAATTTTAGAGGAGTTATTCCCGGTTAAAAAATGGATGTCGTTCCATATTTTTACAGTGGATGAATTTCTATTTATAGATGAAGTAATCTTATTAAGATCTTATTAATTAGCTTTGCTAATTTTAACTTGAAGACGAAAAGTGGCGATTTTATTTTTTATAATTTATAAGTCTATTTAATTCTGATTTTTTTGCTGAGGTTGCTAACTCAGGATTCCACCATGGTACTACTCGTTTTTGTGTCTTAGCATTCGATTGGGTAATTGATATACATATTAACGGAATATCGTATTGCTCTTACAAATAATGCTGATTCTTTGTTTGTTTCTACATAATTCTGCTAGTTTGTTTCACATATACATATTTATGTAAATTAAAACCAAAAGAAGGCCAGTTCCCTAGATCTGTTTTATTCTGATGCCAAGGGTTGTTCATTGAATGATCCTAGTTCGGTGATAGTAATTATGTACAAGAAAGTGGTCACTATTGTGAAGGTCGTCTTAGGTTTAACATGTGGTTTTTGGAAACAAAGAGTCTAAGCAGCAATAAATATCGAGGTTGGTCAATGTATTGTAGGTTGATAAGTGCATACGCGAACAATCATTTAAAATTGAGAGATTGATGCTTAGAATGAAGTCCCCTACCAAGACAGCCTCTAGTGTCGGTTTTTGGGCGACCCTCATAGTTTATTCCAAGCATTTACATGGCCGATTAGTAAAACAGGAGTGTTTATATGTTTCAAGATATCAACTAGATTATCTTTGTTAATTGTTTGCTTGGGTAGAATGTAAATAAAAACTATCGTGAGTTTAATAGCAGTTTGTATATACTATATGTAAAACAAAAATTTCTTTTTTATAAGAACTACCATAGGTTAAAGGTTAAAGTGGCTGCTGACCGGAAAAGGTCAGCACACTGAGACCAATATTTGGTCCGTTGTGATAAAGAACTACCATATAATCTGTTCTTTTGAACTTGGACTTTCTCATTAACGGTCAAAATGTTGATAAAGAGGCTCAAATTGTTGCTATCAATTTAAAGAATAAATTTGAATTATTTTGACGTATACAATTTTCAAAATTCCAAGGTCCTTGTAGATAAGAGCAAGTACAGTGATCCTGTTGTGGATTTTATTAGGTTATAGTTTGAAAATTCAAAATTAGGATATTCACTCTTATTTCGATAGTCGTTTTACTAAAACGCCAGTAAAACGACAAGGCTCTAGAAACGAAAATTTGAATTTTATTAAAACAACTATCGTTATAATGCTTAGAAAAGTGAAGAATATAGAGAACGTTGCCTTTTCTTATTATTATAACACCATAATGTGGTCTCTGGAGCCTTCTCGTTTTAAAGGCGTTTTATTAAAACGACTACCGGAATAAGGTTGATTATTTATTTATTCCATTTATTGTAGTCCTTATCCTAAATTCTATTTCACAAGAAACTCTGCAAATTTCAACACAATTTAATTTTTTTATGAACTTTGGAAGACTTTCGCCCTTAAATTCGTAAAAATTAGTTGACTCGGACAGTACGCGAACAGACATTTTATAATCTTTAAAAGCTGTTTGAGCTTGAGTGATAGAAAAACATTCGACATTCAAACAAACAATTTGATCTGCGGATCACAATTTTAAACCTACGATTTCGTTGGATTAACTGAGGTTGAACTTTGTGGTAGATATTATCACATAATTGAACCTTGAAACCTGATTGAACCTCAGTTAATCCACCCACAATTGGAGGTTAAAATCTTCATCGTTTGTACAACTGGCCCTAATATTAATTAGAAAAGATAAGATTAGGAAAAAGTAGGATAAAATCTTGTAAAGTAAGAGCATGAACATTTAAACAAGTCAAATTCAATTTGAATCTATTTTTTTTTAATTCAGGCATTTAGAATACATCACATCGGGACCTCAGCTAAAAACCTTTGGTCACGTAAAAATTCTACCTGAAATCAGTTTGCCCGATCCACTGGCATCGATCAATATAGGAAGCATGAATAGATTTCGTGATATACCTGGACTTGCTGGTTATTTGACTGATTTCCGAGCTACAACAACTATCTGGCCAAAGCATGTCTTCAACCAGTTTACAATAAGTACAATTATAGAAAAAGTACTTAAATCTCTTGAAGCAAACAAACTGCAATCCATGCCAACTGATCCAACAAGACTTTCCTTCTGGTTGAGCCGTAATGGTCATATATCTGAAGATCAACTGAGTAAGATTTTCATGACTGATTGTGTAAATATTCGGATGAGAATGATTGCTGATTCATTTAGTGATGTGAGAAAATCTTGAAAAGATAAAAGTAATCACATGTTCAGGACATGAGAACATTTCTTTCTAGGGTTCCGTGTTTGTTTGTCGAGTTTGTCGCAATCCCATTGCACATTGTCGGGAATTATTTGCAATGTCAAAGCATGGCGTGCAATCGCAATATTGCAACTCATGTAAGATAATGTTTTTTTTTATTTGTTTAACTCAAGTACTGATATTATGTAATTTTTTTTTTCAGCTGGATATATACATGAAACAAATACTGTGTATAAAGTTTTTCCGAATGCTATCACTTTTAGTGGAGAGCCCTCAAGTGAATTCAGTTGGTTTCCTGGGTGAGTCTTCGACATCAATTAAACTTTTGTTACTAAAACGTGTTTTAAATAAAAATTTCAGGTACGAATGGCACATTATCGTTTGTAAAATGTGCAATCGTCACATTGGGTGGCAGTTCCGTGCCAATGGGGAAAACTTAAGTCCAGTTCTTTTTTATGGTATAACGGGTGCCAGTGTTAAAGTGTCAAAGAAAAATGAAACAAGAACACTGCGCAATAATCTTTTTAGTAATTTATTTCAATTAATTGATTTGTAGATGTAAGAAATATACTTATACTCAATTTAACATGTTAGCATTGTTTCAATTTACTTCTAAAATTACAACTTCCATTCTTCCAAGTACACGAAGACATAATTTATGTTGTACGCAGCCGTGTTTGCATGAGAAGTTTTGTTGATACTGTCCATAATAGTTCTTCTTTTCTTTTCGAGTCAAAAGGCGATGAAAGATGGTTAAGTTAAGATAATCTCCGACGTTTTGAAAATATTATTTCAACATATCAGCAAATGAGGTCGAAAGTTTCTGAAACATAAGAAAGGAAGAGTAAAAATTAGATGATGTTGTTTTCCTATGCTTTGTTGAATTGTTTTTTGTTTATGAAAAAATGTTTCAAAATTTTTCTTTGAGATAAGTTCAGAAGTGGAATCGCGTAAGGTGATAGTTGATTATCAATTTGTTGATTGTCGTTTTGACCATCGCTCTCTATAATTCTTAATTGATATGATAGAGACAGCTATAGTCAAAAACGACAATCAACGAATTGATAGTCAACTATCACTTTACGCGATTCCACCCCAGAATAAAATTGAAAGACGCCTTTTTTGTTTAGAGAATTATAAACGTCTTTTACATTAAAACTAAAATAACATTTTCGAGTATGGAAAAGCTTAACAAATGCGATTTGTCTACTTTTGAATAAGTCTACAATATTCAATATTTTTTGTATACATAAAAGATTGTTTATATATGCATTCCATATGTTTATATTAAAGCAACCTGGCAGATGAAATCTTCAATGACGTCGTCTTATTTTATTGGGCAAGATTGATTTCAATTGAGATTATTGCCCCTATTATGGATTACAACTCAACTTAGTTGAGTTGTCATCAACACAACTCAACTCTTAGACAACCAAACAAATTTTTGGTAGGTATTATGCAAGTCAACTAAAATCAGTTGTAATGAAAAAATACGTTGCCGTCTTTTAGGAGTCGATTTGCTGTCAAAACCAGCTGCTCAACATGAAATACATACAAAACCTAGATAAAGAAATTGTGTGATGGAAAGTTCTCTCGATTTGTTTTTCGGTGGCTTGGAAGATGAAAATTTCCTTAATGTAGCCAAAATAAAAAAGAATATCCGTATATTTAATAAACTCATGTACACTTCTATTCCTAAAGTATGCATTTTTTTTGATTCGAAATAGTAAAACAATCAACGTTCCTCAGCGATTCCACCAATTGTTAAACTTGCTACTGCTCTTCGTTTCATGAGCGAAGGAAGTTGCCAAAAGTGATGTGATTGAGGAACTCATTTGTGGAAAATGGCTAAATGCTCAGCTAACATAGAGCAACAAGTCGTTCAAATTGTGATGGCCATGTAGTTTTCAAACTAAAATACACTCATTTCATTTTATTTTTATTAAAATTGTTGTTTAACTTACTGTTTTGTGTCCATATTTTTTATCCGAATGCAGATTTTTTCATTAAAATGTACTACACAACTGCTTCGAACCAGTTGTCTGATTTTGACGCTTATTACAACTGAAGCACAACTCAACTTACTTACATAATACGAAGAGACAACTGAAAAGTCGACCATTTTGTTAGTTGTCTGCTAATCGACAACTGGTTGTGCTTTGACAGTCAACTGGTTGTGATCGATAATACCAATTTTAAGAATTACAACTAAACTATAGTTGAGTTGTCTTCCATAATAGGGGGGTATGACTATTGCCAATTCTAATTTTTTTTAAAAAAGGCGCGATCCTTCAATTCTTCTTTTGGAGAATAGGGTAGGATCTAATGATTTATTTTAATTTTTGAAGGGAAAAATTGACCTGGGAAAATTATATCACATTGATACTGATTTTTTGTTCTCTTTATCGAGATGAATTTGCTATTTTATAATAAGTAAGTAATTTGACTGCCAACGCACAAATCGTTTTTGGACAAAATATTTACTTCGTCGCTTCCTTACAAGAGAATAGACGCCTGATGGTTTCTACTGGTAATCGATCCAAGACCTTTAACACGCCAGATAAATGCAGCTTTATATCATGGGGTACTTACAGTGGTGATAGAAACATTCCGGATTTTTTTGATTAAACCGAAAAATTAATATTTTGTTCAGTAACCGTTATTTTTAATAACTTCTTGGCATCGACGAGGCATTGACATGATTAAATTCTCGATAATAGAGGCAGGAATATTTTCCCACTCATTCTTCAAAGCTGCAAAAAGAGAGCTTGTTGAAGCGTTCGTTCTCTTTCCAACCCGCCATTTTAAAATCGCCCACAACTTCTCGATGGGTTTAAATCGGGAGATTGGGACGGCCACTCTAAGACATGAATATTTTTTGTTGCAAACCACTCTATTAGCAGCTTTGAAGAATGTTTGAGATCATTATCCTGTTGAAACACCCAACGGAAAGGCATTTCTTCCTCAGCGTATGGCAACATTTTTGACTCCAATATGTCCCTATATTAAAAACGGTCCATAATTCCTGCGATTTGAAGTATAGGATGCCTGCACCTGAAAAACAACCCCAGACCATTACTGAGGCGCCACCGTGCTGAACCGTAGGGAGTACATTTGTTGGCTTTAAACTTGTCCCTGTCGAGCGCCTTACTGTTCTTCCACCATCGGAGTAAAATAAATTGAATTTGCTTTGATCACTGAGAAGCACACTTTTCCATTGGCTTATAGACCAGTTCAGATGATTTTTTGCAAATTCAACCCTGATGAAATATTTTAATTAAGAATTTGAAAGCCTTTCCGAAACACCTTTCATATATTACCTTTTTCAACTATGTTTTGCAGTAAGTAGTGGCTTTTTTGTTGGTCGAAACGCGTAGACTGCATTCCCTTAAATGAAACCTTACCGTAGATGGTGCTATAGGCAAATTAAGATCTTCACAAATGTTTTTCGAGGACGCAAAAGCATCTTTAAGCACAAAATTCTTTGTACGCCTATGAGTTTTAGCTGTTGTTTTGCGAGGGCGTCCATCTAGGGATGCCAGACGTCCCGCCAGGCGCGGGACTGTCCCGCAAAACGAGATCTGTCCCGCAAGTGTCCCGCCAGTATATTTTGTCCCGCAAAGTAATTTAATGTCCCGCAAATCCCGCAAAAAATTCGTAAATTGTCTTATTGGATTTAACCAAAGAATTAAATAAGCGATTTTCAATTGGCACAGATGCATCAACCAGAGGAAATATAAACATTTCCTTTAATTGTGCGTTATTTCAAAAGCAGGCATAGTGTCTGCACAAAATTAATTAATTTTTACAACTTAGAATAGGAAAAATCGAAAGATATAGCAGAGTCCCTTAAATTAGCAATTTTGTCTTCAAATGTATGCCTTGAAAACATAACAGCTTATTCAGCCGAAAACGGCTGCGTACATTTTTTTAAGAACCAATCAGTTTTTACTGAACTTAAAAAAGACATTAATTTAATAATACCAATGGGATGTAATTGCCACATTTTGGACAACACACTGAAAACAGCGCAAAATTTGCTTAAATTTCGAAGCATTATTATAATGGCATAATAATGAATTTAGTTTAAGTACAAAACAAAAATGTGAACTTAAGAATTTATGAAATGGTGTAATGAGGAATGGTCCGAATTAATGAGACATGTTCCTACCCGTTGCTTGTCGTTAATTCCTGCAGTTGATAGGCTTATAAAGCATTTCAATTCAGCTTAAAGCAATTTTCTATCGAAAAAGAAAACTCGTCCATATATGTACATATGTATAAGAAAGTTTTTCGAATTTGAAATTGCTGAAGCTTATTTAGTGAAGATACTACTATTTTTAATTTATGTAATATAATGAATGACTTAAGAATTTTATTAAAAAATGAAAGTGCTATTGACTATTTACATTAATTTAATTTGTGCGTCTAATATTATTCTATGAAAACGAATTTCTCATATTATGTATCTGAATAATTTTGTAGAATTTTTTAGCATGAATTCAGCCCTTAATTTAGAAAAATATGCGATTTCGATTTTTCTTTGTCTGTCTCTAAAGCCAGATCTGAAAGGATTTTCAGTTTTATGAAGAAATCCTAGTATGAAGGAAAAAATAAAATTTCAATGTCAGTATTAGAAGCAGAGCCATGGATAAAACCAAACTTTAATATGACATTTAGGGAATTTAAAAAAAGTTGTTCAACCGATTTTGGTCTAAAAGAAGTCACACAGGAAATCACGTCGCACAGTGGGCACAAATCGTTGGTTTAGTGATCAAAAATCCATAACTTTTGAACCAATAGAGTTTTTTTAATATTTTTTTTATTTGTAACTTTATTTAAGTACCTATCAGTATATACCATTTAATTTATCAAATATTTGTAATTTTAATTTTAAAACAAATAACAAAAAAAGTTGTTTTTCTCCCTGTTAATGTGGGAGGACAAATTTTTCAAAACATTGACTTAAATTGGATACAAAGTAATTTAAAAACGGAAAATATTTAATTACAGCTTTATTTTCTAAAAAAAAAACAAATTAATATATTTGAACAAACAACTTTTCAAAATATCGTTTTTTCAATTAAAAAAAATACTATTTGAGTACTAGTATGTTATCATATTTAATGCTGATATTAATTTTAAGTCCAGTGTTAAAAATCTGGGTCTTAATTTCTTTCAGTTTTTCAGAAAATTGAAAACGAAAAAAATTGTTATTGGTCTAAGCAAAAAAAGTAAATAAAAACATTTAATTAATTGGTTATTCGAAAATGTCTTGAATTTCATTTTTTGTTGAAATTTTCTCAGTGACGATATAAAGGGGTCTGGTGATACTAACATCATTCGAAATAAGCCTTCGTTATTTAAATTTTGCAAGTGTTGCTTAACCGGTACTTTCTATATAGCTTATGGTTGGTTTCTTGAGCCTCTTCAAACAGCTCAACTTTAATATTTAATATTTCCGCAGTTATTTCAAAATTCTCAATCATTTGTTCATCCGCTAGGATTGAATTATTGATTGAATTTATATTTCTTCATTTGTTTAAATATCCCATCTAAACTTATAATAAAAGAACTTTCTTGAAGATCAAACTTACTGGTTACTATTTGACATCCTTCGGCATGGCCCTTGGGTCTTCACAAAAATACTCAAAAAGAAATTTGTAGTTCCAATTAATGAAAACAATATAAATAGAGCATACGGCTTTTTGTTGGGCGCAAAAAATAAGTGGAAGCAAATTTGTTAACCGCACTAAATAAAAACAACATGGTATACTCAATGTAAAATTTTGCATACAGAAGAGTCGCTATGTAAAGTGTTTTTGGCTCTAACTCGTAAATGCGAATACATGCGGATATAAATCTCTCGAGTTTGGATAGAGCACATATTAGGTTCGTTCGTTGAACTTTAACCAGGGTTGACCCAGGTTTTCTTGACAACCCTCAGAGTTGTCAACAAAAACTGGGGTTTTCGATTTTCAAAAAACACCCAAGGGCTTTCAACTGTTTTGTTGACAGCTAAAAGCAAGACAAAATCATTTTGTGATCTGATAAAACTTTAAATTTGTTATAAATTAGTTTTAAAAATGAACGAAAATAATTTCGCGTTGTTGCTGAATGTTTCATCCGATGAGTACAACAAACACATTTAATTGCAAATACAAGCAATAACATGCAACATGCGAATCGCCAAACGACAACATGTGAAATCTCATATGACTTTTGACAGTTTGATCGTTACCTGAACTCACCCCAGCAAAATACCTAGATCTACTTCATGGCGAGTTCAGGGCGACCCCAGGTCTCAAAAAACACCGAATTTGCTCACCAGGTTGACTTCAGGTTTTTCAAAAAACGATTTAGGGCGACCCTAGGGTGACTTCAGGGCTCAACGAACAAACCTATTCAATTCGCAAATAAATTAAAGTTGTGAATTTTTGTATCGCCTTTATAAACTGGAAAAATTGGTTACCATTAATAGGGGTGTTTCAAAATCAAACGGTACTAATCTACTTAACGTTTCTTTTTATTTTGTTTGCATATTATAACATATAAATAATATGTGAAATAATTAGCTATAGTGAATTCGATTTTATTCCAAAAAGATTTTAAAGAAAATCGGGAAATAAAAATTATGCCAAAAAATGCTTCATACATCGGTTTATAAGTTTTTCTTACTTTGAATTTATTTTTCTCTTAACCTCAGCATATTTCGATAAAAAAAGTCATATATTTTACGTACAAATATTTCTTTCTTTAATTAAAATTAAATTTATGTGATTCGAAAACAAAAAAAAATTTTTGACTAGGTACTTAAACCACAATTCCTGTCCACTGTGCGTCGGGAGAAAAATACAATTAAAATTCTTTTTTAGAATTCGGGACAACTTTGTTGACTTTTATAGCTTTTTAGTTAATTCAATAACTCGAAGTTTGTATTTTTTTATTTATTTGTTCCTTATTCCTTAATAATAATTTTTTATATAGTTTTTTATACTTAAGTAATTTATGAAATTTTTTTTTTAATCATGAAAAATTTCCTAATTGTTTAACGATAGATTTATCAACTCAAAATTAAGAAAAATACATTTTTTTTTCTATGTAAGTCTAAAAATGAGCTAAATATATGGTTTTAAAAATTTGTCCAACATTGGTATTTAGGATATGTATATTTGCATAAGTACGAATAAAATAAAAGACTGTTTGAAAATTCAAAAGACTTTTTGATTTAACTAAAAATTCCCCAAACTATAAAATTTTTGAATTTTTGAATATTACAACAACAACTTGAATGAACTACCACCAAGTGGGTTCTTATTTGGCTGGAGTTATAGCTATTTCACGGTTGCCAAGCCGATCATCAGACTCCTTTATTAGTGGTGCTTAGCCTTTATACTATCAAGTTTAATCGAAAAACTTTTTGCCTTGACTGAGATTTGAACCCAGACCTAGCGTCGTCAGAAGCCAATGCCCTACGCATCACGCTACCGAGACCACATGATCAGGTCCATCCCAATTTAGGTTTTATCGTTTATCAATTATCACTTGAGGACTAGCGTTTTTATTAGTCATTCAAGTTTTGTTGTTGTAAATTCGGTTTCTTTCTATTTCTCCGAACTCTGTTTATAAGCCAACAATTCGTTGTACATTATAAGGAGGGAGATTTTAATGAAAGATTTGACTCTGGTCAAGTTTTTTAAATCTATTGAAGGGGTTTTTGTATGGTTACATACATGCAGTGTACCTGCGAAGCTTCATATATTTATGAATTTTTGAATATTACAACAACAACTTGAATGAACTACCACCAAGTGGGTTCTTATTTGGCTGGAGTTATAGCTATTTCACGGTTGCCAAGCCGATCATCAGACTCCTTTATTAGTGGTGCTTAGCCTTTATACTATCAAGTTTAATCGAAAAACTTTTTGCCTTGACTGAGAAAGTTTTTCGATTAAACTTGATAGTATAAAGGCTAAGCACCACTAATAAAGGAGTCTGATGATCGGCTTGGCAACCGTGAAATAGCTATAACTCCAGCCAAATAAGAACCCACTTGGTGGTAGTTCATTCAAGTTGTTGTTGTAATATTCAAAAATTCATAAATATATGAAGCTTCGCAGGTACACTGCATGTATGTAACCATACAAAAACCCCTTCAATAGATTTAAAAAACTTGACCAGAGTCAAATCTTTCATTAAAATCTCCCTCCTTATAATGTACAACGAATTGTTGGCTTATAAACAGAGTTCGGAGAAATAGAAAGAAACCGAATTTACAACAACAAAACTTGAATGACTAATAAAAACGCTAGTCCTCAAGTGATAATTGATAAACGATAAAACCTAAATTGGGATGGACCTGATCATGTGGTCTCGGTAGCGTGATGCGTAGGGCATTGGCTTCTGACGACGCTAGGTCTGGGTTCAAATCTCAGTCAAGGCAAAAAGTTTTTCGATTAAACTTGATAGTATAAAGGCTAAGCACCACTAATAAAGGAGTCTGATGATCGGCTTGGCAACCGTGAAATAGCTATAACTCCAGCCAAATAAGAACCCACTTGGTGGTAGTTCATTCAAGTTGTTGTTGTAATATTCAAAAATTCATAAATATATGAAGCTTCGCAGGTACACTGCATGTATGTAACCATACAAAAACCCCTTCTATAAAATTTTTGTTTGAAATGTTTGTTTTGTAGATACACATGTAAAAATATGTTTTCAAAATTATATTGTCCCGCAAGCAAATTTTTCAAATCTGGCATCCCTACGTCCATCTGCTTCTACTGACTTTCCGCTTCTAAACTTTTTGATGATTTCATTAACCGTTGACGTTGGAATTTTCAGCATTTCAGCGATTACATTTTGTTTTGTACCGGCTTGATACTTTTCTAGAACTTTGTGACGAATTGCGTTGGTGTGACGTGTTTTAACCATTTTATTAATCGAATTAATTTCAATTTACACAGATCCCAACCTGCTTAGTCTTTTTAATCATCTTTTTAATTATGTGATCCAAGAGACAAGAAAGACCGTTACCAAAACATCAAGACTCAAAGTTTTTATAAAATCCGGTTAGTTTTGAGCAGGGATGTTATGGGGTAAATTTATATTTTTTATTTTATTTTTTGTTTACCATCAGATCATTATTTTTTAAGGGTGATTATAAAGTATACCTATATTTTTTAAATTAATGAAGAAATTTTATTCAGTTTATTTTTTCTCCTTGATATTAAGGAAGACATTATACAAAGAAAAAATCGGGAATGTTTCTAGCACCACTGTATATGAATATATGTATGTATATAGGATTAAAGGTAAAATACTCCTAAAAGTTACGACAATTATGTTTTGCGTATTTCTATTTTGTTTAAAGGCCAAAATTACTTTTTTTCTAAAAACACTTCGAACTGTGTCTTATTATAAAAACATTACAGTCATATTATAAATATATCCGTTTTAAAAAATTGTTTACGTGAGAAACATTAGAGCAAGATTTTCAGTGCGATATTATCAGAGTTCCGGACTTCCGGTGTTACTCCCCTCTACTTAAACCACCATTCTCATAAATATAGAATAGTTCAATGACATTGCAGGCAGGATTCTTGATTATATATCTCAAGTTTCAAATGAAACCGACTGACTTTTCAAAACATACCTAAATAGCTACAGTGCTATCAAAAATTCTTTCCCATTATTCCATTCGTATAATACACATATAATACATAATAAATGCGCTCTCCGGAGCAAACAATATTACCTTACCGTTTTACAAAATGGACATGCTCCAAATGAAACGTCTAAAAACACCTTCCCATCAGCCAAAGTAGTGAACCATTCCTTTAAACAAACTGCATGATACACTAAGCTGCAGCTACGATTGTCACACGATACAAATGGAACATGCCCTTCCAGCTGATAACAATAGCAAATGTTACAGCATTCTTCTGTACCTTCGACCGCCATGGGAAAGTAAGTCAATTCGAAGGTCCTCAGCAAGTTAGCATGCACATCCATTTCAGTGTCCCAATTTTTAAGGCCTTCACTGAGAATCGAACGAAGCGATTCCACCTCATAAGTTGGGCCATAGAGATTCAAATGAACTGGGGATGATGTAAACGGATCAAGAACCATTTTCACGAAGACTCTGTCTTTCAACTTGAATATTCTCCAGTTGTCTTTTGTGTTGGGATTTGGAGGCTGGACGACATAGCACAGTTCATCTATATCTGCTAAATTTGTATAAAAATCTTTGAGTTCTTCGAGAAATTTTAGGAACTGGTCTAAAAAACTTTTTATTGATGGGCTTTTGGAGAGTAATAGCTGTTCCCATTGAATACCTCTCGGAAGACTATGATCGAATATCGTGTAGTTTTTCTTGTCGTCTAATCCAAGTTGCAAGAAATGTCCTTTGAATCGATCAAAGTCTGTGAATCTGATAGAACCACATTCGATATTTGTGTAGATTTTGTACGAAGGAGATTTCAGTTCGACGAGTTCGTGCTGAGCGTTGAAAATGGAAAGGGGATTCTCGTAATTGAGAACGTTGGAACTTTTTAAAATGTTTGGTATTTCATCAATGACATGACTGACTGTCCACAAGGGGTCAAATTTACTACTTTCTAGGACAGTTACTGAGACTCCACTGTAGACAACAAGTTTGAGATCCTTTGCGGAAGGAAAGTTGGGACAAAATAATTCGATACGGTACCTATTATTCTGGAAGTCGAAAATAATCGTTCAAATAATTGATTCTTTATGAACTTTTTTACCTGAACCTTAATGCTTCCCTCGATTTCAAATTTTCTTTCGGAAGACTGTAAAAGGCCGGGATATTTAAGTAAAAATTCCTTTAAAGGTTCAGTGAGCTATAAATATAAGTCCAATTAAATATAGGATTTTATTTTTAAGGGAATTGGTATACCATGATACACGATTTATAAAAATATTTTGATTTGAATAGTTTTTATTTTAAATTCAATGAACAGATTTTCATATTTGTTTTCAGTGGAAGTAAACGGACAGTTTTGTTTGAAAACAAGTTCTTGACAGACAATTTCAAAATGTCATTTGAAGTTCAGGCGTGTAGAGCTAAAATTGGGAACGTTTGTTTCAATTATTTTATATGATTCTATTTCGGTTTACTTGGAATTACATTAAGCAATTTTTAACTGAAATTTTGGACTGGTTGTATTTATACAATATCGGCTCAGGGGATAATTTCCTGGGAAACTTAAAGCCTAGTACGCAGATCGGGAAAAATTTTGTCTCCCATACATTTTTTGTCCCGGATATTTTTCCGAGCAGTACGCAGCTCGCGCGCAAAATTCATACTATTGTGAATTGCTCTTCAAAATGTCTCCACTAAATTTTGCCAGGAAAAAAATGATACAAGCATTAATTTGCGGGACAAATTTTGACAGCCACCGTATTTAAGAAAGTGATTTTTGTCAATTCTGATTTTATGTAAAAGATGCTGATGCTTCTCTTGAAAGCATCGAGAGGAGATTCCAAAAAGGTATGAACGACTTTTGTAAGACAACCCGTTCCCGAGATACACTACAAAACACATTAAATTAGATTTTATCTCTCCAACTTCAAACTTTTGCGCGAGATTTTGAAACGTTTTGTAGAGATTAAAATTGTAGAGATAAAATTTGTCTTGTCTCGATCTACATACTAGGCTTAAGAGCCTAGCGAGACAAGTAGAAAAAATATTTACTTTTCTTAACTTGAGTTAGGTTGTTATGGCAAATCACATTTCTATTTCTTGACAAACTTAACTGGACTTAAGTTCTTTTGGCTAACCAAACTATGATTGTATGAAAATCATAAATCGAATTAGGCCGTTATTCCGTGTTTCAATTTAAAAAAATCACAAATCTAAGTTGACTTATGTTCTTTTGCCTTAATCAGTTTACTGTAAAAATGGGTCATAAGTGAAGATAGGTTATTACGAACAGTCGCATCTGTAGTGTAGATAAGTGATGTTTTGTTGAAAGGTTTAATTAAAGAAGTGCGTAAGATACTGAAAATGAGCTCTGCAAATAATAGAATTAGCAAGGATGCTTACAAATTACAAGATAATAATTATCTATTACCATTCTGATTACACGATATAGTTATGTGATGTATTAAGGAGCTGATATCACATTGTGGTATGCCCTATACAAACAAAATTAGTATAGGTATTACTTAATAAGAGAAAGTACTCGTTACAACATACATATATTTACTTTTCATTTATTCTAAAATAAATGTTCGGTGTCAAATTAAAACAAAATTCAAAAAGAAATATCAAAATAAGAAGTCGTAAGAATTGATCTTCCATTGAGCATTTTTTTTGTGCAAACCTCAAAAACATTGTCTATTATTTTTTTTGCAGGACAAAGTAATAATAGAGATCAGCTTGTGCGTGAATAAAATGGAATGAAATACAAGAATTCCTGCTGCCAATCCCTGTATTCATGATTCGATAGTGTACTTTTAGAAATGTATTTTTGCTTTAAATCAAAATATAATATTATGACTTTTGTTACAATTAAACCAAATAAAAATGTTTCCATATTTTGAACCGAGTATAACGAAATACAGTCATTAAAGAATGGCCAAACTCTTGTTTTTAAGTCATCAGTTATAGCAACAAAACTTTTAATATTTAATAGAATGTTAAGGTTTATGTTAAGATATGCACACAGTTTTTTGTTGTTCAGGTGAACTACATAATATGTACATGAAACTTCTCAGTTGAAAATGATCCCGAATTTGATGGTATTTTTCTTTAATAAACTAGAATAGATACACTTATTTAATAAGTCTAGTAATTCAATTTCTGAGACCTCAAATAGAAGAAACGTTTGCAAGACCTAAATGCAAAGCTAAGAAAAAGCTATATATTAAACTTTCAATCAGCAGAAAGACTGTTAAGGTTAAGGCTTGCAAGCCTCTTTATATTTGTAGAAGTAAATGCACCGAGAGCATTAAATTTTAAAAACTTGAACTGGAGTTCAACAGCTACTGGTCATTAGAAAGCTATTACCAAAGAATTTTATATATTGGTTCCCTCAAACACGTTGAGGATACAAAATTTGGTGTACGCAGTTAACTGGAAGCCAAAACGCGACCGTAGTATGAAGAATACGAAAATATTTTTAGTGTTTTTTTGTAAAAAATATTTTCTTCAGTTCTTTGACGAAACTGAGAGCTTCTTTAAATCCGTCATCAAAACAAAAAACTTCACTGTCGTTAGTGTCGTTCGATTCCATTTAAGGATATCAGAGAAAAACGTGATCCTAACAATAAAACGACATATTTCGAGGTTTACTGCACATAAAAGCCACTTCATTTGAAGGGACTCGTGTACAAAATATTTAAACGCTAGCTTTAATCTTACATCAATACACGGCCATTATAAATCATAATCTTTGAATCTGGCAAGCTTATCAAAATACTTAAAAATGTTTGGATTTATCGGCCAAGAGTTTAATGCCCCAAAAGTAGACAAGTGTTCTTTTGCTTCGAAGAGAAAGGTAACCGAATCCGAGAATGAAAATTTCGCATTGATCGAACAAAAAAAAATTAAGGCGTGAAGCAAAACGCAACGAAAAAAAGAGGCAATAAAAACCAAACACTTTTAAATTAAAGCTTGGACCTTCATCGATCCGTGAAGCAGGGCTTACAAATGTGATTGCGCCCATCACGAGCTCAATTAGCTTAGTGAGCAAAAAAACGAAGGTCCAAATTGAAACCCCAAGAGATTGGTTTTATTTCGTTAATAAGACTGATTTAATTGACACGAAGAACAACGACAATGATTTTTCTGATTTTGCCAAATTTTATAGATCTAAAGTTTCTTGGAAACGAATAGATAAAGCTGGTAACAAAATAACTTGGAACTCTATTCGGTAGCTACGTTACTATAAAAACTGCATCAAATGTCCTACACAAATTTCTTGCACAAAGATGAGGTTTCTAAAATTATAAAAAGTAAAAAAAAAACGAGAGCTTCTTTAAATCTAAACAACTTCTTTCCCGAAAGAAAAGAAGATTTCATGGACTTAAAACATCAAGTCTTGATTTTCAGTCTTTTTATGACAATCTTCCATCCAATATGGACGAGCCAAATACTTATCCTCATTTAACAGGCCCTGACAACTCAGAAGATATACTTAAATATCAATTTTACTCAAAATTTAATCAATAATGTACAATACATAATTTAAACTTATGCATATTAAAAACTTGAATAGATAAAATATTCTTATTACAAAATGTTCCTTTACTTGTATGATACTTTCACGACCAAAAGAAAACAAACATGGAAAATTAACTTAAGTTAATAAATACCCTGGTTTATTGGTAAGGAAAAAGAACTTAACTCAACATATGAAATTTTTTCCCACAATCTCACACATGGAATAACGACCTAAGTCGAGAAAAGAAATTTTAATCATTCTTTCTTAATATGCCATAGCAACCTAACTCGACCTAAGCTTTTTATTTTTTTAAAGTTCAATAAGCCATAACAGCTTAAGTGTTTTTTTCCTTAATTACTCAATAAATATACGACATACATTTTATTACTTCTAGTATATGAGAAATGTGTATTCTTTCTTCATTTCTGCATTTAAGAAATTTAAAAATTCATAATTCCTGATTCATAGAGAGATTATGAAACTTAAAACAGAGCTCTCTTGAAAAATATGAAAAATCGACTTAAGCGGTTATGCCTTGTGACCACTGAAATATCCGAGACAAAATTTGTCCCAGGAAAAAAAATGTATGGGAGACAAAATTTTTCCTGATCTGCGTACTAGGCTTAAATAAATAAATAAGTTTTGTCAACTGATTTTGTAATTTTTAAAGATCCTCAATTTGCATAGAAAATGTATTTTTTTTGTTTTATTTGACATTTCTCTTTGTTTAAGTAAGAATTTCTCCTTTTTTTTTTGATTTTATAAGGGAATTATTTGTTGAATACAGCGCAGTTCCTTAAGCCAGAGTACTTTTAAGTTAAAAAACTGTTGACATAGGCGCCTGCCTGGCGACTTTACATACCCTAAGCGGAGCAACGAAGTTGCATGAGCGAGATTGGCTCCGTTAAGGGAGCTTGACTCCTGAGAACCCGCGAAGCATGCCACTCAACTCACAATACTATAAGGCTATCCGCGCAATGGCAACTGTGATCGAAATCAAATAGTTTGATCACCAGTTGATAGAGTACCGCGCACTGGCAACTCTTTACTCACGCTCACACTCTTTTATCTCTTGCGCTTATAGAAAACAACTTAACTGTTGCGAATTAATTTCAGGCAATCGGTTAGTTTGTGTCAAAAATTTTTTGTTCAAAAATTTAAAAAGTCATTAATGGGAAAATCAAAAAAACGGTTCTTTTGTCCGAAATGAAGACAATACCCCCTAGGAATCGCGGAACATACTTAACTACCTAGCTTCAGCGGTTCAGGCTGTAGGTTGAAGAGTAAACACAGTTAGTATATTTTTGGTACACAAAATTTCTGTAAAGTCTGTATGCTAGTTTTGATTTTGAGTATTTAATGATATACATTAAGGGTATTCATGTAACGAGATAATTTTCCGCTTTGTAGAAAGATATAACTTTACGCAGCATGTTTTCATGAACATCCCCTAAGAAATACTTGCGTAAATGTGGGAAATATTTTGTGAAATGTCAAATTAAAAGTCAGAATCCATACTTCTTTAGTTTACGAAGTTTATTTCTGCACTTTCCGCAGCACATTTGTGAGATAATTTTATGCGATTTGCAGAAACTTTTTCCCATACAAATTTTGACAGCTCGTTTCTGCGGAGATAAAATTATCTGGTTTACGAGGTTTACGAGAGTTTTCCGCGCTTACATGAATACCCCTATTATTTTAAAAAAAGAATTGTTCAATCATTTTCAGGGATATTGGTTTTCAAAAAAAAAAAAAAAAAAAACTTCATTCAAAAACTATTTAAAAAAAAGGAGTATGTACAATATTATTTGAAATTTAAAAAAACTCTTGCATAAAAATTTAGATCATCAAATCGGTTTACCTACTGACGACAAGGCGAAAAATAAAAAAAAACATTATATTATAATAGGTACCGTGAATTACAATTTTTTGATCATAATGTAGACCGTTCCTACAATTGTACACATAAAATCGTTAGAGCGGCTTACGAGATAAAGCTACAAGATATTTCATAATAACGGAATAATTAGGAATCGCCGTCACCAATTTTAATTATGTCAGATGAAATATTTTACTTAATCACAGCCAGTGATGCCATATCGTGGGTTTTATCCCTTTTTGTGGGTTTTTTGGTCTAAAAAAAGCAAAAAGGGATAAAGGGTTTTCTTGAAGCTCGTAGAACAAAAAAAAGGGTTTTTTCATAATGAGAATTTTCGTTTGCTAAAAAAAAAATTCTAAATTAGAAATCACTTCCAGTTTCCTTCATCTAAACGTAGTGTTAGGATGTTGTTCAATTTTTTTCCGTTGCCCCTATTCACCTATTCACCTTCCCAATATTCTTTTTCACCCCAGTGAGATTACCATAGAATACAACTATATTCTACAATGTTCTCTGTCTCTGTGATAATAAGGGTATTCATGTAACGAGATAATTTTCCGCTTTGTAGAAAGATATAACTTTATGCAGCATGTTTTCATGAACACCCCCTAAGAAATACTTGCGTAAATGTGGGAAATATTTTGTGAAATGTCAAATTAAAAGTCAGAATCCATACTTCTTTAGTTTACGAAGTTTATTTCTGCACTTTCCAAAGCACATTTGTGAGATAATTTTATGCGATTTGCAGAAACTTTTTCCCATACAAATTTTGACAGCTCGTTTCTGCGGAGATAAAATTATCTGGTTTACGAGGTTTACGAGAGTTTTCCGCGCTTACATGAATACCCCTATTATTTTAAAAAAAGAATTGTTCATCATTTTCAGGGATATTGGTTTTCAAAAAAAAAAAAAAAAAAAAACTTCATTCAAAAACTATTTAAAAAAAAGGAGTATGTACAATATTATTTGAAATTTAAAAAAACTCTTGCATAAAAATTTAGATCATCAAATCGGTTTACCTACTGACGACAAGGCGAAAAATAAAAAAAAACATTATATTATAATAGGTACCGTGAATTACAATTTTTTGATCATAATGTAGACCGTTCCTACAATTGTACACATAAAATCGTTAGAGCGGCTTACGAGATAAAGCTACAAAATATTTCATAATAACGGAATAATTAGGAATCGCCGTCACCAATTTTAATTATGTCAGATGAAATATTTTACTTAATCACAGTCACAGCTATTAATTATTGTAGCAGATCTTAGTTATGTTTGATAACAGATTACGTTTTCGAAGTTGCATAACAGACTTTTATAAAAGTTAGAATCGCTGAATACTTCATAACATAAAATTTTAAGCAGAATAGCAGATGTGTCAGAATAGGCTTAATTCGTTAAAATTTTTATCGTAAGGAATAAAAGATGAATCAGTTCGTTTTTTGATCGCTTTCAATGTGTTAAGATGGCAATAGTGAGCTATCCTAAAGTGCAACATAACAATTTCTATAGCATTTGTACTACTATAGTATTTTCCATAAAATCCTATTTTGACAATATGGGCGATAGCCAAACAAAATTTCAAAAATTCAGTTTATCCGACGAGTGGGGGAGAGTACGATAACTTGACCGCCAAGATTTGATTACGGGTTTTTGTAGAGGGGTCAAAAACAAGTACTTTTTACTATGGAAGGGGGGTCTATCTCCCCCCGTTTAGGAGGTAGGGGCACTTTTAGAAAAAATGGTTTAAATTTAAAAAAAAAATATTAAAAAACAACGGCAACACCTACAATAAAGTGCTATACTGCGTTTGAAAGCCAGAAGATTGTTCTATAATCCTGCATTTAAATTAAATTAATCATGTCAATAATTTTTGAGAAATTCGCATTTAAAGTCCAAATTTTGATAAAAAAAAACATGAAAAAAAAGTTTAGACCGATTGTTTTCAAAATTGTGAAATGAAATTGTAAATTAGCTAATATGTGTTTCATGTACCTATCAGTTCTTAATCGAACACAAAAAACCGCATGGTTCTATGTCTTCTGGTTTTTGAGAAAACCTCCGTTTAGGAGGTAGGAGCACTTTTAGAAAAAATGGTTTAAATTGAAAAAAAAAAAAATATTAAAAAACAACGGCAACACTTACAATAAAGTGCTATATTGCGTTTGAAAGCCAGAAGATTTTTCTATAACCCTGTATTTAAATTAAATTACTCATGTCAATGGTTTTTGAGAAATTCGCATTTAAAGTCCAAATTTTGATAAAATAACGTGAAAAAAAAAGTTTAGACCGATTGTTTTCAAAATTGTGAAATGAAATTGTAAGTTAGCTTATATGTGTTCCATGTATCTATCAGTTTTTAATCGAACACAAAAAACCGCATGGTTCTATGTCTTCTAGTTTTTGAGAAAATCGAAAATTACCAAAACTGCTTTTTTTGATTTTTGGTGGTGACGGTGACTCCATTTTAAGGATTAATGTTAAATAAACATAATGAATCTTTGTTAGTTCAGTACCGCAATTCATTTAGCGTTACCCAGAATGCACCATGTGGAGGTAGAATTGCATCTGGGTCAGTTATTTTGTCAGTTAGTCAGGAGTTAGTCAGTCATAGTTAGTTAAAAAAGGTCAAAATGTATTAAAAAGGTGTGTAAGTCTCGTCAATAAAGCCATCGTCCGTACTATAACTGTCGAGTTCGTTGAGTTACTCTTTTATGGTGGGAAGCCGAGGATGTTTTGGCGGTAAAACACTTTCTAAATTTTCGCTCTGAAGGGTGGGAGGATCGATGTCTTTTAACTGTAAACCCTCACATATATCACCATCGGTATAACAAAGGTAAACTTTTTTTACATCTGATAAAAACTCTATTATTTGCGAACCCCAGTCGTCCTTATATTTCCTTTCTAGGCAGTATTTTCGATAGAAAAATAGTGCCATGTATTGGTGAACATGGTCAGAAGTTTGTTTTGGTTTTCAAGATCGTTTATTGTATTTTATATGTATTTAGTGGACATTGCATAAATAGAATAAATTTGAATTTTTTTAAATACAGATTCTGTGAATGCAAAAGAAACTTTGCATGCACCCAACCTCGCACCTACCCCAAATCCTATAGTGTGCCCAAGCAGGGGGGTTGCAGGGGGGCAGCATGCCCCCCCATACATACTTTACTGTTTATATATTGTAATGTTGGAAGCTAGCACTGATTTATTTATGTAAGGAAGCAAAAAATATCAAACATTTTGTAGAAAAGTAGTTTTAGTTATTTTCGATTTTCTCAAAAACCAGAAGACATATAACCATGCGGTTTTTTGTGTTCGATTAAGAATTGATAGATACATGAAACACATGTAAGCTAATTTACAATTTCATTTCACAATTTTGAAAACAATTGGTCTAAACTTTTTTTTTACGTTATTTTATCAAAATTTGGACTTTAAATGCGAATTTCTCAAAAACAATTGACATGAGTAATTTAATTTAAATGCAGAATTATAGAAAAATTTTCTGGCTTTCAAAGGCAGTATAGCACTTTATTGTAAGTATTGCCGTTGTTTTTTAATATTTTTTTTTTTTTCAATTTAAACCATTTTTTTCTAAAAGTGCCCCTATCTCCTAAACGGAGGTTTTCTCAAAAACCAGAAGAAATAGAACCATGCCGTTTTTTGTGTTCGATTAAGAACTGGTAGGTTCATGAAACACATATTAGCTAATTTACAATTTCATTTCATAATTTTGAAAACAATCGGTTTTTTGATGAGGAAATAGACTATATGTTAAGGGCAACGTTTTGGCCTGGGTTCCGCCAACCTATTATGCATGAAAAGGAAACTAGAGTACAAAGAAAAAAATTTATCAACTGGCATGTTTTCTCATTAAAATAATGTTGCCCCCTGAAATTTGTATTATCCGCCAAAAAAATTATGCTAAGCGACATTAATAAAGATCTCATTGTCGTGAGCAACAAAAAATTTTGTTAGATGTTACTTAGTTTAACCAAAATTGTCTCTTAGCACACTATGATTCAACTAGAACTTTCTTCATTTTTTTCGTTTCCTGAACAATTTTAGAAATGTCGCTTAGTATACATTCTTACGGGATATCGATGTATAAAACAACATACTTTAGAAGGCACTATCGGTGTTCATTCTCAAGAAATTCGACTTGAAATACACTTTTAACTAGTTTTCACTAGAATTTTTAATAGTTTTTTTATTTAAAAAAAAAAAAAACTATTTATTCAATATTTGTCAACATTTTACCAATTGTACAAAATATCAATATCACTACTAGTTCTCGAGAAATTTGAGTCGAAAAACAATTTTTACCAATTTTCAATAGAATTTTATATAGTTTTTTATTTTTTGTAAAAAAACTGTAAACTGATTTTTTTTGAAATTTTCACCAGTTGTCAAACACATTATTTTTCGTAAAATAAAATTATTTTGAGTTTCAAATTGTTTTCCGTTCTTAGAATATCTGGGTTATGAAATTTTTTTTTCAGTCTTTTTTATTTAAAAAAATAACGGTATGTTCATTTTTTTCCAAATTCATATCAAATCTGGATGACCTTATAATGAGTACATTAAATTTTATTTGAAATCAATAGCATTATTTTTTCGTGAGATATTTGAAACTAATAAAAATGTTTACTTTTTTTTTAAACCGTTATAGTGAAAAAACTACTCACTGAATTTTAAAAGACGCCCTTTTAACCTCTTTCGAAGTTATTATCTATTAAACAAAATTTATTTGAAGTCGATATCTTCACTCGTTCTTGAGATATCGACGACGAAAAATGGTACCAGAACGTACGGACGTACGAACGTACGCACGTACGAACGTACGAACGTACGTACACACACACACACAGACATCTCTCTAAAAATGATTGATATAGCCTCTAGGGACCTTGAAACGTCGAGAAATGTCAAAAATTCCAATTTGACAAATCGGACCGATTACAATAACTCCCTATGGGAAGTTAATAATTATTTCGGAACGAGTCGAAACATAGTTTTCTTGTTCATTTTCCATTATTAGGGGAGAGTGGGGCACATTTGAACAGTTTTTGCTTTCCAGACTGATAAAACCTAAAATATTCGAGCAATTGGCCTGATATTTTACTCACATGGAACAGTAGTATTGACGTTCAATTTAGAAAAATATTTGGTCCATTTAACGAAATATTTATATTGAATTTTTATCTCCAATCAATACAGGTTCTTATGTTCAAAAGTGCCCCACTTTTGAACAGTGATATAATTTTCTTTTACTGAATAAAAGAACTTTTAAATTTTATTTGTATATTCATTTTTAATAAGAACTTACCAATAAAACTCAAAATTAATACTTTTGTTATATCATATATTCATGTATTTGTAAAAAAAAAAACAAAAATCCACAAAGATTAATAAGAAAAAAAAACTAAATCTTAAACTTGGATTTTTAAGTAAAAGCTGTATTTTTACTGAATAAGAATAAGCTTAAGCTAGCTAGTTAAAGATGTTTTCTAATAATAGCTATTTTAAAATAGCCAGCGCTAAGTTCATTTAGTTTTAACTTGTTTTCCAAGCCTAAGCTTCAATTTGTGTGAATAAAATAGCTTAAACTAGAATATTATTGTTAAAGCTATACAAATTTCAAGATATTTTCGACCTAGAAAGCTTTAAATAGGCCTTATTTTCAGTATTCAATAGCTCAAAAATGAGACAGAGAACGTATAGATGCAGAGACTGATGGTCGATATGACAAAAACATTTTTTACCTGAAACCAATACTTGCCATATAGAACAGATAACAAATTGCTTGATTAATTGCTTGAAGCTGATTAAATTTTCTCTTAAATGTCTTAAATATGTTAAAAAGAACTAATCATGGCAGTTTTGAACATGTTCAAAATGCCCCAACACGCTTGTTCAAATCTGTCCCAACTGTTCCAGTGACATAAAATTTATTATAAATATTTAACTGAAATATATGCAGTAAAAAACTTACCGCAATTAGGTTTACAATTTATTTTTCCTCCAAAAAAATGTGTTCCTGTTTTAGAATCGCGCAGTAATTTTTGTTTAAACTCTTACAACTAAAAAACGAAAACAAAACACTTCCACTAGCAAAAGTACCCTTCACCTCTAAGTCCGAGAGACAACTGAGATATTTAAGGAAAGTCAATGACGTTTATGGATATGGTATTGACAGGTTAAAATTTTAAATTACTTTTAAAAAAGAGTAATAAAGTAAAATTTTATAAGCATTGTTCAAATGTGCCCCGTGTTCAAATGTGCCCCACTCTCCCCTACTTGTATTTAGGATACTTTTAATGAAATGATCGAAAAATTATTAAGATTAATGGGATCAAAAACACTAGTTAACAACTAAAACCGAATAACAACATAAAAAACTGTGTCACTAGTTCAGTCCTTTTTATACTGTGTGTCTGTGTGTGTGTCTGTACCTCGATCTAGAGCCTAAGCCACCGGACCTATTTTCTTCAAACTCGGTACTTTAGGGTCTTCGGTGATTCCCCAGAGCGGAAATTGAAGTTTTTTTAGCTCTAAAATTAACGGTACCCCCCATACACACGTAATGTATAGTCTTATTTATCTCGAAAACGGTTTTGATAAAAAAAAAATTAGGTGTAATATTATAGACAAGACACATGAACTTCATTTTTGTAAAAAAAAATTGGGGCAAAATGTTATTAATGTAACCTGTCATAGAACGGTTTTTTTGATTTGTGAGTTTCTCATTAACGGCTCTAACGATCTTAACAAAAAATTTCCACCAGGAGCCTCCTTAAGTTTAAAATAATATTGTATATAAAAATATTTGAAAAAATGCTTTTTTTTTGTTTTTTTGAAAAAAAAATTCAATTTACTTTTGAAAAATCAATATCATGAAAACGTGTGAACGATTATTTTTTGAAATTATTTCGTAAAATCTATATTACTAAGCACTTAAATTTTGTTCTAGAAAAATTTGAAAGAAATTTGTTATATAAAAAATTATTTTAATACAACTATATTTGCGTAAATTCATACTTTTCTGGAAATCAGGCAATTGAACATTTTCATCTCATTAAATCCATATTTTATATTTATAAAATGTATTTTAAATTCAAAAAAGGGGCACATATTTTTTCTAAGCTAAGTGTAAGCTTACTTTTGTAACAAATTTTAATTGTGAAAAAATATGTATACTGTCCTTTTCGGAAATATATTTTTTCCTTTTGAGCTGAAAGTTCCGTGTGTGTTCGTAGGACCTAGGTACATAATATAAAAGATTTTCGCGCCACGGTTTTGCTGTCGACAATGATACACGTCTTTCTCTTGTTTTTTTTTGTTGTTGTTGTGTCATGGTCATTTTGTGTCTGAGATGTGTATTGCGCCATAAGGAAGTGTGAAGTACAATGATCGACAACGACTCTGATTTGGAACAGTAAATGATTGTTTCATTCTATGTGTGTCCTGAGGCCTATTGCACCAGTTTACAATTTATAACCACAAATTTGTTATTGTAATCTACAAATACAAATCCTGTATACGATTTTTTGTTGCACCATGTTTAAATGAGTGTGTTAACAAATTTATAGAAATATTTACACACGGTCTTTCACCTGTAGAATTTTTTCACAAACTGAAACAAATTTGTGATCGCTTTATTGTGGTACAACCGAAAACCACAAAAAAAAAGTAAATAAATTGATGAAATGAAATACCTAGCTGATGGCTCGGAAATAATCCATCGATTTTTCGGAGTTGAAACCCTCATTTGGCTTTATTAAGAGTGTTTTCTCCATATCTCAAGAACCATAAGTTCCATAAAACACATTTTCTCACATTTTTGTAAAAAATTGAGTTCTCTATTTTTTACCGAGAAATAGAAAGTTAATAAGTTATTATTAAAAATAGAGAAACGATTTCAAGAAAAATTTCATTAATAAATTAATCAATAGAAGTTAAATGATTTTTACTTGCGATATATACATACATAGGTAGGTAATATATTGCAAGTTATGGGATTCGTAAAAAAATCAAACTCGACATTTAGATTAAAGTTCACATCGTTATACGTATCTATGATTACGATGATAGCGAAGTTGAAAAAAAAGGGTCTTGGAATTCTAAACGACTCGGTCGATTTTCTTTAAACTTGGTACCTAGTGTTTTTTGGGCATTTTTTTTTAGCAAAAAATGAAAATCTTATTTTTCTCAAAAACGTGCCCACAACTTAAAAAAATCAGTAATTTTTTTACAAAAAGGCTACCATTTTATAAAAAAATTCCCAAAAATGGTTATAAATGGTACCTCCCATAGAAACATTTCTTTGAGTTTCGATTTTCTCAAAAACGATTCCACTGATTTTAATCAATTTTTTTTACAGAGAATGTTTTCTATAAGCTTAAAAGTATTGTATACCAAAATTTTCAAAAATCTCGAAAACAAGTTGGTCTATTTTTACTAAACTTGGTACGCAACAGTTTCTTGACATTATCTAGCAGATTTTAAATAAAAAATTTTCATATAACCAAAAATAACGGTACCTCCCATACAAAAGTTTAAAAACCGGCATGGAAAATCTCATTTTTCTCAAAAATGAATATTCCGAATATTGCGGATATATCTTGTCGATTCGAAACTTTTATTTAAATACGTTCTTTAATTTCAGACAGTTGTTACGAAACCCGTGAACATTTTGTATGGGAAATTGTTTTTTCTTTTATTTTATTTTTTCGTCAATTTTCCAATGTTTTTAATAGTTATTTGGGTTATTTGGGACGGGGACAAATACAACAAATCAAAAATCATGAAAATCGGTCCAGCCATTCTCGAGTTAGAAATGTTCGAACAAACCCTACTTTGTTTTATATACATTATATTAAGATGTAAAATTTGAAAATAAATTATTTAAAATTGTTTCACAAAACAAAAACTAATAATAATTGTTCAATAAATTAATTTAGATATAAGTCTTGAAAGAAATGTATTTAAAATATTATTTATTGAAAATGTATATATACAGATCAAAACAAACTGTAAGAGGAAACTCCATAGATGAATGAAACAAATAAATAAATAAATAATAATAGGCTGTTCAATAAAATTTTGCGCCAATATTAATGAGTTTGATAAGCCTTATGAGTAAGTTAGTTTTGATAGTCCTTACTACCATTAACTACTCATAAAAACCTTATAAACCTCATGAACTTTTTAGTGCTCCATAATTTCTAGTTCATTAATGCAAACATACATCACAAAGTTCTTATGTTTGTATGTATTTACATATCTACCATTTACCGTTATCTATGTTTTTAAAACTGTTCACTTTGAACATTTTCAGCACTACAATTATTGTCATTATCGTGAAATGACCACTCATAAAAATATTTTGCAGAAAGTGCTTGCTTCGAAAGACCACTTATAAACTTTGATAAATTAATTGATTACAAGAACAAAATAAACAAAGTTATTATCAAAGTTTGATAGCAAAACGAAATACGAACACCTGCGTTAGGCCCTAATTATTGGGCACCTGTCTTCTCAAGTGTTGTTGGATTAAAGCCTAGATGGTGCAACTTTTAAGAAGTTGGTCAACAGAATAATATGTTTGATAACATAAGGTACATATGAATGAATGTAGGTATACGTTCTTATCAAAAACTCGACTTTATAAACATTGTTTCAATTTCGATTTCTTTCACTTAACGTTTTTCTTCAAAGAGAGTATAGTGTGTTATTTTTATTTCCTTTAATGATGTCGCGTTCTGTGATTTTGCTTTTGGTTATTTTTGCCGTGTCAATTTCTGGAACTAATGTCAGAAAATGTAAGTTTATTG
Source organism: Chrysotoxum bicinctum (assembly GCA_911387755.1). NCBI lineage: Eukaryota > Metazoa > Arthropoda > Insecta > Diptera > Syrphidae > Chrysotoxum > Chrysotoxum bicinctum. The sequence continues at coordinate 78,722,825 of OU426988.1, read as the reverse complement.
ATTGTTAATGAAGAATATGAGAAGAAAAGTTAAGTAGTCCGTAGCAGTTCCGATGTTTTTTTTTTTATATAATCAACAAATTTTTTGTTCTAATGTCTGTAGTTTATAGCTTCCTAGTTGCTAATAAAAGTTAAAAAATAAATGAAGCGCTTTTTTAAGCCCAGTGTTGCGAATGGATTTATCACAGCCAAAGAGAAGAATCCATTTTATTTTATTCAATTCACTTGAAATCTTGAAAACAATTTTTGGAATGTTTGTATAAAATTTCTTTTAAGAGAACAGCTGTTTTCTATGAAATATTTTCTACAAGCAAATTACATATATTAAAATTTATTTAGAATTTAAGCTGAAATTGCGATAGAAATTTGTGAGCTAAATTTTTTTCGTGATTTCAATAAACTGCTCTTACATGAAAGTGATTTTAAGCTTTGATTTTCTTTCGATTGCATGGATGCTTTTAAACAGAGCGATCTAAGCCCGTTGGAGAGAGACGTGTGTGGTGGCGGGGGTACACAAAATTGCTGGGGTTGGAAAAATTGCAGAGTTATCGTTCTTTCTTCTTTGTGGTTTTCCTTATTTGTCAGATATGTTTCATTTCTATTTGACGTTCGCTCAGCGAACTTCGATTAACTAACTAGAGTAAAGAGTGGGGAGAGATGACTCCTTTTCAATAGAACTAAGTTAACTTTTATTAAAAATCGCTGTGTTTAAAAGCATCCATGCACGAAAGGAAGTCAAATCGCTTTCGTGTAAAAGCAGTCATACTACACTTTAATGTTGACAGAAAAGTGCTGTACAGTTAGAAACGAAAATTTTATTTTTAGCTGAAGCTGCGCAACGAAAAGGCATGACTTATTTTTTGCTTCGGTAAACTTCGGAAAGAAATTCGTATGAGATTTTAAATTTAGAGCAATTCTGCACACATTACGGAAAATATTTCACATTTTGTTTTAATTGATTTTCATTATATAAAATGAAATCTTCCTTTTGGCTGTGTTCAATAGTTTGCAACCAAATATTAGGTGCGTTTTATTATTCACAAATCTATCTGGATCCGGATCTGGATCTTCCCTTGAAAATAAAACGATACGGATCTTAGTGACAGCAGTGTTATAAGCCCGTTTCTTTTTATCCTTGGATTTGTAAATTTTGAATTATTTCTTGTCTCTTTTCTTTACACTGTAGTTTACACTACCTTACCATAAAAAGCCATCTACTCGCCAGTGTAATAACTAATTTTTGGATCTTTGAAATAGATCCCGATAGAAAACAGGATCCCAAATTGTTTTTGTAATACATGTTAAAACGTAATCCAGATCCGGATCCAGATAGATTTGTGGATAATAAAACGCACCTATTGTTCGTTTCCGATTTGCATTTTCACAGATATGTAAATCAAAAATAAAGTTCACATCACGGTAAATAACAGAATTATTTGTCAAAATATAGAACAATAATAATGTGGGGAAAAATATTTCATGCGCTTAATATTGACGAATACATAAGAGTGTTGTTAAGCTAGAAACAATAATTAGATTTTTTATTTAGACTTGGGTACCTACATATGTATCTATCGACTAAACTGATTGGGTAAATATAAATTAAAGCTTGGCTAAGTTTAGAAGGAAGATCAAATAAATTTCAACATTCTGTGATCTTTCATCTTTGATCCCGCTTTCTTTATATTCTTGCGGAATTTTAAAACAAACCGAAGTTGGGATCAACAATTTGGGGTTCAAATTGTTACTTTATATTGTTTGAAATAAAGGGGCTGGAGGTACCTAGTTTTTAAGACTGCACCTAAATTATAAATTGCAGATTGAAAGTGACAACCTACATTCACTTTTAATAGCCTTTTTCTGTTATCAGTCCAAATTCTTTATTTTTTTTATAATTTCTGCACACCAAAAAAGGTTCAAACTACTCTTAGGATGATTTGCGAGTTTGAGCTTCAAGGAAATAGGGAAAGATTTTACACGAGGTATTTGAAGTTTTGAATGTTGTAGCCTTACAAACAAAGAATTGTAGAATTTCAGCCATTCTTTTTTGTTGATAACGCATTATTATGTGGCACTGCTCATAAGTTCAAGAATGCTAAGGTATCTCCTTCGTTTGAAAGAGACCTGTGATGAAACCTATTGTTTCGTTTTATACGTGCTATGCAAGGTTAGTTAGTTATATGTTAATACTATTGACGAGTGTAATTCTTTATTTAAGAACATTTTCGACACCTTTTGAGTACAATAAATGGATAATAGTTTGGTAAATCAGAGGAATATTTGACTCTTACTAAATTCCGAAAGACCTCATATAGATTTTTTCAAAGAATATAGTAATTCTAAAAACTGCTTTTAGATATATGCGACATCTATAGGCGTTTTTCAATTTTTAGTTTAAAATAGAGCTCTAAGCAGAGTCCGAGCATGTCGAGCATGTTCTAAACATCCTCTGATTTAAGAGTGCTCTGAGTGCTCTTAGTTGTTTTTAAAATACACCTGAATACTTACCTGTCACCATTATTTTTTTAATTTCGACCTGTAAAATGCTTGTGTTTAGCATTTAACTCTGTCTATTCAGTTATTTTATTCTGAGCTCATAGAGGGGAGTCTGAACACGATTAAAACATGCTCAGAACGAAAAAAGAAACACATATTCGAACATGTGAACACTCTCAAGTAAAAAAGAAACACAATTTATTTTTTTGACAACTCGCAGAAAAACGCTCTATACTACGCTACTCTTATTGAATATTAACAACATTTTAAGATTCAACTAAGCACATGGGCGCAAAATATTTAAATATTTAAAAGCTGCTCCAAATCAATTTTAGAATGGGAGTCGACTTTTATATATTATGTATAAAACGAGAACCAACTTTTTGTTTACTTTAAATTAAATAAACCAAACTAATTTTACGTTAGAGACCTCGGCGTAAAATTTTAAACATTTAAAACCTGCTCTAAATCAATTTTAGAATGAGAGTCGACTTTAAATATTGTGTATAAAACGAGAACCAACTTTTGGTTTACTTTAAATAACATAAACTCTAACTCTCGTCTTTAACAGTATCAAAAAGCTACTTTATCTTTTAAAAGTACACTTTATCTAAGTAGAATGAAAATGGTAATTTTATACTAAAGCGAATGGAAGTAAACATATTTACTGATGTTAAAAAATCAATTTAAAAGATGTGCCTTGTAAATACGAAACAATCGTACAAAAGTGCTGTACGATCTTTAATTTTCCAATATTGGGGTGGGCGATGGACAAACAAATTTGTACATGCAAATATACATATGGTTTGAAGTTTTTTGTGTTCTTCTCAATTTTTGTTTTGGTTAGATATGTTTGAGTTCTTTATCTGTCAAATTTAGTGTTGTTCAACTTCGCTTCGGTTCTGTTACAACTTTAGTAGTCTAACGCGTTTAAAATTATGAAAAAGTTAAACAAAGTCTCCAAACCAAACGACTGTGTTAAGTATAGCCGGTTTTATTCCTTAATTGAGCAATGTTTTAAATATTGCACCATAATCTATTTCACCACTATATTAAGGTAGCACTGCATAGCTTCAGGCTGTAACTTAAATACTCAACACTGAATAGTAAATTTTAAATTCATTGCATATTTAAGGGATGTAAATAATTGTCAAAACTGACTTTATTTTCAAATTTGTTTTACAGGTACAAAAAACAGACCTCTTCCAATGTCTGTTAAAATTGAAGGATGTGAAACTATGCCATGCGATGTTATCAAAGGAACCACTGCTATCATGGATGCTCAATTTCTTGGAAGTATGAAATTATTGTTTGAAAATAAAACACAACATGGTTTCATAAGGTTTATTAAATTTTAGCACACGATGGTATTAAGTCGATGACAACTCAAGTAAGAGCAACAGTTCTTGGTTTAACAGTTCCCTATGCACTGCCCGATGACGTAGCTGATGTTTGTGCCAACTTATTGGATGGAGCATCATGTCCCATTGATCAAGGCGAAGATGTCACCTATAGTTTCAAATTCCCTATTGACAATTCCTATCCAGAGATTTCAGTTAAAGTGGAAGTTTCTTTAGTTGATGATGATACTTCTGATTCGGTTGCATGTTTTGTTGCAGATATTAAAGTTAAGAAAGGCAGTTCTGGTGGCCTTCTGCTAGAATAATCCAATTTAAGATAACAAAAAAAAAAGCAGATCTGTGAATAAAATCTAAATATTTATTTTGTAAAGGTGATTTCATATATTTAAATGAACAAACTCCGAAAGCATTCCATTCATTAACTTGGTTGCTCGGAGTAATTTTTTAGGTGGGTCTTTAGTATTTTACTTAGAGTAAAATAATAATTTTGAAAAGTGAATTTTATTAGTGGAATAGTGGTAAGCTAAGACAATAAGAACGACTCCACCAAGGACGAACGAGTGCAGTGCTAAAACTAATATTGTGTTGATAATCTTTTTAATCAAATGTTGATAGTAAAATCATATTCTTACTTATAGATCAATACATACAAATGTATTTATTTACATACTCAAATAACTGATTAACTTTTATTATTGTTTTCACCAGGTGCAAAGTTACTGACAATTGTTTGATTTGCATCGATAGATTTACTAAGCAAATTTTAACAATGCACTTGGTTTTTAATGAAGATAATAATGAAATAAAATTTAATTATTAAACCTTAAAGCCTTAGAACCAGTAATCAGTCTTGAATAGTTTTGATTTAAATATGAAGGGCTATAGGCTTAAGGTTTGGTAAAGTTTATAACCATCCCCACTAGGAATTATACGTCATTTTATCAAAAGCCAATTTTAGTGATAGATTTAGTGAATGTACAGCATGACGCATAATGCTGAACGAATGAATACTACGAATTTTGTTCGTGAATATAAATGTTGATTTGGTGAATATAAATGTAACAAAATAACGTCAATGAAATCACCATACATGGCTTCTGATAATGAATTATATAATATGTGGCTTTGAAGCGAGTCTCGACTTAAGATTCCTTGGAACTTTCCTCGGTGGAAACATTTGGTCTATTTTCAATGTCTTAAGCTGGAAGCTACAATAGCACTCACAAGTTCTTATTTGCGAGGTTTTTCAGGGGAAAGGTGTCTCAATAGTTCTTACAGGAAATCTGATATCCTTCTTATTAGACGAAGTACATGGAGCTTATAACCCAGTGATCGCGCATTAATGATGTACACATGCATCCTACCTCATCGTCTTCGATTATGAAGAATTCTCATTGTAAGTCATCAAAAGCCTGGTGGGCATTTTGTTCTAGACATCTTTTAAACTTGGTTTTCATTGACTGAAAGTGGGATATCTGCTTACCATGTCAATCGCTCTACATGATGTCCATTTAGCAGCTTCTGCTAAATTTGCTTACACATTTACTTTACCCTATGTATGAGTTACCTTCACTGTCTTGATGAGCTTGCGTTACGGTTTTAAACCCAGCAGACAGTTTTTTTTAATACAACCTCCGGGTGTTTATTGATCAAAGGGACTCTTCGATCACCTCATATTCCTTGATCTATGCAAGAGTTTCTCCTTCTATTTTCTTGGTGCGATACTCTTAACTGACTTCTTTTGTTTCCCGATGCAGAATTTTCACATGTCCAACTTAAATGAATCCTGGTTTAGACGTTGTTTGAAGTAAGGCTTTAATCAATTTATTTATATTTATATAATAAAGAATTTTGTCGATACACGAAATTTAGAAAGCCGACAGATCTCATTCTCGACCAGGGGATTTTGTATTTTTTATAGGCCGGACTAGACGAATGTGGAATGCTTTACCCGGCTCAATGTTTGCACTTATTGAAAAGTGCAGACATTCAAAATCAATGTGCATCGGTATTTCCTTTCTTATCCTATCCTACTTTCCTAATTGCCCGATCTGTGCTTGACATTATAAGGGTATTCATAACCCCTTGAGTGCGGGTATAATATACATATAGCAAAAAAAGTAATTGAATGATTTTGCAATAAAGTTGTTGTCGAACAAAATGACTTTTGTGGCAAATCATTGAAAATAAATTAATTACTATTTTCAAAGCGTTACATTTAACTAGCCATTAATGAATTTTTCAACTCTAATACAAAATTGCATGCCATTCGTCAAATCTTTCAGCACCAAAAAAACGTTCGATTCGTGAACCATAATATAATTGAGATTATTTTCAGCAAACGTACGTCTATAATTAAAAAAAAAGATCCAATATTTTATTCTTTATAAAATACTGTAGCTATCTCTACTCGTGTAGTCTAAGGCTTTGTATTAAAGTGAATAATAATACCTAATAATAATAATCAATAGAAGAACAATTTCCAGGCCATATTTATTTGAGTGCATTGGAAATCGATAAGATATTAAAAAGAGTATAAATTGGCCGATACTCATACCATTTCTAGCCAAGCACCACAAAATATTATAAAAACCAAACATGGCTGCCCTATTACTTTTTCTTTCGCTATTAATTTCCAGTGCACTAGGAGCCGGGACAGCTGTTAAGAAATGTAAGTTCAGAAATATAATTTCAAATCATGAAACTCACCTAAATTTAATAACGGTCAATTTAGGTACCGGAAATAAGCCGTTTCCGTTGGAGGTTCGAGTTTTAAACTGTGATGTCCCACCTTGTGATGTAGTAAAGGGTCAGGATATGGAATTCGAAATTGATTTTGTAGTTTGTGAGTAAAATTTTTTTGACCAAATTTATTGAATTAGGATGATATCTTAAATTTGCAGTTAATTACACTAAGGAAATGAAAACATTGGTTACGGCTACAACGATTGGAATAACTGTGCCATACGAGCTACCAGAAGATGTCAGTAATGTATGTAACAATCTTAAATATGGCGCTTACTGCCCCCTATATCCTGAAGAAGATGTGACTTACAAGTTTCTTTTTCCAATTAGCAACGTTTATCCGGAAATAAGTGTGAAAGCAGAAATTTCTATTGTTGATCAGGTAAAAAGAATTGTAACATGTTTTTCTTGTGATATGAAAGTAAGGAGAAGTCCATCAAATCTACTAGTTCATATGAATGAGAGTAAAAACTATTTTTAAATAAAATACTTAAGTAAATAAACACTACTTTTTTTTTAATAAGCAGGTTTAAAAAATTTTTCAACAAAAATCGGAAGACAGAAAGGATTGACAAAAATCAAGGATGTCAATCCATTTACTTGATAATAAAATTTATTAATGAAAGAGTTGCCAAATTCATAACTTTTTCAAATATAATTCATGATTACTATTACTGTGGTATTATCAAATTTAAAAATGTGTTCATTTTTAATAAGCATTTATTTGCGAGTTCCTTGCCGAGGAAAATCTATGAGTGTGGCGGAAAGATTCGTGTGTAATACCTTACAATCAATTATGTAGCCGATACTACAAATTGCTAAAAAATATCCCTCTTATTTTTCATTTCATTTTTATTTTTTCATTTACTTAAGTAAAACTATCTTAAAGCTAGACGAAAATTCATAAGAACTAGCCTACTTACCAATAACTTACAACTAACTTACTGGCCCTATGTGGTTGCTCTTAATTAAACTATATCTCAATGCTAATGCCTTTCGCCGTAAATTATATATTAATCCTAAAAATCTTATAATATTTTTAAAAAAAGTCTGTGACCGCTTTTAACTGAATCATTATCTTGTATAACAAAAAGAATATATACGAAATGTACATATATAAAAAATATAAAGAACAAATTTAAAAAATAACGATTATTCAATATGAGAAAAAAATAAATATAGGTATAAATAACTAATTTAACAGAAAAAAAAAGGAAAAAAGGTAGGTACACAATATAAAAAGAATAAATACGCATATAGACAAACAACAAAAGATAAATGAATAAATATATTAACATGTGAATAAATAAATTAATATAAAAGCAAATACCATAAAAAAAGTACAAAAGTTAATAAATAAATAATTGAATAAGTAAATAAAAATGTAAATAAAAAATTGCATAAATAAATAAAAAAATATAAATAAATTAATATTTTCTTTCTTCGTGACCTTTTAGTAAATTAAATAATGTTTATCCTTAAGTGGGCTTAAGGTCAATTTTTGTTAATATTTTTTTTTTTTTTTTTTTTTATGTTTTGACGTTTCGGATGTGGTTACACCCTTCTTCAGACCTAATTATTAATTGAAATATAATTTAAAACATATATACATATATATTAAATACATCAAAATTCTAAAAGAGTGTACATACTTACAACTTTAAAAAATACAAATATTTTTTATTTGTTTGTTCGTTTTTGGTTTCCGTATTTTTTTAAAAATGTTTAAAAGACGTTTTAAATCTTTTTCTTTTTTGTTGTATATATCTTATCTCTTTTGTATTTTTATTTTTTAATTTGTTTGAAAATTTATTTCAAACAAAATGATGTTTAATTATCTGAATTTTTAAATTCAAATAATTAATTTTGAAAATAAATTCAAATATTTGTATGTATATATGTATAATATATTTAATTGTTGAGTTTTGTTTACGTAGATATGGTTTGATAATTAATAAACTGACCGTAAATACTACTAAGTCTATCACAAACTGAACGTCTTTTAATGCTATTTTCTGTTTTTCTAATATGTAACATTTCTAGTAACATTCTTTTATTGTAATTCTGTTCTGATTGTAAAATTGTTATATTTTTGAAGTCAGAACGATGATTTTCTTCTATGCAATGGAGAGCTATAGTGCAGTCTTTTGAGTACTACCACTATTTATATCAGATTTATGACCTGATATACGACTTCGAAGTTTTTGCACTGAGGTTCCTACATACAGGGCCGGACAAGCTATACGGGCAAGCTGTGCAAATGTGCAGGGCGCTGAAACCAAAGGGGCTACTTGGTCTAGCGTTAAAAAAGCCAATTTTTATAGCTCACACCAATATTGATATTCATTTAAAGACATGTACATATATACTACTCCGAAAGTAAGTTGATGTTTAATTTTCTATATACACCCACACTCCCACAGTAAAAAAAACTACATCACAAAATCTTTACAAAGTGCACGATTTTGTTCGCTTAAAAACAGGTACCTACCTATTTGCTATTTGTACTTTATCAATCTACTGTTAAGTTGCTCGTATTCTTCACACTTACCATCGCGTGTATGAGTGAAGGCATTTATTTTATTTTGATAACCCTCCCCTATGCAGTGCAACATAAAACAAAATTTCAACAGGAAATACAGACAATAGCTTGCATGTTGATAACATGCGCCCGATGTCAGTTCTTCTATTAGAAGTCAGCAATGTAACTCAAAAAGGAATTCTGAGAAACAAAATTCATGCTCATTGACATAACAGCGCGCAAAATTAAAAGTTGCGTCTATGAATTTAAAATCAATTTTTTTCTTTTTTTGAAAATTCGATAACTCAGAAACGGCTCAATATTTTTTTTAAATTTAATTTTTATTCGAACAATAATAAAAACTTTAAATTGGCGTACCACCATTTTTTTTAAAAAATCTTTTAAAAATTTTATATATAAAAGCTTTTTTTTAAGAAACCACTACAAGGACTTCTAATTTTTGTTCTTGCATAAATTCGTATTTGCATAGCATTCTGTTTTCGTCTCTTACTATTAAAAGAATTTAAAAAATTAATTTGATCCTTATGAACAGTTTTCTCTAATAACATTCGTTTTTAAAATTCCTAGTCTATTACATAGGAGCAAGTTCGTGCGACCCAGTCGTGCATTTTATTTATTAAAAAAAGGGCACGACACAGGAAATATATGTTAATCAAAAATCTAAGCAAGAATTCTCTGCTTTATATTCAGCTTTGTCATAAATTAATTATCAATTACCTTTGTCTGTTTCTAACTTGTGGTTTGTTTTGATTGAATAATATGTAATAGAAAATAATATGCAATATTTATTGCAAAAAAATGTGGAAGAATTGAAACTTAAATATGCTTAAAACATTAAAAAATTGAAAACTGGGGCTAAAATGAGAAAAGAGAAATGTGTTTCTTAATAGAGCAAAAAAAATTCAAGTTTGACAATTCTTTTTTCTCATTTCTTCGCTATTTCGGTGACTAGGCTCAACCGCATCTAGTAAATGTCACTTAGCAGACATTTTGTTTTATTAATTAGGGGTGGCCGTGGCACGATGGTTGGGTGCTTGCCTGTCAACCTCAATATCACAGGTTCGATCCCTGCCGTCGTCTATGTCGTGTTAAATTCCATTAAAACCTTCCAAAAATTGTCATCAATGGGTTGCTGGCTTACTCATTACATGTTGTTCAGGCATAACACTAACAACATGTAATTGAGTTAAACTAGTATGCCCAACAAGGATGAACACGAATAAAATACTGTGAATTATAAGCGACATAGAAATAAGACACGGCATTTCTCCGCTTTAGCTCAGCCGCCACCCCTGGAGATACAAATATCTGAGACAACCACCAACAGTCTCAGAACATCGTGCCACACATCTTTCCTATCCTTCTTTCTCTTCATTAACTTCACGCCCGCGCTGTGTTGAAACATTTAAAGGGTAATCATAATCCCTTGAGCGCGGGTAGATTATAAAAAAAAAAAAAAAAAAAAAAAAATTAATGAAATTTTGCAATTAGTCAAGGAATTAAAATGGAATACCGAAAAAGTAAAAAGATAAAGGATCAAGAAACTCGATGCTTTAAATATTTAAATTAAACCTAGAAAGCAAATTCACATCAGCAACATTTTTTTAGTGAGTTTTTAAGTAAGAGAAAAATTTAAAAAAAACTCAATATCCTATATTTTCCACCAATGTGTTTGAAATTTTCTTGATATAAATCGTCAAAAATTCCTTCCAATCCCTTTAAAACAGAAACAAAATAAAAATAACAAAATCACCCTCAAAGAAACTGGAAGATTCTTCCTAATATCTCATACCGATTTTCTTTTCCATGCCACAATATTGTCAGCCATATAAATGCTGCAAAATCTTATACCATCCACGATACACAGCTAGGATGACGACGAACGCCAAAATTTAGCAAAGGGAAGGCTTTTTTTTTGTAATAAAGTTCAAAAAATCATCGGTGTGGGTAATTTGTCACATTTTTCTTTTCATTCCTCACCTGACGGTGGCTTTGCCACATGTCACACGAATGAGGATTAGGTAAATTCCATTTAGCCTTCACATAGTAAATACAGCCGGAGATGTACGGAGATGTACTCTACGGATTCAGTACTCCTTATAGAGAGTGATGAAATCTTGTAATTTCCTACCACATTGTATGTACATACATACATTATGTACATGTGCGTTAGGATTTTGATTTAGTGCAAATTTCAGATTTTCCACAAAAATAGTTCGCCCTTTTGTGGTGATTAAGAATTAAGCAACTAATTCTTCACAAGGATATGCCGGCATCTATTGTCAGTGCCGCAATATTTGTAGAAGGGGAGAGTAGGGAATATTGATAAAAATTTGGAACAAGATATTATCATGAGCTGAAAACATCCCCTTTGCCAAAAAAAAAACGGATTATTGAGATGTTCACTTTCAAAATCGGATTTTCTTTGAAATCGATAATCCCTCAAAGGTTAAAATCGAATATTAAAAGATTTTTTTTTTGTATTAGGTATCTATAATGGCATGTGGGTTACTGGAGGTAGGTAATTTGTGAATGTTGTGTGTCTACGGTACACGAATTTGGGTTTGGATTTTTTATAGGAATAAATATCAAGGGTGATGATGCAGTACAAAATTTAGCAACAAGTTAATAGTAGATAGGTATTTAATTTATATTTTCTTAGTCCTCAAGAAAGAAAACACATGGCACGTGTACAGCTACAAGGTTATTCTTATTATATACTATAATATTTAAAGTAAATTATTGTTTGAGTTTTTTTTTGAGAATTATTTTAATGAAATTCAAATTAAAATATTGTGTGAACTTAAGCCCAAATTCAAATGGTCTTGCCCAACTACATCAGTAGGGCTTATCGGTTAAATCCTGTCGTACCCTTGTAAGACACAATATCACATAATCATCACTCACACTTATACGAGTAAGTAGTGTGGTTCATATTTTTCTAAGCATAAGAGAACTGACCAAATAAGTTATTATAACGATTAAATTAAGCCTTTTATTTTAACACATATCGAATTTAATTTCTTTAAATTTAAAGAAACAAAATGTGAATCAGAATTAAAATATTTTTTGTGAGTTCTTATTTTCTAAATAAACATTTTTGTAAAGAATTTAAATGGAGCAACCCCACAGAGAGACAATTTAATAAAAGTTGTCACATATAACAACTGTTGCTGAACATAACTTTCAAACGAATACCTACCTAACAAAAACCTAAGAGATTTGAAAGCAAATACCTTAGTAATGCTTTTAAAAGGACATTAAATATTTAAATGTTTTGGGATTATGAAATGCACAGAATGTTGATATATTTGTTGGCAGAAACAAAATATGAGCATGGAACATCCACAAGTAGATTATAACTCACACACATATCCAATGACTTTTAAAGTTAAGCCAAATGGTCTGGTTCGATGCAAGGACAGTTAAGGGAACAAATCCGTCAAAACTTTATTTTAATATTTTTGCCATAGGGCTTCCATTGTTGTTTTTTGTTATTTTGTAGTTTATTGTATATATGCTCTTATGTATGTATATTTACATAAGTACTAAATAGTGCATTTAAGCATGACTTATATTTGTTTGGTTAAATCCACTTAAACACTTTTTCACGTTTATTCATTATAAAATGTAAATAAATTAATACAAAATATGCGTTCGTCTTACAAATAAACGAACTTGCTCCTATTTTCAAAACGAATGTTATTAGAGAAAACTGTTCAAAAGGATAAAATTTAGTTTTTAAGTTCTTTTAGTAGTAAGAGATAAAATCTAGGCAAGAACAAAAATTATAAGTCGTTGTAGTGAGCAGTTTTTGAGATACTATATTGAGATATTATTTGAAATGCAATGTTTTTCAAAATTCTTAGGAGCTTATCTATAAAAAATTTCATCAAAATCCGTTATGCAAATAATGAGAAATTCAAAATTCGTTCTATAGTAGGCACAGTCAGTAATATCTTGATTTCAATTTTTCTTATTAAATTATAGATCGTAAGAATTAATTGAAAGAAAAAGATTTTTAGCAAAATTCTCGGAACCGTTTTCGAGAAAAATACGATTTTCGAAAACCATTTTTTACATTTGTATGGAGGGTACCGTTATTTTTAGGTAAAATAATTTTTTTTTCTCACATCTTGTTACTTATATTAAGAAAATATTATTTATCAAGTTTTAAAAAAATCGAGCGTGGGGTTTTTGAATATTGAGTTTTGAAAAAAAAATTGAATTTTGTTTTTAAAATCAAAAAAAAAATTTTTTTTCAAAATTTGAATGCCCAAAAGTATTCAAACCGCTGCACAGTGTGGGAATTCGCGAATTTAGCGGAATAAAATTAATTACGCTTGCATTTTAAATTTTTTTGTAGTTTTTTTTCTGTTTAGTTCATTGAAAATGTCTATACAATCAAATGTAACTCACATTTTGGTCATATTTTATTTAAGTGTTTGTAAAATGAGCTTTGAAGTGACAGGTTGTTTACACCAAAAACTACTTTTTTTTTGAAAATCATAATTTACAAAAAAATCTTTTGAGGAATGATGTATTGTTTAATTTTATTACAAATATGAATAAAATAAAGAAAAAAGTTAATTATTATCAGAATTTACTAGTTTTTTTGCAAACCAATTTGTCAATGCCGTTGTTTATGAACTAAAGAAACTCCATTCTTAAAAAGGGTATTAAAACGTACAAGAAATTCTATTTCAAAGGAAGTTTTAAATTAGTTTTATTTCTAGACAATCAATGTTTTTTTTATATTGGTAAGTGTTGTATCTCGAAATTTTTCTGGCATACATCATCAAGGATACCAAAAATTAAAAGAACCGAAAACTTCCTGTCGAAAAAATACAGTTTCACTGGAAAAGACAATTTTTATTTACCAATTCTGTTATTCTTGTAAAATAAAAAGCAAATTTAAAACAATTTTATTTAATTGTTTCTTATATGTTTTGTTTTTATTGTGAACAATTTTACCTTTACTATAATTTTAACTACATTCAACAATTCAACATATGCACATATATACATATAACACATTTTATTTACATTTAAGATTAGTTTGCAATATCCAAAATTTCAAGAACCTCAGGCTCTAAGTTACTTCGTTTTCTTTTAGGAATACACCTTAGGCTTGCTAGATATGGATCTGATATATGAAATCAAATTTTATGTAAAATACGCATAAAAAGCACTTTTGCTCTTCAAATAAAAAATTCGTTTTTTTTAATTTTTAAATTAATTTATTTTTGTTACTATTATTGGAACACCCTTTATCCGATATAATAGTTTTTTTTTTATTAATTGATAGTTTCCATTTTTAATTTTTTAAATAACTTAGTTCTTTTTTTTCTTACTGTTAACTTTGAATTTGAACACCCTGTATTTTTGTTGTAACTATCAAATTCACAAAATAATTTTTTTTTGGAACACCCCGTGAAATAAAAAAAGTTTTTTTAATTTATAAAATTCTTCTTCTAACCAAATCCCAAAAAGTTATTCGATTTTGACGATATGCCATCATTTTTTTGCTGGATAGTCATATAGAAACATTGAAAAAAAATATATCACAACATAATTGGGGTGTCAAATTTTAGTGATTCTTAGATAATAGATAATAAATCAAGCTTTGCAGTGAATATTGTTTCGAGGCGCAATAACGCGGAATAACTAAAGTGTTGCTCTAATAAAGATACAAACACCGAAAAAAAACACATTTTTTTAACTTCAATAACCAAAACAAAAATGTGAAACACCCTGTGAAATAAAAAATTACTTACATTCTTATACCTTGATATTTAGGAAATATAAAAAAAATTAAATTTTTATTAAAACACACACCAAACGCACGAAAAAAAATTAAGAGCAAAGTAATCTCTTCCAGCAAATATACAGAATAAAAATCGCCATCTGCAACTTCAATGCAATTTTTGTTTTGTTTACATGATCCCCACCCAACAGTGCTTTTGTTATCACTTTCTACAATCTTTTAGCTTTAAGAAAAACCGATTTTGGCATCAATCGAGACTAGTCATTTTTCGAATTAAATTCCGCTAAATTCGCGAATTCCCACACTGTGCGCTGGGGAGCCTTAGCATAAGAAAAATTATCAAAATCGGTTGTACCGCTTTTGAGAAAATCAAAAACCAAAGAAATGGTTTCATGGGGGGTACCAAAAATAACAATTTTTTGTAAAATTTTTTTCAACCATTTCCTAGAAATTTTTTAAATTTAAAAAAAATCTGTGGGACAGTTTTTGAGGAAAAAAAATATTTATAAAATTTCGAAAAAAATCGTATGGCAAGTACCGTTATTTTTGGTCTTAACAAAAAATAAAATAAAATGCACGACTGGGTCGCACGAACTTGCTCCTATGTTATAGACTAGGAATTTTAAAAACGAATGTTATTAGAGAAAACTGTTCATAAAGATAAAATTAATGTTTTAAATTCTTTTAGTAGTAAGAGACAAAAACAGAATGCTATGCAAATATGAATTTATGCAAGAACAAAAGTCGTTGTAGTGGTTTCTTAAGAAAAAAGCTTTTATATACAAACTTTTTTTAAAGTTTTTCAAAAAAAAAAATTTGGTACGCCAATTAAAAGTTTTTATTATTGTTCGAATAAAAATTAAATTTGCAAAATAAAAATATTGAGCCGTTTCGGAGATATCGAATTTTCAAAAAAAGAAAAAATATTTTTTTTTTCAAAAATTCAAAAATATTTATTTTAAAGTTTTTAAATGCAATATGTTTTAGACTTTTTAGAAGCTTCTCTATAAAAAATCTCATTAAGATCCGTTATGTGGGTAATGAGAAATTCAAAATTCGAAAAAATGGTTCTATGGTAGGTACAAGCTGTAATATCTTAATTTCAAATTTTTTTTTATTAAATTAAAGATCATAAGAATTAATTGAAAGAGAAAAAATGTTATAAAAATTCTAAGCGCCGTTTTCGAGAAAAATACGTTTTATGAAAACATTTTTTTTGAATTTTTTGGCATTTGTATGGTAGGTACCTTTATTTTTAGGTAAAATCATTTTTTTTTCACATCTTGTAGATTATATTGAGAAACTTTTATTTATCAAATTTAAAAAAAATCGAGCATGGGGTTTTCGAAATAATGAATTTTAAAAAAAAAATTAATTTTTTTTGAAAATTTGAGTACACAATTCTATTTATGTTTTTGGGGAGCTTTAGCAAAAATAAACGATCAAAATCGTCTGTACCGTTTTTGAGAAAATCAAAAAAAAAAAAAAAAATGTTTCCTTGGTGGGTACCATCAATAACTATTTTTCGGAATTTTTTTAACCATTATCTAGCTTTAACTAAATGAAATTGTTTTTTTATTTTTATTTTTAAATTTTGTCGAACAGTTTTTGAGAAAAAAAATATTTATAAAATTCGTATGGCAGGTACCGTTATTTTGTGTCTTAAAAAAAAAGAAAAAAACGTGTGGGGGGGAAAATCAAAAATGATATCTACCAAGTTTAAAGAAAATCGGCCAAGCCGTTTGGCCTGTAGTCGAACAGACAGACAGACATACAGACAGACAGAATTTCGAGACCCACTTTTTTAGTCTTTGCTATCATCGTAATATCAACTTGATCAAAATCCCCAGTTCGATTTTTTTTTCCAGAATGCATAATTTGCCTTATAGTACCTATAAGTCACAAGTTAAAAGAAACATGATCATTGCAAATGAGGTTTAGAGTTACCTCAGCAGAAAACTTTCGCAACTTTCTATGGAAATGCGATAAAATACAATTCAACGGAAGCCTGCAAGGATAACGAAGGAAACACCATAGTTGTCAATTATCGATATTGAACATGGAGAGTGTGGCTTCAGGTTCGGAAGGTAGACTATAAACCAAATATTCAAATTAACGCGAATCCATCTATTCATCGACTTCAATTCTGCATTATGTAGCATTCATTGTTAGGAGCTCTATAATATGGTGATGGCCCAACTCGGGATCCCGAGAAAACTGATCCAAGTATATTGCGTGACATTGGCAAATACTTGGTGCAAATGTTCAGCTATAGGCAACAGCTCAATAGCTCTTCTGGACTTTCCTAAACATTTTTGGAACGAGATGCGCTATTATGTGGCTTCTTCAATCTTGTATTAGAGTAGATGGTGCAGACGCTTACATGATGGGCGCTATCCCTCCAACTGGGGTATGCGGACGATATCGACAACTTCAGCCATTCCCAGTGTTCTGTAATGTAGTTTTTTAACGGCTAATGAAGATCAGGTGAAACTTGTTGGTCTTGAAGTGAATGAGGATAAAAGATCAAGTACATTCTATGAACCAAAAAAAAAAACAACAATTGTCCACTAATAAAATCAAAACGTCAGTATTAAAATCAACAACTTCCAAGTAGTTAAGGAGTCCATCTATCTCGGAGTCAATATTAACTCCATGACCTACACCTTATTCGAGATCTGACGAAGAATAAGTTTACTAAACTGCTGCTGATTCTGTTTGGCAAAACGAATGGCTTCAAAACTCCTCAATTCAATGGTAATGCAAAGTGCACGCTCTGTATACCCCACATACTACGAGTCCTGCATTATGGCGCCGAATGTTAGACTATAAGCAGAGAAGGAGATATGATGCTGGGTTCCTTCGATATATAAATTTTTTGACGGATATTTGATATTATGTGCGAAGAGGGAGGTTTATTTGGGAATCAAGGTTGAACAGCAATTTTCAAGAACACTGTTCTTAAAAATAACGATAATATAATAATATAATAATCAAATGTTCTGTTATAGTTCTATCACCTTTTTTTCAAACTCAGCTCTTTTTTACGTCCTATCCAATATACTCAAGTATGTTCAAGTATGCTCAAGCTTTGGACGAATATAAGCTTTATATAGGACAGGTAGATAACTGCTAGATCAAAGGGGATGAAAAATGTCTTGCATTGTTGAAAGAAATCTAAACATTTAGCAGCGTTCTTGGGGATTACGAATATGTGATCATTCCACAAAATCTAGAAACGACTATGGCAAGCTGAGTGTTGTCGTCAGTAAAACAATTTAATGGATTGGAAGTTTTAGACCAAAGATTATTAAAGAAAGAAGAGAATCGGGGAGCTACATATATGGCACACCAGCAACACAACTTGTATTTAGCAATCCGAAAGGTATAGTGTCTAATCCAACGAAGAAGAGATTCTTCAATACCAAATGAAAACTCTATTAAATGGTTTTGAAATATCAAGTGCAATAATCTTAATTTCTGTAACGCGGTATAAAGATTTGTTCCACTGTTCGGTGAGAAATATCATTAAATCACCAATGGACCTATTACTTCGAAAGCCATACTGCCGGTCATTGAGAAACTTTCGATATTTTTTGCTCAGATCATCTATAAGCGTTTCTATGATCTTGGAATAAAGGGACATTCGATTTAGCTTGTCGGAAAGCTGCCGGTTCACTCACCCTTAATGGATCGGTTTATGAAGCAAGTAAGTAGTACACGTACTCAGTGTATTGAGAGTAGTTTTGTATCCCTATCAAACTGATAAGAAAGTATTATAAGATTGATGTTATAGAATGCTCGATACACCGTCAAAACTCAAAAATAAATTCTTTTTGAGCGAACATTTAGTTGTATTGCTTCAATCTCATTAACATATATAAAAGATCATATGTACTTTTTAATGGTGACAACTCTGGAATACAACAGGACAGCCATTTAGGCCCCTAACTTTTTATTTTATTCATAAATGACTTCCCATCTGTATTGCATTTAAAGTGTATTACTAATTTAAACGATGTTTTACGTAAGTTATTTTAATTACTTGATTAATGGTGTATTATTATCACGTCTTAGCGATGTGTCTGTCCTTATGGTGTGTAATTAAATGCCAAGTTTTAATTTATAGAACACATTAAGTCCATAACTAATAAGGCAAATTCAGTTCTGATCCTTTTGTTACAAAGCAACTTTTCATATAATATTTTTCGACCCATTCTGGTATACACTTATGGATCATGTAAAGTTTTAGCACCAAATTACGCCTGCCATAAGTCCAGGCTAGAACACGTTCAAAAAAGGTGCCTAATGACGGGATAATCCATGATGATGATAAAAATCCAAAAAATTTTTTTTGAAAATTTGACTTCACAATCCTACGAGTATTTAAACTTTTTAGGAGTTTTATCATTAAAAAAGTTCTAACGTTTTTGGGATAATCCGAAAAAGAATATAAAAACGTATGGAGGGGGGGGGGGGGGGTAAATGTTCAAATGATATGTACCGTACCGAGTTTAAAGAGTTGAATAGACAAACAGATTTAACAGACCAACTTATGTTTTTGTTCCTTACCATCATTATGTCAAGTTTCATCAAATCTCTATGATTACAGAAGAGTTAGCTGAAATTAGCGGCATATCCAATAGATACATATGTATGTATATATATATTTTTTTTAATGTCTAATCACACACATATGGTTTCTTGTATGCCAATTTCATTTTGCTCTAGAAAATTTGAAAGAATATCAAGGTAATATAATGCCTCGGGTTTGACCTTTCATTGGAAGGAATTTGAAAAATATTTAATTGTGTTATGTGCAATATCTAATAAATACCGAACATTGAAACGTTGCTTAAATTTAGGGTCTGAAATCAGAAGCCAAGCTTAAAAAACTTTCTTTAGGCTGTTGTAATGGCTTCTTAAAAAAGTTAATTTCTCACTTCATGGTATATTAAATAGGTAGCTGCGTTATTTTTGCTAGACACAACAAAATAGTCCGTTTCCCATTCGTCTTGAAACGATCAATTTTCATCAGATATATTTCCTGGCATTATTTTTAAATAAAAGAAAATACAAATTAACTATTAACAGCAAGCACTAACTGAATTAAAATAAAAAATAAAACTTTTATAAGTTCACAGGTAGCAAGTTGAGTACAACTGAACTAGAACCATATCTACCAAACGTTGTTTTTCTGAAAAACTGCTCCCATGATTAAACTTCTTCAACGTACATAGTTTCAGTTTTAATGGAAAAAATTACCATAGTTTTTATATTACTCCCAAATTCCTCCAAACTATTATGAAACACTGTACTCCGTCAAAATTTTCTAAATTGCTTATAATGTTATATAGGGGTGGTTAAATTTTAAGGGCCCATGTTGACTGTGAACCACACCTAAACGTCAAGTTTTCATTTCATTTGACATTTCTCAATTTTAGACTAACTCAATTTCAACCATGGAGAGATACACAATCGAGCAACGCGTTAAAGTTATTCAGCCTTATTGTGAAAATGGGCGTTCAAACCAAAATGCATATCGTGCACTTCGTGATTTTTTCAATCAATTTAATCGTCCAAATGTGCGTACAATCGGAAAAATCGTGCAAAAATTTGAGCAAACCGGGTCTGTAGGAGATGTGAAAACACCAGTGCGCATGCTCGTACAGCTCATACTGTAGAAAATATTACTACTGTTCGCTATAGTGTGGCTGAAGAGCCGTCCACCTCAACTCGTCGTCGTGCCCAACAATTGCACCTCTCACGCTCGTCGTTGATGAACATTATGCATAAAGACTTGCATTTACACGCTTACAAGGTGCAATTGACTCAAGAACTAAAACCTCTTGACCATTTCAAGTCGTCAATGGTCCGAATGGTGGTAAGAAATGGCAGCAGTGAATGATCAATTTTCCAAGAAAATCATCTTCAGTGATGAGGCACATTTTCACCTCAGTGGATTCGTCAATAAGCAGAATTGCCGCATTTGGGCGAATGATAATCCAAGAGTAATTGTCGAAAAACAAATGCACACACAAAGAGTGACTGTTTGGTTGTAACGGATGATCTTTCTACTTCGCATATGAGCGTTGATCTGCCTTTCCAAAGTCCACTCAGAACCACAGGATTCTCTGAAAGAACGGAGGCATACGAAGTAGATTGTCCAGTCAGCTAAGTACGCGTAGGCATGCTCGCGATGGCCGAAGGCTAACTCGTCGGTGGGGTGGGATCTTGTACCCGCCACTGGACTGCCGTACCTGATATTAACATGCCTAAACAAAATATTTAAATTGGGCTCAATACTTCTTAAACAAAAATCCATACAACAATTCTTATAACAACTTTTATATTGGAAACCTAGATGGTATAGTTTCCAGAGTGTACCCACCCTCCGTTTAGTACTCTCGAGTAATAAACACCTTGGTTGCCGCACCACTCATCCTAGATTCGCGACAACCCCTAATGTACATTTATGCACAGGCCTACTGCCCACACATATTCCCTACGTCGACGCTCTTTGATACTAACACTTTCCCTTAATAAAAACTAAACTTATTCAGTCATGGCGCGAAAGAAATGATTACGAAAAATACGTTTGGGTTTTGAAATTCATATACATGACAATATTTATTCAAAAATAATTAAGAAAAAGAAATTCAATAAAATATTCATATATAATTTTCATGGTGTAAAAGAATTATTCTTTGGTAAGTGATCTGATCAGAGTTGTGCTTTGCAACAAAAGTAAGCTGGAATTTAGAGAAGCTGGTAACAATACACATCATCAAAAAAAAAGTTGGAGCAGAAGAGAGCTTTTAACTCACGCATTCACTATTGCATTCTCTTACTTTCCTTTTGCTGCATAACACTCCTCTCACTTAATTAAAATTAATACTAATAATAATTAATCAGAGTACTCTTACTCGTGGTTTAATTTACTCAAATAAAAGTTAACTAAGCTCGGACTCTTTGGTCCGTATAAAAAAAATCTATATCGATACCTTAATGCACACATGTGCTATGTCCATTTTTGCTGTTTTTGGCAAACTCAAGTTAAAGTTTTGATACGTGCATAACTCTACTAATGGAGCTCATTTAGCATTGATATTTAAATATGTTATGGCCTGTTACCTTTTTAAAATTATAATGACCAAAAATATATAATTCTTCAACAGTTTTCCATTTTATTCAAGATAAAATAAAATATGTAAGGACATAGCACTTTTGTGCTTGATATCAGTTATCAAAAGAGGACATAGAACACAATTTAGTTCTTAAATTATTATGCTGAAGACATTACTTTTTTACCAAAACGTGTTATAATGAAATAAAAACTATGTATATTATTATTATTTTTTATTTAATTAAGCAATTTAATCGCGAAATTTAATTTTAAAGCCAAGTTTGTGGTCTGTATAATTATTTGAAAAAATTATTTAAACACCTTATAGACCGCAAATATCGTCAAATAAAAGCAAAATCAAAATAAAACAAAATTGAAAACAACGACTTTTATTTTTGAAATTTAAACTTTTATTGTTAGTACGAATGCATTTGATGAATTTGGAACCTGGACCAATTGATTCTCATTTATTCAACGTTATGAAGAAGAAGAAGAAATAATAACAACTGTTTTTCATTACTCTTATAACACTCTTTATTTTGTTTTACTTACTTTCTCTAAGTCTAATTTCTTTTTCCTTGTAATCTCTTTGTACTTTTGTTTAATTGTCGCCCGCTGATGATGGTTCCGCAGCCGAGAACCGAAATGCATTCGTACTAACAATAAAAGTTTAAATTTCAAAAATAAAATCCGTTGTTTTCAATTTTGTTTTATTTTGATTTTGCTTTTATTTGACGATATTTGCGGTCTATAAGGTGTTTAAATAATTTTTTCAAATAATATTATTATTATTTAATAAATAAAAATAATTTAATTTAATTTAATAAATTTTATATTTACTTTTAGGAGTAATTTTATCCCAATTTTTATCAGAAGGGTTAATATCTAAAAATTGAAATTTTTCCTCAACATTGCACAGTGGATCGAATGCATACATTTAGACGTGAAAAATTCTAATCTTCTTGGAAAATATCTGTTTCCATCTATAATGTTCATAAATGTATAGAAAAATAATATAATTTTGCAAAAAAATAAGCTGGTAGTCTTTTCGCGACAAAAAAATATTTGAATTTTTTTAGAAATATTTTAATATAAAAAAGAAAGAACCATAAATATGGTTACAATTTAAAGCAAATCAATAAATACGAGTATTTAAATAAAAAAAAATTCTATGTTTGTACTTTAATATTATAGTATAGAAAAGTAAATATAAAATGAAAATAGAGATTTCTTCTAATCTGAGTTCGAAATTTGACTTTTGGAGTCAGAGTCGTTTTCAGACTGTGAATCATTTTGGCTGCATGTCCTAGATGTTTCTGGCAATACAGGTGAGGCGCTTGGTTGTGGCTCAATCAAAAAATGTGTAACTTCGGAAGACAAGGATTTTAATTTTGTTTGTGGGCCCTTTTTTAAAGAATTTATAAATGGGTCTGATGTTATGAGAAGCATATTAAGTAAGTCCCTGTTTGTGCTGACTCTTGATATTTTTCTAGTGTTTGACAGGCGAAAGCGTCTGCATTCTTTATTTCGGGCCTCCTGGGCCTCCTCTGACAATTGACCAATTGGAACAATAAATCTTTTCATTACTTCAATGGAATGGCATAATATTTTATGAACACTTACAGGCATAGAGTACCAGCCTTATAATTGTAAGTAAATTGTTTTAGTTTCTAAAAGATATGTTTCAAAAAGTAAAAAATTGATGCTATGGCCTGAGGATATGCAACTCAATATAACGTAAAACCGATTTATGAGATCTGCATCAATACCAGTTATACGACCACTTATTTGATGGTTTTTGAAAAAACGTCTAGCGGTATTTCCGTCGTTCGTATTGCCAAATCCTGGTTTCGGTCTGTCAACAATCAGCCCCATTTCAGACTTAAAAAGCTCTTGAATATTTTTTTTTCGTGCTTCCACAAGAACTTTTTCATCTTTTTGTCTTATGGCCCACTTCTTAACATCTAGCCTGTAGGATATGTGTAAAAAACATTCGAAAGATTTTATCCATGCATGCAAAGTGGATAGACCGTACTCATAAAATTCTGGTTTTGGTTTGTTGTCAATTACAATTTTGTTCATTTCACCTGGTTTAGCTCCACAGATGTAGCAAGTTTGGCTAGATCTATTTGATGTTAAATAGTTTGCCATTTTACGATCGATCATTGTTAAAACAAACTTGAATTTTACGGTGATGTTTTTTGATGCGACTTTAACTTGAAGATCTTGCAGATTGTCTATTTCATTTCGGATTTTTTTAAGTTCTGTTACACACAATTCTTCAGTTTCTTTTGCGAATACAAATTTAAAAGGTCGGCACAAGCGAGTAGAAGAAGGGTGGGGGTTTTGCCAAATTATTTGATTAAGGTTATCGGCTGTCGTAAGCTGTATGGGAACAAACGACATAACGAATAAAAATTCATCTGTGCTGTTCTGTTTTTGAAAATTTTGCTTATATTGGCTATGCCCTGAACTTCCATCTCCCCCCCATTTAAAGAAGAGATTAAGTACAGCTCCATCGGGAACAGCTTGAGATATATTCTCTTCTGAAACTGCTAGAAGGCGTCGAGTTGTGTGGTTAATTATACCCTTTACATCAATAGCTGCACTTAGTTCGTCCACATGTATTGCTTCTTCAGGAGGAAAACACTCTTTCTTTGCCTTACCCAGGCTATAAATAGATGGGTATAAGTGGTGACCTCTTTCAATGGCTTGCTTTCGCAAAATTTTGTAAGTGTTTCTTGTTAATTTAGTGTCGACATATAATGCAAGAGCTTCGTTTGCACTATATGAGCTTAACGACTTTAAATACTCCTGAGATTTCTGAAATTGCTTTGCTTTTTCTGGATATTCTAGTACAAGTGTTGTTACCTCTTTTATAATATCTGCGCCAATTCGGTTACCGCTCTTTCGAGTGGCCATTTGAGCAGCATAATGCAATTCCATTGGAGACTCATTTTCTACAAGGTGACGCACTTTGGAACGCTTTGAGTACTCTCCGCAGGCCCCAAAACTTTTTTTTGGCCTTCCAGACATTAAATGGCTGGTTGAGTTTTCGTTAGGGTTGTAACTTTCAGTTTCTTTTGTATTTTTTAAGTCTTTAAAAATTTCGAACTCCTCTAGCCAATTTTTATATGTTAGAGTAAACCGTTCCCTGCGATTTCCAGCTGACTTCCATTTTAAATCAAAATTGGCTGATTTTGAACTGATGATTCTCTTAAGTTTAGCAGTATTTAAATAGTTTCTTGGTTCTGATGAATTAAACTTGTTCGAAATATATTCTAGAAATTTTTTTGTCCGAGTCGATTTGGAATTCGAGCACCAAACTTCAAAAAATTCCTTCCTTGGGACGCAGAAATCTTTTCCTAAAAAGTGCAAAAAAAAGGGGTTTGCAAATCTTTGCAAAGTTTTTTACATATATTTCCAGAAAGTAGACGTTCACAGCTATCCAAAACACATAATTTAGTTGTTAAGCAACCCTAGGCACATATTTAGATTTTTCAAAGCAAACATGGTAGACACAAATGTTGTTTGTTCTTTGAATAACACAATTTTTGTATTCAACAAACAAACATTAAGACAATTTCAACACAGAATTATAAAAGTAAATACCTTCACAAACATCTGCCATTTTTTTTTTTAATTTCACTTAAAATTGTAATTCTTACAATAATTTTCCTAAAATACTTAAACGCACAAGATCAAAAAACGACTTTTCAGTTTCGAGTTTAGAGGTCAGTTATTCCATGATAAACTGGCTTAAACAAGAAAAAAAAAAGTGTTTTCAGACTTAACAGTTATCCGTTATAGATAAGAAATAGATTTTTTTGCAATTTTAGTCATTGACTTTTTCACGTCTAATTATATGGAGTCGATCCACTGTGCATTGTTAGGTTTCTTTTGACGATGCAACAAGTATTTCACCTCTTTTGATTTGGCTTTATAAAACCTATATTCGCCCAAAGCTTGGGTATAATTTCCATATTTGGGCAGGTGCACCAATAACCCACAATCCAATAAAAGCTTGAAAATTAAAGGTTTTAGAAGTATAACAGAAACATTTGAATCGCTCGAGCACAGGCGCAATGTTTCCTGTCTTTCACTATTTTACCGTTACTTTTAAAAACATTGTGCTAGTGAAAAAGCTTATTTTGCTTCCTCCCCCCAAAAAATTTAACCGTAATACTCGGGCTTCCCAGGGAATGTCCATCAGTTTGTACTTGGGCCCAAATTCAGACGTATTGTTAAATTCAGCACTAAACGAATGTGGAATGCTTTACCCGGTCCAATATTTCCTTCCCATTGCAATATTCAGACATTTAAGACCAATGTGTATGTGCATCGGTATCTCCTTTTAAATCCTCTTCAACTTTCCTAAAGGCTCATATAGTCCAGTCAAAGCGTCATTTGACCTTGCGCGCAGAGGCATGGTCAATTTTTTTTTCATGGATCGATAGGTGCTTATGAGAAAAGCTTAAAACCAAATTTGCACCACATGACAACTTTTTTTACCAAAGTTATTGGTAAAAATGTATTTTGTGTCATTTTTTGGTCATTTGCGAATATCTCGGCTCCACTATCTCGTACAAACAAACATTAAACATGTATTTATTCCTAATGACATTATCTATTATGTCCTAAAAAAAACATTTGTTTAAACAAATGAAAAAAAAAGTTATAGTAAGTTAAACAAATTTTTTGTTGTTTAAAAATCACTTTTTCGTGATTATTAAGAAAAAAGCTCATTTAACGATGAAATTTTTATATTTTATTATTAAAGTTCTTGTAATTCCCTACAATTTAAAAAAAAAATCAACACTCTACGAGGAACGAAAGCCGAGTAATAAATTATTGAACATTGGTAAGTCAGCGCACCCACGCATTTTATGATTTTATGTTTTAATTAATATCTCAGTCCCAGTATGTCGCAAAGTGAAAATAAAAAACTGTATTGCTAATAACAATATTTTCTATCAACTTGCATTTAATTTAATATGTTTGAGTAAAAATATAAAAAGTTACCGTTGGTTTCAACGTTTTTTTTTCTTGTTTTTAATACCTTTTTTTCATAGTTATTGAGAAAAAAACTGTATTTCACGGTAAATACTTTTCAGTTTTGGATTTTTGTTTTATAGTCCTGCTAATTTTCTTCAAATTAAAAAAAAAATTAGTCCATTACGACAAACGGGAGCCAAGATATTCATGATTTAAAAACTTAGGAAATCTTACAATTTAGTATTTTAACCTTGTAGCTTGTAATTTTGGTGTCGCCAGCAACAAGAAGCAACAAATATGTGTAAGTATGTGTGGAGTGTTTGAAGGATACCAATATATGTCTTGTTGCTGGCGACACCAAAATTACAAGCTACAAGGTTAAAATACTAAATTGTAAGATTTCCTAAGTTTTTAAATCATGAATATCTTGGCTCCCGTTTGTCGTAATGGACTAATTTTTTTTTTAATTTGAAGAAAATTAGCAGGACTATAAAACAAAAATCCAAACTGAAAAGTATTTACCGTGAAATACAGTTTTTTTCTCAATAACTATGAAAAAAAGGTATTAAAAACAAGAAAAAAAAACGTTGAAACCAACGGTAACTTTTTATATTTTTGCTCAAACATATTAAATTAAATGCAAGTTGATAGAAAATATTATTATTAGCAATACAGTTTTTTATATTCACTTTGCGACATACTGGGACTGAGATATTAATTAAAACATAAAATCATAAAATGCGTGGGTGCGCTGACTTACCAATGTTCAATAATTTATTACTCGGCTTTCGTTCCTCGTAGAGTGTTGAATTTTTTTTAAATTGTAGGGAATTACAAGAACTTTAATAATAAAATATAAAAATTTCATCGTTAAATGAGCTTTTTTCTTAATAATCACGAAAAAGTGATTTTTAAACAACAAAAAATTTGTTTAACTTACAATAACTTTTTTTTCCATTTGTTTAAACAAATGGTTTTTTTACAACATAATAGATAATGTTATTAGGAATAAATACATGTTTAATGTTTGTTTGTACGAGATAGTGGAGCCGAGATATTCGCAAATGACCAAAAAATGACACAAAATACATTTTTACCAATAACTTTGGTAAAAAAAGTTGTCATGTGGTGCAAATTTGGTTTTAAGCTTTTCTCATAAGCATCTATCGATCCATGAAAAAAAAATTGACCATGCCTCTGCGCGCAAGGTCAGACCCTTTTTCATGACGCTTTGACTGGACTAATACTGTTCTCAAATATATTAAAGGTACTCGTAGTCAAAATCCCCCTAGTACATGCATAATTTATTCTTCCTCCAGTTGTTGACTTGTTCTTATTCGTCACTTTAATGTTATTTAAAGATCAAGCACCAATAAATTAATTGTACGTTAGATGACTAACAGTGTATTGAAATGGTCTTTTCCTGCTCATTTCGATTAACAATTTGTACTCCATAGGGGAGTTCAACTGTTTTGACTTCCGAGCTCTTTCTATTATTGCATGAATATGAATTCTGTCCGCTTAGAGATGACTATGTTCACTTTCCATGAATTTTCAATCAAGATTTTGCAGACTAACTGCGCTATTCACAGCATAAAACATTGTACCGAGGACATTTTGATTTCGGTTCTGTCCGCCACAAGTATCAGCATACAAATAGGTGCTCATTATACAATTTAAAGTTAAATTTTAAGATATGAATTCTTTTACGAAAGAAGTTTGGAGCTCAACAAAAGTATTCAATCGATTACTGTCATACATCGCCTTTTCCGATTCCAAAAATAAAGTGCACAAAAGTGCTATGTCCAGACGTAGCCCATAATACAAAGATATAATGCGGACATAGCACAAAATGTTGGACAAAGAACAATTATGCTTTTCCGATAATTCAATAGTGGACATAGAACATTCGTCTTTTTTGCAAATTTAAGCAATTTTAGAGTTTAATTGGACATAGAACTTGAGTGAATATGAAAGTACTGCTTCTCACCTTTCCATTGGTACCAATATCTCAAAACAGCAAAAAATGGATTTTGAGTTGTATAGCAAGTATATTATTTTTTTTACAAGAAAAAATTAATTTCCCATAAAGACTTACCGATTCCTTTATAAAAAGAACTAGGTATAAGGAATTGTCGAATTCTATTTCACCGAACTTTTCGTTAGAACTGAAGACTAGATAATGTTCTTGGTCGGAAGATGAAATCAAAAGAAATTGGTTGGGCGTGTAGCAAAGTTTGGTAAGTTTCATCTAGCCATCCGACGTGAGATTAGAAGTCGTCATTCGTCAAAGTATATGCATGAAAAAGAAGTTGTCGAGTATCGAATTTACGATATTGGCAATGCAGGGAGGTCGTCGAATTTACACCTTGACACATTAGATTTAAGTTTACATGGGTGATCGTATGCACGTACATGGTGCATCATAGGGCCGTATTTTTTCCAAAATGAGGCCGGTCAGGCAGTTACTGTGAATGGTGCTTGCTATCGTGAGATGATAACGAACTTTTTATTGCCCGAATTGGAAGATATGGATGTGGACGATATGTGGTTTCAACAGGACGGTGTCACTTGCCACACAGCTAACGAAACAATGGCTCTTTTGCGCGACAAATTCAATGGCCCTGTTATCTCACGTGGTGGCGATGTCAATTGGCCGCCAAGATCATGTGATTTGACACCGTTGGAGTTTTTTTCTTTGGGGTTATTTGAAAGAAAAGGTGTACGTCGATAAGCCAGCAACAATTCAAGAGCTAAAGATAATTCGGCATATTAACGGCATAGAACCTCAATTATGCCTCAGCGTCATCGAAAATTTGGATCATCAGATGCGGAGGTGTGCCGCCGAGGTCGCGGCGGCCGATATTTTGTTCCATACATACTCGTAATTGAATCATACCAATATTATCATAATAAAAAGAAATGACAATAATTTCCTAAATAGTTTGTGTTTTATTCAAATTCAACATCGGCCCTTAAAATTTAACCACCCCTTATAAGCTTAATGTATACCTATTCATGTTTAAATTTGCAACCGGTAAATCATTAGTTAATGCGTCGTAATTGCAAAGTTAAAAAAAAAAACTTCAGTTGTAAGCTTGGAATGATATAAAACATTATTGTTTTCTCTTAATTTTCTTTGTAATTAATAAAATACAGGGTGTTCCACAGTCACCGCCGCAGACATGAACTATGGATTCTTGATGTAATTTTTAGCTCGTTTTTTACTTATAACGGATCTTATGATATTTGGTCTCTATTTTTTAACAAGCCTTAACTTTGCCAATTAAAGGAGACGGAAATTAATTGTTTCCGTCATCAGGAATCACACTAGAACAGGAAAAACCACAAGAGCTCTTATCATAAGCAAGACACTTTCAAGCAAATGGAAATTACATCGTTATGGTTAGACCCATCATTACTTAATATGTATATGAAATTGAACGAGTTACAACCAACCAATTGAACTGCAAAATTTCCTTGCCGAGCGGTCAGTCCACAAACATTTTACAGGGGTAAGTAAAAGCCTATTCCATTAGTGCTTGTGTGATTAAATATGTCGCACTTCATTGGGTACTTGGCCAAATAAGTTTACATTGAAATGGAGAGGAAGTCTCTTGGTCGAAAATGGTCTCACCTGACACCTACACAGTTAATGGGGTCTGAGTTCTTTTGCGGAATAGGAGAAAAATTTATTAAAAACAAAATCAAAACAGAAGAGGAAGCTAAAATATCAAACATGTTCATATGTGCTCCTTAAGTGAAGAAAGGTCGAACTACTTCTTTGGGATTTACAACCAAGAATGTTTAACATCCTATATCAGCTTAAGCAGGAAAGACTTCAAAATAATAATGGCTCTTCTCACAGGTCGGGACGTCAGGTGCAACATGCAGAGTATGTTATGTTCATAAGAAAACACCGGACCCCATATAATGAATATTTGATGTCTTTATGGACGTTAGACATCGAAAAGTACTCCAAAGACTGAATTTCTCAAAGAACACAAAAATTCTGGAAGAGCTGCTGGATGAGCAATCGAATTAAGTTCAGTATGGGGGAGTAATAGTCGCAGATCTTCTGCTGGTCACACTGAACTTTTATCCAAATATTAAGTAAGTTGTTTTTATATCGGCGCCTGCTTTCTGAATATACGGATTCCCCATCATTCTTTATTTTACCACCATACACTTTGTATGAAGGTTTTCAGAACACACATTTGATTTGATTTTCCCTGCGAATGATTCTATTATGTTCTATCGTTCATGACACGATTTCTCAGTTAAAAGTTAATTACCACACCTCTCAAATCAAAATATCTTTTCTTCGAAATTCAATATCTCAATCACAAGCAAAACAATCAAACACCTATTAGATGACAAAGTGACAAATAACTTAAACAAGGGCACACTGCCATGCCCTTAAACGTAATATTCAACAATTAAGACAAGAATTCATTTCATTATCATGGCGGGTCAATTAATAAAGGAATTCTGAAGCATGGAATTCACAAATTCATCCTACCCTCTCCCTAATGAACAAGAACATGTTGTAACTTTGAGAATACCGAGAACTGGGGTTTTGGTCTTCCGGCGCAATACCCACGTAA
Source organism: Chrysotoxum bicinctum (assembly GCA_911387755.1). Classification (NCBI taxonomy): domain Eukaryota; kingdom Metazoa; phylum Arthropoda; class Insecta; order Diptera; family Syrphidae; genus Chrysotoxum; species Chrysotoxum bicinctum. Next base: position 78,691,187 of record OU426988.1, on the reverse strand, counting down.
AGGAACACCAAATCGGAATCTAAAAAGGAAGCAGTAGGGCAGACAGACAATAAAAGCCGGAATTTGTCAACAAGTATACGGTCATAACATTGACAGGATAATTACCCTAAAAAAGGACATGGTGAAAGGATATATGGAAGGGTGATATGGCGACGGAGGTGATTGTATCAAGTCACATAAAACTCATGTGTCGAAATTGAGACATCCGGATAGAATGGGAGATGGAAGTTACACAAATGACTTTATTAAATATGTAATTTAAAAAAGGACACACACGTGGATCTTGGGCTGGCCAGCCATGTGGGAACTTGTTAAAATAATTCTTTGTAATTGTTTTGTCCTTTTGTCGTGTGTTTCAAAGTGAAAATAATGCGTGATTCGAAATTGTTAGTAAACGAGAATTATTATTATTTTTCTTTCAGGTTGTATTCTTTGGTATATGGATGATAAAATAATGACAGGACAGGTATATACTTAGATGTTTAAAGAAAGTTAAGTCAACTGTTGTTGTTTTAACAATGTGGTCTGCTGACCACTGTTTTCTATAATGTGAGTTGTGTTCAAAGAGGTGAGCAGAAGAAGAAAGACGAAATTCGATAAGTGAACTGATTTGGAAAAGTATCAGTTCATACACTATGATACCGCATAAGTCTGAAATTTGCCAAATAACTTGGAAGTAGTCAATTGATTGAGAAACATATAACTTCATAAAGTCTATTTATTGAAGTGTTTAGGTTTATAATACTCATTTCAATATGAATATCGCTTATATTGTCTTTCGTATTTATGTTTTGAAATTATGTTACAAGTTATATACATAGTATTATCATGGAGCGTGGTTTTGTTATGCCAACGCTATCCTGGTGGTGGCGCTGAAATTAGCGCACGATTTTACAGTGGAAAGTAGGAACAGGTAGTAAAAAAGAGAATATTTTATTATTAAATTGAGCAGAGACAAATCTTGCATATAAGTTTTATATACAAACTATAGTCTGTGGTACCTAGTTATATCCAGCCAGACAAGTTATTCAGTTCTAATATTTTCTTTATTATTTATTTTATTTCAATAATTGTTAATATATTTACGTTTGATTGACTATTGTTTTTCCTAGTAGTACATCTTGACTTAATGGTTAGTGCGATGAAGAATCAAAAAGAAGAAGGCTGATCAGTCTCCATCCATTGATTCCACTTAAAGAAAAAATTCTTCAATAGTATCTTTTGAGATTTTAAACATTTTCAATTATGTTAAGGTCCAAGTGAGTATGGAGGCCATACCAAGACCTCTACATTTTGGTTCTCAATCCATTGTTTGACCTCGCTGTATGGATAGGGGCATTATGATGCTGGAATGACAATGGTATTGGTCGTAAAAGGTCAGAGATTTGTGGAAAGGCCTTTTCCAGCACACCTTTGTACACATTGGCATTCATTCGCGATGTAAGAAATTTCAGCTCAAAGGTTCCATAATATGAAATTGTTCCCCACACCATGACACTGCCTTCACAGCTATGCAGACGGCTTATATAATGTTCTTCTTTACGAAGGTCATGAAAGTAATAGTTGTAGTTATTTGGGCCCTCTAAGTTGTATTTTTTTTATCTGAAAATAAAACTCGGCTCCACTCTGATTTCTACGACATGTATTTTTTGCAAAATTGGAGACGATTTTCTTTTAGTCTTTCGTTCAAATGTGTTTTTTTCGGTATTTTTTTCCTTTTTAAATGTTTAGTATTCTTAATACCGCATTTCACCGTCGAACAGTGGGGACATTTCTATGGGAGAGCGGAAAAAAGTTCATAAAAACTGAACCACTTAAGCAATTTAAATGAAATTTTCAGAAATGAAAGAAGTTTTGGAAAGAAAGCTCCACAAAAAATTTCCACCCACTGCCACGCCCACTAACAAAAAAAACCTCAAAATTGTTAAAAATCCAGGTTTTGTTACAAGTAAAGGTTAAAGATGGTGCTTTTTTTGAAGTAAGTTGGCCATTCAAACTACCCACACCCTCTTTTTGGCGTTTTTTACTGTTCTTTTTACTTTTTTATAGTAGGTATACTTGTTTTGTGTTAAGTCGGTCTTTTTTAGTGCCGTAAAATCGGAACCACCCAACTGATTTAAATAAAGTTTTCAAATTTTATAAAGGTTAGTTTAATAAATGAAAACAAAATGTTTCCATCCAATGACACGCCCATACAAAATTTTATCTGAATTCCAAGTTATAACATTAAATTTTTGTTTATTTGAAAAATATATTTTCGCAAAAAAAAAATCAAATAAAATAATTGAATCATGGAATTATTATGTATGTGTCGGCTTAGACGTTATTTTTTTTTGAGAAAGATAATGGAAAGAAGCGATTTTATTCTTATTTTCAGATAAAAATTATGAAAATTCGGGTTTTCATATTTATTATAGTCAAATTGAGTGTATTGACATTTTTCTCAATTATGAAAAAGAGGTTTTTGGTAAGAAGTAGTACGTTACGAAATAGAACCACGTGTATATAAAAAAAAAAGAAAACAAAGAGTTAAATTTATATTATTATTAATATTAATTCTAAGTCATTAAGAAATATAATTAGTTCACCCATTTTACACCTAATTCTTACTGATGTAAAATTTAACTGTTTTTTTTTTTTTAAATAAAAAAATCACTAATTTCTAATCACTAATCACTGTGCGGATTCGCAGGTATTTGCAGCTAAATTTTATTTGAATGTAAACTTGGACATAACTACATCGAGAAAATAGCTATCTCAGACCAGAGGAAAGTGGAGCTTTTTTTAAATGACTACAACTTTCCATTAATGTGGACTGAGTCTTATATTGTGCTACCGTAATTCACTAAAAATGTTTTTGTTGAATTTGACCGCTGTATTGTATTATTAGGCATTCTAAATAAGCAAACAAAAAACAATCCCATTTTTAGTTCATCCCAAATAGTCGTAACACCCTATGAAAGTTAAATCAAATTCCCACACTACTTCAAATATTTTGACTTTGACCGTCTATTTCGGTGTAAAGAATTCAGTTTTGGCCCAAATCCTTAGTGTACCCAGATTCTCTGGCTAATTTACTGTGAGAAACATGAATCAGCTAATCGAAATCAACACTTTTGGAAAATCGAGTTTTTTCCTCATTGGCCACGTGCCACGTTTATGTGAGTCATTGTTGTGCTGCTTAAAACCAACAGATGTCTGAAGCTATATTTGATTGAAATTCTAAAATCGATTTTCATTGCGGCCAGATTGTGCCCATTTTTCTTTGAACCTCGACGAAAATTGTGAGATTGCATGGTTTAGCTCATTTTTCTTTTTTGCGGGACAGCGGGTGCGTTCCTGAAATTGTAATTTTAAGTAAGACAATTTTTCCTCCAACAATGCCTTTCCAGACTCTTTCATGATTCGACGACGCCATCCAGTTGCGCACCCCAAGGCTTCGGGCGTCCTGGTCTACGCCATCTCTCCAGCGCAAGCATAGTCTACCACGCTGTCGTCTACCATAGAATGTACCACAAAGAACTTTCTGAGCAGGTTCCTCTTCGCTCATGCGAGCTAGGTGCCCTGCCCACCGGAGTCTACCGAGCTTAATTTTTGTCACGATATCTGCTTCTAGGTAGATTGCGTACAATTCATGATTGTACCGTCTCCGGAATCGTCCTTCCTCACATATGGGGCCAACAATTCTCCTTAAGACTTTTCTCTCGAACGCAGCTAAGAGGTCGGAGTGCCTTTTGCTAAGCACCCAAGTCTCGGATCCATATGTGAGTACTGGCAGGACCATGGTCCTGTACAGCAGCAGTTTTGAAGTTATGGTGAGATTTCTGGATTTGAAGAGCTTTGACAGACTATAGTAGGCTCTGTTGGATTTGAGAAGCCGACCGCGTATTTTGTTATCGGCTGCTACTATTGACCCAAGGTATTTAAAGGATTGCACCACTTCAAATTCGTGCTCCGCTACCTTGATTGTTTGACCAACTGTTCCTCTCGCATTCGACGCCACCATGTACTTTGTTTTACCTTCACTAATGTGCAGCCCCATATTTTGTGCCGCCTGCTCGATCTGAATGAAGGAATCGTGTACAGCTTGTTCGGTTCTTCCGATGATGTCAATGTCGTCTGCGTAAGCTAGTAACTGGCTGGACCTGTTGACGATGATCCCTCTTGTTGCCGTGCCAGAGTCACGGATTGCTTTCTTCAACGCCAGGTTGAAGAGGAGGCAGGCCAAACCGTCCCCTTGTCGGAGTCCATTAAAGATTTTGATTGGTCTGGATAGCAATCCGGCTATTTTTACTTGGCTTGTTACGTTGGTCATGGTCAACCTACATAGTCGTGTCAATTTATTTGGGATGCCGAATTCTCTCATGGCTTTGTAAAGTTCTACCCTGGCTATGCTATCATAGGCGGCCTTAAAGTCTATAAACAGATGGTATGTTGGGATGTTAAATTCTAGACATTTTTCCATCGCCTGCCTAAGGGTAAAGATTTGATCAGTTGTTGATTTGCCTGGAATGAAACCACACTGATATTGTCCGATGACGGTTTTAGCGTATGGGGTTATCCGGTCTTGTAGGATAGAGGAGAGTATCTTATAGGCGGTACTCAACAACTTGATACCTCTATAATTGCTGCACGTTGTGACATCTCCCTTCTTATGTATGGGGCATATTAAACCTTTCCGCCAGTCTTCTGGCATTTCTTCCTGCTCCCATACGTGCACTATAATATCATGAATTGCTTGACGTAAGGCTGGCCCGCCGTGATGAAATAATTCGGCTGGTATGCCATCGGCTCCAGGGGATTTGTTCTGTTTAAGCCGGCCTATAGCCTTCTCAACCTCTTCTATGCTTGGTGGCGGCAACATAGGGTATTCTTCTTGAAGTAGTGGAGCCTCCACTTCTGCAGTGAGCTGACCATTTAGCAATTCATTGAAGTACACTTCCCATCGCTCCAGTATGCTTTCAGGATCGGTGATCAGATTTCCCTCTCCGTCCTTGCAGTATGTGCAGCGTGGTGTGTACTGCGTCATGTTTCGGACGGATTGGTAGAACTTCCGCGCCTGGTGCGGACCTCGCTCTCGGCTGTTTTCTATTTCACAGATTAGGTTCTTCTCCCAGGCTGATTTCTTTTGTCTGTGAAGCCGTTTTTCTGTTCTTCTGAGCTCTTTATATTCCTCTTCGCGTGCCCGCGTTCTATGAGATTGTTGCATTGCTCGGTACGCAACATTCTTACGTTCAGTCGCTAGCTTGCATTCATCATCAAACCAGTCGTTCCGATTTTTACGGGTGCTGCCTAAGATGGAGTTGGCAGTACTAATGACAGTATTTTTAAGACGTGTCCACTTTTCATTTACGCCCAGCATACTGGCTCCAGGACTTACTCTCCCTAAGTCAGGTGTTTCTAGGGCGAGTCCTAACGCATTACCAAAGGTGTTACTGGTGTTTTCATTGCGCAGGGCAGCCGTGTTGATTCGAACCTGATCGGCGGATGCAATGCGTCTTCGCAAGGCAATCCGCCCTCGGAAAACCATACCAACAAGATAGTGATCCGAGTCAATATTGGCACCTCGGTACGTTCGTACCGTCATCAAGTTCGAGTAGTGGCGACGGTCTATCAACACGTGGTCTATTTGGTTACGAGTGACTCCATCAGGAGATACCCAGGTGGCTTTGTAGATATCTTTACGCGGGAACCTGGTACTCGCAACGACCATGTTTTTCGATGCTGCCAATTTAAGACTCGAAGTCCATTGTCATTAGTGTTCTCATGCAAACTATGGGTGCCTGCGTAATGCCTGAATACCGGCTCCCGACCTATTTTTGCGTTCAAATCCCCAAGGATGATTGTGACATCATACCTTGGACAGGCATTGAGGGCCCTCTCGACTTGTTCGTAGTAAGTCTCTTTTTCTTCGTCTGAGGACTCCTCCGTAGGTCCGTGAACGTTAATGAGGCTGATGTTCGTAAATTTGCCTCGCACGCGAAGGGTGCATAGCCTTTCGCTTAAAGCGTTAAAGCCGATGATGGTAGACTTCATTTTTTCGCTGACTAGGAAGCCTACCCAGAGCACATGGTGTGTTGTATGACAGCTGTAATATACATACGTCATATTCTTTCTTCTGTAAAACACCATTCCCTGTCCATCTGATTTCTTGAAGAGCTGTTATGTCAGCTTTATATTTTGACAGGGCATCGGCTAGCTGCTGAGCAGCTCGAGCTCTATAGAGCGATCGTACGTTCCATAAGAAAATTCGTAAATCGTTTTTCCTTTTTCTTTGCGTGGGTTGTCGTCGTGAGATCAGTCCGTTTCCGAGGCTTGTTGTCGGTCTCGTAATTCTTTTAGTTTTACGGGACAGGGAATTAACCTGTCGCCAACCTGAGGAACCAGCCTGATCATATTAGCCAAACCTTTTTTAAAAGGCTTGTTTCTAGCGGCCGCCACGGGGAGGCTATGATCACACTTCCACCAGTCCCGAATAGTTACGGCACGTGCATGTTTTCGTATGCTACATGTTGTTCCCCCTATTCGTCTGATGGCTGACCGCCAATTTCTTATTAAAGTATTAAATAACACACCTGACGCTGTCGATTTCATGTTCAAACTTAATTTTACCTTTATTTTTTATAAAGTGACAGCTATTTAAAAGCCAACACTTTTTGTGAACCTTGAAAATCACATTTTGAAGAAAACTAAAGTGGTTACTTCAAGTGCTCGCTTTGGAGTGGGAAATCATGTAACAGTATAAAATTAGCGCGGTTTAGATGCATTGGAATATTTTATAATAGAATAGCAACAGATAAAACTCATATCTTTCGTTTTATTTTTTGAATTAATTCCGACTCTGCCATATAGGTCGCCCCACTGTGCGTCGCCAAACCACACTTAAAACCAGTTTTGAGTATAATTTTTGACGCGGAATCATGCGAATTAGAAGCAGCTGTTATGATTGCGGGTCTATTGGTCATTGATTTGGCCTTATAAGTTCCACCTTTCATATTTTTCCCGTAGTTTTCGATTTTCCGCAAATATTTACCCATTAAATTTTGGCTTCTTTCAATTTTTTTTTTCGATTTTTCTTTGGCTTAGCCCTAATTCACGAAATGCTTTTATTTTGCCTTTTTCTTCGCGTTTAAAAATTTTCCGCGACCCATTTTCCTTATTAAATGGTTTAAGACAATTCGATTTACCAAAAAACTTAACTTTCAGTACACATCATCACCCGCGCACATCAATTAAGAATGTTTTTTTTTGCTTTCGAACCTATTCAGATGAGCCAAAAAAAAAAATGTTAGTTTTTCTTAATGAAATAAGTTTTGATAGCGTGTGAAAATAACGGTAAGATTAAAGAGAAATTTTTTTCTCCCAAACTAAGAGCAAAATAATGCTCTTTCATTACATACATAACACAGACCAGGGTTCGGACTTTACTTCGATCGAAGTAGATCTACTTCGATTTTGAGAAAAAAATTTAATCTACTTCCCTACTTCTATTTTTTATGATCTACTTCTCTTTGAAATTCTTAACCAACATATTTAAAGACAGTGCTAATCACTCTGTATTACATACAAAACAAGTTTAGGAATCGTTTAAAGATATTTATGAGCCACCTTTTGAATTGATAGAATTCATACAAAAATACAAGTTCCTTGATGATTACTTTAAAATAGTTATATTTAATTACAATTTTTTTACAAGTCTGAAATTAGAATTTACTTACATATGTATGTATGCTATGTTTATATAATTTAATTTCCTAAAACTACTTCGAAAATTTTGAATCTACTTCAGTTTTTTTCCGTATTCACTTCGAAAATTTGAAAACTAAGTCCGAACCCTGACACAGACACAGAGTGCTAATCCCTCGTCCCATCCTTTCCCTTTCTCAACCAACAGTTAATCTAGCTTGATCATCGTATACACCGTGTGGGTAATCTCACATAGAGTGTACGATGAATCAAGTATAGATAACAACAAATGGATATTTGATAATTGTTAATCTCTTTATTCCAGGAGCGGATTTGATGCATGTTGCCATTTAGGCATAACACTAATGGCAATGTGTATTGAATATTGCAATTGGTACTGAGATTTTTTAATTATTAAATTAGACTACTTGTTTGTTTTAGTTTTTTCGTTTTCTGAAAATTTTCAATGGTAAGTGATTTTAGGGTTGATTTTAGCAATATTCGCGGCTTGCGAAGGAATTTCTGTGCCACGTACATCCATACTGTAAACAACAGGCCAGCTGTTTTGGCGCTAAGTGAAACTCAGGTGGGTGAAAACACCGATGATTCGGAATTTTCTCTACATGGGTATAGCTTAGTGCCATTATTCTTCCCACATCACGGCCTCGCGATTTATATAAGAAATGATGTTGCGTACCAACTTCAACCCCAATTCGGTAAATGTTCAAATACGAACTTCAATTTTATATGGTTAAAATTCACGGTACATAATCACATCATTCATACCTGTTTCATTTATCGAAGTCCAAACCTGGACAGAAATTCAACTTTTAACGAATTTGATGCTCTGTCCGATTCCATCCAAAGAATTGTTTCCCATTATCCTCACACTGAAATCGTCATTGCGGGCGATTTCAATGTACACAATTCTAGTTGGCTTCGCTTTTCTGGTCAGACAACACCCGAAGGAAGGTATGTTGAGGTCTTTGCTGAGTTAAACCACTTGACTCAGCTTGTTAACGAGCCAACTCGAATTCCTGACGTTGCAGGTCAAACCGCCAATACACTAGACTTGTTCCTTACCTCTGATCCTGATAAATACACCATCAGTGTATTATCGCCTCTAGGCACATCAGACCACTGTGTCATATCTGCGAATTTCTCGTGTCTGAAAACCTCAGTTAAAGAAAAAAACCCCAAGAGAACCGTTTGGCAATACGAGAAAGCCAACTGGGACGGTCTCAATGATTTCTTCAAAAACTTTAACTGGTCATTATGCTTCCTCGATAGTGACGTGAACTCCAGTGCAGATATGATTACAAATTTAATTCTCATCTGAATGAGAGATTATATCCCGCATAGGGAAAAATCTATCAAACCGAAAGAGAACTCATGGTTTGATTCGAGCTGTAAAGAGGTTATCAGGGTCAGAGAAGTAAGTTTCCGATGTTATAAAGCCAACCCTACTGAGGAAAACCGGAATAAGTTCAAACAAGCTAGAAAGACTTGCAATGATCATATTCGAAAGACCAAGTTCTTACATGACCAACAAATTAGGCAGAAAATACTACAATGTCCCAAGGGTAGTAAAAATTTCTGGTCATTTGTAAAAAATATCCGAAATACTACTTCGTCATCGGTCCCAACGCTCGTCATCAATGACACTCCCTACGTCAGCTCTATTGATAAAGCCAATTTGCTTGCAGCACACTTTGCTGCTAATTCGACGCTGCCAGAGAGTGTTATGACTCCTCCTGTACTTGAGAACACAAATTTTTCCATGGGACGAATCTTCTTTCGTACTCGTACAGTTGCAAGAGTCCTGAAAGATCTTGACATACACAAATCCGCTGGCCCGGATAGTATCCCTCCCATTGTTCTGAAGAGGTGTTCTTCAACGCTGGCAAAACCACTGCGTAAGCTTTTCTATCTATCCTATTCCTCTGGACTCTTTCCGAGTAGATGGAAAACAGCATTTGTCCAGCCTGTCCCTAAAAAAGGTGAATCTTCTTCCCCCTCAAATTATCGTCCAATTGCACTTACGTCCCTTCTTTCCAAGGTCATGGAAACACTGATAAATAATCAGCTCAAGAAATATCTTGAAGAACGAAAGCTTCTTAATGACCGGCAGTATGGCTTTCGTAGCAATAGGTCCACTGGTGATCTGATGGTATATCTCACCGAACAGTGGCACAAATCTTTACATCGTTTCGGAGAAAGTAAGATTATTGCACTTGATATTTCAAAAGCATTTGATAGAGTTTGGCATCAAGCTCTCTTATCGAAAATGCGTGCATTTGGTATTGATGAATCTCTTCTTCGTTGGATTAGAAATTACCTTTCAGGCCGCTCAATACAAGTCGTATTGGATGGTCTCAAGTCCAAAACTCATAAAACAAATGCTGGTGTACCCCAGGGCTCCGTTTTGTCTCCGACTCTCTTCCTCATGTTTATCAACGATCTCTTATCTGAAACTTCTAATCCACTAAATTGTTTTGCTGACGATAGTACCCTCAGCTTTTCATATTCGTTCGAAGATTCACTTCCTTGTTCTTCGGAAGTGGAACTTGAACGGCAGCGTATGATAAGCTCATTAAATTCTGATCTTGACAGCATTGTCCATTGGGGAATAAAAAACCGTGTAGAATTTAATGCTTCAAAAACCCAATGCTGTTTTCTATCGTTAAAGCGAAATCCTCCCCTTTTGCCGCTATCCATGAGCGGCACTTGCATTGAGGAAACTGAACAACTCTCTGTGCTCGGTATGTGCATCACAGACCACCTTGTGTGGAATGACCACATATTCGACGTTGCCAAAAACGCTGCCAAGTGTTTAGGTTTCCTTCGACGTTGCAAGAAATTTTTTACCCCTTCTGATCTGGCTGTAATCTATAAGGCTTATATTCGTCCAAAGCTCGAGTACAATTCCCATATTTGGGCAGGTGCTCCAATAACACACTTGAGTCTCTTGGATAGAATCCAAAAAAGAGCTTTAAAATTGATAGGTGATAGAAGTATAACAGAAACATTTGAATCTCTCGAGCACCGTCGCAATGTTTCTTGTCTTTCATTATTTTACCGTTACTTCTATAATCAGTGTTCCAGCGAAATAGCCAGTTGCATTCCTCCCCTTAAACAATTTAACCGTAATACTCGTGCTTTTAGGAATGCTCATCAGTTTACCCTTGAGCCCAATTTCGGACGTACTGTGAAATATAGAGATTCTTTCTTTAGCCGGACTACACGAATGTGAAATGCTCTACCCAACTCTATTTTTCCTTCCCATTGTAATATTCAAAAATTTAAAACTAATGTGCATCGGTATCTCCTTTTAAACCCTTCCTTGTTTTCCTTACGCTCGTACTGTGTTAATCATTTTAAGGGTAGTAATAACCCCTTGAGTGCGCGCTAATTATAAAAAAAAAAAAAAAAACAGACGTGTCATTGCCATATACATATATGCAGAGAGTCTTACATTAAGTTACGAAAAACAGTGAACCTATTCAGATGAGCGGCAGTGTATATTAACTCAGCAGCAAAATATGGAGTTTCATTCCTCCACACCTGACCTGTCATCGACTAGAAACATTAAGGTTGTTAAAGAGTTGTCAAAGTATATATGATAAGATTTTAGGAGATTTATACCTCTGCAATCAAAATAATTAAGAGTATCAAATTTCTTAACGCTTTTCCACTGAACCATGAGATAAATTGTTAAATATTCTAACACTATTTTTCCCTCTTGCCTTGAATATTTGAAACGGTTCACTGTATAGTTAAAATTGACTACTTTTCTCATCTAAGCTCAAACAGCCTTATTTATTATTTTTCACTAATACTGGGTTCAACCTCGGAATAGTTAAACCAATCCGAAGCACTTACTTCGGGTTTACGCCACGTCAAACAAATCCTTATTTAAAATTATTTTCTTAGCCGTTTTAGCTACGAATTCCTTATGTTAAATATACTGGGAAAAAGGTGACAAATCTAAAACTCTGGTTATTATACACCTAAATCAAACCCCAGGTGATTTCCATTTTTATTCATTTTATTATCATTGTATGCATATTGGAAATTGGATACATTTAAAATTGGATTTTATAAAGTTCAATTCCAATAAATGAATGTACCAACCACATTGCGTTCCCAATACCGTACAATTGTTAGAGCGTTTGGAAAATATAAATAAGTTATTATTGCAAAAAATCTATCCTTTTTGTCTTAGTAAGAAACGAAAAACGAAACACTCCTTTTTGTAAATTTCACAAGATGTTATCTCAAAATGACATTTAGATACTAACGGCCTTAAACATCCTATGAACCAGTTTTAGCTTATTCCACCGCTATTCCTCGTGCATTTTCATTATTAATAAGCATTTCAGTATTAGAGCCGTTGTAAAGTCGAAGTAGATTTACTCCGTCGCTAAAACGAGTTAGTAAATAAGGCTGAAAACGTATAACTCAAACCAAACTTCATTGGTATCAATGAATTATTATTATAATTAATATCGATGATGTGATTCACAAAATTAACGAACTTAAAGATGATTTCTCTTAGAGCAGATGATTTGCCACCAATTGTCTTAAAGAATTGTATGTAGTCAAGTTGTTGGTCACACCTGTTGCTTCTGTTTTTCAAAAATCTCTTTCTCAAGGAATTTTTCTATCAATTTGGAAGCGTTGGAAAGCATACATTTCTAATTATAGGCCAATAACCAAATTATTGTGCATACCAAATTTTTTCGAAAGTATTGTCTTGGGTTTGATTCTCAGCCGCTGCAAAAAAGTTTTTCAGGGCAGATTGCAGAACTACCTCTTGCGAAGAATTGAAAAATCCTCCAAGAGTATTTCTCTCATAAGAAGTGCTGCTCATTAGACGTTCGGAATCGGCAGAAAATTGTAGGTCCCCTCCATTCCTTGTAATAAATGTATAATAAATAATAGATGGTTATATAGGAGTTACAATTAATAATCATTTTTCGGATAATATCTTTCAAGTAACAGCGAGGTTGTATCAAATGAAATTTATATTAATTTTTTTTTAATCTGAGAAAAAAAATATTTCTTTATTTTCGGTCCAAAAAATAAGAAAAAAACGTGTGGGCGAAAATTTAAAAATATTATCTACCAAGTTAAAAGAAAATCGGCCGTGTCGGTTAGATTCGGTTGATCCACTTTCTCCACACTTCTACTGCCATCTTAATTCCTTGCTATAGAAGATGAGTCAATTGGGGTCTCTTTCTTTCATTGCCTTTTTACACTGAATTCAAAGATTTTCCGGACCGTAAAATTGATGTCAATCTACATGATCAAGCGGCAGCTCATACAGTTTAATTCCATCTTCTCTTCAACTGAACGCCTATAACAGGACATAAAATATTCCCAAATATTTTCCCCTCAAAACAACCATAGATAAAATCCATGCCTCTTTACACTACAGCAAAGCCAGGATGATGAGTAGTTGCTCGAGAGACGGCTGTTCTCCTCAGTTCCTTACCTAATAAGCAAAGATTGTTCGTTTGATAACAGCGATGATATCATTGTCTGAGCCCGTTCTTGTAGCACAGCCTAAGTCATAGCCATCAATTGTGATGATCTTCCCACAGCTACGGGACTGAGAATCCCTTCTCACTGACAGCGTATATTTGGTCTTGGGAACGTTGCTATATCATGCGATAGTTTTCTGATTATATAAATATCGTCGGCGTGTGAGAGTAATAGGACTGCGTCTCCATTATTTTTACAGGAATTTGCTATACTTCTGTCGTTATATTGTACAAACGTACGAGTTTGACTGGACAGCTCATTTCTATAGTGGCTGTAAAAGATCTTGAGACGATACTATAAGGAGACTGGTATGGGTGTATTCACCCCAGTTTATGGTTTCTCCATAACAATGCTCAAGTACTATTTATTTATCGGGCATGCTTTTTTCACATCATATTTTGGAGATAAGCAAGTGCATATTTTAACCAAGTCAGTCAAGTACAGCACTTGTATTACAGCTGTTGTATGCAATACAACAAAAATTAGTTTTTAATATATCATAAATATTAAAAAAATAAATGTAATTACATAATTCGTATTATATTTTAATAGTCTGGTATTAAATTTATTATTTTTGATTGAACAAATATTAGTATGTAATTCAAGATATTGAAATGCAATCCTCTAGTATTAAAATGTAACACTTTATATTACCTTTTAATACCTTTTTATTAAATTTTAATACTTCTGAAATAAAAAATTCCTTGTTATTATATTATTATACAGTTAGGTCAAGCCACGCCAGTGCCGCTGCGTATAAGATTTGAATTCCCCTGTATTAGATGTTAATACTGCCAGATTTGATTTAAATTCTGTGTTATTTCATTGTAATCAAATTCATTACAATATAATACAATTTTATTAAAACTTAATATATAGATATTAATTCTAGTTCTCTATTGCATTAAATTAGCAAAGAAATATTATATATTTCGTCATTCTTAAATGTGTAACCATTTCCGCTATTTAGTTCGGGTCTTTTTTTAAAACCTTAAGTTTTTTGTTGTGGCTATTTAAACATAGATTAAAGGTATCTTGTTAAAAAATAAATATACAAATACGACACAAGATCGTGCAAAATCGTACAAAGAAACACTGACCGATGACCCAGGAATCGAAGGTTTGTCAGGAATTGCGATCAAGTCTAAGTATGATTTTTATTTTGATTTTCTTTCTTTTTTGAACAGATTGGAACAACGAAATAGGATCATTTTTATTGCTGTTAAAACTTTTGATCTTAACTGATCAGGGGCCCAAATGCAAAGAAAAAAGGATGGATAACTTTCGGAAGTCAATAAATAAATTAATAACAACTTTATTTCATTTTTTTTCAACCTACATATAAAATAAGAGAAAAACCATCAAATGTATTTAAAATTTTTTAATAAACAACAAAATATTGTATCTTAACTTAAAGTAAATATTTTGCAACGTCATTTGTTATATTTTCATAACATTTAATAACATTAACTGAAGTTCATATTTATTATACATAAGAAACCATATGAATGTTACTACAATAAAATGTTTATTTTAGTGCCATACAATTTATAATATTTTTAAATTCGATATGTAAAAAAGTAAAATGTTAAAAAACTTAAAAATTATTTTAAAAAATTAAATACTTAGAAAATTATATTTTCTTGTTTTTGAAATTTTTGTTCCCTAGATTTATAAAAAGCAAGTTTTTAATTATGATAATTTTGTTTTATTATTGTAATACAATTTTTATTAAAATTTATTACAAAATATTTTTGTTTCATTGGATATAGTAATTAAAATACAAGGTGATTAGAAATTAGGAAATATGTGTATTTTATTTAAATACATTTATGATATACATATATGTATGTATATGAATTCTAATAAATTTCTTATTATATTATAATAGTATTGGAATTACTTTGCAATGCTTGTGCCTTATCAAAACAAATTTTCTTTTTAATACAAAGTTCACAGAATTCTAATTCACTTTGCATTTAAATTTAATACATATGTAAGCCTAGTACTCAGTTCAAGTGAAAATGAAAATTTCATATAAAAGTGACTGCTGGTTCACTGGCATGAAATCCGCAACGAGAGGTGAGTACTAAAATGTGGATTGGAAAACAAATATGTTCCACAACTTTTTCCACGCTATGATTTTCATTTCTCAATGTACAATCACCAGGAAAACGTGGAAAACTGTGACATTTGTCAGTTGATTTCAATATTTTGTTTCAAAACAAAAAATTGAAAATTTATAAACAGAAAGAACGAATCAGTTTAAAAATAATTGTCATTTTATTTTTCATTCAAAGTGAGTATCAAAAATTCACGTGGAAAAGTTTATTCTATTTTCATTTTTATTCTTCGCGTGTAGTTTGGAACGTATTTATTTTTCACTTCACGCTAGGTGAGTACTAGGCTATAAATATTAATTTGTAATATTTTCCCTGTGCAGGGACGGGTTAGAATATTCCTGCAGCGCCTCCCCGCTTGTCGTAAAAGGCCACAAACAGCAAGGTGAACCTAGCGACACGTAACACCTTTAAACTTTCCCAAAAGTGTGCATGCCAGTCCCTGGGTTGGCACGACTGGAGATCACCGGTGCCGTAAAAGAGAGATCAAATACAAAACTGGAGCATGCACACGTCGATACTAACAACGGATTTTGTGAATTCAAGCATTATGGAAGTACTCGTCCAAAATGACACTACCCCGCCAGGCACTACCATTGTTACACATGGTACTGATCCTGGACCGAGCAGCAATGCTCAGGTCAGAGCTAGACGGATTCCGGGGGCTAGCAAAGTAATGCCGCAGATTATACAAAATCTGAGAGTTGCGAGTTGGAACGTTGGCAGTATGACAGGTCGAAGCTTCGAGTTGGAAGAGATGATGAAAAGAAGGGGAGTGGACATCTTATGTGTTCAAGAAACAAAATGGCGAAACACGGGAAACAGGGCCCGTTTCTTGGATACGAGGACAAAAAACTATAAGATGTTCTACTATGGAACGGAAAAGGGTAAAAACGGAATCGGAATCATCCTTGCAAAACATCTATTAGGCAGCGTATTGACCATTTCGAAATCCAGCGACCGTTTGATGTCCCTTAAATTGGTGATTAAAGGAAAGTTGTGGAATAATGTCACTGCATATGCTCCCCAAATTGGATGTGAGCAGGTACAAAAAGATGCATTTTGGCTAGACTTTCACAATCTACTTAAGGACATCCCAAAGGAAGAGTTTTTGTTCGTGGGCGGAGATTTGAACGGACATGTCGGGAAGACAAACGAAGACTATGATGATTGCCATGGAGGCCTCGGATACGGCACCAGGAACCCTCCTGGTGAAGACATCCTGAGCATGTGCAAAACATACGGTCTTATCGTGCTAAATACCATGTTCGTCAAACAAAGCCGACACCTGGTCACTTACAGCAGTGGTGGAAATGAAACCCAGATTGATTACCATTTGGTATCTAGTTTCATGAAACCCCGGGTAAAAGATTGCAAAGTGATACTAGGAGAAGCGATCGCCCACCAACACCGTCTCCTACTGACAGAATTTTTTATGGAGACAGTGAACGACAACAAACATACAAAAACTTTTGGGAAGATCAAATGGTATAATCTGGATAAGGAAAAAGGCGAAGCTTTTATTTCGAATATGCAAAACTTTCTGTATAACAACACCGATATAGTTCGAAATGAAGAGAGTACAGCACAAAGTATGTGGGATCTCCTACAGAGAACTTGCAAAGAAAAAGCCAAAACACTGTTAGGGGTTTCAAAAGGACACAACCAACAAGGCAAAGAAACATGGTGGTGGAATGATGAAGCTAAATCAGTTATAAGTAAAAAGAAAATGGCTTTCAAGGCTTGGTCGAAGTGCCCCTCTAATGATACAGAGCAAAAGTCACGCCTTGAAGTGGAATATAGAAACTGCAAGAAAGAAGCGAAGAAGAAGTGCGCCCAAATTCAAGCAAAGAATACAGAAAACCTGTATCGGGAGCTGGATGAAATTTCTACCCCGACAGCTGGTGCTATTCAAGAGCTACGGCAAAACACGAATAAGGGCGCAACTATCTTTAAAATAGCCGCTCAAAGAAGAAGAAATGCCCAGGAGATTTGTTCGCCAAAGTTCATTAACAATGCTCAAGGCCAACTACTTGTGGAAGACAACGAAATTCTTCACAGGTAGCGACAGTATTGCGACGGACTTCTAAACGAACAATTTCCAAGGCTATACTTTCCAATAGCTTCACCTAACTTAAGAGAAGTATCCGACGTCACAGTCGAAGAAGTTAGTGAGGCGGTAAAATACTCCAAAAAGGGAAAAGCTGTTGGCCCAGACGAAATACCCTCAGAGTTTTGGAAAAAGATGGGAGATATCGGGTTTAGATGGCTCATGATTCTTGTCTCCAAACTTATACGAGGTGATCGCATGCCTAATCAATGGAGGGAAAGTTACCTTCTTCCAATTTATAAAGGAAAGGGTGATACTCGAAGCTGTGATAATTACCGTTCGATTAAGCTGATGTCACACACCATGAAGATCGTTGAGCGAGTCTTGGGTAGCCGACTGCGAAAAATAATTAGGCTATCTGATGACTAGTGCGGGTTTGTCGGGGGTAAGTCAACCACGGATGCAATCCAGAGTATAAGAATAATTATGGAAAAACATCGGGATTCTTCGGAGGATTTGCATGTCGTATTGGTTGATTTTGAAAAAGCATTCGATCGGCAACCACGAGATCTAATATGGGTGGCCCTCAGGCAACGAGGAGTTCCAGAAACCTATGTGCGGATAATTATGGACATGTATGATGGAGCAGTTACTAAAGTAAGATGCGCAGCTGGAGTCACCGAAGAATTCGAAATCACAGTAGGTGTACACCAGGGAAGTGTCTTGAGTCCCCTGCTCTTTATTACAGTTCTTGATTACCTGCTTGAAGGCAAAGTGACGGATCCAAAAGTACATCAGTTATTCTTTGCTGACGATGGAGCGATCATAAGTGAAGACCCGATATCCCTACAACGAGCACTTGACGTATGGGTGGATGTTCTAGAAGGAAGTGGATACAGCATAAGCGCGAAAAAGACAGAATACCTATGCTGCCCATTTTCTGATCCACACAGGCCTATTCCAGACATTTATTTGAATGGAGTAGTGCTTCCCAAGTGTGAAAAGTTTAAATATCTGGGGTCTATGATAAATAACGAAGCTACTTGTGATGACGATATCAATCATCGCGTAAGCGTAGGGTGGATGAAGTGGCGGGAAAATTCTGCTATCTTCTGTGACCGAAAAATGCCCCCCAAGCTGAAAGGAAAGCTCTACACTTCAGTTGTGCGTCCAGCACTCACATACGGTTCACAATGTTAGACAATGTAATGTACAAAAAGTATGAGAGTAAGCTAACGGCAGCTGAGATGAAGATGCTTCGTATGACAGCAGGAGTTACAAAGCTTGATCGAATTAGAAGTACGAAGATCCGAGGAAGCCTTCATGTTAAGAATACCATTTCCCAAAAAATTGAACACGACCGACTCAGTTGGTATTGCCATGTTCAAAGGAGAGATCCTGAGAACCCCGTCAAAAAGGCAATATCATACAACGTTCCAATTCGGAATAAAAAGAAAGGTAGGCCTAAACACTCCTGGTACAAACAAATGCAAAAACACCAGCATTCAGTTGGCCTCAGAAATGGAACAATACAAAACCGGGAGGCTTGCCGCCGATTTCTGAGGTCAACCCGGCGAACCCCACAGGCGGATCACTAGTGTGAAGCAGATACGTGGGAGAGTTATGATCCCCTCGACATCGAGATCATAACAGCGCCGAAGAAAAGGAAGAAGAAGATTAATTTGTAATATTTGAATATTATTAATATTTAATATTTATTTTATTTTATATTATTGTAATATTTGCACTTTATTAGATTTTAATATAATTTTGGTGTTGTCATATATGTAACCCTCAAAAATATTAAAAACTACCCAAAATGTTTAACCGTGTACCTGTTGCTTTGAACAGCTTGGCAACAAGGCTGTCCGTCGGCCACATAAGCTTTATTGGATCTATGTACATTGTACATTTATGTATTTTTCGAAATAAATATTTTCACTTCGCCTAGGTCGGAGGTACGAAAATGCTGGTAGATACTAACTGTCAGACGAAATTAAGCTCGTCATCGCCGTTGTACAGTCTTCAAATAAAACTTTAAAGCCTTAACCTTTAGAAGTTTTGGTGAAAATTCGGAGCAAGTATTATGGCTCTTCTTTTTCTACATTTTTCTTACGATAAGCCAGGGTTTTGTTATGTTAAGTAACATAGGCCAGTCATTGTCAAACCAAGATTTCAGCCATCTTATTTAACGTTGACTTCTCGAAAAGCTCGGTTATCCAACATACTAGAAGAGATGATTGATTGGGCATCTTAATTTTCCATAATTTCCTATTGAAAATTGCAAAACAGTGACTTTATAAATTTAAAATAAGCGAATTCATTTGTTTTTTTCAAACAGAGGTAAATGTTTTTTAAATCCAAAACAAATTCCCTCAGCCTACTTGAGACAACAATTTGACTAGACTATCATCTGGTTCTTGAAAAATTGAGTGTGTTATTACCCTAAACCATACGTCGCCATCGCTAGCTAATTTGCATATAAAATACTTTAAAATGTTGTCAAAATAAATGTTATTGAAAATCACTTAGCACTTTCAAAACCAATTCACCTCAAATATAACGACCAGAATCAGATCATCCCTGTTTATGTTCCCCATAAGCAGTCGAGCACCATGGTCCGTGATACGACAAGTAACATTTTTCGAAATCTTCCATCCCTTCCCTGAGAGTCAAGTGGCGTAATAAATTCTATAAAACTTCAACAGATTGGCTATGAATATAAATTGAGCCTAATGGAATCCATGATAGAAAACCAAGTTAGTATAGTTAGCATATTTTTGCATCAAGAGTTGTTCACTGTTCACGCAGTGCGATCCCCTTTCTTTCCTTCTGATAGATATTTTGATATTAACATTTATTCAACCCTCTTGTTTATAATAAATATTTTTTGAAACAGTAGCATATTTTTAAACATCAACATCAACCCCTCGGTGTATGAAAAATACACCACTAACTACTGCATACATATAATAAAAGTATCGGAAGTAAAATATTTTACAATCAATTAGTGAAAAGGAGCGAAAATTAAGGGACTGATTAGCTGATTTTAAGGGAAAATACTCTTTGAAACAAGGGTTATTTCAGTATTCAGAGTTCGGTTGCTAACTACGTAAAACTTAAAGTTTCATAACGATTTTTAAAGACATTATTAAATTGAATTAAATGAAAAATAATTGTTTTTTTTTTTTGATTAGGTATGAACAGAACAGCAGAAGGATAAAAGGAATTAAATCTTCTTTTTGAAATTTCATAAAAGGAAAATTACATTTATGCTTTCTGTTGTCCTTGGTGAATGAAATGAGAGCTATAAGAAAGTAAATCATTTTCATTGGAGTGCAAAGATGTTATTGTTGAGATTTCATTGAATTTATTTTGCAATATTATAGTCAGCTTTGATGAACTGACAATGGTTACAAGAATGACCAACATGATGCTTTCATGTTATATAAGATTGGGCTTTTAATATAAATTGAACTTACTTGTATTTACACAGAAATACCATGTTAAAATAAAAAAAGGATGAATAAGTCTAATTTTCAAAGGAAACAATTCGTCAAAAAATCATTTTTTTTTTCATTTAAACAAGTATCTATGTACCTATATTCATAAAAAAATTCGACTTATGTCGATTTCCTTTACACATGAGAAATCAATTTCTGTGTGAAGATTTCGATCTCTCGACAGATTTCACGTTCCTTTACACCAAAAAAATCGATTTTTTTCTGACAGAGATCAAATCCCTCGAATCCGTAATTAAAGAGGGATTTACATGTATACGAAATACGCACACCAAAAGAAAAAATTTGACAAGGGATCGAAATCCCTAGTGAGTAAAGGAAATCGACATTACATATATAACATATGTAGTTCGATTAGAAGTGAAACATCAAAAACCATTTGATGCTCGACGTCAAATTTTAAACCCTTTTATGTCTCACAAATGTCAAAAATAAAACCTCACAAATGTCAAACTTCTTAAGTTCCATTTTCTGTACCAAGTTGAGTTGTCGATATACGGTCATGTATATATATATTTTTGGCATAGGGCCAGCCTGAAGACTGAACATAGTAGAGCAATAAAATTCGTGAGCGGAACAGCGTACCCAAAGTGGGAGTTAAAGTCAATTGAACCCTCGAACGGCCACACAAGGTATATCCTTTTTTTCTAAGTAATTTGCTGATATAGGGGCTCATCCCTAAATCGATTAACGTTATTTCACGGCATCATCCTAAATCGGTCTTTAACATAAAAAGGTAAAATAAGGCCAATCCGAATAGAATAAGAATTTCACTTAGTAAGTTTGCATTAAAAGACTGCCATAATGTGACGTGCATGAGACTAATATTTCTGTAGTTGGCACACCTCAGAAAATGGCGGAACTATATCGATGTTTTTCGGGCAAAATTTCTTCCCACCAAATTAAATAGATAAATCTGTGTATTATGTTCACCAAAACAACTTCCGCTGCTTAAAATAGCTCAACTGCTAAGACATGTAATAAAATATTACTAAGATTCCATTTTTCCAGATTTTTCAATCAAAATTAATTCCTAAATCTAGTAGTTTTACTCCAAGTAACACTTGCATCAAAAACTCATGTTTACCCATAAATTTGTTTGTAAACGAGATGTTTCGAAAGCCACAAGTTTTATGTGAAACCTATAGAAAACTAGTTGACATTCAGGGATGAGCTAAACAAACACACCTTTTGAAATATCAGCGCCTATCAAACGTCAAAAAAAAACCTGATCGGATGCTTACAAAAGAAACTAAAAACCGTTGTTGACGACATGCTGTCAACAGAAATTCCAAAAACTTGTCTTTGGTAAACTGGTGAGTAATATAGCTTATTTATGCAGGTCCTTATAAAATAAATAATGTATTATCGTATAATCGTTTTTATTTACAGAACATGGCAGAAAAGCCGCAATCGCGTGGGATCCTTTAAAATTGTCATATTTTATTACGACTTTTTTTGCTCAACAAAATCTTTAACAAAATCTTCATATATTGTTCGGTGTTCTTTTTATGTATAAAAATCAGTTTTAACTTATTAGAATTTATTTTATTTTACAGAAATCTGATCTTCAAAATTTTAAACTTGGTGTCAAAAAAATTGAAATGTCAAACGCAAACTTGTAAATGTTCTGTGTGAATGCTTAACGAGTTTTCATTTAGCCGAAAACACCGCTTGGGTTTGGTGTAGACTATTGACACATGGAGTCCCGGCACCTGGCAGTCAGCGCGTGAACCTTCAATTGGAGATAGATTTTTTTTCGATTTGACGTTCAATGTACATATTTCCCATAAGAAAAAACCAAAAAGGGGTCGGAAAAACATTGATTTAACTAATCAAATTTATATGAACCGGTATGCATTTTATGATTTTAAAAGAATAGTAATATGTGTTTATTTCTAAATCAGGTTGAAAATATAATAAGAAACTTAATTAATCCTTTGTAATTTGCCTTCAAAAATCGTAAGCATATCGTATGTAAATGACAGATGAAACAATTTTTTTAAGAAGCAACTTGTATTGTCTTCTTTGACTAGCCGTATTTTAGTCTCAAGGTAGAATGTTTATCCTTAAATCAATAATTATCTATTTAATTAAAAATAAAACAAACATAAAACCCCTGTGTGGCCATTTTTTTTAAGTATTTGTTGTTGTTTTCTTCAATTTCTTTACTTTTTTTAGTACAAATTGCACAGGATTACTAATTATGGTTTTGATATATTTTCCACCTGATTTAGAAATAAAAACATATTATTATTTTGTTAAAATCATAATATTGATACTCGTTCATATAAAATTAATTAATAAAATTTATGTTTTTCGAGCCCCTTTTCGCTTTTTTCTTATGGGAAATACATTGAACGACAAAGCGTAAAAAATTCTATCTTCATTTGTCAGTACACACACTGACTTCCAGGTGGTGTGGAAAGCAACTTACCAGGTGCCAATTGAATAATATTTTTGTTAAATCTTCATAGGACAAATAACTATGAACTAACCTATACCAATATCGCGCTGAATGCATTCACTGGAAAATCGACTTTTTTTTGTTCCATTTGAATTAGGTTACTTTTTGACTCACTTCTATTTCATTAGCAACCGGGTAGATGTAGTGATGTAAAAAGTAGTTACTTTCGGGTAATCGTTACTTTAGTTAATTTTTCAAAAGTAATCAGTACTTTGTAACGATTACTTATTACACCAAAAAAAATGTTTTGCATTTTTTTTTTTTGCGTGAATATACGATAATAATTCAAGCAGAAAACAATCAAAAGGGTAATATAGCACTGATTTTTGGGTAGCCGTTTTCACAAATTTGCATTATACAATTAAAGAACTTACATTTTTTTCTAAAATGTTCATAATTTTATAATTTGTTTTGGTAAAAAAGTATCATTCTTCTTTTGCTTTCTCATTAAAATCAATACGCTGAATACGCTTAAAACAATGATGGTTCGTGCAGTAAACGTAGTAAAATTAATATTTTTCTATATTAATATTAAGCTAGTGTGTTCATAAAAAGATAATACATATACATATGTATTTTTGGTAATTTTAACTTTAATAAAATGTCAAAAAGGGGGTGATATGTTATACTTTCTTTAAGTACGATTTTTGAAATATCTGAAATGTTTTATTAGCTTAAAAGATTTGGAATGCCAAAATCAGATTATTTTTAATTTTAGCTCCCCCTCTTAACAAAATTATTTTACTTTTATGACCCCTCTTAATTTGGATTCTCAAATGTAGCCTATTATTACTCCTCAAATTCAATACTTCAACCTTGAAGATCCAGACACCTAAAACTCAAGTTCTAGGCTTCCAAGGAAAGAAAGAAAAATAAATTATACATTTTTGATTCCATCTGTTGTTTCTTTGGACTCGGATCTTGGACTCACAATTGAGTACCAAACGATTAATTTTGGATTTAATTACTTTTCGTTACTGTTGGATTTGATTACTTTTAAATTCGATTTCTTTTGGCTTCGGTTACTTTTGGTTTTGAGTTCTTTAAGGTTTTGGTTGCGAGCAGCGCTGCCGAAACAGGCACTTAAGTGCCAAACTGGCACTTTCAAGGAAGTTTGGCACTTTGGCACCTTTTGGCACTCAAAAATTTTAAATTTGGCACTATTTTTTATGAAACAATAATTTCAATAAAAATTAAATGTTCCTTATAAAAATTACAAGCGCGGATAACGCTAGTTTTACGATGGGAAAAAAAGTGGGGTTCAAGCGTTGCTTAAACAAATAAATTTGCTTATGCCCTTGGATGTACGTGTCATTCAATGCACTTATGTGCATCTGCCGCAGGCAAAAACTTTCCATCTGTCAGAAATTGACAAGAAATGTATATTTCTTTTTTTCGCACAGTTCAAAGCGACAAAATGAGTTCAAAGATTTTCAAACTAATTTTAATCACTTGTATTATTTTTTTAAAAATCCAAAAACCATTTCTTCGAAAAAATTTTTAGTTTATATTTTTTCAAATGCGAAGCAGCTCCTGCATAAAAATGTTGGTTAAAATCATTAGAGGCGTTGGTGAGAAATTCGAAAATCAAAAAAAACGTGTCTATTACAGGTACCCCTAATGACATTTCCCCCCAAATTTTTTTTTGACCAAAATACAGTTTATGTCCATAATATCACACCTAATTTTTTTTTTATCAAAATCGTTAGAGCCGTTTTCGAGATAAATAAGATTTTGCATTACGGGTGTATGGGGGGTACCGTTACTTTTGGAGCTAAGAAAAAAAATTCAATTTCTCCTCTAGGGAATCACCGAAGACCCTTAACTACCGAGTTTGAAGAAAATACCTCCGGTAGTTTAGGCTGTAGTTCGAGGCACAGATTTACAGACATACAGACATACGGACATACATACATACATTCGGACATACAGACATGCAGACGGAATTTTCGGACCCACTTTTTTCGTCTTCGCTATCATCGTAATGTCAACTTTGATCAAAATCTCGAGTTCGATTTTTTTTTCAAATGCAGAACTTGCCCTATAGTACCTATATCGCAAGTAAAAATAAGTTGACAGTATGGTTCTTCTGTTTCATTTGTTTCCTCAAATATGTGAAGGTAAAATTAATGAAACTGAAGATGAATGGCGGTCTGTCCTTCATCAGCAATTTATTTCGAATAATGAAGACACCGTAGACTTTTGGGGAAGCATTTTTAAGTTGAAAAATAGTTTGGGAGAATTTATGTATCCAAACCTAAAAAATTTTATCGGTGCCCTTCTTAGTCTTCCACACAGCAGTGCAGCGCAGCGGCCGAAAAAATATTTTCCGATCTTAATAATATAAAAACAAAAAACCGCAATTGTTTAAAAATCACAATTGTTAATGCTTTATTAATAACAAAACAAATGTTGAACAATGAAAGTTTGAGTAGTTGGAATCCATCAAAATAGCTTTTGAAAAATTATAAATTGGCTTATTGAAGCCATTTAAAATAAAACATGTGTATTATTTCTGATATAAACAAAGAAATTTAACTTATGCCTGTATATCTTATTAAAAAAAAATATGTAAATGAATTCTCTATTGTTTTTTTTTTTTTTATTTATTTTGTAATATAATTTTGTTAGTGAAAAATAAAGAATATTTATAGTTTTTTGTTTGAATATTCGATTTTTTTTTCTTTGGCACTCTATGGCACTTTTTGGCACTCCAAAAAATAATTGGTGGCACTGATATTTTTTTTTCAGCTGCAGCGCTGGTTGCGAGTACAAAGAAGGTCATCGTGTTTCGTGGCACTTTCAGCCACGAGATCGGAAAACCTATAAACCGAGAATATTGTGGAATTTGGAATTTAGTTGTAAACTTGGAAAAGTCAAAAATTATGATTTCTAAAAATGGAGGAGGCAGAAACTGTGTCAACGAAAAATCTTACTACGATAGTGATAGTGTAAATGAATTTATATACCTCGAAGAATACTTTACAAGAAACTTAAGTATGGAGAAGCATTTGAAGGAGAAGTTGTCAAAGGCGAAAAGTGCAATAAGTACATCGTGCAATTGATGCTTTTATAATAAAACTATTGCTGATAGTAGCAAATTTAGAGTCGTTAGAGCGTATCGAAATCTATTTTGTATGCAGAACAAATCTGGGGAGCATCTCAATATGATTGTAGATGTGAAAATGTAATAGATCAAGCTGTGTATGGGGTATGTAAAAGTATGCCTGTATGGATTTTGCTGTCGCTTAAATGCCCGCCTCAGATTCTTACGGTGGCACGGATCCGAGTTTTCAAATTTTCAATTACTTCCGC
This sequence comes from Chrysotoxum bicinctum, assembly GCA_911387755.1. NCBI lineage: Eukaryota > Metazoa > Arthropoda > Insecta > Diptera > Syrphidae > Chrysotoxum > Chrysotoxum bicinctum. The sequence goes on along the minus strand of OU426988.1, from coordinate 78,664,481 downwards.
ATAGATCAGACTGAATGAGAGCAATGCCCTGTGTTATGTTCACCTTAAGGGAATCGGTGGATTTTAGTTTATTCGCATGGGATCAAGTCGCATGACCTTGGTGACCAAATCACGTTAACTTTGCTAGGGATAACCTTACCTCAAATCAATTTTTCTTATTAACACAGCTATTCATCGAAAAATTTGCCCCCACACCTGTGCACAATATTATATTATCGATATAGTGGGAGCGTGATGTACTTTGAACCTGGCTAAGATGTTCAGACCAGGACATATTATAATTAAATATTATTCCACGATACTTGTATTGATTCGATATTTCTGTGGCAACAAGGAATAATAGCATAAGTCGACTTACATATACATATGCCGAACATGAGTTTTCAATACCATTCGATGCACAATAAGCCATTCCGTCTGTCATATTTTTTCGTATTTTTATCTCAAACGGTTAAGGAATTACAGACCAAAGAAAAACAGTCTTGTACTTGATTTGTATTGCAAATTAAACATTCAAATCGCTCTTCTGAAAAGTAGCAAAAACTGACTTATGTCGTTTTTGCTTGTTGCCACAGATTTTAATTTCTGCTTAATCAAAATTACAATTTCAGACTTATCTAAGTTCAGTTCCAGGTTCCATTTCTCTCAGATACTAAGCTTGTGTTGATGATAGTTTGGAGTATGAAAGGTATCAGCTAAAATCACTATGTCATCAGCATACGGAGGACATTATTTCCATTTTTTTTCTAAGCTTATTTTTTTTCAATTCACAGAAAATGATTAGTTTTTGGGCCCCATAAAACAGGAAGAATTATAGATAAACAATGCAGAAATATATGAAAATTTATTTTTTTACAAATCAGAAAACGATTTTTTTTTTAATTTCCGGGTCCCCTTATAAAAGCCGGGACCAAGATTTCACAACCCCCACCTCCCTCTGACGACACTAGCAAAATATGCCAGAAGCTTATGTTTAAAGAGAAAGGTTAATCCTTACTTTCGTTTGAGGTCAATTTTATAACTTACATCCATAGGAAAATTAATTGCTTTCGTTAAAAAATCAAACGTTTAAAAACAAAAAAATTTATTAAAACTAAACTTTCTGATCTTTGTAAAAAATTGATGAGTGATTTGTCTAATTATGCTAATTTAATCTATCTAATTACTTGCGGCATTGCTTTCGTAAAAAAATAGATTTTTAGATTTTTATGAAACTTAACGATAGTAGGGAATACAAAAAAAATGGGTCTTGCAATTTTATCTGTCTGTTCGTATAAAGCCTAAGCGTCTCGGCCGTTTTTCTTAAAACTTAGTATAAAGCAATCTTAAATTACTGCCCTGTAAAAATTAAAGAAATTTTTTTTGCAAAAGCTGTTCCACAGATTTTCTCAAAAACAGAACAACTAATTTTTATCAGTTTGTTTTTATAAAAAGTTTGAACAGTATAGTGTGTTTTCCAATTTATGTTTTGTTTTTAGAAAAAAAGATAACATTTTTTTTGGAAACTCAATATTTCGATAACCACATGTCACAGTTTTCCAAAAAATATTTCGAAACCTAGGTGTTCACTTTTTTTTTAAACTAGACAGCCAAAGTTTTTTAACACTATCAAAAAATTGTTCCTTTATCGAAAACAACGATATCCACCATTAAATTGTATTCCTCCCATTGTTCTGAAGAGGTGTTCTTCAACGCTGGCAAGGCGAATCTTCTTCCCCTTCGAACTATCGTCCAATTTACACTTACGTCCCTTCTTTCCAAGGTCATGGAAACGCTGATAAATTATCAGCTTAAGAAATATCTCGAAGAACGAAAGCTTCTTAATGACTGGCAGTATGGCTTTCGTAGCAATAGGTCCACTGGTGATCTGATGGTATATCTCACCGAACAGTGGCACAAATCTTTACATCGTTTTGGAGAAAGTAAGATTATTGCACTTGATATTTCATAAGCATTTGATAGAGTTTGGCATCAAGCTCTTTTATCGAAAATGCGTGCATTTGGTATTGATGAATCTCTCCTTTGTTGGATTAGAAACTTCCTTTCGAACCGCTCAATACAAGTTGTGTTGGACGGATTTAAATCTGAAGTTCATGAAATAAATTCTGGTGTGCCACAGGGCTCCGTTTTGTCACCGACTCTCTTTCTGATATTCATCAACGATCTTTTGTCTGAAACTTCTAATCCATTAAATTGTTTTGCTGACGACAGTACTCTCAGATTCTCATATTCGTTTCCAGATACAAGTCCATGTCCTTCGGATGTAGATTTGGAACGGCAGCGTATGTTAAGCTCATTAAATTCTGATCTTGACAGCATTGTCCAATGGGGAATCAAAAACCGTGTAGAATTTAATGCTTCAATAACTCAATGCTGTCTCCTGTCGTTAAAGCGGAATCCACCCCCCTGCCGCTATCCATGAGTGGCAATTGCATTGAGGAAGCCGAACAGCTCTCAGTTCTCGGTATATGCATCACAGACCACCTTGTGTGGAATGACCACATATTCGGCGTCGCCAAAAACGCTGCTAAGTGCTTAGGTTTCCTTCGACGATGCAAGAAATTTTTCACCCCTTCTGATCTGGCTGTAATCTATAAAGCCTATATTCGTTCAAAACTCGAGTATAATTCCCATATTTGGGCAGGTGCTCCAATAACCCACTTGAGCCTTTTGGATAGAATCCAAAAAAGAGCTTTAAAATTGATAGGTGATAGGACTATAACAGAAATATTTGAATCTCTCGAGCACCGCCGCAATGTTTCTTGTCTTTCATTATATTACCGTTATTTATTATAAACATTGTTCTAGTGAAATAGCCAGTTGCATTCCTCCCCTTAAACAATTTAACCGTAACACTCGCGCTTCAGGGAATGCTCATCAGTTTACCCTTGAGCCCAACTTCGGACATACTGTTAAATACAGAGATTCATTCTTTAGCCGCACTACCCGATTGTGGAATGCCTTACCCGACTCTATATTTCCCTCCCATTGTGAAATTCAGACATTCAAAACCAATGTGCATCGGTATCTCCTTTTAAATCCCCTCCCACTTTCCTAAACGCTCGCACTGTGATCAATCATTTTAAGGGTAGTCAAAATCCCTTTAGTACGCGCCAAATATAAAAAAGAAAAATTTAAAACCCGATTTCAGAAATCGTATTTTTCTCGAAAACGGCTACAAGAATTTAGATAAATTCTCAATTTTTAAATTTAATTTTAACTTTTAGTAATATCAATTTTTCAAATTCTTAATCATTTTAAAATAAGAGCAAGTTCGTTCGACGCAGTAGTTCATTTTTGTTTGTCAATGATTTCAAGTACTGTTTAATATTATGAACTATTTTTTTTTTTAAATATCTTAAAAAACATTACAAAAAAATAAATATTTCATGCATCAATTATGTTATGTTTTTATTATGAAGCCTAGAATAAACCACATTAATTTTGTTTTCATATTAATTAGAAAAGAAACCACAAAACAAAGTGGATAATTTTTTTCCAGTCACGAATAAGTCCAAAGAATGTACTTAATCTGAGTCGTATGAATAGAATATGGCTTCTTAGAAATATCCCATGAGATTAGGTTGGGTTTTCGTCTCATTTCCGACTGGGAATTACTGTAATCACATGAAACCTAAACAAAAATCACCTTTAATCGGTTTTCAATATGCGATTGGTGGTCACTTAAGCATGACACAATCGGCTTATAGTTTTCGAATATCCCCTTGTGATGAATGATGTAACCATACCTTATGTTCGATAATAATAGTCTGGGAAATATAATTACATTTTTCTTTATGATTTTACAACTACATAATACGAGTATAGTAGATATCTACCTACCTGAAAAAAAACAGTCGGAAAATTGTACTCCCTTTTATGGTATATAAAGGTTTTTAAAAGGAACTTTTAAACGAATTTTGTGCTTTTTTATGGAATTATGTTAATATGTTTGGAGAATTGTATTTTTTGGTATCTGCAATACAAATATAAAATGCTAGAACTTCCTTGTACGGTTCAAGGCGCAGCTTATGTTTAGTATGTATAGCTTAACAGATATGCAGACAGAATGATTTTGTGTTTCTTCTTCCCTATCATCGCCATGTCAAGTTTGATCAAAATCTGGAGTTCACTTTTTTTTAAATACATAACTTGTCCTATACTACCTACTTTTACAATATTCAAAGGAAGAACAAAAAGGGGCGGTAATTTATAACCATGTAGGCTAAATTCTAATATACCAAACCTTTATTGTGCTTCGGTTTCACTTAACGCCAAAAAGGTACCCTCTACTTAAAAGAGGGAATGTACCCAGCAAGAAAACTCTTCCTTTAACCATGGCAAAAATTAACCGTCGTGATGGAAAAACATACAAAAATTAATTTTGACAGCACCGTCGGAAATGTTAAAATTTTTCATATCATCCGCAGAAGTAAAAATATCGCTATTACGTATACAGAGTATTACCTCAATAAAAGAAAAATAAGTTAATAAGTAATTAAAGCCTTCTTTCTAAATGTTACAACATTATATCGGCTTCTCAGTCCTAACGCATTAGAAATAGTCTTTTATATTGTATCACAATTAGTTGAGCCATTAACGCCAGAAAATATGTAGGCTTTAATTATCAAATAATCAAAATTATAAGACACTTACCGAAACTGTAGAACCTTGTAATATAGCACAACGGTAGGCGTATACCAATGAAAAAAACGACGAATTCTGTTGAAATTTTGTAAAGCGGTAGGTCTTGAAAAAATAATATCATTCTTGGATTCTTCATTGAGGGGGCATGGCATCTCAAAATTCTTACAAATTATATGAATGATGAAATTTTGTACAGCGCAGCGTTGGGATTTCGAAATATTCAACTGACAAAATGAAATTTTTCCAAGAAGAAGTGAAATCACAACAAAGAAACACAAATTTAATAAAACGCACGACTTTATCGCACGAACTTGCTCTTATGTAAAAGTACTTTGGAATTTAAAATACATTTTATAAATATAAAACATGGATTTAAGTAATAAAAATGTTCAAATATATGGAATTGCTGTCTTATTTACGGAAAAGTATGAATTAACGCAAATAAAGTTTAAAAATCGTCATTTCTTGAATGATCTTGTCAAATGATGCGAACACCTCTCGAAGGTGTTCCTGCTCGTGAGACAAAGCTGCATCTGTGGATTCATCACCATGCGGTTTTTCCTTCTTCTTTTCGTTATGAGTTCGATTCCGAGTTTTTCGCAGAGAGTCTTAGCAAAGTCGATTGCGGCTTGGACGAAAAGGTCTCTGCTCTCCACAAGGAGAGCTTTTAAAGCGCAGACTTTCTGAGCACCCTTATCCACACTCAGTCCTCGTTGCTGCAGGTAAATCTTTGCGTCATCTACTTGAAGAAGTTGAATGACTGCATGGCTGTCAGAAGAAGACTGGCTCCCAATCTTGTTTCGGAAGTTTGAGATGAATCCGTCAATTCTTCCAGTACTTCAAGAACTTCATCAAACTTATTTTTAAGCGTCTTGACAGATTCATGTCTAGCGCTCTAGCGCGTTTCAGTGACTCGTTTCACTGCTTGACCTGTGAAGGCAACCAAAGCGTTCCACAGAGCAGTTGATGCAGAAAAAAAGGCAAATAGCTTCTCCAGAGTTCATACTTTATACCTATATATACGTAGTCAAAAGTCTGCCCGTTTTGCTGACTTTCAATTTCGCGAGAGTTTTGGAACGTTCCGTTTAAGTTTCGCGAGTCGCGTGACAATAACGGCATGCACCCTTACGGCCTTACTCACCGTTTACGAATTCACGGAAATCAGCCGAAAGCGTCAACGACGAATTACAGGCAGGGTGGCAAATTTCAAATTTACGTCATTGTTTTTTGCTGACTTGTCAAAAGTTCTGATATGATCTCTATTCTACCCGCTTCACCGGCGACATTTTTCCGCCCCCTGCGCCCTACCCACGCTACGCCACTTGCAATAGTATTATAAAATACTTCTCTACGAATTCTGTTAAAGGCGATTTTAAATTTCTGTAAACATTAAACAAATATCAATGTTCCTATGTGAGGGTGAGTGGGTCAATAAGACCCTAAAATGAAATAGCTCGATAAACATCATCCAACGTTTCTCCACTATGTTGATGCCCTCAAAATAATACGATATCTCCGGCCTCTCGAAATAAGCGTTCGTTTCAACGATGACCTCTCCTTCGTTCGACCCAAACGTCTACCTCCGAGTCGTTTCTTCATGTTTCGATTTTTCGAAAGAAGAAATAATCGCAGCGGACTTAATATGGCGAATATGATATATGTGGAAGGAGTGGAAAAGAACTTTTATTTTACACTAAATGCGGCCGTTTTTCCCCAAATCGTCTTACAATCTATCCAGCAGCTCTGGGTATTATACGCCAGTGATCGGTTTAACATTTTCAAGGTAATCGATGCGAATAACCAGGCATCCTAAAAAACTGTCGCAATAAAATTTTTTGCTGACTAATCCAACTTGGCCTTCTTTGGCTTTGAGGAGAAGTTCTTAGTTGTGTAATTGTCGTGAATTCACGTTTCATCCACGGTTACGGAACAGCGTAAAAAGTCGGCCGAATTTTTGTTTAAACGTTGTAAACCACTCCTTTGAAGTTGTCAAACAATTGCATTTGCTGTCGATTGTCAGTAAAAGCGGCATCCATCTTGTGCGTCAAAATATTTATGTAAAATCGAAATCACCGATACATGTGTTAAGCCTGTAATCTTTTCAAGCTCGAGTACCGTACCGTGAATTATTTCGACCACTTATGGTGTGGTGTGGTGACATCAATTAGGCGACCAGAAGGCTCGGCGTCACTGGTTCTGGAACCTCAGCATCGAAATTGAATAAACAAGTGGTGAATACTTCCAACTGATGATAAAAAGTCGATCTCTTGTTTGGTTTACGTTATGATCTTTTCTCGTCTAAAAATCGAAAATTCGAAATTCAATTATTTCCATTTAAACGAAAATGCTCGAATGCGTCTATATAAAAGTCTGTCACAGCAAAATTATTTGACAGATCTGTCTGAAAATTTGTGTGCGTTCTTTTAAAAGATTCTTCTTGACAAAGAAAATAATTAATTCAATGCTATAAGTTTCAAGGACTTATTGACCCACCCTCTTTTCTACTCTCTTGGAGGTACTTGATCGTCATTATAAGTTCCCTATACTTTAAGATTACTAGGCTATGATAGTTCAAGTTTTCGTTCATCTTAGAATATAAACTTTGTTTGGATATTTTAAACCACAAACAATAAAGATTGATTAGCTAAAAAACTTTTTAGTGATAAAGCAATTTGTTTTTAGAACAGTTTCACACACATTTCTTACGAAATAAATAACAAACCTAACCAATTATCTAATGCAACACATGATCCCTGACTATTAAAATTCATTTCATTACTATCGTCATTAAATTACTTGAAGACATTCACCTTCGAACCAAGGAATAGATTAAAGGAACTTCTATCTACGTTTCATGTATTGGAAACTTGATTTTATTACTAAAACACTTTCGGAAATTTACAAAAAAGTGAACGAACGTCTAAATTCCATTTCATTTTAAGAGGAATTCCCTTACTTTGGATATCGGAAAAATCAATACACACCACATAAGCCGTATCAAGTGTGACCTTTCTAAATTAAATTGTTCCATTTTTTTATCAGATAAAATTCCTATTAGTCTCACAAGTACACTTATCTCAGATGTCTGTAAATTCTTTCGATACATTTTTATATCTCAATCTAGAGGTTACAAAAAAAAAACAACATAAAATCTTAAGAGCTCTCTTCAGAACCCAGAAGGATGCCATACTTCTATATCTAATATTGTTGACTTACAGGGTTGGTTAGTTGGCTGCTATAACTCCTATATTTTCACAAAGAAAATGAAGAAAAATTGAATCAATCAAAATCTATTTTGCACTTGCATGTCAGCAAATTGAATTTTCACACAAAGGAAAATTTAAAATGAGTTGTGTGAAGTGGAAAAACTTTCATGCAGATTTTCATGCACACACATATGCATACAAAAGGTATGTGAGTGTAGGGATATTTTCGAAAAGAATTATGGAATTGATGAAGACATCTACGTAGTGTATCGGATGGTTGTGGCGGAGAAAGAAATTGATAAGAAGTCTTCACAAGAGAAGTTTTTGTTCATTTAAAGCAACTGAATCATTGATTAAAAAAAAAAATTTGGGAATGATATTTTCAAATCTATCAACAAAATCAAATTTAATAGAAAAATAATTAACAGAGGATCGAAAAGCGATTCGATTTAAAAAATCATCGCTTTATTTTTGAAGTTCTTATATCAAGGTTAAAATTTATTCAATATCTAAGAATACGAGTATACTAATTTGAATTAAATACTTTTAAAATTCAAATTTTCAATGTTAGCTTCAGCTGACGCTTGATTTCTATAAAAAGAGCTTCAATACAATAAAAAAAAATAAAAAATTAAAGAAACACCAAATGGTACGAACGCACTTGATTTGTTTCAGATGCACGATCTTACAATTTTAAACGGATGTACTTAAGGAGACACTACTTAAGGGCACTACATTTTTATTGGAGGACAAGGTAAATCTGTCATTAACTATTGTGCGATAAACAATGATTGGAATGATTTAGTATCTGAATTCGAAGTGCAATGTAAGAACTTTTACGATCACCCACCTATTACTGTGGGATAGTGGATCCTCCAACTATTACCTCGATTAAAATGTAAACAAGATGATTTATTGATTTAACAAAACAAGTTGAGCAACAAAAATTTACCATATGCATAGGAGTGTCTTCTTAAATTCCTTCGATCCACTTCAAAAATCTGCTTTACGGAAAATCTGGTCTCCTCTTTAAGTATGTAGAGCCTCTTTCTACTGATGATATTCTAGAAAGTGAAATAACATTAGATGAAGTAGAATCTGTAATAATTCCAAGAATGGTAAAGCGCCTGGTAAAAACGAAATTCCATAAGAATTTTTCAAAAATGCTCCTCCGACGCTTATATGTATGCCAACTCAAATCATTCTTCAATAAAGTAGGGGAAGAAGGCATAAAATGGCCCACCAAGGTAAAATGGCCCCCTTGGTGGAAATTGTAGAATCGAACAGAATTAGAAGGTTTTGGTAACACAATTCTTTAGTTTATCTGGCATCACTGACATACACGAAATATTAGCAGCTTCAAGCTATTGTTTGAAATTTTACAGGTCAAACTGTCTCTAGCCATCTACAAAAATAGAACCAATAAAATGTTGTTAAAAGTTTGTTGACAAAAAAAAATTATAAAATACATTCAATTTTGGAGAAAACAGTAAATGCATGTAAGTATTAAGTATTTCTTATTAATTTACTGAAATTAGGTGGCCTATAACTATTTCGGTGTGTTCGAAATTCAAACTTAAATAAAAGAATCCTAAATGGGCAAAATGGCCTACACTCGCCTAAAATGGCATAGTGTGCTATTTGATACTTACCCTTACATTTTCATTTTCTTTATAGTGAAAATGGTTGGAAAATATAAACGATGTAAAGAGAGGCAGTCCTGGACTGATAATGCATTAACAAAAGCCCTAAATGCCGTCAAAAAAACAATTGCAATAATTGAGTATTATTATAATTTCTACTTTTCCTTATTTTGTTTTAAGTGAAGTTGTTTTAAATGAATTGTTGTTTTTATTTTTCTTTTTGTTGAGTATTAGTTAATGTTTATTTTACTTTGAACTATGATTTGTTTAAAATAAAGTTTATATTAAATTAAAAATGGTTTTTGGTTTACTTGCCTAGTTGGTTTACTTGCAAAGGTAAAATGGCATACCGGACAATTTTGATCGTTGGAAATTCAAGTTTCTTAAAATTAAATACTTTAAACACTTTTTGAAACTTTTTAAACTCGTAAAGCCAAAAAATGTAAGTGCTATTGATTTTTATTTTGATATACGTATTATTCGTCGACTTCTAAGCAGCATTTGATCTTGTGAATCGAAACGCACTTTTTTACAAACTCTCCCGGGTGGGTATATCCACAAAATTCATTCATGTTTTAAAAGAGATGCATGCAGATTTGAAAGCAGCTGTCTGGGATGGTTCGCACTACTCAGAATGGTTCGAAACAGGTACAGGTGTAAGGCAAGGATGTCTGCTAAGCGCTCTTCTGTTCTAATTATTTACCAACGATGTTGTAACGCACGTTCCAGATGTACTGTACTTTTTTATGCTTATGGCTATCCAGAATTTATATTTTGATTTTTATGATTGTCGAATAGGACAAATAATGCAAAGAATATTGTATTAATGTAAATTCAGCTCAAGAATAAAAATTAAAAATTGATAAAACTAAAGACATAAAAACATATAAGGCCTTGCTTAAGCGTACGCTCATCCTTGAAATCCTTTGAATTTTGTTTTAAAAACCCTAACAAAGAATGTCCTATAGAGACAACAGACAACGTAATCAATGTGCGTTTTAAAGTCTTGAATCAAAGTGGATTTCAAGATCGTTTACAGTATTGACTCTTAGTAGCAGAGGCGGATCGTGAATTTGTGGGGCCCTGGGCTGAAACTATTTAGTGGCCTACCTAAGTACTCAACTAATAGCCATGTCAAAAAACTGTGTCTATAGTGATATATTATTATTATATATTTTTTATTGCACAAAAAAAAAAAACATAAATGTTACTTAAATCTACGGAAGCATTAGTTGTGCAAACGGCGAACTTATTGCTGTGGTAGCAATCTCTTCCAGGCAACCTTTGGGTGAGAGTGAAAACGAAATAGTGATATATATAAGAATATAAAAAAACAATAAAAACATTTTATTTATTTATTATGAATTAGTAAATGAAATTGACAGATTATGTGTATGATATGTTATATAAATTATAATTTATAAATCAACCTTTCAGCATTTCTGTGCTGCAAATTCCTTAATTTGGTCATCACATTGCAAGTGTTTTGTTAGATCACAATTTATCGAACGAAGTGATAAATTATTTAGTCGATGGTTCGACATTGTTGTCCTGTATTTATTTTCTACATAGGACATCTTGGAGAAAGAGCGCTCTGCTTCACAGGTAGTAATTGGCAAAGTTAAAAAAATCTCTAAAATGGTATAGCAGTTAGGGAACACGTTAATAAGTTTATTTTCATACATGAGCTTAAAAATGTCACTGGAAGAGGTGTACGATTCTGGCTTAGATTGGAGTAAGTACGATTTTAATTGAATGCACTCATTCACTAAATGCTCGTCTACGTCTTCTGGATAATAATCAATAATATGACGCGCACTTTCCAAATATATGTTTTCGATATTTTTGTTTTGCAAATCCATTAAAAATTTGAATTTTTTGCTATATGTTTCTTTCTATTGATATATGACACAGTGACATTAGCAAACCTTGACTCTGATTAAAAAAAATACTTTGCAAAACTGTTTTTTGCTCATAATTACACCATCCTATCAAATTTCACCTAATTTGGTCCAGTAGTTTCGGAGCAAATTAGCTGTGACAGATAGACGGACGCACGAGTGAGGGCGCACGAGTGATCATATAAGGGTTTCGTTTTTCATTTTTTTGTACAGAACCCTAAAAATACCATTAAGAAGAAAAACATGATTTATAAATATTTTTACTTACCAAATAAAAGCAAGAAATCTTGTATTAATAAACAAAGTTACTTATTTAGACATAACTTTTAAGTTATCACTTACTCATTTGTAAACTGACTCATTAAACACAGTTCTAACAATTAACACAATCAGTTTGTCACTTTGATGACGAGAACAGAAGTGCGGAAGAAAAAAAAAAATCACGTCAGGCGTTACGTTAAGCAGCGCGGCGGGAAGTCCCTCGTAAGAGTGGATTAAAAGGTAGTAGCCTATGCTGATGATCTTGCGTTATTAGCGACAGGTAAATTCTTACCCACTATCAGCGAACAGATCGAATACGCCCTTTCTAAGGTTAGTAGATGGACTAGAAAGTGCAGCCTGATGGTTAACCCGTCAAAAACAGAATTGGTCCTTTTTACAAATAAGAGGAAAATACCAAGCTTCAGAATACCTTCAATTGAAGGCACCCCACTGAAGATTTCAGATCATGCAAAGTATCTTGGTGTGATTCTAGATAGGAAATTAAACTGGAGTCTTAACACTAAGGAAAGAGCAAAAAAAGGAATGATTGCATTCTACTCCTGTAACAGAATCTTTGGGAAATCCTGGGGACCTAGCCCAAAAATTATCAGGTGGATGTATTTGGCGATAATCAGACCAACACTAACTTATGGTTATTTGGTATGGTGGGATGCAACGGAAAAAAGCACGAACCTCAAAACTCTGACAAGAGTACCCAGACTTGCGTATATTGGAATTACGGGTACCATAAGATGCACACCAATAGCAGGGTTATAGGCAATACTCAACTTGATACCCCTAGACCTTTTCGTACAAGAATCCGCAGCATATAGCGCCTTAAGGCTAAGCCAGACTAATACCTGTAGAAACAGTGCAATAGGACATGCTCAAATTCTTCAGAAATATTTGGGTGATAGTATCATTACAGATTATACAACACCCGAACTTGACTTTTATAAACCATTCCAAACTGCCTTTCCAAGCAGAGAAGAATGGCTGAACAACCAACCCTACGCCAGTGAATCAACAATAGCAATCTATACTGATGGCTCCAAAATGGACATAAGTGTTGGTGCAGGCTTTTTCTCAGAACCTCTTGAGCTAAACAACTCACTTAGGCTCCCAGATCATAGCAGTGTCTTCCAAGCGGAGGTCCTGGTAGTGACAACAGCTGCTATATAGGTATCAATGATGGCGATACCACAGGCTGATATCACCTTTTACATTCTCAGCCAAGCGGTAATAAAAGCGATTTCTACCACTGCACTGTGATAAAATCGAAGCTTGTCTCTTGCTGTCGCGAAGAGCTTAAGGTTCTTGGCACGCAGCACAATATTAGACTCTGCTGGGTACCGGGGCACAGCGGCATACCAGGTAATGAAAATGCCGATGAGTTGGCAAGACAGATGGTTAGTATCCCACTCTGCAACATTAAACAGAAAATTTCAGATTTAATCCTAAAGAAATCCAATGAAAGGTGGAGTCTACTTGACGCCTGTGATACTACTAGGAAAGTATGGCCTTGCTTTAACAAGCAGAGGACCGACAAAATTATGCAACTTAGTAAGAAGTCCCTTCGCTCTCTTACGAGCATAATCACCGGACATAATTTACTAAAATATCATAAATTTAAAATAAAACTAAGTACATATGGTGATGAAGAGGTACATGAAGACACATCACACTTTCTCTGTCATTGCCCGTCACTATGCCACCAAAGAAGGAAATGGCTTGGTAGTTACTTCTTTGACAATTTAGAAGATCTTTCTAATATTCAGGAATTCACATATTGAACTTCGACTGATTAACAGAAAACATAGGTTTTTATCAGAAAAGAGTGATTACACTCACGGGTAACACAATGGATCTACATTGATCTAAGTGTGACGATAGTTACATCAATTGTCAGCCCAACAACCTAACCTAACCTAACCTAAGAGTAGAAAAAATACACCGATCAAAAACAAAGGAAGGGGAATCCCCGTTCCGTTCCATAGACGCGCACATACACTATTCGGCATCAAACTGAGCACAATTTTAGAGACAGAGAGAGTAAGTTCGTGCAGCGCTTTTTCCAGGTAAAAGCGAAGCGCGAATTTACTCTCTCTCTCTAAAATAGTGCCATCTAGCTTGCCGGGGACTATACATTAGTTGATTGATTTCAGGGTTGCCATTGCCAACCTTATGGTAGGTTTTTTAATTTTAATTTTTTTTAATTCAAATTAACGCCCATTGTTTTCAACGGGTTCTGGGGGCCCTTGTGACCTCGGGGCCCTGGGCTGCAGCCCATACAGCCCTTAGGTAGATCCGGCCTTGCTTAGTAGACTAAAATAATGGAATTTGTATTCAAAATTTATAAGAGATGGAGATCTTGTAGCAATAAATATTTTATATTTTTAATAGTTCAGTCCCAAGAGACAGAAGCAATACCAATTTAAGTAATTGATTATGTCTAACTGCAGAAATAAACAATCTGTTAATGATGACGTTGAATTAAACATTTATACATCATCTGCGTTCATCAAACAATATCTTATCGTAACACAGCAGGTAGTGAATATGATGAAAAGTAAAGGGGCTCAAATGAATCCCTTGTGGAAGACCCGATACAACTTCCATAGTGTTTTCGGTGCAGCCATCTATCTTTATCTGCTTTCTTTTAAATAGATATGATTTTAAATACTTGGTGAACACTTTATTAAATCCTAACGTTGTTAAAGGATAACATAAAGACATGAACTTTTTAACCCTATCTATTTGATTTTTAAAAATTTGTAAAATGTCTTAAATTTGTACAAGTCGATCTTCCATTTGAAAATTAATTTTGGTTTGGGATAGTGATTCCTTAACAGAGCCTTTGAGTAGACATTTTTCGAAAAGTTTATATATATGTATATTATATATAAAGGGTGGGCCATTTAGTGGTTTCTTTTAAATTATATGTTATCTTGATACTGATCACTATTTCTCGCTCGAAACCTTGACTGAAAGTCAGTATCATACCTCAGCGGAATAAAATGAGTCGCTTTCCGCTTGAAAAACGCTGGAAAATATTGAAAACTTAATTCCAAAGAGACTGGTGTCTAGCCCAAACAGTGCGTTTTTTGAAAAGAAGTTTTGGCCGAAATGAAGTACCCAACGCGCCTGCTGTACGCAGGTTTGTGCAAAAAGTTCATGAGACTGATATGCTAGTGGACAACACTCATGGTCCCCGTCTTCGTATATGGTGCGAACAGACGAGAATGAATGCCGCGTGTGAGACTCAATTCACGAACATCAAGTCGCCATCGATCTCAACAGCTCAACATTTCAGGCGCGCATTGAGATCTCTCGCTTACAAGGTCCAATTGACTCAGCAATTAAAGGCGCTAGGCCATCCGACGTCGTATTCCATAATAAATGGGAATGTTTTCTCTTACTAATAAAGCCATAATACATACAAAAAAAAAATAATTTTGATCATTTAATTGCATTTTTTAAAATGAAACTTGTATTTGGCCCAACCTTTGCATACATCTATGAAGATGAACTCTTTACTTCTTGGATGAGCTCCTAGAGTTAGGCAATATTAATTAGAAGCAAGAGAAGTAAAAACTTTTGTTAGTAAACGAAGTAGATAAAAAGCTTTTAATTGATTAAGATGGCACGATGGTTGTGTGCTCGCCTGTCAACCTCATGATGACAGGTTCGATCCCTGCCGTCGTCTATGTCGTTTTAATTCCATTAAAACCTTCTGAAAATTGTCATTAATGGGTTGCTGGTTTACTCATTACATGTTCTTCAGGCATAACACTAACAACACTATATTGAGTTAAGCTAGTATGCCCAACAAAGATGAACACGAATAAAATAATGTGAATTATAAACGACATAAAAAATAAGACACGGCATTTCTCCGCTTTAGCTCAGCCGCCATCCCTGGAGATAAAAATATCTGAGACAACCACCAACAGTCTCAGAACATCGTGCCACACATCTTTCCTATCCTTCTTTCTCTTCATTAATTTCACGCCCGCGCTGTGTTGAAACATTTAAAGGGTAATCATAATCCCTTGAGCGCGGGTAGATTATAAAAAAAAAAAAAAAAAAAAAAAAAAAAAAACTATAGCCGTGTTTTATTGGTTAGTGAATATACTACATCGCAAAATTTAACATGGAAAACAACAACAAACGATTAGTGAATAAAAATATAAGTAATTGAAATGGATAATTTAGTGAAGATGGAGTTTCGGATGTTGAAATGTAGGAGGTGTTTAGGTCGTGTCCGAAAAATATATGTGGCATACTTGAGGGTGTGTTCGTTGGTATTTATTTTGTTATACTTTGCCTTTGATAATCCAAAGTGTGATCGCTCCGAAATTTATAGAACAAATATTTTTTCAAATGCAAAACTTTAATTCATACCATAATTCCGGCTTTACACTACTGCCACTAATTTTGTCATAAAATATTGAATATTGAAATATTGACTTCGATTGATATGTTTTATCAGTTCACTTGCATTTGTTCAAAAATGTCGTATAACTGCGGCATTATGCTGAATTTATATAACAACTGAAAAAATTAAAACTAAACTCTCAGAACACCTATTTTATTTATTTTTTATTTTATTTTTTTAGTATCGTTATAACTTCATATGACTCTTTAACATTAAAAAACGTCAAAATAGGTCTGTTTACTTAGTTCCTTGCACGAACTACTATTGTTTTAAGGTTGCTCAGAATCAATTTATTAAAAGAAATTGCCTTAGGCTAGGCTGTTTTGCAAATGTTTGGTTTAAGAAACTAAAAAGTTTGTGTTTTGAGACAAACTAAACGATTGCCTAAAATGAGTTCGCTATTTTGTGTAACATATAATTATATGCACCTGCGCGGAAATTCAACCAAATAGTTCATCTGTTTTCTATAAGTATAAAAACAGTGTTGTGCAACTAAAAATTGAATGTGCGCTCCCAGCCTTAAGACGATATTAGTTAAAAAATGTTCAAAATTAGAAAACTACTTTAAAGTTAGGAAATATATAAGAAGTATAATACTACTGTTGTGTGTAACACCCAAAAACCAAAAAAATAAATGTAAACAATAAAAACAGAACCAAAACAATTAATAAAAAAATGTAAACAATAAAAATCAAAACAATAATAATGTAAACATTCATGAACTCGACGCATGTCGACCTACATGTAATTGTGTTTAATCATCAGCCGTCACCAAGCGATACCATCGTGCATTGAACTGATCGTATTACACACTAAGCATGTTCGGTCACTATGCGCCAAGTGCATAAATCGATTTTTGCTTATGACTGCAATCATATGCGACACATTGACTGAGCATTCAGAATGCCTATGAGGAAATACAACCGAAGGTGTATTTTGTCAAGTGGACATTTAATTCTTACGTCATGTGGGACAGTGTAGTGTAGGTCATAGGCAAAATAAATAATTAAAGAAGTAGAACAAGAATATGTATGAAAATGATATTATGTAAAACTAGTTGTAAGTATAAATAGAAGAAAATTTGGAAAATAAAGTTAGTCTAGTTAAAACCTTAACCACGACTCAATCTATTTTTAAAATCGTGCATTTTGATGCTCGGAGACACAAGCGGCCTTTTAGGCTAAGAAATTTTGTTCGTAAGAACTGAAGACCACCTCGTCAACCATTACATGGCGATCCTGCAAGTCTGAACCAAAAATTAATAATTCAAAAATCAGATGAATACTCTAGAAGAAATAAATGCATTATTTAAAAAATGGGAAGAACTAAGTGAGTATCGACCCAATACTACACAGATACCAGAAGATACTCCGGTATATACACCAATACCACGAGAAGCTGGTCCTAAAGCTTTAACTATAGAAGAATACAAAAAGAGACAAATCAACAAAGTCTCAGAAGCTTCTAAACCACCACAAAAAAAGAGAGGCGCTAGGAAGAGACAGTTCCAACGCAAGTGTGCGGAACTCCAGAACATAATAAATATTAGCTCTGGAATACAAAAACAAAAACTAATAGAAGAAATAAAAAAAAATAAGACGAGATGGGTGGTAAAAGCAGCAAAGAAGAAATCATAAATAATAACGTAGCAGCAGCGACATCAGCAGCAGCGAACAAAACAGATACACTTATTTCATCGGAAAAAATTGTATATTTAAATTTCATTTTTTTGATTATAATATTATTGTTCAAAGTAAATTCTTACTATAAAAAATATTTAAGAAAACATGCCCTCAAAACATTAAATGTATAAAATTTTTAAATTAAATTTTATGTTAGAATAAAAATAAAAACATTTTAAATACGAGTATATGGAGTTTGTAAAATTAAGAGAAATACTAGAGAAATTAAAAAAGGCACCTAATAGAACGTATACTAGAGAATATGTACAAAAGGTTGACAAGCAAATTGAACAAACATGGTTAGTAATACAGAACACAGCTGACCTAAAAGACATTACACAATTAAAACAAAAATTTGACTTAATAGTTATACAAATTCGGCAATATTTAAAAATTAAAGGTGATAACGAAAATTTAGGAACTGTAGAAGTAGACGAAAATACAGACACGGACACAAAAATAGAATTAGAAAGTACAATGGCAAACTTTGATTTAGTAATAGCCACCAAGGTGATACCTGAATTTCAGGGTAGTCAGAAAGAACTGAATAATTTTCTAGGTTTGATAGAATTCTATCACAATACTTTAAAAGACATAAACCAAAAAGAAACACTTATTAAATTTATTCTGGCTACTAAGCTATCGGAAAAAGTAAAAAATAAGATCCAAACAGAAAATACACCGACAACCTTTGATGAATTTCGACAAATTTTAAAATCATCATATAAATCAAACAAAAATGCTTTTAGATTACATAGTGAGATTTCACAAAGTTACCAAGGAAATCAAAATGTTTCAGTCTTTTCTTCACGAATAGAACATCTAATAGCATCTTTGAACGATTTACAAATTTCGGAACAGGGTGAGACTCACAGAGAGACAATAGTCAAGCTGAATGACCAAATAGGACTAGCAGCGTTCAAAAATGGTTTATCAGAACCTTATAAATCATTAGTAATGGCTGCAAGACCATCCAAGCTTGCAGAAGCAGTGCAAATTGCTTTAGAAATTAGTCCTCAGCATTCTAACCAGATAATGTATTTCAATAGGATACAGAGAGGTAGAGGTAACCCCAGAGGAAATTTTAACCGAAATTATCAGAACAATAATACTAATTCTAACCGATTCAGGGGACAAAATATAAACAACAGAGGACATAACAGAACGCAAAATAATAATTTTCAGGGAAACGGGTATGTCCCCGGTCGACAAAACCCGGGGCACACATTAAGAGGAAGATAATTTTCATAAAAAATTCCAACAAAGATACAAATTTTATAAAATTAAAAATAAAAGGCAGAAATCAACCAATAAATTTACTAATAGATACAGGAGCCGATATTTCAATAATTAAGAATAGCATAGTCAGTAGTAATTACAACATAGAATATGATAACAATTGTCAGATAGATGGAATAGCAAAAGAATCCATAATAACTTTAGGAGTCACAAAATTAAATTTATGGTTCGAAAATAATGAAGTTGAACATAAATTTAGTATAATTGATAATAAAATAAATTTAACCACTGATGGAATACTAGGAAGAGACTTTTTAATAAAGTATAATTGTAAAATTGATTATGAGACGTGCACATTAACGATTTCCCTAGATGGAGAAGATATAGTATTGCCAATGAATATGAATACAAGAGATATTTATGATAATATAAAATTACCGCCAAGAACAGAGGTAATTCAACTAATAAATATAGATTTAAAAGAAGATAGTATGATTTATGGAAAAGAAATTAAGAAAGGGATATTCCTAGCAAACGTAATTATTCCAAAAGAAGGAAATAAGCATATAAAAATACTTAATACAACAGAAAATGAGGTCAATTTGAAACATATTTCGTTAGGAATAGAACCAATCTCTAGCTATCAAATACTACATTTTAAAAACAGTTTAGAAGATGAAGATAGGTTTAAAAAAATAAAAAGTGAGATAAAAGTAGATAATTTAGATAATAATGCAAAAGATGAAGTTTTCAGAATATGTAAACAATTTCAAAATATATTTCATTTAGAAGGAGAAGAATTAAGTAAAAATAACTTTTATGAGCAGAAAATAGCATTAACAGACAAAACACCCGTTTATATAAAAAATTACAGGTTACCACATGCAAATTTGCATGAAATAGAGGAACAGGTTGACAAATTACTGGATGAGGACATCATTGAACCATCAACAAGTCCATATAACTCACCATTGCTGATTGTACCAAAGAAAAGCACAGGAGAATCAAAGAAGTGGAGATTAGTTGTAGACTTTAGGTCTCTGAATAAAAAAGTAGTTGATGACAAATTTCCATTAACCAGACTAGAAGATGTACTTGATAAGTTAGGAAAGGCTAAATATTTTTCAACTTTAGATATGACAAGTTCATTTCATCAGATACCACTAAATCCCAGATCAAGACCATTAACAGCTTTTTCAACCGATTCGGGACACTTCCAATTCAAAAGATTACCTTTTGGATTAAAAATATCAACGAATAGCTTTCAAAGGATGTTATCAATTGCATTAAGTGGTCTACAAACATCTGCATTTCTATATGTAGATGATATAATTGTATTCGGTTCAAATTTAAAAGAACATAATAATAACCTTATAGAAGTATTTAAAAGATTACGAAAATACAATCTGAAATTAAATCCAAATAAATGTAACTTTTTGCGACCAGAAGTAGTTTATCTTGGACATCTTATAACTTCACAAGGAGTAACAACAGACCCAAGTAAATATAATGTTATAAAAGAATACCCAAGACCAGAAAATGCAGATGAAGTTCGAAGATTTGTAGCTTTCTGTAACTATTACCGACGTTTTATACAGAACTTCGCTGAAATTGCAAAACCTTTGAATCAATTATTAAAAAAAGATCAAATCTTTAGCTGGACACAAAGTTGTCAAAATGCTTTTGAAAACCTTAAAACGAAATTAATGACACCTCCAATACTAAACTATTCAGATTTTTCGAAACCGTTCATATTAACAACAGATGCATCAAATTATGCATTAGGAGCTATTTTATCTCAAGGAGAAGTAGGTAATGATAAACCCATTGCCTATGCAAGTAAATCTTTAAACAAACATGAGCTTAATAAAGCAGTAATAGAGAAAGAATTGCTAGCTATACACTGGGGAATAAACCACTTTAGACCATACTTATACGGTAGAAGATTTGTTGTTTATACAGATCACAGGCCATTAGTTAGTCTTTTTACTCATAAAAATCCTTCATCTAAATTAACTAGAATTAGAGTAGATTTAATGGATTATGATTTTGATATAATTTTTAAGCAAGGAAAGATGAATACAAATGCTGATGCATTGTCTAGAATAAAGTTAAGTTCAGAAGAATTAAAAGAAATGATACCAGTAAACAATATAAATGTCCTAACAAGAGCAATGAAGTTGAAAGATAAGGAATATATTAGTGAAAGAGAAGAAAATCCGGAAATTATGCCTCCAGTGGAGACTGTACACCTCCACATATGGGAATGCATATCTATCTCAGACACAAGAAACGTTAAGAAATTGCAATTTGAAAATATAAAGAATTTAATGGGGCCACCAAAAGAAACAATATATGCAGTTAAAGATACAATACATGTTGGATACAATGATAATTCTCTGTCAGAGTTAAAATTGATTTTGAAGAAATTGCTATCCTATACAAAGCATGTGAAAATAGAAAAGCTAGCGCTAGCAATGAATAATAAAATTTTTGAAAAGATATCAGTGCAAAAATTCAAAAAGATATTTACAGAACTGCAAGAAAATAAGAAAGAAAATTGTCTAGACATTATATTATATAATTCACCAAGAAGAATAGAGCATGCGAGTGAGATGAACAAATTAATAAAAGAGTATCATGATGACAAGTTAGGAGGACATATAGGTATTAGAAGATGCATTGCGAAACTTAAGCAGAAATATGTATGGAAGAATATGAATAAGATGGTAAGAAAATATATAAATAGTTGTAGAGTTTGTAATGAAGTTAAAATTAATAAATATACTAAAGAACAATTCATAAGAACAGAAACACCTTGCACATCATTTGAAGTAATAACAGTAGATACAGTAGGACCACTCAGACCATCGAAT
Organism: Chrysotoxum bicinctum; assembly: GCA_911387755.1. Lineage (NCBI taxonomy): Eukaryota > Metazoa > Arthropoda > Insecta > Diptera > Syrphidae > Chrysotoxum > Chrysotoxum bicinctum. The sequence goes on along the minus strand of OU426988.1, from coordinate 78,642,588 downwards.
GGATATAGGTATATTCTCACCATTCAATGTGAACTAACCAAGTTTATAGAAGCATTTCCACTAGTCACTAAAGACGCTGTTTCAGTAGCAAAAACCATTGTAGAAAAATTCATTTTGAAATATGGTTGTTTTAGGAAGCTAAAAACAGACAAAGGCACAGAATTTACTAATGAACTATTAGTTAATATCTGTAAATTACTAAAAATAGAAAAAACTACGTCTACACCATATCATCATGAAACTTTAGGGACAGTAGAGAGAAATCATAGAGTTCTAAATGATTATTTAATGACTACAGACGGAAAAGACGATTGGGAAGAATTATTACCTTACTACACTTACACATATAACACCACACCACACAGTACTACAAATTATTCACCATTTGAATTAGTATACGGAAAATTATGTGCTTTACCTTGTGAAATTATTAAAAATAAAGAAAAAACATACAATATTGATAATTATGTTAATGAACTAAAATTAAAATTGAAATACGCTCATGAAAAAGCTAAAGAAAATTTAGAACAAAGTAAAAATAAAACATGTACAAATCAATCTAATGTAAATAATTCAAATTTTAAAGTTGGAGACTATGTCCATTTAAAAGTTGGAAATAAAAAAAAGTTAGATAAACCATTCAGAGGTCCTTATAAAATAATAGAACAAAATGGACCAAATAGTATTGTAAGAATTGTTAATGAAAATAAAGAAGTTCACAATAATAATTTAATAAAAGCAAGAAATAAATAAAAATATACCCATCATTTTTCAATCGCTATGTGTAACAAGATATAATTTCAAAAAATAATTTTTTTATTTAAAGATAAGAAAATTATTTTTTTTTAAAGGGTGAGGGTGTTGTGTGTAACACCCAAAAACCAAAAAAATAAATGTAAACAATAAAAACAGAACCAAAACAATTAATAAAAAAATGTAAACAATAAAAATCAAAACAATAATAATGTAAACATTCATGAACTCGACGCATGTCGACCTACATGTAATTGTGTTTAATCATCAGCCGTCACCAAGCGATACCATCGTGCATTGAACTGATCGTATTACACACTAAGCATGTTCGGTCACTATGCGCCAAGTGCATAAATCGATTTTTGCTTATGACTGCAATCATATGCGACACATTGACTGAGCATTCAGAATGCCTATGAGGAAATACAACCGAAGGTGTATTTTGTCAAGTGGAGATTTAATTCTTACGTCATGTGGGACAGTGTAGTGTAGGTCATAGGCAAAATAAATAATTAAAGAAGTAGAACAAGAATATGTATGAAAATGATATTATGTAAAACTAGTTGTAAGTATAAATAGAAGAAAATTTGGAAAATAAAGTTAGTCTAGTTAAAACCTTAACCACGACTCAATCTATTTTTAAAATCGTGCATTTTGATGCTCGGAGACACAAGCGGCCTTTTAGGCTAAGAAATTTTGTTCGTAAGAACTGAAGACCACCTCGTCAACCATAACACTACTACCTTAATAAGAGGCTGTTTAAAATTTTGCGCCAATGTCATTTTATTGAGTACTATGTTTTTTTTCTCCAATACTCAGTATATACATATATGCGATATATTTTCGCACTTTTGTAAGTTTTAAATCAAATTTAACAGTGAGAAGAACTCTAAATCAACTCGATTTGAATTTTCATGAATATTTCAACTCAATCTGCATTTTCATGAATATTTCAACTCCAGCTTAAAATCGAGATACAGATCTTTGACGGCTTTTAAACGAAGCAATATTACCTTGCGATTTTTAAGCCCCTGTGAAAGAGACGTGTGTGGTGGCGGTGGCGGGGTTACATAAGGCGGAAGATGACTCCAAAAGAGAAACTAAGATTAAAAATCGCTTTCGTGTAAAAGCAGTGGCGCAAAATTTTAAACAGCCTATTATTTAGGAATTAGTATGATACTACTTAGCAATTTGCTAACTTTATAGTAGTTTACTAACTCAATCTTAATTTTAAACATTTTCAAACTAATATCGTACTAAAAGAATTTTCTTAATAAATTGCTTCTGAACACACCTAAAACAATGACATTTCGTGTAAAAAAGTAAGTACACGAACCTTTTTTGATGTTTGCAAATGTCAAAGAGTCATATGAAGCTAGCACGATACTAAAAAAATTAAGTAGGTATTCGATGATTTTAACTTTAATAAAAGGGTAGAGAAAGTATGATGCTATATTCGATTAAAATTTGGAAATTCGTTGTTTTAACCTAGTATCATACTAAAACAGCTTTAGCATCGTACTAATTCAATTAAAATTTTGCGCCAGTATTTCGAACACATTCGAGTCCGAGTAAGTTAATTCTTCATTCCACAAGTAGGAGGAACAAGGAAGAGTGAGTTAAAGAGTGAATAAAGCGTTTTTTTGGTACTTGTATTACTGCGCTAGATATAGATTACCAATAAAACGCGCCTGATAATGGAAGAAAAAATCCATATGTATAAGTCATATGATAGTTACCCGGTGCTTTTTGAATAGGACCAACACAGTTTTGTTGAAAGCATATGAACTTTTACTTAAAGTAGGCACTCTCAAAATTCGATACGAATGCTTGATCTTCTAAGCATTCGCTCTTAATTTATTAGCAAACGCCCTTAAATTATCAAATTCTTATGACCGCAATTTTGTTGCTTTTTAAAGATTAAAATAGGAGAGTTTTAAGATACTGTAAATGTTTGTTTTATGGCTTAACAGAGCTTAAAAAACATCTTGCTAACATTTTAGCAATGGGCATATAATTCTTGTTTTGAAATACCCATCATCACCAAGGGGTTGTAGCGAGGCGTAAAAGCAGCAACATCGAAAGGTTGGGTGGAATCGCCCTTTACGTATGGGATAGTGTTTTGAGGGCAACAGAGCAACTTTTTTGTCGTTGAGAAAATTGTATTTCTCGAGCCGTTCGTGGATCCTTTTGGCACAGAGAAATATATTTTTAGCGCCGTTCAAGGATCCCATTATAACAGAAATTCGTTCTTGAGTTTCGTTACCCATTGAGAAATGTATGTTATTCAAAATATTAACAGTGCGATATTCGATTTACAATATTTTATTCGAATTTGTTTTATGAACCCGATAAAGTAATTGAAGAGACAATTGATGGAGAATAACCAAGAACAAACTGTTGCAGATGAGGAAACAAACTTCAAAAGAATAACATTTTTGTGTTATCTGGTCCAAATATTACTGGAATTTCTCATCGATTTAATTCCATGGAAAAATTAAATCCAACTTTTCCTTTTGTTTATGGAAATTTTCAGCAATGGACGTATGCCGTCAATAATGCACTTTTTGGCAGATTCTCTGGTATAGATGGAGAGTGTTGGCAGACTTGTTTATGCTTTTCAATAAATCTAATCTTGGTTGTTATGACTTTCTTGGCAATTTCCCTCTTTGTTATCTCTCAAAGGTTTTCTGTGGGTCTCATATCTGGAGAATTACCTGGCCACGTTAAGACTTGAATGTTCTGTTTATTCAGGAGTCGGGCATAAATTGGTATGCTTCGTTGTCCGGTGACCGATATTTACGGTAGAGTATGAGTAGGAGTTTAAAAGACTTCTTTGTATTGATCTTGTCTCATGTTACATGAACAATGTGCAGGCGTCCAACTATTCTTATGCTGATGGCCGACCACACCATTATCTTCACATGATAGCTTACCCTTTTCACGATGCAGACAGGATGGTACTTCCCACCGGGCTGTTGCCGCATAAAGCTGGGGCCCTATCTTGTAAAACGATTATCGTTGAAATTACTTCGTTATCGTTGAAATGAGATTATGTTTAACGAGAATCGTTTAATTTTAACGATACTCGTTAGTTCTAACGACTGCCATATACCTATCGTTTAACTTTCGTTTTATCGTTTCTTGATTTATTATTTCTTTTTGTCATTTATTTATGTCAATTTTTGACATTCCTAATAGTCGAGAAGTTGGTTGCGCTTCAAAAAAAAAAATATTTTTTTCCGTTAAGCTTGGCAACATCTTACGCCTTTTTCGTTTTACTTAATCTCTCTTTATCGTGACTATCCTTAGTATCGTTGACTTGCGCTTTATCGTTTCGTAATACAAAATAGGGCCCCTAGTCTTGTCAAAATTTCAAAAGTGGACTCGTCTGAGAAACACTCTTTTGGAAAAAGAATTAAGGATCATGTGGTAACTTTTCTACGACTTTTCTATTTCCAAAACTAAACTCTAGCTACTCGCCCTACTCCAATCATCAACATGCATGTGACGATGGTTTCAAGCCCAAGATGAACTCTTCATTCTCATGGCTTCTGTGAGACGTCGTTTCTTGGCAAGACGACAGACAGATGTTCTTCTGCCAAACGTCGCCCTATTTTCTTTGAAAGTATAATTTCTGAGACTTGTATCAATTTTGTTACAGTCGATGTAAACTTAAGTCTGTCGACAAAGGACTTGGTGAAACCTGTAACTTCTACAATTTTTCTTTTGTGAAAAGCTGAAATGTATTAGCAAATTTTTTTTATAATTCTTGTTCGCAAAATCAAAATAATGAACAGAAACTTTCCTTAGGCTAAAATTTGTATTTTTTGGATTCCGAACAAAAAATATTTAATAATATTAATTGCCCCACAGACCACCTTTTCGGGAAACTGAGTTAAAGATGCAGTTATATTAATTCGAATATTCTCTATCGTTTGGCGCTATTGCCGTTGATCTATCTTTATTATATTAACCAAGTTACAGAAAGCACTTTTGCTCTATAAGCCACAAATTTTTGGGTTATTTTGATGCTTATTTTCCGTGTATCCAAAATGGGTAATAGTTGGGGCAATTTTTGTACACAAGTTTTAAAAACAAACGCTTAGTGCTTAAATGCCTAATTGCATTTTTATATTTTTTTTTACTAAAATTGATAAAACAAAAAAGGTAAGAACAAAACTAATTTAAAAAGAAAGTGTGAAAGTGTGTGTGTTTAAAAACCAATTCCGAATAAAATTGAATGCATTTTTCTAGGAGATTTTATGGACCAAAGTTCATGTTTAGCATTTTTCAAAATTAAGTGTTAAAATACTTTATCATTTTCAAACGTTTCTTATAGACTTAAGAATAATCCAATGTGATATAGAGGAAGGCGTAGTCACTAAATTAATATTGCTTTTTGTTTTATGTTGTTATCACTCAAAGTAAAATTATAAAAATTGATAATGCTAGAAATTTTGATTTTTTTTACTATTTTTGATTTCGTTGATTTTCGAATGTCCAGTGCACAAAGTCCTATATCCATAGGAAATTTTCAATATGGTTTTCATCGATTACGCATTCGTATGGGAGAGGGTTCTATATCCATTTCTGACTTTTTTATCCTTTTATTTTTTAAAAAATAACCCTTACAGTTTTTGACTTCTTGTCTTCAAATTACAGCAAAGGTATTTTCAAAAAATTTATATAAAAATTCAAACATCATATTTCTCAAGGAGAAAGTAAAGAAATTATTTTTCAAACTTTAAAATTCGTTTTCTGTTGAATAATTTTTTTTGGATATGGGGCATTTAAGTACTCAGGCGGTGATATGTATGTATATAAGAAGCTTGTTTCGAAAAGTAGATCTCCCACCATTGAGTATGAGTTTGCTGAATTTGGAGACATTTATTTAATTTCTGTGTCGCAACACTATGTTATCGAAGCACATTTGACAAGGCATTTACATTTTATACAATTATAAGTGGTTTTGGTGTCCAGAAAGCTAACAAAAGTAAAGGTACTTTTACTTCAAAAATTTAATTTTTCTTTCAAATCGACGATATATTCACCCACAGCCACACTCTGATGATTTGATTTACTTGAATAGGGCTCCATTTGACAGAAGTGGTTTTTGTTCGCAGCTCGGCTGTCCACATGAATCGAAATAGTGAGAGGCGTGCGTTGTTACACACATACTATGTGTGCTACATAGGTTACTACGTTCAGACAAATTGGAAGGGGGTCAAGATGAACAACTAAAGTCCCTTGGCCCAACAAATGACCTGGTTTAAAAAATAGTAGAAACAAAAGTATTTTATTGGTAGGGTAAAGTCGGGTGATATGGCACCCTTCCAATATCTTCCACTGATGCCTTTAGAATACTGCTTAAAGGGCTTGACATTAAAAAACCCACCATGAAGACTACACCACCACTGCAAATTATCATTCAAGTAATGTTTTATTGAAATTGAACTCTCTTCGCTAACTTTCAACAATTCAACTAAACAACAAGATGTTCCCGAGACGTATTTGAAATAACTTCAGGAAAAATGCTGAACTTGATCTCTTTGATCAAAGGGCACGGTAGTGTATTATTATTATATTATTATTCGGTATTAAAACTTCACGAAGTAAGAAATTGGCGTACTTTTAGATCTCAGTACTTTTCACGGCTGACTTGTTACACAAATTTTTTTGTATAGAAGAACTTGGCTCTTTTTTTAACATTTATGTTTTTGGTCTGATACCCTTTACCTCAAGGGGTAGCCACATGCAAAGTCTCAAATGTCTCGAGTTTTAAAATCAGTGGAAAACCTAAAATCTTTAAAACAAAAATCTTTAAAGAAATTAAAAGTTTAATACATACCAAAATATCGAAAAGAGAATTTTAACGCTGGCGCTGCCATCAGTAGAGGATGAGATAGTACCCCTACATGATGAGTCAAGTGGGCCAGAAAACATTTGTGTGGGATGTGGTGAAGATTATGCTCGAACCATTAAGCCAGACGAGTGGATTCAGTACATAATATGTCACTTTTGGTTCTATGCATCATGCACCTCATGTCACAAATGTGACAAAAAAAAAAATGGTAAAATAAAGTAGAGTGCCATATCACCCTCCACTTTTTTGATCGTGTTTTTCTTAATGTTTTTTATTTTTACAAAAAAAAGTATGAAAATGACTGAAAATTCTTCCTACGTTCCTAAATAAATAAATAATAATAAATAAAGATATTTTGATTTAAAATCTCAATTTATAAAGAAAAACAAAAATGGGTGCCACATCCCCCGACTTTACCCTATTGCAATAATTTTTGAATAAAAGCTGAAGTCCAAAGAAAATTTTATGTTTTCAAATTTCGTTAGGACTTTTTGAAAATACAAATAAAAATTGAGATATTAAGGGACTAACTAAAAATTAATCACAATGACTGAACTGAGACTTGATTTCTCTATTTTGTAAGTATCCACAAATCTATCGCTGTAAAATATTAACCCCAAAACTATTGCGGTGTAAAACTTTTAATTTATAGCAGTCTTCTCTCACTTATTGAATCAATCCAATTAATATGGCTTAGCTAACAAATAAGCTGATTGAAAAATATTTACTTAAAGAAATACATTTTATAGATACTTTCTGCTACAATAAAATCAAAAATCCTCTTCCCGCTATCAGTTACAACACATAAGGCATACTTTAATTCGACTCATATTAGTAATCAGATTACGAGTATCACGAAGTTTTTGACGTTTGCTCAATAATTTAGAAACAAAACTAAAATAAACATATCCTGAAATACGGAAACCCAATTCCAAACCCATCTATCCGAACTTCACAAACCACATATCCGCTCACGAAACATGAGTGAACCCAGGTAGTACGTGAGTATGTACGAGTATAAGCAAAGCAACCCCTAAAACGAAATGTACGAAGGTATGGTTTGGCATGTGAAACCCTTATAGTTACCACACTAGACCACGCAACCGCTCGGAACATTTAAAGGCTGAAGCTTAATTAAATGACGCAGAAAATTACTTTATGCATTCTCGAACGCCCCCAAGCACTTCGCTGCTCACTGGTTGCTCTTTCTCTTTCATGCAGTTTTGCTTTTCCTAAATATAATCTCGTGTTACACAACAAATTAAACCAAACCAGTGTAACCATTTCTGCTTAATTATTCGCATTGTATGCGCACCCAAATGATATTATATGAACTTTCGCCTTTTCAGTTGAAGGATTGACCCCGAAAATGTATGCCCAAACGCCGAGGCAGTCGGTCGTCGGAAAGGGGCTTCATTGGACCGATTCAATATGCAAATTTTGTGACGTTAATTGCTCCCAATGTGTGTTAATTTCAGTTTTAATAAGCGATATTGTTGCATTGCTGGCGACTTTCAAATGAAGGACGACACCCACAACACCCCCTTCATAAATTGCACTGAACACCCCGTTCAGAACATCGACATTGAATGACGGCAATGGTGATGTCAACAACGGGCAGACGGAAGCAGACAAATTTAATTAGTCGAATATGAAAATTAAAAAACAATATACATGCAAACTGAGTTCGGTACAAAGTGCGAACGAGCCAGGCACTGATTGAGTTTGAACATGGTTTGCAGTAATTTACACTGGCTTGCGTACGACTATACGAGCGTTGCATCTGGGAACAGTTAATGGCACTTTAAAAGACGACGACGACGAACAACAACACAGTACGTGTGAATTTTGGTGTTGAATGCTTTATCAAAAATGTCGTTAATTTAAATTTACAAAAGGATAATGGATGTTTTGTTCTTGTTTCTTTTTTGACAGAACGCTTAATGAGTTATTATTAAAATGAAAAAAATTAAATACAATTTAGGAGTACGTCGTACAGAAATATTGTGGCTTACTGTTATGGCGTCATCCAAAATGTAAATGCTCGGCTAAATCGCGAGAACTTGTTCTTGCGGATCATGTATAATGTCGCCAAGTATTGAGGGCATACACTATTCAGAAGGCACAATAGATCTGAACATCCTAGAACACTTGAACCACATAATAAGTGGGAAAAGGTCAAAACTAGGTGATAATAAATTAATATCTTTAAATTTAATAAAACAGGGTGAGCTAAATAAGACTTACCAATATCAAGGTACGAATAACTTCTTTAAATATTTTCCAGTATAAATGTGGCGCTGGTAGATTTTGGCGGCCATATTGTTTTGCTGATATCTATCAAATCTGTTGTTTATTATTCAGTAACTGATGCCAAATTATTATGGAAAGCTATATGGCCCTTCACATTCCTCTCTTCAACATTTACTGTCCAAATTTGAGGCGACCGGTTCGGTAATCAATCAGCCAACATTCATACCTCAAAGGACCGCCAGATGGGCCAAGAAAATCGTCAATTCCTCTCCGTGTACATGTACAAGAACTTGGCCTTTTGCAGAATTCAACTTGGCGAATATTGCGTCGGGACTTGGCCCCCCGTACTAAATCCAAGTGACCCAGGAGCTTAAAGCTTATGACCACAGACAATGGTAGACATTCTGCACGAATAATTTGAGGGTAAGGTTATGCCTGGCAGATGTGACGTGAATTGGCCATGAAGGTAATGTGATTTGACCCAACTAGACTTTTTTCTTGTTGGCCCTTAAGGTGAACATAACACAAGTCATCGGACAAATCATCCAGATTTATTCGGAAGAGTCATTGAAAATTTGACCACTAGTATTCGTGCCAACGTAAGAAGCCGAGGCGAGCGGCGAAATAGAATATCTAATTGTCCGAGGTACAGCCTTGAAATTAGAAATTTAACTAGAGAAAGAGAGCGTTTTTTCGAATATTTAAAAGAAATCCCTCGGAATATAATAAATGGAAATATCATACTGCCAGAAATAAGGTAATAGTCCGGTCAAATTAGGTCAAAAAACAAGAGCAAAGCTACAAAAATTACCATCAAGCTGAAACTGAGTAAACTTGTTCAAAACACAATTAAAAACAATTTTTCAAAATTCCCCATCGTTACGACCCATGGAAAAAAATTGACTCAAGGTCAAAGGTAAAAAAATGGGTTTTTCACGATTTTCTTCAAAACAGTACGTTTTATCGTAAAATTATCTCAGACAAAAATTGTAGATCATAAAATTATTTATAAAAAAGGTATCAATAATTTTTTTCCTAAAAGCTACCGCTTCTGAGATAAAACGATTCAAAAAGTTGTAAACGTCATTGCATGCATAAGCGCGCCACGTGTATACCTCTGTAGCTGTAATATAAGTAAAAATATGTTTCTATGGGTGATTTCACTTATTTTTAAAATATAAAATATACATACAATACCCAATACCCAATCCCTTAATTCATACGCTAGTGTAACCTTGAAGCAACATCTGTCTCTCTGTTCAATAGTGTGGCTAGGGTTGTATACCTGCTTCATGTTGGAATGCGCAATAGATGAAATTCCGTTAGTCTTGAGCGCAGCTTTGTAGTGAAAACACGTGTTTATTTCAACCTATTTCGGGCTGTTTTAATTTTTATTATAAAAATGTCAGAATATTGTTTTATTTGTGCTAAACTTTTAAGTGAAGATGAAACTTTTACTGTTGAACGTGGTATGAAGACATTGATCAATGCAAGTATCGAACGAGGTGATGAATTTTCAGACTATCTTGAAAATCAGAAATCTGTGACAATGCACGAAAGCTGTCGTAAAAATTACACTCGAAAGTCGTCTATTGTATCAGCTAAAAAAAGAAAACATGACAAACAAGAAGCCAGTACATCTACAGCAAGCCCTCCTCGTACCAGATCACGTATGAGTGAGTCAGATGTTTGTTTTTGCTTATTTTGCGGCAAGGAAACAAACGAAGAGTTTGAGAACAGAAGATCTTCGGATGTTCGCCGTCGAATCAGCGCAGTAAGTACACTTGAATTCAAAGATTCCATTCTGAAAGTAGCTCGGACTCGTTCCGATGCTATAGCAACAGCTGTTTTTTCGCGAGTACGCCTACGTACTGCTTATTGAAACAACAATAGAGCAATTTAATTTGACCAATACAACTATTGTTGTAGGTGAAGATGTAGACTTACTGTACTCGTATTACTCACTGCTCGAACTCCAGCTGACAAAACTATTTTCTTCTTAAAACCAGGAAAAGCTCAAAATCAATCTGAAATATTTACATCCAAAAGTTTATCGACTTTTGGAAAGTGTCAAAATCATGTACTATTTTTACATGCAATAACAGACTGTGATACGACATCTGCATTTTACAGGAGAGGTAAAACAACAGTCTTTAAAATGTTTGAAAAGCAAGATTTAGTTCAATGTGCTGCAGTTTTCAAAAAAAGTAATTCAACGCCACAAGAAGTTATCACCAACGGAATTTGCTTTCTTCTTCGTATGTACGGAGCCCCTAAAAAAACTACTTGCTTAGATAAGTATCGATATGCATGTTTTGTTAAAAACACTACTCGGAATAAAAAACAAGTACAATTAGCTTGTCTTCCTCCAACCTCAGTCGCTGCTTGGTTATCAGCTGGACCCAACAGATTGGGGTTGGAAGTTGGTTGATAATGCATTGGAACCAATCCAGACTTTACTTTACTCTTATGGAATAATTATAAAGCGGCAGGAGTTTGTAAAGACACTAAGTCGCAGAAATGTCAACTCAGTGCCGAAGATATGTGTACATTTTATGCTCCTCAAGTATCTAATCCAGTTAGTTTTGATGATTTTGATGATACATATTTAAAATAATGACAATCTTGAGAATTTCTCGTTTAAATGTGTTAACGATGTTGTGATGTTATTGAAGCAATTCGTTCAATTAAGTCAAATGCTGTTGGCTGTGATCATATTTCACCGAAGTTTATCAAACTCATTTTGACAATTATTCTTCCGTTATAGGTTCATATTTTTAATTTTTGTTTATATTCCTCCCAATTTCCTATGTAGATTGGAAAGCAGCAAAAATTGTTCCAATACCTAAAAAGACAAACCCATGTATTCCAGCTGATTTCAGACCCATTAGCGTTCTATCATATTTTTCGAAAGTTTTTGAGAAACTCATGTACAACCAAATGATAAGCTTTCTTAACGCCCACCAAAAGCTCTCTAAATGGCAGTCGGGTTTTAGGAATTTACATACATAGCTGTGAGTCGGCAGTTATGAAAGTTACCTCCGATCTTCGATTTACCGTGGATGCTGACAAAATTGGTTTTTTGGTGCTGTTGGACTTCTCAAAGGCTTTCGATTGTATTGATCACTCTATTCTTGTTTCTAAGGTTCAACAAATTTTCAAGTTCTCGAATACATGTAATTATTTGAAAAAATAGAGTACAATCAGTAGAAGTTGAAAGCTGTAAACATTATCAATTTTTTCTTTATTTTTTGTCCTATTTGGTTTTTCGACTCGCGAACACGAAACGCTACGTATAATTACTCATGCGACTTATGTTTTTTTTCACATTCGAGAAAATAAAAAAAACAATTTATTTTTAAACTTTTTATTTTTCACTTCTTTATTCAACTTGATGATCTTAACAACTGAACATTACAAATTTATTAAAACTTAACTAAAGCAGTTTATTAATTTCTATTTCAGCTGAATTGCAATGTCTCGAAATAATATCGTATTTCTGTACATTGCACTTCCACTGAGAAAATTATTGCAATACGATTCTTTAAACAAATTTTATTTGTTGGGAAAAGAATTTAATTTAATTTAATTATTTTTGATTTCAGCGGAATTGCAATTCCTCGAAATAATATCGTATTTCTGTGTGTATTGCATTTCCGCTGGGAAAATTATTGTAATATGATCTTATGCTACAATTCCCAATTTATGGGAATTTGAGATTTTGTCAACACCGTTGGATGCTTTGACATAACCCCTCCCCCCTTTAAGTCGAAACTCTCCTGGGTTTCGTTGTTAATTACAACTTTAATTGATTTGTATTTATAGATTGTAAACAAAAATAGAAGTATGAAAAGAATCACTATTACAATAAATGCAATTAAATATATCCAATTGTACATGATGTACTTTTTTTTATGAAATTTAAGTTCTTCGATTACTTCCATGTTTTCAATTTGATTAATTACAATGTCATCGAACGATAATGTACTACTATTTTCTTTCAATTGGTTATCATTGTTTTTTATTACAAAATTTTGTGTAAATTCTTCATTTTTTCCATAATAAGTTTGATTTCTTATTTTTATGTTACAGTTATGAAAATTTATTAAATAATTCCCATTAAGGGTTATAATTCTGTCATCACATGAACTTGACAGTGTTGTTGTATTTTGGTTTTTCAGCAATATTGAATTTGAGTTAATTTCTATAGTTTCAGATTTTGTGTTCTTTATTTTATAACAATTATTTTGGTAAATACAAAGCTTGGATTCTTTTAAAGATTTTTCATTTACATTTCCATTAAAATCATAATGAGTATTGTTTAAAATTACAATTTCTTTATTTTCAAAATCAAATTCTTCAAATTTATTATTGGTAATTGGTGTAACAATAGATCGCTTAGCTTTAAGTATATCTTTAGGAATTTTTATTGCAAATATTAGTTTTTCTTTTTTATATTCTGCGGTACCTAGTCTAATGTTTTGTAATTTATATAAGTCTATGTCATATTTTCTGATTTCATCTTCTGTCAAGATATTGCTGCTCATAAGATTCATTCTTGATGATGCAATATTATTTTGTATATGTTCTATGTTATCTCCTAGTATTTTTATTTTAAGTAGTATATCTAGGTAAATTAGCTCTTTATAAATTTTTTCATTATTTGTTTTAATATCATTAAATTTTTCTAGAATCTTATCCCTATCTGCTTCTATTGTTTCTTTAATTTTATTAAAAGTATCGTTAAAATGGTTATTAATTTCGATATTTTTGTTCAAATTATTAATTATGTTATGATTATTTTCATCAATTGTTCCTAAATGTTCTTCTATATCTACTCTATCATTTTCATCCATTGAACCGAAGAGCCATTTAAGTCCTGTTCCTACAACATTGATTAATCCTCTCTTATGTCTATGTGGTAATAAGGTTTTTACTTTTGTTCTGAGTAAGCTAAGTTCGTGAAGTAAAATGTTTTTGTTATCTATTTCTCCTAATTGTTTTATATTATTTTCAAATGTATCTAATATATATGTTATTTGCTGGGGTTTTATTATATGTAAGATTATGTTGTAATTATGAATGATTGGAACTTCTTCGATGTTAACTTCAGCGTATCCGTTATTGTTGTCGATTTTTTCAACTATCAGAGTTCCTTTCGTTGCGGGTAGTAGAGTCATTATTGTCAGTATCAAAAATAGTGTTGTCCAGTTGACCTGAAAATTTTGTACTTCGTTTAATGTTTGTAGGATGAATGTTTTCTAATTTTAGTTTTCTATATTTAGGTTCGTCTTTGTGTCTTAGTGCCTTATAATTTTTTACATAACCTTCTTCCTGACTTTGGTTGTAATCTTCCCTTTTTTCATTTCGTTTGTTTATAACTTTTTCTTTGTGTTCTTTCAATAATTTTTCTATTTGTTTTTTATCAACTTTTCCTTCTATTACATCTAAAGGTTTGGATTTGATAACAGAATGAATGGACTTATTATACCATTCTACGCATTTAAAAAGTCTTTCTTGTATTGGCAAATCTGACTTTTCTGTTTCTAAAACTCTAAGTTTTTCTCCTATTGTGCTATGGAACCTTTCTACGTCTGCGTTGCCTGTGTGACTATTAGGCTTTGTAAAATGAGTTTCTACTCCTTCCTGTCTCAAAAATTCCTTAACGTTTACAGAATTAAACTCATTATCTAGGACAACTAAATTTGGTTTCCCTTTGATGGAAAAATATAATCGTATTTTTCCAACGATTGTGACGCTGTTCCTATCTTCTAAATAAAGAACAACAGCATGTTTTGAGAACTTGTCAATGAAGGTTAAAAAACTATGTTTTTTATTTATATAGACATCTAAATGAATTATCTGATTTATATCACTTGGAGTTTCAGTTATATGGAATTTTGGTTTGATAGGGTTTCTATCATATTTTGCTCTATTGCATGTGTCACAATTATTAATGTATTTTTGAATATATGTTTTTAAATTTTTGTAGTATATCAATTTTTTCAATCCTTCATAGTTTTCATTTATTCCTGCATGTCCTGTTTCATTTTTGTGATATTTTCCAATGTATCTGAATGTTTCGTCTTCATTTTCCATATCTTTTGCATAGTGGGTACATTTATAAAATTTTAAACTAGTATTAAACAATTCTATCAGCTTTTGTTGGACTTTATTATATTCGGGATCAGAGAATTCAGAATAAATCCCTATTTTGCCTGATTTCAAAAATCTTCGAAATATGTCCGTCATGAAATTATTTTCAATGTCATCTTTACTAATGAAAATCTTTCGCTTATTCCCAATGACCTCAATTTCTTTTGTTTTATTCTTTGTTAAAATGATTTGAGTGAAAAATCTGTTAACAACAGTGTCTAAAATCGGGAAGTGGTCATTTTGTTCTTCCTCTTGTGAGTGAATTGTTGCGTCTGTACTCATGTTATCATTGTCTTGTTCTGTATCTAAAGCATTTATTTCTCCTGTTTCTGAATTTATTCTCGACAAAAAATCTGCTACTTTGTTTTCCGATCCTTTGATATATTCAATATTTATATCATACTCTCCAAGTCTAAGTAACCAACGCTGTAACCTGTGATTAATATCTTTGCCCTTATGTTTGGTTTGGAGCCATTTGAGAGGCTGGTGATCAGTAAGAAGATCAAAAGTTCTACCATAAATATATGGGCGAAAATAGTTCACGGCCCAAACGATGCTAAGGAGCTCCTTTTCCGTTGTGGAATATTTTTT
The DNA here is from genome assembly GCA_911387755.1 of Chrysotoxum bicinctum. Taxonomy (NCBI): domain Eukaryota; kingdom Metazoa; phylum Arthropoda; class Insecta; order Diptera; family Syrphidae; genus Chrysotoxum; species Chrysotoxum bicinctum. The sequence continues at coordinate 78,626,969 of OU426988.1, read as the reverse complement.
TTCGTGATCGTTTAGAGTCCTACTTGCATAACTCAGGGGATGATCATCCTGTGTAAGGACTGCGCCTAAAGCAAAATCGCTGGCGTCCGTTATAAGTTTGAATCTTTTATTAAAATCAGGGTATCTTAAAATTGGTGTGTCAATAAGTAATCTTTTCAGTTTTTGAAATGAATCTATGTATTGAGGATCACTTTTGTTAATTTTCGTATTTTTCTTCAAATATTTTGTCATACCGTAAGCTACTTTTGCGTAATCTTTTACGAACTTTCGGTAGTAGCCCGTCATTCCCAAGAATGACTTAATTTGCTTCTGGGTTTCTGGCAGTTTAAGCTTTTGAATATTTTCTATTTTACTCATATTCGGCTTAATACCTTCTGTCGTCAGAATGTGACCCAAATACTCTGTATTACTACTAAAAAAATTGCATTTGTCGATTTGAATTTTGAGATTATGCTCTCTCAGTTTATTGAAAATTTTTTGTATATTCGTAATATGTTCTTCTAGAGTGGTACTAAATATCAAAATATCATCTAGGTAAACGACACATATACGGTTTATATGCTCTCGTAGGACAGAATTTATAAGTCTTTGAAAAGTCGCCGGGGCATTTTTAAGCCCAAACGGCATTCTTATAAACTCGTAGTGACCTAACGGAGTTGAAAACGCAGTTTTCTTTCTGTCTTCCTTTTTTATTAACACTTGATGAAAGCCTTTGGCAAGGTCTAACGTAGTGAAATATTGCGATCTTCCTAGTTTCTCTAATATTGTTTCTATATTAGGAATAGGATATTTATCACTTACAGAAACTTCGTTAAGTTTTCTGTAGTCGATCACAATTCTCCACTTTTTCTCACCAGAATTATCGATTTTCTTAGGAACAATCCATAATGGTGAGTTGTATGGGGAATTACTTTCTCTGATAATACCTTGTGCCAACATTTCTTTCATTTGCCTGTTAATCTCCTCCTCGTGAATTTGAGGATACCTATATATTTTAGAATATATGGGTTTTTCTGTAGTAGTTATAATTTCATGTTGAATTTCATGGGTGTGGGTAAGTTTATTACCTTCTTGGAAAAACAAATCTCTATTTTTATTAATAAGATTTTTCAGTTCCTTTTTTTTCTTCTATATTCATATCCTTTCGTTCTAGCTTTTCTAATGTATTTTGGTCAATTATGGATTCATATAATGAATTTATTTCTTCATACTTAAAAGGGCAAGAATTAATAAATTTTATTTTTGCATTATTTATTTTTAAGTAATCCTCTTCTAAATTTATAATTGCTTGTAGAGGTTTAAGAAGATTTTGACCTATAAGTCCGTCGAAATTTTTATTATAAAAAGGTGTCAGTTTCCAGCTCATAGAATTATTTTCGTTAAATTCCATTGGTAATGGTGTTATTATTTCTTTGTCTATTAAAGTTTGTCCACTAAGTGTGCTAAAAGAAACAATGTTCTGAAGTTTTATTCGTTTATATTTGGGTAGTCTATCTGAGTTTAAAAGTGTGGTTGTTGATCCTGTATCAATAAGGCATCTAATTTTCTCTTTCCCTATTGTGAGTTCAACTATCGGTAGACATGATGTGGGGCCTCTGATTGAAAATTTACTTCATCTGAAACGGTTTCAATATGATCTACCTCCATTGGGGTGGAATTGGAATTCTGTCTCCTATCATAGTTGTTATTATTTACTCCACTTTGTCTTGATTGTCTAGAATTTGAATTGTCGTTGTCCCAATTTCGCCTATACTGCCTGGAATAATTATCTTGTCGAAATGGATTCTGATTTGTAGTTTCTGGTTTAGGATTGTAATTATTGTTCTGACTGTAATATCGTGAGTTTTGATTTGAATTTCTATTGTATCCTGATGAATTTTCCCTATAATTGGCTTGCCTATCGTAATGCCTCAATATTCCTGTCTCTTCAAGTGTATAATATGCGTCTCGGAGTGTTTTTATGTTTCTACTATAAATAATACTTGATAAATTTGGGTTAATACCATTCAAAAAAATTTTTAATATAATTGATTCATTTGAATCGGGAGCAAATTCACTAGGTTTTGTATCATCAAATTCATACTTAGCGTTTAACTTGTCTAGAATATTTCTTAAATTATAATAATATGCACTTACAGATGTTGATTTGCATGTAATTGCAAGATGATGTAATTTATGGTAAGTGTCCCTTACACCGAAATTCTTCTTTAACTCGTTTTTGATGTTTTCCCACGTTGGATTGGGTCCCAATGTTCTTATGCACTTTAAGGCTGCCCCCTGGATTTTGTTGAATATGTATCGCTGGTATACAAACTCCTTTAATGCTGGGTTATCGTTGAAAAGTGGGAGTATAAGCTCCGCTTCACGAATAAAGGATGCTAAATCGTATTTTTCATCTCCGTTGAACTCCTTTATTTTTGCAGCTTCTTTAATGAGTTCGCTGACTGGTATTCCACTATTTTCGTTTGCCATCTTGATTGTTTTAATTTCTTCAATGTCGTCACTGTCGTCACTGTCTCGATTTCTTGTATTATAAGTAAACGATAGAAATCTCTCACTTTTGTTTTTTTTATCAATGTTTTTTGGCATTTACAAAACGTATTTAATTTAAGCTTCGATTTTTTTTTCACTTGGTGTATGTCTTTGTATAGGTATACACACAAAAAAAAATTCTTCAAGAAGAGAAACAAAATTAAGTCACCGTGTAAAATGATTGATTTTATTGTCTTTGGACAATAATATTTATATATTTTTTTTTTCTTCTTTATAGGAATAAACTAATTTCACTGTCTTTGGACAAAGTGTTTTCAATTCACTGCTTAAGAGGAATTAGGGTCGCTGTTATTATCTTTAGATAATAAGTTCACTTCTTTGGAAGGAGATTCGATTTTATCATCTTTAGACAATAAAATAACCGACTGCGCCACTTATGTTTTTTTTCACATTCGAGAAAATAAAAAAAACAATTTATTTTTAAACTTTTTATTTTTCACTTCTTTATTCAACTTGATGATCTTAACAACTGAACATTACAAATTTATTAAAACTTAACTAAAGCAGTTTATTAATTTCTATTTCAGCTGAATTGCAATGTCTCGAAATAATATCGTATTTCTGTACATTGCACTTCCACTGAGAAAATTATTGCAATACGATTCTTTAAACAAATTTTATTTGTTGGGAAAAGAATTTAATTTAATTTAATTATTTTTGATTTCAGCGGAATTGCAATTCCTCGAAATAATATCGTATTTCTGTGTGTATTGCATTTCCGCTGGGAAAATTATTGTAATATGATCTTATGCTACAATTCCCAATTTATGGGAATTTGAGATTTTGTCAACACCGTCGGATGCTTTGACATAACCTGCGCGAAACAGGGAAACTCCAAGTTGATTCCGCAAACTTTCAACGGCTGCCCTTTCGATTAGTTAATGTCATCGCAAAGGCCATAAAGACGAGAAATTATAGACACTTAAAATCGAATGGCAAATCCGTTGGCATCATCGGTATACGTGGGATCAAGACATCCTCTCCTTTGTATTTTCCCCTGATAAATCTTGACCTCGATGACGTTATTCATTAGCTTTTTTAGAGCCACTCTCATTCCATTGCACAGTCGAGGTTGATTTATGTTACGCAGCATAATCATAACTGATCCTACTTTTAATTGTAAATTGTAAGGTATGGTAGTCCAGGCAAATCCATCCTACTACTACATCATCCTGGTTTGTAACTGTGTAAACTGAATTGTAAGAAAACAACTCTCGCGGAAGAAAATTCTGAATGGTTGCATTGAGATCATCTACATCTTTGCTTGGCCGCCAATATTGCTCGTTCACTCAGCCAATTACGGTTTCGAAAATGTTGTTCTATATCCATAAAAACACGCTGAACAAGCTCCTCTTTTGATTCGACGAAGTGACGAATTCTGTGAGTAGTGTAATTATTCCGCTCGAAGTGTCAACTGCGACCTTACCATTTTCAAAATCTTATTACTGCTTCGAAAACATAATCGCAGTGTGATCTTGTTCCAAAAACATTCGTTGTTAATTGGAGTGTTTTTGCATACCGCCACAAATTAGATAATTAAAAGCATGCGTTTAGTTTGTCAGCAAAAGCTAATCGGGGAATAATTTGAAGATTCTGACGAAAATCACCCGGCAAAAGAATCATGGCTAGACCAAAAATATTTTGTTTTGGTTGTCACGAAGATCTTTTAACGTTCTGTCCAATGCCTCCAGTGACCTCTTGTGGGCCATCGTACATTCATCCCAAGCGATAAATTTGCATATCTGTAGAATCTTCGCCATTGTACTGTTTTTGGTGATGTTGCAAACTGGTGCTTCTTTGATTTGCATTTGCATGTTTAGTGGTAATTTCAAGGCAGTTCGTTCACCTTCTAACAATGTTGCAGCTATTCCAGATGAAGCCAATGTTAGGTCTACTTCATTTTGCGATCTGATCTTTGCCAAAAGCAATGAAATTAGGAACGTTTTTCCAGTCCCCCGGGAAGCATCAAGGAAGTGAATTCCACCAGATCCACTGTTCAAAGCCTTAATCAAAGTATTGTACGCAATTCTTTGTTGTTTATTCAATTGCAGAACATTTGAACGAACTGTTTCGGCCAACACTTCAGTACCATATTGTTGTTCTCTTTGCAACTCGTGGTTAAATGCATCGCGCATATGACGATTGGGTGCTGTCATGCCCAAACACGACAATACCTTATATACCCATCAATAAACACAAATCTTCTAACATGATCAATGTCTCATTGTAAATTTCTGCAATAGTTTATAGTGTAGGATTCAAAGTTTTTGACAACGCACAAGATGCAACACATCCTCAGACATGTCATCCCTATTCATCCACAAATCCGGATTCGAGGGGAAACGTGTCGATATTATAATAGCAAACAATGTGGTGCGAATTAGATATATGACGATGAAGATATGACGGAATCCTTAGGCGTATTATCCCAATGTGAATCGTTCTCGAGCAATTGTAGTAGTTGACACACTTCACGGAAAGCCGCACACAAATATCCATTAACTGTTCTTAGTTGTTGAAATGATGTTGGACCACGAACATTCATCAACAACAATCGAAGATATTTGTCTATTACAGAATTCGCAGAATTTTACTCCCGGTGAGTTGACTTGATTCGCATCCGCTGTAAAACTCAATTATGAAATTCGTCGGATGAACTACATTGTCGATTCCTAAAATTACCTTATCATTTATGAACTTTCGTATCGACACTGTCAGCTACAAACATTTATTCAACTGGTCTAGGCAGCGATAATAGTATTGCTTTCGATCAACCAAATCAAGAATCGTTGAGAGTGGTTAGTACGAAGATGGAGGACGGTTCAAAACCAACCGTGCGCTCTTTTTTTTTTTTTTTTTAGATTTCTTGCTTTCTGGTTGCGTTGCTATTTGTGCGTTTTCTATTAAAATTTGTTAAACAAACACTTTAGCATTCAGTATGATAAGCTTTTGACTTACATTTTTGTACTCTCCATTGTTTATTTTGGTTTAATCAAAAATTCACTTCAGATTCGTCTCGAAATTGGTGCGAATGTAAAATGATAGAAATTGTATGGAGTGCGAATGGATTGCGTATTCTGTAATACCATTTAAGTTGAACAAAATGTCAGTGGTGCAGGAATTGTTACCGACATTCGTTCAACTTTCATTCGTCGGATTCAGTAATAGCAAAAGTTTGGAAATGAATTGAAACTGTCACTTTAGCTCATTCGCCGAATTCTGTAATAGGGGTGAATAACATTCATCGTTATTTGGATGTCAGGTCGTCTTCTCCTTGGCATTTTAAAACAATCATAATCAATAAAGCTCTCGCGCACTGACAAATAATTATTTGTATATACATATGTATGTATATTTGTATAATTATTGATGATAGATTTTAATAGTCGTCTTGAAATTTATTTATTTATTTGCTTTTTTCGACAAAAAAATGAAACTTTTATATGTTTACGCTTTTTACTTGCGATTTATAGGTAATATAAGGCAAGTAATGCATTGGTAAAAAAAATCGAACGCGAGATTTTGATCAAAGTTGACATTACGATGATAGCGAAGACCAAAAAAGTGAGTCCCACAATTCTGTCTGTCTATCTGTTCGACTACAGCCAGAGGCGTATTTAAGGATTTGGCGCCCCGGGCTGACAATTTTTGCCGCCTTTAAGGAACAATGAAAACAAAGCTAAATTCGTTCTTTGGCATCGATTTTGATAAATGCAGAATTTATAATTATGTTATGTCACTCTACACGATAAATATGCAGATGTTAGTCAAAAAAGTTATGTGAAAAAACTACAAGAAAAGAAGACCTTTTTAAAACGAGGAACATGGTGTCCAACAAAAAAAAATTATTTTTAGGTAATATATAAAATTTCTATTGAAACGTAGGAGTCGAATAATTCTCCTTTTTTCACGCTGCTTAAACACGATTTTTTGAAGTAAAACTTTTTTAGGAGCGATATGACAATAAATTAGATAAAATTTGGAACTGGTCTAAGCCAAATGTGTGTACCGAACCAAATTCAGACAGCCAATGGAACGTTTTTTGATCATTCAGCCTGTCTAGAACATAACATAAGATCCAATGGAAAATTACTCGTACATTTATATCTACATCCTGTGTTTTCAATTAATCGCTTTGTCAACAGTATAACCCTTTGTTTCAAAAGCAACCACCCTTAAGCCGTCCAGTAGCACAGCAGATGCGCACGGACCGGTGACAGTGTATTGAAATGTGTGTTGTGAGTGTGTGCACTGATTTCTCGTGTGAGGCTCGGTGCGAGCAAAATCAAAATTTTTTGATTTTGGTGTCGGCCGGTGTTGAAAGCAATTAGCAATGCAATTGAAAGCAATAAATAACAAATGGACATGAAAGCAACACATGTAAATGTTCTATAAGAAATGTCATCGGATAATACGTCAAACGTCAATTCTTCAACGTCATTAATAAAGGCAAAATCAAAGTGTTAAATTGTGTGTTTCCTTTTTCATTTCATTTTTTAATTTCATTTTATCATTTTATTTAAAAGTAAATTTTATAAATTAAAATAAAGGCTAAACAGCCAAACATTGGTCCTTCGAGCCTTAAAAACAAATATTAAAACTTATAAACGATTACAAAAATATTCGACGATTAAAATTGTGTTGTGTGTGCAACGTGGGATTAACCTTAAAACGAGCCATCCGAAGAATTTGCTGTCGCCGCTGCCTTCCCAAAAAAGCAAAGTAAGTTCCATTTTTTTGCTTACTTTAATTATATTCAATCTTATTGTTAATTAAAAATAAAATGGCAACGAAAATTTTGTCTGCAAAACATAAGCAGTTGAAAAAGGATGTCGAGAATTTTGGAAAAAGGGCAAAGCAATTAACCTTACTTACGTCCAAACAAGGTTAAAGTTGTTGGATGACTTGTGGCAGTCAGTTTCCAAATTTTATGACTCGAAGCTGAGACAATCTACGAAAATATAAGGGAAGATTATTGTGTGTTTCAATCCAAACTCCTCGATTCGCTGGCAAGTTTTGGTAGCAGCAGTGTACAGCAGTCTACTGAAGTTTCAGGAAAGGAACTGGCAGGCAAAAACGAGGAACTCCATTTACCTTCGATTAAAATCCCGATGTTCGATGGCAATTACGAAAACTGGCCGAATTTTCACGATCTTTTTGTAACTCTCGTCGCCAGTAAAGCATCGCGCTCAGATATTCAAAAAATGCATTATCTGAAGACCAGTTTAGCAGGCGACGCTGAAAAGCTGTTACTGTCATTGAAGATCCAAGGTCAAAACTACGCCAAAGCATGGTCCATATTAAAAGATCGGTATGATCACCCTCGCGTTCTAGTTAACATACAGTTAAATACCTTGTTCAATTTGTCAACATTGACGCAAGAGCGTGCAGAGTCAATTAGAGATCTGCTGTATACTTCGACGCAAGTTGTTCACAGTCTTGCTAACCTAAAAATTGAAGTTGAGCATTTAGATCCGGTGCTAATTTTTCTATTAGTACGAAAATTACCGAGTAAAATGCAGCAAATGTGGGAGGAGAAGCTGAATGAAAGGGAAAATCCGAAGGAGTTGCCAACATTCAAGGAATTCACATCCTTCTTGGAGACAAGGTTACGGACCCTTGAAGCGGTCGACCAGCAGCACAGTCAGGGCACATCCAAATCATCTCGGAACTCTTCTTACAAAAATTCGTTCGTTGCTTATGCTCAGCCGGATAGGTCGAGTATCACTTGCAAAATTTGCCTGAAAAATAAACATGCTGTTAGAAGGTGTAGTAAATTTTTGAAAATGAATGTTACCGAGCGTTGTCAGGTTATAAATAAGTTGGGTTTGTGTCGAAACTGTTTAGGGTACAATCATGCTACGGATAACTGTCCAAGTAGTCGTAGGTGTTACCATTGTCAACAACCACATCATACTTTATTGCATGCAAATAATACTTCTTTTCAGCCAAGCCAACAACCATCACGTTCCCACCAGAATGGTAACACTTTTCAACCATCAGCGCAGCAACAACAATATAATTTCAGCCATACAAGCAACCGAGGACAACAACAAAACATCACCCCAACCTCTCAATGTGCAATTTTGAACGCCGAAGCTCCTTCATTCCCGTCTTCTAGTAGACAACAGCCGTCAACTAACAATGTTGCATCTCACCACTCGCATAACAGTTTCCCGAACAAAATCTCACAAGTTTTACTGGCAACAGCGCTTGTCAAAGTTAAGTCGTCGTTGGGGGAGTGGTTGACGCTGCGAGCATTGTTGGATTCTGGTTCTGAAGCATCATTTATCACAGAGTTTGCGGCCCAATTGCTCATACGGGTGTATCCGGGCTGGGTTTGGTCAGCAGTGGCACATGTTTAAGAGTGATAGACATCACTTTTGCTGCGAGGCATTCCAGTTTTGCAACCAAAGCGCAAACCTTCATCTTAAAGTCACTGTCTGGGCATTTGCCGGCCCGGACCCTTCACGTTGAGAACTGGACACATCTCAACGATTATGTACTCGCTGATCCTGAATTTTTCAAATCATCAAAAATTGACATCTTGCTAGGAAGTGATATCTTACCCGAACTTTTGCTACCGGAGCTGATTCCACCGCCAGACAAATCGATGCCAGTCATGCAAAAGACCACATTGGTCTGGATCTTATTCGGAAAGGCTCCAGTTGTTTGCGATGCAAGTCAGCAGGTCAGAAGTTTTATGCAAACGATTGATGTTGAAGCACAGCTTCGTAAATTCTGGGAAGTAGAAAAAACACCTTTTAAAATTTTTCGAAAACCAGAAGATATTGAGTGTGAGGAACATTTTATTAACAATACAAAACGAACAAAAGATGGACGTTAACAAGTGGCATTACCGTTTAAGGGAAACGTTCCTCCTGTTTTCGGAGATTCGTATCAAGGTGCTTTACGGCGATTCCATGGATTGGAGCGACGTCTAAGTGATGATCAACAGCTCCGAGAACAGTATTCAGCGTGCATCGAAGAATATATCCGCATGGGTCACATGAGCGAAGTCGACAAAAATAGTTTGCCAGAAAATCAGCACTACTTCCTGACACATCATGCTGTAGTTAAAGAAAGCAGTTCAACCACGAAACTGAGGGTGGTGTTTGATGCCTCTTTTAAAACATCGAATGGAGTTTCTTTGAACGATGCTATGTTAATAGGTCCAGCCCTTCAGCAAAATATCTGCGACATTATTCTTCGGTGGAGGTTGTATAGATACACCTTCACAGCGGATATCGAAAAAATGTATCGTCAGATATTGATAGCGGAACAGGACAAAAATTACCAGTTAATTCTGTGGAGAAATAGTCCTGAGGATCCTATTAAAGCTTACAGGCTTCATACGGTAACATTCGGAACAGCAGCCGCACCTTATCTAGCAATCAGGACACTCCATAAAATAGCTGAAGATAATCAGGAAAATCCATTGGTTTCCACCATGATCCATAACGAGATGTACGTCGACGACTTAATATCAGGAGGAAACACTATATTAGAGGCTGAAGAAAAAATACAACAAATTAAATCAACACTTGAGACAGCGGGATTCAACTTACGGAAATGGACATCCAATTCTGACGAATTATTAAGAAGCATTCCAACTGTAGAACGAGAATCGACATTTTCATTACTGTCAGAAGATTCGGAACGAGTTAAGACGCTCGGTGTCCACTGGCTTCCTTCTGTTGATGAGTTTTCATTTTGCTACATTCCACCTTCAAATCCTCAGCCAACAAAACGTTTCGTTCTTTCTACCATAGCCCGACTCTTTGATCCGATGGGATGGATTGCTCCATGTATCGTCAAAGCAAAAATATTTATGCAGCAGTTATGGGCAGTAAAATTATCTTGGGATGATCCAATCGAATCATCACTTTTGGAGCAGTGGAATTTGCTCTATGAGAATTTACACGCTATCAATAGGATTCACTTTCCAAGGTGGGTTCAAACTAATGATGACTTTTCCCGAGTAGAACTGCATGGTTTTAGTGATGCATCCGAGAAAGCATATGGAGCAACAGTTTATTTACGGGTCGAGGACGATAAAGGTCATGTGGAAATGCACCTTCTAATCGCAAAATCTAAAGTCGCTCCTGTACAACCAGTAAGTCTTCCCCGTCTAGAACTTTGCGGTGCCGTAATGTTAGCCAAGCTCCTGAACCATGTTAACCAAGCGCTTGACAACAAAGAAATCAAGTCTTTTGCGTGGACTGATTCCACTATAACGCTTTCGTGGATCCGAGCATCGCCAACCAAATGGGATACTTTTGTTAGGAATCGAGTTGGAGAGATCCAGCGATTGACTGCCGTCAAATTTTGGAAACATATTCCAACGCAACACAATCCTGCAGATTTGGTATCCAGAGGTGTTCTACCATCGACCTTATTGGATAATACGTTATGGTGGAACGGTCCCGAATTTCTACGTGAGACATGGAACTTTGAGTATCCGATACAACCAACGATAAATGTTCATTATGTTGAGCAAGGCGTTCCTCCAATCAATGATCTTTTACATCGGTCATCTGAAATCAAAAAACTTATTAGAATTGTGGCAATGGTCTTACGTTTCACAAATAATACCAAAAATGTTATCAATAACCGGAAAACTGGACCGATGTCACCAAACGAACTCGATCGTTCTTCCAACATATTGGTGAAATTAGCTCAACTGGAGATGTTTCCTGAAGGTATATCGAAGTCGAGAGGCATGGCATCATTGAATCCATTCGTTGATTCTCACGGAATCATTCGTGTCGGTGGAAGACTTAAACATGCCAACTTATCGTATGATCAGCAGCATCCAATAATTTTGGAACCGTCTCACCATTTCACAAAATTGATCCTTCACGAAGCTCATGAAAAGACTCTTCACGGAGGTATTCAGCTGATGATGGGGTTTCTTCGAAAACGAAACTGGATTTTTCAAAACAAGCGAGCAGTCAAAAAATATATTCATGGGTGTACGATTTGCTATAGGTATAGAACCAAGCCAGCTCAACAGTTGATGGGTGCATTGCCAGCGGCCAGAGTGACGATTTCAAGACCATTTAGTCATACGGGTGTTGATTATGCTGGTCCGATTAGCATTCGGGCTTGGAAAGGCCGTGGAGCCAAATGCTATAAGGGCTACTTAGCAATTTTTATTTGCCTAGCAACAAAGGCGATTCACTTGGAAGCAGTAAGTGATCTTACCACCCAAGCCTTTCTTGCTGCGTTTCGTCGTTTTGCATCTCGACGAGGAGTCTGTAGCCAAATTTACAGTGATTGTGGCACCAATTTTAAAGGTGCTGAAGCCGAATTACAACGTCTTTTGAAGAACGCCACACACGACTGGAAAGAAGTTGCTGACACTCTAGCATCAGAAGGAACAAAGTGGAACTTCATTCCGCCCGCTTCTCCCCACTTCGGAGGATTATGGGAAGCCGGTGTAAAGAGTGTGAAACACCACTTTAAACGAATTGTGGGAAATGGGACACTAACGTTCGAGGAACTCGCCACTCTTCTATCTCAAATCGAAGCGTGTCTTAATTCGAGACCTCTATGTCCTTTAAATGAAAACCCCGACGATTTCCAAGCATTGACTCCAGCACACTTCTTGATCGGTACAGAAATGCATACAATTCCGGAACCAGACCTCGTTACTGCAACAAAAACAAATTATGTGGACCGGTGGAAAAACATCCAATTTAATTTACAAACCTTTTGGCAGCATTGGCAAGTTGAATATTTAGCGCGTCTACAACAGCGACCAAAATGGCTCAAACCACAACCTGAGCCCAAAATTGAAGACTTGGTACTGGTAAAAGATGAGCGTCTTCCTCCAGCGAAATGGAACTTGGCCCGGATTCTGGAAACATATCCTGGTCAAGACAATCTCACCCGAGTTGTAAAATTAAGGACGCAACAAGGCGAATTTAAGCGGCCAATAACAAAGCTTTGTCCTCTACCAATCAACAACAATCAACATACAACAAATCACACACACATAACTTCATCATTGCAGATCACACACACATAACTTCATCATTCGCAAACAAACACACATAACATCATCATTCGCAAACATACACAAACTCAAAATAATTTACATTAACGAATTATCGATTTCATCTAATTAACAGTATCGAATAAAATAAATTATATTATTTAAGCCCCCGAAAATAATACACTTTGCTCATTTTTCTGTACGAAAACACGCTCATTTTCTCCGAAAAAACGCTCATTTTTAAAGAAAAACACGCAAACAAAATCGAAGGCAACGAATTTGCTCATTTCAATGGAAACACGCAAACAAATAATATAACAGAAATTAATTCGCCATGGTAAATTTCAAAACACCTACAATCTAAGCTCATTTTCAATTTAAATCGCTTAATATTTTAAAACCAAATCGATTTATGCAATTTTCAATAAAAATCAACATTGACATCGAAATCAACGATATTGATAAAACTATCACAAACTGTATCGATAACAATAACGATGAAAATATCGATAATATAAAATTACGTTGCACAGCTCTAACAAGCTGCACATTTTTTAACATACAACATTTAATTATCGCTTATTTCAATATAAAACGACATAATTACATTAAAATAATATGAAATTTTACTCACCTGGATATTGTCCCAAAACGCCAGCCAAAATTTTGGTATAATTTCGCATTAAAATAATTTTACTTCAAACTTAAAGGTACACAACACTTAGCACAAAAACAAAAAAAAAAAACCGACAGCGTTATCAATGTAATTTTCCATTCATAAAACGCAACCAAGCAATTTGTTGTTGTTTGCCTCCTTCTTCGTGCTTACTCGATATTACCAATAGAAACAACGAATAAGAACTACATGGGCAATTTACTATGATTCAGGATATCGATGAAGTCAAAGTTATCGATTACCTAACTTATTTTCAACTTGATACAAATTTCATTTTTTTTACTGATTAATGTGCGAATTCATACTAAAATTATTTCTTTTCATGTTGAAGAAGACAAAACGCAATAACCAGTCATTTTCTACCTAGTGCAGCACTTAAAGGGACTTAACAATCCACCAATTGTCTTTCGCCCGGGGAGAATGAATTGAAAGCAATAAATAACAAATGGACATGAAAGCAGCACATGTAAATGTTCTATAAGAAATGTCATCGGATAATACGTCAAACGTCAATTCTTCAACGTCATTAATAAAGGCAAAATCAAAGTGTTAAATTGTGTGTTTTCTTTTTCATTTCATTTTTTAATTTCATTTTATCATTTTATTTAAAAGTAAATTTTATAAATTAAAATAAAGGCTAAACAGCCAAACAGCCGGTTTGTCGATGTGTGCACATACACAGTTTGTTTAAATTGCACACACCTAAAACAATGACAGTTCGTGCAAAAAACTAAGCAAACAGACCATTTTTGACATCTGGAAGTATGCAAGAGGCATATGAAGTTAACAGGATACTAAAAAGATAAAATAGGTATTCGACGATTTTAACTTTAGTAAAATGTTAGAGATAGCATGATGCGAAATTTGATTAAAATTAGCAGAATCGTTTTTTCAACCTATGTAGTATTATACTAAAATAGTTTTAACATCGTTCTAATTCGACTAAAATTTTGCGCCAATAGTTCTTAAAATAATAACTGTCTTTTTATTTATCAATTATTATTAACTATTGTACAAAAAACAATCATTATATTGTTTCTTAAGTCGTTTAAAACTATTGACGAAGTGAAGGGTATTTTTCGCATTTGCAGAGACATATTTATCATGATTTGCTAGGTATATAAAAGAATAAAATCCTTATATCCTGATCTTATATCTAGAATCCGGCTTGATGGATTTTTAATTTTTTTTTTATAAATAGGGACTCTTTGTAGATGGTTTAGAAACAAATTAAGATCCGTCCAGCCAAAGTTTTTCTAGTCCATTTTTTTTAGAGCTACATAGCAACATTTTTTGATAATGTTTTCGTTTCATTGGAATTTGTTCCAAGGAATAGGTACACGTCCGTAAATATTTTTACTATGAATTTTCATTATAAAAATCGTTTATAAAAAATAGAATAATATATGGTGAAAAAAGTGAGTGACATGTTACAGTGAACTCTCACACAGCCGGGCACTCACGGCGCTTAAAAAACTCTAAAAATCGCATTTTTTTAAATCTTTGTAGTTTTTGTTTATCTTTCAAAAATATTGTAAATTAGATAATTGTTAGGGGCGGCTCGCCCTCTTTTGCTCGTATGTTTTGAAAGTTTAATCGCTTCAAAAAAATATTATAAATTGGCCAATTGCTAGGAGCAGCTTGCGCCGCCGCCCCTAGCAGCCTTGCCGCCCCGGGCTGTAGCCCTTTTAGCCCTAGGGTAAATACGCCCCTGACTACAGCATTAACGGTTCGGCCTATTTTCGTTAAGCTTGGTAGATATACAGCCTTATTTTGACATTCGATTTCATTAGAAAGTATGTCGAATTCGAATAATTTGTATTTTGAGATTCGAACGATTAGAAAGTTCACTTTATCAATGGAAAGTTCATTTATCTTTCGAAAACTATAAGCAAATTTTCACTTTCGAATAGTTCGAAAGAAATGTCAGTTCACTCTCGTTCAATTTTTTCTGGTGAATAGATTCATAAAACATGTAAGTTTATTATAATGTTAGTAGTAATGGATGTTAGTAGATTTGATGCATACATTATTATCATTCTCCTATACAACTGCTTCTCACCGTTTTCTCTTTCCATACATAAAACAAACGCCATTTTGATTTTTAACGCTGGCTTCATTTTATCAATATTTTCATAAAACAATTTACAAATGGTAATTCAAAATTCAAGTGTGACCAGACTTGTTTAAATTAAATAGGCTTTGAAGTTGCCTTCTTTTTTTGTTTATTAATTTGGAAAACAAAATTAGTTTACATGAAAATTAAACCATAAATCAAGTATTTTTTTATACAGAGAAGTTGTACCATTATTTTATTTCTTTTTGATATCAAAAAACTTACCATACTGTTTTCTAAATGCTCCCAATTTTTAAAATGTCAGTTTTATTGATGTTTTTCAAATTTAAACTTTACTGGGCCGTTAGCATCAGTTTATTTTTCTTAAATGATAAAGTATTATTTTTATGTTTTTAGACCATAATTTTTTGTTCAATAAAAATCAAACAGTTTGGTCATACTAAATCAGATAGAAATATCAGTAAATTTCAAACAGCTGATTTCGGAAATGAATTTCATTGAGGTTCATTTTATTCAATCATTCAATATATATTCTATCGAATTAGCTATTCGGTCGAATCTCAAAATAAGCATGATAGTTTTTAATTTTTTTCCCCCACACGTTTTTTTTAAGACCAAAAATAACGGTACCTGCCATACGATTTTTTTTTAAATTTTATAAATATATTTTTTTTCTTCAAAAACTGTCCCACAGATTTTTTACACAAAAAATTCAAAAAAAATCATTTAGTTAAAGCTAGGTAATTGTTAAAAAACATGTTTCCAAAAAATTGTTATTTTTGGTACCTCTTGGAACCATTTTTTGTTTTTGATTTTCTCAAAAATAGTACCACCGATTTTAATCATTTTTTTTATGTTAAGGAACCCCAGTAATTTCAATATTATTGTGTATTCAAATTTAAAAAGATTTTGTTTTTGGATTTGTAAGAAAATTTTCATTTTTTTTTTTGAAAACTCAATTTTTCAAAAACCTCATGTCCGAGTTTTTTAAAACTTGATAAATAAAAGTTTCTTAATATAATCTACAAGATGTTGGAAAAAAAATTTATATCACCTAAAAATAACGGTACCCTCCCTACAAAATGTTAAAAAATGGTTTTCGAAAATCTTATTTTTCTCGAAAATGGCTCAGAGAATTTTGCAAATTTTTTTTTTCGATTAATTCTTACGATTTATAATTTAATAAGAAAAAAATTGAAATCAAGATGTTACTGTACCTACCGTAAAACGATTTTTCGAAATTTTGAATTTCTCATTGTAGGCATAGCGGATTTTAATAAAATATTTTGTCCACAAACATATTAAGATTAAAATTAGCGAAATCAGTCCAGCCATTCTCGAGTTTTAACGAGTCAGAACCTATGTCTGGTTTTACGTGAACACCTGTCAATTATGACTTAATTCCACGGAAGGCCTACCTTCATCGGAGTCAGATTGGGTCCTGACCATTAACCCCGAATCAGCCGAAGCCGATTCAGTAGCAAAGCTGTGACATGTTGCAGCATGTGCACACCTCTTGCTTAAAGGCGAGGTCTATTTAACATCTCTTGAATTCAAGCAAGCTTGAAAATCATATGTCTCCGCATTCGGAATAAACCAAGCCACTACGATACTCCCATTAGGGGACTTCATAGATAGTCTGAGAAAGAGAGGTTCCACTACGCAACCCATCTCTAACTCCTGGGCACTATCTCACGTGGTGCCAGAATATAACTTCCGGTCGAGCTTCACAACCGTGAGGTCACTTACAGATGAGTTCCTGCAAAACTCAGGGCCTGTCAACCACAGATACATACACCCAATTATTAGTCGAAGTAGAAACCAACAACTAAGAGTGTGCACGCCTCTGGTGAGTTCTTACGAACTCTAGGCCCCGCCGTTTTCGAGAAAGATACGATTTTCGAAAACCAATTTTTAACATTTGTACAGTGTGTACCTTTATTTTTTAACTAAATGAAATTTTTTGAATTTTGATTTTTAAATAATATAGAACAGTTTTTGAAAAAAAAAAAATATTTATAAAATTTCGGAAAAAAATTCCTATGGCAGATACCGTTAGTTTTGATTTAAGAATAAAGAATAAAACGAGTGGGTAGGGAAAATTTAAAAATGCCATGCTTAAAGAAAATCAGACAGGCAGCATTGCGGGACTTTTTTGTCTTCGCTATCATCGTAATGTCAACTTTGATCAAAATCTCGAGTTAATTTTTTTTCGAATGCATAACTTGGCTTATAGTACCTATAAGTTGCAAGTTACAAAGTGGTCTTAGATCAAGCTAGTCTTTTCGATGTTTTTCCTTATATGAAAAGTTATTACATTAATACTAAATTTATATTTAAGGCTGCTGGAATTGTGAAGTTCTTAGTGACCTTGGTGATTATGAAGATGAAGGAAATGACATTTTTGGGGACAAAAACAATATGAAAATAAAATTGGTTAAAAATTGTTTTATAAAAAAATTTGTTTCTGATATACAGACAGACACAAAGAGCTTCCTCCTCACCGAGATATATTCAAACCGAATAGAGATATATTCAATATTCTGCTCCCAATGGAAACAAAAGCTTAATTAAATTCCATTAATAATTGGGTTTGAAAGAACTCACTTACATTGAAAGTAAAATATTATGCTTCACAACCAATATTAAATTAATGATGATTATTTTATTACCCAGTCGTTATTATTAAGTTGAATTTTTCCGCTCTTTAATTTTTCATGAATTTCAAATGTACGTACGGCCCAATGTATGTATTTTATGCCATTCAGTTGCAAAGTCAATTCACTTCCGGCAAACTGTTCAAATGTCTATCAATGGACACAGGGTGTTTACCACTTCAGTTGTGGGTTTTGCAATTATTGTCTTTATCAATATGTGCTCTCCAGTAAGTACAATTTTAATATTTTTTTCTTACTTCAAATAATAAACTTAAATGTTTCACATCTCTTTAGAAAGCTATTATTGAAATTCTCAATATACGAACAAGTAGCGATAGAAAAATCGTCAACGTCAATGTTAGCATCCATAATCGTTCTTGGTTCAATTTTAACTTCACAATGCATCAGGATCTTGTTGGCCACAATTTATTTCTTAACATTCATTTAAAGGCAAAAATCAACAATAAGTTCATGACTATCCAACGCTGGAAGAACATCGATCTGTGTCGTTTTCTCAGTGGAGAAAAACGTGATCCTATTTTGGATTACATGTTTGAAAACGCTCTCAAAGACAAATCAGCTCTGCATTGTCCATTTAAAATAGGCTCATATTCTGTCAAGGACGCATTTCTGGACGCTTCAACAATTCCCCCCATAGTTCCACGAAGTCAATACAGATTCTTCTTGGAAATATCACAAATGGTGGGTGATGCAGTGAAACTTTTTAGTTTAAAAATCGATGCAGTCTATGTTCCTTAATATAAATTAAAATTAACAAAAAAAAAAAACAGAGCACAATTGTGTCGTTATTTTTTATGCCCGCACTGTGACCGAGTGTTTTCTATTACACGAATCAATTAAAAATACGCAAAATGTATTTAATAAAATTTTGTTTAAATATGCAAAAAGAATTGTTTATAATTACATAACAGGTCGTTTTTTAATTATTGTAACAGAGCATTGTGTGAAGGTACGTTGTTCCTTGACGCTAGGACATACTCGTACGTTCATGTTGCAATTATTTAAATTTGCATATTTGAATCGAACTTTGCACTCGTTGCGTTTAATGGAAACATTGCGATTCTTCGACATAATCACATAGCAATTGTATAAATTATAAATGGGAGCAACTAAATGAGTGTATGAAGAATATTTCTGCATAAGACATTATAGAATTACATACTGACCTAAATTAAAACAAATTTAGAATCGGAGGTTATGCGTGACTAAAAAAAAGAATAGATTTTGTTTTGTTCTGAAGTTTGAAGCCAATCCGAGGATTGAGTTGGAAAAAAACTTTCAGTAATTTTCCCTTATAAAAATTATAATACTTAGATGTATGTAGGTAAGTACAACTTTTGAAACACATTTTAAAATACTTAAACGAGCTGCATTGTTTTTGTATGATATAGTTTAAAAATTTTAAATAATAATTTCATAAAAAGTGCAATTCAGTTTTTCCTCAGACAAAATTATTAAAAGTAGAAAATTTGGTTTAAATATACAGAAAAGTGGCTTTGGCAAAACCACCCCTATCTTGAATTCATCGGTATTTTGAATGTATCAATGCAGATAATTTGAATCGGTAAAAAAGAAGCATATATCTTTAACCGAAAAACAATAAATTAAAATCACTGGTCAAGTTTTCATAACATTTTAAATTGTAAGTAACAAAAGAAAACTTGCCAAGTATAACTTCGAAATTTTAGTCAGTAATAATAATAACAAATTTATCCTCTCATAATTTAGAGTTACTTCGATATAACTCTACTCAAGAAATCCAATATTAAACTTAATAAATTTAGAACTTGTAGTACTTTTAGAAGTACTTTTCACTACTATGTACTACACTTCACTACACTACTTTTTACGACTGACTAGTTACACAACAGGGTGATGTTTGACATTTGAGAACTTGACTATCTTTATTTAATTCATTTTTTGTTGTGGTTTCAAAGATTTTATTTTGTCAGGTGAACATTTCGAAAGATATCAGTGAAGTAAGTGGTGTGAAATTCTTAATAAACACCGCATATCAAGATGTATTTTAAAGGAAATTTTGTATATAAGAAATATGTAGAAGTCCATCGCTCAACAAAATTCCATCACTAAAAAAATGGAATGGTTATTATCAAAACGTAGGTGGAATGCGCACAAAAATGCAACAAATGTTCTTGTCTTTGTCTTCTTCTCAATTTGATTTCATTGCACTTATTAACTTGTTGTTTGTTGTTGTAAATTATTAGCAAATTTCTATTTCATACAAAATTATAATTAAATACACTAATAACCACAAGTATTCCAGACTTAAAGTTACAAGTAAATCTACAAGTTGGGCAAATTCGTCTGTTTTATAAAAGTATTTGTGCAAAAAAGTATTAATGACAGACTTGTTATCACATGTGATTTTATTATTTGTGTAAAAGACTAATAAGATCAAGACTGTGTGGAAATATGGGCTCACTGGCGGTTAGAATTTATTGTTTAATCGATGAGTCCGTAAAAATATTTAAAATATTTAAAATTATGTTCTCGAGCAGTGAAAAAGTTAATGCGAAGAAAATTTTCAGGAACGTGAACCGCGAGTTTTTAAAAAAGAAATACAAGTTAAAATTTTAACTTATTGTACTCGTACATTTAATGAAAAGTTTTAGATAAACTTTGCAGCTTGTGTGGAGCTCTTGGGGAGTATAGGATAATCATTGCAACATGAAACTAATCATTCAAAAGCTTTTTATAGTGTTATATTTCTTAAGGTGATGCTGATATGCACAGTTAGTCAAAGCCAACGGTGTGTCGTGTTATTAAAAGAGTGGTACAAACCAGAAATCTAACAATATTTTCGCAAAGTGTAAGGTGGCCAACAAAATCGCCAATAGCCAGTAAAATGCACGATGTTAGGGTCTTGCGAAACATTGTACTATATGCTCTAAGTAGAATTCTGGTTGGAGGCCGCAACTACGATCGATTTTATTAGGTGATTTGTCAAAATATCCTTAGCCGAAAATGTATATTTGCTCAAAATTACTTTATGAATTGTTCTATGTGATTCTGGATATGAATGTGGATATGAATGTACAGATTGGATTACACCACAAAATAGCAATTTGAATCTGATTCAGATTCATGCATTCTAACATACGATTCATGCTCATCTTGAAGCAATTCTGAGATTGGTAGGCCGATAATATCAGAAACATCTTTCTCCAAAATCTCCAACAATTTGCTGTCAACTATGTTCAGTCTTGCCTCGGATCTAGCGGAAGAACCCGTCTTTTTTCTACTATCGGTATTTATCTTCATAAATAAAAAGAAAGTTAAATTAGTTGTTGATGATGATTCACATCGCAAATGTAAGTCCACGACTTCCAAGGAAAATCAGCATTTTTTTTCTTCGTTTTGTAATATTTTGCCCGAGAAAGGTCAAAGAAAATATTTAGATTTATTTTTTTCTATTTCTTCCAACATTAAAAGTTTTTATTATGATTTTTTGTTTTGCTGAATTATATTATTATATTTTATTTTACCTTTTGTTTTTCTTCATTTAATTAAATTTCATATATATTTATGTTAATAAAAAAACGCATGTATTTATTTTTAGCTACTGATGATGAGGCAAGTAAGACCTCGAAATATATATACAGATAAAAAATAAAAAGAAAAGAATGCGTTTTTATTGAATTAAATGAAGAAAAACATAAGGTAAAATAAAATTAAAAGTTTTATTTTTTTGAACACATTATTGGAATCACACTGTTAATACAAACAAAAAAGAACTATTTATTTATTTCTGTTACTCATAGTGACGGACTTGTAGTTTTGTAGAAGTCAAAACGCCTCTCATCTAATATGAACTCGCCTCGCTACAAGGTTACTCAAATGTTTACGAAACACAAAAGCACAATTCCATACTTTATTTATTTTTCTAGCTACAGGAAGAGTTGAAAAAACTTTGAAATAAATTCAAACTTAATTCAAAATTAATTACGAAATATAATGGAATAAAAAAAATCTTACAAGAAGGCACGGCAAATAGATTTTAATAAATTATTGAAAAATAAAGTTTTTAATTTTTGTGTAGATATTAAAAATTATTAGTTGAATAAAAAAAAAGTGTGAGTGCCAGGACTCACGGTCAAGATGTGTAAACATCAACGTTCGTCCGAGTGCCGAATTTTTGTTATCGAACGTACCCAATAAACATACAATGCAATCGTACTAGTTTGTGACTTAAGATTTATATACCCCTCACACACGCCCATCGATCAACCTAATCGACAAAGTACTTCGCTTTTGTATGGGCATTTACACACCAATACGCCGACGTAGAAGTACATGCCAAAATCAGCTGTGAAATGGTAGAGTTGTAAAATTTTAAATGAAAAGTGAAAATGACCGAAAAATATTTGAATTTTAATGCTCCAGAACCACTTTTTTGTGTTGATCAGAGCTTTATTGAATAGTTGCTCAAGGAGATTGAATTTTATTCTTGCTTTTTCAGGCGATTTGTAAATTTTAACAACTAAAACCGAATAACATCTTACAAAATTGTTTCGATGAACTAGTTCGGTCCTTTTTACACGCCATGTCGGCATACTACATCGATTCCCAAAGTTCGCACTGCCGTGTCGACACTTATTTATTTCACACGACCCAAAAACCTTATCGACAATATGCTTCGATGAAGTAGTTCGTGGCATGTGTTAGGAGCATGAATGAATGAATAATTATTTTTCATTCATGTGCTAGGAGTAAGTGGACTCCGCATCTTAACGTAAAGTTTGTTTGACTTATGTTTAACCAGGGATGTTGCTTGTGAAAGCATTATAAAGGGTTTTCCAATAAGAGGTGTTATTTTGATATTCAAAGAAAAATGGCATTTTTGGAGATAAATGATCGGATGTTTATTTCATTATAAAGAGGAAGGTATGCCGTTAATAATGGAACACAACATCAGCCAAATGGTCGTCAAGACCACGCTTACAGGACCATATCCTTTTCATGAAATTTTCCATAACCAAATCGCAAAGTGGCTGCCCTATGTCCTCGATAGCCTCACGAATTTCATCTTTGAGGTCTTGAATCGACGCTGGGCTGTTGGCGTAGACCTTATCTTTCACGTGGCCCCAAAGGAAGAAGTCGCAAGGTGTTAAATCACAAGATCTCGGTGGCCAATTGTGATCACCTCTTCGAGAGATAACACGGTCCGGAAACTTTTCCTGTAAAAGATCGATGGTTTCATTGCTTGTGTGGCACGTAGCGCCGTCTTGTTGAAAGTAAACGTTGTCCAGATCAATACCATCCAATTCAGGCCATAAAAAATCATTAATCATCTCTCGATAGCGCAATCCATTGACCGTAACTGTTGCTCCAGCCTCATTTTCGAAAAAGTAAGGTCCAATGACCCCGCGGGACCATAAACCGCACCAAAGAGTCACGCGTTGAGGATGGAGAGGCTTTTCAACAATAACTCTTGGGTTTTCCGAGCCCCAACAGCTCGAATTTGTCCACCAATTTCTGTATTGCGGTCCGACAAGGTGCTTCACGACGACCCAAAAATGTTTTAGTTTTACGAACCGTCTCTGCCAAATTTTCACCATTTTTATAGTGAATTTTAATAATTTCAATGCGTTGTTGAAGCGTGTATCGTTCCATTTTTATTAATAGCGTAGTTTCTACTTGTCAAATGTCAAAAAATGACAGCTTCAAAAGTGACAGCTACCGAAATAGCGGGCTATTCAAAATAACACCTCTTATTGGAAAACCCTTTATTTTTACACTTACATATATTCAAACAGAGATGTTATCTGATAAAAAATAGACTGTTTTTACACGAATCTGATTTTAATCTCTGTTTCTCTTTTGGCTTTCTTTCGAGTGCATCTGTGCTTTTAAACACAGCGATTTTTAATATAAGTTAACTTTGTTCATGCGAAAAGGAGTCATCTCTTCGCACTCCTTACTCTACTCAGTTAAGCGAATTGCACTGAGCGAACGCCAAATATAAAAAAGAAAACCACAAAGAAGAATGAACGATAACTCCGCATTTTTCTCAGCAATTGTAAGTGTATTAGTGAAAAAGTCACACGTATAGATTGGATGTAGGCTTGTAGAAAAATCAAAATCTTTTCAATCTAGCGTACTGCTTAGAATATTGTGTATGCAAGGTTGATGTATGATCATGCGTTATACTTGTCATGCAGCGAAAAAGTCAAAACTTTTTTTTGACAAACCACTAGATGGAGCGTTCACCTTATCAAAATCAAACCAATAGCTTAACTTTTTTTTAGGTTTCTGTACTTTATCTTACTCCCTCTGTCAGAGATTTACAAACCGATTGACATCATTCCCACCTTGTAATCGAATTATAAGTGGCAAAAACTAATTTTTTTAATACATTGAAGTCGTAGTCATCATCCAGTTCATGGCTTGACAGATGGAGAACGATCTACATTTTGATATAGTGAATGCTAAAAGTAATTCGATAATTAAAATAATTATATGGTATGACAGATAAGGGACAAATTAAATTTTGACGTATCGAGAATATTTCATTGCAGATGTCAACTGATTGATTGAAATCTGCTAAGAAAACTTTTATAAACTATCAAACGTTCGAACATAGAAAAAATCTTTTACGAATACCAGTTTTGGTATTCAGCATGCCAAAATCTGTTAAAAATCATAAAAGAATAAAAGACAAACTTCTGTTACTTTTATCATAAAAGATTTCAATAAGTACACAGGTGCATCAAGTAATAATGAATATTTATCTTGTATTTTGTCAATGAAATGTTCTTTAAAGGAGACAAATGAAAGAAAATATATCAAAACACATATCACATAAACATATAAGTAGAGTACGGCCATGGTATTCCCAGAAACATATGAGATAAAATCGTGTTCCATTGTATGGATACCCATAGTATGTAAGGCTAGGGGCGCACATTCAATTTTTAGTTGCACAACTGTTTGGTAGCTTATGGAAAACAAATGAACTACTTAGTTGAATGTCCGCGCAGGTGCATATAATTCTATGTTACACAAAATAGCCTTAGGCTAGCCGCGCACATTCAATTTTTAGCTCCGCAACTGCTTGGTTCGAGCAACTTAAAGTTTGTGTTTTGATACAAACTAAGCGATTGCCTAAAATGAGTTCGGTATTCTGTGTAACATATAATTATATGCACCTGCGCGGACATTCAACTAAATAGTTCATTTGTTTTCCATAAGCAACCCAACAGTTGTGCAACAAAAAATTGAATGTGCGCGCAATCATTTAGTTTGCGTCAAAACACAAACTTTTTAGTTGCTCGAACCAAGCAGTTTCGAAACTAAAAATTGAATGTGCACGCCTAGCCTAAGAGTTTACTTTTTTGTTCGTCATCCATTTAAATTATGCCAGATGAAATATTTGACATAATCACAGCTGATTATGATAACAGATTTAGTTCAGTTTTATAACAGATCTTGTTTTCGAAGTAGCATAAGGCCAGGCGCGCACATTCAATTTTTAGTTTCGCAACTGTTTAGTTGCTAAAATGAAACATATTGGCTTATATGGGACACCGCGCACTTAAAGCAACTCGATTCGAGCAACTAAAAAGTTTGTGTTTTGACACAAACTAAACGATTGCCTAAAATTAATTCGTAATAGATGAGCTGTTTTCCATAAGCGCAAGAGAGAAAAGAGTGTGAGCGTGAGTAAAGAGTTGCCAGTGCGCGGTTCTCTTTCAACTGGTGATTAAACTATTTGATTTCGATCACAGTTGCCAGTGCGCGACTAGCCTAACAGACTTTTATAAAAGTTCGAACCTCTGAATACCAATCATAAAAGATCTTTTAAGGTGGAAATCTTTTATGATTCATAACAGAAATCTATAGCAGAATAACAAATGTGGCAGAATAGTACTAATTGGTCGAGTGGTGAAGAAATGTTGAGGGATTGAATTAAGTTCTAGCCAGCAATGGAAAGTAATAAAATCGAGATTTCAGTACTCAAAGTCTCCAATGTAAACACGATGTCGTAAGTACGCAATATTAACAATGTAAACATGGTGTTAAATGCAATCGTCGGTAAGGTAGATTGCTACACGGAACGTGTAACCGTAACGTGTAACCGTAACGGGTTACACGGGACGTATAAGTTTTACACACGTTTTCGATTCACTCTACCGCCGGGAAAGATGTTTACACATCAAAAATATATATTTCAGGTAACAATGGTTCAAAGCAAAGCCGGATAAACATTGCCCATATCACTCATTTTTACTTGCAATATACATAGGTATGTACGTATGTTATGTAAGTACTATTAGGAATCGAACTCGAGATTTTGATCAAAGTTGACATTACGATGATAGAGAATGTAAACATTATTTTCTAGAAAAATTTTCAAGAAATGTCTTACTTCATAAAAAATGTATTTAATAATAAAACGATTTTTCAACTTTTTTTTTTCCAAAATTTCATACTTTTCTAGAAATCAGACGGCAATTTATGCATTTGAACGTTTTTCTCTAATTAAATCCATGTTTTTATATTTATAAACAATTTTTAAATTTCTAGAAGAGCAAGTACCTGTAATCCAATCGTGCATTTTACATATTTAAATTTACTTTCAACTCTGCAAAAGTTGGGGTACTTGAGCACTGGTTATGAAGAATTCATTGATGGAATCCATATGGCTTCCCCATTCACGTTGGTAATCAATTATGATTGGAGTTACAATCAGTTTGGTTAAAATTAGCAGCAGTAAACTATTATTACACTTGTATTTTTATTTCTTTTTACAAGCAGCAATAGAAACTAGAGTATGTGGAACACCTGCAGAATTTTTTGAAATAATATTTGCAATTATATCAGCGAAAATAAGTCGAAGTGCATATGAACTTGTGACGTATTGCAGAATGGTTGAAAATTAGAATAACCTTACTAATACAGGGTGTATCTATACCTGTAACCAATGTTTTGTAATTTTTTTTAAATTCTCTTTTAACCCAGATTAAATTAAATGTGATATTACAGCGATTCTAAAATTCAAAATGTAATTCTCATTTTTATAATTTAAATTACGGAATCGAAAATAACTATACTCAACATAAGACTCGAAGGCCCACTTTTTCATTATGTATCTACATATTAAATTCCAAGTTAAATTTTAAATTTCAGCAAAGCTGTGTCATATTCATATTATATCTCTCCAGTTGGTGGTATGGTAAGACTTCAAATAGGATGGATTAGCTCAAGATTCAAATTGACTGAAAAATTAGGTTAAAACAGTTTTCTTGAATTTTGTTCAAAAGTTCAATGATCATTCATACCATTAGTTCACTTGTACTCAAAGTAAAAATAATTATTGTAACCTATGATTAGATAAGGAGATACTAGCATACATTGAGAATGGATATAAAAGCTTCTGCAAATAATTTTACACAATCATTCCTCAAGACTCTTGGTTACCTTCTTTATATTAAAGAATCAAATAAAATTCAGAAAGCAAAATGTCTGCTAAAACTACCCTCAACATTGTGTGTTTCATAATTGTTTGTACATTTTGTGAAGCTGCCACTCCAGTCAGAAGATGTAAGTCGATAAAGATAAATGTCATTTTTTTTCTCGTAATTTTGTTCGTTTAGGTTCTGGTAATCATCCATTTCCGCTGTACGTTCAAATCGAAGAATGTCAAAGCCTACCGTGTGAGGTTACTAGAGGAACAGTAGCTAAAATGGATATGCAATTTGTTGCAAGTAAGTATTTAAAATTAATTTAAAAGTTTCATTCAAACTAATAATATAACTTTAAACTTTCCCAAACAGCTAAAGATTATTCTTATGATTTAAAAACCGTTATACATGCAACAGTGTTTGGAATTACAGTTCCCTTTGTCTTAAGTTCGGAATCGTCTGATGTTTGTAGCAATCTCTTATATGGGGCATATTGTCCTTTATATGCAGAAGAAGACGTTACTTACCACATTGCTTTACCATTGGAAAATAGTATTCCAGAAGTTAATGTGAAATGTGAAGTTAAGATTTTGGATTCGCAGAAAGATGTGGTGTCGTGTTTTGTTGCCGATTTGAAAGTGAGAAAGCCAAAGTAAGCCATATGGTATGGATTGAAACACAATTTTTCGTCTTTGTTTTTAGTATTAGTGTGTGTTTATGTATTTTATTAATAAAAAATATATTAAATCAAAAAAGTTTGTCTATTCTCCTTTATTTATTATAAAAAAGCAAGTATGCCATTTGCGGTATTTATTTTACTGTTTTTTTTTTTAACTTATCGAATGGATTTTGAATTTTTGTAATATTTTTCTTAATATGTAGTTTTAATAAGAAACTACAACGAAAATATTTAAAGTTTGTTTTCCATTTTAAAAAAAGCATTGGAACTAAAATTGAACACTTGTTCTTCAATGCAATAGATATCTAATTACCTAGTTAAGCTATAATAAGTTGGTGCACTTTGGACCATGGGGCACTTTCGGCATTTTACAGATAGGTGGCTGATTTATAATTAAGACTTTGGATAGGAAACAGATAGAGAATGCATGGACTTAAAACTGCGGTCTAGCATGTAACCTGAAAAAAAACCGAACTGGTTCTTTTCACGAACAAAAGGAAACTTACCAACCTTAAAATCATGACCAAGGTACAAAGAATGGCATATAATAGAATCACTGGGGCAATGAGGTCCACCCCCTCAGCGGGTCTGGAAGCTATACTCAACCTAAAACCCCTAGATCTATTTATATAAGAATCGGCAGCCCAATAGCGCACTTCGACTTAGCCAAACTGCTAGCTGGACACATAGTGCGATAGGTCATGCGCAGATTCTACAGAAATACACGGCAAATAGGGTATGTACTGACTACATAAAACCCAGCTTAGACTTTTACAAGCCTTTTAAGACCACCTGTCCTAGCAGAGAGGATTGGCAAATTAACGAGCAATCTACCTGCGAATCGATGATAGCAATATATACCGAGGGTTTCAAGATGGAAACTAGTGTTGGTACAGGGTTCTTACAGAAGCTCTTGAAACTAGCCAGGTCATTTAGACTTCCTGATTACATGATTACAGCAGCGTCTTTCAAGCTGAGGTCCTGGCAGGGTCAATGATGACAATACCCTAAGCTGATATCACCTTTTTCATTGATAGCCAAGCGGCAATAAAAGCGATTTCTGCCATTGAAATCAAATCGAAGCTTGTAACACATGGCCGTAGCTAGGGGGGGGGGGGCATTAGGGGGCAATTCCCTACCTTAAAAATCAACTATCGTATCGTAATGCCACTGATTCAAAAACTGGTTTTCCAAAACACGAAAAATCCATTTTCCTTTACCAAGCTATGGCAATGTGGCAGGATAAATTAAATAGTCTCTAAAACGAGCAGTTTTCAAACGTTGATACATCAAAATGATTTAGAGAGACATAGATACACTGAAAATGAATTTTTTTTTTTTTTTTATAATTCACTCGCGCTCAAGGGTATGTTACGAGACCCTTATAATTTTTTAAGCACAGCAATATTGTAATATTGATAAAAACGTTTTTGTTTACCTTCAACAAAACAATTTTATTCTTTTGATTAAATTTTGTCAATACGAAAGAATGATTTTCTTGATTTCACAAAATTCTTATCATTCTGCATGATTTTTGTCAGTTTAACAAAATATGCACCACAAATAATATTATCAGTTTAAGAAACCAACTGTTTTATTAACAAAACAGAGATTTTTGCCACATCCACAAATTTTCTTGTGATGTAAACAAAATGTTTGTTGTATCTACAAAAAATCTGTTTTGTAAATGTTTGTCAATATCACAAAGATTTTGTTGATTTTTTCTGTCAATTTAACAAAAACTGAAAACATTTTTGTTAAAATGACAAATATTTTTATTTTGAGGTTGAGTTAAGCTGAATTAAGCTGATAGATAAATTTTGTGGATTCAACAAAATAAATTTGTTAAATTGACAAAATTTTTTGTTGTTAATCCGATAATAAGAAAAAAACAAACTTGTAACATTAACAAAACAAATTTGTTGATACAACAAAAGAATTGTTAATATGACCAATTAATTTTGTAAATTGTACGAAACTTTTTCATATTAGCAAAATATTTTTGCTATTTCAACAAATCAATCTGTTAGATAACAAAATAATTTTGTAGATACAACAAAATATTTTTTGTTATCTCAACAAATTTCTGTAATTTTTATCAATGTGATAAAACGTTTTGTTGGATGTATATTGACAGAATTTTTATCAGCTCAATCTACATTTTTATCATTATATACCTAGATTTTATTTTCAGTGTAATACGTTAGGTCTATTATTGAGATTATGTAATTTGTCAACGAATTAGCTTTGCGTGGAAATAATATTTTGGAAGAAGAAAAAGAACAAGGATTATTTCAGAATTTGTTTAAATACACCTGCATGAAAGTTCCAAATTTGAAAGTCTCTTACTCATATACACAAATTGCGACATATTGTTCACCTGAAATTCAAAATCAAATAAATTCAAGCAATGATTATAGCAGTACGAAGCAGTACCTAAGCTGGTCTACTAATTATAATGGATTAAAATAACAGTGAAAATATTGCAATAGCAATACGCTACGTTATAGATGGAATTGTCAATAGGTCGTTGCTGACAGTTACTACTACTGAAAATCTCAATGCAGCCAATTTTACGGAATTAACGTTAAATAACTTAACCAGAATAGAAAATAAATGGGCCGAAAAATCCTTTACGTCCACTGCTTTAACCATCGCTTGCATTTGGTAGTCAATAGGGTTATCTCGGAAATGACTTTCATTCGTTTATTTTTTGATCAATGCATCATGTTACTCGTACATGAATTTTTCCAGCATGGAAAAAATAACTGAATTGTATGGTGGAGAAAGGATTTCCCGGCTCTTGTCCTGGTCAGGACACTTGGCCGTAACACAAGTTGTACACGATAATTATTCATTGATTTTGACAACTTTGGATGAAGTTAGAATTGACAGATTTAAGGTTGATGACGTCGCCAAGAGTGTGGACATTAAAAAAGTAATAAATATTTTCTTTCTTCGTGACCTTTTCTTTTTATAAAATTAAGTGCTCGAGCCCACTTAAGGACAAACATAATTTTAAAAAAGTAATGCTCAATTTGGAATTCCGAATGGCCTTGATTGTGGCCAAAAAAATATTATCCATGCTCCAGCCTGCAGACGCAACTTTATAAACCCGAAGCGCAGGATTGAAAGACGCCATAACAATAATTAAACTCACCCAAAATAAAATAAAGAAACTTAGATCAGAAATGTATCATCAAATTTTGGAAGAAGCAAAGTCTATGATAAGTGGCGACTCCGAAAATACGACTCATATCCAAAAGAGGCAAATCAAAAAATCAAATCGGATGGATGACTACTTGGTATATGGCCCTTCCTGAGTATTTCGAAACGTTGGACATACTAATTTCTAAATTACAAAAGAGATTTTTGGACAACGACGATCTACTAAATTCAATAGCGACTTGAAAAGCTTAAGTAGATAAGTGTGAGAAAACTAAACTATTTGTAAAATGTACAGTTTCACCAAGCCACTTTCAATTCTAAAAGGCCAATAAACGAACCAAAACAGACAAATTTATCAGGTCAACAAACTTTAAGACTTTTAGCGAAAACCCATTTAATTGCAATTTGGTGCAACTGGTCATAAGTTACTGCAAGAAAATCGAATATTAAACGCTACTTCATTCAAAGCTGCAGTGCCAAGTCTTTTTGATTGCTCCTCTTTAAATGACAATAAATAAATACATTTTGTCATAACAAAGTTACTAATTACTACTGTGGCGAACATAGGATATAGCACTGCTGTGTGCGAATCTACGTTTTCAACTTTGACTGCAATCAATAGGCCTCAAAGGCTATCTATGAGTGACGAAAGAAAGACAGGCAGTGTGTTTCTGGCCTTTGAAAAGAAAAGAACCAAGTTAGTTGATCTGGATGAAGTCCTTCGTATTTTTAATATATAGCGAATCAAAGAACTTTATTACTTTAATGAAAGAACTTTGTATTGTTATCTATGTAAGTATACTGATTATAATATGTTAAGAAAAATAGTAATATACACCATTATATACATGAATGTTTAACACTTATCTATCACCCCCTCCCGACAATTGAGTACAACCTTTACCAGATCAGATCATATTTCATATCAAGTAAAATTTTTACTTCCGCCCTACATGTTATCTCCGATGTCCTACCTTGAATTCAACCCTAGCTACGGCCCTGTTGTAACATGCTGTCGCAAGAGCTAAGAGTTCTTGGTACCCAGCACAACATTAGACTCTGCTGGGTTCCTGTTCCTGGTCACATTGGTGTCCCAGGTAATGAAAGCGCTGACGAGCTGGCAAGAATAGGATCAACACTTGATCTTAATCAAGGAGACATAACAGTTCAAGTCCAACCCTGTATTCTTAAACAGGTAATCGAGAGCAAAGGTCGGGCTATAAAAAACAAGAGATGGAACTCTCTCTAGAAACTAAAAAACTATGGAATAGATTCAGCAAACAAAAGACCGACGTTATCATCTGTTCTCGTGAGCATCATCATTTTTCATTTAAATTTCGAACAAAATTTGTAAGGCAGATATTGTTATTCTCAGTCTTAAAAAAAGCGAAGAATTGGAAGATTCACTTCATCCCAATCATCGTAATGTCAAGTCTGATCAACCCAATATTCAAGAATCTAACCAATTAAATAAATTTGCAATGAATATTTTTCTGTTTTTTCTGTAAGGATATACAAGACTGTGTAGATCTTTTAGGAATGTTGAATATGATTGATTGTGTTTTAGGTCATGCTTTACCGATTTTGAGGAGATCGCTGGAAAAGTTGACATTCACGAGAAAACAGTTGACAGGCTCTACAAAGTGTTTTCAAAAACGTGCACTTGTAGCTCGTTTAATGATTTTAAAACTATTTTATTTGCAGAATTTCTGAAAACATTTTTCAAAGCTGACATACATATGTATAAATACATACATATGTATATCCGTCTTCAAATTAGAAATATAGGATGAAAATGAAAGTTTTTGTCTGTTATGTATGTCTATAAAATAAATGGTTAAAATATGAAAGAAATGGGTAATTAGCTGACGTAGAGGATGTTTAGTTGATCACATATGTACATAATAAATGGTGTCAAGGGTCGTGAGGACCATAAACTCATATTATAAGGTAGTAAGACTTTTAGAACTTGTTGGAAGATATGAGCTCTTTTTGAAATTTACAGCAAAACTTGGGATTAGTTTCGGTAGCGGCCGGAGCATAGCTAGCAACACATGTAAATAGCTGTAATGGTTACAAAATTGCGGTGAAGGTTACGGTCAAATGTTACGAGGTGCTAACTATATGCATAGTTTCAATTGGGGTCTTCTGAACATCAGAGGAATGAATATTGTTTTCCAACAAAAGTTTTTATATATAGAGTCGAACAACTGTCCATTAATGAAGCTAGTCTATATAGACGATTATTAAAAAATAAGTTTAGTTGGTCTTTGTTCAGGAAAGTATAGTACTATTAAGTAGTATATAGTACTGTCAAGCTGAGGGGTATTATGCACGTGGTTCCAAGTTAAGGTGGTTATGTTAAATCTAGCGACGATATTGTATGAGAAAGAAGACAGAAATTTCCACATGAGCATCCAAGTAAATGAAGTCCCAATTCAATATGAACTTCATGTAAAAGAGCTGATTTCAAATTACAAGCCGAAAGCAGCGGGTGATTGTCCTATTATGATCACTCTTATTTACTTAGCTACACGCCGTCTTTCAATTAATGGAGCTGAAGTAAAGTGGAGTAAACTTGAAATAATTCGACCATCGTGTTGACCGTTTACTGTATATGCTTTTCAACAAAGTTATTGATACGTTTGAAAAGGGTACAGAACTCGTACCAGCTTTATGGTGACAGTTAAAGAAGTTCTCAAGGAAAATAACTATGATCATTTTGAACTTAGAGGCTACTGTTTAAAGAAGTTGATGGTCTTGAACTCTTAGTTATGCACGATAAAGGATAAAAAATGATGTACTTCATTTTTCATTCCCCAGCTCAACAATTGTGTCAAGTGTATACTTGCAAACAGAAAAGCAGACAAGCAGAAGGGATTCCTCAATCAGCTGGACGAAAGAGACATGCTATTTGATACGTTCCACCTCGAGATCACATCAGGCCAATGAATTTAACAACGAAGTGTAATAAATATGTCTTAACCGTGTCCAATGAATCTTCGAAGTTTATGTGGAATCATAAGAAACAGCGTTTACCGAGGCGTTTCGTAACCGACAAAGAGAGCGCGTTTAGTTCTTAAAGCTTTCAAGATTTTTGCACTGAAGAAAATATAGATTTTGTTTCGGTTATCATAGGCTTGCCAAGTGGAATTGGTCAAGCTGAACGCTCAAACTTTGTAGTGATTGAAGTTTTAAGGAGATTACACTCGGACTCACCAGATGAATGGTACAAGTTCGTGTCGAGACTCAAGAGTAAAAATTGCCATAAACAGAACACTGCCAAGGTCAATTCAACGAACCCCACGAAGCTGTTAAAATATTAAAAATTTTAATTATGTTTTTTAAATATTTGAAATAAAATAATTGTTATTATTTTAAATTGATTTGGTTCCTACATATGTCGCAAGTAAAAATGATATTAAATATCTTTAACTCTATTTAAAAGCTTGTTCATAAATCTTAGAAAACCATTATTCATTTTATCGCTTGAGGTTAAGCGAATAACTATTTAATTTATACTCGTACAAATAAGCGAAATGCAGTTCAAATTGAAATAGATATTTCTCAATGAACATCAGAAAAATTGACTGTTCCGAATTGTCCAGGACAATCGTATACTATCATATTTGCTTTTATTGAATGCTTTATTTAACATATTTATGTATGTTTTATCGATTCTTTGACAAGCAATACTTACTCGAGTAGCTGGTTGCATTCCTATTTGTTTCACTAGGAAGGCGCATCAGTTCAAGCCCGACGGGCCTAATTTGAGACGTACCATTTAAGACCAATATTCATCGACACCTCCTATCCTCTCCAGGGCCGGATTAACCGTCAACGGGGCCCTAGGCAACCATCAATTTGGGGGCCCTTTTTTTACGTCCGTTCTCTTCTTTTTTCGATTAAAAAATACAAACCTATATCTTTCATAAAAATTTTATTGGCAAAATGTAATAATACCAATGAAATTACTATCTACATTTTGCACATGTCGTTTTCTACATTTGTTTTCGGCAAATTCATCAATTATATCATCAATATCGATTTTGTTCAATAAATCTGACTCAATGCAAAGTATACCTAACATCTCGAGTCGCTCTTGTCGCGTTGTAGCTCTGGCATCAAGTAGTGAAAAAAATGTTATTAAAAACCGTTGTGATTGTGTTATTGAAAAACTTATAAGCAAACCCTTTTACAAGTGGAATTCAGTAGACAAATCTGCAATTATAGCGACTGAAAGACCTACTCCATTGCTAGCCGGACTTGATAACAAAATTTTGCAAAAAAAAAAGTTGCCCCAGGCAACTGCCTATTCTGCCTACTTGTTAATCCGGCCCTGATCCTCTCCCTTATTTACCCATCGCTCTATGTGCTATGTTTAAGTTCAAAATTATAAGGGTCTCCCAATAAACTCTTCAGCACGTGTGAAATCAAATCAAATACTAACTATGTTGAAGATAGACAAACGAAACTATGATCGACATTTTTCGTGTTCTATATGTCACCGTAATAGTTTGATCAAAATATCAAGTTTGATTTTTTTTCCAAATGGAAAACTTGCCTTAAAGTACCTATATTATGTAGGTATTATTGTTATATCTATGACAGTTCTTCGTCATAGTTTCATTTCATGGCTTTGTTTTGGAAAATACATATTTATGTTTCTTGAGATATCCACTTTCTTTAAGGCAAAATTCCAAAAATAATTCATTAATGGCTTGACTGATTTTGTTCCAATTTTGCTAATATAATTATAATAGGAAAGATTACCAACTGTCAAAAGAGCAAATATGACATTTCTTATGGGAACTATATAAGGTATGAAAATATCATTGCATTTGAATATGTGTGCATATGTGTTCTTTTATTATGTCATAATATTATTAAAAGGCTATCATACATCTTCGAAACATAGCCAAGCTTTGTTCGATGTATCGTTTTAAAATCTTAAATAAATCATCATCATCATCGGCTCGACAACCGGGTTCCAGTCCTGGCCTCTTTCAACAAGTCTTTCCAACTATCCCGGTCTCTAGCCGACGCCATCCAGTTGCGCACCCCAAGGCTTCGGGCGTCCTGGTCTACGCCATCTCTCCAGCGCAAGCATGGTCTACCACGCTGTCGTCTACCATAGAATGTACCACAAAGAACTTTCCGAGCAGGTTCCTCTTCGCTCATGCGAGCTAGGTGCCCTGCCCACCGGAGTCTACCGAGCTTAATTTTTGTCACGATATCTGCTTCTAGGTAGATTGCGTACAGTTCATGAATGTACCGTCTCCGGAATCGTCCTTCCTCCCATATGGGGCCAACAATTCTCCTTTAGACTTTTCTCTCGAACGCAGCTAAGAGGTCGGAGTGCCTTTTGCTAAGCAACCAAGTCTCGGATCCATATGTGAGTACTGGCAGGACCATGGTCCTGTACAGCAGCAGTTTTGAAGTTATGGTGAGATTTCTGGATTTGAAGAGCTTTGACAGACTATAGTAGGCTCTGTTGGATTTGAGAAGCCGCCCGCGTATTTCTTCTTCTATATTGTTATCGGCTGCTACCATTGACCCAAGGTATTTAAAGGATTGCACCACTTCAAATTCGTGCTCCGCTACCTTGATTATTTGACCAACTGTTCCTCTCGCATTCGACTCCACCATGTACTTTGTTTTACCTTCACTAATGTGCAGCTCCAGATTTTGTGCCGCCTGCTCGATCTGGATGAAGGAATCGTGTACAGCTTGTTCGGTTCTTTCGATGATGTCGATGTCGTCTGCTTAAGCCAGTAACTGGCTGGACCTGTTGACGATGGTCCCTCTTGTTGCCGTGGCAGAGTCACAGATTGCTTTCTCCAACGCCAGGTTGAAGAGGAGGCAGGCCAAACCGTCCCCTTGTCGGAGTCCATTAAAGATGTTGATTGGTCTGGATAGTAATCCGGCTATTTTTACTTGGCTTGTTACGTTGGTCATGGTCAACCTACATACCATAGTCGTGTCAATTTATTTGGGATGCCGAATTCTCTCATGGCTTTGTAAAGTTCTACCCTGGCTATGCTATCATAGGCGGCCTTAAAGTCTATAAACAGATGGTATGTTGGGATGTTAAATTCTAGACATTTTTCCATCGCCTGCCTAAGGGTAAAGATCTGATCAGTTGTTGATTTGCCTGGAATGAAACCACACTGATATTGTCCGATGATGGGTTTAGCGTATGGGGTTATCCGGTCTTGTGGGATAGAGGAGAGTATCTTATAGGCGGTACTCAAAAACGTGATACCTCTATAATTGCTGCACGTTGTGACATCTCCCTTCTTATGTATGGGGCATATTATACCTTTTCGCCAGTCTTCTTGGCATTTCTTCCTGCTCCCATACGTGTACTATAATATCATGAATTGCTTGACGTAAGGCTGGCTCGCCGTGATGGAATAATTCGGCTGGTATGCCATCGGCTCCCGGGGCTTTGTTCTGTTTAAGCCGGCCTATAGCGTTCTCAACCTCTTCTATGCTTGGTGGGGGCAACTTAGGGTATTCTTCTTGAAGTAGTGGAGCCTCCACTTCTGCAGTGAGCTGACGCTCCAGTATGCTTTCAGGATCGGTGATCAGATTTCCCTCTCCGTCCTTGCAGTATGTGCAGCGTGGTATGTACTGCGTTATGTTTCGGACGGATTGGTAGAACTTCCGCGCCTGGTGCGGACCTCGCTCTCGGCTGTTTTCTATTTCAAAGATTAGGTTCTTCTCCCAGGCTGATTTTTTTTGTCTGTGAAGCCGTTTTTCTGTTGTTCTGAGCTCTTTATATTCCTCTTCGCGTGCCCACGTTCTATGAGATTGTTGCATTGCTCGGTACGCAACATTCTTACGTTCAGTCGCTAGCTTGCATTCATCATCAAACCAGTCGTTCCGATTTTTACGACTGCTGCCTAAGATGGAGTTGGCAGTACCAATGACAATATTCTTAAGGCGTGTCCACTTCTCATTTACGCCCATTTACTGGCTCCAGGACTTACTCTCCCTAAATCAGGTGTTTCTAGGGCGAGTCCTAACGCGTTACCAAAGGTGTTACTACTGTTTTCATTGCGCAGGGCAGCCGTGTTGATTCGAACCTGATCGGCGGATGCAATGTGTCTTCGCAAGGCAATCCGCCGTCGGAAAACCATATCAACAAGATAGTGATCCGATTCGATATTGGCACCTCGCCTCGGTACGTTCGTACCGTCATCAAGTTCGAGTAGTGGCGACGGTCTATCAACACGTGGTCTATGTGGTTACGAGTGACTCCATCAGGTGATACCCAGGTGGCTTTATAGATATCTTTACGCGGGAACCTGGTACTCGCAACGACCATGTTTTTCGATGCTGCCAATTCTAAGACTCGAAGTCCATTTTCATTAGTGTTCTCATGCAAACTATGGGTGCCTGCGTAATGCCTGAATACCGGCTCCCGACCTATTTTTGCGTTCAAATCCCCAAGGATGATTTTAACTCTCTTTTTCTACGTCTGAGGACTCCTCCGTAGGTCCGTGAACGTTAATGAGGCTGATGTTCGTAAATTTGCCTCGCACGCGAAGGGTGCATAGCCTTTCGCTTATAGCGTTAAAGCCGATGATAGTAGACTTCATTTTTTCGCTGACTAGAAAGCCTACCCCGAGCACATGGTGTTTTGTACGACAGCTATAGTATATGTCATATTCTTTCTTCTGTAAAACACCATTCCCTGTCCATCTGATTTCTTGGAGAGCTGTTATCTCAGCTTTATATTTTGACAGGACATCGGCTAGCTGCTGAGCAGCTCGAGCTCTATAGAGCGATCGTACGTTCCATAAGAAAATTCGTAAATCGTTTTTCCGTTTTCGTTGCGTGGGTTGTGGTCGTGAGATCAGTCCGTTTCCGAGGCTTGTTGTCGGTCTCGAAATTCTTTTAGTTTTACGGGACAGGGAATTAACCTGTTGCCAACCTGTGGAACCAGCCTGATCATATTAGCCAAACCTTTTTTAAAAGGCTTGTTCCTAGCGGCCGCCACGGAGAGGCTATGATCACACTTCCACCAGTCCCGAATAGTTACGTCACTTGCATGTTTTCGTATGCTACATGTTGATCCCCCTATTCGTCTGATGGCTGACCGCCAAATAATAATAAATAAATAAATAAATTTATATTTCTTAGTTCCCACCAGTTTGCATGTAAAATAATACACTGAGTACTCAAGCACCAATTGTTATTATTTTGTTTATAGAAAATTTTTCGAATCAGAGACTTCCCCAACGATTATAATTATTGTCAACAAAGCTAAAGCTGAACCACTTGAGAATTGAACAGAGATTAAATAATTTAACAAAGGTTAAGTACTGCTGTATATTTTATGATAAATCAAACTAAATTTACTTAATAACTTAATAAGCTTGTCCAATCAATTACTTGAAAAACGTGTATTTTGCAATCATTTGTTTGGCAACATGATAAGTGCAGGCGAACTTTTGACGAAAGGCAAGTTTCTTGTTTCAAATAAAAATCTGCTAAGCTTAGTTGAGTAAATTAATAAATATCTTTGGAAAAGGTCGCTAACGCAGAAAGTAAACATGATAAACATCATGGAATCGGACATCGATCACTTTAAATGAAAAAAAAAACAAAGTTTCTTTTGATTGGTCTTCTACTTTAGAACTAGAATGTAGTTACATATCTACAACACTTAAACAAATTATAAATAAATTATATATAAAATTATAAGTTGAAACCGAGACTGAAGACAACCGTACTAAACAAACAACCAGCGACAAATAATATATGTATGTATATCTACATCAACGAAAATAAATCATTTAAAAAATACAAAAGTTTAATAAAATTATTATTAGTTCTAATAATACTTACTTCAGCATGTAAGCAATCCACCTTCCGACAGTACTAATTTAAGTTTCAATATCACTGATAATGAAATCAGTGCTCCTGTTCTTAAAGCATCTTTTTGTAATCAACAAAATATTTGCAGTTTAAGACAAAATTTAAATAGTTTATTGGTTTACATTGAGTATCTTGAAAATTCATATTTGATTATAGTTTCAGGGAAACTTTTGTTTAGTTTAGTTTATTTCATCAATCAGATT
This sequence comes from Chrysotoxum bicinctum, assembly GCA_911387755.1. NCBI lineage: Eukaryota > Metazoa > Arthropoda > Insecta > Diptera > Syrphidae > Chrysotoxum > Chrysotoxum bicinctum. Next base: position 78,586,621 of record OU426988.1, on the reverse strand, counting down.
ACAATCTTTATAGACTTGATACTAAATAACATAATTGTTGGGGGCTATGTACTTATATAATTAAATAAATTAAATAAATATTATTTACAATTCTTACAATTAATACATATAAATTTATGAAGTTTATAAGGAAGTGATGGTTTGAATATTATTTAACAAATATTTTTTTAAAGTATCTCTCGAAACATCAAGATTAAAATCAATCCTATTGCAAATTAAAAATTAACCTCTCTTGTGAAACGCGTAATGGGTTCATTACGGCCATAATTTGTACGATGAAACTGCTCATAAAACTGAAACCGGGAGCGTGTAGTTCTAGAGGGTGATATGAAATTTTACTATGGCAATTGTAAGTGGTTCGTCACTACTTGAAGTGATAACGAGTTATATAATACTGGGTTTTTAAGGCACTGCCAACAATACATTTCATCTTCCCGGGCTTAATGCAAAAATATCTTAACGGCAAAACTATAACAAATTCATAATTTTTACTTAGATGTATATTACATATTTGTATATCAAAAATTCATAAGGTATTTTGTTCTTCATTTAAGGTTTACTTATAATTTTAATTTGGTTCAACAAACAATCATATGTTAGTCTTTTCCATAATTCTCTTACTTCTACGAAGTGGAAGAATTTTTTTTTTTTTTTTGCATTAACATTTTCATTTACTTCTGAATTTACTTTTTGATTTGTTTCAAATTTCTTTAATTGATTTACATGTATGTACCTACTATTCTTTTTTGTGAACCAATTTGTATAACATATCTAACAGTACTTATAATTCTGACCACTTTACATGGAAGCCAACGTTTATACTCTTTTACATGGTTTCTGTATAGACAGTCCTCCCCCACTTTATATAAAATAGGTGAAGGTACAAAATTTAGTTTATATTTTGTTGACTTATTATTTCTGTTCTTGTTATTAAATTTAATCTGATTTCTATTATTCATAATATCTAATGCAATTCTTGGTTTAAAAGAAAATATGTGTTCAGATGGAGTTCTCTGAGACAAGGAATTTGGTGTGTTACGATGGTTGAGCAAAAACGAATTTACTTTTTCTTGAAGCTGTAGTTGGCATGATTTATTGCTAAGCAAAAACTTTTTTAATACATCTTTAACTATACGCACATGTCGCTCTGCAATCCCGTTGGATTGTGGATGATACGTCGGGCTGTGGGACAATTTTATATTATTTTCAGTACAAAAGTTTTTAAATTCAAATGATGAAAATGGAGGTCCATTATCCGTAACAATTTCCATAGGATATCCAAAAATTGAAAAAATTTCATGATTGAGTTTCGCTATTAAACTTGAAGCTGTAGTGCTATTCATATTAATGACATGCAAGAACCTACTGAAAACATCAATTGACAAAAGCAACGTTTTTCCTTCAAAATAGAAAAAATCTAAATGAACTCTTTCAAAAGGAAAAGTACTCACCGGCCAATTTGAAATTTGTTTTTCTTTTGGTATTACTGATGTAACTTGACAAATCTGGCAATTTCTTACAAAGACATTAATATCATCATCAATTCGTGGCCACCATACATATGATCGACATATTTTTTTCATGATAACCACACCGTTATGATTACTATGTATTTTTTCTAGTACCTTCTGTATTATACTTTTTGGTATAAGTATTCTATCTCTGTAGAAAATACAACCCTGGTCTATACTGAGTTCATATTTAAATCTTAAAAAATTATGCACTTCATGCATATGTTGGTCCAACCATCCCTCTTTTATAGTTTCATACAATTTGGAAATTTCAACATCTTTCTGAGTTTCCTCAGCGACAACATAAAAATCAATCGGCAATTCTGCAAAAAAATTAACTGAGTTAATACAGATACTTTCAATATCTGTTTTGCTACTCAAAGGTAGCCTTGAAAGCGCTTCGACATACGTTAGTTCTTTTGCTGGTTTATGTTTGATACTATAATCAAACATAGAAAGTGTTATAGCCAACCTTTGAAGTCGAGCAACAGCAACTGAAGAAGTACCCTTCCTTGGATTAAAAATCTCTCTGATTGCTTGATTGTCAGTGTATATTGTAAATCTTTTACCATAAATATATTTGAAAAATTTTTTGACCGCAAACATTACTGCCAATGCCTCCCTGTGGAGTTGCGAATAATTTTTTTTCGCTTGTTGATAGTGTGCTGCTCGTAAACATAACCGGCTTCTCCTCACCATTTACAACATGCAGTAGTACTGGAGCAACTCCATACGGGCTGGCATCAGTACTTATTATGATAGGCTTATCTTTATCATACAGTTCCAAAACGTTATTTTGCAGTATAAGCTGCTTTGATTTTTCAAATTCATTTTGACAACTGCTATCCCAAATAAACTTACTTTGCTTATTTAAAAGAGCATATAAATTTTTTAAATTTCCTGAAAGATTAGGTATGAACCTTCTATAATAGTTTATGAGCCCCAAATATGATTGAAGCTCCTTTAAATTAGTAGGACGCGGGGCTTGTGAAACCGCTTCGACTTTCATTTGATTGGGTCTTATTTCATTATTACAAATAACATGCCCAAGATATTCCACAGAATTTTTTAAAAAAGAACACGGGCAAAATTTATTTTCACTTTGTGCTGATTTAAACGCCCTAGTACTTCATAAAGTCTATTTCTGCATTCATCCACAGATATTCCGCCTACTATAATATCATCGATATATCCGCAGACCCCTTCTACTCCAGATAAAATCCTATCGATGACCGATTGAAATATTGATGGTGCACTTGCAACTCCGTAAGGCATCCTTATATACTGAAAAAGGCCTTTACTGGTATTTATTGTTAAAAGTTCCCTTGACTGAGGTGTCAGCTCGAGTTGTTGGAAGGCTCCCGATAAATCGAGTACACAAAAGACATTGCAGTTAGCCAATTGCGCAAATATGTCCTCGATATTTGCCATAGGATAGTGGTGAGTTTCAATGAACTTATTAATGGTAACTTTGCAGTCAATACAAAGCCTGACTCCACCACTCAGCTTTGGGACACAAACTATGGGCGATGCCCACTGGCTATGCGTTACTGCTACTAAAATACCTTCTTTTACTAGCCTATCAATCTCACCGGACACTGTTTCCCTCAGTCTATAGGGTACTGCATATGACTTACAAAAAATGGGCTTAGCATCTTCTCTAATATTTATCTCCGCTTTATAACCATCAATAACTTGATTAGGATCTTCGGAAACCACATACGGGAAATTCTCACGGATAAAAGTTAACATGTTATTATACCTTCGACATCTGCATCTACCTTATTAACAGCCTTTATTTCTTTTCCAAACAAATTTTGTTTCCAACTCGGCGCAAATTCACACAACCAATTTCTTCCTAGCAATGGCACAAATACCGGACCTTCAACCACGATCAAATCCAATTCCCTTTTCTTATATTTGAACTCCACCTGCACCACAGCTTTACCAATGGCTTTAACTTTAGAATCTGTAATAGTACATAACTTTAAATCACAATTTATAATTTGAATGTTAGGAAACTTATCTCTAAAATCTGAGTGTGATATGATTGATGTTCCCGCTCCCGTGTCAACTTCCATCATCAGCAACACGTTGTTTATTTTTACCTCCACGAGTAACCCCGGCTCAGGTTTTAAATTATTTATCACGTAAAGAGATCTCACATTCTGCCGATTGTCGCCACCGCGCCGCCGTCATTCCCTTTAGTCCCGTACCAGCATATACTTGCTATATGCCCTTGTTTTTTGCATTTGAAGCAAATCAAATTTTTGGCTTGACATTCTCGTTCGTTGTGCTGCCTACCACAGTGCTTGCATTTATTGTATTTAAAATTTCGTCTGCTTAACTCAGTTTTTTTCGATTTTATTTGTTTCGTAGAGTTTTTTTGTTTTTGTTTTGGGGTGGCCGTGGTGCGATGGATGTGTGCTCGCCTGTGAACCTCACGATCACAGGTTCGATCCCTGCCGTGGACTATGTCGTTTTAATTCCATTAAAAAAACCTTCTAAAAATTGTCATCAATGGGTTGCTGGTTTACTCATTACATGTTGTTCAGGCATAACACTAACAACATGTAATTGAGTTAAACTAGTATACCCAACAAGGATGAACACGAATAAAAAATAATGTGAATCATAACCGACATAGAAATAAGACACGGCATTCTCCGCTTTAGTTCAGCCGCCATCCCTGGAGATAAAATAGCTGAGACAACAACCTTCAGTCTCAGAACATCGCGCCACACATCTTTCCTATCCTTCTTTCTCTTCCTTAACTTCACGCCCGCGCTGTGTTCAAACATTTAAAGGGTAATCATAATCCCTTGAGCGCGTGTAAATTATAAAAAAAAAAAAAAAATTAAATTTACACCAGTTGTTGGGTGCATTGTTCTCTGCTCTTTTTCGGACATTTCCATGTTTAAGGCTAATTCGCAACATTTTTCAAAGGTTCTCGTATCATCTGTGAGAATATTTTGTTGTATTCTTTCGTTGGGAAGACCCACTATAAACTTATCAATCAGTGAGAGCATCTTCCAGTGCAAGGTGTCTAAGAGAACTTGAATTGGTTAATTTTTCGTCGATGAAATCACCGAATTTGCAAGTTTCGGCGAGATTTCTCAATTTTACTATGAAGTCGCTTATGGATTCTCCCTCTTCTTGTCTGGCTTTCTGAAACTTAAAACGTTCAGCACGTTTATTATGCTTTGGTGCATAATGACTTTGTAGCAAATTGATTAGATCTGTAAATGTTTTGGTACTCGGCAACGCAGGTGCCGACATTGATTTGAGCACTTTATAAACTTCTGATCCCACAAGGGTTATGAATACAGGTGTTTGCATGGATTCTTCAATACTGTTTGCTATAAAGTATTGCTGGACTCTATCTTTATATGCTTCAAAGTCTTCTCCTGGCACAAACTCATTAATATTTCCTACAAATGCCATTATTCTTTTTGGAGTTTCAATTTCTTCGTCAGATTCCTCAGATTCTTCTGATTTTTTAATAGTTTTTTTTTGCAACGTTTTTAGGCATTACAGCACCACTCTTCACTAGTCACGTGGACAATTTTAATCCAATTATATCTGATCAATCACAAATTATTTTTTACAAATAAGCGCTTCAAAAACATCCTCGTCGCCAATTATTATGTAAATCAAAGTACCTTTTCTTATTATTTAGTCGTTTATTAAATAAGTAAAATTCATACTAATACAATTGTTATAAAAGTGTTTTAAGAAAATTAAGACTAAATGGGATCTTACTAGTGAGAAAGCCAGCGGGAGAATGCCTTGTACTCTTGGCAATTGTAAGTGGTTCGTCACTACTTGAAGTGATAACGAGTTATAAAGGGTTTTCCAATAAGAGGTGTTATTTTGATATTCAAAGAAAAATGGCATTTTTGGAGATAAATGATCGGATGTTTATTTCATTATAAAGAGGAAGGTATGCTGTTAATAATGGAACACAACATCAGCCGAATGGCCGCCAAGACCACGCTTACAGGACCATATCCTTTTCATGAAATTTTCCATAACCAAATCGCAAAGTGGCTGCCCTATGTCCTCGATAGCCTCACGAATTTCATCTTTGAGGTCTTGAATCGACGCTGGGCTGTTGGCGTAGACCTTATCTTTCACGTGGCCCCAAAGGAAGAAGTCGCAAGGTTTTAAATCACAAGATCTCGGTGGCCAATTGTGATCACCTCTTCGAGAGATAACCGGTCCGGAAACTTTTCCCGTAAAGGATCGATGGTTTCATTGCTTGTGTGGCACGTAGCGCCGTCTTGTTGAAAGTAAACGTTGTCCAGATCAATACCATCCAATTCAGGCCATAAAAAATCATTAATCATCTCTCGATAGCGCAATCCATTGACCGTAACTGTTGCTCCAGCCTCATTTTCGAAAAAGTAAGGCCCAATGACCCCGCGGGACCATAAACCGCACCAAACAGTCACGCGTTGAGGATGGAGAGGCTTTTCAACAATAACTCTTGGGTTTTCCGAGCCCCAGATGCGACAGTTTTGCTTGTTGACGTAGCCTCCGAGGTGGAAATGGGCCTCATCAGTCAAGATGATTTTTCGATGAAATTCCGGTTCATTTTCATGCATTTCAAGGACCCAATTTTAATAATTTCAATGCGTTGTTGAAGCGTTTATCGTTCCATTTTTATTAATAACGTAGTTTCTACTTGTCAAATGTCAAAAAATGACAGCTTCAAAAGTGACAGCTACCGAAATAGCGGGCTATTCAAAATAACACCTCTTATTGGAAAACCCTTTATAATACTGGGTTTTTAAGGCACAGCCAACAATACATTTCACTTGTAAGATTCTTCTGAACTTTTTCAAAATGGCTTGTTTTTACTTATCGCATTCATTGTGTTCGAGCCAAAGGATTTTTCTAATGGTATCGCAATGCTAATTAAAGCTTAACACCGAACTTAAAATTCTTCGCATATGGTAATGCTGTTTTTGTGTTTTTTTATATTTTGCATAAATTATTTTGTAAATTTTAGTGCTAGTTTTTAAGTAAAATAGTATATTATATTATAAGTATTCAGTATTCAGATTGAGTGTTCAATGTTTTGAATAAATAAAATCATAACAAAAATATATTTGCTTATGTTTTTTTACAAAGGAAAGTAGATAGTTTTTGATTGTGAAATTGTTCGGCCACTTAGTTCATTAAAAAATAGCTTTTATAGTGTGTTTTCTTTTAATGAAATTATGTTTTTAATTGTTTTGTTGGTTAGTGTGTTGTGTTTTTCTTTTTATCAAAAGAACGTGCTTTTTTGGCGAAAGGGGTATTTTCAGAGTATTTTAAATAACCTCGAATACGGTTCAAACAATAATTCTAAAAATATGTCACTATCTTTGACTGTGACATGTCACTGACAAATGCATAGAATATTTTCTACCCCAAACGCCGTTAAAGAAGTTTTACTTCAAAAAAATCAATATTATGTACGTGCCATCTTAAAGGAAAGTTGCCTCGAAAATTTACTTCAAAGTCAAAATTAAGCATGGGTAAGAAAAAATTAACAGATTCACAAAATCAGTTATCTGAAAACTCCAATAAGATATTAGCTATATTTAAAAGCAGTTATAAAGGCTAATATTTCTTCTAATAATAAAATTCCAAACGAAGTTTCTACCGTTAACATTAATAGTACAATTCCTGTTAACATGCGTCAGAGTACACGAAAGTAAGCGTTTTTTTCTAAATCGTCGATAAATGGTGTCGACATTGGAAATAGACCCATCCTATAGAACGATGTTTTTATCATAAAATATCCTTGACGAATTAGGGGGCATTTCCCGATTATCTTTCCCAACCTTTATTTTCTTTTTTGCTCTTTATTTTGCTTCATTCTTTATCAACCGACATCTCACTTTTATTCCAGATCCGCCCACCTGATCGGATCAATCAAGAAGAAGAAGAAGGCAAAGCTCAGAATGATAACTCAAAAAAAAGTCTGGGAGATGTAAAACAGAAACAGGAAATGCTTACTGTTTTATTCGACATACCCTTTCCTCTTTCATATCTTTTTTTTTTAATTCAATTTATTCATCCTTATTTTAAATACAATTTTAATAAGTTTTATAAAAAATAGGAAAGAATAATAGGTTCATTCTGTAATTTGCTTAAAACTAGAGGTGAATGAACCATAATCAAAATATTAATTCAATAATAAGTAAGTATTTGGGGTACAAAAGTTACTTTAATAACAAAATTCAAAAATGAAAACATGAAATTAAAAGAACAATAAAGAGAAAAGAAAAAAAAAACCAAAAATTCTAAAACAATGTAGATAGAAAAAATTAAACAGTAATATTATTATTTAAGTTAATGTTAAAAAGAGATTTTTGACCATCGAACTATCCAAACTAAAAAGCCATTGCTTAACCGATTTTAAAAATGAATGAAGAGAGTTATGCCTTCTTACATTAAGCGGTAATTGATTGAAAAGCTTAGGTGCTGTTGCAGTAAAAAAATTTGAGAATTGTGTTTTATTACATAGTGGAATTTTCACTAAACCCTGAGTATTAATCCTTAAGCTATAGGAATTTGAACTTCTGAGTGTCGTGCTGTATCCGCTTCTCATGAAAAAAAAAACTTTGAGAACTTTAAGTTATTTAATGGTAATATAGAGCATTCTTGAAATAAAGGCCAACTACTTGTTAGTCTTGATTTTTTACATACGATTCGGACAATATGCTTCTGCGCTGAAATCACCGGGTTAAGCGTATTGTTGTAGGCACCACCCCAACTAGCTATACCGTACTGAAGTTTTGAATGAATAAGACCAAAGTAAATGGTATTAAGTAGGTTTTTTGAACAGGTTCGTTTTAATAGAAATAGTTTACGAGTCAAAGCTATCATATATTTCTTAAGATTAGTAGTATGAAATTTCCAGTTTAAATTTTGATCTATAAATACTCCTAGGTATTTAAATGTTTTAACAAACTCGATCTCAAAACAACCATTAGAACATACATTATCTTTCAGAAAACTACATTTACCACAAGAATGAGTGCCTAAGCTAAGTTTTTCACATATTGCTGAATGAAACATAACTTTGCAATCAGTAAGTGGAAAATTATCTTTGAGATTGCAGAGCATAATCTTAGTCTTTTCACTAACGATAAGTTCGTGCCTGGCAAACCATTGTCTTAGAACAAATAAATCCTGTTGCAAATCTGTGACCGATTGAAATACGGAACTATTTGTGTATGTCAAAGCCATGTCATCAGCGAACGCAGTTATACTACTTTTCAGTGGCTGATTGAAGAGAGAGTTAGTATATATTAAAAATAAAATCGGACCCAAAACAGAGCCTTGAGGTACACCCGCTACTAATTCCAAAGCATTGCTATGAACTCCATCAATTTTAACCCTTTGATGTCTTCCAGAAAGGTATGAAGCAAACCAATCAAAAACTTGACCTCTAAACCCAGCCTTATAAAGTTTTTCTAAAAGTATCTGATGGTTTACCATGTCAAAAGCTTTAGTCATGTCAATAAACAAAGCTAAAACACTATTGTTGTAACTAACTTCGCCACAAACCTTCAATATAGCGTCCTCAGTGGATCTACGTTCACGAAAACCAAATTGATAATCGTTTTTGTTTAGAAATAAAATCATACGATCTTTCACAAGTTTTTCCAAAAGTTTAGCAAATGTAGGTAATAATGATATAGGTCTGTAATTACTAATTTCACAACGATTTCCCTTTTTAAATAAAGGAATGACTTCCGCATCTTTCAAGGATGAAGGAAAAATACCAGAACTCAGACTCATATTGAATATGAAGCAAAGTATATCGCTAACATAAAACGCGATGCGCTTGAGAAGACAGTTTGTGATACCATCAGAAGTACTTGAGGATTTGTTGTCAAGGGACATTATTTTCTTGTAAATTTCAAGAGATGTGAAAGGAACAAAGACGAAACTACTGCTTTGAAACTGATCTTCCTTCAAATCTGGATACAATTCACAACCACAATCATTTAGTGTGGGACGCGGTTTCAAATTTGAGGCAATTGAAATAAAGTAATTATTGAAGATACTAGCAATACTAAGTGGATTTGAAATTAACTCATCATTTACTTCTATTTTTTGAATGGAATCCTCTCCGTTTTTCCTACTCAGAATACAATTAACTATTTTCCATTCCTCTTTTATATTTCCCCTGCAATTTTCAAACTTTTTAAAGTAAAAGGTGTCTTTGCTAACTTCTACTTGCTTATTTACGCTATTACTAAGCTTTTTATAATATTTTTTCAAGGCATTGTTTGTAGGATTACGTTTATGTTTTTTAAAAATTGAATTTTTCTTTTTAATCAGAAGAATAAGATTTTCACTTATCCAGGGCTTAAGGCGTTGCAAACTTTTTACATTTTTAGAGTTAGAGCAAGAAGATGTAGAGTGATTGATATGTTCTATTAAGATGTGAATAAAAATATCATATGCACTAGAAGGATTTGTTTGACTATAAACTAGTTCCCAGAACTCAAACTTTAAACTCTAAAAGAGATGACAAGTTTATTTGGACATTTACACGAAATGGAATATGTCTATTTGTATTGTCTTGGATTATCTATCTATCTATATTTGGTCATCTTCTCTCGTTCAGAATTTTTTCTTAACACATTTTGTGTTATCAATGATGGAATCAACGATTTTTTTTCTCTATAAGTTATATTAACACAAACATTAAGATTCTTCCCCAATATAGATTACAAAACAATATTTTCTTTTATGTTTCCTAGAACAGATCCGAATACCTTTCAAAATAATCATCTTTCTTATTCCGCTTAATTTAACCCTTAAATATACTAAGTTGAATTTCAAAACGAAACATGAAATGAGGATATGGGGATGTGAGGAATTTCGCAAAATTTTGCGGTAAATACTTTGGATTACACTTTTTGAAATTTAATACGATAATGGATTTCAACAAACAGAATACTGTTATTTGGGGTTGATGTTTAATGTTACACCAGATACCTAGATTTTAAATTTTATTGTAGTTACGAGTATGGAATGGGATGAAACTTCACGAAATTTGCAGATTTAGTAATTTTTGTTTAAGAAATAAAACCATTTTTTAATTTATCTTTGTCCATTTAAATGAAAAAGAGAAGCTCTTATTTTGGGTGACCCGTATCAGTCTTGTCGAAATACGTTGTGAAAACATAAATAATATTGGTAAAAATTTAAATGTCATGAAAATTATGATTTTTTTTAATTCAACTAAATTAAGAAATTCAAGAAAAAATAGCATAATTATCCAATAACTTAAAACTTACTTACTTACTTGTTGTAGCTATAGAATACACTTATTTCCTATAATTGGATTAAATAAAATCACACCAAAACATGTTAATTGTCTGATTTTATTTTTTTTAATGCGAGTGAGTGTAGAGTCGATTTCATTAACATTCGGGGTCTCAGGAAGAATGTTTGTGCTGAATATGTGCATACTGTAAAAAAAATAGACCAGTAGTTCTGGCATTTAGTGAAATCCAGTTCGGTGGAAATTCTGATCATTCAGAATTAAGCCTGCATGGTTATAGCTTAATGCTTTTATTTTTCCCTCGACATGGTCTCGTCGTTTATGTACGTAATGATATGTTGCTTATCAGCTTCAACTGCAATACGGCATTAGTTTATATACAAACTTTAATTTCATGTTGTTAAAATTCACCGTACATAATTGATACATGTTTAATTGCTTGCAGTTCAATCTTGGATTGTAAATCGACTTCTAATAAACGCCATGCGCTGTCTGACTCTATCCTAAGAATTGTTCCCCATTATCCGCACTGCGATATCGTTACTATCGTTGCCCTATTCTGGTCAGACGAGACCCGTTAACGAGACTCCTCCGATTCCTGACGTTACAGGTCAATCCGCCAACACCCTAGACTTGTGTCTTTCCTCTGACCCTAATAAATTCGCTATTAGTGTATTATCATCTCTAGGCACATCAGACCATTGTGTCATATCTGCAAATTTCTCGTATCAACAAAACCCAGTTAGGGGCCAGTTATAGCTTTCATTGAAATGCATCATTGGAACAAATCAGTGGAATGCTGACTTCATTTTTTTGACAAGCCAGTTATAGCAATCATTGAAAAATTGGTCTCAGTAAAAAATCCTGTCAGTGGCTGATTACAACCAATTCTATGCATTTGAGGTTAGAGTTGATCATTGAAAGAAAAACTGACATTTGAGAACAGAAAGAGAATCGAACACATTCAGTGGAACGATTGTGTCCCATATTAAAGAAACGAAAATCAGCTGTTCATTGAAATTGATTTCTATCAGTGAAATAATAAAAGTGGATTTAAAAGAAAGTTTAAATCAGAATTTTATATTTTATAGCGTAAAAAAATTCTACTACTCATTACCTTCATTTTGGTACCAATTAAAGGCATTATAGTTTGTTTGTTCGTCTTAAAAAATAGAATGAAAATTTTCAATGATGCATTTCAATGATAGCTATAACTGGGGCCTTAGAGAAAAAATTTCTAAGAGAACCGTTTGGCAATACGAGAAAACCAACTGGAACGGTCTCAATGATTTCTTAAGAAACTTCAACTGGTCGCTATGCTTCCTCGATAGTGATTTGGACTCCAGTGCAGTTATGATAACACATTTAATTCTTTTCGGAATTAGGAATTTAATCCCAAATAAGAATAAGTCTATCAAACCCAAAGAGAATTCATGGTTTGATTCGCACCGTAAAGAGGTTATGAAGGTTAGAAAAGTAAAAGAAACCAACCCTACTGAGGAAAACCGGAATAAGTTCAAATATAGGTACTAGAAAGACCTATAATGATCATATTCGACGAACCAAATTTTTGTATGACCAAGAATTAAGGCAAAAAATACTACAATGTCCTAAAAGTAGTAAATTTCGTTGGTAATTTGTAAAAATGTACGAAATACTCCATCGTCTTCGGTTACACAACGCTTGTCTTCAATGACACACTCTTTATGTCAGGGCTCAAGAAAAAGGCAAATTATTTGCAGCACAGTGTTGGTAATTCACTTCGTCGATGCAAGACATTTGTCACTTCTTCCGATCTGGCAGTGATCTATAAAGCCTATATTCTTCCAAAGCTTGAGTATACATAATTTCCATATTTTGGCAGGTGATCCAATAACCCACTCGAGTCTGCTGGATAATATCGAAAAAAATAAAATGCACGACTGGATCGCACGAACTTGCTCTTATGTAAAAGTACTTTGGAATTTAAGATACATTTTATAAATATAAAACATGGATTTAATGAGATAATAATGTTCAACTGCATAAAATTGCCGTCTGGTTTCCGGAAAAGTATGAATTTATGCAAATAAACCTTAAAAAATCGTTTTATTATTAAATAAATTTTTTATATAAGAAATTTTTCTAAAATTTTTCAAGAAAAAATGTGGGATGCGGATTTTAAGTATTTAATAATATTGGTTTTAGGAAATAATTTCAAAAAATAATCGTTCATAGGTTTTGAAGATATTGATTTAATTTTTTTTTTTTTTTAAAACCCAATAAATATTTTTTCGAATATTTTTATATACAATATTATTTTAAACTTAAGGGAACTCCTGCTAAAAATTTTGGGATAAAATCCTTAGAGCCGTTAGTGAGAAAGTCGAAAATCTATGGCAGGTACCCCTAATAACATTTTTCCCCAAAATTTTTTTTTGACCAAACTGTAGTCCATGTCCATAATATCACACTTAATTTTTTTTATCAAAATCGTTAGAGCCGTTTTCGAGATAAATAAGATTTTGCATTACGGGTGTATGGGGAATACCGTTAGTTTTGGAGCTAAAAACAAAATTTCAATTTCTCCTCTAGGGAATCACCGAAGACCCTTAACTACCGAGATTAAAAGAAATAGGTCCAGTGGTTTAGGCTGTAGCCAGAGGTACAGACATACAGACACACCGAAACATGTTTTTTGTGTACTAAATTTTACTTAAAATTTTTATAAAAAAAATTGATATGCAAATTATTAGTATTTAATAAAATACATTTAAAACGTAATTTAAAAATTTAATCGTGTATGGGTTTTCAAGATATTGAATTTTCAAAAAAAAAATTTTATTATTTTTTTAAAAATCCAAAAACAATTTTTTCGAAAAAATTTTTAATTTATATTTTTTCAAATGCAAAGCAGCTTCTGCATAAAAATTTTGGTTAAAATCGTTAGAGCCGTTGGTGAGAAATTCGAAAATCAAAAAAGCCGTTCTATGACAGGTACCCCTAATAACATTTCCCCCAAATTTTTTTTGACTAAAATATAGTTCATGTCCATAATATCACACTTAATTTTTTTTATCAAAATCGTTAGAGCCGTTTTCGAGATAAATAAGATTTTGTATTACGGGTGTACGGAGGGTACCCTTAGTTTTGGAGCTAAAAAAAAAATTTCAATTTCTCCTCTAGGGAATCACCGAAGACCCTTAACTACCGAGTTTGAAGAAAATACCTCCGGTAGTTTAGGCTGTAGTTCGAGGTACAGACATACAGACATACAGACAGACAGACGGAATTGTCGGACCCACTTTTTTCGTCTTCGCTATCATCGTAATGTCAACTTTGATCAAAATCTCGAGTTCGATTTTTTTTCAAAATGCAGAACTTGCCCTATAGTACCTATATCGCAAGTAAAAATTTTAAATGATAGGCGATAGAAGTATAACAGAAATATTTGAATCTCCTGAATCTGTCTTTCACTATTTTATCGTTATTTTTATAAACAGTGTTCTAGTAAAATAGTCAGTTGCATTCATCCCCTTAAACAATTTAAGCGTAATACCCGCACTTCAGGGAATGCCCATCAGTTTGTGATTGAGCCAAACTTCGGACGTACAGTTAAATTAAGAGATTATATTTTTAGCCGCACTGCACGAATTTGGAATGCTTTACCCGGACCAATATTTCATTCCCATTACGATATTCAGAGATTCAAAACCAACGTACATCGGTATCTCCTTTTAAATCCTCTCCAACTTTCTAAACGCACGCACTTTGTAAGTGTATTCAAAATCCCTTTAGTGCGCATAAAATATATAAACATCAATGCTTAAAAAAGAACCAAGTTCTCTTATAAACAAAAGGTTTTAAGTAACAAGACTTGGCAATTTTTCTAATAATAATAACTCAATTACTCACAATTCAAAATTTTCCGAAAATTTGACTTAATTGGAAGTTGTCACGATATTACTCTACTTAAAATATTTGATACACAACCTTCATGAGTTTAGAACTTTTCGAGCTCGTAGATCTCATTACTTTTTGCGGCGGGATTGTTTGTTACGAACAGGTTTTCATTTATAAGAGAACTTGGCTTATTGTTAACATTAATGTGTTTGGTGTCAGGGGATAATAGTTGGATGCACTTTGCTCTAACAGTCTACCAAAACTTGGTATTCTTCGAAAATGTATTAGATATCATGAATAACAAAATTCTGAGAATTCGGGTGGATATCACGATTTACCAGGTTCCATAGTTCTACGAAAAACAAAAGTGCCCCAATAATTCATGTCGATTCTGAGAAATAGGCGCATGCTACGCCCCCTGAATAAAAGATAAAATTTTTTAGATTTGTTACTTTACATGCATTACAAGTACTGTCATCGTGTGAAATTAAAATGAAAGTGCTTCATAACTTTGATGAATTGACAGAGAGTGAGGCAGTTTAACCTTAATATTTAATTCTGCAAGACTAAATTAAATAATAAAATTGCGTATAGTTAATATCATATTTTATCATTAACTTCCTAACAATTTTAATATTTACCAGCTTTCTGTGAATGAACTACCGAAAAGAGTGTAAGCACCTATGGATTACTTTGACTTGTAAAGCGATAATTATTTAAACATATTATTTTCATATTTTAAAAATAAAAAAAGAGACTGGGTGCGACCCACACTGATAACTTCCCATTTGTGGTCACCAAAATTGTCTCTTAGCACACTATGATTCAACTAGAACTTTCTTCGTTTTTAGACTTTAGACGGCACCTATCGGTGTTCATTCCCAAGAAATTCGACTTGAAATACAATTTTAACTAGTTTTCACTAGAATTTTTAAGTTTTTTTATTTAAAATATCAATATTTGTCAACATTTTACCAATTGTACAAAATTATACCATGTATAAAATAAACTAAATTAGAAATCAATATCACTATCACTACTAGTTCTCGAGAAATTTGAGTCGAAAAACAATTTTTACCAATTTTCAAAATTTTCAATAGAATTTTATATAGTTTTTTATTTTTTGTAAAAAAAACTGTAAACTGATTTGTTTTAAAATTTTCACCAGTTGTCAAACACATTATTTTTCGTAAAATAAAATTATTTTGAGTTTCAAATTGTTTTCCGTTCTTAGAATATCTGGGTTATGAAATTTTTTTTCAGTTTTTTTTATTTAAAAAAATAACGGTAGGTATGTTAATTTTTTTCCAAATTCATACCAAATCTATATGACCTTATAATGAGTACATTAAATTTTATTTGAAATCAATAGCATTATTTTTTCGTGAGATATTTTTGAAACTAACCAAAATTTTTACTTTTTTTTTAAACCGTTATAGTGAAAAAACTACTCACTGAATTATAATAAACGCCCTTTCAGGCTCTTTCGAAGTTATTATCTATTAAACAAAATTTATTTGAAATCGATATCTTTACTCGTTCTTGAGATATCGACGACGAAAAATGGTACCAGAACGTACGGACGTACGAACGTGCGCACGTATGTACACCCACGACACAAACACACAGACATCACTCTAAAAATGATTGATATAGCCTCTAGGGACCTTGAAACGTCGAGAAATGTCAAAAAATCCAATTTGACAAATCGGACCGATTACAATAACTCCCTATGGGAAGTTAAAAATTAAATTTATAGTTTTACAATACGACAAGTAAATGTAAACTACAAAATTACTCATAATTTCAATAAACAATAAATTATAATCTTAACAATTATAAAGTAAACCTTATACCTTATCATTAATCATTATTCATCAACCACCCATTTCTCTTCAATTTTATTTTTAAATTCATTGTATCTGACTCATTCATTACCAACATACTATTTTCAAATTCTTATCTTATAACCATTTGAAATTTCAAACTACAACCGCTCTGAATTCTCAACGTTAATTATACCTTATCACCAAATTTTTTTAATTTTAATTTTTCAACCCCCATTGCGCTTTAATCGCCTAAATGACTCATTCTCATTACCAACTTGCTATTTTCAAATTTTTATCTTCTAATCATTTCTCAAATTTCAAACTACAACCGCTTTTGATTTCTTATCATTTTATACAAGCGCCGGCCGCACGCGTCACATGCCGCCAAACAAACTTCAAACAATTACTCACCGCTAACATAACACAAAATGCTTAGCGTCTGACCGCAACTCATTGCCGTAACCGCAAAATTTACTGCTTATCACCTATCTCACTCAAACATAGTGCTATCTCTTTCTGGCTCAGAATTCCCAGTCTGAACCGACCCGATTACTACTCCGATACTCCAATTTATGAACACTCGGAGAGAAAGAAGTAACGATTCGTTCTATTGAAGTAAATTTTTGGCAGAAACTTTCTTCGAGGCCTTGAATTTCTTGGGGCTTATTGGTTTATATCCTGGACTTAAGATCCGGTAATCGAGGTGCCCAGCATATGTCAACGCAGTTGCTGATTATTTGACTTGTAAAAATTACCTTCAGCTTCTTCATTGAAATTCTAGTTGTGCGTGAAGTGTTTTCTATTGTTGAACCCATTATGCATCTGTAATTTGCTGTACCAAAAATTTGTCAACCATTCAGCAATACATGTCAGCATTGACTGTCTTCCCCTGGTTTGCACAATGCAAACATTTGGGTTTTTGTGGCACCAGTATAATTGACTCTGTTTACTAATTTGAGTCACATATTCTGACGTTACTCCTGACTTAGATAGTCTCTTCTGTTAATTTCTGTGTGTCCTAACTTCTGAACCTACGACCAGAATTTCAAAGTGGGTTAGTGGGTAATAAACTCGCTACGTAGACGAACTAACGAATCAACTTTTAAGTAAAGCTCAGCCGTGAATGCGCACCCGACTGATGACTCTTTGTTGCTGATGAATCCGAAAATTACTGCGTCGAAAGAAATCTCTCACTTATTATTATTTATTAAATTGAAAATTTCCAACTTTTATATTGATAAATGTATTAGACCAAAAACATAAATGTTAAAAAAAGAGCCATGTTCTTGTATACAAAAACCTATTTGTAATAAGTCAGCCGTGAAAAGTATACTGAGATCAAAAAGTACGCCAAGTTCTTACTTCATGAAGGTTTAACACCGAATATTTAAAGTAGAATAATATTGAAACAGCTACAATGTTATAGAGAAATTTTATTATTTAGTGATTACTGACTAAAATTTGATGGGTTCACTGGTCAAGTTTTTAAAACCTTTTGAATTGAGCATAAAAAAAAACTTGCCAAGTAAGCCCATCAAAAAATAAATAATTAAATAAACAGCAATCGGAATTGCTCCATATAAATTAAACATTTTCTCAGAAAGTGGGCGGATACCACGCCCCTGAATAGAAAACCTCAAATTTTATATTTTTCATCTTTGTATGCAATTTAAGCGGCGGTATGCCATCAGACGAATAAGGGGAACAACATGTAGCATACGAAAACATGCACGTGACGTAACTATTCGGGACTGGTGGAAGTGTGATCATAGCCTCTCCGCGGCGGCCGCTAGAAACAAGCCTTTTAAAAAAGGTTTAGCTAATATGATCAGGCTGGTTCCACAGGTTGGCGACAGGTTAATTCCCTGTCCCGTAAAACTAAAAGAATTTCGAGAACGACAACAAGCTTCGGAAACGGACGGATCACACGACGACAACCCACGCAAAGAAAAAGGAAAAACGATTTACGAATTTTCTTATGGAACGTACGATCGCTCTATAGAGCTCGAGCTACTCAGCAGCTAGCCGATGCCCTGTCAAAATATAAAGCTGACATAACAGCTCTTCAAGAAATCAGATGGACAGGGAATGGTGTTTTACAGAAGAAAGAATATGACATATACTACAGCTGTCATACAAAACACCATGTGCTCGGGGTAGGCTTCGTAGTCAGCGAAAAAATGAAGTCTACTATTATCGGCTTTAACGCTATAAGCAAAAGGCTATGCACCCTTCGCGTGCGAGGCAAATTTACGAACATCAGCCTCATTAACGTTCACGGACCTACGGAGGAATCCTCAGACGAAGAAAAAGACTTACTACGAACAAGTCGAGAGGGCCCTCAATGCCTGTCCAAGGTATGATGTCAAAATCATCCTTGGGGATTTGAACGCAAAAATAGGTCGGGAGCCGGTATTCAGCATTACGCAGGCACCCATAGTTTGCATGAGAACACTAATGACAATGGACTTCGAGTCTTATGTCGATTTCCTTTTACACTAGGGATTTTAGGGATTGCGATCCCTTGTCAAATTTTGACTTTTACCACACCAAAAAAATCGATTTTTTTTTGACAGAGATCAAATCTTTCGAATCCGTATTTGGAGAGGGATTTACATGTATACGAAATACGCACACTAAAAAGACAAAATTTGACAAGGGATCGCAATCCCTAAAATCCCTAGTGTAAAAGGAAATCGACATTAGAATTGACAGCATCGAAAAACATGGTCGTTGCGAGTACCAGGTTCCCGCGTAAAGATATCTATAAAGCCACCTGGGTATCACCCGATGGAGTCACTCGTAACCAAATAGACCACGTGTTGATAGACCGTCGCCACTACTCGAACTTGATGACGGTACGAACGTACCGAGGCGAGGTGCAAATATCGACTCGGATGACTATCTTGTTGATATGGTTTTCCGACGGCGGATTGCCTTGCGAAGACACATTGCATCCGCCGATCAGGTTCGAATCAACACGGCTGCCCTGCGCAATGAAAACACCAGAAACACCTTTGGTAATGCGTTAGGACTCGCCCTAGAATCACTTGATTTAGAGAGAGTAAGTCCTGGAGCCAGTATGCTGGGCGTAAATGAGAAGTGGACACGCCTTAAGAATACTGTCATTAGTACTGCCAACTCCATCTTAGGCAGCAGTCGTAAAAATTGGAACGACTGGTTTGATGATGAATGCAAGCTAGCGACTGAACGTAAGAATGTTGCGTACCGAGCAATGCAACAATCTCATAGAACGCGGGCACACGAAGAGGAATATAAAGAGCTCAGAAGAACAGAAAAACGGCTTCACAGACAAAAAAAAATCAGCCTGGGAGAAGAACCTAATCTGTGAAATAGAAAACAGCCGAGAGCGAGGTCCACACCAGGCGCGGAAGTTCTACCAATCCGTCCGAAACATGACGCAGTACACACCACGCTGCACATACTGCAAGGACGGAGAGGGAAATCTGATCACCGATCCTGAAAGCATACTGGAGCGTCAGCTCACTGCAGAAGTGGAGGCTCCACTACTACAAGAAGAATACCCTAAGTTGCCGCTACCAAGCATAGAAGAGGTTGAGAACGCTATAGGCCGGCTTAAACAGAACAAATCCCCGGGAGCCGATGGCATACCAGCCGAATTATTCCATCACGGCAGGCCAGCCTTACGTCAAGCAATTCATGATATTATAGTACAGGTATGGGAGCAGGAAGAAATGCCAGAAGACTGGCGAAAAGGTTTAATATGCCCCATACATAAGAAGGGACATGTCACAACGTGCAGCAATTATAGAGGTATCACGTTGTTGAGTACCGCTTATAAGATACTCTCCTCTATCCTACAAGACCGGATAACCCCATACGCTAAAACCGTCATCGGACAATATCAGTGTGGTTTCATTCTAGGCAAATCAACAACTGATCAGATGTTTACCCTTAGGCAGGCGATGGAAAAATGTCTAGAATTTAACATCCCAACATACCATCTGTTTATAGACTTTAAGGCCGCCTATGATAGCATAGCAAGGGTAGAACTTTACAAAGCCATGAGAGAATTCGGCATCCCAAATAAATTGACACGACTATGTAGGTTGACCATGACCAACGTAACAAGCCAAGTAAAAATAGCCGGATTGCTATCCAGACCAATCAACATCTTTAATGGACTCCGACAAGGGGACTGTTTGGCCTGCCTCCTCTTCAACCTGGCGTTGGAGAACGCAATCCATAACTCTGGCACGGCAACAAGAGGGACCATCGTCAACAGGTCCAGCCAGTTACTGGCTTACGCAGACGACATTGACATCATCGGAAGAACCGAACAAGCTGTACACGATTCCTTCATCCAGATCGAGCAGGCGGCACAAAATCTGGGGCTGCACATTAGTGAAGGTAAAACAAAGTACATGGTGGAGTCAAATGCGAGAGGAACAGTTGGTCAAATAATCAAGGTAGCGGAGCACGAATTTGAAGTCGTGCAATCCTTTAAATACCTTGGGTCAATAATAGCAGCCGATAACAATATAGAAGAAGAAATACGCGGGCGGCTTCTCAAATCCAACAGAGCCTACTATAGTCTGTCAAAGCTCTTCAAATCCAGAAATCTCATCATAACTTCAAAACTGCTGCTGTACAGGACCATGGTCCTGCCAGTACTCACATATGGATCCGAGACTTGGGTGCTTAGCAAAAGGCACTCCGACCTCTGCGTTCGAGAGAAAAGTCTTAAGGTGAACTGTTGGCCCCATATGTGAGGAAGGACGATTCTGGAGACGGTACAATCATGAACTGTACGCAATCTACCTAGAAGCAGATATCGTGACAAAAATTAAGCTCGGTAGACTCCGGTGGGCAGGGCACTTAGCTCGCATGAGCGAAGAGGAACCTGCTCGGAAAGTTCTTTGTGGTACATTCTATGGTAAACGACAGCGTGGTAGACCATGCTTGCGCTGGAGAGATGGCGTAGACCAGGACGCCCGAAGTCTTGGGGTGCGCAACTGGATGGCGTCGGCTAGAGACCGGGATAGGTGGAGAGACTTGTTAAAAGAGGCCAGGACCGGAACCCGGTTGTCGAGCCGATGATGATGGTGCAATTTAAGCCCTAGCACTTTACCGAATTTCATCGTTTTACAGCAGTCGGAAGTGCTCCATTCAACCAACACCAATTCGGAGAAAGTGGGTGGATACAACGCCCCCTGAATGGAAAACCTCAAATTTTCGATTTTTTTCTCTGCTTGCATGACAAGACCTACTGTTGTGCAAAATCACAAGATTCTACGATGTCGGGAAGTGCTCCATCATTTTGATGATCTGTCAGTCAGTCAGTCAGTTACGGTTTTTGTGATTTTTGAGGTCTTATATCTCAAGAACCGCTTATGCTAGAAAATTGAAATTCGGTGAAGCGTCTGTGCCTAGCTTAACAAATATTCGGAATTTTAAGTTTCTGCCTTGATTGGTACTGAAGATAGGGAGGGGTCAAAAATCGCCTGAGTTTGTTCCTGTACACCTGTACAAAGGGTGTAGTGCCAGAACTTGGCTGGGCAATACATATATTATAGACACGTTCATATACATCAAGATATAAGAGTGTGGTACGAGTATGTATCCATTTTATAAAATATTTCAGAAATAGCCAGGATTCGGGTAAAATAATACCGATAAGAACTCGTTTTCAGAAACGTCCACCAACCATGCAAAGTGATTCCTCCTTAGGTCCAGTAACGACGTTGTCACTTAACAATCGATATTCTGCATAAACGATCTAAGGGAAAGCTCAGGGAATCAAAAGCCTTCGCAAAAGTATAGATGGTCTGGTTTCTATCAGAGAGATTTTGTTGGTTTGTGTCAATCAAATATTTTGTGATGTAATAAAAAAAAATATTGTCAAATTTTGTTTTTTTTTTTTTTAATTCCAAGAATAATATAATTTATTTTTGTATGCACCGGTTATACACTTTGAACCGATCAATAAAAAACATTCAGTGCAAGCGCACTAGAAAATAATTAACATGCATGATAATACGCGATAAGATTATAAAATTTTAAGTGGACATAAACTCATATAAAAGCGATTCCGAATTTCAAATTGATCATTCAATTAAATTCATTTGAAAACTATAATTCTAATCAGATTTAAATATATTTTCAAAATGATTACACACTGTTCAATTTTAGCTTTTTGTCTGTTGATGTTTTGCTCGGTTTGTGAATCAGAAACACCAGTACGAAGGTGTAAGTCAAAATATCCAAAAATTATCTCTAAAATATAATTTTATCAATTGCAATGAACTATTCCACTATAACTATTTTTATTTTTATTCAGGCCCCGGAAATCTTCCTTTTCCATTAAACGTTCAAATCGATGACTGTGAAGAAATGCCGTGTCCTGTAACTAAGGGCACATCCACACAAATGGATGTGCAATTTGTTGCTAGTAATTACTTTGTTGTGATTTTTATTTTGTTAAATTTATTTATTTATAATTTATAGGAAAAGATGACACTTACCAAATCGAAACTGAAGTCATTGTTACTGTTCTTGGAATTAAGGTTCCGTATGAGTTACCACCTGCAAATGGTAATGTTTGTAAAAATTTAATGTATGGAGCCTATTGTCCACTCTATGCTGAAGAAGATGTCACATTCCGTCTTGAATTCCCAATTGACAACAATTTCTTAGAAACCAATATAATAACTGTTGTTAAACTACGAGATTCTGAAAATGATATTTTAGCATGTTATATTGTTGACATGAAAGTTAATAGATAATTCGAATTCTAATCATTTCTTTTAAAGTTTAAAATATACTATTGCACCAATGCTTCATATATTTGCCATTTAGAAAATTAAGTACATATATTTTAATTAGTATAAATTATTGTAATTTTTTATTTAAGAACAATAAATTTATTTATTTCACATATATATGTATGTACATTATGTAGTTTGATTGAACATAAATAATTATATAAATAAAATTCACGACTCGATCGCACGCCCTTCCACTTATCGAAAAGTAGAGTAAGTAGTTGTGAAGTCGAAGTAACTATATTCCGTCGCTAAGATGAGTTAACAAATAAGGCTATAAAAGCATTTTGGATCCGCATCAGAATAAGAAGAGGCTAAAAATGAAATAAAATGCACGACTGGATCGCACGAACTTGCTCTTATGTAAAAGTACTTTGGAATTTAAGATACATTTTATAAATATAAAACATGGATTTAATGAGATAATAATGTTCAAATGCATAAAATTGCCGTCTGGTTTCCGGAAAAGTATGAATTTATGCAAATAAACCTTAAAAAATCGTTTTACTATTAAATAAATTTTTTATATAAGAAATTTCTCTAAAATTTTTCAAGAAAAAATGTGGGATGCAAATTTTAAGTATTTAATAATATTGGTTTTAGGAAATAATTTCAAAAAATAATCGTTCATAGGTTTTGAAGATATTGATTTAATTTTTTTTTTTTTTTTTTAAACCTAATAAATATTTTTTCGAATATTTTTATATACAATATTATTTTAAACTTGAGGGGACTCCTGCTAAAAATTTTGGGTTAAAATCCTTAGAGCCGTTAATGAGAAAGTCGAAAATCAAAAAAACGGGTCTATGGCAGGTACCCCTAATAACATTTTGCCCCAAATTTTTTTTTTCACCATATAGTCCATGTCCATAATATCACACCTAATTTTTAACTTCCCATAGGGAGTTATTGTAATCGGTCCGATTTGTCAAATTGGAATTTTTGACATTTCTCGACGTTTCAAGGTCCCTAGAGGCTATATCAATCATTTTTAGAGAGATGTCTGTGTGTGTGTGTGTGTGTACGTACGTTCGTACGTCCGTACGTTCTGGTACCATTTTTCGTCGTCGATATCTCTAGAACGAGTAAAGATATCGACTTCAAATAAATTTTATTTAATAGATAATAACTTCGAAAGAGGCTGAAAGGGCGTTTATTAAAATTCAGTGAGTAGTTTTTTCACTATAATGGTTTAAAAAAAAAAGTTAAAATTTTGGTTAGTTTCAAATATCTCACGAAAAAATAATGCTATTGATTTCAAATAAAATATAATGTACTCACTATAAGGTCATACAGATTTGGTATGAATTTGGAAAAATATGAACATACCGTTATTTTTTTAAATAAAAAAAACTGAAAAAAAAAATTTCATAACCCAGATATTCTAAGAACGGAAAACAATTTGAAACTCAAAATAATTTTATTTTACGAAAAATAATGTGTTTGACAACTGTTGAAAATTTCAAAAAAAATAAGTTTACAGTTTTTTTACAAAAAATAAAAAACTATATAAAACTCTATTGAAAATTGGTAAAAATTGGTTTTCGACTCAAATTTCCCGAGAACTAGTAGTGATATTGACTTCTAATTTAGTTTATTTTATACATAGTATAATTTTGTACAATTGGTAAAATGTTGACAAATATTGAATTAATAGTTTTTTTTTTTAAATAAAAAAAAAACTATTAAAAATTCTAGTGAAAACTAGTTAAAATTGTATTTCAAGTCGAATTTCTTGGGAATGAACACCGATAGTGCCTTCTAAAGTATGTTGTTTTATACATCGATACCTTCCCGTAAGAATGTATACTAAGCGACATTTCTAAAATTGTTCAGGAAACGAAAAAAATGAAGAAAGCTCTAGTTGAATCATAGTGTGCTAAGAGACAATTTTGGTTAAACTAAGTGACATCTTTCTAACAAAATTTTTTGTTGCTCACGACAATGAGATCTTTATTAATGTCGCTTAGCATAATTTTTTTGGCGGATAATACAAATTTCAGGGGGCAACATTATTTTAATGAGAAAACATGGCAGTTGATAAATTTTTTTATTTGTACTCTAGTTTTCTTTTCAAGCATAATAGGTTGGCGAAACCCAGGCCAAAACGTGGCCCTTAACATATAGTATATTTCCTCATAAAAAAGTCAAAAAGTACCCTTCCATCAATAACCAAACCATATCTTTTATATTTGAATTTTTCGTTTTCGTTTCTTTTTTTCAATTAAAATGTTTGGTACCGAAATATTAAAGTAATTTCTATAATATAATACATAATTTTATAATTTTATTATCAACATAGTTTTTAGAAGAATGTATGTATACTGTACATACGTAATGTATATGAATAAGGTTGTTCAGTTGTACCCAAGTCCCACATATTCAAGTTCCATTAATAGTTATGGTAAAATTGAAGAAAACGTCACAATATGTTTTTATCTTTTTGTCCAAGACAAAGATGTAAGATTCTACTCAAGGTTTTCTTACCACAATGGGAAGTTATCAGTGTGGGTCGCACCCAACCTCTTTTTTTTATCAAAATCGTTAGAGCCGTTTTCGAGATAAATAAGATTTTGCATTACGGGTGTATGGGGGGTACCGTTAGTTTTGGAGCTAAAAAAAAATTTCAATTTCTCCTCTAGGGAATCACCGAAGACCCTTAACTACTGAGTTTGAAGAAAATACCTCCAGTAGTTTAGGCTGTAGATCGAGGTTCAGACATACAGCCATACACACATATACAGACATACAGAGGTAAAGGATTACAAACATACAGACATACAACCATACACACAGACGAAATTTCCAGACCCACTTTTTTTTGGCTTCGCTATCCGTAATGTCAACTTTTTTTTCCAAATGCTGAACTTTCCCTATACTTATATATAACCTATATCGCAAGTAAAAATAGGTTATATAAATTGGAAATTTATTAAAAATTTTAATCTCTCGGTTATAAAAATTTACAGCAAGGATAGCTTTTGTTGTCCTTAAACATCATTTATCTCAAATGCTGATGTAGAGTGGTGCGAATATCAGGTTTTTGTCTCTGTTTGGAAAAAAATCATAAAACTGGGGCTGAGAGTTGGTCCATATTTTTGACTGTATCTTCATTCATTAAACCTCCCAAACGACTAAACTTTATATTTCCTTGCACTCTTCTTAACTCAATTTAATCAATGCTGTTTTTTTTAATGCCCTTCAAAATGATGTAATTATATTATAAAACGAACGAAATAAACTGTCCAAACTAATGCAATTTTGTACTAAGATATTTTTTACTATAGTATCCTTGCACAATTTTCAAACAATTCATCGGTTCTCTTGCGCAAAATTAAATTTTTAACATCATCATTTTGGTATTCGTTGTTAGCGTCCTAGAAGAAGAAAAAAAAAAACAATTTTACTTAGTACGAAAGAATTTTCATTACCATTACAGCACAGAGCGGATGTAAAATATAAAAGTTTACCCTGCGTTCTTATGCTTTTCCAAAGAGAAGAATAAATACAAAAACAATAATGCTAATGCTCATTCCTGGGTCGCACAATCTAGCTCTTTACAAAGTGGTGACAAATTTACAACCTCTTGATTATGCTTTTTAAAAATGTAGCCAACCCACACCAAATGATCGATGTTTGAAAAATGAAAACCAAACAAATATTAAAATCAATTTTAAAATAGTATCAATCTCAAACTCATATAATTGAAAAAAACTTATATTAATTTTTTTGAGATTCCATAAACAACCCTTATTTTTTTTAAAGAATTTTCCTTTCTTCTTTATGATGATCTAAGGATAACTTGGCGATAAAATTTCATAAAAGAAATCCTTGCTTTCTTATTAAGGCAAATTGTCAGAGGTTAAAAAGTGTTGCTAATTGGCACAAGAGGCAATTGCTGAAGCTTTATTGAGTCCATGATGATTATGATTACTCCAGGTAAAATGGGGGATGAAGTGTTATTGCTGTGCATGCTGTGAATACTGTGGTTCGACTAGAGGAAAGTGTCTTGTTTTCAATAAGAAATAATTTCTTGGATTCTAATTAAGAGTGCAAGCTTAATTTTCGAACTTGAAAAAAAAAAAACGTTTGCGGGCGGGGCAAGCAAAATATGAATACTTTTAAAGTCATAATGATGTATCTGTTCCCGACAGTTTTCATTGTAAAGGGATAACAAAGGAAGACATTCCAAATTTCTGAAGGGTAAGGATTGATAATTCCAACGTTTATGCTACTCGTAAAAAGTAGTTTTAATTGAGACAAAAATTATGCATATACTCGTATGATTGATTCTCTACCGACTGTGATTTTTTCTATCAATTTTAAAATAATTTTGCTTGTTTCTTTTTCTATATTTTTTCTGAGACAGTACATATTAAATTTGTAATAGAATTTTAATTATTTCAAAAGATACAATGATCTCGAAGTTTTTAGTTTTATTATTTTAATTGTATAGTTTGTATATTGCATACAGTATAACATTGTTAATTAAATCAGTCCAAAAACATAAATGTTAAAAAAGAGCCAAGTTCTTCTATACAAAAACCTTTCTGTAACAAGTCAGCCGTAAAAATTGGATTGGGCATAACAAAAATGCACGACCGGGTCGCACGAACTTGCTCCTATGTAATAGACTAGGAATTTTAAAAACGGATGTTATTAAAAAAAAAACTGTTCATAAGGATAAAATGAATTTTTTAAATTCCTTTAGTAGTAAGAGATAAAAACAGAATGCTATGCAAATATAAATATATGCAAGAACAAAAATTTAAGTCATTGTAGTGGTTCCTTAAAAAAATAAGCTTTTATGTACAACATTTTTAAAACATTTTTAAGAAAAAATTTTGGTACGCCAACCTCAAGTTTTCATTATTGTACGAATAAAAGTCTAATTTCCAAAAAAAAAACTAAGCCGTTCTTGAGATATCGAATTTTTCAAAAAAAATTACTTTTTTTTCTAAAAATTGAAAAAATATTTTTTCTTAAGTTTTTAAATGCAATGTTTTTTTAACTTTTTAGGAGCTTCTTTATAAAAAATTTCGTTAAAATCCGTTATGCCGATAATGAGAAATTTAAAATTCGAAAAAATCGTTCTATGGTAGGTACAGTCAGTAATATCTAGATTTCAATTTTTTTTTATTTAATTATAGATCGTAAAGATTAATCAAAAGAAAAAAAATTTAGAAAAATTCTCGGAACCGTTTTCGAGAAAAATACGATTTTCGAAAACCATTTTTTAAAATTTGTATGGAAGATATCGTTAGTCTTAGATAAAACAAATTTTTTTTTTAAATCTTGTAGATTATCTTAAGAAACTTTTATTTGTCAAGTTTGAAAAAAGTCGAGCATGGGGTTTTCGAAATATTGAGTTTCCAAAAAAAAATTTTGAATTATTTTTGAAAAATCCAAAAAATAAAAAAATTGAAAATTTGAATATGGAAAATGGAATATGGAATATGGAATATCTAATATTCAAACTTTGGAGGAGCTTTGGCATAAAAAAAATGATTTAAATCGGCTGTACCGTTTTCGAGAAAATCAAAAACAAAAAAAATGGTCCCAGGGGGGCTACCAAAAACGACAATTTTTTGTAAAATTTTTTTCAACCATTAGCTAGTCTTAACCAAATGAAATTTTTTAAATTTTTTTTAAAAAATTCTGTGGGACAGTTTTTGAGAAAAAAAAAATATTTATAAAATTTCGAAAAAAAATCGTATGGCAGGTACCGTTAACTTTGGTCTTTAAAAAAAAAACAGAAAAAAACGTCCGAGGGGAAAAAATTAAAACCCATATCTACCAAGTTTGAAGAAAATCGGCCGAGCCGTTTAGGCTGTAGTCGAACCGACAGACAGACTGACAGAATTGCGAGACCCACTTTTTTGGTCTTCGCTATCATCGTAATGTCTACTTTGATCAAAATTACGAGTTCGATTTTTTTTACGAATGCATAACTTACCTTATAGTACCTATAAGTCGCAAGTAAAAAACTTGTATGCAATTTAAGCCCTACCGCTTCACCAAATTTCATCGTTTTACAGCAGTCGGAAGTGAAAGTGGGCTGATACTACGCTCCCTGAATGGAAAACTTCAAATTATCAATTTTATCTCTGCTTGCATGACAAAACCTACCGTTGTGCAAAAGTACAAGATTCTACGATGTCGGGAAGTGCTCCATAATTTTGATGATCTGTCAGTCAGTCAGTCAGTTACGGTTTTTGTGATTTTTGAGGCCTTATATGTATCTCAGGAACCGCTTATGCTAGAAAATTGAAATTTGGTGAGGCGCCTGTGCCTGAATAGCTTAGTAAATATTGGGAATTTTAAGTTTCTGAATTCATTGGTACTGAAGATAGGGAGGGGGCAAAAGTCGCCTGAGTTTGTTCGTGTAAAAAGGGTGTAGTGCCAGAACTTGGCTTAATTTTACCAACATAAATGACATTTGAAAGAACAGAAGATTGTTTCAAGCGTCAAACCACAAAAGGGAATCCAATATTGTGTGACGCTTAAAACTTATTGCTTCTTTTCTTTCAAATATTTGTCTTATTAAGTTTTTGAATTCTTTTTCTATTCTTCGAGGCTACAATCTTTGGTTTTGTGCTTATTTATATAACTCAACTAGGTTTGCACAGAATAGTTTTTTAAGGGAAGGACTGCAACTGGCTATTTTAATTGAACATTATTGATGAAACAATTAAAGTCATGAAATGTTAATACAGTATTCAAGAGAAACAAAAGTTTCCGTATTAGATGTGTCTCCTATAACTTTTAGGGCTCTATTCTTGACTCTATCCAGCAGGTTCAAATGATTGATTGGTGGACTAGCGGAGATATGAGAGTTATAGCCAAGTTTTGGGCGGATGATTGCCTTATAGACAGAAAACCTGAGCATTTCGCTACGTTTTTGGCTACTCACATATATATTATAATTCCATAAGAGATTGTCATTTACATACATATCGCTTTTCAAATTTTTTGATGCAAGTGCCATTCATTGATAATAGAGCAAGAGCCCGTGAACGCCAGACCTTCGTCATTTTATAAAAGCTGAAAGTTTGTCAGTGCATGCTCCCAACAAAGGTAAGAACGGTGGACCATTATGAAGTTTGGGTCATAATGGTTTTGGCAGTAAAACGGTACTAAAGGTGTGAAAAATACCGATCTACTTTTGTCAAATCAGAAAGGCTGATTTTTTGGTATTATAATTCAGAATGTTATTAAAAATCACGTTATTCATTGTCAGACACTTTGCGTAATGGAAACCCCTTGCCAGACACCCTTAATGTCCATGAAAAATAATTCTACTTACTTTATAGTATAAAAGCTGATTTTTTATATAATACTAGGGTAATAATAAGATGATGTTTCCTCTTTAGCCAGACAGTTTTGATAGTTCCAACCCCTTACCAGACAAGCATGTAGTTGTAGCTGTAGGAGCAAACGCGAGGCAATATATACAGGGTAATTGGTATAAGGTGCACCAAACAGCTATAACGAGTAGGTTGAGTTAAGACAAGAAAAAAATCGTATGGGAGGGGGGTCTATTTCCCTCCGTTTAGGTGGGAGGGGCAATTTTCTTAAAAATTGACTTAAAACCGAACAAAAATTATTTAAAAACAACATTAAAAATTGCAATGGCATGTCATACCTTTTCTGAAAGCCAGAAAGCTCTTCTTTAATTTTCATTTCAAATTGTTGTTGTGTTTGTAAATAGTTTTTGAAATATTAATTTTCAAACTCGAAATTAAAAATAAAATTAAAACTAATTTTTATCAACATTTTATGTCATTAAGTATAATTTTTTTTTTCAAAATCTAACGCTCTTATTAATTTTTAATAAAAAACAGAAAACCAGATGCTAAAATGAATCTTAGTTTTTTAGAAATTAAAAAAAAAATTAAAAGTACTTTTTACCTAAAATTCAATTTCTTACATGTTTTAGATGTTCCCAAGTATCATAAAATGTATGGGTTTTTGG
The DNA here is from genome assembly GCA_911387755.1 of Chrysotoxum bicinctum. Classification (NCBI taxonomy): domain Eukaryota; kingdom Metazoa; phylum Arthropoda; class Insecta; order Diptera; family Syrphidae; genus Chrysotoxum; species Chrysotoxum bicinctum. The sequence continues at coordinate 78,555,320 of OU426988.1, read as the reverse complement.
ATGCACTTATTAATGAGTTTTTTATTATTTTCTTCTTCATCAGGTAAAAATAAGAAAACTTTGTGTTTATTACGCATTTTTTGAAAAAATTGACCTCAAAGTCAAAATTTTGCTCCGGAAAGAAAAATTTAACACCATAATTGAATATCTGGCAACCCTTAAAACATGAGCTCAATCTAAACGCAGTTTTAAAGGTTTTTCTACTAAAAAAATAGTATTTCTACTAAAAAAAGGCCAAAATGAGGTTCCTACCTTGAGTTCTGACAGCGAAATTGACCTTAACATGGGTCAGGGAACACCAAAGTTAGCCTTTTTTTAAATCGTCAAAAAGTGATGTTAAAGTTTAAAATCAGACTTTACTGTATAGAACAATTTTTTGTTTAGAATATGCCCAAGAATCACATCTCAAAGTATGGAACACGAATTACCGGACACCCTATATAACAGCTAACAAGCTTCACAGGATCGTCCATCGTGTTTACCTAAAGATTGATTGAAAATTTCATCCTGTTTGGAAGCTATAGGTGCTAAGCAACGTTTTTGGAAGTTTGTCAGCAAATCTATTAATTGTACCAAAAATTTCAGGCAGGATATCATTTATGAATATAGGAAAGAGAGTCGGAGACAAAGCGGAGCCCTTTGTAACACCATCATTTACTTTTTAATATCAGATTCGAAACCGCACCCCGCACGACATTGAAAGGTCCCGAGGCAATTTGTAAAAAGGGACGTAAATGTATTTGTGGTTAGTGGAAGAAATTCACTTTTTTAAGGAACAGACTGGACAAATGTCAGCGAATAGTAAGTGCTGAAATTTTTCTTTGGAAGGTAAGGAATTTGTCGCCAAGTGTCCATGCTATACATATGTACATATATTCGAAGATTTAATGCTCATCAAGGATAGCCAGAAGATATCATCCTACGGCCACTTCTAATGAAGTTCTGCGAAGCGTTTTTTAAGAGATTTGAAGCTGGCGAAAAGTTTCATGACTTGAACGAAGTTTTAAAACACACATTGAGTGATAATTTAAGCTTAAAATAGGAATCGTATAATCTCATTTAGATTAAACAGATCATTTATCTATTAGATTTTAACCAAAGAGTTCTTATTGTTAGGGATCCTTATTATAGCTCTCATTTGAGAACTCAAATGAAACAAGGAATTCCCAATCAAGTTTGATATAAAAAGAAATTTTAAAATTCCTACAATCTAATGTACTGCAATTTGACAGTCAAAATTAACTCTCAAAAGTCATTTCTTTCCGGAAAATCAAATAAGTGAAGAATAGGAAAAACAATCTACCAGGAACAGGATTGCCTTAAAGGCGTTAAATCTGTGAATTTAAAATCCATGAGAAAATGTTTCTAATAGACAGATTTTTATTGAATTAAACATTATTTTTCCCCTTTAAAAACCGAAAAAAATTGTAAGTCCACTCTATTTCTCATGTTGTCAATCATTATACAAATTTAAGAAATCTAGCAAGTATTTTTAACTCCTGAACAATCACTAGTACTGTTTTCTTTCGTGCCGAACATTTTTTGTAGAGTAAATTAAAGTGATACAAAAACAGGAAAATTATAATTTTGAAAATTGAAAACGAACATAAAATACATAGATGTAAAATTTGTCTTTTTTTTGAGGCTACAGCCTAACGATTTGTTAAAATATTAGACAGTTAATACCATAAACTATGCAGAATAGCTTAGTTCACAAAGCAGCATCGATTATGGACTTATACCTCAAGCTCATTAAAATCTATTCGCATTTGCTATAAGAAACGAGTTTATAGAATCTCAGGGATTTCTAGTTGTTTCAACACTTTCACAGGTGTCGTACAAGGTTGTATCTTGGGCAATGTAATGTTATCACTTTTTGTTGAAGACGTCATATAAATTTTTACAAGAGGAGTAATGTTTGCAGCTACTAAAACTGAATTTTTACTTAAATATAATTTCCTAATTATAATTGTTTAAGCTGGAAACCCAGTGACCCTTTAACTAACTAACAATTGTCAATCTTTTGGAATAATTTATTTATGGGATCTTCAGATTGTAATTTATTATATACATATAAGTTGCCAAAATTACCAATGACAACCAAAAAACAACAATCAAAATTGTATGTAAGGTCAGAAATTTCATACCGATGACCATAGACAACGCCGTAAGTGTTCTATTGTGGCGCCGAATATGGTGGCCGCCGATTCGGATTTTGGCCAAAAAATTATTTATCGGACGAAGAACATTTTTGGTTAAGTGGCTATGTCAACAAGCAAAGGTCCCGTTATTGGATAGAACTGTCTTGTGTTTAACGTGGACACTTGTCTTTTACGAATCAATTCCACGGAAGGCCTACCTTCATCGGAGTCAGATCGGGTCCTGACCATTAACCCCAACATAGCCGAAGCCATCTCAGGAGCAAAGTTGTGACATGTTGCAGCATGTGCACACCTCTTGCTTAAAGGCGAGGTCTATCTAACACCTCTTGAATCCAGGCACGCCTGGAAACCATATGTTTCCACATTTGGAATAAACCACAACCACCACGATACTCCCACTAGGGGGCCTACCTCATAGATAGTCTGAGAAAGAGAGGTTGCACTACGCAACCCATCTCTAAATCCTGGGCACTATCTTCCGAGGTGCCAGAATATAGCTTCCGGTCGAGCTTCGCAACCGTGAGGTTACTTACAGATGAGCTCCTGCAAAACTCAGCCACCACCCATTCGATAATCTTAGACTTACAAGTATAGCCGCCACCCATTCAGAATCATGGATCTACGCATAAAGCCACCACCCATTCATGAATCATGGACTTACGCCGCCACCACCCATTATGAATCATGGATCTACGCTTCAGTAGTATTACCACCCATCCACCAATTGGTGGACGAGTTCGCACAGAGCCCCGGACATGCCTTAAACTATTACCGACTCTATACACACCACCTGCTCTACAAAGCACAGAATCGTCTTTTGGTTTTACGTGAGTACTTGCCGATTGCCGGATATACCCCACGCCCACGAGAGGTCTACCTCCATTGGAGTCAGATTGGGTCCTGACCATTAACCCCGACATAGCCGAAGCCATCTATGTCGCAAAGTTGTGATATGTTGCAGCATATGCACACCTCTTGCTTTGGAGGCGAGGTCTATCTAACACCTCTCGAATTCAAGAAAAGAATCTTGAAAACCATGTGTCTCCGCGTTCGGAACAAACCACGCCACCATGATGCTACCACTAGGGGGCCTACCTCATAGAAAGGGTTTGAGCAGAGGGTAAAACTCAACCCTCAAACTCAAATGGGCACTATCTCCCATGGTACCAGAATATAGCTTCGGGTGGAGCTTCGCAACCGAGGTCACTTCCAGATGAGTTACTGCAAAACTCTGGGCCGGTCAACCGTTAGAATACACACACCAAGAAGTCGGCCGGGGTAGTAACCAACAACTTAGTGTGCTTCCTTTTGGGCTTCATTCGCCATGCGAAGAACTAGGAAAGATACTCCTAGTATTTTGCTCACCTTACGGCAAACTAGGAAAGACACTCCTAGACTTTTGCATACCTCACGGCAAACTAGGAAAGACATTCCTAGTCTTCTGCTTACCTTACGGCAAACTAGGAAAGGCACTCCTAGTCTTTTGCTCACCTTACGGCAAACTAGGAAAGACACTCCTAGACTTTTGCATACCTCACGGCAAACTAGGAAAGACATTCCTAGTCTTCTGCTTACCTTACGGCAAACTATGAAAGGCACTCCTAGTCTTTTGCTCACCTAACGGCAAACTAGGAAAGACACTCCCAGACTTTTACATACCTCACGGCAAACTAGGAAAGACATTCCTATTCTTTTGCTCACCGTACGGCAAACTAGGAAAGACACTCCTAGTCTTTTGTTCACCTTACGGGAAACTAGGAAAGACACTCCTAGACTTTTGCATACCTCACAGCAAGCTAGGAAAGACATTCCTAGTCTTTTGCTCACCTTACGGCAAACTAGGAAAGACACTCCTATTCTTTTGCTCACCTTACGGCAAACTAGGAAAGACACTCCTAGACTTTTGTTCACCTTACGGCAAACTAGGAAAGACACTGCTAGACTTTTGCATACCTCACAGCAAGCTAGGAAAGACATTCTTAGTCTTTTGCTCACCTTACGGCAAACTAGGAAAGACACTCCTAGTCTTTTGCTCACCTTACGGCAAACTAGGAAAGACACTCCTAGACTTTTGCATACCTCACGGCAAACTAGGAAAGACATTCCTAGTCTTTTGCTCACCTTACGGCAAACTAGGAAAGACACTCCTAGTCTTTTGCTCACCTTACGGCAAACTAGGAAAGACACTCCTAATCTTTGTTCTAAAAGAACTAGGACGATGGTCCTACCATTATTTGCTACTACAAATAAGATCTCCAGTTACGCAAGTAACCGGAGACTTAACCCTTTATAAACCTTTTACAACCTTAAAAAAATCTCCAGCCACGCAAGTAGCCGGAGACTTTGCCAGTTTCATCCTTCTTCCACCTTTTAAAACCTTGAAATACCTTCAAATCTCCAGCCACACAAGTAGCCGGAGATTTAACCATTTCATACCGTTTTAAACCTTCGAACTCTCTTTTCCTCCTGTTTTGGGTTTTCTTGGTCCAGCTGGTCGTGCAGCCAAAGAATAGACATAATCCTCCCCACCACGACAAGGTGAAATCCGTCGGGGAGGAATTCTACAAAGCACAAATGCATTCAATAATATTGACTTCTTGATGCGGTTTATAGCATTGGCGCCTGGATCATCTCATGGCCACCGCGATCATACGACTTTACATCACTCGATTATTTTCTCTAGGTCTACGTCAAGCCATTTGTTTACCCTAAAGTACCAACTTATGTCTCACAACGTTGTTGTTGTACTCAATTTTCTAATTTTCTATAGGTACCAATCGTTTTGGTCACTGGTCAAGACAATTCGGAGAAAAAGTTCCTTATAAAACAAGTAAAACATTTATATAAATTTGGTTGTTCGACAGCTCGTAAGAATTTTAAATTTACGTTTGCACCTTGAAATTTCAAATATCAAAATAAAAATACCGTTTCAAAAACTATACACATTTCTTACAAAAATGGTATTCAAAAACTGTCTATCCATCATTATCTGAAATTTAAAGCCACAAACAATTCATTGAAAGGGTTCAAATTTCTTGATTTTCAAACGCAAAACTTCAATATCCCATCTCACTATACTCCTACCTTACCTAATATTCTATCTTTGGCACTCCATCTATCCTTTCCCAAAAGCACTTCTATTGAAGCTTAAAAATAAAAGGCAGGACAGTCAGATTTTTTTTTATAGAACTTGCAATCAGCAGACATTTTATTGCTTCGACAACCACAAAAGGTTATAAAAAGTTCCACAATCGAGCTGGCTTTTGTTCGCTTTTATCAAATAACGGTATGTTCTGCTGATATGGATGGTAGCAGCATGTATACTATAGTTCATCGACATGGGGCGTTCCTAAGGGGCATTCCAATAGGACTTGTTGCTTTACCCAGTTATCCATAATCCTTGGGCAAAAAAAAATGTCAAAGAAACCCAGTAAAAATGTTGACAAAATAACTGTAGGCGTTGACGAACATGCGCAGTTTCAGCTTTAACATCCCAATACTGTAGCAGATGGTTCGAGATGTTTCAACACAAAAAAAACCCTTAAGCACTCCGATACAGTTACCCGGTTGGGGGAAGAAGCTATGCCAATGTATGGATCTGGAGCATGGCGACGTACGCGGCAATTCGTCAAAAATTCACATGTAAAGGATTGCTCTCTATTGTTGTCATCGTCTCTCTTCAAGTTGGTAATCGGGCGATAGAGAAAGGGACAAAAATAGCTTTAGACGGACAAAATTCCCTGCATACGTTACGGGTGAGCGAAGACGCGTTCTGCATTGGTGTGAACTTTGGTTAAGGATGGTACGACAACGGTTTTTATGGCATGGAATCAAAGGGAATTCATTTGTTGTGCGACAGGTGTGCCATGTACAAGGATACTTGAGTCAGTTCCTTGCCAGCAATTGTCAGGATAACTTCACGGTCGAGCGTTGTTCGTTTAAGAAGACGGTCTTAACGGTATTTTTTGTACACAGAATTATGTTATACTGTCTATCTTGACATGAGAAATATAATTTTTTTTACTTTTAAAATTTGTAAAGAGGATACAAAAAATTATAGGAAATTATTACATCGCCTAAAAATTTGCTAAAGTGAACATAAATAGTTTAAAGCAATTTTAAAGTGAAAAACAAAACATACGCTTATGAGCAACGGTTGATTTAAATTTAATAACTTGTTCGTGCTGGTGCTTCGTATTCAAATCCAAAACAATCTATGGCGCAATAAAATACCTGAAATAATTTAAAAATATATTCTATGTTCTGTTTTGTTTAAACGTACATAATAATAATTCAACTTTGGTTAAGATTTTGCATCAAATTTAAAAAAAAAGTTCCACAAATAATCGTACACTAATATTTAGGTTAGTAATCTTTTTAATTCCTAGCTGTTTATTTGTATGTTTTTTTTTTAATTACATATCTACTAATATCACATTTAACTTGATGATTGAATAATTATATCTGAAGTGAAAATTAATGGATTAAACTTTATTTTATTGTTGAAAATTAACATATTAGTTTCTTGAAACTGACAATATTTTCCGAAATCGAAGAAAAAGGTTGAAGTCTTCCCAAACTTTTATAGATATTGATCGGACGTATAACTGTGGCCATTAGTGTATTATAATAATGAACACTTATGTTTTTGAAGAAAATTTTCATTAGGAATTAAAAACACATAAATCATTAATGTTAATGTTCTGTCTTTATGAAGTTATTCACTATTTGTTCAGTATATCTTGAATTCTTAGAAAACCATAAAGTATAAGCATTAAGATAATTAAAATTTTATGAATGAAAGAACGAATAGCACATTTAGCGCAATTTGAAATAATTATGAATTATTTAAAAACCAAATTTTAACTAAAAGCTTAATGTTGCAACAAAATAAAAATTACGTTAAAAAAATCGACGACGCTCGAAATATTGGTCGACAAAGAGAAGTTACTTCTATTCAAAAATTATATTTGTCCTCATGGATGAAAGGTCGTTTCGCCGAATTTTGCCAAAAGAGTTCGTATTTTCAATGAGTATTTTCTCCATAAACAAACCAAAACTTCGATATAAAGTAATAGCATAGCACCTGGTTTCTTTGCAATATTATTTTCTGATCTGAACAATCAGCGACTGAAAGCACACATTTTGGCCATAATGAAACCAACAAGTAAATTTTACCATAAGAATTTGAAGGAAGTCAACACTCGAAACTTAAATATGAAAAACAGTTCAGAATACTCTAAGCTCATATCATAGGTGCATATTCACCCTTAAAGATTCACAAATTCAGGTAGATATTCATCGTTACTACCCGTACCCGGTTTTAAACTTGACTCTCTGATTAAGATAGAGAAAACAATAATTTTACTTCCGAATGTAAGAAATCATGTAACAAAACATGTACGAAAAAAAACGGGTTCAAAATTACCCAAATTGACAGAAAAGTCTCAAAACCAAATAAAGTCCCGCCACGAAGGAAGAAATGTCAAAAAAAATCACTGGATACATGTTCAAATAAAATCAGGAAAACATAACCAAATAATGATACAAATTTAAAAAAAAAATTAGTCGAAAACGACCCGAACGTAGATATTAATAAAATAAAAAGAAAAATATAAATTTTGTATGGTTGAAAAACGAGCGTTACCTACAGTTGACACTAGGAATTGACAATTAATTTGAATATTTTGCCTTTAAAATTTCGTTTCTTTTTTCTTTTATTCATTATTCGGCATTTTAAAAATAAAAATGATGTAACTTTAAATGACATGTGGTAATTTTTGAAAAATTCGTATCACCATATCACAATTATTTCAATTCAAATTGAACTTTTCGAGTACATAAATCCGTCTTTAATTTAATGTCGATTTCCTTTACACACTAGGGATTTCAATGCCTTGTCAACTTTTTACTTGCGACTTATATGTAGGTACTATAAGGCTAGGACCGCACTTGCGATTTTTTGTCGAAGCGATTAAAAAGTCGTAGTCGCTACAAATTATTGTCATGCACGCACTTGCGATTTTTTTGCGCGCGATTATTTAATCACAAAAAATGAAACACACTACTTCTTATGTGAGTGCACGCATTTGCTACAAATAAGTAGCGACGGAAAAATCGCTTGAAAAAATAGAACTTGTTTCATTTTTATAATCGCTACGATTTTTAAGTCGCATGTGCGTGCATTCAGATTTAAGGCCATGTGTCTTACTTTTTGCGACTAAAAAATCGTGGATTAAAAATCGCAAGTGCGTGCATGCCAATTTCTCTTTGCGACTACGATTTTTTAGTCGTAGTAATTTAAATCGCAAGTGTGGGCATATCCATTTGAGTACATGTGTTCCATTTAAGTTTACGACAGTCGCATCGCAAGAAAAATGAAACAAATTGCGACTTTTAAATCGTCATGATTTGTTGGTAGCAAGTGCGTTCATTCTCATTTAAATTCATGTGTTCTATTTTTGCGACTAAAAAATCGTGCGATTGAAATCGCAAGTGCGGTCCTAGACTAAGGCAAGTTATGCATTCGGAAAAAAAATCGAACTCGAGATTTTGATCAAAGTTGACAATACGATGATACGAAGACTTAAAAAGTGGGTCTCGCAATTCTGTCTGTCTTTTGACTACAGCCTAAACGGCTCGGCCGATTTTCTTTAAACTTGGTAGATAGTTTTTTTAATTTTTTCCGCCATATGTTTTTTTCTTTTTTTTAAGTCCAAAAATAACGGTACCTGCCATACGATTTTTTCGAAATTTTATAAATATTTTTGTTTTCCAAAAACTGTCCCACAGATTAAAAAAAAAAATCAAAAAATTTCATTTACTTAAAGCTAGGAAATGGTTGAAAAAAAATTCCTAAAAAAATGTTATTTTTTGGTTCCCTTCGGAACCATTTTTTTGGTTTTCTCGAAAACGGTAGAACCGATTTTTATAATTTTATTATACTAAGGCTCCCCAGCAGTTTAAATATTATTTTTGGATTTAAAAATGTTCCACAACCGATAGTTCAGCGGATTAAGATCGGGGCTGCCCGAGGGCCAATCTTCTGCGACAATAAACTCTGGTGAATTGTCCTTAAGCCATAGTTGTGTTGTTTTTGCTTTGTGGGTCGGCGCAGAAGCTTTCTGAAATATCCAGTGCTTGCCAGCCGGGCAGCCACGATCTTAATCCGCTGAACTACCGATTATGGAACATTTTAGAGGAGAAAGCTTGCTGTAAGCCTCACCAAAATATTGAGTCTCTCAAATGTCGCAATTTGTTTCATTTTTCTTGCGATGCGATTGTCGTAAACTTAAATGAAACAAATGTAGTCAAATATATATGCACACACTTGCGATTTAAATTACTACGACTTAAAAATCGTAGTCGCAGAGAGAAATGGGCATGCACGCACTTGCGATTTTTAAGAAGATTTTTTAGCCGCAAGGAATGAGACACATGGCGTTAAATGTAAACGCACGCACATGCGACTTAAAAATCGTAGCGATTATAAAAATGAAACAAGTTCCATTTTTTCAAGCGACCACTCAACTTTTGATCACTTTTTCACAAAAATAAAACGACATTTATTTGCTCCGGTGACTAGATTTTATAAAAAACATTTTTGACTAAAGGAGTTCCAATAGCTGGTCCAAAATTAGGGGGTGCCAGTAATTGTATTAGTTACTCAAAGTCGGTGATAATCTGCATTTTATTTTAAAAAAGTTGATTTAAGCTCTTCTCAGACACAGATAAGCAAATGTTTTATGTAATTCTAAAAATGGGGTTTTCTTCGCAATTGTTTTCTAAAAAGGTTGAAGTATAACGTATTTTTCAATCGTACACAATTGTCAACTATCATAGCAAAATTATAAGTAACAACCAAATCATACCAGTTTTTGACTGGGCCTTAACCTAATCTAAAACAAAGAATCCGTTTTCGCAAGTTCTGATCTGACCGCTTCATAACTCTCTTAAATGTAATCAGCATGAGTCTTTAAGTTTTTCTGGAGTATTTGAGGTTATGGTTATTGGTAAGGAGTGTTGAAAGGTAACAGAAAAATACGCTTAAAAAATACCTTTGTATGTTTTCCATTTGTTCGAATTGTTCGTTACCGTAAACTTCATTTTCTTTGCGGTAGTTGAAAACTTTGAATTTTGACATTTGATCCACAAATTTACTGTCCAAAAACTGCGACCACATAGTATTTAAAGCCTTAACCAAAGGCTTAGAACTAATTTTTTTCCTCAAGCTGGTGGCGAACATGGGGATTTGACCAGATTATATTATTTGTTCTTTAACGGGAAATAATCTTCCATGGTTATCTTTCACCGCAACATCAGTAATCGACTTTTCAGTGAATTTTTAAAAAGTGTGGTATAGGTTTCAGCTGCGAGTTAGATACCACACTAGAATGTTGGATTTTAAATCAAATCCATGGTCGAAATTGACTAGCTTTTCTTTCAGCTTTGCTTGCGTTTGCAATGCGTTTCTGAATAAAACTATAGTGCTCCGATAGCCATCCCGTAATGTCGTTTCTAAAGCTAAAGATTATAATATAACTTTTCCCCTTTTCGAGGTCAAATATTTAAAATGAAGCGGATAATAAATAACACTGGTCAACAAGCATTGTTTGGTACAGAAACCAAATCTTGTTGGAGTCACAAAAATATTTCTTGAATAAGAAAAAGATGCCGGGAATAATAACACGGGATTTAAAAGAAGAAAATTATTTCTTTTTTTTTTTTCAAAATGCTTTACAAATTATGTTGAAAGAAATTCCTCACATTATACCATTACCTCGGACAAACGAAATATCTTAAAAATCGTGACGCGACAGAATATTTCTGATTCCGAGTTGAGAAAATTATTAACCATACGAAAAAGTAAAGTTTGGTTTTTATAATAAACAAAAATTGATTTCGTTGGCCAACGTTATTGTATTTTGTAACATTTTTACTTGCGATATAGGTACTATAGGGCAAGTTCTGCATTTGGAAAAAAATCGAACTAGAGATTTTGATCAAAGTCGACATTACGATGATAGCGAAGACGAATAAAGTGGGTCCGACAATTCCGTCTGTCTGTATGTCTGTACGGCTCCCTTTATCCGAAACAACTAGACCTATGTTCTTCAATCCCGGTAGTTAAGGGTCTTCGGTGATTCCCTAGAGGGGAATTAAAGGTACCCCCATACACCCGTTTTTCAAAATTTTATTTATCTGGAAAACGGCTCTAACGATTTTGATACAAAAATTGAGTTAGATATTATGGATATGGACTACATTTTGGTAAAAAAAAATGCAAAATGTTTTTAATGTATAGTGACCATACGTCCCGTTTTTAGTGGGGCAGTCCCGTCTCTGTCCCGCGGCCATAACTGTCCCGCTTTTCCTAAGATTGTAAAAATGTGTGTAGGTCTCTACAATTCTCAAAATGAGGCAATTATATAAATACCATTTTACATCCCTGTGCATACAACTTGGCGCATATAAAACAAAAGTAAGAGCTGTTAAAGGAAGAAGATGAGCCCATGTTTATTCCATGTTAAATTAATTGTCAGTTTTGCCTGTATGTCATTTTTAAATTGAAATGAAGTGGTTTATTGGACGCATAGTAGCAGATAGGTAAATAAAGAACAACTCAAATGTTAGCACTATAATGAAAACGCTTCAACAAAAAATTCAAGAAGGATTTTAAATTTTCGGAAGATTTGAAGAAAAAATATATCTATTCCTTTAACCGAGCAAACGTAACACATTTGCTTATTGTAATTCTGCGAATGCGAGATTTCAATATTTCCAGAAGGACAAAATGATGTAATTCGCAAAAGCAAACCAAACCAAAAGACAAAATCATAAGTCCAAAGTAATGGACTCTGTTGCAGCAATGAAGTTGGACTCATTTTTTCGGAGTAGCGATTACACACTACACAGATCGTGAGAAGGAGTTAGCACTTGCACAGGCAGTGATGTGTACCCATACCATTTGCCATTACCACAGCTTAAGATTAATTAATTTCAACTGCAAATTGTTAACCTTCCTATACTCGCGTATTGGTCTCTCAGACCGACAAATCATTAATTCTTTGTTTTCTTGAAAAATATAATCCTTGCCCCCCTGAAGTTTTCAGTAGCTTCCTAAATATGTGTTCTCCATCGTTTAGCTGGGCGCAAGCGCATATGCCGAGTAGACGTGTTCCTTTTTTGGGAGTTTTCGGTCCCTCAGACCGACGACACGAGTATAAGTCCAAATTGCTTCGATTTACGAAAATATGAAGATTGAATCTTTTTTTATACTTTTTTATAATAACTATTATATTTCTTTTCATATAATTATTAAGTTTTTTTTTTCTTAAAGAAAATATTTTTTTTTTATTATTTTAGTTAAGGTCCAAAAAAAAATTTAACTTTTTGAGAGGTTAGTTTGAAAGGGTATTGCCTCCAAATAAAGTAATAATTTCCTATATTTTTTTATTTGTTTTATTCAATTATATTATTTTCTTAAAAATAAATGGCAGAACTACTTATAGAGAATAAATATTCAAGAAAATACAGACGAAATAAAGTCTCGGTCTGAGAGAACGTGCGCGAGTATATGTGTGTTGTCAAAACGCGCGAGTATAGGAAGGTTAAGCATGCTGTTCGATAAAAAGTTCTCCTGTGCTAGAACCAAAACCGAATTGGTTGTGAGAAATGTACTCTCTGCACATCAAGAGTTACTACAGGAACTAAGTAATATAAGTTTTGAATCAATTTTCTCCGATGCATCTAACAAAAAGGATCTGAAGCTGTTTCTCATTGTTGTGAGGTGTCCCGCTTCTGCCTCAAATAAATCTGGTCACTTTATGTTAATGGAACCTGTCATAGAACCGTTCTTTTTTATTTTCGACTTTCTCATTAACGGCTCTAACACCAAAAAATTTTCACCAGGAGCCCCCTTAAGTTTAAAATAATATTGTACATAAAAATATTCGAAAAAATATTTTTTTGTTTTTTTTTTGAATAAAAAAATCCTATTTATTTTTTGAAAAATCAATATCTTGAAAATGTGTGAACGATTATTTTTCGAAAATATTTCCTAAAATAAATATTACTAAGCACTTAAAATTGGCATCCCAAATTTTGTTCTATAGAAAAAATTGAAAAAAATGAAATGAAAAAAATGTATTATATAAAAAATTACTTTAATAAAACGATTTTTAAACTTTATTTGCGTAAATTCATACTTTTCCGTAAATAAGATGCCAATTCCATGCATTTGAATATCTTTATTTCATTAAATCCATGTTTTATATTTATAAAATGTATTTTAAATTCCAAGTACTTTTACATAAGAGCAAGTTCTTGCGATCCTGTCGTGCATTTTATTAATATCATAAAAAAAAATGCTTGGTAGATATCGACGGTTAAGGTACATGACCTTGTAAATCCAAAAATTATGTTATCTATTTATCCAAAAAAATCGGAGTCACCTTTTTGTGGACGCATTTTTATTTTATTTTAACGACCATTTTTAGAAATATAATTAATTATTTATAAAAAGCTCTAATCAGCTTAATTGCTACATTTTCTTTTTTTGATAATTAATTTAAAAGTTTTTTTTTGGCATTTCTTATTTATTACTAGTTAACACTAACATTTCAAAGACAGTCGTTGTTCTTAATATTGTAATATTGAATCTTCAAAATAAATAAATTCACATATACACATATGTATGTATTTTGAAAATGTTTGCGCGCAATATTAATTTTACTTTCAAGAAGCTTCTGCGAAATAAATTTGATTGATATCCGTTAAGCCGTTTCAGCTTCTTAGATCTGAAATTACTGAACTAATTAAGAACTAACCTGCTAAAAAATTCCGTTTTTACATTCGTAATATTCTTATGAATTACAGAAATCACCCCCAAGAAATGGAAAATCTCATGGAATACCGCATGTTACCAGCAATCAGTACATTTCCCCAATTCAATCGACCTATGTCAATTTTGTCACCCTTAGACTTATCCTTACGTTCGTCTTCTATTCCAATAACACCACCATCGACACCCTCACCCCCAAGAAAACGAACAAAAATGTACGAGGAACAAAACATTTGGCGACCACATACCCTAAGCTACTTTGATGGGACACCTTTCATGGGTCAGCACCGTGCGGAAAATCCAATCAACATTAACAGAACAACAAGTTCAAGTTCTCCAAAAGCAGAAGAGAATGAGTGTATCTTCAAGGATAAATCACAAGCTGCCAGGACCATTGAAGGTGGTGGTGAGAGTGAAGTCGATGGTCAATCGATAAATATTTCCGAAGATGAAACAATTATTTTGACTGAAGATGAAAACGACGCAGATTCGGACTCCGACAACGACGAAGAATATGTTGACGTGTTGGGCAACGATGATGAAGACTGTAGTACACCCACAAAACAACTATTTATTCCCCATGCAGACGAACAAAATATAAATCCCCCAAAGGCGCTTACACGAGACAAATTAGTCTATGAAGATGAGGAATTACACAAGAAGGCCATGGATGGTTTCGCTAAGCTCTTTGTGAAGGACTTTAAGAATGACTATTCCCCATCAATACAAACCGAGGCAAAAGTCAATGAAAAACTGCCAGACACCAATGTCCCAGAATTCACCAGAAGTTCAAAGATGGAAAAGAAAAGATTCAAAATGCGGAAGCAGCTTTCGCTGGACGAGGACAATACTAGTCCTGTTTCGGGAACAATCATTAGAAAGCTACGCGATGACGAAGAGCTCGTGGTGCGAAAAGGTGACATAGATCCGGCATTTAATGTGGTCGAAATAACTGAGGAAGCAAAGGCGATTTTGGCCAGCATAGACAACAAAATTGGAGCGTATTTATGTCAGCTTTGCCGAACACTGTATGATGATGCCTTCCAGCTGGCCCAGCATCGGTGTCCCCGCATCGTTCACATTGAATACAAGTGTTCGGAGTGTGAAAAGGTTTGGAATTTTTATCGCCCTCAACGGGACTTGATTTTTATTTGTTCATTTTTTTGTTGATCTTGTTGCAGGTATTCAATTGTCCGGCCAATTTGGCATCACACCGACGATGGCACAAACCAAAAACCGAAACAATGGGCAGTACACACCAGTATAGAAAGCGTAGTTCAGTGGAAGGGGAAACTGTCAAGAGAACCGATGGGGAAGAAGCAACATCTGAAGGGATATTCAATTGCAATCAGTGTGGAAAATCATTTAGAAGGTAATCTTGAAGGCGTTTGATACTGTAGACTCTGCTTTAAGTTTAAACGTATATATATATAACTGCACAATAGTTGTTTTGGGTTCTAAGATCTGGAAATAGAATTAATTTTAATTTGATATAGTTTTGTGGAAAAGTTGTAGAGGTTTAAAAATTGATTGCTATATACATATATACATATAGTCCAAGTCCAATACCTAAGCTTATTTATAATCTCATGAAATACCATTAACGACTTGAAGTCAAACCTTAGTGTATGAAAAGGGTGTTTTTTTTAGATTCACACATTTAAAATAAAATACACCCCCTACAAGTAATGTCAATAGCCATGGCGTTAAGTCTTTATTGAAAAGATGATTATGATATATGGACACCGAGGTTCGCTCTCTGAAGTGCAATTACTATTAGTAAGTCGAAATTTCGAGAAGAGAGAGGGTGTAATGCAAATACTTGATACCTGGAATATAAGTGCCATCTCAAGTAACTAAATAGGATTTTTAATTGGTAGATATCTTCAGTATAAAATTGATTTTAATTCCCTTAGTTCGAAGATGGAAATTGAAATTGTAAAATATTCTATAAAGTTACTAGTTTAACATGCGAAAATATTGATTATATTTAAGTCTGAAAATGAAAAACCTTGTCTTTCCATCCGTCGATAAAAGCCTATGAAATGGCTTAGTTTTTTGACTGAAGATCTTCAATTTCGCCTTCAACCTAGGGATTGGATTCAAAGATTATCTGGGCTAGAACAGGATTGGTATGCACAAAATAAAGGCTGGTGTGCCCCAGGATTCTGTTTTGTCTCCGACCCTCTTTCGCATTTTTATTAATAGTTTTCTTTCTGAAACTTCTTATCCATTGAATTATTTTGATGATGATATTACTCTCAGATTTGCATATTAGTTTGAACATTCAGATTCTTTCTCTTCGGTTGTAGAATTAGAACGCAACGTATCATAAGCTCATTGTTTTCTGATCTTGGAAGCATCCTCAATGCCTGCGCTGCTATCCATATCGCGAAACCCACCTTCTCTGCCACTGGCCTTGAATGAGACTTGCCTTCACAAAACTGACAAACTTTCAATACTCCTGTTTTACCAATTAGTAGTGAAATAACCAATTGCATTCATTCCCTTCAGCTGGAACACTCGCCATTTAAGTGTTGGAATTAACATTTACAATTGTGAAGTTTTGGATACCTTTGCACAATTTGACTTAAGGCAGATTAATCATTTTCAGAATTCTTTCAATAATTTGCTAGATTTAGTGTTCGTTGATGCTGAATTGTGCGCGGGTATAACCAACTCAATTGTTCCCCTTTCCTCTAATACAATACATCATGTTGCATTCAGTATACATTTTGAATTTTATAATTACTTTAGGCCTGTAATTTCAGATTCTAATTTTATTTATAATTTTGATGAAGCTAATCTTGATGCAATTGTTGATTTTCTCAATGGTATTAATTGGCAAGCATTATTTGTTAATAATGACTTAAATGAATGTTATAATTCGTTCTTAAATATTGTAAATACTGCTACTGACTTATACATACCTAAAATTAAAAAAAATTGTGGCTCAAAGCCTGTATGGTTTAATAATAGAATCATTAATCTCAATAACAAAAAAAATAAAGTTTATAAGCATTTTCGCAAATCTAATAATGATCGCGAACTGTATAAACAATATCGGGTTCTTCAAAAAAATTTCGACATTTTAAATAAATTTTTGTACAATCAATACCTGTTTTCAATGGAGTTGAACTTGAAGACAAATATTAAAATTTTTTGGAATTTCATAAACAATAAGAAACAATCAAACGGCATACCAAATCTTATGCGTCATGATGGCATTACATCTTCCGACCTTTCTGTGATTTGTAACTTATTTGCTAAACATTTTCAATCTGTTTATTTAGATTGCTCTTCTTCTACACCATATGTTTCTAACACCAACTCTGCAGATACTTTTTTAAATTTTGGTAGTTTAAGTCTTACTATCTCTGAGATAGAATTGTCATTATCCATGTTAAAAACTGACAAACGACCAGATGCAGAGGGAATTCGCCCTATATTTTTACAAATGTGTGCGAAAGCTCTGGCTGTTCCCTTAAATATTATTTTTAATCGTTCGCTGCTTACTGGTGAGTTTCTTCATACCTGAAGCGTTTAACAATTCCACCTATTTACAAATCGGGAAGTAAGCAAGAGGTTTCAAATTACCGGCCAATTTGTAAAATTTCTACTATTCCTAAAATGTTTGAAAAATTGATATATGATAAATTAATGCCTTCTCTTAAACGTATAATTTCTCCCTACCAACATGGTTTCGTAGCTGGCAGATCTACTGCTACTAATCTTACTATTTTCAGTAACTTAGTATTGAATGGACTTGAGAAGGGTTCTCAGTATGACGTTGTCTACACAGACTTTTCAAAGGCATTTGACCGAGTTAATCATGATGCTTTACTAATGAAGATAAATAAAGTAGGTTTTCACTCTAATTTTTTATATTGGATGGAATCGTATTTAAAGAACCGAATTCAGTACGTTCGTATTAATAATATTCTTTCTTCACCAGTTTATGCTACCTCGGGAGTACCACGGGGCAGCCACCTCGGCCCTCTTCTCTTTTTGTTGTTTATAAACGACATTCCTAACATATTTTCAAATTCAAAGTGCTTGATGTATGCGGATGATTTAAAAGTCTTTCGTTGCATAAAGTCTGAAGAGGATTGCTTACTCTTGCAAGATGATCTTGATAATTTATCGAATTGGTGTAGAAATAATTCCTTAAATGTTAAATCTAAACATTTCCAAATGTCAAAGTCTAACGTTTTACCGAAACCGCTCACCTATCAGTTTTACGTACAAAATAAATCACGAATCGCTTTCCATAATAACATCTAAAAAAGATCTTGGTGTAAGTTTTGACAAAAAGCTCAACTTTTTAAATCACATAGATTTTTTGGTTGCTAAAGGCAACTCAATGCTAGGTTTTATTTTGCGTAACTCTAAAGAGTTTTCTGATCCACATACATTGAAGTGCCTATACTTTGCCTTTGTAAGATCTAATCTTGAATACTGCAATGTAATCTGGAATCCTGCATATGCAGTTCACTCATCTAGAATTGAAAAAATCCAAAAACGTTTTACAAGAACTGTAGTAAAAAGACTCCATTGGGACATAGATATGCCTTCTTATAAAACGAGATGTAGTTTATTAGGCATTCTGCCTCTAAACACTCGAAGGAAGTTCTCAGCGGTTATGTTCATTCGCGATATTTTGGCAGATCATATTGATTGTTCTCAAATTTTATACTTAATTGGGTTTAATGTCCCTGCGAGAATGCTTCGAAACCAGTTGTTTTTTAATGTCCCATATCATAGAACTGTTTATGCTGCCAATGCCAACATATCTAGATGTTTAAGAGAAACGAATACAGTTTGCAACTTGATCGACTTTAATCTAAGTAGATACTTATTCAAAACAAATCTTTTGTTAAATTTAAATAACTTTGCTGGTGGTAATGTTTAATTGTATATTATTATTATTTTATTTTCTTTATAAAAAATGTATCAAGTAATCACTAAAGTACTTATTGTAACTTTGTTTGATGAATAAACTAAACTAAACTAAACTACTTAAACACTTTTGAAGCTCATATTTTAACTGATCAAGTTTGAATTTGTTATTTGTATAACAATTTTTAATATTTTTTTCTTCACTATCTACAATTTATATTCGTTGAAGTAAGTCATAATAAAATTCTTATTCTTTTGTTAAAAGAACTTCTTTTCTTTATTGGGGTATTATTTCTATTGGCAATACGTGGAACCACACTGCTTTCAAGAACATAGCTTTCAAGAACATAGGCCCAGTGTGTGTCAAAGAAATAAATTAATATGAACGTTTTTTGATTAAAGAACTATATAGAACAAAAGATGGCTGAAGGAGGAAAATTCAACATTGCGAAATTGAACAATAGCAACTTTTCAGTATGGAAGTTTAAGACTGAATTAATGTTGATCAAGGATGACTTGCATGATGTTTTAACCCAAACTAGACCAGAGAAAGATTATGCAGCATGGCAAAAGAGAAATGATCAAGCGAGAGCAGTTATTGGACTTCTAGTTGAAGATGACCAGCTTGTGCACATAAGGCGTGCGAAGTCAGCAAAAGAGGCCTGGGAATGCTTGAGGAGCTACCATGAAAAGGGTACGCTCAGCAATAAGGTGCATCTCATGAGAAGAATTTGCAGCATGCGGCTTGATGAAGGTGCCGATGTCTAAGCTCATATTAATCATATGGTCGAATTGTTTGAAAAGCTTAGAGATATCGGTGAATCTGAACTTTCTGACAACTGAAGCGTAGCCATGTTATTAAGTAGCTTGCCAAGAAGCTTCGACACCTTGATAACGGCGTTGGAAACACGTCCAGAAGAGGACCTTACTTTCAGCTTGGTTTAATCAAAGTTGTTAGGAGAGTTTGAACGAAGAAAAGAAACTGATGTAGCATATACTAATACAGCTCTTAAAGTAACAACGAAAAGAGAAAAGACGTGTTTCTTTTGCAAGGGAAAAGGCCATTTTAAACAAGACTGCAAGAAATATAAAGAATGGAAATCAAATGCAAATAAGAGCAAGTCAAATGCAGTGAATAAAGTAGAAAACCAATCTGATTTTTTATTTATGGTTGAAAAGCAGCAAGATGGTTGGATTGTTGACTCTGGTGCCATATGCCACATTGCCAGTGATAAGAGTTTTTTCCAGGAACTTGATACTAGCCATCAAGAGACCATCAGTGTGGCGAATGGCAATCAAGTTACATCTGAAGGTCGTGGAAGTGGAATTCTTAAATTCTTGAATCAAGAGAACGAAGAATTTTCAGCGAAACTAACAGATGTCTTGTACACTCAAAAAATTTCATGTGTAAATAGTACTAATTCATGCGTGCATTCTACGAATTTTATTCGTGGTTTTCAGCCACGAATAGTATTCGTAGAATGGACATTTTACTAATATTTTACTAATATTTTATTAGTATTCGTAGAAAAACATACGTATATTGTACGAATACTATTGGTACAATATACGAATATCATCGTAATATTAACGAATGCCCTTGTAATTCATTCGTATATTGTACAGCTCCATTCGTATATTCTACGAATATCATAGTAATATTTACTAATGCCCTTGTAATTCATTCGTATATTGTACAGCTCCATTCGTATATTGTACGAATATCATAGTAATATTTACTAATGCCCTTGTCATTCGTATATTGTATCTACAAACATTATAGTAGAACTTACCATAAATAAATATATACTCCGAAATTTCCTAAAATATTCATTATAAGAAATAATAACAAAAAGTAATGTATTGTTTAAGTTAAAAAATAATTATATAATTCATGTTTTTTTTAATTTTATAATTTAATTTTTAATTACAAATGAAGTTAAAAAAAAACTAAAATGTATCTTATAAATTAATTAATTCATAAATATAATTAACAACCAAAATTATATTTCTAAACTGCTTGTTATCAAAGGGCCACTGAAAATAAATTTAACATTTAACATTAAAAATCTTCCGAAAAACATTTGTAGGTACTTACATTAATTTTTATTTTGTAAAAAATTCCCACATATGAATGCTCTGCTGCTTCAGGATCCTGTATGTAAAATATAAAATAAGCTTTATTTGTATATAAGAATATGTAAGTCTAGGTACTCACCTCGTCTTTTCGAAAAAAAGTCTGGTTCCCAAGATTTGTATCTTAAAGATACACCGTACGAAAAAAAAGTATCACGCGTCCATTACTTTGCAATATTGCAATCTGTAATAACACGTTTCAACGTGTTGACCAATTGAATACATTTAATTTTTAGAGCTAAACACATATTATTTTTTGTACTCATGATTATTAAATAATACTAATGCACTTCATGAAAGTACGAAGTTATTAGTACATTCTACGCATAATGCGTACAGTCTACCTACGAATGAATTCTGTCTACTAATATTAGTTTTACTTAGTAAATAGTACGAATTTATTAGTAAATACTACGAATGAAAAAGATTAAAGTACGAAGTCATTCGTACGAGAAATTAACGAATGTTATTAGTTATATGTACACAATAATTCGTACAATGTACTCCAAAAAATTGTTAACTTCTTGTTTACGAATAAAATTAGTGCATTATACGAATATATTCGTGCATTCTACCACAGTTATTAGTAAAACTTTACAAATGCATTCGTAGATATTTCACTGTACAAATACTTCGTATATTTTACGAATATTAGTACAATGCACGAATATTTTTTTCACGAATGCCATTCGTAGCCATTTTACTAATAAATTTTTTGAGTGTATGTTCCTGTTAATATATTGGTAATGAAGTGGTGAAATTCTTAAAGGGTGAAGGGATCCAGATTCAACACACAGCCGCATATTCACCGCAGCAAAACGGAGTTGCAGAACGGAAAAATCGCACTTTGGTTGAAATGGCTCGGTGAATGCTTTTGGATGCTAATCTTAATAAAACTACTTTTTGGGCAGAAGCAGTGATGGCAGCTAATTACGTGCAGAATAGGCTACCAACAAAAGCTACATTCATGAAGGATGGACTGAAAGTAAACCTAACATAAATCATTTTCGTGTATTTGGTTCAAAATGTTATGTCCACATTCCAAGTCAACAGAGAAGAAAAATGGATAGTACTGCGAAACAGGTGATTTTTGTTGGGTATGATGAGCAGTACAAAGCTTATCGTTGCTATGATCCATCTTCAAGACGAGTCGTAGTGAGCCGGGATGTACATTTTACAGATTGTGTTGGAATAAAAACAACTCCAGAAGAAGCATCAATTCCAGTTGAATATGATTTTGTGTCCAAAAATCCATTTTGTGAACTTGATAGTCAAGATAAAAAATAAGCAACTGAGGAACAAACACATGAACATAATCATAGTTCAGAACATGAAGCTGAGCAACAAGCATGTGAAAATAATGAAATTATGCAACAAGAAAATATTTCAGATCATCATGAAGATTCAAGAACTGTTTCATTAAGGCGGTCGGAGAGATCAAATAAAGGAATTCCACCACAGTTTTTTCAAATTATGAACGTGACGGAAGAGGAAAAAGTCGAGCCTAAAAATTTAAAAGACGTGATGTCCAGCAAAAACAATAAAAAGAATAAAAAGAAAGGTAGGCCTAAACACTCCTGGTGCAAACAAATGCAAAAACACCAGCATTCAGTTGGCCTCAGAAATGGAACAATACAAAACCGGGAGGCTTGCCGCCGATTTCTGAGGTCATCCCGGCGAACCCCACAGGCGGATCACTAGTGTGAAGCAGATACGTGGGAGAGTTATGATCCCCTCGACATCGAGATCATAACAGCGCCGAAACAAAGGGAGAAGAAGATGTCCAGCAAAAACAAAAAGGAATGGCTCTCCGCAATGAAGGACGAAAAGATAGAAATGTGGTCGGCAGTAAATGGGTATTTAAGATGAAGAAAGGACCCAATGAAAAAATAATAAGATTCAAGGCACGTCTGGTAGCCCAAGGCTTTTCTCAAAAATACGGTACGGATTATGACCAGCTGTTTGCTCCGGTAGTCAAGCAAACAACATTACGAATACTACTTTCAATCGCTGGGAAAAATAATTTAACAGTACAACACCTAGATGCGAAGACGGCGTTTCTTAATGGTGAGTTAAATGGAACTATTTTTATGAAATAGCCACCAGGTTTTGGACAAGAAGGAAAAGAGCATTTAGTTTGTTTGTTAAAGAGGAGTCTTTACGGGCTTAAGCAGGCAGCAAAAGCCTGGAATGATGCAATTCATTCAGTATTAATTAGTGCAAAATTCAATCAGAGCAGAGCAAATCCATGTCTCTATGTTAAAAAAGAAGGTGTTCATTGGTGCTTTATTTTGATATATGTTGATGATCTTATTGTGGCTAGTAAGGATCTCAAAATTATTGAATTTGTGCAGAAAACTTTGTCATCTAAATTTGAAATAAATAAAATACACGAATGGATCGCACGAACTTGCTCTTATGTAAAAGTACTTTGGAATTTAAGATACATTTTATAAATATAAAACATGGATTTAATGAGAAAATAATGTTCAAATGCATAAAATTGCCGTCTGGTTTCCGGAAAAGTATGAATTTATGCAAAAAAATCGTTTTATTATTAAATAAATTTTTTATAAGTATAAGAAATTTCTCTAAAATTTTTCCAGAAAAAAAATGTGGGATGCGAATTTTAAGTATCTAATAATATTGGTTTTAGGAAATAATTTCAAAAAATAATCGTTCATAGGTTTTGAAGATATTGATTTAAATTTTTTTTTTTTTTTTTTTAAACCCAATAAATATTTTTTCGAATATTTTTATATACAATATTATTTTAAACTTAAGAGAACTCCTGCTAAAAATTTTGGGTTAAAATCCTTAGAGCCGTTAATGAGAAAGTCGAAAATCAAAAAACGGGTCTATGGCAGGTACCCGTAATAACATTTTTCCCCAAATTTTTTTTTGACCAAAATGTAGTTCATGTCCATAATATCACACTTTATTTTTTTTATCAAAATCGAGATAAATAAGATTTTGCATTACGGGTGTATGGGCGGTACCCTTAGTTTTGGAGCTAAAAAAAAATTTCAATTTCTCCTCTACCTCTAGGGAATCACCGAAGACCCTTAACTACCGAGATTGAAAGAAATAGGTCCAGGGGTTTAGGCTGTAGTGAGAGGTACAGACATACAGACACACTGAAACATGTTTTTTGTGTACTAAATTTTCCTTAAAATTTTTATAAAAAAAATTGATATGCAAATTGTTATTATTTAATAAAATACATTTTTAAACGTAATTTAAAAATTTAATCGCGTATCGGTTTTCAAGAAATTGAATTTTCAAAAAAAAAATTGTATTATTTTTTTAAAAATCCAAAAACTATTTTTTAAAAAAAATTTTTGGTTTATATTTTTTCAAATGCAAAGCAGCTTCTGTATAAAAATTTTGGTTAACATCGTTAGAGCCGTTGGTGAGAAATTCGAAAATCAAAAAAACCGTTCTATGACAGGTACCCCTAATAACATTTCCCCCCAAATTTTTTTTTCACCAAAATATAGTTCATGTCCATGACATCACACCTAATTTTTTTTTATCAAAATCGTTAGAGGCGTTTTCGAGATAAAAAAGATTTTGCATTACGGGTGTATGGGGGGTACCCTTAGTTTGGAGCTAAAAAAAAATCACCGAAGACCCTTAAATACCGAGTTTGAAGAAAATACCTCCGGTAGCTTAGGCTGTAGTTCGAGGTACAGACATACAGACAGACAGACGGAATTGTCGGACCCACTTTTTTCGTCTTCGCTATCATCGTAATGTCAACTTTGATCAAAATCTCGAGTTCGATTTTTTTTCCAAATGCAGAACTTGCCCTATACCCTATAGTACCTACATATATCGCAATTGGGAACTGTGAAGAACTATTTAGGACTTGAAGTTGAAAAAGACGAGAAAGGCAACTACAATATATGTCAACAAAATTACATTGAGCAGATCGTCAAAGACTTTGGTTTAGCAGATTTAAAATTATAAAATATTCCTATAGATCCAAATTACGGGAAGCAAGTAGACGAATCAGAAATTTTGCTTGATAATTCGAAATATCAAAAAACTTATAGGATGTTTACTATATGTATATATCAGTAAATACCCGTCCTGATATATCAGCAAGTATTTCAATCATGGCTCAAAAGGTTAGTCAACCGACACAAACGGACTGGAACGAGGTAAAACGTATGGTCAGATACCTAAAGGGAACCTCGAAGTTAAAACTTTCATTGAATACATATGATGAAAATAAAACTTTGTATGGTTACGCTGATGCAAATTGGGCTGTATTCAAGTTAAAAAAAAAAGTTAAATTGGTTACGTATTCAAGTTAAACGGCGGAGTTGTAAGTTGGTCATGTCGAAAACAAACTTTTGTGGCACTTCCTTCAACAGAAGCTGAATTTATTGCTCTATCGGAGGCATGCAAGGAAGCTTCATGGATTCGTCGCATATTGATGGAAATTCAAGAATTAAAAGAAGAACCAACAATAATATACGAAGACAATCAAAGCTGTTTAAAACTAATTGAAGAAGAAAAATTCTCGAACAGAACTAAACACATTGATACCCGATTTCATTTTGTAAAGGACTATGTGAGAAAGGGAATAGTTATTTGCAAATATTGTCCTACGGAAACAATGGTGGCTGATCTACTAACAAAACCACTGATGGGAACACGACATAAAATTTTAAGAGAATTATGTGGTATTTCTGTATGTAAATGAGGAGGAGTGTTGGAATTAACATTTACACTTGCAACTTAACACTTTTAAAGCACATATTTTAACTGATCAAGTTTGAATTTGTTATTTGTATAAAAATTTTTAATATTTTTTTTCACTATCTACAATTTATTCGTTGAAGTAAGTCATAATAAAATTCTTATTCTTTTGTTAAAAGAACTTCTTTTCTATATTGGGGTATTATTTCTATTGGCAATACGTGGAACCACACTGCTTTCAAGAACATAGCCAATATTAAGGACTGCTCATCGAGCTGTACTGTTAAGTATATTATAGATTCTTGCTTTAGCTGCACTACACGAATGTAGAATGCACTACTCAGCCTTGGGTAGATGGTGAGTGTCGTTTCTGTTTTCTAGGATTTATTTTGCACTTAGAAGGAGTAAAGAAAATCAATGATAACCCCAACGTTTTTGTGCAGTTGGGACAAACAGAACTAAGTAAAGTCATCAAGCATTTTTCCTTCCACTCTGTATCTTCTGTCACTTTTTAGTTCAGCTTATTTATCTCTAGGGCGGCTTCTCGATATTAAAACTACTGATTATTGATTTCTGTAAGATAAATGCACAGCAGAGAACTTCTTGTTCAGGTGTTCTTTGTAGACTCCAGATTCTTCAGGTATGCTTAGGCGTCCAACGTTAAATTTCTTCTTCCAAAAAGATGGAGGGTGGCAATGTTCACACGAATTATTTTTTGTATGTTTTAACCTAAGAAAAATGTATGTTAATACACCCATACTACTACGGCACATGAGTATAAATTAAAACAATATTGTTTGGTCAAACAAATAAAACTTTTTACCTCACAACAATTTGTATTTTTTATCTTTAAAAAAAAACTTTGTCTTAAAGATTCAACATTAGTATCGTTTTATTTTCAGGCAAGCTTATCTCAAGAAACATCTGGCTTCACATCAAATGTTGGATGAATTAAAAGCGATGGATTCGTATAAGCAAAACAACAGTGCATTCCCCCACAGCGGTTCCAATTTCACATTCCACCAAGTAAACCAGGTCCAACATCAAACACAAAGTCATTTACTGCATCCTCTTCCTCCTAAAACATATTCAAATCATCCACCTGGAGTTCGATTTCCAAACCTGTTCACAAACTTTGATCATCGACGATTCCACGTTCTAAGCGATCTCTATTTATCTCATCAGCTTGATCGTTCTTCAGCATTCCAATACGTTCAAAATCAGAATCTTCGCGGATTGCCTATGGCACCGATGATTCCACCCCTAATGCAAATGCCTGTGAAATGACAGGTTTTGAGGCCAGTGCCAAGGATAGCACTGATCAATAGTACGTCCACCAGCACCACCGCAACAAAAGTAACGTGCCAGGAACATATATCATCAGCAGCGGCAGGAGCTGCTTCTACCACGTCTACACCATGGACGAATACTTCGATTGAATTCACAAATTTATGAAGGGCTTGAGGGAGATATAAAGATGGAAATGAGTTATTGAGAGTCAAAAGAGGTCAAGAAACTTATAATAAATGTTTTAGCATCATTATATTTATTATTATCAACAACTTTGCAAATGTACCTATACATCTAGATATTTAGGAATAAAATTGTTAACAAATAATTTGCATAATGTTGTTTTGTTGTTTGAGGTAATCTCATTACTGGCAAAGGACAAATCGGAATAATGTATAGAACCTGGTCCAGGAAAGGTATTTGTCTGTACATATAGTGCAATAGTTACTAAAGTAGCGCATCACTATGTGCAAGAAGGTATTTACTAATAAATATGATAAATTTTGGTCCATTTTTTAATGAAATAAAAGAGTAAAAACATAATTCACAATGACATCTAGGATTAAGCAAATCAGTTCCAGGAGCTCTGGAAGGTTTATGAACACACACGTTCAGTCAAACATCTGCAGTAATAGCAAGTTACATCTGGGCCTTTTCTGTCGACTAAAATACAACTGTAGTAAGTTCTTAGCTTCGCATTTCATACATGCATTGTGTCGTCTTAGCCATGCATTGTGTATCTTAATATGAAAATTTAAAAAAGAGGCTGGGTGCGACCCACACTGACAACTTCCCATTTGTGGTCTTGAAAACTTTATATTTAGTTTTTTTTTTTTTTCAAATAACCAAATTTTCAGCGAAACAAACTTTAGCTGTAAAATTCAAACAAACATTATTTTAAGATTGAAAAGCATTTTAATTATTTAAAGAGATTTGAAATTGAGATTGTTGATGTATAAGTTGTTTCCACGTGACCCAGGAGGTAAACTTCCACGTTTTTTTTTTTTTTTTTAAACTATTAATTCAATATTTGTTAACATTTTACCAATTGTACAAAATTATACTATGTATAAAATAAACTAAATTAGAAGTCAATATCACTACTAGTTCTCGAGAAATTTGAGTCGAAAAACAATTTTTACCAATTTTCAATAGAATTTTATATAGTTTTTTATTTTTTGTAAAAAAACTGTAAACTGATTTTTTTTAAATTTTTACCGGTTGTCAAACACATTCTTTTTCGTAAGATAAAATTATTTTGAGTTTCAAATTGTTTTCCGTTCTTAGAATATCTGGTTTATGAATTTTTTTTTTCAGTTTTTTTTTATTTAAACAAATAACGGTATGTTAATTTTTTTCCAAATTCATACCAAATCTGTATGACCTTATAATTAGTACATTAAATTTTATTTGAAATCAATAGCATTATTTTTTCGTGCGATATTTGAAACTAACCAAAATTTTTACTTTTTTTTTAAACCGTTATAGTAAAAAAATACTCACTGAATTT
Organism: Chrysotoxum bicinctum; assembly: GCA_911387755.1. NCBI lineage: Eukaryota > Metazoa > Arthropoda > Insecta > Diptera > Syrphidae > Chrysotoxum > Chrysotoxum bicinctum. Next base: position 78,526,771 of record OU426988.1, on the reverse strand, counting down.
TAATGAACGCCCTTTCAGCCTCTTTCGAAGTTATTATCTATTAAACAAAATTTATTTGAAGTCGATATCTTTACTCGTTCTTGAGATATCGACGACGAAAAATGGTACCAGAACGTACGGACGTACGAGTACGAACGTACGTACACACACACACAGACATCTCTCAAAAAATGATTCATATAGCCTCTAGTGATCTTGAAACGTCGAGAAATGTCAAAAATTCCAATTTGAAAAATCGGACCAATTACAATAACTCCCTATGGCAAGTTAATAAAAAAGGTGTAGTGCCAGAACTTGGCTGGGCACTACCGTGCCTTTGATCATCGAGTACGCAGTGTGGCCAATTCATAATTTGAGTTTATGCTAAATTCGGCAATTTAGCATGATTTTTTGTGTACTAAATATGCTAAAAATCATGCTAAATATTTTTTTTAGCTGGAAAACTGCCAAAAACTTTGCTTTAAACTAAAACAAACGGAACTTTGTTTTTTTTTTTATAAATTAAATTTATTGAACAAGAAAGAACATTTTAAAAAATAATTCACTCTGGTTAGAACTAAAATATAAATATTAAATTATTAAAAAAAAAAAAAATTTTGAGCCTCATTCAAAGCCTCTTCGAAAATATCAGGCATATCTTCTTCTTCTTCCTGGGTTACATAAAATTTTGATGCTCCAACCTGTTCATTAACTTTATTAGGAACAGCGAAATTATCACAACATGTTTCAGATAAATTATCCCTAATAATAAGAATGCTATTCATCATATTTATTTTCATCCTGTTTCACCGCTGGTCTTTGAAGAGATTAATGAAACTAAAAACTCTTTCAACAGCAGCAGTGGATATCGGTAAGACCATATGAAATGACAAAGTTTGAGGTCTTTATATGGATTTTAATTAGAAGCGTCAGTGAATTTATTTACGTCACACCAATACTCCACAGTGTTTTCCACATTTTCCCAAGTATTTAAATGTAAATTATTCCACTGTGTTTCTATTTTAGATATTAGCTTGGAATTAATTTTTCTACTTTTAAAAAATCTGTTAACGGTGGCTTGTGTATTCTCAAACACTTTTGAACCGAAAACAATTTATTTGCTGTAAAATTCTCAGATTTTCTCGTGTCCTTTTTTGAAGCTCTTTGATAAGCTTCAAAATACAGTTTTAACAGTTTTTTCTAAATTCATTTTCATCCTCGCATGTTATTAAGTCTTCTTGTAGCTTGAATTCTTGTTATTTTCCTTCACACTGAAAGCCGAAGTAAGGATTGGGTAATAGTTTGTCGATAGTAATATATACTTTTAATTCATCTTCAGAAAACACAGCTATCTTTTTAATTACAGATAAAATGAGGCGAGATAAATCATTAAAAACTTTCCGATAGATGGTGGTTCGTCAAGCAAAAGTATGATAGTTTGCTGAATTCGTTAAAACGTTCAACAATACCTACAATAAAAATTACATTGAGGTCGGCACACACTTTCGTAGGTCTTGTTTGAACTTTTTATAAATTCAATTTAATTGCATGGTTCGTGTAAATTTCTGCTAAATTTTCATGCTAAGACCAGATATCATGCTAAAAAATATGCCGGCATGATTTGAAAAAAAAAAAATGCTAAAAAACAATTTTTCATGCTAGATTTAGCAGGAAAAATGCTTAATTGGCCACACTGCGAGTACGTCACCTTACCTTTTAAAACGTTTTTAAAACCTTTCTTTTCCAATCTTCGACAAGAACGGGCGAAATGGCTGCCCATAAATCGTTTCGTATTAAGCAGAAATTAGCTAAAAAGCTTAAACAAAATCGATCAGTGCTTCAATGGGTTCGTCTACGTACTGGAAACACTATTCGCTACAACGCTAAGAGGCGTCACTGGAGGCGTACAAAGTAGAAGATGTAAGCTGGGATATTCATCTTTGATGTGGTTAACCCAAAATCCAATAACCACGAAGAGCAGAGATCTGCATGGCACTTCAAATTTTATCGATTTGTGCAAGCTGTTATAAGTTATCCAATAAAGATTAAGTACAGACTGTCCAGTTAAAGAAACTTAGCAGTATACGTCACTTATGATTCTATTGAAAACATTGTAAAACTACTTTGTGAAAATTAAAATTATTCGAATTTAATCTATTGACAATCGTCCGCTGACTTTCTTTATTCTTGTCATTTACATAACTGTACTGGTTGATAATTTTGTAAAGCAGTGTTGAGTCCTGAACTCAAATTGAAATTCCGAGTTGCTATAAAGTGTCATGACTCCTCCTGTTGGAAGTGTACTGAAAGACCTCGATTTACACAAATCCACTGGCTCAAATAGAATCAATAGAATAGAAGAGGTTTTCTTCAACTTTAGCAAAACCATTTCGTAAGCTTTTTCATCTTGTCTATTCTACCAGTCTCTTTCTGAGTGGATGGAAAACGGCATTTGTCCAGCCTGTTCCTAGAAAAGGTGAATCTTTTTTTGTCTTACCCGGCTCAATATTTCAGACAATATCAACCAATGTGCATCAATATCTTCTTTACAATCATCTCCAACTTTCCTAAACGCTCGCAGTGGGCTCAAAAATTTTAAGGGAAGTCATTAACACTTTAGTGCACACCAGGGGCGAATGCAGGTAGAGGTTTCAGGGGTTCAAACCCCCCGAAACAACCAAAAAAATAAGGGTTAATTTTTTTAAATAAACAAAAAACTAATTGTTATTTTCGTGCAAAAAATTCTTCTGGTACTGTTGTTTTTTCTTAGGGTAATATAAGGCAAGCAATGCATTCGTAAAAAAAATCGAACTGAAGATTTTTATCAAAGTTGACATTACGATGATAGCGAAGACGAAAAAAGTGGGTCCCAAAATTCTGTCTGTCTGGTTGTCTGTTCGACTATGGCCTAAAATATAGGGCCGATTTTCGTTGAACTTGGTAGATATCGGGTGGGGACACGTTTTTTTCTCCTTTTTTTTTAAGACCAAAAATAACGATACCTGCCATACGATTTTTTTTCGAAATTGTATTAATATTTTTTTCTCAAAAACTGTCCCACAGAATTAAAAAAAAAAAATCATAAAATTCCATTTAGATAAAACTAGGCAATCGTTGAAAAAAATTTTCCAAAAAATTGTTATTCTTGGAAGCCTCTTAGAACCATTTTTTTTTTATGTTCTCGAAAACAGTTAAACCGATTTTAATCATTATGAAACCCCTTCAAGGTTTAAATATTATTGCGTACACAAATTTTAAAAGTTTTTTTTTGGATTCTTAAAAAAATTAAAAATTTTTTTTTGGAAACTTAATATTTCGAAAACCTCATGCTCGATTTTTTTTAAGCTTGATAAATAAAAGTTTCTTTATAATCTACAAGATCTGAGGAAAAAAAATTGTTTTACCTAAAAATAAAGGTACCCACCATACAAATGTTTAAAAAATGGTTTTCGAAAATCGTATTTTTGTCAAAAACGGCTGCGAGAATTTTGATATTTTTTTTTTTTTTGTTTCGATTAATCTTTACTTTTAGAAAAGCTTCTAAAACGTTTAAAAAAACATTGCATTTTAAGACTTAAAAAAATATTTTTAGGATTTTTGAAAAAAAAAAATCTATTTTTTTTTTTTGAAAATTCGATATCTCAAAAACGTCCCAATATTTTTTTTGTAAATTAAATTTTTATTCGAACAATAATGAAGAGTTTAAATATGCGTACCAATGTTTTTTCTTAAATATGTTTTAAAAATTTTACATACAAAGGCTTATTTTTTTAAGAAACCACAAAACGAATTACAGTTTTGTTCTTGCATAAACTTATATTTGCTCAAAACACATGGCATTCTGTGTTTAGCTCCAACTACTAAAGGAGTTTTAGTAATTTAAAAAAATGAATTTTATGCTTTTTCTCTAATAACATTAATTTTTGAAATTCTTAGTCTTTTACATAAGAGCAAATTCGTGCGACCCAGTCGTGCATTTTATTTTATGTGTCTTCGTATTTAAGCGAAACTGTCTTAATTTGAATTGATGATTAACGAATAGACACGAAGCGAACAGCAATTGCGTTTTTGATTCACATTATGTATAGGGCAGAAAACGGACTAACAGAGCAAGTTTGAGTTATTGATGGCTCGGTCGATGGAAGGTCGGAGTGTGTTGAATTACAGCAATAGAAAAAACTCACTCATTTCGTTTGTATGAAAGTTACAGTTACAGATGAGTAGCACATAGCACCCTCTGGGAGCGTTTTGGTTATAATTATGTTGTATAGTTAATAGGGTGTGTCACTTTTGTATGGCCGCAAAAAAGTACTCTTATTTTTAAATGTAATAGTGATCAAAAGTTGTATTAGGGTCTAAAGTTTAAGAACATGTAAAAAAAAATAAGATTTTGTTCGTCTTTGGCTCGCTCAAATCGGTTGAAGTTGAAAAAAAAATTTAATTTACAATAAAATTTTCTTTTTTTACGTATACTAAAAAAAAACTAAACAAAATACAGAAAGAATTTTTGTCTTTACAAAAAGATATACCACGATATTGTAGGTGGTTCCGTTGATTTTTAAGATTTTTTTTTTTTTGTAAAAAAAAACAAAACGATTTTACATTAAAAAATGATTTTTCTTCCTTCTTTTATTATTTCATAACTTCTTTATCAAGTGTTCAATTTAAGCAAATATAAGCTTAAAAGTGTGTCATTGCAATTGTCTTTGACTTGGAAGCCTACAAATATTTTATATAATTTTTTTGTATCCACACGGTGCAATTTAAAACAACACCATATTTCAAAAATCTCGAAAAATCAAAATTTCTTGGATTTCATCCTATTTTTGAGCGTGCCAAAGATATTAATTAAAATGAAAATTCTAAACGCAGGATTTAATTTTGATAAGCAATGCAACTTTTAAAAGCTATTACATTTGAAAATACCATAGTTGAGCACTTTGACACACCCTAATAGTTAACGTAGGTATCAATTGAGTGCTTGCTGGTGTTTTCGTATAACTCTTTTTCGTATGATCGCAAAAGTACAACAAGTTATAACTTCACGTATTAATAGGTATCATCATCATCATCATCATCATCGGCTCGACAACCGGGTTCCGGTCCTGGCCTCTTTCAACAAGTCTCTCCACCTATCCCGGTCTCTAGCCGACGCCATCCAGTTGCGCACCCCAAGGCTTCGGGCGTCCTGGTCTACGCCATCTCTCCAGCGCAAGCATGGTCTACCACGCTGTCGTCTACCATAGAATGTACCACAAAGAACTTTCCGAGCAGGTTCCTCTTCGCTCATGCGAGCTAGGTGCCCTGCCCACCGGAGTCTACCGAGCTTAATTTTTGTCACGATATCTAATTCTAGGTAGATTGCGTACAATTCATGATTGTACCGTCTCCGGAATCGTCCTTCCTCACATATGGGGCCAACAATTCTCCTTTAGACTTTTCTCTCGAACGCAGCTAAGAGGTCGGAGTGCCTTTTGCTAAGCAACCAAGTCTCGGATCCATATGTGAGTACTGGCAGGACCATGGTCCTGTACAGCAGCAGTTTTGAAGTTATGGTGAGATTTCTGGATTTGAAGAGCTTTGACAGACTATAGTAGGCTCTGTTGGATTTGAGAAGCCACCCGCGTATTTCTTCTTCTATATTGTTATCGGCTGCTACCATTGACCCAAGGTATTTAAAGGATTGCACCACTTCAAATTCGTGCTCCGCTACCTTGATTATTTGACCAACTGTTCCTCTCGCATTCGACTCCACCATGTACTTTGTTTTACCTTCACTAATGTGCAGCTCCAGATTTTGTGCCGACTGCTCGATCTGGATGAAGGAATCGTGTACAGCTTGTTCGGTTCTTTCGATGATGTCGATGTCGTCTGCTTAAGCCAGTAACTGGCTGGACCTGTTGACGATGGTCCCTCTTGTTGCCGTGCCAGAGTCACGGATTGCTTTCTCCAACGCCAGGTTGAAGAGGAGGCAGGCCAAACCGTCCCCTTGTCGGAGTCCATTAAAGATGTTGATTGGTCTGGATAGCAATCCGGCTATTTTTACTTGGCTTGTTACGTTGGTCATGGTCAACCTACATAGTCGTGTCAATTTATTTGGGATGCCGAATTCTCTCATGGCTTTGTAAAGTTCTACCCTGGCTATGCTTTCATAGGCGGCCTTAAAGTCTATAAACAGATGGTATATATGTTGGGATGTTAAATTCTAGACATTTTTCCATCGCCTGCCTAAGCGTAAAGATCTGATCAGTTGTTGATTTGCCTGGAATGAAACCACACTGATATTGTCCGATGACGGTTTTAGCGTATGGGGTTATCCGGTCTTGTAGGATAGAGGAGAGTATCTTATAGGCGGTACTCAACAACGTGATACCTCTATAATTGCTGCACGTTGTGACATCTCCCTTCTTATGTATGGGGCATATTAAACCTTTTCGCCAGTCTTCTGGCATTCCTTCCTGCTCCCATACGTGTACTATAATATCATGAATTGCTTGACGTAAGGCTGGCTCGCCGTGATGGAATAATTCGGCTGGTATGCCATCGGCTCCCGGGGCTTTGTTCTGTTTAAGCCGGCCTATAGCGTTCTCAACCTCTTCTATGCTTGGTGGGGGCAACTTAGGGTATTCTTCTTGAAGTAGTGGAGCCTCCACTTCTGCAGTGAGCTGACGCTCCAGTATGCTTTCAGGATCGGTGATCAGATTTCCCTCTCCGTCCTTGCAGTATGTGCAGCGTGGTGTGTACTGCGTCATGTTTCGGACGGGTTGGTAGAACTTCCGCGCCTGGTGCGGACCTCGCTCTCGGCTGTTTTCTATTTCACAGATTAGGTTCTTCTCCCAGGCTGATTTCTTTTGTCTGTGAAGCCGTTTTTCTGTTCTTCTGAGCTCTTTATATTCCTCTTCGCGTGCCCGCGTTCTATGAGATTGTTGCATTGCTCGGTTCGCAACATTCTTACGTTCAGTCGCTAGCTTGCATTCATCATCAAACCAGTCGTTCCGATTTTTACGACTGCTGCCTAAGATGGAGTTGGCAGTACTAATGACAGTATTTTTAAGACGTGTCCACTTTTCGTTTACGCCCAGCATACTGGCTCCAGGACTTACTCTCCCTAAGTCAGGTGTTTCTAGGGCGAGTCCTAACGCATTACCAAAGGTGTTACTAGTGTTTTCATTGCGCAGGGCAGCCGTGTTGATTCGAACCTGATCGGCGGATGCAATGCGTCTTCGCAAGGCAATCCGCCCTGGGAAAACTATACCAACAAGATAGTGATCCGAGTCGATATTGGCACCTCGGTACGTTCGTACCGTCATCAAGTTCGAGTAGTGGCGACGGTCTATCAACACGTGGTCTATTTGGTTACGAGTGACTCCATCAGGTGATACCCAGGTGGCTTTGTAGATATCTTTACGCGGGAACCTGGTACTCGCAACGACCATGTTTTTCGATGCTGCCAATTCTCGACTCGAAGTCCATTGTCATTAGTGTTCTCATGCAAACTATGGGTGCCTGCGTAATGCCTGAATACCGGCTCCCGACCTATTTTTGCGTTCAAATCCCCAAGGATGATTTTAACATCATACCTTGGACAGGCATTGAGGGCCCTCTCGACTTGTTCGTAGTAAGTCTCTTTTTCTTCGTCTGAGGACTCCTCCGTAGGTCCGTGAACGTTAATGAGGCTGATGTTCGTAAATTTGCCTCGCACGCGAAGGGTGCATAGCCTTTCGCTTATAGCGTTAAAGCCGATGATAGTAGACTTCATTTTTTCGCTGACTAGGAAGCCTACCCCGAGCACATGGTGTTTTGTATGACAGCTGTAGTATATGTCATATTCTTTCTTATGTAAAACACCATTCCCTGTCCATCTGATTTCTTGAAGAGCTGTTATGTCAGCTTTATACTTTGACAGGGCATCGGCTAGCTGCTGAGCAGCTCGAGCTCTATAGAGCGATCGTACGTTCCATAAGAAAATTCGTAAATCGTTTTTCCTTTTTCTTTGCGTGGGTTGTCGTCGTGAGATCAGTCCGTTTCCGAGGCTTGTTGTCGGTCTCGTAATTCTTTTAGTTTTACGGGACAGGGAATTAACCTGTCGCCAACCTGAGGAACCAGCCTGATCATATTAGCCAAACCTTTTTTAAAAGGCTTGTTTCTAGCGACCGCCGCGGAGAGGCTAGGTATCATACCAAAAACATAAATGTAAAAAAAAGCCAAGTTCTTCTTTACAAAAACTTTTGTGTAACAAGTCAGCCGTGAAAAGTACTGAGATCTCAAAGTACGCCAAGTTCTTACTTCATGAAGGTTTAATACCGAATATTTAAAGTTGAATAATATTGAAACAGCTACAATGTAATAGAGAAATTTTATTATTTAATGATTAACTAAAATTTGATGGGTTCACTGGTCAAGTTTTTAAAACCTTTCGAATTGGGCATAAAAAAAACTTGCCAAGTAAGCCCATCAAATTTTAGTCAGTAAGTCATGTATTACACGGCGCGTGAGTTTAACGCGCAACTCTTGGTTATTTTCTTTTGAACATTCATTCTGTGACGCGCATGTTATTACACGAAGCCTTTTCTCATTTCAGTACTGCGCGTTTATTTGACAGGTTTTTTCATTTTATCTTCTTTGCCCAGTATTAGATTCAACAAAAAATTGTGCTCATTCATCAACATCCAAAATGAAATAAAGCAAATCCGAAAAACAAAGAAAGAGTAGAAAGAGAAACGTCAAAAACACGCAAGGAAATTTATACCCGTGCGTGTTCAGATAGATTTATTTCTGTTTCATCTTTTCGTTCTTTCTTTCTCTTTTGCACTTCATTCACGGGAGGCTAAACACGCGCCGTGTAATACCGGACTAATCATTAAATAATAAAATTTTTCTATTACATTGTAGCCGTTTCAATATTATTCTACTTTAAATTTCGGTATTAAACCTTCATGAAGTAAGAACTTTGCGTACTTTTAAAACTCAGTACTTTTCACGGCTGACTTGTTACACAAAAGTTTTTGTAAAGAAGAACTTCGCTTTTTTTTTACATTTATGTTTTTGGTCTGATCTCACTCCTTTTTGCAAAGATTTTAATATTTTGCCATGTCAAAATCTCGAAAGATACGGAAGGATAGAAGGGTGGACTCTACCTACTAAAATCAACTTAGCTTATAGCTTCCTATTTCTTTTGGGATATTTTCTTTTTCAATAGAAAGTTTGAGCGACCTCAACTCCAAAGCGCGTTTCGCCCAGGTACGACAGTGAGCTTATCAGTTATCATACCCTTCTAAGACGCAATTATATTTGTCGATGTTTATAACATCTAACTGATGAGCCCACTGTCGTACCTGGGCGAAACGCGCTTTGGAGTTGAGGTCGCTCAAACTTTCTATTGAATTTACATTACATTACATTACATATTACACTACTCCGTAGATAAATCTACGAAGTAGAGACACTTAAAGCACTGGCAACTGAGGCCATCGGCTTAGACAATACAACAGAGAGAGACAGACAGAAAGGAAGAACAACAGAAGAAACACATGTCAACAGCACACGGTTGGTATTTGAACGGTCCCCCATCCAAGTACTAACCATGCGCAATGATGCTTGATTTCGCTGATCAATGGGAAGCGATGCTTTCATCAAAGCCAAGGCCGTTGACTTCTATTGAATTTAATTCAATCACTCCACTTAAAATTGAAGTAATTTTCTTGTTTCATATAAATACTCGTATCTTCGTTGATATTTTCTTTTTGTTATTGGTTGTTTTGATTTGCGCTTCAATTATTTCTTCTTGTCCTGGCAAGATACCTAACACTAACATACCTACCTTAATTACAGCAATCGGAAGTACTCCGTATAAATTAAACATTTTCTCAGACAGTGGGCGGATACCATGCCCCCTGAATGGAAAATCCCAATTTTTATTGCTGGTCCTTTACATGCAATTTGAGCCCTACCGTTCTACTAAATTTCATGGTTCTACTGCAATCGGAAGTGCGTTATTTATCATTTACATCAGTTCTGAGGAAGTGAGCGGATACCACGCCCCTGAATGAAAAACCGATAATTTTATATCTTTTTCTTTGTATGCAATTCAAGCCCTACCGTTTTAGCAAATTTTATCCTTTTACAGCAATTGGAAGTGCTTCATTCAACCAACACCAATTCGGAGAAAGTGGGCGGATACCACGCCCCCTGAATGGAAAACTTCAAATTTTCGATTTTTTCTTCTACTCTCATGACAAGACCTACCGTTGTGCAAAATTACAAGATTCTACGATGTCGGGAAGTGCTCCATAATTTTGATAATCTGTCAGTCAGTCAGTCAGTCGGTTACGGTTTTTTGTGATTTTTGAGGCCTTATATCTCAGGAACCGCTTATGCTAGAAAATTGAAATTTGGTGAGGCGCCTGTGCCTGACTAGCTTAGCAAATGTTCAGAATTTTAAGTTTCTGACTTCAATGGTACTGCAGATAGGGAGGGGTCAAAAATCGCCTGAGCTTGTTCCTGTAAAAAGAGTTTAGTGCCAGAACTTGGCTGGGCACTACCGTGCCCTTTGATTGGGGTTATTTTTACCAAGGAAGCATTGTGCATTCCTTTCATTTCTACTGCTTATGCTGTATACTTTGAAATCTTTGTGGAGTAAGTTGACTGTAGGTTTCTGTTCAGTGTCACTGCAACATCAAGAATTCTAGTTTCTTCTCTGTTTTATGAAACAGAATAACATCCGGTTTGTTAGTTGGTATGTACTGGTTTTCAAGCATAGCGACCGGTTGATGCTTCTTATTGAAGTGCAGTAGGCTAAGACCTCTCGGGTAACCGATATGAGACCCAAGAGAAACCTCCTTGTAAACAGCAAATTTGAGGTTGAGACGAGACAATGTGGTTGACAGGGATCCTTACCAGTCTGGACAGACAAAATTGATTATTGAAAAAATGTATTATTAAATTATAAATTTGAAATGTTTTGTTAATTTTCTGAACCTTGGTCCAAATTTCTATAGAAAAAACGAGACCAGACCTTGTTTTAGAAGACCAAGAATAATATAGGGAACTTTTTTTCAATTTAAATGAGACCTAGACCTAAGCCCTATTCCCTTTACCATCACTAATTGGTTATTTATAGGAGCAGTCATCCGCCAAGAAAAACGCGTTACATTTTCCTTTCCTTGACCCCAGTGACTTTTGTTATTATTATTATCTGCAACTACATACATACATAATTATGTCTGAAACTTCTTCATAGTTTTAAAATAACTAGCCGACCCAACTCTCGAAATTCGTGTGCCAATTTATTTATTATTTATTACTAGCGGCCCGGTACGTGCTTCGCTACGTATAAAGTGAAATAATAAAAAAAAATTGATTGCAACATCAAATTCATTTATTCAAACAAAAAAATATTTTATTAATTGCTAGCTATTTTAAAACTTAATCCAAAACGTTTGGATAAACAATAATCTTTGTTTTTCCATTTTGGGCATGAATAAATAAACGGCTGGGGGTACCGACTCTGGAACAGGCAACATAAAGTTGACCATGTGAAAAACATGATTCCTCCAAATTAACTCCACAAACTTGAAGTGTTTGCCCTTGATCCTTGTTGATGGACATCGCAAATGATAAACGCACAGGATATTGTAATCGTTTGAACTCAAATGGCATATCAGTTGGAATCATAGGGATACGTGGTATCAAACAAACTTCTCCTTTTGATTTAGCAGCTAAGATCGTAGCTTTAATCAAATTTGGCAATAACTTTTTCACTGCCAATCTGGTGCCATTACACAGTTTTGGTGGATTAATATTTCGCAATAATATGATCAAAGAACCAACTTTCAAATTCAAGCAATGCGGTGGCATACCAGCTAGTTCCAATGAATTTAAAAATTCAATTGGATAATTCATTGCCTCATCTTGATTCATAACACTGTTGATTACCACGTAAATCTTGCATTGTTCGATTAAATGCTTCTAGTGATTTTTTATTCGCTGTTGTACACTCATCCCATAAAATAATTGGCGTTAATCGCAGAACTTTTGCCATAGCAGAATTTCTCGAAATATTGCAAGTTGGAGTTTCAATCACCATACCATCGTATGGAGAAAGACCTCCGTGGTGAAGATCTGAGACCGGAGATAAGCAAGTACCTGAAGAGGATGCCTCAGGGGAACACTCAGAACCGGGCAGCAGGAGGAGCGTCGACATCTGGTCAAGGGAGAATACCTCCCGATCAGAAAGAAGACGTAACTCAGAATGCAGCGTCAACCTCTTGTCAAGGGAGAATACCTCCTAGGCAAGTGGAAAACGCTAAAAAAGAGACAACATCCACTAGAACAGGGTTACCTCCTATGAAAGTGAGCGACCACACTGTGGTCAGACAAGAAGATGATGGGAAGTTACCACCATCAAAATCATCCAGTCCACCCAAAGAACCACATAGCCGAAATGCCCGAAGAAATCAAGTTCTTCCAAAATTGGGTAGTCCAGGAGCCCTGGACGATCCACATAGGAAAGGACTAAGTGGAGCAGGCACCAAATGGTACTTCCGGTTCCTTGCAGAGGGGATGTCCCCGCAGGAAGCCAGAAAGAAGGTGGACTTGAGGAAAGAAGAACAGAAAAATGATAACACAAGCCTAGGACAGGGTAAGAGGAAATGCCACCAACTAACTCCTCCCCAAAGCAAAGAAGCAAAAAAACCTAGGACGACGGCAACTTCATCTACGGAACAAAGCACCGTAAAGGCAATGACCGTTCAACAAAGGCTCTACTATGCAAGTGCAGCCTTGAGCGTCAGAATTGCTGTTCTGCCTAGGGGATATCCACAAGTCGCCTTGTCTGCCGAGGATCTATCGGCACTCGAGGAGGCAATCATTGAGGAGGTCTCTCTGGGTTGGAAACACAAGCTGAAGTTCAATGGACTGCACTTCAGAACAGGTCTGCTCTTAGTTGATTGCGCTGGACCCGAAACAGCGGAGTGGCTAAGAGAGAGTGCACATAAATTGAGCAGTTGGAAGGGCATCGAATTGTATGCATGCATGGGTGATGATATACCAAAAATGCACAATATAACGCTGTTCCTTCCAAAAAGCATGGGTCAAGAGGACAAAAAGTCATTGGCTCTCTTAAAAGCCCAAAATGAGGGTCTAAACGTGCAGACCTGGAGAATAGTTAAAAGCTCGGCTGAAGGAAAAGGTCAACTACTGGTGATAAGTATTGACGCCGAATCCGTCGAGACAATAGTGAAAGCAAATCACCAGCTTCACTACAAATTCGGGAAAATAAATGTTTTTGGTCTCCGGAAAACAACCTCCAGTTCTGCATCCGCAAAAGAAAAAGAGTCCTCAACCAGGCCAACTCAAAAATCCCAAGAAGCGGAAGCAGTAGGAACTACCCTACCTGCAACAACCATCCCTACTCCCACTCCAAAACCTCCAAACCCACCAGTCCCCCCAACCACTCCAGTCCCCCCAACCCCTCCAGTCCCCCCAACCTCTCCAAACAAGACAACTGAGACATCACTCCCGGAAACAGGAGTGATGCAAAAACCAGACCGGGAGGAAATAACACCGGGTCCATTGGACATTGAGATGGAGGGCATAGACCTCTCTCCAAGTCCAATGGACCAAACAGAACTGCTTCCCACTATAGAGGAGGAAGACCATCTGCTAGCAGATGATGGGGCATTAGCCCCCATCTGCCAATAAAAGAAGATGCCGGCACACGGGATCAGAACCAGGCTAGCCCAAGTAAATATACACCACGCGAAGGCCGCATCAGCTGTTCTGGCGAGGAAGTTCGCTGCGGACAACTTAGGGCTAGCACTGATCCAGGAACCCTGGACTTATAAGGGTCAGGTAAGAGGGTTGACAAGTAGCGACTCTAAACTTATATGGGACACGAGAGAAGACTCGCCCAGAACTTGTATCAAAATAAGAAATAATATACAATTTATATGTCTTTCAGAATTCATGACAAGGGATCTGGTCCCGATACAGGCCCAAATTAACATCGAGGGCGGTATCCAGACAATGGTTGTGGCAGCAGCGTACTTTGCTGGTGATGATGCCAACATTCCACCGTGCGAAGTACAGAGACTGGTGGACTACTGCAACCGGAAAAAACTACCGATACTGATAGGATGTGACGCCAATGCTCACCATACAGTATGGGGTAGCACCGACATAAACCAAAGGGGTGAGTACCTTTTAGACTTTATGATGGTAAAAAATCTAGAAATATTTAACGTAGGGAACACCCCCACTTTTATTACTAGAATAAGAAAAGAAGTCCTAGACATAACTTTCGGAACTCCGAACGTAGCTTATATGGTAAAGGATTGGAGAGTATCCAATGAACCATCAATGTCTGATCACAGAATACTAGTGTTTACCTTAGAAGGACTGCTTACAGAGAATACCTCTGGCAGAAACCCTAAGAAAACAAACTGGAACCTATACCAAAATGTTCTAAAATCAAACCTGGAACAAATAGGTCCAGCAAGTACGACAAAAAGTCACCTTGAGCTAGAATTCGTTGTTAATGAGTTTAATGGAGCAATACAGGAGGCATATGAACTCAGTTGCCCCATTAAACCTATAACTAGACAGAAGGATGCCCCTTGGTGGAATAAACATCTTTCTAAACTAAGATTCAAGGTTAGGAAGCTCTTTAATGAAGCAAAAAGAACAAGGGAATGGTGTAATTACTCCGCGTTATTGACAACATATAACAAAGAGATAAGAAAAGCCAAAAGAAATAGTTTCACAAATTTCTGTGAGAATATCTCAACAACCCCTGCAGCGGCAAGACTTCACAAAGCTCTTGCAAAAGAGAAAACCATTACATCATTAGCACTTCGGTATAGTGATGGTAGGTTCACCGAAAATGAAGAGCAAAGATGTAACCTACTGCTCAACACACACTTCCCAGGCAGTTTACCATTAAATGGTAACTTGGTAGAGAGAACACCTCTCAAACCAAACAGACAGGACTGGAAAATAGCCACGACCATTTGCACAGGTAAAAGGATTGATTGGGCAATTAATACCTTTCAACCCTACAAATCACCAGGTGCAGATGGTATCTTCCCAGCTCTTTTGCAGAAGGGAAAAGAATACCTTATGCCTTATCTCATTAATATTCTTCGGAGTAGCATCGCTCTTGGGTATATACCAAGTCTATGGAGAACAGCTAAGGTAATCTTCATCCCCAAAATAGGGAAAAAAGACACAACCCATCCAAAGTCTTTCAGGCCAATAAGCTTAACATCCTTTATACTGAAAACTTTGGAAAAGGTAATTGACAACTTCATAAGATCAGAAGTATTAATAAGTAGGCCTCTCAATCAGCGACAACACGCATATAGGGCGGGCAGATCAACCGAGACCGCCCTGTTCGAACTAACAAACAAGATCCAAAGAGCCTTAGATGTAAAGGAAACAGCATTAGCTGCTTTCTTAGACATAGAAGGAGCATTCGATAACACGTCCCACGAGGCGGTAGGCAAAGCTCTTGTTAGAAAAGGCGTACCCATCACTATAACCAGATGGATAAAAGAAATGTTAGGCACTAGAAATGCAGAGGCACAAGCAGGACAAAACGTAAAAAAAGTAATCACAACGAGGGGATGTCCTCAGGGTGGTGTACTATCACCCTTGTTGTGGAATCTTGTTGTAGATGAATTGTTAGAAAATCTTACCTCCCAAGGTATATACTGCATTGGCTTTGCCGATGACATCGCTATCATTGCAGTAGGTAAGTTTGAAGAAACTCTTTGCGATATTATCCAAAGAGGACTAACAATTACAAGTAAATGGTGTATGTCTGTAGGGCTTTCAATAAACCCATCCAAGACAACAATCATACCATTTACTAGGAAAAGACTTCTACCACATATAAAATCTATCCGTTTGAATGGTGAAGTAATTGAAACGCAGAGGGAGGTAAAATATCTAGGAATTATACTAGATAGTAAACTCCTCTGGAACAAACACATAAATTATATAGTCGGAAAAGCCACAAAAGCCCTAATGATTTGCAAAAGAATTGCAGATAAGTCATGGGGATGCAAACCGAGCATCCTCAGGTGGATGTACACTATGATGGTAAGACCCATCATTACCTATGGTGCGGTTGCATGGCACAAGAAAACCGAATTAACAACAACTAGGAAAACCCTAGAAAAAGTCCAAAGGCTCGCATGTATCTGTATTACGGGAGCAATGAGAACCTGCCCTACCGCAGCTATGGAGGTTATCCTCCATTTATCCCCTCTACACGAGGTTATTAGAAGTGCTGGAGTGGGAGGTATCATCAGGTTCTCAAAGGAAGGAACTGGGACCGGCAAAATTATTGGTCTCAGAGAAAGGGACCTAATTGACAGGTCCACAATAACAAACCTTATTGACATCCCAAGAGATGGAATGATCAAAAAACATAATTTCGAGAAAAACTTTCTTACACAGCTCAGTAACAAGAAAGACTGGGTAGGAGAGGATACAAACTACACACTCGAAACAAATACCATCAAGTGGTACACTGATGGATCGAGAACAAGCGAAGGGACTGGTGCAGGAATCTTTGGGCCAAAAACCAAACTTTCTATACCGATGGGGCAGTCCACCAGCATCTTCCAAGCGGAGGTAAACGCCATAGGGAAATGCGTGGATCGCAATCTCGAAAGGAATTATCGTAACAAGAACATTGCCATTATGTCAGATAGTCAAGCAGCACTCAAGGCGCTAAACTCATACACCATCAGCTCTAAGCTAGTGTGGGAGTGCATAAGCAGACTAAATGAACTAGGTAAACAGAACAGAGTCACACTCTACTGGGTACCTGGGCATGTTGGTGTTCTTGGAAACGAAAAGGCAGATTCCCTAGCAAAAATAGGCGCTTCAACCCCCCTAACAGGGCCTGAACCCTATTGCGGAATAGGTGAAAATGTCATCAAGACCAAAATTAAAGAAGAAGAGGAGGCAAACAGATCTAAAAACTGGAATGAACTCCCTAGGCTGAGACAGGCGAAACTGCTACTGGGCAACTACAACCGGCAACGCTTCGAAAACTGTATCAACCTTAGTAGGAATAACCTAAGAGTAATAACATGTATTCTAACAGGACACTGCAAACTTAGAAGACACCTTAACCTACTGGGTGTGGTAAGCAGTGCCACTTGCAGATTCTGCAACATGCATGAGGAAACGCCGGAACACATACTGGGAAAGTGTTATCCAATCATGCACCAGAGGAAAACACATCTGGGACAGTACCAGGTGGAAGAGAGCAACCTATCCTCTCTCAAAGTGCTCCAAATACTAAAATTCTTAAAAGCAATAGGTTTGGAGGAGGAACTGTAGGATGAGCCAGCTCATCATTTTTATAAGAGGGGGCACAATAGATCTACAGGTCGCAGTGCAATAACCCCCAATACAATTCATTCATTCATTCATTCAATCACCATTCAATGGCAATTTTAATGCAGAGTGTGCAGTCCGACCACCTTCTAATAATGTAGCAGCAATTCCCGAAGATGCAAGTGTCAATACAATTTTCTGTTCCGATCGAATAGTTAGAATAGCTAAAATCAATGACATAACGAACGTTTTGCCTGTACCACCAGGCGCATCCAAGGAATATAATCCACCTGCATTATTGAAAACGGCTTGCATGATTGTGTCATATACGATGAAGTTCCGAAACATGTTGCAATTGCTCATTTCTGCGATGAAGTACAATATCACGGGATTGAAACTGATCACCAAGAATTACAATTTCAACCTCATCAATTGTGGGTGCATTGAATCGCCTTGCATGCTCTCCAAAAGGTGTTCTATCAGCCCTTATTACGATTTTGTGATTATCAGATGGCATACGATCGAGAGCAATTTTGAACAATTAATCTAATATGTTATGCTGATGGAAAAACCTTTGTAGCTCGCGAATAATTTCTCGTCTTGTATTCGAAACAATTGCACAACGTTGATCCAATTCACGATTTTCATCACCAATAAAATAAATTTGCAAAAATTGATGATCAGCGTCGAAGTAGATATGGCAATAACGAACCAGCTTGATGATAAATCTGGCCCTGAATCTGTAACATGTATGCAATTTTAGGTAGATGTTGGATCAGAATTTTTAAAACTATCGAATACTTTGATTCAGATTATAAACATGGGACAATCAAGTTGAAGTATTTACGTCGGCATAATTATCTCTAATAATTTTAGTAGCACTAAAAGAGGTCATTTGAAATGCCGAATTGTGTTGTTGAATATGGATCAAAAAGTGATTCGACGTTTGAGATCTCCCAAAAATAAATGAATACAATGGTTCGGGTGGACTTTCTATTGCTGGAAATCTCACTTTGGCATTAGCACAACACATGCCGGGCTTTTCACGTGGAAAGTTAGCCGCATCACAATGTGGACTGTTGTAATTAAAAGCAGCACGCATCATTTTAGCCAAAAGAGCAGCACAACGTATTCGTGATCGGCGTGCAAGGTTCAGTACAGGTACAGAGGGTCAACAGATCTACAGTCTGTGATCGACTTAGTAATGCCACATCATTTGCATTACGCGTTCGCCGACCTATATTTGTTCGCCCGGCTTGTGACATTATTCCTTCATAAAAAAAGAATAAATCAAATTAAAAATATAAGTTTCAATTTGACAGCAAAATCCCCACTAACAAAATGATCCGACATTTATTGAATTCATTTGTTACAAAAAATGTGATAAATGAAGAACCACTCGACCGATTTTGTGCAAACTTCACATAAACCATCTACTAAATAGTCCAAACAAAGCTATAAAATTTGGTTTGGATAGGTAAGCCCGTTCTTGAGTTATAGAAACACAACGAAAAGTGGCATTGATTTTTATATATATAGATTTATATATTTGGCAGTGTTTTCAAGCAAATTTATTAAATTAAATTTTATTTTATGTAATATGCAAAGTGTGAGACAGTGCAAAAACAAAAATGACCCACAGTGTGTAAATGCGTGTCTCAAGTATATTCTGCACATCTCCGTAACTGTGGCTTTCCAACCATATAAAATTTATCGAAATCGGTTAAATACTTTTGGAGAAAAGTGTACCACAAAAAACATGTTTGCCGTTTTATTATATGATTATTTCTGATATTGCTTTTAAGAACTTATTTATCTACATAATTAAAAAGATACACATTCAAGCATTCTACTTCAGTTTTAAACACAAAGGGATTTTATTTTAAAATTTTTTCAACACAAAAAAAAACGCCTTCTCCATAGTTATTTTGAAATGGCTTTGACATTAATTGTTGCATTTATCGTATATTTACAGGCTTACCTGTCCTACATTAAAAAAAAAATGTGCCCATTTCCGGCGTGGACTATTGGTTTTAGCTGTCAAGAAAAATAACCATACTCCCACTCTTTGTCTCTTGATATGAACTTCAAAGGCTTCGATTGCTTTGACAGAAATGTCATTGACAATATTGATATAATGACAAATTACAATAGAAAACGAAATAAAAAAAAAAACTAAAGAAAAACAATCAAATGGTCGCCAGTTGGCTTTGGTATATTATTTTCTACCCCCAGTATCACTCCCTTAAAAAACTTTCAATTCCAATTATTTGTTTGTGACATTTTTGTAGAGAATATCTAAGGACATGCAAAATTCAAAACACTGTCTGCTTCAATTCCATGATTGACCACTCATGATAATATTTTAAGTTTTCGTTATTGATATGAAATATCAAATGTATGGCAACAACTTTTAGGTTTGCAATTGCAGTTAATTACAAAGTAACGGTCATCCTTAATAGAACTGTCTTTTAACCTGTTGTTTTGGTTCTGACAACTATTAAATTGAATCCTTTTCTGTGATTTTTGGAATGGGAGCGCCATAAGCCCACTTAATATGCAAGTTCCAAACAAGATTTTGTGCGTAAATGCATTTTCCATACATTGGGTATTTTAATAATTGATTGCATGTTTACCAATTGACGATGTGGTGAAAAGGACAATTGTACAGTTAATTATTTCGTTTAGTTGGTAATTAACCTATGCAAGGACTTTATGTCTTTAATTATTCAATTAAAATAGTCATATAGCCCGGGAAATGATTATGGGAAACACCACAATCACTGATTTGCGGTGGTCCTTAATTATTTAAAGATTTTTAAATTAGCTTGAAAAGTTGTTTTGAGTGTGGGATAAATATTTGTTAATAGCAGTTATAAATTCATGTTTTAAAACGTGAATATCGTTTGCGTTTATTATAAAAGCCAAGCAAATCTATGGTTTTACCTGGAACAAGGTGTAACAAGAGCAATAATGAACTGGCTTAGAATCATGACACATAGAAAAATAACCAAAATTAATTCATAGGAATATTAAAATCTAGCTTATTCTAAGTAAAATCAGGGGTGGAATCGGCTAAGGTGATTTTCGATAATTAATAGCCATATTATTGCAATCATCACTGCAACCATATTAGTGTGCTTTTTTCTTGTGAAACCTATTTTGTTGTCATTTTCACACAAGATTTACATTTGTGTTTTAAATTTTCGAAAAATCAAAATGATTGACCCGAGTCAATTCTTTCATCAAATTCTCCCTCGTTGAAATATAAAACGAATTTTTGGCTTATAAACAGAGTACAGAGAAAAAAGAAAGAAACCGAATTTACAACAACAAACTTAAGTGACTAATAAAAATGCTAGTCCTCAGGTGACAATTGATAAGCAATAAAACCTAAATTGGGACGGAACTGATCATGTGGCTTCGGTAGCGTGATGCATAGGGCATTGGCTTCTGAAGACGCTAGGTCTGTTCTTGCTTCGGCAGAACATATACTAAAATTGGAACGATACAGAGAAGATTAGCATGGCCCCTGCGCAAGGATGACACGCAAAATCGTGTTCTAAGATAGAGTTTAGCTTAGAGCGCCCGCATAGGGCCAGTAAGTTAGTTTTAAGTTATTGGATAATTAGGCTAGTTTTTATGAATTTTTTGTCTAGCTTTAAGATAGTTTTAAGATTGAATTAAATAAAAAATTAATTAAAAAAAAAAAAAAAAAAAAACGCTATGTCTGGGTTCAAATCTCAGTAAAGGATAAAAAGTTTTTCGATTAAACTTGAAAGTATAAAGGCTAAGCACCACTAAAAAAGGAACCTGATGATCGGATTGGCAGCCGTGAAATAGCTATAGAGCTGGAGAGCCAAATAAAAACCCACTTGGTGGTAGTTCATTCAAGTTGTTGTTGTATTATTCAAAAACCAAAAATATATGAAGAAGCCTTGCTCCAAAAACCCCTTCGAAAATCAAAATGGTTGAGCCTCTGGAATAGTCTTAACAACTTGAAAATTACAATAGGAATAAGTATATACAAAATATACAAACATATGTTTTCCAAACTGTTTTTTTCTTCTTTGTATTCATTAACAATGGGGGCTTACATTTTAAATACTTCTTTTTTTATTCAATTCAATTTTATTGATTATAAACTTAATATAGGTATTACATTATTTGTTTTTAACAATAAGATTGACATGGCGTGAATGCCGTCTGCCAGATTGACGATTTTAATTTATATAATTACAATTTTAATTTGTAACGATTTAATTTTAGCTTTTGCCAATTCGCAAAGTAACAAATACGCGCTGTAAAAAAAATAGAAATAAATAAAATAAAATGCACGACTGGATCGTACGAACTTGCTCTTATGTAAAAGTACTTTGGAATTTAAGATACATTTTATAAATATAAAACATGGATTTAATGAGATAATAATGTTCAAATGCATAAAATTGCCGTCTGGTTTCCGGAAAAGTATGAATTTATGCAAATAAAACTTAAAAAATCTTTTTATTATTAAATAATTTTTTTATATAAGAAATTTCTCTAAAATTTTTCAAGAAAAAAATGTGGGATGCGAATTTTAAGTATTTAATAATCTTGGTTTTAGGAAATAATTTCAAAAAATAATCGTTCATAGGTTTTGAAGATATTGATTTATTTTTTTTTTTTTTTTTTTTTTAAACCCAAAAAAATATTTTTTGGAATATTTTTATAAACAATATTATATTAAACTTAAGGGGACTCCTGCTAAAAATGTTGGGTTAAAATCCTTAGAGCCGTTAATGAGAAAGTCGAAAATCAAAAAAACGGGTCTATGGCAGGTACCCCTAAAAATATTTTGCCCCAAAATTTTTTTTGACCAAAATGTAGTCCATGTCCATAATATCACACTTAATTTTTTTTATCAAAATCGTTAGAGCCGTTTTCGAGATAAATAAGATTTTGCATTACGGGTGTATGGGGGGTACCGTTAGTTTTGGAGCTAAAAAAAAAAATTTCAATTTTTCCTCTAGGGAATCACCGAAGACTCTTAACTACCGTGATTGAAAGAAAAAGGTCCAGTGGTTTAGGCTTTAGTGAGAGGTACAGACAAATTGTTAGTATTTAATAAAATACATTTTAAAACGTAATTTAAAAATTTAATCGTGTATCGGTTTTCAAGATATTGAATTTTCAAAAAAAAAATTGTATTATTTTTTTAAAAATCCTAAAACTATTTTTTCGAAAAAAATTTTAGATTATATTTTTTCAAATGCAAAGCAGCTCCTGCATAAAAATTTTGGTTAAAATCGTTAGAGCCGTTGGTGAGAAATTCGAAAATCAAAAAAACCGTTCTATGACAGGTACCCCTAATAACATTTCCCCCCAAATTTTTTTTTCACCAAAATATAGTCCATGTCCATAATATCACACTTAATTTTTTTTATCAAAATCGTTAGAGCCGTTTTCGAGATAAATAAGATTTTGCATTACGGGTGTATGGGGGGTACTCTTAGTTTTGGAGCTAAAAAAAAAATTTCAATTTTTCCTCTAGGGAATCACCGAAGACCCTTAACTACCGAGTTTGAAGAAAATACCTCCGGTAGTTTAGGCTGTAGTTCGAGGTACAGACATACAGACAGACAGACGAAATTGTCGGACCCACTTTTTTCGTCTTCGCTATCATCGTAATGTCAACTTTGATCAAAATCTCGAGTTCGATTTTTTTTCCAAATGCAGAACTTGCCCTATAGTACCTATATCGCAAGTAAAAATATTAATGAATGTATTCACTCAACAACTGAAAATCGCGGAACTATACTTCGGAGAGCACTCTCTCGTATCTATTTTTACTCTATATTATTCTCTCAACTTCCCTTCCCAATTTAACCCTTTTCGGACATAGAAGGTTACAGGTTTTCCTAAGCGAGCAACATGGGTTTATGAAAAAGAAATCTACTGTTACTAATCTCGTTGAATTCACGTCGTTTACAAATAAAACTATCGAGGATGGTCATCAAGTTGACTGTATTTATACAGATTTCAGTAAGGCCTTCGACAAGCTGTCTCATAGTCTAATTTTATTTAAGCTTTCATCTCTTGGATTCCCTTCTGCATTCGTTCAATGGATCAGGTCTTATTTGAAGGGAAGGACATACCAAGTTCTCTTTAGAGGAATCCTTTCTAATCCAATTAATGCTGAATCTGGTGTTCCACAAGGTAGTCACCTTTGTCCACTTCTTTTCATAGTATCAATCAATGATGTTGTTTCAATTGTAAAATCATGTAGGGTTCTTATCTACGCAGATGATATTAAATTATTTAAAATCATCAGAAGCCAATCCGATTGTGTTTCTCTTCAAAATGACATAAATATGTTTTCTGAATGGTGCTCATATAACAATCTTTTTCTAAATGTTTCAAAGTGCCAATCAATGTCCTTCTTTAGAAGAAAAAACCCAATATGTTACAATTACAGCATAAATCAAGCCATTCTAAGTAAGGTAGAAACAACATGCGACCTGGGCGTTCACTTCTCGCAAAATCTAGACTTTTCACTCCACATTGAGAAAATTATCAGTAAAGCAAACTCAATGCTTGGATTTATTAAGCGTTGGAGTAAGGAATTTTCTTGTAGTCTTATAACATCTTCGTTGTACAACACCTTTGTTCGTCCCCAATTAGAATATGCTAGTTCTGTATGGTCGCCACTTTACTCAATACACATTGATCGAATTGAATCTGTCCAACGTAAATATGTACGGTTCGCATTAAGTCATCTTAATTGGAGTGACCCAAATCATCTTCCTCCATACAGCAGTCGCCTTCTTCTTTTAAACATGAATTCTCTAGAAAAACGCCGGAAAGTCAGCGATGTTATGTTTTTATACCAGCTCTTGGTTGGTTCCATAGATTCACCGGTTCTTCTAGAACAAATTCATTTTAAAGCTAGAAGCCACAGTTCTCGGAAGTCTGAAATTTTTCATATATACTTCCACCGTACCAATTATGGTCCCAATGAGCCTTTGACACGTATGAAACATGAGGCTAATATAAACCATGATGTTTTCGATTTAAGTTACTCAAAGCTTACACTTAAGCACAGGTTGTATGGGCGTTCTCATTAAGTATTGGAAACTACTCGTAACGTTATTGTTTTTATAGCAAGTAGTATTTGACTTGTAGTTATTTTTGTAGCTACAGATAGTAGTTTAATATTTATTATTTCTTTGTTTGTCATATTTGTTCGTTTTTTAGTAGAGTGTTAGGCTTTATGTATGTATATCTATTTACTAACAACTAACACCACGCTAAATGATGACTGTGACAAGCTGATGTTTCCCAGTATCTAAAGGTGAAAAAACCCGAAGAGAAAAGAAATATTGTTACAAATGCTTGCATTAAGGAGTACTGATGGCGTTAAAAAAGAAGTGGAAAAGGTTGTCTTACCTCCATCTAACGATAGGCCTGCAAGCACTTGCTCATCCTAGCTCGTCGGACGGGAGGGATCTTGTCAGAAGAAGTAAGACGACGTTACGTTTTTATTTCAGGCTCTTAATTCGAGCGTTAATTCCTTAAGCAAATTAAATTTTTTTTTTATTATATTATTTTTACTAAGTTAACTCTCCGGACATTTCTTTCTTACTACCTCACATCCTAAATTAAACCCTTTTATAGAGTCATAATTTTCCTTAAAGTAAAGTATCGCTGACTCAGTGTGAATCTGACAACTAATTTAACGTCTAATGGAAATGAATCTGAGGTTACTTAAGCTTCGGAAAGATCCAACAACATGAAATAAAGATAAGAGAGTGACTATAAGCATTCTCAAATATCACCAAAAAAAAGAATCGTGGGCGTGTTCACAAAATGAATATAACTAACCCAGAAACGTTGTAGTTAAAATCGATCAATTGTTATTTTTTGTTTTTCTTAGTTCAAATTATAAATGAAATGCTTATTAATCCAAAAAAAAATTAAATTCATACAATATAAAAATTAAAGGTCGGAAAAGAAAAAAAATCAGTAAAGGAATTTATAAATAGAAAATATTATAAAAAAAGTCCTTCCTTTTAAAACTTGAAAGTGAGACACACCAAGTCCAGAACGTTACAAACTTAAAAATTAAAATTTAAAGGGTAACTTACTTTGTTACGTTTATATATGTATTTTATCCTTTTCCTTTGCCCGAAAATCCTGGTGAAGCTATGCACATCTTCTCCGGAACAAACAGGGTAGTTGCTGTAGCGATTTTTCTAAAAACTTCTAATAGCTAGTAAAATAAAATTATTTTTTCACTCGAACGACTGAAATCCTCTCCTCTAAATTTGTTCAATTCCTTAGACACTGATTTTTTTTTTGTCCGTTTTACTTAGGGTAAGAAGAAGGAAGAGGAAGGGGCTTTGGAAGATTTAATCCTAGTGAAGATTTAAATGGAATTATGTCGTGTGTTCGAGAATGCTCCTTCATTCTTTTGACTTACCTTGAAAAACTTTATTCAAAAATTTAGCAACACGTGGTTCAAGTTGAACCCGTGACGTGATTTTTTTATGATTTTGTTCGGTAGTAATTCTTCAAAAAAAAACGTATTTATTTCAGCAAGATCTTTCCTCCGCTTCTTCTAAAAAATACAGACACCAGTCAACCACTAAATTCTTTTTTTTTTTTATTTTAACACAGAAAAAGGCTTACTATTTTTCTTTTAATTTCTTGAAATATTTTTTTCTTTAAATTTCTTTATATTTTTAACTCTAATTTGGTTTAAGTTTATAATTTTTTTTTGTATAACTAGTTGGCATTAAATTTCGTCGCCAATACGCACAACTTGACTTTTGATCACTGACTGCCTAATTACCTAAGCTTCCTATTTTCTTCTTCGTTTCTTGGAATATCTTTCAAGAAAAACCACAAAAATTGAAACAAGCCACCCGCGGCATTCCGATTTAAATAATCCCACTGCAGTATTCTTGCTTCCTTTTGTTACGCAATTTTATTAACCAAATGTTATATAAAACCAAATGTTATATAAAAAAAACTAATGTTAGTATAGATATACTTCTCTCTTACTAGAGCTAGTGTTGGCAGATGGAAATTTTATGGGGGCGTTTATGGTGATCGTCAAAGCCAACGTTAGGTTTCTAATCATTGTAATGTGGCGAATTCATATTTTTTTTTTCAATTTAATTAGCTATTCAAAAATAACACGTATACGCCTAAGCGACTGAACTTAGTTTTTTGGATGTATTTACTTTTTTTTTATTTATTCATAACATAAATGACTTATTTGTAAGCAATTTTACAAATTTTGTATTTTTTAATTAATTAATTTTATAATTTTTTGTTGAAACTACTCATACATATTTTAAATATAGCTTTTCTTATAGTACATAGCTTGTTTGCAGTACCTTATAAGATTTTTCCAGCCACCATATCCTTTAAGGATATTGAACGTTTCTCTTACGCTCATTGAATTCTCGGACGGACATATGGCTATGAAGTGATGGGAGTCTCCCTTAACGTAAATGATACAAGTAGATCCTGCCTGTGTGGTATGAAATTAAGATTTAGCATCTCGATTCTAGAAAGGAATATTACTCGAATGCTAGTGATGTGAATCCTTAAAATAGTCTTGTCGCCCAATTGATGTTCTAGATTTTTAACTTCCCATAGGGAGTTATTGTAATCGGTCCGATTTGTCAAATTGGAATTTTTGACATTTCTCGACGTTTCAAGGTCCCTAGAGGCTATATCAATCATTTTTAGAGAGATGTCTGTGTGTGTGTGTGTACGTACGTTCGTACGTTCGTACGTTCGTACGTTCGTACGTTCGTACGTGCGCACGTTCGTACGTCCGTACGTTCTTGTACCATTTTTCGTCGTCGATATCTCAAGAACGAGTAAAGATATTGACTTCAAATAAATTTTGTTTAATAGATAATAACTTCGAAAGAGGCTGAAAGGGCGTTTATTAAAATTCAGTGAGTAGTTTTTTCACTATAACGGTTTAAAAAAAAGGTAAAAATTTTGGTTAGTTTCAAATATCTCACGAAAAAATAATGCTATTGATTTCAAATAAAATTTAATGTACTCATTATAAGGTCATACAGATTTGATATGAATTTGGAAAAAAATGAACATACCGTTATTTTTTTAAATAAAAAAAACTGAAAAAAAAAATTTCATAACCCAGATATTCTAAGAACGGAAAACAATTTGAAACTCAAAATAATTTTATTTTACGAAAAATAATGTGTTTGACAACTGGTGAAAATTTCAAAAAAAATCAGTTTACAGTTTTTTTACAAAAAAATAAAAAACTATATAAAATTCTATTGAAAATTGGTAAAAATTGTTTTTCGACTCAAATTTCTCGAGAACTGGTAGTGATATTGACTTCTAATTTAGTTTATTTTATACATAGTATAATTTTGTACAATTGGTAAAATGTTGACAAATATTATTTAAAAAAAAAAAACTATTAAAAATTCTAGTGAAAACTAGTTAAAATTGTATTTCAAGTCGAATTTCTTGGGAATAAACACCGACAGTGCCTTCTAAAGTACATAAGTTGTTTTATACATCGATACCTTCCCGTAAGAATGTATACTAAGCGACATTTCTAAAAAAACGAAAAAAACGAAGAAAGTTCGTTGGCGAAACCCAGGCCAAAACGTGGCCCTTAACATATTGTTGTGAACAGAGCTTTATACTACTACAGCGCCATCTGTTGGAAAACTGCATATCTAATTTATGGAAGAAACGAAAAGCTCTTTTCCAATGTCAAATGAATTTCCCCTTATTCCAAAGTACTAAAACATTCTATCCCCATATGAATTTCCCCTTGTTCCAAGCAAATGGAGTATTCTGGACAAGAACCTTCTAGAACAACTGGTTTGAGTATAAAAGGGAGTGTTCACGGTGAGCGGAACACAGTTTATTTTCGATTATGAAAGTGTGCAAAGCTGAACTATTGGATTGTGCAAAGTGTAATTAAAAAAGTGGATTTAAGTTGGAATAAAAGTATTAGAGTTGATTATAAATTGAGATTTATTGTTTTGATTCGAAAAGTGTAAATAAAGAGGAAATTCAAAAAGGAGTAATAAGTTTTATTTAACGAACCTTAGCAAAAATATTACAATATATTATATTTCCTCATCAAAAAGTCATTTTCGAAAAAAGTGCCGCTTAGTACATTCTTACGGGAAGGTATCGACATAATGGGGCCTATCGTGGATAAAATTTCCCTGGGAATTGTTCCCAACTTTCAAAATTGTTATCTCGAATAATGTCGAAAGTTTCCCTTGGAATTTATTGATATTGGAAATTAAGTTTCATAGTGTCTTTGGCTCCTATTTAAAAAGGCCAGTCGCCAGCTTACAATGAACAGTGCAGAAGTATTACCCTCTACAATTTTCGAAGATGGGGAAAATTCCGAGGGAAATTTTGTTCACGATAGTACCCAATACAATTATTAACATATGGTTAAATTTTGACAAGTATCGAATTGACAGTTTTAACAAAAATATAAAAAAAATCTACTAAAAAGTGGTAACATTTGTTTTTCGGCTAGAATATCTTGAGAACGAGCAATGATATTGACTTTGCCATTATTTAATTTTATACATAATACGATTTCTAACAAATGGCTTATATTTGATATATACATATCTAGTTTTAGAGCGGATATATTTTGTAAGTACCCTTCCATCAATAACCAAACCATACCTTTTATATTTGAATATTTCGTTTTTAAATTTGTTTCAGTTAAAATGTTTGGAACTATTTCGGTTCATTCGGTATATTCGGTAAAGTAATTTCTATAATATAATATTAAAAAACGCGGAAATCTATAATTCAGTATATTTTTTTTTTTTTTTTTTTTTTTATAATCTACCCGCGCTCAAGGGATTATGATTACCCTTTAAATGTTTCAACACAGCGCGGGCGTGTAGTTAATGAAGAGAAAGAAGGATAGGAAAGATGTGTGGCACGATGTTCTGAGACTGTTGGTGGTTGTCTCAGATATTTTTATCTCCAGGGATGGCGGCTGAGCTAAGGCGGAGAAATGCCGTGTCTTATTTCTATGTCGCTTATAATTCACATTATTTTATTTGTGTTCATCTTGTTGGGCATACTAGTTTAACTCAATTACATGTTGTTAGTGTTATGCCTGAACAACATGCAATGAGTAAACCAGCAAGCCATTGATGACAATTTTTAGGTTTTAATGGAATTAAAACGACATAGACGACGGCATGGGTCGAACCTGTGATCATGAGGTTCACAGGCGAGCACACAACCATCGTGCCACGGCCATCCCCATACATAATAATATAATAATAATATATAATAATAATATGTACCTACCAACCTTCGTAATTATAAAAAGTTTTCAAGACCACAAATGGGAAGTTATCAGTGTGGGTCGCACCCAGCCTCTTTTTAAATATTATGCGGGTTCTACTTGTCTTTGCTTTTTCTAACTCTTCGAGACATAATTTTTCATCGACTAGTTCAAGGATATTGCTAAAAAAATTCGTACCATCTATCAGGATTGTCTGCTGGTAGAATAAGCTGAAAGTTAACTCTTTCTGAAATCTCTTCTAATTTGATAGATGGTTCTGTTCTTCTCCGAAGCAAATGCATTAAAAACTTTCTTTGAAATTTCTCGTCTTCCATTTTTATAACCTTAACTCGCAACTGGCTTTTGAATTCGATGTGTAAAAAGTCCAGACTCAATGGCGCAAAATTTTAAACAGCCTTTTATTAAGGTATTAGTATGATACTACTTAACAATTTGCTAACTTTATAGTAGTTTAATAACTCATTCTTAATTTTAAACATTTTCTAACTAGTATCGTACTAAAAAAATTTTCTTAATAAATTGCTT
Source organism: Chrysotoxum bicinctum (assembly GCA_911387755.1). Lineage (NCBI taxonomy): Eukaryota > Metazoa > Arthropoda > Insecta > Diptera > Syrphidae > Chrysotoxum > Chrysotoxum bicinctum. The sequence continues at coordinate 78,496,572 of OU426988.1, read as the reverse complement.
CTGAACACACCTAAGACAATGACATTTCGTGCAAAAAAGTAAGTACATGAACCTTTTTTGATGTTTGCAAATGTCAAAGAGTCATATGAAGCTAGCACTATACTAAAAAAATAAAGTAGGTATTCGATGATTTTAACTTTAATAAAAGGGTAGAGAAAGTATGATGCTATTGTAATATTTTTACACACTTTTTTAATAACACAATCCAATAAGCAAGGCTTTTGCACACTTTCATAATCAAACAATCAAACACTCCCTTATACATTTATGTATACTCGAAGCCGTTGTTCTCGAAACCAATTCGCGAAGGTTCTCGTCTTAGAATGATCTAGATGGTTAGAATAAGGGGAATACATTTAACATTGGAAAAGAGCTTTTTGTTTCTTCCATAAAGTAGATATGCAATTTTCCAACAGATGGCGCTGTAGGAGTATAAAGCTATGTTCGCAACACTATATTCGATTAAAATTTGCAAATTCGTTGTTTTAACCTAGTATCATACTAAAACAGCTTCAACATCACACTACTTCAATTAAAATTTTTGCGCCAAAGGATTTTAAGAATTTTTGGTCAAAATCGTTAGAGCCGTTAATGAGAAAGTCGAAAGTCAACAAAACGGTTCTATGACAGATACCGTTAATAAATTTTTTTCCTAAAAGTTTTTTTCGACCAAATTGTAATCCACGCCTATAGTTTCCAACAATAATTTTATCAAAATGGTAAGAGCCATTTTCGTGATAAATAAGGTTTTGCGTACGGCTGCATGGGAGAAATCGTTAGTCTTGGAGCTAAGCAAAATTCGATTTCTCCTCTAAGGAATCACCGAAGATCCTTAAGTTCCGAGTTTGAAGAATACCGCTTTAGCCGTTTAGGCTGTTGGTCGAAGTACAGACATACAGACAGACAGGCGGAATTGCCAGATCCACTTTTTTCGTGTTATCTAATCGTAATGTCAACTTTGACCAACATTTCGAGTTCGATTTTTTTCCAAATGCAAAACTTGTCCTATCCATATTGCAAGTAAAAAATGTTAAATGAGTGCATTTGAATTAAGAAAAAAAATATTGAAACTTTTCTATAAAAAGCTTTTATAATCGCATACTGAAACCATTTTCAAATTGAATTTTGCTTCATAATTTAGACACAAACCCTTTTATAAAACTAAACACAAGATGTCACTCTTTTGCTATAAACCAGGAAAATTAAATGAATATTGCAGCCTGTCTTAATTCTAGGATACCGGTTATTGCATATTTGTACAAAAAAAAAAAATAATCTGCAACCAAAGTCTTCTTTTACAAGTCCCTTGCTTTAAGTTGTCGTCATTGTCAGTATAAAAAAAAAATACCTACATGAGAATTCTTCCACTTACTATTAAGGTAAATCTTCTTTTATTTTATTTACTTTTTCTACATTCAAAGCCACCCTCCCTTTTCATCCATTGCATTGCATAAAGATAAATACATATACATATGCTGGTATATAGCAATTTGGAGGCCAAGGTCACAACTACACTCGCATCTTGTATCTATTTTCCCGTTTTTGTGTGATGTACTTTGATATGAACGAGGCGCTTGGAGAGTTGCATTTTGTATTAGTAATTTGTTCCTGTATGCTCTTCTTTTAGATATAAAAGCGCATGGTCCGCGCCAAAGGCAAGTTCTGGCAATTACTTTATTATTCCTTGCAACAACCACCTACGCAACCAAGTGTGACGTACGGGTATGAGAATGAGATCCCTCAAATGGAACCGCTTCTAGCGTTCTTCTCCTGGCAAATATTACTGTGAAATTTAGGTATAGATATAGTTTTTCGAGATGTAAGTGTGTATATTTACATATGTATGCCTAGATATAGTAATATCGTGGAACAATTTATATATGTATGTACTTTTATGTGGGTAGTAGGTGCACCTACTTGTGATATTTAAAGTAGTAGGTACCTATAACATGTTATTACTATTTATGTAAACGTATTTAATGTAGGTACACATTTGTGAGTCTTTTTATTACGATTTTTGTTAAAGTGAACTAGGTACCTTTATAATTATTTGTAATAAATAAATTATTTTCTTAATTTACTCACAGGGAGTCCATTTATCAGATTTGTTAGAACGAAACGTAGCGTAGGTTACAATATACCTACGTGAAAAATGAAATGCATTTGATACAAAAATCGAATTTTGGATTATTATTGCTAATTTAATTATATTTCTGCGTTTAACATAACGATTGGGGCGACTTTCCAAAACGTAAGCAGGAGTTGAGTTTTGTTTTTTTTTTTTACAGTTAGGTATGGGTCTCAATAGAACAGGATTAAAATATTAGAGTGAGGAAACCCCCCTAAATCCTAAAAAAAATATTTTCTTTTTTGGTTTAAACCTCACTTTTTGTTTGACTCAGACCAATTTTTTTTGTTTTTTGCTTACTTACATAAATGCATCAGTGGCGCATAAACAGTGACATATGCAACCCCCCTGCTTGGGCTCACTATAGGATTTGGGGTAGGTGCGAGGTTGGGTGCCTGCAAAGTTTCTTTTGTACTTCCAAAATATTGTAAACATTATTGTTTCTACATATTCAAATTCGAAAAAAGGAAATTTCCCCAAAAATTCCACTCTTCTTCAACCTCGAGAGTTTCTATGTCTTGTGTATGAAAAATATTTTGGAGCTTAATATTGTCAAATGCCAATCAATCACTTTTTCACGTAAGCGCATTTAATCTTCTTCTCCTCTCTATACCTTCTCCAATATCAAACCATATCCTCCACTGAGTCGATTCGCGACCTTGGTGTTTTCAACTTTTTCACACACATATTGATGAGATCATTCTTTAAGCAAAATTACCCATAGGCTTAGTAAAACTATGTTCCAAAGAATTTTACGTGGACTGATCCCTTTAAATAAACTTAGTTTGGCTCTTCTTGAATACGCTTGTCAAAAATGGTGTCCTAATCAACAAATTCATATATCGTCTTGACTATGTTTTACCCTCCGTGGTATGTCTTCGTATAACCCTTTTATTCCACCTCCATATCGTAGCGAAGAGAAAAAAGCTAAATTCTCTTCATGCATCAACTACTTTCAGGATCTGTTGACTACACAACTCTTTACAACTGCACCTCTCTTAACACGAATTCCCGAAATCTAATCATTGTTTGGTTTCGTATGGTTCTAACCAGAGCTGTCGAAGTACTGCAATTGCAGTATTTGTACTTGAAGATCCGTAATGCCGTACTGCAAACATACCCGAGGTACTGCTTTTTTTGTCGTCAATTCTCCGTACAAAATCTTTAAAACATTAATTTCTTTTATTAGTGTACTGCTTTCTAAATGCACTCAAAACTATTCTCTACGAACATACTCAAAAATCAAATTAAAAGAGACAAGCCATTAGCCATACTGATCCATTTATATTCTATTAAATTCTCTTCTCAGTCTTTGAATGAAACTCATAAGATTTAAAAAATTTGGATGATTTAATATTGTGAAAAAAAATAAAGTTGCACTAGATTGCGGGTTTTGCCACTCATGTATACGTAGTTAAAATTTGTAAAACACTTTTTAGTACTCCAATTAAAAATTCAAATTCTAAAATTCATTTTTTTAAGGTTTTGATATGCAATGTTTCTTAAACTTTTTAGACGCTTCTGTTCTTAAAACTTTTCTTTAAAATTCATTATGATAATGCTCTCAATGAGAAAGTAAAAAATCGAAAAAATGGTTCTACGGTAGGTACTATCAGTAATGACTTAATTTTATTTTTTTTATTATTAAACTATGGTATAGATCGTATACACACATTTTTTTATCAAAATTCTTAGGGCTGTTTTCGAGAAAAATACAATTTTCGAAAACCATTTTTTAACATTTCTATGGTGGGTGCCATTATTTCGAAATAAAATAATTTTTCGTTCTGCATTTAGTTTCAAAAAAATCGAGTATGTGGCTAACAAAATATTGAGTCTTAAGATAAATTAGATTGATGATCATGTTCAGTTAAGTATTAAAGACGTCTATAACTCTATATTGGGTCTAAGGCGGAACTCTTCATAAAAGAAGAAAATATGTCTATACCGCAAATTGTTGAAATAAAATCCATTTGCCTAACTATTTTAAAACTCTTTACCAGGCTATAAAAAAAGATTCGATTTTAACGATAAGACCTAATAGAAATACAAAAACTAAACCCAAGAAATTTTGGTGAATGTTTAGTAAAAATCATCTCTTAATTTCCAAACCTTGTGCTAAACATTAGCATTGAGGATCCGGAATCTGAGTGGAGGGCTCTACTGAACTTTACAGATTTGTCTAGAGAACCTAGTTCAAGTTTTCTATACAAATCTGTAACTGAATCTCAAATCTGTAAATCTGTAAATCATATATAAAAAATTTAATAATATTGTTTTTGTTTGTATAATTTTTTGTTAATTGTGAATTTGATAAAAAAAATATTATATTTTTCAAAAAAAAAATGATCTTATCATTTTGACCATCTTATTTTTGTATAAACAATATTTTCGTTGGAAATAAATAAAAATATTTAATGAAAAAAGTTTCATTGCCCTACTGCTTGGTACTGCTTTTTTTTCTTGGAGTACTGCGTTCTCAAAGAATGGAACGACAGCCCCGGTTCCAAAGAGCCTATTTTTCTTAAGCTACGGAGGATTAATTGTAACATTAACTGTTTCGACTTTAACCTCAGTTCACCCTGCCTAAATCTCTGTCTTCTTAATTATCCTTCAAATTCACCCCAATCCTATAATAAGAGCTATAAATATTTAAGTAAGATTAAGAAGAAGCTTGTATTAAGCCCAATTAAATTTAAATAAAAATTAAGTTTTTGAATTTCCACATGCTTTTAGCTTGCAAAGGAACTTACACGTGAAAAAGGTTCTGTCATTTTACCTGCTACAATTTTCTCATAAAAATAAAAGCCATTGAGTTACCTATGCAGTGAAAATTAAAATGGCTGATGGAGTAGCGCATCCTTCAGTCTGAAAAAGAAACTTGCATTTTTCATAAGAGTTATCCACAAGCCAAATAGATACAAATTGTGACCACGCTAGCTCTTGTACGACCCAAACGCAAAATAGTTGGCCTACTCATCAATTAACAAATTAACATTTTTTATGTGCCTATATTTTCTGATCCCCAAGCAGTTGTTTTTTAATTTTTTTTTGTCGATGTAATAAATTACATTTAATAAGTAAATTAGACCAAACAGAACTAAATTCGAGAAAGCACATATGGCTCCAGTTTGCATTCTCTCAAACAAAGATAGTGCATAATAGTTGGACTACTATTTTTGGGATGCAAAATAGTTGGCCTATGAAGATTTAAATAGATTTTCCGTTAACCGTTATTAAAAAAATGACATGCACTTGTTTTGTTGTTTATTGATCTCCTGTTTTATGCAAGCCAGCAACAGTTTAATGTCAACCATGGTGCGTGCCGTTGCATTATCAAGAGACCTTAGGGAATCCATAAATAAAGCCTTCGAAACGGGATTATCGAGCTATAAAATCGCAAAACAATTCAATTTACCGCGCTCATCAATTCGAAACATTATCTCAAAGTTCAAAAATATTGGAAATGTGGAGATCGGTTAAAAAACGGGACGCACACCAATTGCAAAACCTCGAGATTGCCGAGTTTAAAAAAAAAATAATAAAAGAAAATCGACGTCAAACGGCCGCTGCAATAACTGTTCAATGGAGGGAAAGAATAAAAAAAAGTGTTTAGGTCGACACTTGCAAACGGACTATGAAAAAAATTGGATACAAATTTTTTAAGGTTTGTTTTGGATTTATTTAAATTAGAGCAATTTTAATTCGTTAAAAACATAGGCCAAAGAAAAACCACTTTTAACACCTAATAAACAAAAGAAAAAGCGGCTAGAGTGGGCCAAACAACGTAAAAACTGGACTTTAAGTCAATGGCGGTCCGTTATTTGGAGTGATGAGTCCAGGTTTGAAGTTTGTGTGGGCGACGAACGAAAACGAGTCATTAGAAATTCAAGAGGTTTTTCACAAAGATTGCCTTAAAAAAACGGTCAAGTTTCCAGCATCTCTTTTTTTTTTTTTTTTTTTTTTTTTTAAATTCATTTTTATTTTTCATTTATCTTACAACTACTTAAAGCTAGACAAAAATTCATAAAAACTAGCCTAATTATCCAATAACTTAAAACTAACTTACTGGCCCTATGCGGGCGCTCTAAGCTAAACTATATCTTAAATGTAATGCCTTTCGGCCTAAAAAACTATTTTTAATTCAAAAAAAACTATATCTATTTTTTTTTGTTTTCTCGAGAAAATTTAAAAAACTCGGATTCTTTATCTTTTTATATTTTTTATATAAAACTTACAAACTAAAGTAAAACTAAGTAATAACTACCCAAACCAACTTAAACTACTTAAAATAAACTAAAACTTAACTAAAACTACTTAAAAACTAGAACAGCCACAGCAGCAGAGATTTTTTTTTTTTTTTTTTTTTTTTTTTTTTTTTTAATATATGTATGTACATTAGAAGAATGTACTCAATTTTTTTTTTTTTTTTTTTTTTTTTTGTGCCACCCTGACTGTCCCTACCTAAGAATACCCTTAAAACTATGTAAGTCGGCCAAGACAACTGGTCAACTATCGCTATCAACATTAGACAACCACCAAAACTGGTTCTCCTGTCTTACCCTGTCTTTCAGGTCCCGATCGGACACAGTCCTACTGAACCGAAGTCGCTCAGCTCCGTCTTGTGCGAGGACGTCTCGACTATAAAGGAGCCGCCTATCCACAGCCCTACGGCCGACGTGGTAGATTAGCGGAACCGCCTCTCTATCCTGGATCAACCCTATACTATCTAAATAGAGGAATGCATTAGGTGCAATATGGCCACTTAAACGCACACTCTCGAAGTATTCTGTGTTGCGGTAGTAAGCCCCAAAGATTAAGCTATTTGCTGAGGTCATCGCTCTCGCAATGTGACTCCGAATCAGCTTTATCAAAAAATTATCTATTCTGTTAATGTTGGCTCCGTTGTATAGAGTCCCGTTGGAATAGTAATGTTTGTACTCTGATTCTGGTATTCTGTGTAAACCAAGACAACGTCTAAGACACTGCCTCTCAAACACCCGAATCTTTTCCATTTGAGATGGGGCAACGTTGAACCACACCGGGCACCCATAGGCAATCATCGGCCGGATGAGGGCCATGTAGCAAATCACCTTCACCCTGGTGTCAAGCCGGCTGCTGTAAAACAACCGTTTCGTCAGGGCAAAGGCTCCCCTAGCCCTGTTCAGAGCAGCATTTATATGTCTGTCGAAATACAAATACTGATCCAACCAGATGCCAAGGTACTTTACCACACTTCTGTTCGCCAGTGGTTGCCGGTGCGGCCCTACGATCATCAGCTTACGCCAGTTCTTTCTAGTATCCCTAGGGGCTCTAGCCAACGGAGTCCTAAACAGAATCGTTTCACATTTCTGAAAGTTGATTTTCAACTTCCAGTCATCACAATATCGCTGAATCTTGTCGAAGTCACGCTGTAAGAGAATTCTGATAACCTCAACTTTTGTAGCCGTTCTGTACGCTATTAGGTCATCGGCATACGCAATTGCATGAGTTAGACTACTTATTAGATCGCTGGTGTAAATGCTGAATAGAATCGGCGAGTTCACCGCTCCCTGCTGAAGACCATTCTTGATATCGAAGATTGCGGTAGAAGTTACATTGCCACTTTTGACAACAAACTTTCTACCATTGAGCATGTCATAAAGTATATATAATAGTGGTTTACTTATGCCGAGCCTAGTCAATTTTAGATAGAGACCCTCTAACCATACGGTGTCGAAAGCCTTCTCCAAATCAACCAGACAAGCACCTGTACACTGCTTTTTAGTTTTGTTCCATTGGATATCAGAAACGAGTTTAGACGCGGCATGAATGGTGTCATGTCCCGCCTTAAACCCGAACTGATTATCCGGTATGATATTATTGTCCTCCGCCCACTTGGACAGAGCTCTATTTATTACTTTCTCGAATACCTTGCTGATACTCGGTAGAAGACTTATCGACCGAAGATTCGCCGGATTGGAGTTGTCCTTTCCCTTTTTCGGGAGAGGATGAACCACAGCTGTTTTCCATCGCCCTGGATAATATGCATTATTCAGTGCGTTGTTAAACAGTGTGGCATAAATGTCAATTGCTTCCTTAGGTAGATGTCGAAGTACAATATTGGATATACCATCGACTCCTGTTGACTTTTTCTTCTTTAATGAATCGAAGATGAGCTGGAGCTCCATCCTCGTAACTAACAGGGAACCACTCCCCTCTTGCACGGCGATGGTGGCATTCGCCAAGTTTTCTTCATTGAACCGGATGAAACCTAGGTTCTCTGATCGCCATTGCGTCATTTCATTACGAAGATAGAAGTGATGGAGTAGAGCTCTGCTTTCCAGGTCGTGGTTGGGGTGGATGCTTGCATTCACCTTATACACTTGCTGAAAAGCAGCCCCCACAGCCTCCACTTTCTCCAGCGGATCCTCGACAATAAAGAGGTCATCGTCCAAGACCGCGTCATCTGGATCTATCCCTGCTGTCAGAAGTACGTTTCTGTTTTCTGCCGTTCTCTGGAGCTTAAGACATGGAAGTTCGTTTTGATCATTCCGTCTAAATATCTTGTTAATTTGTGGAAACATACTCGGGTCGCTAGAGTTAACGGCCCGAATTTTATTGTTCCAATACAAATTAATAGACAACCTATAATTTTCTTTGATCAATTGGTTGATATTTTTGATTGACGACTTCAGTGTCCTAATCTCCCGATCGCGTGAGTCAGTAAACCGTCGGTACAAGCGTTTAAGTCTTGTCAGTAGTCCACTTTTTTGTCTGTGTAGTGCATCAATTGACGCTTTACGGTACATGTCGGTTACGTTACGTTCTCTGTATTTTGGTATAACCAGCATCTCTAATGATATGGGAATGCATGTCGGGGCGGGGTTTGGGCAATTTACATTTTGTAAATGGAATTGTCAATGCTGCCAAGTACAGGATATTTTGGAAAATGAGCTTCTCCCATCAATACCACGACTTCAAACTAGTGATGGAGACTATATTTTCCAACAGGATGGAGCTTCTTGTCATACTGCAAGGTCTACAATGGCGTGGTTATCTGCTGAAGCTATTCCTTTTCTGGAATGGCCTTCCAGCAGCCCTGATCTTTCACCAATTGAAACTGGCTGGCATAAAATGAATCAAAAACTGCGAAAAGAACCATGCCTTAAAGCTAAAATCATAAATATTTGGGAGTCTTTTGGTACGAAGAATGTCAAAGGCGACGTAACACCATGGTAAAATAAAAATTAAGAGCCATAGGCCAACTATTTTGCACTTAAAAAAATGTTTAAATCGTTATTTTATTTTGTTAGATTGCTCTATACCGTTATTTAATTGAAGTCATTTTGTTTTTGTTACTTATTCCTATTCAAAATAAATATATCAAGAAAAATACCAAAATATTGATTTTATTTCCGATGGAATTTAAGAATCAGTATATTTTTGTTTTTATCATAGGTAGTCCAACTATTTTGCGTTTGGGCTCGTAGGCTAAGTGTCGGTATTAATCCACAATGAATGCACTATTATTATAAACTTACCGAAAAAAAAAAACTTTAAAGTCGAAGAAGAACGATAACTGCGTTGGTAATTTAATTTTGCCATTGAAATTAGCCTCACAATGATGCGACGAGTCGTTCTCGAGACATTGGTTGAATCTTTTTCAAAATGATTGTAGGACAACGAATGGAAGAAAAAATAGGTAGATATATCTCTGCCGACTGGCCTAGGTAGGTAAAGACCAATATTGGTTTTCTTGATTTAATTATCCACAATGTTTGGACATTGAATGAGGAACATATAAGTTCCAAAGAACTAAAAAAAGAGCCATGTAGGTTAGCTATATTATCTTTTTATCAACAAAAAATGGAAAGAAATAATAAAACGCATTATAGGTAGGTACCTACCTATAACTTTTCCCACAATGATTGCGTTCATCTGTAAGTAGATATATGTATGTACACATATGCATGCACATATGTATGTATCTACATATTCTTCGACAAATAGGTACTTAGTCAGATGGCAATTAAAAAAAATCATACAAAAATAAGTAAATTTGAAAGAAAAATGAAAAACTCTTATTGGATTTATTAATAACGAACGATTCTTGCCCGGCAGCTAGCAAGCTAACAACTATAAAGTACTCACACATCCATCAAAATTGCAATACATAGATCCATTTATCGGACTTATACAAAACCAATCTGTATATATACCTAAATATATCTTTATGAAAATAAATTCGTTTCTAACGCTTGCATGTGCATTCGACAGAAACGAATAGCAGCAGCTATGTAGCTCTGACTATAACTATAGCACCAGATGTTTGTATCTCTTGGCCTTGAACATGAACTGCATTCGAAAATGAAATGCAAAATTCTGGATACCCACATGGATACGGATACACGTCAAGCCAAACAAAATCCCGAGGAGGGGAAGTCGATTGTACTATATACCTAGAGAGAGGTGACGAATTTGTATGTACCTCTTTTATATTCTTTATTAAGATTTCACTACCAATGCACTTTTTTGAGCTTTTTGGGATAAGCTTCATTGAGTATCTATACAACTTATTGGGCGAGCCTCAGTTTGATGGTGTGTCCTGTAGATGAGTGCAATTGTGTGCAGCCCGAGAGTGCTGATGCACGTAAAAAGCTTCCTTACCTTACTCGCCCTCCCGCAGCCCGCGCTTGCATTATCCCACAATCTACACTTCTACAGTGCCTAGCACCAGATTTTGCTGACGATGATGGTGATGCATTTTAAATGGTATGAGAGATTCAATAAAACATCAGAAATGTTTTTTTTATTTGTTTGCTGGGGTTTGTTCGGGATGAAGAGAATCAGGGGTGGAATCGCGTAAGGTGATAGTTGATTATCAATTTGTTGATTGTCGTTTTGACCATCGCTCTCTCTATAATTCTTAATTGATATGATAGAGACAGCTATAGTCAAAAACGACAATCAACGAATTGATAGTCAACTATCACCTTACGCGATTCGACCCCAGGCCACATGAACAACCAAATCCTCATTTATTCACCAAAAAAAAGGCATCGTTTGGAGTTATGGCAACGAACTATATTTACTTCGTAGAAAGATTCTCCATTAAATGGAAGTTGAAAATTTCTACTTTATGACGAATGGATCTTCAAGTTAACCTTCACGAAATAGTTTTTACGAAATAAAAAAATGAATTATCGCTGATATCTGTTACTTACCCTACACAAAAAAAAAACCGATGCAGCTCTTTTATGATAAAGTGTATAGTGTAGTGTAAAGTGTATGAAAAAAAGAAAATAGCCCCAGTGGCTTAGGCTGTAAGGAGAGGTACGTACAGACATACACGTACATACATACATACTGAAACATGTTTTTTGGTAAACAAATTTTATATGCAAATTGTTAGTAGATATTCAATTATATACATTTTTGGACGTTATTTCAAAATTTTATCTTCCCTTTTCTAGATATTGAATTTAAAAAAAAAAATTTTATTATTTTTTAAAAATTCGAAAAACTATTTTTTCGAAAATTTGTATAAACATTATTTTTTTAAATTCAAAGGAGCTCCTGTATATACATTTTTTGTTAAAATCGTTATAGCCGTCAATGAGAAAGTCTAAAATAAAAAAAAAACAGTTCTATGACAGTTACCGTAAATAACATTTTTTGACCAAAATGTAGTCCATGCCGATAGTAGCACACTAAATTTATTTTAGCAAAATCGTTAGAGCCGTTTTTGTGATAAATACGATTTTGCATTGCGGGTGTATAGGGCATACCGTTTATCTTGGAGCTAACAAAATAATTGAAATTTCCCCTTTAAGGAATCACCAAAGACCCTAAAGTACCAGAGCTTGAAGAAAATACCTCCAGTAGTTTAGGCTTCGGATCGAGGTACAGACATACAGACAGACAGACGGAATTTACGGACCCACGTTTTTCGTCGTCGCTATCATCAACTTTGATCACAATCTCAAGTTCAACTTTTTTCCAAATGCAGAACTTGCCCTATAGTACCTATACCGCAAGTAAAAATAGAGTTAAAAGCATTCCATCCATATTCGTGCAGTTTGGCTCAAGAAAGAATCTCTATACTTCACAATTCGTGTGGAAGCCTGGAACAGTGCTAAATAGTAAGCCGATATAATAAGTCAATGTTCAGAAGAGTCCAGAAGGCTTCCGGATTGCCAAATAAAAACGACATTAATTTGATTGTAATGATGTTTCCGGATAAAAATTCCAAATAATAACGACATTAGTCTACGGCCCGCTGGTCATTTATTTAATGAGCTGTTTTTTAAATGTAAAAACATAAGCGTCAAAAAAATTTTTTTTTTATTAATTGATAACATCATGGTATAAAGTTTATCCAAGCAATCGATTTCGTTTAACATTTGATGAAGCATTATTTTTAAACATAGATTTAGATAAAAAGAAACAAAAAGATGATGCAATTTTAGAAGAGATACCTTTAAATGATGATACTAGCTGAACAACGTCGGTATTTTACTTCACATGCCTATTTAAGAAAGTCACAATGACGTTTGGTTAATTTTACCAAATCATTTTCTCCTGCAAGTTAATTGGGGAATTTATTATTTAATTTGTGTAAATGATTTCCTAGACAAACACTCACGAGCAATTGAACTGTCAAAGGTTGCAGAACAAAAATTCACGGCTCTTTAAAAATACATTTAAAATATATAAATTTAACTTGAAATCGTACTGTGCGTAGTTTAAAATCTATTTACTATCACAACATAAAAGTTTGATTATTATTTTGAAAAGAAACACATAAAGAAATCATAAATTATCATCAATTAAAGTGCGCATCTAATGTCGAGCAAAAGAAACCTACTGCAAACATCACCTGAAACTGAAACACCTAACTCAACCAAGAAAAGATATCTTAGTGAAATGTCTGTCGCTTCAATGACAATATCCGATCTAAAAGATATGTTTGCGAAAATCTTGGAAGAAAAAATACAAGATCTGCCGACTAACCAAGATTTTTTACAAATTTTCGCTGACGTAAAAAGCCTCAAGACAACAAATGAGTCACTCGCGCAGGAATTACAACAAATAAAAAACAAAAACAATGCGCTTGCGAAGAAAATGGAACATCTTGAAAAGCGGGCTAAGGAAAAAAATCTTGTTTTCACACTTCCAGCTGATAAACAATTACAAGATAATCCCCACAAAGTAATCAGTGACATCGCCAACAAAATGTTAGATAAGCAAAACATCACATTAGAGCAAATTATAGCTTTACCGTCGAAAGGAAAACAGCAACTCATATTGGTCGAGAGTCGAGACACAAAGCAAAGTAATCACAACTCAACTCTCAAGTAGCTCTGCCAAACTTAAAGGCACTGGAGTGTTTGTGAGCCTTGACTACTCAAAAGATGAATTACAGAGACGACAAAAAATCCTGCAAACATCCATCGACAACTCCACAAATCCGAGGTCTTAAGCTAGTTGTAAACGGCAAAACTTTCTATACAACTCAAGATGGAAAACTCTTATGTGGCAGTCGCGACGGAATCGAAGTTCTTCAGGAGATGTTTGGTAATTTGGAATTGGATGAAAGCGCCATTTCGCTGAAACCAAAACAAAAACAGCATGTCATCGCAAATGAGCATCCTTCAACTTCAGCTGCCAAAATAACCGAGATGATAACAGCGCCACCTGAAAGATCAACGCAACAACAAATGAAACAACATTATTGAAATAGAGTTGCCGTCTGTCACGCAAGTAATAATAATAGTAATAGTACTAATAGTAGCAAAAATTTAAATACCAAACAAATTGCAATTAAAAACATTAGTATACTTTCACAAAACATTGCTGGTCTAGCAAATCAATTATTTAACGTTGATTTTTTTAAATTTGTAAAAAGTCATGACATATTTTTTCTTTACGAAACTTTTATTACAATTGAACATTTTGAAACTTTTAACAAATACTTTAACGATTTTAAAATACATTGGATATCAGCTTATCATGATCATAAATTTGGTAGAGCCATAGGAGGTTGTTTGTTTGGCATCAGAAAAAACATAAATGGTAGCTTTATTGATGTAAATAACCACGTTTATATTATTCTTACTAATTTAAACTCTAAATTTTATATCTTGCCAAATTATATTAATTGCAATTTCTGGGATAACGACTTTTATGCTCTTAATGATTTGCTTAACACAATTAATTCAGAAAATATTATGCTTATTGGTGATGTCAATTCTAGAATTGGAGAAAATCAAATAGTTCCAAATGAAACCTAGATATTTTTGGGAAACGTAATTCGAAAGACAAAATCATGAACCGAAATGGTCGCCTTTCTGGAAATGTGTCAAAATTTCAATCTTTATATCCTAAACGGGTGCAGCAGCGGAGATGAGAATGGGGAGTTTACATTTATTGGAGGGTCAGGAAAATCGGTTATAGACATTTGTGCTGTATCAGGGGAGTGGGCTACATCAGTTTCCTCTTTTAAAGTAGGAACTCAAATCTTTTCAGATCACATGCCTCTATCAGTAGATTTTGACTTCAATTTCAAAACCAAATTTTGCACACTAGCCTTACCACCAAAACTAGTATGGAGAAAAGAACAGAAGCACGAATATTCAAATAAATTAGCGAATGAGATAGAGATTTCTTCGGTAGCCACTTACCAACAAACCGCCACAGAAAAGATACTTTTGCTAAGCAACTGTATTAAAAAAGTTGTCCCGCTTAACACACGAGCAAATAATCAAAGCTGCCGCCAGAAGTGGTATGATCAGGAATGTTTCGCAGCTAGAAAACTATTAATATGTGCGAACTCCAGTTGAGTCTTTACAACGCCAAAAATAAAAAAGCACCAGGACCTGATCGCATAGGGAATGAATTTTACAAAAACGCTCCCCCCCAAATGCTAGATGCATTCAATTGCATCTTTAGAACAGGAGAGGTACCTCAAGAGTTCAAAGATGCTATTGTGTATCCAATATATAAAAAAGGTGATGTCAATACACCTTACAACTATCGTGGAATCTCTTTCATGAATTCAATCGCCAAACTGTTTTGTGCCATTCTCCTGGTAAGAATCAACACATGGGTAGAAAGAAACCATATAATTTGCGAATTTAAAGCTGGTTTCCGCAAAGGGTACTCTACTGTTGACAACATTTTTACATTAACAACCGTCGCCCAATACTTCCTTAGGCAAAATAGGACACTTTACGTGTTTTTTGTAGACTTTAGAGCAGCATTCGATTCGATAGACCGCAATGCACTTTTTTATAAACTATCACAAAAAGGAATGTCAACTAAAATGCTTAAAGTCCTCAAAAGCATGTACACAAATACACGTCAAAGAGTATGGGATGGTGAAAATGCGTCCGACTGGTTTGAGACTAAATCTGGAGTCAGGCAGGGCTGCCTTTTAAGTGCAAATCTTTTCGCTATATTTATAGATGATATATCAGCACATCTACCTGCAGGAATAAGAATTGCCGAACAAGTAATTAAAGTGCTGCTTTACGCAGATGATATTGTTCTTCTTGCAGAATCCCCTCAGTCTACAGCTAATGATTAACAAAATGAATAATTTCTGCAAATACTGGAACCTGAAAGTGAATCTTGAAAAATCAAAGATTATGATAGTTCGCAACAGACAAACCAAGCTATTAAGTAACAGTGAAAAGTGGTTTTATGACGGTTAATCAATAGAAATTGTCTCACAATATAAATATCTTGGAATATGTTTAACACCTAACATGAAATTAAATGTTCATCTTGAAAATAAACTAACTACAGCTAAAAGTCTCATAAGTGCCTCGTGGAAAAATATAATAAGCAAACAAAAAAATACCAATTTCTGCAAAATACCGAGTATTTGAATCCGTCATGAGATCTGTTATGTGTTATAGTGCGCAAACCTGGGGGTACAAGCAGTACGAGGAAGTTGAAAAACTTCTGCGATTTTTCTTGAAAAAACTTTTTCGCCTTCCATTAACTACCCTCAATTACGTACTCACCTTAGAAACGGGACTGCCCAGCCTATTTATTTTACGTTGAAGTTACACTTTGATTAAGTGCTCAAGGTGCTAAAATATCCCACTTACAGGCTTCCCCTCATACTCACGAAATATATTTTCATTAACAAAGTAGAATGGGTTAAAGATTGGGTAGAACTGCCAGAGAAATGTGGCACTAGTTTAAGCGTTCAATATGATGATTCCGTACTTTTGAAACAAGAACTCTATAAAGTTTTGGAAATATCTGATATTCTACACAGAAATGAAAACAAAACACAAGCAACATCTTCTATTAACAGGTTGATATACCCTCAACTTAACTATGATCTTAATGATAAAAACTATTTCAATGACAGTTATAACATAAAGGTCGATGTCTCTAATATGTAGGGCTAGATACGAAATGTTGAATTTGAATGGTACCCCATTCAAAAACACAACAACAAATCCTTGCACTATATGCAACCTTCAAATGAAAGAAGACACCATTCCATTTCCTAGCAATATGTCCAATTTATAAAGATTTGCGGCTTATTTACTTCGGGAAGCTATCCTTAACAATGGAGCAAACAAAAAACATTCTTGATGGTGATAACTGGGTAGCACTTTACAAATTTATTGAGACTGCATCTGCGTATAGAAGAATATTCTAACCGAATTTTTATAAGAACAAAAAAAAAATAGTAGTAATATGTCATGGTTTTGATTCATTTAAATTTTTAAAATTGTATATTGATAAATTGATAAATTTTTAAACCTTTTAGCGCGTCAATCAGGCAGATGGCAACGCCATTGCCCACTTAAATTATTTACATTTTATATTGTCTTTCTGTACTGTATCTAATAATGTAAATTAAGAATGTAATTTGAAAACAAAATTAAATAAAAAAATATCTATCTATCTATCTATCTATATAGTTAGCCGATGCGCATTACTAGAAATACAATGAATTATAATGAAAGTTATTCGTTTTATTGACCTTCTTTACTTAATTTATCATAATTAGTTTGGACATTTGATTGTGATGATTATTTTTCAATGTAGGTGTAAACTCGTCGCAGTTTGGGGCAATTCTGTAGAAATCAAGTTAAACCTCATTTTGTCTCCGAATACAAGGAGACAATTTACTACAATTTGACCAAAAAGTTATGAACAAAAAAAATGGCGACCCAAAAATGGCCAAAAAAAATTCCATTCAAAGCTGGACATTTTTTTTTTACTTTTTAAACAAATTGTGGTAAATTGTCTCGTAAGAAACCTACCTTTAAATAACCCACTTTGTTTTTTTTTTTGTTTCAGTCCAGCCAATCTTGACATTAACTGTCCGCAATGGGACCATGTATTTTGTATTCGGCCAAAATTAAAAAAATTAAAAAAATTGTACTCTTGACGCATGTATTCATTATTTAAAAAAAATGACATTAACTGTCCGCAATGGGACCATGTATTTTGTATTCGGCCAAAATTAAAAAAATTAAAAAAATTGTACTCTTGACGCATGTATTCATTATTTAAAAAAAATGATGTTTTTAGCTAATAAAGTTCCCGAGAAAAAAAAATCCATTTTTTTGGCGTTCTAGTCCGTACTTGTACCTTAATTTACAACAATATACCCACGTTAGTTCACAAACTTTTAATTCATGGCCCCGAAATAATAAAATATTCAGTGTTACCTATCTATCAAATGTCGGAAGATGCACAAGAAGCATATCGTCGCTGCAGATCGAATACCTCGTAACCCAGCAAAAACCGATTTTTAGGTAATGATGCAATTATATTGTGAAAAAAATTCCGGATCTAATGAAAAATATCCTGTGAACCTAAAAACTATAATTGCAGAGCCACGCGCATATTTAACAACACGTCTCTCATTGCCTCTCATTGATTTGATAATAAGTTTTTTGTCTCTCCTGAAAAATCGACTTTTCTGGGTTACGAGGTATTCGATCTACAGCGACGATATAATAATTTTTTTTAAATCTATGAAGCTAATTTCACAAGAAACCATTATCGTCAAAAGACAATCTAGGATGTTTTTAAAAGATTCCTAATCGTATCCGATCCACTAATATCTAGTTGTCAGAAATTACCTCTAAAACCACTTAAATCTTTGTCTAACGACTGTATCAATTTGTTAGCTGTTACGAGATGGGCAATGAAAACTTTTTCATGTAAATATCGGATTAACTTATGTATATAAAGCGGCTTTCGGCCGCACTGTGCGTCCTCCCGTCATATTACCTGTTAAAACACACTGAAGTCAACTGAAAAGATTGCGAATTAAGAATATTTGAAATTGTTTTGACATACATATTGATTTTTGTCTTGAATCATAATACCTAATATTTAAACTTTTAAGAAGAATTTGCATACAAGATATGATCAAATTTAAATGCACCGTTTTCGAAATACGCCATTAGGTGCCGTAAGATAAGCCTAAATACTGAGCTCGTTATGAACTCCATAGATTTGGCTCTATTTCAACACTATCACTAACGGCCTCTATATTTTCCGTACGGAATGGATGGATATTAAAACATCTGTAATACAAACAGTTTCTTGATTTTTGTACGGTTTTTCTTATAGTAGGCTTGAATGGAAGATTATCTCGACTATTTACTGCTCGTAATGTGTGAAACGTTCCTAATACAGAATTACTATTTTTGTAGTAAGTTTGCAGATTTTATTTTAAAATGCGTACTTGGGATGCGTATACTTTAATTCCAAACAATATTAAGAGTATAAAACCAAAAGAAAAGTCTTGGTTTGATACAAGCTGCTAAGAAGCTATCAGGATAATAGAATAAATTTCTGTTCTTACAAAGCCAACTCAATTGAAGAAAATCAGAAAAATCATAAGCCAGTCAGAAGTCATTGCAACGCTGTTATTAAAAGAACCAAAAGAATACTTTTTCGATGTTTTGTCATATGTATATCATAACGAAATTACTTTTTAGTAAATTAAATAGTTTGAAAAAGGATCCTTTGGGGTTAAAAGAACAAAGAATCCATTCTCCCGACAACCGATCGACTTGACTCTGGAACAGACTATAAATGCTGACACTGCCAATAAATAAACTAGTGTTATCCATATGACAAACTCAATATCGTCCCGACAGCATTGGTGTAATGTCGATTAGGAAAAATGTTTCAAATTCAAATAGAGGTCAATGATGTTCTCGTCAGGAATGAGGAAGGAAGTTACACTTGTATTGCACACGAAGAAGCCGATACAAAAGTGATTTACCATGCATGCAAAGTGGAACCAAATTCAAACGTTGTCGTTCGCTGCTCCGATACCGAAATTTTAATAATTGCTCTTGGAAATATGCAGCATTGCAAGATAATGTAAAAATGTGGCTGAAAGTTGGTGCTGGCAATGCAGAGAGGTTCATCAATGTGACAAAATTCTACGATGCACTAGGTCAACATTTATGTGAAGCTCTTCCAGGTTTTCACGCTTTCACAGGATGTGATTTTAATCCCGCTTTCTTCAAAAAAGGCAAGAAGCGTCCATTCACAGTTTTGCAAAACTCTTCTCAATTCATCGAAGACTTCTCAAAACTACAAAATTATCCAGATGTTGAAGCAGATGTATTCCAAACGTTTGGAGAAATTTATTTGCTGTATGTATGTACGGCTACAAACAACTTAGCGACGTGAATGAAGCCCGAATGTCAATTTTTACAAAATCCTTCAAATCCAATGATATTGAGGAGCAATTTAAAATCAAAACAAAGAACTTCGACGGCTCAATATTAGCACCCAGCAAGCCGGAGCTTCGGCAGCAAATTTTGAGATGTGCTTACATCTCAAGGATATGGTGCAATGCATATGTTCAAATCCCAACCTTTCTGTCTCCTTCAGAATGCGGATTGCAAGAGATCGACAACAAACTGGACTTTCGATTGTTTGAAGGTGATCAATTACCAACTTCAGTCAGCGAAAATGTATTCAAAGATCTTTCGAAAATCAGTGATGCAGGTAATTACAAAAATGACTCCTTCTTCATTTTATACTTTTTTTATAAATTATTTCTCAATTTTATAGACTCTAGTATCCAAAATAATAGTGAGTGATGCTGAAGAAGAATCAAGAAACACCCAAGTCAGCACAAGTCACAGATGAAGAAGATTTATCCTGTTTGGAAACATTTGGATATTCAAACGAGAGTATAATGTTATAATTTTTAAAGAACACGAAATTAAAAAAGAAGAAAAACATATAAAAAATTACGTTTTGTAATATTTGTCTTCTGAATAAAAAGGGTATGTTATTCTTTGAGGGATTGAGGTGACCTGCAAGTCGCGACAGGGAAATTTTAGGTAATTAGTACCTAACTAGAAACAGGATTAAAACGGATAGGAACGTATACTAGGAAAAAATGTTAGGTAGGTAGGTATATTGATTTGTGAATATTCTTATCCATCTTTTTAATTCTGTTTTCGATTTGTTTTGAATTTGTGTACAGAATAAACCTCATTAGCGGATTACTAAAAAGAAATTTCGTTATGATGACAAAAAAACGAAAAAGTATTCCCCCCCCCCAAAAAAAAGCCCCTCCCTTATTTTACAATGGTATGATTAAATATGTATGCATTTGTGAATAAAAAAACCTCAGCAAAAAAGTCTTCAAAATACATTTAGTTTTTGAGATGTGTAAAAAGGGTACTTTTAACCGCGGTACCCCCCATTTTTTTTCTATAATTTTATCATTTGGTCTATGTTTGTATGAAATCTAAAATTGCTTTATCAGATTCATCAAAATGCATGTAGTTTCTGAGATTAAAAAAAAAACTTTTAAAATAGTGTGTTCCCCCCTTTTGCCCCTTTTTAAGGTAAAAGATGATTTTTTAAAGCACGTTCTATTTTCCCTGTAATCTTTGTCTAATTATCTATGAAATTCAATCAAACAAATTTTTTCTACAAGATTTTAAGGCCAGGAAAAAAATAATTAGTTTACAGTGCACTACGAGGGGGTCCAACTTCCCATAACTGGCAGCGGTACTTTCCACCAACCCCCAGGTGGAAGCACAAGTTTTTTCGTCGTTTTAAATGTTAAACTAACATATGTCACTGGTTTCATGAGTACGCATTTTAGACAAATTTTCGTTTTTTTTTGCAACTTGAAAAATTCACAGTAAATCAACCCACCACGGGTGAGCCCAGTCGGTTTTCTGTTTGTCGGGCACCTAAATTACACAAAAAACATAAAATCATGAGTACGCAAATCTTACAATTTTTTGTGTCGCCAGCTCCCGGACTATAACAAACCGATAACAAGGTATTCAGATAAGGCAAATGTACTCGCAGTTCATTTTGCTTCTAGCCTTCCGTTACCTGACAGCAACATAGCCCTTCCTTGTATTGAGAACGTAAATCATTCAATGGGTCATGTTTATTTCCGCACTTCTGCAATTGCATACCTGATGGTATCTATACCTCCCATTCTTTTGAAGAATCATCGCTGGAAAAACCATTTTGTAAGCTTTTCCACCGCTCCTAGTGTTCTGAAATCTTCCCTAGAAGATAGAAAACAGCATTTGTCCAGCGTGTTCCTAAAAAACTGGACCCTTCCTCCCACTTCTCGTACCGACCAATTGCACTTCCGTTCCTTCTTTCCAAAATCATGGAATCGCTTCATTAGCTCGAGAATCATCGCGAAAATGAAAAGTTCCTGAATTCTGAACTGGCAATACGGCTTTCAAAGCAATAATTCTAAATATCACGTTCTGCATAAAGGAAGGTTGTCAGAGGAGTTTGAAATGCAAAGTGGTGTTAGACAGGGTTGTATACTGTCCACAATACTGTTCCTGTTGGTAATAAGTGATGTACTGCATGAAGCTTTATCGACTTTAAATGGAGGAATTCTGTGGAATATGCTATCACACCTGAAACATCTGGACTACGCAGATGACGTGTGCTTACTATCTCATAGGATCATGGATCTCCATCAAATGACAACAAGGATGGAGAGAGAAGCCGAAACCGTCGGGCTTAAGATCAATACGGCAAAAACTAAAAGGATCAGCCTTGGAACTTCCTCATCTACTCAAATAGATATTTCTGGACAACCAGTAGAGATGGTAGAGAGTTTTCAATACCTTGGAAGTATAATTGGCCCTACTGATGGCGGGATTAAACTAGGTATAACCAGCCGAATCGGGAAAGCAAAGGTTGCGTTCGGAATGCTGTCCAAAATATGGAGAAACAACTCTATAAGCCTAAAGACCAAACTACGACTGTTCCGCTCCAATGTAGAATCCGTGGTTCTTTATGGATGCAGCACTTGGAAAGTAACACCCACTGTCACAAGAATGCTGCAAACTTTCGTGAATAGATGTCTGCAAAACATCTTGCGGACTTTCTGGCCTAACCGTACATATCTCTAATGAAGAACTTCATGCGAAGACAGGTCAGGAACCATCGACTCTATAATACGAAAACGTAATTGGCAGTGGATATGATATACGCTTCGAAAAGGCCACGAGTGCATTGCGAGTCAAGCGATGCAATGGAACCCTATCACGCAGCGAGGCACAGGAGTGGGCCGACCTAGAAGTACTTGGCGAAGAACGGTCGAAGAGGAATCAGCACAACTGGGGAAGAGTTAGAGAGAACTGAGGTACATCTCCAAAAACCGTACACGATGGTGCGTAGGCGTAGGAGTAGTGAAGTCCCTATGCCCCGCAAGTGGAACCACATGGACCGAGCACCTAAGTAAGTAAGTATTTGATAGAATTTAGCACTAGGCCTTCTTATCGAAAATGCTGGATCGTTCTATACATATTGTATTCGACGGTTTCATTATTGAAACAATTACAATTACAGTATTGTTAAATGGGGTATAACAAATCGTGTGGAGTTTAATGCTTCGAAGTCCCAATGCTGTCTTTTGTCGTTGAAGCAAATTGTACACCTAATGCCTTAGTCCTTGAATGGCACTTTCATCGAAGAAGTCGATAAGCTATCAGTACTCAGTATGTGTCTCAACGACGATCTTCCTTGCAATAAAAAAATTCTCGAGAATGCTAAAAACACTGTTAAATGCTTAGAATTTCTATATCGGTGTAATCAATTTTCAACCCCTTTTGATCTGGCTACAATTTATAAGGCATGAAAACGTCCTAAACTCGAACATAAATCATATGCTTTGGGCAGGTGCAGGCCAAACCTTAACTCCAGTATTACTCACATCTTTGGGCAGGTGCTGCAAAGACTTCTCTTCATTTATTGCAAAAAATTGATAACATAGCGTTAACACTCATAGTCAATTCGGTTTGACGTATGTGAATAAAAATAAATTTGAAATCTGGATCACGAATTACATGATCCTATAAAAGAGATTATAGTTAATATGTATTACTAATTTTTTGGAAATTCTGCTTTCTACCTAAATCTCTTCTGACTTAAAGTATTTTATTGATTTTTAGAAGATATGAAATTTTGAGATATAAAAAGCTTCATGTATTTTGAAAAGGTAATGTTATTTTTGGTCCTAGTCGTTTAGGCTACAGCCAAACAAAAACAGACAAGAAGATTTTTAAAGCCCGGACTTTTAAATTACCTTTTAAATTTCAAATGTATCTAAACCAAATCTCTAGTTCGATTTTTTTACCAACAGAATTATTGCCATGTAAATCATAACAAGTTAAAACATCTTCACTGAGTTTATGATGTTTGATTGAATTTAGTAAAAGTCACAACCCAACCCAAAATAATGCAATGCTCCCAGATGCATCCAACAGTTATGGCATAAATATATTAAGCCAATTATGGTAATGATATCATTTGCGCTGGGTGGGTGTATGCAGTGTACTCCACGATTGCACCTATCTAAAAGCCATATATAATTAGGTTTCAATTCACTAAATTTTCACAGATTGCGCTAGCTTTTGCTCTTGCTGCTTCTCGACGTTAATTGAGGAAAATTGATTTTTCCGAAGCTAAACTACATACAACTTAAGGCATTTGTATTCGTAGTCGTATATTTTGAGGGAGCTAGTAGGAAATTGCTTAGGGTGTTCATCTGTTTAATCGTGACCTTGAACGAAACAGTTTTGCAATAATAGGGTTGCAATATGGAAAGCCATCGTATAAAACGGAAAAATGAAAACTTTACACAGGAGTCTGCGTCTGGTGGTGGGCGAATGGTGGTGGTTGAGCGGAAAACACTAACACAAACACGGGGTATGTATACCTATTTACAGAATGCAATTCGGACGAACTTTAAATGAGTTATTTTTTAGCTGTGAATGGTGATGAAGATAAATTTTGAACAGAAATTTCTTAACATGAACTGAATTTTTATTTGAGAATTGGTGCCAGTCTATGATTGCATAGGTTAGAAATCTTAAATTCATAAAATAAGCTTTCCCTTCCATGATTAATAAAAGTGAAAATTTATTTTTCGTAGAAAAAGATATCCTTTAAAAAGCATTATTTATCATCAAATCATTTTGAGAGCTTTATCCCTTCAGCTGTGCATCACAACCGCGTAAAATATTAGCTGACAGGAATTTGTAGAATTGAAAAAAGACAGTGGGATTAAAAATAGAGGAATCACCTACCTTCTTAAAGGTCAGAGCTGTTATAAACACCATATTGCGAAATGCTTTCTCATGTCAAATGAAACTGCTTTTAACCATTTATAACAGAAAGAGGTTTGAAAATAAAGGTTAAAGGTTTTATGTTCTGTTGACGTCTATTTTAAGCATAACAATCTGTCCCAAATAATAGACACCTTCCATTAAAATTAGTGGTTATGTTGGCGATGACAATATAAATTTATAGGTATTAGTAGTTACTTTCTCTGGTGCAACTAGAGAAAAATTTTCAAATGCAGAAAATTCAATCTTTAAAATCTTGTGTGGAAGGTGGTCCAATGAATTAAAAGTACAAGGAAAAAGTTAACTAAGGCAAAAAAGCCAATTATTTTTATTTATTTTGATTCCAAACGGAAACTTTATTTACGTTAAGTAAATAAAAAAATTGCATAATAACGAACAATTTTAAAGAATTAATAAAAACAAAAGTCTCTTCAAGGCGTTATATCAAAAAATTGTTTTTTTTTTTCAGCTTTTTTAACTGTATTTAACCGTTCTTGAGATATCCCTCCATTGTCAGTTTTTTCGATTTCTTTTTTAAAAAGCAAAACTCCACGAAACTCTTGAAAAATTATACCAGCAAAATATGTACTTTCACATAGTTATTTAAAATTATAAAAATGATTACTAGACAAAATCGAATTAATTTTGTCTCTAAACCAAAAATGTTAGAGTATCTTCCAGGTGGAAGTATAATACCTCCATAAACAGACAGGCGTAAAAATTAAATTGGTGACATTTGAACTATCTAAAAACTGGTCATCATCAGAATTTCCTCAAAGCCCTTAAAAATAGATGATGGTTGATAATTGATATTTGAAAAATGCCGAATATTTTTTAAGACTACATAAGCATTCCCCAGCTGGTATTTTTGGTTGTAATCTCAATGGGGGCAACTCAAGAGTAACAGTCTTGATCAGCGTGCGTTTTACGTTCCAGATTGATTTCATTTGGTTACGATTTTTGTGTCAACGAAATTTGTCGTTTGGTATTTGATAGTCTTTGAAAGTGGTCGATAATAATTAATATTTATTTATCTATCGAGTTTCTTCCTCTTACAGATATTTAACGTCTACTAACAATTTAATTATAAATTTCGTTTAGATTAATTTTAAACAATTTTCTTTCAATAGTAAAATCAATTTTAGAACATACAGTATTACACAATCTCATAGATCTAGAGAACGGTTCATTTTTCATTTTTCGCGGGCGGATATTTTTTTCCGGAACATAAATTTTTAAATGACTTAAAATAACAGGGCATTTAATGTGATAATATGTGACAATATATCATAAATAAACATAACACAGTTCAGTCCGCGACGTTTTTCTAAAGTCTCAATACCAACTAAAGAACATCTAGTAGTGTAACTAGGCATTTCTGGTAAGTTCCATCTGAGTTGTCTTACCAAAAACTTTGTGAAAGACTTTTTTACTTTTTCGATACGATTCTTCGAAACAATGTATTGTGGATCCCAAACTGTAGAAGCATACTCCAAATATGGACGAACAAGTGAAGTATAAATTACTTTGATTGCATAGGGATTTGAGAATTCAGAACAGTTTCTTCTCAGAAAACCAAGCATTGAATTTGCTTTCGCCACCACATAGTCAATATGAAGGGGAAAATTTAATTTCACATCAAAAATCACGCTAAGATCTTTAACCTCAGTTGACTTATTCAAGGAAGTATTTAAAACTGAATAATGATAACATAAAATAGTGGTGATAGATCTATTAAATGTGAAATGCTACATTTTGAAACGTTTAAAGAAAGAAAGTTTTCTTTACTCCAGTTTACAATTGAATTTAAGTCATTTTGTATGTTTAAACAATCATTAATATTTTTAACAGTTGCAAAAAGCTTAAAATCCGCAAACAATAGTCATTGTGTATATTTTTTATTTCAACAGCGTTGGTAATTCATTTACATAAATTAAAAACAATAAAGGTCCAAGATGGATTCCTTGGGGAACTCCTGAAGGAACATTGATAATACTAGACTTAAAATTGAAAATTTTTACAATTTGTTTAGACATCCATTCAAGAAGCATTGAGTGAATTCCAAACATTTTCAATTTTTTGACAAACAGTGGAATACATAAGCTACCAAACGCTTTTTGAAAGTCTGTATAGATTACATCAACTTGAAGTACAGACAGAATGATAAATTTCCATTTATAAATCCATGTTGAAATGGAGAAATATGTTCTTTAACATAAAAAAATTATTTATTTTTAATAATAAGCTCAAGTAATTTTGGATGGATACCACGGTAATTTTCAACTTTATACTTATGACCAGCTTTCAATATAGGTGTTACAAATGAAAGTTTCCATTCGTTTAGAAAAACACCAGTTGAAAGTGAAACATTAATAAAATGCACGACTGGATCGCACGAACTTGCTCTTATGTAAAAGTACTTTGGAATTTAAGACACATTTTATAAATATAAAACATGGATTTAATGAGATAATAATGTTCAAATGCATAAAATTGCCGTCTGGTTTCCGGAAAAGTATGAATTTATGCAAATAAACCTTAAAAAATCGTTTTATTATTAAATAAATTTTTTAAATAAGAAATTTCTCTAAAATTTTTCAAGAAAAAAATGTGGGATGCGAATTTTAAGTATTTAATAATATTGGTTTTAGGAAATAATTTCAAAAAATAATCGTTCATAGGTTTTGAAGATATTGATTTAAATTTTTTTTTTTTTTTTTTTAAAACCCAATAAATATTTTTTCGAATATTTTTATATACAATATTATTTTAAACTTAAGGGGACTCCTGCTAAAAATTTTTGGTTAAAATCCTTAGAGCCGTTAATGAGAAAGTCGAAAATCAAAAAAACGGGTCTATGGCAGGTACCCCTAATAACATTTTGCCCCAAAATTTTTTTTGATCAAAATGTAGTTCATGTCCATAATATCACACTTAATTTTTTTTATCAAAATCGTTAGAGCCGTTTTCGAGATAAATAAGATTTTGCGCTACGGGTGTATGGGGGGTACCCTTAGTTTTGGAGCTAAAAAAAAAATTTCAATTTTTCCTCTAGGGAATCACCGAAGACCCTTAACTACCGAGTTTGAAGAAAATACGTCCGGTAGTTTAGGCTGTAGTTCGAGGTACAGACATACAGACATACAGACATACAGACATACAGACAGACAGACGGAATTGTCAGACCCACTTTTTTCGTCTTCGCTATCATCGTAATGTCAACTTTGATCAAAATCTCGAGTTCGATTTTTTTTCCAAATGCAGAACTTGCCCTATAGTACCTATATCGAAAGTAAAAATCTTTTGAAGCGGTTTAATTAATGAATTGCTACAATCTTTGAAAAGAAAAGATTGAATACCATCTGGACCTGCATCTAAGCTTGAATTAAGTGTAAAAATTCCTTCAGAAACATCCTCACAAGACACAAAAAGGTGACCCAAATTGACATTAGTTTCTAACACATTATCAGTTAGAGTCTCAAAAATTTTTGCAAATACCACTGACAATAAAATCTAGGTATGACAAAAATGTAGGTTGATCTGATAAAAATTTTGTCAATATACGTCCAACGTAGTGTTATTGTTTTTTTATTATTATCGGATTAACAAAATTTTTTTCTTAAATTAACTAAATTGTTTTGTTAAATTAACAAAATTGTTTTGTTAAATTAACAAAATTGTTTTGTTGAATTAACAAAATTGTTTTGTTAAATTAACAAAATAGTTTTGTTAAATCAACAAAATTGTTTTGTTACATTAATAAAATCTTTTATTAAATTAACAAAAATTTCTTGTTATATTTTGTTAAATTAAGAAAATATTTTGTCAATGCAACAAAATATTTTGTCAATTTTACAAATTTCTTTTGTTGAATCCACAAAATTAATTTTGTCAAAATAGTTTTTTTTTGGGATTTAAGTCCACAAAAATTGGCGTTTCGTCCCTACGATCTCACATGCAACCATCTGTGTGGGCGTATGGACAATACGCAATTTTTGTTAAGTTCAGTTAATCTTACATCGATTTTTTAACAAAAACTAAATGTGAACTATATCATACACAAAAGAAATGTCAAAAATAGTTTTATCTATCTGATAATATTATTTTATCAATATTATAAAATAATTCAACCCCAAAACAAAATATTTGTCATTTTAATAAAATTGTTTTCAGTTTATGTTAAATTGACAAAAAAAATTAACAAAAACTTTGTGATATTGACAAATTTTTAAAAATAAATAATAAATTTGGTGGTGCAACAGCTCGGAGTGAACCAGAACCTAGTGACTTAAAACTCTCAACCATTCCTGTGTGCGTGTTACCAGGAACGGAGGGGACCTACAATTTTCTGCCGATTCCGAACGGTTAGTGAGCAGCACTTTCCATGACAAGAGATACTCTTGGAGAATTTGTCAATTCCTCGCAAGAGGCAGTACAGCCCTGAAAAAAACTTTCTTGCATCGGCTGAGAATCGAACTCGTGACCTTCCGCATGACGGTCTAACGCACTAACCATTATGCCAAGGGGTACTACAAAACATTTACAAAACAGATTTTTTGTAGATACAAAAAACATTTTGTTAACATCACAAAAAAGTTTGTCGATGTGACAAAAATCTCTGTTTTTGTAGTGCATATTTTGTTAAACTGACAAAAAATCATGCTGAATTATAAACATTTTGTGAAATCAACAAAATCATTCTATCGTATTGACAAAAATTTAATCAAAACAATAAAATTATTTTGTTGAATGTCAACAAAACGTTTTTGTCAATATTACCTAGGAATTTATTTTCAGTGTGTTCTTTTTTTTACTATTGACAAATGTCCAGAAAGCTTTCGGATTCGGGGTAATTTGGGTTTGAATACTATTAACATATTGCTTGTACAGAAATAATCATATTCCCGACGTAGTTGACAATAACGTTTCTTATCTACGAGTATTTCAGCTTTAGTTTTTTTTTTCAAAACTTTAAATGACTTATTTTTTACATTTTTCAAATTTCGCAATCTCTTACAATCCCATGGTATTTTAGTAATTTTTTTTGAACAAGCTTTGGGAACGAATCTTGAAATTCCATCTAACATTAGATCACGAAAATAAGTACAAATTTCATTTAAATTTGTTCCAGAAAGAACTTCCGACCAATTTAATGAATTAAAATGATCATTTATTGATCCATAATTCCCCATGGCAAAATTATAAATATTTTTCAAAATCATCATATGAAGTATTT
The DNA here is from genome assembly GCA_911387755.1 of Chrysotoxum bicinctum. Lineage (NCBI taxonomy): Eukaryota > Metazoa > Arthropoda > Insecta > Diptera > Syrphidae > Chrysotoxum > Chrysotoxum bicinctum. Next base: position 78,466,586 of record OU426988.1, on the reverse strand, counting down.
GATAAAGAATTAATATTATAAAGAATTATTAGATAAAGGAAATATAACTTCATTTTTGATATGGAGCATAAAACGCAGAAACAACGTGTTGAAATTATTAAAATATTTTATTTAAATAATTTTTCAGCTGTAAATACGCCGAGAATACCTATTACATTTCATTTTTGGTGTCAATCATATACCGAACATGTCAACCAGTTGAATTTGTTAGATAATAAACAGAATAGCCGCTATTGGGGCACTGAGAACCCTCGATTGATACACCAAACACTACTACACCCTCGTAGCGTAACTATATGGTACAACATTTATCCCGAGGGTGTCATGAGGCATATTTCTTAGCAAAAGTTACTGGTGACCACTATCGGGTCATGTTGGAGAACTTTCTCTGCCCGAATTAGATATGTTAGGCCGATTTTTCTTGGTCCAATAATGTCAGAAATTGTATTTTATTCAAAAGTTGTTGAAAGAAACCTTAAACCTGGAACATAAAACGCACCCTGTACATACATACATATCTGACTTATCCAAGATGATGAGTCAGAAAAGGGAAAATCCTGTTTCTCCGGTTTATAAATAAATATGTTAGAGGTCATGAGTCATGACGGCTCATAGAGGCTGTACCTAGTGACTTACAACTCTCGTGCGTGTTTTTTGGGAGCAATGGAGAGGATCTACAATTTTAAGGCGCTTTCGAACGGCTACTGAGTAGCACTTCTCATTACAAGAGATACCCTTGGAGGATTTGTCAGTTTCTCGCAAGAGGTATAGTACATCCCTGAGAAACTTTTTTGCAGCGGGTGAAAAGCCAACCCAAGTCCTTCTGCATGACAGTCCAACGTACTAAGCTATGTACTCTGCTTTACTACTTCTTTTCCAGCCTACTCCACACGAAAAAAGCACTATTTAAAATACTTTTTTGAGGAACCGGATGGTTTAGTGTGCAAGGCGATACCTAAGCTCATTCGATTTCCTTTTCATATCGTTTCACTTACATTATATATATCTTGGGCAACTCAATAGATCCATTGAGATCCATTAATAATATGGAATACAAACAGGTCAGAATCAATTCATCAAAATCTTGTCACTGTGAAAAAAGTTTGTGAGGAAATTCTGTTTCATAAGGAGTTTTTAATAGCTGAGTACAAACATTCTTTTAAGAAAAATTAGTTACAACTTTTGATTCCAACTAAATTTTATTTTAAATAGGTAAAGGGTAATCAAAAGTGTGATCATCAAGTTAGAAAAATTATCAATCGCCGATCAAAAACGTTATCGATATTGCGACAATTTCGAATTTCTTGTCAAATTTTGTCTATTTTTACTCTCTTACTAGGTATGAAGTTAGCAGCGCAGAAAAATGCTTAAAACTTCTTACATTTAAACGTTGATGCTTCATAATTTGACATTAACTAATTAGAAAAATTTAATTTTTACCATTCAATTTTTGTCTACATTGTTTCTGCTTTGTTAGGTACCTTGATATCAAGTTAGCAAAGAAGCAACGAAGAACAAATAAGGCGACAAATATCAGTTCGTTTTAAAGAATTATTTTATTTATTTCTTTATATAACTTACACAGTAAGATAATACTTACTTACTTACTTACAATGGCGCCACTAGAGCGTGGTGCTCCTGGGCCTTGCTTAGTATGCCCCTCCAGCCGACTCGATCGCTAGCCTGCCGTCTCCAATTTCGCACTCCAAGTTGTCGGAGGTCTCCTTCTACTTGGTCGCTCCATCGAAGATGAGGTCTACCTTGGCTTCTGACTCCCTCGGGTTTGGCGTTGAAGACTTTACGAGCTGGAGCGTCGTTGTCCATTCGCTCTACATGGCCCAGCCATCTTAGTCGTTGAATTCGAATTTTTCTGGCTAGGCTTATGTCGCTGTACAGTTCGTATAGTTCGTCGTTGTATCTTCTTCGCCAAATGTTGTTTTCTCGATTTACGCAGACAGGGCCATAGATCGTACGCAGAACTTTTCTCTCGAAGACTCCAAGTGATTTTTCATCCGATTGGGAGAGGGTCCATGCTTCTGCACCATATAGCAGGACCGGGATGATTAGTGTTTTATAGAGTGTCACCTTGGTTCTTCTCGATAGGGCTTTATTTCTCAATTGCTTACTCAGCCCAAAGAAACAGCGATTAGCAAGAGTTAGTCTGCGTTTGATTTCGGCGCTGATGTTGTTGCCTGAGTTTACAGCAGTGCCCAGGTAGACAAATTCACTGACTACCTCGAAGTTATACCTATCAATGGTCACGTTCTGACCCAGTCGGTGGTGGGATTGGACTTTTGTTGGTGAAAGCATATACTTCGTCTTGCCCTCGTTTATTTTCAGTCCCATTCTGCTTGCTGCTGACTCCATTGTAGTGAATGCACCGGTTACTGCTCGCTTTGTTCTTCCTATCACGTCAATGTCGTCCGCAAACCCAAGTAATTGTGTCGATTTATTGAAGATGGTGCCTGATGTGCTTGCATGGGTGTTTCGTATTACATTTTCAAGCACAATGTTAAAACAGCTGCATGACAGTGCGTCACCTTGTCTTAGCCCTCTGGTGGTTTCGAAGGGTTCAGTGAAGTCCCTACCAACTTTGACGGAACAGCGAGCATTTTCCAACGTCATCCTGATAAGGCGTATCAGTTTAGCAGGGATTCCAAAGTTGGACATGGTACGATAAAGTTCAGCTCTATTAACACTGTCGTAGGCTGCTTTAAAATCGACAAACAGGTGGTGGGTATCGATGTTATATTCTTGGGTTTTTTCCAGGATCTGGCGCAATGTGAATATTTGGTCAGTTGTAGATTTTCCAGGTCTGAAGCCGCATTGGTAAGGACCTATAAGATCATCAGCAAAGGGCTTGAGACGTTCACATAAAACGCTGGACAGGATCTTATAGGCGATGCTTAAAAGACTTATGCCTCTATAGTTGGCGCAGAGTAGGCGGTCTCCTTTTTTGTGGATCGGGTAGATGGTACTGAGATTCCATTCATCGGGCATACTTTCCTCCGACCATATTTTGCAGATGAGTTGGTGTATGCTCCTGACCAGGTCATCTCCAGCATGCTTAAAAAGCTCCGCTTGTAGACCATCGCATCCAGCTGCTTTGTTCATCTTTAGTCTGTTGATGGCTACTTTGATTTCATTTTGGTCGGGTGGATGTAACTCATGGACGTCATCTAGATTCGCTGGTACAAGTTGATTTTGGGCGGGATTTTGACTGTCATCGCCATTAAGCAACTGGTTAAAGTAGTCTCTCCAGATGGCTAACATCGCCTGCGTTTCCACTATGGTATTTCCATCCTGATCTTTGCAGGGCCCAGGGCGGTTTGTGAAACCTGATGTAGACTGTTTTACTTTTCTGTAGAAGTTCCGCACCTCTTTTCTGCAAAAACATCTCTGCATCTCCTCGACTTCGCGTTGCTGGTGTTCTTTTTTCTTCCTCCTGAGTAGGCGTTTCTCCTCTTTCCTTCGCTCAACATAGAGATTTCTTGATGCTCTAGTATCTCTCTGGAGCCACGACTTGTATGCCTCCGTTTTGGCTTTGTTTGCCTGAGCACATTCGGAGTCGAACCAGGGGTTTCTGGTGGGAAGGCGTGAGAAGCCCAACACCTCTGACGCAGCACTTCTTATAGCTTGTTGACATAGCTGCCATTGTTCTTCCGGGTTCATATCATCAGTCGAAGGATTTCTCGCAAGCTCAAGGGATACGCGGTCGGCATAGGCAGCGGCGGTCTCTTCCGATTGAAGTCGTCCAACATTGAATTTCCTCGGCGTAGTCGGTGTTCGCCTAAGAACTTCCATGGAGATTCGTACTCTAAGTTTGGCACCGACTAGATAGTGGTCCGAGTCGATGTTTGCTCCTCGGAAAGTACGGACATTCATAATGCTGGAGGAGTGTCTTCCATCAATCGCAACGTGGTCGATTTGGTTGCAGGTTACACCATCTGGGGATCGCCATGTGCCCTTGTGGATGTCGAGACGTGGGAATCGTGTGCTGCTCAGCACCATGTTTTTTCCCGCTGCAAAATCGATGAGCCTAAATCCGTTATCGGAGGTGGTGTCGTGCAGGCTGTGTTTTCCGATCGTCATACCAAAGATGTCCTCCCTCCCAATTTCGGCATTAAAGTCTCCCAAGAGAATTTTAATGTCATGTTTGGGACACTGCTCATAGGTTTTGGCGATGAGCTCATAGAAGCTTTCTTTGGTAGCGTCATCTTTCTCTTCTGTAGGGGCATGGGTGCTTATTAGGCTTATATTGTGGAATTTGGCCTTAATGCGGATTGTTGTCACTCTTTCGCTGACTTCACGAAAGCTCAAGACATTTTGCCTAAGTCTTCCTCTGACAGCAAATCCGCACCCAAACAGGCGCGATCCCCCATCAAGGTGGCATTTCCCATAGTAAAAGTTACAATCATCTGTAATTCTCAGGCCTGGTCCATCCCATCGCATCTCCTGGAGGGCTGTTATATCAGCTTGTAGACTGGTGAGGGCCTCGGCTAGCTGTTCTGCTTTGCGCGGCCTGTTTAGAGTTCGCACATTCCATGTGCAAATGCGTAAATCGTTGTCCGTTTTTCGTTTGCGGGGGGGGTCGTCAACGTTATTGGTTTTGTCATCCGAGGCATAATTTGCGGTTTTCATCACAATACATTTTCCCTTTCATGACCGGCTAGTGAGGCCTGTGCATGACGTGTAGATCGTGTTGGTGGTTGGATCTTCAGAGCGCATCTTTTCTCCTGCTCCTAGTTCCTGAGAAGAGAACTCAGGTATCTACAACCTATGGATCCGATGGATCCAACGCTCGTCGTTAGTTCACCTTTCGGTTATCCAGTGGGCACCGCGCGGAGGTGACGATGCGATTTTGCCCACCACAGTAAGATAATAGATATCTTATAATCTAGCGAAAGTCTATGAATTTACAATTGGAATTACAGTTTTAATGTATTAGAATTATGTTGATAAAATAATAGAAGAATAATAAAGACAAGAAAAAAAAAAAAAAAAAAAAAAAAAAAAGAAAAAAAATGTGTACCTGCCTAAAATAAAAGCGATAATTTATTAGAATATATGCTATTTGATCTTTGAAAAGTATTATAATAATTTTAAAGGTAGATACAAGTAAAACAAGAAAGGGGAACGAAAGACTTAGCTTGAGTTAAAAAGAGAGGATAAGTTAAGTTAGTTGCTTTGATTCGAGAAGAATATTTTAAGTTTATTTTGAAATATGTGTTGGTCATCAATATTTCGCAGATGGGTGGGGAGCAAGTTCCAGAGGCGACATGCAGCAATGAAAAATTGCCTTCCCGTGTTCAGGCACAAAAAGCGTGGCAGAATTACCGATGTTGATTTGTTTGATACTGACAGTCTAAGTTTTTCGTGGAGATATCTTGGTTGAAGTGTTTTTAAGATTTTAAAATATAGTATCAATGTTCATGAAGGCATAAAACGACATAATATTAAAGAGGCTCTCCTGCAAATGTGAAACATGATCGTACCTTCTTAACCCAAAGATGTATCGAATGGTATTATTAAAGGCAACTTTTAGTTTATTTTTACTGGTGGCGTCGCAATTGTAAAATATTTCGCATCCATATGTAAGGACAGGTATCACCAGGGTTTTTGCCAACATTGCTCTAATTCGAAGTGGAGTTAGATATCTTTTCCAGTTTCTGGTTCAAGGTGAAAGCACAGTTGTCAATCAGACCCAAACGACAGCTTTTGTAAATTTGTATGTCATCGGCATAAAAGTGTTTTGATGCTTGATTGATAATGAGCCCGATTTCATTGATATACATATATAGAAAATAAAAGGGGGTACAAAATTGATCCTTGGGGAACTCCTTGTTGCACCGGAAGAAAATCTGAGAAATCTTCATTTAAGAAAACGGCTTGCTTTCTATCACTCAGAAAAGAGGAAAGTAGTTTAGTAGCTTCTGAAAATATGTTGAATCTTTGAAGGAGTTTATTCATCGGAACAGTGTGATTCACCAAGTAGAAAGCTTTTGAAAAATCTAGTAAAACTAAGAATGTTACGTTATTTATATTGAGGTCCGCTCTTATATCTTCGATTATTTTAATTAGTGCAGTTATACTGAAAACCTGATTGAATATCGACTAAGAGGTTGTTGTGGGTGATAAAGTTGTTCAATTATTTTTGCATAAGGCGTTCACAGACTTTTGATAGAAAAGGAAGTATTGAAATCGGCCTAAAACCATCACAGAGTGAGTTTTTGGGGATGGGGATTATTTTAGCAATTTTCCATTGGTGTGGGAAGATCCCAGTGGTAAAATAGAATTAATAACATGAGTAAAGTATGGAAGAATAGCTTTGATGAAGATAGGATTTAAATCATTAACTCCAATTGCATTGGATTTTATACTAATGCAACTTTCAACTACATCTATGGTGTTCACACAGGCGAAACTGAACAATGTTTCCGTTGATGGTGAAGCTAGGCTATTGAGAGATACATGTTCTCTTGGAGGTAAAAGATGTATAGACGTAAATTTACGGTTGAGCTCATTTTTATTCACATCGGCTCGAAGATTTGGTCTTTGTTTCCCAAATTCCTAGTTTGCGAAGGTTGTTCCATAATTTTCGACCATCAGATTTCACATCTAGATGGTTGGAGTCGAACTGTAATTTTGAACGTTTTACCTGTTGAACAACTTTATTCCGTAATGTTTTATCGGATTCATCTAGTTCATAAACACTGAACCGTTTCCAACCTCGATACGGTAGGTCACGCTATTTTCTAAGATCAGTGATCATATTTGTAAACCATTGTTTATTTTCTCGAGTCCTAGTTTGTGTTTGTAATGGAACGTGTTGATTAAATAATAAATTAAGATTTTCATTTAAAAAATCGACTTGGTCATCTGGTGAAGGCATTAAGAAGATGTCATACCTATCATGCTATCGCGTTTATATCATTTTCAAGGGATATTCTATTTATGTTTTTAAAATCTCTGAACTGAACTCTAGAATTTCCTAGGTTTTTACTCGTATTCAAAATCATAGGTCAGGAAAATAAGATCGTGTCTGGAGAAAACTGGAGCTTCGAGTTGGTCGTATAAAAAGAATTCTTTATTTTCTTTTGATATTTCTTAAATATGTTAAATACCAAAGTTAATATACATCCCACCTGTCACAACAATACCAACTTTATCAACAAAAATGTGAAAAAGCTTTTTCTCTCAGTAAAGCTGAAAGTTTATTCATAAACTGAACCATCTAAAGTTAATAAACCATACTTAAGTAAAAGTTCTTTCCGTTAATTTACATAATGATTAACAAACACAAAATAATTTTTCTCAAAGCTTTCTTGTGTCATTTACATGATATACTACACGCTTATAACCGTCTGTTAATGTCAATAATAATAGGAATTTCAAAATAACACTCGTTTTTTTTTTATAAAAAATATCATGGATTAAAAACCAGCTTTTTCGATTATTCTTCTACTTACAACTACAACAAACATTTTAGTTCCCTGCTTCAAAAGAAAAAAGCATCAAAAAGCTCTAGAAACTATCTCATCCCCTTTTTTCTTTCCACATATACCTATGTACATATGTGTGAATTTGAAAAATTATTTGTATATAGGTACAAGAACACACAGTCACGTGTACAGACACAATGTCTCCCCATCCCAACCGAACAGTGTGTACCCAAAGTACATGACTCGTTGAGTGAAAAATCCTTGTAGAAAATTTTCAAGTTCACTGTCAAGGTCGCTTTTAGTCAGCATGCGCTCGCCCCGCAATGCAGAAACACAAGGCAAAAGCAAATAAATGTACAAATATACGAATAGATAGAAAGATACACACAACACATACAAGAAAGTTGAAAAGAGAAACTGAGTGTATTTTGTGCTTTTTTTTATTTATTTATATTATTTTTGTGCATTGTTTTTATTTTTCATTATATGTACCTTCATTTTATATCTTCGTACTTTTTAAACCCAGCGGCCACCGATAGCAGCGCACTTGTTTTCATTTTCATTGTTTAATCGTTTATGGGGCGGTTTTTTATATGTGTGCGTTTGTATTTGGAGAGTAAAATTTAGGTATTCGTATAAGGGATATTTCGAAATCGATAGTGTATCTCTTTATATTGAATACACATATCTATAGGTACCTCATTAACATTTATTTTTGTATTTAAGTTGAACTCGACGAATAAAAATTGTATCTCATACCTACATTATGTAGAAGTAAAAACAAACAATGCTTAGTCATGTTTTGTAATAGGTGTTCCCCTTTCATCTTTTACGAACGAAGAAAAGCAATAATGTATTTCAAACCGTCATTTTTATAAATAGTACAGTATCTTACGGATATCAGAAACAGTTATGTCTCGCTTTTAGTTAGTTCGAAAAACATTATACCTATTTGGAGGTATTTTACTTGAATCGGATAAATGGTTCTCTTAAAATTTGAACTTCATTGTTCAAGTATCTTCATCATTGCAGTTAGCGGTAAATAAAAAACATTTAATCCACTTTTAGAAAAAAAAAACATGTATTTAATCAAATAATCAAATCTAAGTTCCATTGAATAGATAGACAGATATTTTATTTAACGGATAATATCTTTGTTATAACCTATGTATATACATATAACCTGTAGTAGTATTATCTTTGTATATACATAAAACCTATATTATTAACATGGAGCGTGATTTTGTATTGCGAACGCTAGCCTGGTCGTGGCGCAGAAATTAGCGCACGATTTTACAGTGGAGAGTAGAATAACATACAAAATATGTAAGTAGTAAAAAAGAGAATATTTTATTATTAAATTTAGCAGAGACAAATCTGGCAAGTTCTGTCCCTATACTTATACTATACTAAGATATCGCCACAATCTTTCGTCTTCTTGATAGTACTATAAGTTTTATATACATAGATATACAAAGATAATATGTAAAAAATTTTGGTTTACAAAACGTGCTTTTATCACAGCTTGTACAGAGATATGATAATTTAAATATATGTCTTATTTAAAATTTAAATTTAATTGAAGGAAAACTATATCAGTAAAACCTTCATGTAAATTCCATTATTGTCCCTATACTTATACTATACTAAGATATCGCCACAATCTTTCGTCTTCTTGATAGTACTATAAGTTTTATATACATAGATATACAAAGATAATATGTAAAAAATTTTGGTTTACAAAACGTGCTTTTATCACAGCTTGTACAGAGATATGATAATTTAAATATATGTCTTATTTAAAATTTAAATTTAATTGAAGGAAAACTATATCAGTAAAACCTTCATGTAAATTCCATTATTTTCAAAATCAAAGCTTTTTAAATGCAAGCATTTTAAATCTCTAGTCTTGAAATATACATATCTGCTAAATACAACGAATTTAAAGAGTTTCCACTGTTGTGGTTAAAATAAAACTTATTTTCTTGAAGCTATGAAATGGCGGTCAGCCATCAGACGAATAGGGGGAACAACATGTAGCATACGAAAACATGCACGTGCCGTAACTATTCGGAACTGGTGGAAGTGTGATCATAGCCTCTCGGCGGCGGCCGCTAGAAACAAGCCTTTTAAAAAAGGTTTGGCTAATATGATCAGGCTGGTTCCTCAGGTTGGCGATAGGTTAATTCCCTGTCCCGTAAAACTAAAAGAATTACGAGACCGACAACAAGCCTCGGAAACGGACTGATCTCACGACGACAACCCACGCAAAGAAAAAGGAAAAACGATTTACGAATTTTCTTATGGAACGTACGATCGCTCTATAGAGCTCGAGCTGCTCAGCAGCTAGCCGATGCCCTGTCAAAATATAAAGCTGACATAACAGCTCTTCAAGAAATCAGATGGACAGGGAATGGTGTTTTACAGAAGAAAGAATATGACATATACTACAGCTGTCATACAAAACACCATGTGCTCGGGGTAGGCTTCCTAGTCAGCGAAAAAATGAAGTCTACTATCATCGGCTTTAACGCTATAAGCGAAAGGCTATGCACCCTTCGCGTGCGAGGAAAATTTACGAACATCAGCCTCATTAACGTTCACGGACCTACGGAGGAGTCCTCAGACGAAGAAAAAGAGACTTACTACGAACAAGTCGAGAGGGCCCTCAATGCCTGTCCAAGGTATGATGTTAAAATCATCCTTGGGGATTTGAACGCAAAAATAGGTCGGGAGCCGGTATTCAGGCATTACGCAGGCACCCATAGTTTGCATGAGAACACTAATGACAATGGACTTCGAGTCTTAGAATTGGCAGCATCGAAAAACATGGTCGTTGCGAGTACCAGGTTCCCGCGTAAAGATATCTACAAAGCCACCTGAGTATCACCTGATGGAGTCACTCGTAACCAAATAGACCACGTGTTGATAGACCGTCGTCGCCACTACTCGAACTTGATGATGGTACGAACGTACCGAGGTGCCAATATTGACTCGGATCACTATCTTGTTGGTATGGTTTTCCGAGGGCGGATTGCCTTGCGAAGACGCATTGCATCCGCTGATCAGGTTCGAATCAACACGGCTGCCCTGCGCAATGAAAACACCAGTAACACCTTTGGTAATGCGTTAGGACTCGCCCTAGAATCACTTGATTTAGGGAGAGTAAGTCCTGGAGCCAGTATGCTGGGCGTAAATGAGAAGTGGACACGCCTTAAGAATATTGTCATTAGTACTGCCAACTCCATCTTAGGCAGCAGTCGTAAAAATCGGAACGACTGGTTTGATGATGAATGCAAGCTAGCGACTGAACGTAAGAATGTTGCGTACCGAGCAATGCAACAATCTCATAGAACGCGGGCACGCGAAGAGGAATATAAAGAGCTCAGAAGAACAGAAAAACGGCTTCACAGACAAAAGAAATCAGCCTGGGAGAAGAACCTAATCTGTGAAATAGAAAACAGCCGAGAGCGAGGTCCGCACCAGGCGCGGAAGTTCTACCAATCCGTCCGAAACATGACGCAGTACATACCACGCTGCACATACTGCAAGGACGGAGAGGGAAATCTGATCACCGATCCTGAAAGCATACTGGAGCGATGGGAAGTGTACTTCAATGAATTGCTAAATGGTCAGCTCACTGCAGAAGTGGAGGCTCCACTACTTCAAGAAGAATACCCTATGTTGCCGCCACCAAGCATAGAAGAGGTTGATAAGGCTATAGGCCGGCTTAAACAGAACAAAGCCCCGGGAGCCGATGGCATACCAGCCGAATTATTCCATCACGGCGGGCCAGCCTTACGTCAAGCAATTTATGATATTATAGTACAGGTATGGGAGCAGGAAGAAATACCAGAAGACTGGCGAAAAGGTTTAATATGCCCCATACATAAGAAGGGAGATGTCACAACGTGCAGCAATTATAGAGGTATCACGTTGTTGAGTACCGCCTATAAGATACTCTCCTCTATCCTACAAGACCGGATAACCCCATACGCTAAGACCGTTATCGGACAATATCAGTGTGGTTTCATTCCAGGCAAATCAACAACTGATCAGATGTTTACCCTTAGGCAGGCGATGGAAAAATGTCTAGAATTTAACATCCCAACATACCATCTGTTTATAGACTTTAAGGCCGCCTATGATAGCATAGCCAGGGTAGAACTTTACAAAGCCATGAGAGAATTCGGCATCCCAAATAAATTGACACGACTATGTAGGTTGACCATGACCAACGTAACAAGCCAAGTAAAAATAGCCGGATTGATATCCAGACCAATCAACATCTTTAATGGACTCCGACAAGGGGACGGTTTGGCCTGCCTCCTCTTCAACCTGGCGTTGGAGAAAGCAATCCGTGACTCTGGCACGGCAACAAGAGGGGCCATCGTCAACAGGTCCAACCAGTTACTGGCTTACGCAGACGACATCGACATCATCGGAAGAACCGAACAAGCTGTACACGATTCCTTCATCCAGATCGAGCAGGCGGCACAAAATCTGGGGCTGCACATTAGTGAAGGTAAAACAAAGTACATGGTGGCGTCGAATGCGAGAGGAACAGTTGGTCAAACAATCAAGGTAGCGGAGCACAAATTTGAAAGTAGCAGCCGATAACAATATAGAAGAAGAAATACGCGGGCGGCTTCTCAAATCCAACAGAGCCTACTATAGTCTGTCAAAGCTCTTCAAATCCAGAAATCTCACCATAACTTCAAAACTGCTGCTGTACAGGACCATGGTCCTGCCAGTACTCACATATGGATCCGAGACTTGGGTGCTTAGCAAAAGGCACTCCGACCTCTTAGCTGCGTTCGAGAGAAAAGTCTTAAGGAGAATTGTTGGCCCCATATGTGAGGAAGGACGATTCCGGAGACGGTACAATCATGAATTGTACGCAATCTACCTAGAAGCAGATATCGTGACAAAAATTAAGCTCGGTAGACTCCGGTGGGCAGGGCACCTAGCTCGCATGAGCGAAGAGGAACCTGCTCGGAAAGTTCTTTGTGGTACATTCTATGGTAGACGACAGCGTGGTAGACCATGCTTGCGCTGGAGAGATGGCGTAGACCAGGACGCCCGAAGCCTTGGGGTGCGCAACTGGATGGCGTCGGCTAGAGACCGGGATAGGTGGAGAGACTTGTTGAAAGAGGCCAGGATCGGAACCCGGTTGTCGAGCCGATGATGATGATGAAAGTGAGTACCGTTATTTTTATATACCGTTTTTTTCTCACATCTTGAAGATTGTATTAAAAAACTTTTGATTATCTAGTTTTAAAATAATCGAGAATCGTGTTTTAGAAAAATGTTTGGAAAATTTGAATACACAATACTATCCAAACTGCTGGAGAACTTAAGCATAAAAAAAGTGATAAAAAACAAAAAAAAAAAATGGTTCTAAAGGGCTACCATTAATAACAATTGGAAATGGGCTGACCCACTTATCATCTTCTCTATCATCGTAATGTCAAGTCTGATCAACATTTCGAGTTCGATTTTTTTACGAATGCATAACTTGCCACTATTCTATAAACTATACTATATTTGTGGCAAGTAAAATGTTCGTATCTACATCCCAGAATAATACATTACATTGGTTTCGGGCTCCAGCTGAACAATTACAGCCAAAGAGCTAAACACTGGAGATGTTTCGGACTTTAAAAAATGGAGTCCAAATTTATACAAAATAAACATGTTTGTCAACTGAATCGTATATGGAAAAAAATGTCCCAAAATAACACAGAAAATATCTCGCGCTTTTGAAATATATAAATTTTTAATATAATTCAGAAAAAAAGGTTGTATTATAACCAAGGAATTAATTGATTGATGGATTCATTAAATATTCATTTTTACTAAGGAAAAAATTCACAATTTCTGTTTCCCTTCAATCAGTTCAGATTTGAGCGTGCCCACTAATGGTAAAAAAAAAGATGATTTAAAATAATTTTAGGATAACATTATGGAAGAACGAATAATATTTTATCTGAACTTATATAATGTTTTAATGCAAATGTTGAAGTTAATCCAGATGAGTATGAATATATTCCTTACATCATATAATAAGACGGCGAACGTTTTTTGCGGTACACTTTTCGCGGCCCACAAAAACTGAAGGGGCATAAATTACATATTAAACGAAAGAATTTTTTGCATAGATGTGCAGAATGCCAAAATTATTTAAATATACTACACAGAAATTGTTTAAAACAATAAATAAAAATTGCAAAAAAAAATGCCCGAAAAACAAAAACAAAAACAATTAGGAATGTCAAATCGACTAGCGACATCTGTTGCTGAATAGAGCATACAGTTACACTACATAATACTGTTATACAGTTTAAATTTAGTAAAAGTTAGAACCATTTTAACTTTTGCTTTTGTTTTTGTTTGGAAAAATACAGCACATTTTATTCACTTTTCACTCTTTGAACTTGAATGTAGTTAAGTCTTAAATCATCTATGTATCTATCATCTATCGGGCAATTTCTGTGTTAATGTTTTCAAAAAGTGAAAACATGAAATTTAGAACCATTTCAACTTTTACTTTTTGCGTTTTTCGAGATGGAAGAACGTCACTGCAACGTCGCGACGTGGGTTCGAGTCCCAATAGAATGATAAATATTTTTGAAGTAAAACTTCTTTTCCGGCGTTGAGGGTAAAAAATTTTTTATGCAGCTGTCAGTGACATGTCAAAAGGACACGCTATCAGCGACATGCTTTTAGAATACAAAATGTTTGTACGCTTGAAGGGTAGAATCTTATGGAGGCTGAGGGAAAAAAAGTTTTACTTCTACCGCGCGTACGTCAGTACACACAACCTTTTTTTATTGCCGCTATATGAAAAAATGATGAAATGAAAGTGGAAGTTTTAGACGTAACACAAAATTCACAGGTTGACGTCACTTTGGCGACGTGGTTTCGATTCCAATATTATGGACATAACAACAGCTGAAGGACAATGACATGAAAGAATCGAAACAAAAATTGTTAATGTGTCAAAAATGTGTATAGGTTTGAAAGTTTGTTTACCATTAACTGTTTTCCTTAGGACCCCAGGATTGAGTGCTTTGTAGGTACTTCTCATTACATTCAACAATTGTAACGTTTTTATTTTAAGCACTGTGTATTTCACAACCGCACATGGAGTTTAAATATTGCTCCCCAGACGCTACTACTCCCATCAAACGACGATTACAGATCCATCGCTCAATAAAGGCCGTGGTCGGAAGAGTTGTCATAAAAGCGTCGATAACTAGTTAGGCCTATTAGATACCATGCTTAGCTCGTCGAGGGTGAGGTGGGATCTTGTTATCCGCTAATGGACTTGTTACTTTTATTTAAGGCCTAGATCTAAGGTGGTATTCGATCGGGTAATTTTTCCCTCTATAAAAGAAGTGGAGCCCGAATTACTATAACCGATTTTTAACAGACACACGTAAAGGAGGACATAGATGGCCGTGTCCTTAGAGCAGTTTCATTCATCATCATCATCGGCTCGACAACCGGGTTCCGGTCCTTATCTCTTTCAACAAGTTTCTCCACCTATCCCGGTCTCTAGCCGACGCCATCCAGTTGCGCACCCCTAGGCTTCGGGCGTCCTGGTCTACGCCATCTCTCCAGCGCAAGCATGGTCTACCACGCTGTCGTCTACCATAGAATGTACCACAAAGAACTTTCCGAGCAGGTTTCTCTTCGCTCATGCGAGCTAGGTGCCCTGCCCACCGGAGTCTACCGAGCTTAATTTTTGTCACGATATCTGCTTCTAGGTAGATTGCGTACAATTCATGATTGTACCGTCTCCGGAATCGTCCTTCCTCACATATGGGGCCAACAATTCTCCTTAAGACTTTTCTCTCGAACGCAGCTAAGAGGTCGGAGTGCCTTTTGCTAAGCACCCAAGTCTCGGATCCATATGTGAGTACTGGCAGGACCATGGTCCTGTACAGCAGCTTTTTTGAAGTTATGGTGAGATTTCTGGATTTGAAGAGCTTTGACAGACTATAGTAGGCTCTGTTGGATTTGAGAAGCCGCCTGCGTATTTCTTCTTCTATATTGTTATCGGCTGCTACTATTGACCCAAGGTATTTAAAGGATTGCACCACTTCAAATTCGTGCTCCGCTACCTTGATTGTTTGACCAACTGTTCCTCTCGCATTCGACGACACCATGTACTTTGTTTTACCTTCACTAATGTGCAGCCCCAGATTTTGTGTACAGCTTGTTCGGTTCTTCCGATGATGTCGATGTCGTCTGCGTAAGCCAGTAACTGGCTGGAACTGTTGACGATGGTCCCTCTTGTTGCCGTGCCAGAGTCACGGATTGCTTTCTCCAACGCCAGGTTGAAGAGGAGGCAGGCCAAACCGTCCCCTTGTCGGAGTCCATTAAAGATGTTGATTGGTCTGGATAGCAATCCGGCTATTTTTACTTGGCTTGTTACGTTGGTCATGGTCAACCTACATAGTCGTGCCAATTTATTTGGAATGCCGAATTCTCTCATGGCTTTGTAAAGTTCTACCCTGGCTATGCTATCATAGGCGGCCTTAAAGTCTATAAACAGATGGTATGTTGGGATGTTAAATTCTAGACATTTTTCCATCGCCTGCCTAAGGGTAAATATCTGATCAGTTGTTGATTTGCCTGGAATGAAACCACACTGATATTGTCCGATAACGGTTTTAGCGTATGGGGTTATCCGGTCTTGTAGGATAGAGGAGAGTATCTTATAGGCGGTACTCAACAACGTGATACCTCTATAATTGCTGCACGTTGTGACATCTCCCTTCTTATGTATGGGGCATATTAAACCTTTTCGCCAGTCTTCTGGTATTTCTTCCTGCTCCCATACCTGTACTATAATATCATAAATTGCTTGACGTAAGGCTGGCCCGCCGTGATGGAATAATTCGGCTGGTATGCCATCGGCTCCCGGGGCTTTGTTCTGTTTAAGCCGGCCTATAGCCTTCTCAACCTCTTCTATGCTTGGTGGCGGCAACATAGGGTATTCTTCTTGAAGTAGTGGAGCCTCCACTTCTGCAGTGAGCTGACCATTTAGCAATTCATTGAAGTACACTTCCCATCGCTCCAGTATGCTTTCAGGATCGGTGATCAGATTTCCCTCTCCGTCCTTGCAGTATGTGCACCGTGGTGTGTACTGCGTCATGTTTCGGACGGATTGGTAGAACTTCCGCGCCTGGTGCGGACCTCGCTCTCGGCTGTTTTCTATTTCACAGATTAGGTTCTTCTCCCAGGCTGATTTCTTTTGTCTGTGAAGCCGTTTTTCTGTTCTTCTGAGCTCTTTATATTCCTCTTCGCGTGCCCGCGTTCTATGAGATTGTTGCATTGCTCGGTACGCAACATTCTTACGTTCAGTCGCTAGCTTGCATTCATCATCAAACCAGTCGTTCCGATTTTTACGACTGCTGCCTAAGATGGAGTTGGCAGTACTAATGACAGTATTTTTAAGACGTGTCCACTTCTCATTTACGCATACTGGCTCCAGGACTTACTCTCCCTAAATCAGATGTTTCTAGGGCGAGTCCTAACGCATTACCAAAGGTGTTACTGGTGTTTTCATTGCGCAGGGCAGCCGTGTTGATTCGAACCTGATCGGCGGATGCAATGCGTCTTTGCAAGGCAATCCGCCCTCGGAAAACCATACCAACAAGATAGCGATCCGAGTCGATATTGGCACCTCGGTACGTTCGTACCGTCATCAAGTTCGAGTAGTGGCGACGGTCTATCAACACGTGGTCTATTTGGTTACGAGTGACTCCATCAGGTGATATCCAGGTGGCTTTGTAGATATCTTTACGCGGGAACCTGGTACTCGCAACGACCATGTTTTTCGATGCTGCCAATTCTAAGACTCGAAGTCCATTGTCATTAGTGTTCTCATGCAAACTATGGGTGCCTGTGTAATGCCTGAATACCGGCTCCCGACCTATTTTTGCGTTCAAATCCCCAAGGATGATTTTAACATCATACCTTGGACAGGCATTGAGGGCCCTCTCGACTTGTTCGTAGTAAGTCTCTTTTTCTTCGTCTGAGGACTCCTCCGTAGGTCCGTGAACGTTAATGAGGCTGATGTTCGTAAATTTTCCTCGCACGCGAAGGGTGCATAGCCTTTCGCTTATAGCGTTAAAGCCGATGATAGTAGACTTCATTTTTTCGCTGACTAGGAAGCCTACCCCGAGCACATGGTGTTTTGTATGACAGCTGTAGTATATGTCATATTCTTTCTTCTGTAAAACACCATTCCCTGTCCATCTGATTTCTTGAAGAGCTGTTATGTCAGCTTTATATTTTGACAGGGCATCGGCTAGCTGCTGAGCAGCTCGAGCTCTATAGAGCGATCGTACGTTCCATAAGAAAATTCGTAAATCATTTTTCAGTTTTCGTTGCGTTGGTTGTCGTCGTGTGATCAGTCCGTTTCCGAGGCTTGTTGTCGGTCTCGTAATTCTTTAGTTTTACGGGACAGGGAATTAACCTGTCGCCAACCTGAGGAACCAGCCTGATCATATTAGCCAAACCTTTTTTAAAAGGCTTGTTTCTAGCGGCCGCCGCGGAGAGGCTATGATCACACTTCCACCAGTTCCGAATAGTTACGGCACGTGCATGTTTTCGTATGCTACATGTTGTTCCCCCTATTCGTCTGATGGCTGACCGCCATCATTTTCATTACCCTCCCTATAAAACATTCCCTTACTTACGTCCAGGAAACGTTCCTATGCTATTATAGCCTGCTCACCAAAACAAAAAGTTATTATAATAGCCCTTAATGAAGAAGGGGGCGATAAACTCCCCCTTAAGAAAAAATTTAGGAGCTACGCTTCATTTCCTCTCACTCACCTCCCATAAAAAAAAAATCTAATCTAAACCGTCATATTTAACTTAAAAAAAATATCCAAACAATTCGAGAACAAAAAAGATGTCTCCCAGGATTTTTCATCATCAAAAAGAAAACATTTTCGCATGCCCATACATCGTTTCCAAAAAAACGTATTCACGGTAGAAAATTATTATCTCCACAAAAAAAATTAAAGTATAAAAAAAAATAAGATACGAAGTCGCTCTAGCATTATTTAGAGTGCACTTCTCGTTATTTTTAAATTTCCTTTTGTTTACTGTTTCTTTGTTTTGTTTTGGTTCTTCATTTGTTACTTTTTTGGTTTTTTTTTTTTTCTTTATGTTATTTCTTTTTGGCTTTAATTCATTATTTTCTTTTTTAAATTTCTATTAGTTTATCGAAATCTATATATGTTAAAAAAAAAAAGTCAAAATAAATTATAAATACTAATGCACTTACCCGAGCTCCAATATGTTGTGCACAGCATCTGGTAGCGACGCACAGAGGAGTATTCGACCTCAAAATTCGGTCAAAAATATTTTTTTTGTTTTTCTTATTGGAATTGGCCTAAAATATTATTTTATAACTTATGATGCATTAAAAAGTTACACTGAAAAAAAATTTGGGGTTAGATAAAAATAAATTTTTTTAATTAAGTATTTTTTTTTCAATTTTATTTAATTCATTTTAATTATTTAGGATACATGAAATTTTTTTGTTTGTTGCTTTCCTTAAAGATCATTTGAATGTAATTTGGTTATATATCTAAATTAAACATAATTTTTTAAACAACAAAAAGCAAATTGACTAAAAATAACTCAAGCCTAAGAAACCCCATTAAAAAAAAATGTGACAAGATGGGTGACTTTTTTTTATGTACATGAGATGACAAAAATGTACAGTTAAATATAAAAGAAAAATTTTTGCCCGATCGTACCCGGAACTATAACAAAAACACTTTTTTTTCTACCGAAAATTACATAAATTTTCATGTTTTTCTATGCATTCTTGTCATCTCAATTTTTAATACTTTATCAATAAAATATATGGAAATTTCTGTATTAAAATAAAGCACATACCTTGACCTTAGCCATCCATTAGAAATTTTTCACAATTATCACAAATCACAATTAAAAAAACAGGCTTCAGTGTTAATGATTAGAAAACAAAATAAGCTTATGTGGAGTGAGCTTATAAAATTGACTAGATTTAGACTAAGATCTTGAGGATTAGGGGGTCAACAGTTATTATTTGAAACCGGTTTTAGTTAGCATGGGTATTGAGGAATGCAAAAAGCAAAAATTAACTGGTCGAATGCGATTTTTTTTTTTTTACTTATGACCGGATTTTGGGGTCGAATACTCCTCTGTGCGACGGTGAATGCTAAACGTTGATTGATGAAAACCAAAAAAAAATCATATATGTACATAATACACTGAATGAAATTTAAAACCAGTGAATGATGTGACCGATTAATATTATATATCTCGCTCCGAAGCCAAGACAAAATTGAATATCGAAGGATGGGATGTTACTCACTTTTCATTTACCGAAATTAATTTTTTTGTTTCTTATTTTATAAATTTTTCTTCTGAACTTTTCTTTTCTTTTCCTTTTTAATTTACTTTATTATTAAATTAAAAAAAAAATCTACTTTTCATTGGAATCTAATTTTTTTCTTCCTTTGTTTACTTTTCTTATTCTTCTTTTTTTATATATAGAACTTAAATTCTATTCCTTTTTTTTTTCTTTTACTTTCACTTTAATTTTATTTCTCGTTTTAACGTCGAACTATATATTTTTTTTACTATTTTTCTCTTTTTAACACCGAACTATCTTTTTTCTTTTTTTTTTGTAATATTTTTCTCTTTCCTCGCACTATTTTTTTTTTTTCTTGTTCTTCTGTCTGTTGCACCTGTTTCAAGACTTGATGCCGGCCTCTTGACGGCCTGAAGAGCAAACGGGACTACGGGACTACTCTTGTGTCTCCCTTTCCCACTTGATTTAATTTTTTTCTCTTTCTCAATCTTGGATTCTGATCAAACTGAGACTGAGACTGGCTGAGAGTTTACAGGATCGTGCAAAGATGATTCTTCTGTGGATGGATAACGTGGTTCTTTTATGACAACATAACCTTTCAGCTAAATTCTTACCTCAAGTTTTTTTTCTTATATATATACGAGTACGTTTTCTTTTTCGTTTTAACAGAGCCTCGTTTGCTACTTAGGCCGATCGATGAAATTATCGAATAAAAATCGATAAAAGTAAAAAAATTAAAATTAAAAATCCGTGTTTAATTTTTCTTTTTTTTTTTGTAATACTTTTCGTTTTTCTTTGTCGCGAATCAATTCTTAATTTTCTTTTTGTTTTGTAACTTTTCGTTTTTCTTCGCAGCGAATTAATTCTTAATTTTCTTTCTTTTTTTTTTTTTGAGGGACAAGGCTTATTGGAGCTGACTTGCTCCATCGACGGCTCAGACAGAAGGAATTTAGAAGATCAAAAATCCATGGCTATACGACCTGGAATACACGGAAGTGGAGAGAAAAACGGAAGTGAGTGGTTACGTGGCAATTGAAACTTGGTTTTTTTAATAGAAAAATCTACATTACCAACGTTATGCTAGTAACACAATCCTGATCGCTTAATTTTCTAAGTCACATGAAACTAAAGATTTCTTCACGAAATTGCCATTACATAGAGCGTTTTGTTGTATCTATAAATAACATTTTCTAGTGTTTTATATAATTCTCTTGATTGGACACTGGGGCGTATGAGTGATTAAAACCGAATTTAATATTAAACATCTCAAAAAGGCCCTAACCGATATACCTTTAATTCGCATAGTACGGTTAAAGAACGAATCTCTGTACGGCCAAAGTTGGGCTCTAGGGTAAACTGATGGCGATTCCTAGAAGTGCGACTATTACGGTTGAATTGTTTAAAGGGAGGAATGCAGCTGGCTATTTCACTAGAGCATAGTCCGTTAAAATAATAATAAATAAAATGCACGACTGGATCGCACGAACTTGCTCTTATGTAAAAGTACTTTGGAATTTAAGATACATTTTATAAATATAAAACATGAATTTAAAATGAAATTACCGTCTGATTTCTAGAAAAGTATGAATTTATGCAAACAAAGTTTAAAAAATCGTTTTATTATTAAATAAATAAATTTTTTATTTAAGAAATTTCTTTAAAATTTTTCAAGAAAAAAATGTGGGATGCGAATTTTAAGTATTTAATAATATTGATTTTAGGAAATAGTTTCAAAAAATAATCGTTCATAGGTTTTGAAGATATTGATTTTTAAAAAAAATTTTTTTTCAAAAAAACCCAACAAATAATTTTTCGAATATTTTTATATACAATATTATTTTAAACTTAGGAGGACTCCTGCTGAAAATTTTTAGTTAAAATCGTTAGAGCCGTTAATGAGAAAGTCGAAAATCAAAAAAACGGTTCTGACAGGTACCGTTAATAACATTTTGCCCCAAATTTTTTTTTACCAAAATGTAGTCCATGCCCATAATATCATACCTAATTTTTTTTTATCAAAATCGTTAGAGCCGTTTTCGAGATAAATAAGATTTTGCATTACGGGTGTATAGGGGGTACCGTTAGTTTTAGAGCTAAAAAAAAAATTTCAATTTTCCCTCTAGGGAATCACCGAAGATCCATAATTACCGAGTTTGGAGAAAATAGGTCCAGTGGCTTAGGTTCTAGATCTAGGTACAGACATACAGACATACGGACAGACAGACATAGAGACAGACAGACGGAATTGCCGGACCCACTTTTTTCGTCTTCGCTATCATCGTAATGTCAACTTTGATCAAAATCTCGAGTTCGATTTTTTTTCTAAATGCAGAATTTGCCCTATAGTACCTATATCGCAAGTAAAAAGGGTGAAGCAAGAAACATTACGAAACATTACGACGATGCATGTTCGAGTGACGTAACCCAAGCAACACAATTGCCTCTCACAGATATCTTGAAAAGTTATTTTCCAAGTGTTTTCAACTCTTTGAACAATCTTAAAGAGGTCTGTAATTTCCAATAAGGCCTAAAGGGGAGGAGTCTATTGTATTGAACAAAGAGTTCTAAGTAAAGTATTTATAAGACTTCATAAAGATCATTTTTTGATTAATCTATAAAGACACTTTCAAGTGGTTTTCAAGATGTTTATATTTTTGAGTAGAAAGATTGAACTGCGAAGAAGAAAAATGTATAAAAATGTCTTTCTCTTTCACGCAAATACAAATTTAATGCAATTCAAATAAAATGGAATGACTAATATAAATACACAAACATGGCGAATTCTTTCCTTCAATAATTTATTACTGGATTTACGATATTCATTGTATACCCTTTTTATGATTGTGTGTTTTGATTTGCGAGAGAAGATTTAATTTGAAACCGCATACTCTACCCTACTTGAAATTAACGCGCCTTCAAATAGAATAGTATTTACAAAGAAATATTCAGAAAAATAATGCTATAATAATAAAATGCCCTCAGAATAAAAAAAGAAATGACGTTCGGATTTTTATTGCATTTTTTTCAAAATTTAAATGTAAGTTGACAGGTTTTATACATCTTACAGAGAAAAGATACAAAAAGACATACTATATGAAAATAAGTGAAAATATATGTCATTCCTTAATTTTTATTTCACAAAGTGTTAAAATCCCTGGATTAAAAATCTGTTAGAAAGATATGCTAACTTGACATTTTATTGTTGCGTCAACATTCTATCAAGATACAAAATATTGAGTTCAACTGTCAACCGACTAAAAACTCACTGAAAATTCAGAAAATTTGATATTATACATAATCAAAATAATACCCATTATCAATTTTATTTGAATTTGAATTTTATTTCAACATTTCTTTTATATTCTGCCAAAGTTCTTCAAATAATAACATTTCCTTCTTTCATTTACTTACATCCGTAGAAACTGATGACTTCGTATAGTAAACGATAAAACATAAAAATCTAGTAAATAATAATTGTATCTTCTTATACGTTTAACAATGTCACCCTTTACAAAATATATGTATTTTATACAGATACGCCATCCATTTGTTAAGAACTCTTTAAAATATCTTAAGCACTTCACAATAAGATATCGAAACTTAAATTCAAAGCAAAGAGTGAAAAAAGTGTATACAAAGAGTAAAGGAAGAATAGCTGTTTACAATCAGTCAAATTCAAAGAAAAAAAGAGCAAACAAAGTGTAAGCAAAGAGTAAAAGAAAAAGATAACAAATTCACAACAATTAGGCTATGCGCGCACATTCAATTTTTAGTTTTGCAACTGTTTGTTACGAGCAACTAAAAAGTTTGTGTTTTTTCCACAAACTAAACGATTGCCTAAAATGAGTTCGCTATTTTGTGTAACATATAATTATACGCACTTGCGCGAACATTCAACCAAATAGTTCATCTGTTTTCTAAAGGCAACCAAACAGTTGTGCAGTTTTGCTTGTTTTTTGTTAAACATAATCATATGCAATGGCGCGCACATTCAACTAAATAGTTGAGTTGTTTTCTTTAAACAGAAGAAAGAAAAAAAGATTTTCGCTTGGTTTCACAATTGTTAGACGAAACAAAACTTTTTTTTTTCAACCAAAGAGAAAAGTAGTAATTCTTGATGTTAAGCTTTCATAAATACGTTTTAGTGAAAACTTCCACAGAATATCTTCAAGATGTATTCGAAAGATTAAAATGAAAACCTCTTTCAGCATTTTAAAACTACTCCTTTTAAAGAGGTTTTATAGAGGGTACATAGAGAGTCAATATGGTGACATTTGTCATGATTATCTCTAAGATGTTTTAAAGAGCATTTAATTATACTATAACAAAAAGAACATTTTAAAGAGCAAATTAGGAGGTCATAAAGTGAAATGGTATTAAAAAGATTGAATTAACAGCTTGTAAAGAGCTGATACATTTATTGAAGTACTCTCCAAGAGTTTATGTGTTGCTTGGGAAATGAGTCAATGATGTTATTGTCACCAATCATTTTAAAGAGAAATAAGTAAGTTACTGGAGTCTGAAAAAACGAATATGAAAAGCTGAGAGTACTATTGTTAGTGATAAAACAATTAATTGGAATAGAAGTTGTAGACAGGAGATCATTAATTAAAATGAGGAAAAAGGTGGGGGACAAAACGGAGCCCTGGGATACACCAGCATTTGTACTGAGAGTTTCAGACTTGAATCCGTTTTTTTCTTATCCAAAGAAGAAGGGATTCGTCGGCACCGAAAAGCACGCATTTTCGATAAAAGAGCAAAATGCCAGACTTTATCAAATACTTTTGAAAGATTTGTTCCACTGTTCGGTTAAATAAACCATCAAGTCAGTGGTGGATCTATTGCTACGAAAGCCATACTGCTGGTTATTAAGAAGCTTTCGTTCCTCAAGATATTTCATAAGCTGATGATAATTAATCAGCGTTTCCATGATCTTTTGGAAAGGAGGAACGTTAGTGCGATTGATCGATGAATGATTTAACTCCTCAATGGAGCAAATGTAGGCGAAAACCCTTGTTTTAATTTTTTTACATTTTATGTACTTAAATATTTATATTTAAAAACAAAATGAGGTACCTAGTTTCTAATTAAATTAATTTAAAAATTAACGTTACGCCTTAAAGCCAATCAGGCAGATGGCAAATAAACAGGAAACTGATTTTATAAAATATTTTAATACTATGTATTTGGTTGCGAAATAGGATCTCATATATTTATCTACATACAGAAAAAATGTAAAGATATGCGTAGTTATATTTTCAAGAAAAGAAATTTTGGATTTACAGAATTACAAATTAAAATATTTTTAATTCGAGAGGTAAGTACAAAGTTCATATTTGGTAAAAATCTTTCTCGTATGGGGTAGAAGTTTCCCGAAATTCAGCAAAAAAAAGTTTTTGAGTAGCATTTTCTTTAGAAAAGCGCTATTTATTGTCTTTAGCTACTTTGCAATATTTTTCATAAAAGAGAAAATTTTATGTTGTAAAAAAACAAGCTACAATTAAATGGTTAGGAAAAGGACCTATGGTTTTGTCGGTAATTGTGACTATTAAACTACTCTTTTTAAAACAACGTTTTTCAGGAACACGTAGATACTCAAAAAAAAATCAATCGTTAAAATAAATAAATAAAATAAATAACAATAGAAAACTATTAGGCTTTTTTAAATGTTTACTGAAACATGTTTTTTTGTATGTACAATATCGGTCTTTTACTGTATGAGAACTCATCATCTATCGCATCTGGTTCTGGTTGTCGTATATGTACATATATGTATATGTAAACATATGGAATAATTTGCAATCTTGTTCTATTCCTAACCATAGAAAAGCTACAACACAAACACACCTTTCAGAAGCAGCAGAAGGCATATAGTACAGATGGGCTCGCTAGTTGCTGTCCGTCTTCGGTTTTCGCTCTTTGCCATTTGGAAAAATGCAAAGCGCTACAGTGTAGGTACCTTCTAAAAAAAGAAAAGAAAACAACAACAAATAGTTTGTACAAAAGCCACCATAATACCTATACCTAGTTCTCGTTCTCTATATACTTTATACAAAGCTAGGGCGTTCAAGTGAAAATAAGGGTAGCAAACTCATTCCTCCAGCTTCAAGTTTCCATCGACAACCTCGCATCCTTCCCTCCTCGCAGATCTCACTCGGTACATAATAATTATGCATGGGCACAACAAAAAAATGGCAAATAAAGTTTATTTAATTGTTTTGTGTGCCTGTGTCCTCTCTGCTTCTGCCGGGAGCGGGCCAACAGACAACAACGACAACCAAGAAGGCCTCAGAGTCAGAATACCTAGCTAACACGCCATTTGTACGAAGAGGCTCCAGATACATAGGGCAACCAACGCAGTTCGAATTCAACGGTCCACAGAAATAAACGTGCTAAGAACTATACAACTGTTTGTCTAGTCGAGAAGAAGGTCTTAAAAAAATAATCATCTTTTAAGTACATTATAACAATTGAGAGACAATTTTCTTTTATTTTTTGGATTAAATTGATTGAGTGAATAAAAATAATTTTTTTGTGCAAAATTAGTTTAATTACAACGACGGAGAGTGTACCTTTCTAGTTGAGTTACAAACACACATACATTTGTATAAATATTGTACTTGTACTGAATAATGTTGTTGTTGTTTCCAATACAATTGTAATAAATTTTTGCTCATGTAAATGTGACGTGCAATTATAAAATGCAAACAAACAAATAACAAAAATGAGCGTAACTAAAAAACAACAACAACAAAACTGACTGGTTGGTTGGTTGCCTGGTTACATAATATCCTTGAACTTGAAGTGGTACAGTTGATGCAGTCGTAGCAGTATTATTGTTGGTTGATGGTTGGTTTGGATGGTTGGCCCATCACAACTAGCAATGCCTTCAATTTGTTACCACAGTTCCTGAATTGAATTAAGTGTTTTCAAAATGTTCAAATTTTAATAAATTTTATTTTTTGTTTAAATTCTATTATCAAATTGAGTAAACTGCGGTGCAGAAAAGAAAAACGTGACCTCACCAGAGTGAAAATAATTTTAGAACAATGTTTGTCATTCCTATCGGTGCGCAATTAACAATAAAGTAGTGTTTTTTTTTTACTTGCTGTTCTTAAAAAAAACCAGTTTCCACTTTTTTCAGTATAATGGACGGATAATAACGCCAGAATAAAGGTAAATTTTTGTTCGTACCTATAATTATTGTAAAATAAACCTTTTCGAAAATATCATTGTGTACAAGATTATTCATACATATCTATTGAATATCTACATACGTGCCTACATTATATACCAAGGTACCTATCTCAAGTTTGTTTTGTTTATTTTAAATCTTCTTTGTATACGATATTACGTAATCTCAAAAATAAATAAGTTCCACTTCCAGGAACCATTAGATGTTTTTAAATATTGTTGCTTTTATACTATAGATAAACTTATAATGTCTATGGATTTTTATAAATTACCTATTGTACTTTTTTTAAATTTGAAACAAAATATACATAGGTACATTTACCAAGATCATTAAGCTTACACAGTGCTTACGGCTTTACAGTTTAGAACAAAACATATTTTATATCAACGGTTTCTTTTTAGTAGTTCAGTTGTGTTGGTAAGTTTCATTGTTTAATACAAAAAAAATGTCGACAGTTATATGACTTACATAGTTGTCTATTGGCCTATGATTGTTCTTATAATTCAAAAACCGAAATAATAGGAAAAAAAAAGAACAGTAAAAGTAGCTGTTTTGATAACTTTTAAAATACATTTTATTAACGACTTATAAAGTCGTTTAAACAGGCAAGGATTACACAAGTAAGTTTTACTCACGTAAGTTGCTTACGTAAGCACTGATATACCTATATTTTTCCAACTTCGTATGGTTACAATAAAGCCAAACTTTGAAAATATAAAGTATCAAATTTTTGGGTAGGTACTTAGGTCACATTGTTACTGAAAAACTAATTTCTTTTTTGATTTTTTCATAATTTTTGGTATTTTTTAAGAAATATTGTTTAAATTTGGAACAAAATGAATCAAAAATACGAGAATAACCTAAAAAATAAGACAAATTTCTCTAAAATTGACAAAATTATATTTCCGTTATGTAAATTTATTGCTGGCAACCTAAATCACCGTTTCATTACAATCACTACAGACATCGCAGGTTCAAAGTTAAATCAAAATCATTCGAGCCGTTTTCGAGACAGTTTAAAACAGAATTATGCCGTTTGAGACGATATAAAATAATAATTGGAATCTTTTCTTAAGAAAATCGCATCAAAATGTCATTTATCAAATTTGAGGTGCTACCCTTTTTGAGAATAAAGCTCGACGGTCGGTCAGGTGACGTATAGACCACAGTCGAACTTCTTCACCATCGTTATGTTGTGTTTGATAAACAACTCAGTTTCTTGGACAAAGCCAATACTTTAAGCAAGTTCAAATTGAGAGTAATATTAGGTTATGAAATGCCTGGTGGGAGCGCACGAAGTCTAAAAAGTAGCTAAGCCTCGAACATGTAAAGTAAAAGTGTATCAATACATTCACTAAGTTAGTGGACTGTACGAACAAAAACTCTGAATAATTGTTTTTTTTTTTATTTAATTTGATTTTTTTTTTTTCAAATTATTCATCGTTAAAGCCACTTTCACAGAAATTAAAAGCAAAAAGATTGAAAAGCGTTATAAAAATCAAATAAACTCGGGTTTTCCTTAATTTTCATAAGTCGATGTCTTCGCCAAACTATATAAAAATGATACCGCAAAGATGAAGAAATCAAGAAAAGCAAATTTTGTCATACCGTCCTTCTTTCTGTTTTGTCGTGTGTCTGTTCGTCTTTTCAGTCTTTGAAATAAAGACTAAGCAGCTGAACGATTTGTTTCATTTTTTAAAGACAGCATTTCAATGTCAATTTTATTGGCCGAGAAATTCATACAATGTTTGTAAGGGCCAGGGTTCGGACTTCATAAATCGCAGATCGCAGTAAATTGGCCAAGAAAACGCAGTAAAACCAAATTTTTCGCAGTAGAAATACATATATTTTTTTGATTAGGTAACAAAAAATTATAAACAAAGAAACCAAAGTTAAATCACATTTAAATTATCGTTGATTGTTAAAACAACATAAGTGATATTTTAGTTTTTTACGGAAGAGAAAAAAAGCCATATTGAAAAATCCTTAATGGTTTAAATGTCGAAAGACTCTTTATAAGATTTTTTGGTTAAAAAAATGACAATGACTACATCACGGCCTATAAATGTAGGATTTTTTGTATCTCCTGTGAAAAAAATTAAAATTTCAGTTATGTTATTTTAACAATCACCGATTCACTTACATATAGCATGTGCACAAATATACGAGTACTCTTACTCGATAACGGAAATGTATAGTTTTAGCAAAAATATATGAAGCTAGGTAATCAAAATAAATTTACCATCTACAAATTTGTACTTTTTTAAACAAGAACAAATTAAAGAGTAGTAGAACTAAAAACGTATATAGCTGACAAGACTTGCACTAAGGAGACGAGAATCTTTTTAAATGTTGACATTTTGTTATGAGCACATTGATTTCTATGACTAGTGCTGCTATTCAAACAAAATCTGTTTCAAAAAACTTTCTTACTTTTGCCTTTTATTTGGTATATTTCGATAATGACTCCACCAACTCTACACAAAGATTTTAAAAGCTGAGTATTTGCTTTAAAAACCATAATCATCTTATAAAATAATAATTATCTTATCTTAAAAAATTTGTTTAGTTGCAAGGTAAAATAAATATTGCCAATTTAAATGGATTAAAGCCGGCAGTTGAAGTAGTTCAGTATTTTGCTATAACCGAGTCGGGTCAGAATAACGGGTAAACACCATAAAATTACTCATCGAGGAATTACAAAATTTTACATTTTTATTATTGTAAAACCAAAAAATCAAATGAAATAAGAAATCATGGATGGAATCGCGTTTACAGAGTTATTTATTTTTAAACAATTCCAGTTACTGAGTAAGGAATAATGGTAAGAATTTGGGTTTTGCTTTTGCAGAGGTATTGCGTTTTGAGTATAATGTTATGAAAGCTTCCTGTCGTATTAAATTTTTATCATAAAACTAAAGGTTCTAAAATTCTTGCGCTTATGTATTTGTGAAGTAAATCTTTTTTATAAAATACACATTGATCATGAAATTGCATACGAATATTTTTGTCACCAATTATGGTGATTTTATGGCGTAAGATCTCTTTTTTATACTTCAGTGAAATTTCTTAAGCACTCAAGAAACAATGTCATAAATGCAAAAGTATAAACCTTGTATTTATATTTTCGCAACATACAATATCCGCCAGCATATTGGCACTTGAACCTAGGTAGAAATGTCAACCACTGGCAGTCTAGCCGTGTGGCCCGATTAGCGCTGAAGTGCACCATTTTAATACTATAACTGGTATCAACCTTTGGATGGATATAATATGGGAAAATGCGGACATTCTCACGGAGTTATCCAGTTATGCTAAATCTACAATTATGAAAGGATCTAGTAGGTTTTGATGTCTCTTATTGTGTGCTTGGTTTTGCATAATCATCCAGAAATTGGATCACTAACTCAACCGGACCACACTCATCCAAAACCATCTACACTGTGCTAAGCTAGGCAGCTTGTTGATTTGTGCTGAAACAGTAGCCAATCCGATTGAGCTAACTGGCTACCGCAATCGTAAACCTTCATCAAATCCCTCAGTCCGGTATCTAGGAATCTAAGGATTTAATCAGAGGGCATGCTACAGATGTTACTAAAGTTCGTCCTAGAGCCATTTCATTTCAATGTCGTCAAAAAAATGCCCTTCCCCTGTGTGCTCTAAAATTGGCGAGAGCAGGGCATTTGCTGAGGAAACGGAGGACTGTTTCCTTTTCCTGCTGGTCCCCACAGCTATGACAGGGAATGTTGTGAGGAATACCTAGCTTCGCTGCATGCTCTGTTATATTGGCCAGTGACAGGTAGCTACGATCTTGGCTATGTCTTGCCTGGGTCTGCATATCAGATCAAGTGTTCAGAATTTATTACAGGTGGGTCAAATCTTTCTAGATCTAATGCAGTTAGTTGGACTGACAAACCTACTGTTTCTAATTCGCTAAGAAAATTTGAGAGAATATTGCCCTTCGTTACTCCGAGCGAAACGTTGACTCTTTCCACAAGTGAGTTATGAAAGGCTGATCTTCTCCTGGCCAGCTCGTCCGCTCGTTTATTCCCATCAATTCCACAATGACCCGAAACCCAGATGAGAGTTACACGGTGGTTATTGTTGAGGCTAGCAAGTTCATTCCGGCATTGCTGGACAAATTTAGAGGATGATGTACTAGAATTAATGGCTTTAACAGCCGCCTGACTGTATGATAATATCTGTGTTCCGGTTCTGGTTTGGATTTTGTTTGCTTCCCCGATGAAAAAAAACTAACAAAATCGTGTATCCTAGACGAACTAAATTAATAGAAAGCCACAAAAAAGATTCCTGAACCAACAACACACTCCATCTTTGAGAGCCATCAGCAAAGGTCGTTCATGACGACGCGACGTCAACATCCCAGCCCTTTCTTGATGGAAACATAACCTTTATTTCTCTTTGGTCTTGCAACAATCCACACGACACTTACCCAATTCGAATGTATCCAGGGAAATTAGCTGTTTGGTGAGAATTTTGAGCTGGCGGCATCATCGGTTCATACTTGTTTGACAACGAAGTTGGCCAGGCCATCACCTTCAACAGCGGAAAATATCGGTCGATGATAACAAATGTTTGCTTGACCCTAATTGGATGATATGGAAACTAATGAAACATGGTTTTAACAGGGCGGTTCTAGTCGTGCCATAATTGACATTTAGCACGAGCGGTTTCCGAAAATGGTTATCTCTTGCGGAGGAGATATGAATTGGCCACCGAGATTGTGCGATTTTTTCTTCTTGTAGGGTTTTCTTAAGTGAAAGGGCAATTCTAATAAACTCAAACCCACTGCGGCCCTGGGGCAAATGTAAAATGTACACTTCAAGGACCATTTGGAAGAATACATCTCTAAAACAACGTTTGAATTATTTAGTGACAAAACAGGATAATAGAGTTTTTTGAATTTTCTTCTTTAAAACTAAAATAAATATTTTTTAAACCCCTTCTCAGATTTTTATAAAGAAAAAATTTTAAAAATAAAGGCTGCTCTTAGTAATTTTTTTTTTTTTTTTTGATTGGTTATTATTCTTCTTTGGCCCTGGTCCACCACAGACTGTAGCGTCACCTTAAGTAAGTAAAAAGTATTATTCTTCCTCGCATCTATCTTTTTATCTACGATATTCTTGAAAATGGTACAATTGATTTCGATCAAGTTTTGGTATGCTTACTTCTCCTAAAAGATCCTAGTTCACCATCTTCAAAAAATTGAGTATATTATGTAGTAGTCGAAATACCACACAAACAACCAATTTTTAGTTTTTTTTATATTTGAATAAAGTTGATCATTTTAAATGTTTAGGAAGATACAAAATTTTATTTCTTAGTTGTGTGGAAATGTAAAATTATATTGTATATTCAAATATATTAGGTTTTATGAAGTTTCATTTAATACAAATGACGTTTTGTTAAAATGAATAAAATACAATTAACTATTTTGTCTATTAGTTCACGGGTTTCTAAAAAGTTTGTCAATTGGCGCGGGTAGACTTTGGCAGCCTGTGGCGGCCATTTTGTTTTGGTGTCAAATCTGTTATCAATCAGCCAACATTCGTACGTCAAAGAACGCAGGATCGGCCGAGAACATCACTGCGGTCTGTGAAAGTGTACAGGCTGTCGATTCCTCACCGTGTAGCAGAACTAGGCTTTTCGCAGACTTTAACTTGGCGAATTTTGCGTCATGACCTGGGAATATAACAGTACAATATCTAACTGATTAAGGAGCTCAAAGTTCATGACCAAAGACACACCGTTTGTTCGATGACTGGGCTTCAGAGCGTTTGGAAGAGAACCCCAATTTTTGCCGGAAAATAGACGAGACGAGGCACATTTTTATATGAACAGCTGTGTCATCAACCACGTCATCAACCCACACGTGGCTCACCAGGTGACAAAGTTATCGTTTCGTGCGGATTTTGGGCCAGGTCATGTGTACCTACTTTTCGGACGTTGGTGAAGAGATTACCGTCAATGGCGGGCGAGCGTTACAGAACGATTAGGTATAACCGATTTTTTAAAAAAGAACTTCTTAGTTTGCCAAGTAGTATTGGATATTAAAATTTTCTAAATTTTAAAAATAAAGCACGCTTTCACTTTAGCAGCGTTAACGCGTTTTAGCGACGGAGTAGATTTACTTCGACTTTACATAGACTGTATCCTGAAAAGCTTATTTATAAAGAGGCGGAGTTAGCTAAAACTGGTTCATAGGAGATTTAAGTATCTAAATGTCATTTTAACATGACGTCATATGAAATTGACAAAAAGTAGTGTAGACAATTTTTTTTTTGTATTTTGTTAGTAAGACCTTTTTTATATAAAACTTATAGTACTATCAAAAAAACGAAAGATTGTGTCGACATCTTAAGTATAGGGACAGTACTTGCTAGTTTTGTCTCTGCTAAATTTAATAATAAAATATTCTCTTTTTTACTATTTGTTTTGTATCTTATCCTGCTCTCCACTGTACAATCAAGCGCTAATTCAGCGCCACCACCAGGCTAGAACTCTCAATACAAAATCACGCTCCATGATAATACTATAGGTTATTATATACAAAGGTAAGAACAAATGAATAATTATTTGTATTTATTAAAGATTTACATTCTTAAAACGCTCTAACTGAAAGAAGGAGGAGTCCAAAGTCCAATGATACTGAGGAATGCAGATTTTTACTCAAGGTATCGATTTTCGAAAAAAAATATGAAAAAAAAAATAGCTATAGCTCGACTTTTCCTAAGCAATGATTAAACAGGAAGGCATATCCCAATTGATTTGCAAGTTATGGCAGCTATACGGTATTGAATAATAATGGAAATCAGCTGGGGTTTCTTCACGTTCATAATAACCAGAGTTTAAGATTGGTGAGTTTTACTTGCGATATAGGTACTATAGGGCAAGTTCTGCATTTGAAAAAAAAAATCGAACTCGAGATTTTGATCGAAGTTGACATTACGATGATAGCGAAGACGAATAAAGTGGGTCAGACAATTCCGTCTGTCTGTCTGTAGGTATGTCTGTACCTCGATCTAGAGCCTAAGCCACTGGACTTATTTTCTTCAAACTCGGTAGTTAAGTCTTCGGTGATTCCCTAGAGGGGAAATTGAAAATTTTTGTTAGCTCTAAAACTAACGGTACCGCCGTATTGCAAAATCTTATTTATCTCGAAAACGGATATAACGATTTTGATAAAAAAATTAAGTTATATATTTTGGATATGGACTACATTTTGATAAAAAAAAATTTGGGGCAAAATGATATTAATGGTACCTGTCATAGAATCGTTCTTTTGATTTTCGACTTTATCATCAACGGCTCTAACGATTTTAACCAAAAATTTTCACCAGGAGCCCTTTGAAGTTTAAAATAATATTGTATATAAAATTATTCCAAAAAATATTTTTTTTTTGTTTTTTGAAAAAAGATCCAATTTATTTTTTAATCAATATCTTGAAAACCTGTGAACGAATATTTTTGAAATTATTTCCTAAAATCTATATTACTAAGCACTTAAATTTGACATCCCAAATTTCGTTCTAAAAAAAAAATTGAAAGAAATTTGTTATATAAAAAATTACTTTAATAAATCGATTTTTAAACACTATTTGCGTAAATTCATACTTTTCCGTAAATAAGACGGCAGTTCCATGCATTTGAACATTTTTATCTCATTAAATCCATGTTTTATATTTATAAAATGTATTTTAAATTCCAAAGTACTTTTACATAAGAGCAAGTTCGTGCGATCCGGTCGTGCATTTTATTTGATAATAAATTTGACATAAGGAAGGCGTATCTAAGACATAGATAATAATAGCCTTAAACATTAAAGCCAAGTACGCAGATCGCGCTAAATTTTATCTCCCATAGAAAATTCTCTCCAAAATTTACCCAAACTAAAATTATGTCAAGCATTTTAGCATTTTAACCGAGAGGTACGCTGCTCTAGGTAAAAAATCAAAATTTCTCTTCAAACTCTACATAACTTATTTGTCAAAATTTAGCGCACGAAAAAATTGTCTGGCACATTTTTATTCTCGAGCTAAATTTCAATTACAATTTGAAATGGAATAATATTTAGAAGAATATTTGGTGACGGAAATTAAAAAGTTTTTCCACAGCAAAAATCACTCATAATTCATAATTCTCATTTATTCCCATTCCTATGTAATTCTGAAAAAAAAAAAAATCGAAATCAACCAATTCTTTTAAATCTTTGAAAAAATTTCATTTAGAGAATAGCTGTTCTCCATAAGGTTCTTATGTCAAAATTTAGCTTGGATTGTAGCTGATGTTTGGAGAAAAATGTGGGAGATAAAATTTAGCGTGATTTAAGAGTGATTCTTAGTTTCGAAATTTTAGATATGGTTGTTTTTTGTCTACTTTTATTTTTGTTAATTTATTTTATTCTTTTTGTTAATTTAACCTATCATAATCAGTATTCCTAGTACTTATACACTCAATTAAATTGTGTAACATACATTACGTTACATGCCTCCAACTCGTGCGACTGTAGCACAAAGAAAATACTAAAAAAATACCCTATTACGAAAACCTTATTCATCCCACCTACCTACTATTCTTACGAGTAATTTTCAAAGCGAATTAAATATCGTTGTATTCCTATATCAAGTTAAAAAAAAAATGAAACTAATTTCACATTCTTTAGAGTATAGTATATTAACAAAATGCAATTATCGTAAAATAATTAATTTTTAAGGCATTGTTATTGTTTTTGTTTTGTCTGTTTTTTTTTTTTTTTTTTTTTTGTTACTTTAATTTGAAAATAATATCGTTCCGTGCAACTGGGATGATATAAGCAACTTACACAATTTTCATATTCTAATCTTGTTTTTTCTTTTTTGTGTTTGTATTAAAAAGAAGTTTGAATCATTCTAGAAGCGTCTTTTTCCTTTGTGAAGTTTATTAAATAAAAAACAGTACATTTTTCATCGAAACTGTAATGCATACCAAAATATCAAAAACAACAACAAAATCTAACATAACCTAGTTATAAAAAGCATGTACCTACATTGTACCTACATTGTACATACTTTTATCTTTTCCTTTGGTATTTTTTGTTTTTTTTCGAGAACTTGCTCTAATTTTATTTCCATTCAATATTCAAAATATACCTAACAAAAAATAAACAAAAACATCAATAAATTACACCACGACTTTTTTTTTTTGCTTACAAAATCAGCAAATAAAATTAAAAACAAGAAAGTTTAGAGGTGAGGTGACGCCAAGAACAAGGAGAGAAAGCTCATTTAAAGCTTCGCCGTTGGGATAGGGCAGGCAGGTAGTTAAGCTGTTAGAACTTTAAAACGCAGGATAGTTTATTTATAACAGCAGGTAGGTATAGCTATTTCACACAAATGCAAATCAAGAAGATAAGGGATGTTTTTTATTCTTTGTTCGATTTTCGTCGAGTATGACGTGTGGGAAGAATTGATAAATTTTTAAAATTACGTCGCGTCTACGTGCTTTTTGCTTATAAAGTTGATAGTTTTATCGATTTCCATTACTGTTAGTTAGATTTAAGGGTTGTTCATACACCATGTTTTGAGAGGAAGGTTTGCACTAAAACTTGACATTTGAAGACTGTCTCCTAATCAAATTTTGTGCTGCAGGCCTCCCTTAATAGGGTGGGCTATGTAGAACCTATTTAAGCCGCAAACATATGGGTCGCAGTCCATTTGTTGCTAATATGCTTGTAAGTGTGTGTGATCTTTTGCGCTTCTATGTATATGTATTATTTGTATATAGTTTGTGCAACTATTGGAACTTATTCTTGGCGTTGTGTGCTTAGAACTGGAGAGTATCCTCCATCCCTTTCTGTCAATGTTTACATCTCCGGGTACATATGTAAGAGTGTCCATGATGCAACACACCAATATTACCATACACTGCCCCTTTTTTCACCAATACATCCAGCCGACACCACCACACCTATATTAACCCATTGTGTACATTTTCACACCGAGTACCTACCTATATGCTGAAAGAACTTTTTTATATGTCATTTGTGTCGACTGGCTGGCTTCTATGTCTCTCGGCATTGAGAAAACTTATACTTTTGATCGCTCGAGCCGAGGACCGTCACTCGCTTGAGAATATAGGCCGACTGTGACTTTCCTGGTGATTGGACTTGTTCATAATTCAAGTTCAAGAATATGTACAATTTTTATTCTTTGTGAATTAAACAAAATGAAAAAAAAAAAAAAGAACTGAAAAGTTAAGAAATGTTCTCTTTGAATTATTATATGTAACTGAAAGTGATAATATGAAATAAAAAATTCAAGGTGTGATGAAGTATCTAAAAGAAATGCAACATTGTTTAAACAATTTAATTTTGTTTAAATTGTTTATGAAGGTATATTTGTATTTGGTTTTGGTATTTTGATTACATATGTTTTCTGGTGTGACTTTTGGTGGTTATGGCCCTGGCAGCCTTGCGTAGTGTAAAATTTGGTGGTTAAAATACACAAGAAAAAAAAAAACAACTCACACAAAATAATTGCGTCGTAGAATGAATTATTTTTCAAAAATTGAATTTCTAATACGAAAACTTTAAAAAACGTTTTGTTTGTGGATAAACTTTTTGCAGAAAAAAAAAATAATAATTTGTAGTGTTTCAAATTGTTGAAATCATTTCGGGTGAGTGAATTTTACTTTGCATTTTCTTTTAATTGAAGTGTATTTAAAACTGGTTGGTTTTATTTAAACTTAACTAGATAAAAAACAAGTTAAGTAGGTACAAAAAGGATCTTAAATAGGGTGCAGTTTTTTTTTTTTTTTTTTTTTTTTTTTGATTTTCTACTGTATTAACGTTTCTTAGTAACAATATTTAGATTTGCGTCGTAAATATTATGAACGCTGATTCATACCCATAAGGAATGATGAATTTTTACCTACTAATGGGTGGATAGGATAGGTATAACAATACTTCTATATATTGTTGTTAGTCTTTCCATTTGTATATCTTTAGTTCAGTATTTTTTTTTTATTTTTTGTTTAAGAAATTTTCCAAAGTGCAGGTTTGTTCTTAAAATAGTGTGTGTGGGTTAGTTAGGCTTGTTTGTTTAGTTTTGTACAAGGAATTTTGTATTTGTAATTTTAGTTTGGTGCAATGCAAGATGGGAAGGGATGATAACCATCATATGGGCATTGGCAAATCGATATACCTAACACTCTGTTCTTGTGTAAATTGAGATCCATTTCTTTACATAATACAAACTCATTTTCAAACTTTTAATTAGTAGAAAATAAACCCTTAGAAATAAATATAAAGAAAAGGTTGAAGATAATTTAATCAAATTGCTTTTTGATTAAATGGATTTAAATTTTAGATAGGTATCTATCTATTTGATTTTAAATCTTTTTATCTTCGAAAAAATATAAATATTGATAGGTATATATTACTAAAAACTCTGGGTTTTTGTTCTTTTTTTTTAAGTCTTCAGTATTTAAAATAAAAAATCACAACAAACAATGCACAACTAAAATTATATTCAATGGTTTTTAATCTCAAAGGACAATCTTATTTTCAATTTTTTTTTTACTTTATATTACATACCGCTTAACATTTAACCTTAAATTAGTCAATTTAAAATTATATTTCTAAAATTAGCTGGATTGCCAGTTAAAAGAAAAACTCCCCACGCGAGGGTACAACTATAGTTTTTTAAAACATAGAGTTTCTCTTGTTATTTTTAATTAAAAGCAATTTTTTTTTTAATTTGTATAGGTGTACCTTATTCTATTTTGATCTAAATATTTATTTTATATTCTTGAAACCTAGTTTGAAAATATGTAAACTGACCACGCCCATAAAGAAAAATGAAATTCTATAACAATATTTGAATAATCATTATTTTTGCAGTCTCCGTCTAGCACTCGTTGCATTCGCATCGTTGTTGAATTTGGCTACTTTTTCAGTGCATTATCAGTGCTCTTTTTTTGATCGGCTTTTAGCTATCTAACTTACTCTCTCTCTCTTAGAGTTATTTTTTTTTTTCTTAATACCGCGTGTGAATTTTTTTCCCGCGCATAGTGTTACAATCTTTTCAAAAATGGCCACAGGGCCAAAAATGAAAGGTAATAGATATGGTAGGCTATCTCCAGATAGTCTACTTCACAATCCTCCTAACTTTTGATGAATTCCCGGACTTACATACAACCTCAAACTCCAAAAATCCCAAATTTATTTTAATCTCCGCCAAAGACGACAAAATTCCACTCAAAAACGTTAGCATCTTTGTGCTTAGAAAAGCAATTGACGCTATAAGCAAGGAATATGATAGCATAACCCAGCTTCAAGATGGTAATATTCTAATTCTTACTAAAAACAAAAAAATTGCGGAAAGGTTTATAGCTGTTAAAAATTTGGCCAACCAATGTCCTGTAAACATCAAATACCACGATCGTCTCAATGCTTCTAAGGGTATTGTATACGCCCCTTGTCTTAATAAAATTCCAGAATCCGAAATTATCTCAGAAATGAGCGCACAAAACGTTACAGACGTCTTTAAATTCGGTAAAAAAATCGATGAAGTCTTTTCCCCATCGGGCCTCGTGCTCTTTACGTTTGATTCGTATCAAGCTCCAAGTACAGTCGAAATTGGTTGGTATAAGGCCAAAGTAAAAGAATATATACCGAATCCAATGAGATGTCGAAATTGTCAATTGCTCGGGCACACAAAAAAAAGGTGTACTAAAGAACCAATCTGCGAAACTTGTAGTCTTCCCTTACACTTAAATACAAATTGCACACGCACAATGTGCGCTAATTGCCAAACTGAATCGCACCCCTCCTCTTCAATCTCTTGTCCAAAATATAAACAGAGCAAAGAAATCTTAACTATAAAAACAAGAAACAAGTGCACGATCTCTGAAACCAAACGCATTTACTTTGCTCAAAACCCTCTTCAAGTTTCATTCTCCTCAGCTCCATATGCAGAAGCTGCAAAACTAGCCCAAAAAAACAGCAATTCACTCTTCGATAATGCCATTCCTCACCAAAAGCCAAACACAAACAACATAATTTCTCTCACCTCTCCCTTAAAATCAAACCAAAATTCTCTCGACTCAAACTCTGACAATCACTCTCTTATAAATTCAACAGAAAATTTTTCCACTCAGCCCGAAACAAGTCAACAACTGAACAATCAAACTCAAACTTCAAACCAAGATTCTCTCATCTCAAACATAGAAAATGCTTCTTCCTCAAATTCAACATTAATCCCTTCCCCCCAAAATAAAATTAATAAACAACATAACAAACCGAATCCACAACAACGACGTCCACTCCCCCCTCCTTCAACAAACTATACTAATATAGAAAAAAACAATTCAACAACAATAGCTTCAAACAAACCAAATCTTAACAACGACGACAATCAAAGCATGAATATCTCTCAAATAGATGATGACACTTAATCACAAAATTAATTTTTCCCTAAAACTGCTGGTGACGGTACTGGTGGAGGGGGGGGTATGGCAACTCGTTGATCGGTGGTCATTCGCTCTTCTCTCCCAGTGCTGTCACCGGCAATTTATACATACCAACACATTTTTAACAACAAGAAAATTAAAATTATACAATTTATTTAATTTTTTAAAAAATACTCCAACTACATATAATATATGGTCAGTGTGGATTTCCTTAATGTTTGATTTTGTCTTTTTAGATAGAATCAGGCAAATGGGCAAATTCTCCACTGATGTATTAACTAAAAACCATAGTGGATATAAAGTTCTTTTTCTTAATTCAATATATTTAAGTATATTCATTATAAGACTCTCTAAGGCTTTACTATGATGCTAAAAACAGTTCAATGGAATATCAACGGCTACTATAATAACTTTCAAGAACTTCAAATATTAATCAAGGAAACAAATCCTTCAATTATTTCCCTACAGGAAACCCATTTACAAAATAGCGCACAAATAAATTACTATCCAAAACAATATTCATGCTTTTTTCACAATCTAAACCAAAATTCTTCCGCAAAACATGGAACTGGTTTACTTGTCCATAAATCAATTCCACACCGCTTTATAACAATAAACTCCCCAATTTCGTCTGTAGCTGTAGAAATTACTCTAAATATAAAAATTACAATTATATCTTTATACATTCCACCTAGTCAACAATTTGTAACCTCTGATGTAGAAAATATAATAAATCAATTCGATTCACCCATATTACTGACTGGAGACTTCAATGCATGGAGCCCTTTATGGGGCTCACCAACTACAAATACCCGTGGCAAACTCATTGAACAATTCATTGCAAACTCAGGTTTAGCCTTATTAAACGACGGTTCACCAACTCACTTCTCAACACACAATACATTTACGCATATAGACTTGGCCTTTATGTCTCCAGAACTTACTCCAAGAACAACATGGAAAGTAGCCTCAAATCTCTACGGGAGTAATCATTTCCCCATCACCACCGAAATAACTCTTAATATTCCAAACACCCCGAAACCACCATGTAAAAAATTTATTTTAGAGAAAGCGAACTGGAAAAACTTCCAACTCCAAATCTCTTCGTTTCTAACACATAGGGAAGAATCTCGCAATATAAACAAGGAAGCTGCTATCATACAGAAAGCAATTCGTTTTGCCAGTAATCTGACTATCCCTCAAACTAGCGGGAAATCTCTCAATTCTCTAGATAAACCAATTGTCCCTTGGTGGAACAAGGAAATAAATACGCTACGTCAACTTAAACAAAGTGCATGGAAACTGTTTAAAAAATCTCCAAACGACACTAACCTTATAGCCTATCGCAAAGCCAAAGCAATATTCAGGAGAGAGGCGAAAAAATCTAAAATTGAGAGTTTTGAGAAATTCACCTCAAATATAAATCCCAATACCTCATCAAAAAAGTTATGGACAGATATAAGGTGCCTCACAGGCAACTATAGACCTCCTACAATCAAAGTTATAGAAAGTCAATCAAAATTAATAACCTCTCCTTTAGAAATATGCGAACTTTTTGCAGATACTTGGGAACATTCTTCAGATGATTGCAATTTCCCTAGAGAATTTCTACTCAAAAAAAGTGAAATTAAAAATTTAACACCCTCATTAACATACGACACAAATTACTCTGCTAGTTCAATCGAATCACCCATTAGCCTTCTAGAATTTGAAAGTTGTCTATGCCTAGCTAAAGGAAACACACCAGGATTTGACCGTATTTCCTACGCGATGATAAAAAACAGCCCACTTCTTTTAAAAAAACGCCTTCTTAAACTCTTTAATCAAATATTTATAAAAGGTATCATCCCCCAGGCATGGAAAATAGCTAGTATCATTCCGCTCCCTAAGCCAAACAAAAACTGCACTATGATTACAGCGTATCGTCCAATATCCTTACTACCATGTTCAGGAAAAGTTTTGGAAAAAATCATTTCAAAACGTATCTTTTGGTTTTTAGAAAAAAATAACCTTATAAACACAAATCAAGTAGCCTTTAAAAATGAAAGAAGCACGATGGACGCATTACTATGCATTGACGACTTTATAGCCTCAGCTATCTCTGAAAAAAACCATGCGTCATTACTAGCAATAGACTTTGAAAAGGCTTTCGACCGAATAGGAATACACGTCGTACTACAACAATTACTAACTTGGAAAATCGGGCCAAATATTTTTAACTATGTTAAAGCTTTCCTTTCAAATAGGAAGTTTCGCGTTAAACTCAACAACACCTACTCCAAAGTGCATGACCTTAAGAACGGTATCCCACAAGGATCTCCTCTTTCGGTCACACTTTTCTTAATTGCCTTTAATGAAATTTGTCAAATACTAGAAAAATATAAAAAAATAAGCTACTCTATTTATGCCGATGATCTTATCATTTTCACAAAATGTAAGAACTTAACTTTAATAGGATCCGAATTCCTAAACATTTCTAATGATTTGGTAAATTGGGGCAAAATAAGTGGTGCCAAAATTTCTTTTGAAAAAAGCAAAACGATACATATATGTAAAAAAAATTCTTGTTCAAAATTAATTCCGTTATGTGTAAATAATATTAATATTGAAAATGTAAATAATTTGAAAATTTTAGGAGTTATATTTGATTCAAAATTTAGCTTTAAGGACCATTGTTTATATGTTAAGAAAAGCCTTTCTACCAGAGTTAATATGGTTAAATATCTTTCTAGCAAACGAAGTCTTTGTAATATAAATTCACTTATAAATATTGTAAAATCTATTATATTATCAAAAATTGATTATGGCCTCGCTATATATGGTAAAACATCGAAATCATCACTGCAGCTTATATCTCCATCATATCATGAAGCCGTTCGAACATCCATGAAAGCTTTCAGAACAACACCTATAAGGAACATTCTCACAGAAGCTGGGCTTCCAACAATTTCAGAGCGGATAGAGTATCTTACAGCTTTAATCATCCAAAAAATTAATTCAACCAAAAAATCACCAGTTCACAATATAATCAAAAAAAAGATGCGGCATAAAAAGATACTCAAACACCCATCGGCAATATCTAAGGCACTATCTAGTGCAAAGCTGTTGAACTTACCTCTAAACATAAAAAATAAAAGAGAGCCTTCTCATCCACCCTGGAACTTCCCCAAAGACAACATAGACTCCACCCTCCGTAACTACCCAAAAGCAACAACAAGCAATGAAATATACAAAGTAATCTTCAATGAAATGTCCACAAAATATAAATCACTGAAATGGAACATTTTTTTCACTGATGGCTCGAAAACAGACGAGATTACATCTTTTGCCGTTGTTAATGAAAATGGTTTAACAATATCCAAAGGTCTTTTACCTCCAAGTTCATCGATTTTTTCTGCTGAAGCTCTTGCTGTATACCAAGCGACCATAGAAGCAAAAAACAAAAAAACGCTTATATGCACAGATAGCTTGTCAACGGTAATGGCAATCGAAAATATAAATAACCAAACGGAGATCATTAACACAGCATATCAATATGGCATGTAATAAAGCCAATTCAATATTAGGTTGGATTAAAAGGGAATCACGTCAGTTTTCTGATCCTTATGTTATCAAACAACTATTTACCACATTTGTCAGACCCATTATAGAGTATGCTTGCCAGGTATGGACCCCCTACTACAGTTGTCACAAAATAAGAATTGAACAAATTCAAAAAAGATTCCTAAAATTTGCTCTAAGAGGCTTAGGCTGGCAGAATCCATTGAATCTTCCTTCATATAGCAGCCGTTTAAAACTCATAGATTTACCCAGTCTGGAGCGCAGACGTTCTTATTTATGTTTTGTTTTTATTGTTAATCTTATTGATGGTAATATCGATGCTTTAAACCTTTTGTGTCGTGTTAATTTTAATGTTCCAAATCGAAATCTAAGAGGTTTTCGTGACCCAATTTACATAAAACACTATCGTACCAACTATGAGCAGAATTCACCATTGAATACAATGTTTAATTTGTATAACGTCAATCATAATTTATTAATAAATTTTTGTGATGTCTCAAATAATAGTTTT
This sequence comes from Chrysotoxum bicinctum, assembly GCA_911387755.1. Taxonomy (NCBI): domain Eukaryota; kingdom Metazoa; phylum Arthropoda; class Insecta; order Diptera; family Syrphidae; genus Chrysotoxum; species Chrysotoxum bicinctum. The sequence continues at coordinate 78,422,016 of OU426988.1, read as the reverse complement.
AAAAAAATGTTCTATAATATTGTATAATTTATAAATTCTTAATTCTAAGTAATATTTTTTGTACGCTAGATATTAATTAGCTTGATTCAAATAAATAAATAAATTAACAAAATCCGAGATAAGTTAATCAATAACAATAAGAGTATGAAACTCGCCTGGATTCCAGGACACGCTGGGATAAAAGGCAATGAAATAGCCGACAAAACTGCCAAATCAGCACAAAACGAACCGCTCTTTTTCTTTAATTGCTTTAACAAAAAAGAAACTAAAAACGTTATTATTAAAGCTTATAACGAAATTAAAAAAACAAACTGGAGAGAATACATTCACCACTATTCATCGATAAATCCTCAAGCAATAAACCCTACATACCCAACAAATTCGCCTATGCATATGCTGCGTCTTTTCATACGTCTGCGATTAGGTCACACAAACTTAACTCACAGCCACATCATCTCAAAAAATCAGCCGCCAATTTGTCAATTTTGTGACCAACAAAACATTCTGACAATAAAACACCTCACATTTGAATGCGTTAAAGTAAACTCCATCTGCAGAAACCTATTCACAAAAGATAAACTATCCGAACTTTTGATAAACCCTTCAGAACAAAATATTAAAAATGTTTATAAAATTTTATGCATACTAAACATTGATATGAATATATAATTTTTATACAATTTATAAAACAAAAAATATTTTCCTTACGAAATTTTAAAAGTTATTTTCTTATACATATATTTAAATTTATATTAGTACTCATTATCTCTAGTGAAAAATATAATATTTACGTTTTGTTTTTTATCTTAAAGCCGCAGACTCTGAGTAGTTAGTGCTTTATATTATTGACTATGTAATTAATTACTTGTGAATAAAGTTATAATAATAATAATAATAATAATCATTATTTTTGGATAGAGTTTATTGGCAGAGTCATGAATAGGTAAAGGATTTTGTTAATATAAAAGGAGAGGGGTTGGAAATTTTTCTTTTTTTTAACTTTGTCATTCCATATAAAAAGTTAGTTTTTTATCTTTTATTCTGATTTTCAAATTCTGTTTTGGGTATTAACATTAAATACAATAAAATTCAGATTAAATATATTTTTTTTATTGTTAGGTATATATTTTGAAGTTTATTAGAAATTTTAAATTATTTCATATCTAGGAAAGTTAACCAAAGGAATAACGAAGGACATTTTGGTTAAGGTACCTCATATGGCTAAAGTTTTGGTCTGTGTTTTTGTATAATTTGGCTCCCGCAAATTACGCTAGAATTTATTTTGGAAAAAACGCCAGAAAATGTTGTTTTCTAAAAATTGGAAAAAAAGCAGAAATTATTTTGGAGAATAAATTAGAATTGTTTGAAATTGGGCCCGCTAGGTATGGAAAAAGAGCCAGAAAGCAAAATGGAAATTAAGCTAAATTAGACTTTGGAAAAAAGACCAAAAAACTAATTTATTCTGACCCAATTCCCAAATTAGATTTTGGAAAAAAGACCAGAACACATGTTTTTCATTTTCAAAGAAGACACGCGCGCTGGGTTGATGGTCTGGTCCAAGCGCGGCGCGGGGAGTACGTGGCTTGGAACATTGGGCCTCCGTGAGTTGTGTGTAGTAGAGTGCCACACCAGGTGACTTTTATTTGTTTCTTTTTACTTTATCACATTTAAAGTAATGTAAGCTGGGGTACATTTGACACTGGGGCACATTTGACTTTGCGTTTTTCGGTATGATCGTGCCCTTAAAAAAGAAAAGTTCGGATGAAGGAAGAAGGTTAGTTTGATTTAAAGAAACGTTACGAAATTTGGCAGTCTTTCTTTAACTCTTTGAGAAGTACCACGTGTTTTCGTGTTTTCTGTGTCTCTGATCTAATTTTTGACCACCGGTAATCAAGCGATTTGTGAACCTAATAAAATAAATTTTTTTATTGTGAATCAATATTATGATAGTACTATGCTTAAAGTTCAATAAATTAAATCAGTTTTGTGAAAATATAATATTAGTTATTAAAAAATCAAAAATAAAACTTATTAAGTTCCTTCGGGGCACCTTTGACTTTTGCAATTGGGGCAAATGGTTCGAAACTATAAAATAAAGATATATATTAAATAAATTATTTAAAAAATGTCGATATCGATAAATTTGAATTTAGATTTATATGGACTGATTTTTTATGTTTATAAATGAAATAATTTATATTTTTAGAAAATGAATTTATTGATTTATTTTTTTCGTTATATTGTTTAATAAATTGTTTAAAAAACACAAATTTACTTTTTTACTATTCAAACAACAGACGTGCTGGATGCGTTGATACTTTTAGAAATATAATGCACACGATGTGGGGTTTAATACATCATTGTCAAATGTACCCCTTTTAAAGTCAAAGGTGCCCCACTCCTGGGGCACTTTTGACAAAATGACTTTTTTTAGAAAATATTTTTCTTTAAAATGTGGAAATATTTTAAAACAAAAAATTATATGTAGGCATAATCTGGAATAATCAATAAATCGAATACAAAACAAAACATTGGGATACACAGTTTTCGGAAATACAGACGTTTAAAAACTAAGTGTCAAATGTACCCCCTTCTCCCCTATCTATCTTTGAAAATAAAAAAAAAAATATTATAAAATTTATTTTTTTTTCTCACTGATATACGCTCGAAAGCAAGTACCTAAAAAAAATGTTCAACATAACTGTTATTTGCTTACTCCAATTACTGTAAAAAACAGTTTTCTGGCTTTTTTTCAAAAAACAAAGGTAAGAAACGCCAGAAATTTGGTTTCTGCTGTTTTTTTCCAAACTTTATATTTTGGCCTTTTATCAATTTCTATAAATGGAAGAAACGCCAGAATTTTGTGAGGAAAAAATGTCTGAAATTCTGGAAAGATTGCCTGAAGTCTGGGCTGTTTTCGTAGGAAAAAATTGTATAAAAATTTTTTTGCCATTTTTTCCAAAAAAACAGGCGTAATTTCCTCTGGATTAATTTCCGGGAGCCGTATAATTTGTACAGATTTTTTTCTTATTATTTGTTGCAATCAGAAATGGTTAAAAGGCGTCTTTTGTTGAGTTTCTTACTGTCCATCTTTCACAATATTCCAAATTATGAATTTTTAAACATCAGACAAATTTTCATATTATTTTGCCCTTTTGTACCCTTTTGTGTTATGAAATATGATTTTGACAATAATGATCACATAATGCCTTTATTTCTTTCATATTTATGCTATTAATTACCTTAACCTTGTTCCATGATAAGAATGGGTACCAAATAATATAAAAAATACATATTGTTCACCCAGCTGTTCCTCTAACCTCTTTTTTCCATGCGAAGAAGAATGAATGCAATGAATGAAAGTGTGGAAAATTATATTTCCTTTTTCTTGCTATGGTGCAATTTTTCCATAATATTAATTTAACAATTCAACAAATTTGTGTTAAGTTTGCTAACTTTAAAGAAGTTTACTAAATCTTTCTTAATTTTTAACATTCTGTAACTAGTATCGCGCTAAGGCTAATTTTTTTTTAATAAAATGTTTCTGAACACACCTACAAAAATGACAGTTCGCAAAAAAAAATAAACAGACCTGATTTGAAGTCAAAGAGTCATTTGATAATAATTAGGGGGAAATGTCAAAATGTATTAATGCTTAATTTATTAAAACATCCTTTTTTTAGTATTTCGAGTTCAAAAATAAGTAATATGTAAACAGAATTTAAAAATTATTTTAGAGGAGTTTTATTAATAATTTTTTTTCATATAGCAAACTTCCTTAAAGTTTTCTAAAAAAAAAATGTGTGTCAATTTAAGTTTTTAATATTATCTTTATACATATAACCTATAGTTTTATCATGGATGATTTTGTGGTACCAACGCTTACCTGGTGGTGGCGCTGATTTTACAGTGGAGAGTAGGATAAGATAAAAAACAAGTAATCCAAAAAATATTTTTTTGAAAGTTTGTATAGGTATCCAATATTATTTCAAAGACGCTCCAGAATTTTTTTTATCGAAATCTGTAGAACCGTTAATGAGAAAATCAAATCATTTCGAAAAGTACTTGCCTTTAATAACATTTTGTCCTAAAATTTACCTTTGACCAAAATGTAGATCATACCTACAATAGTACATACAATTTCCTTTTGTCATAAATAAAGACATACAGGTAAACAGACAGACGGAATCGTGGGACCAACCTTTTTCGGGTTCTCTCCCATTCTAATGTCAACTTTGATCAAATTCTCGAGTTCGATTTTTTTTTTTTTCAAAATGCAAAACTTATCCTGTATAATAATCCAATCCTATGTTGAGCTCTAAATTCTCTACAAATTTGTTGTAAATAAAAAAAATACCATTTCAAATTTTAAAATTTTCTCACTCTTTTAATTTTCGTGTTTTTCCGTCACTCAGGAATTAAAGGTCACTCCAAACAGGAATTCAGATGCATTTGAAGTGGTTACCTTCATTTATTTGGTTTTCAGAAACGGTTTTTTTTTAGTTAACGCCTCCACTACGTACTGGTAAGAAAAGGTATTCGTTACAACCTTGATGAACTTACTGGTAAGATTAATATAACACAAAATTGTCTTTTATTCATGATATTGGAAAATTTATCTCCAGAAGGTCTTTTTTTTCAAGTTTAATCTTCAAAAGGGTATTTTGTTTATATGTCACCTGTGGCGTATGAGTGCTTTTATTTTATGGATTTGTTCATTTAAATATTGCTCGAATGCCGCCTAGTAACTTAAATGATCATTTATAAGCTCAAATTGTTTAATGTTTGTTTCAAATTACTCGTATTTCAGTATTTGTCGATATTTTCATTGTTTTAAATAGATCTTTAAAGGGTATGTATTCGTTTCGTGTAAAAATAAATTCGAGGTTTAATTAAAAATTAAAATTACCATGTTAAAGAAATCCAAAAAAAGTGAGTGCCTCATACCATTCGTCGATAAATGCGTCAAACCGTCTACACATCTGCATTTGGTAAATTTGGTAAAAACTTAATAATCTTGTGTAAAACTTTTCCCTAACCTTGTACTGTAAGGCAAGTTCTACATTTGGAAAAAAAATTAAACTCGAGATTTTGATTAAAGTTGACATTACGATGATAGCGAAGACGAATAAAGTGGGTCCGACAGTTCCGTCTGTCTGTCTGTAAGTCTGTATGTCGGTATGTCTGTACTTCGATCTACAGCCTAAGCCATTGAAGCTACTCGTATTTTCTTCAATCTCGGTAGTTAAGGCTCTTCGGTGATTCGCTAGGGAAATTATTTTTTTCAGCTGCAAAACTAACGGTACTCCCATACGGTGCAGGGAAATAAGTCCACGGTAACTAAGTCCACTGAGGGACTAAGTTCTCACTTGAGGTGGAAAATAAGTCCACGGGAACTAAGTCCACTGAGGGACTCAGTTCTCACTTAATGGGAACGAAATCCACTTTACTAAAGTGGTCTTTGTTCCCATGCAAGGTATGTAAGCGGGGCATGCTGCGTGCAACTCCCCTGCTTGGGCACACTATAGGATTTGGAGTAGGTGCGAGGTTGGGTGTATGCAAAGTTTCTTTAGCATTTAAAGAATCTGGAAAATAACCAACATAAAATCAATAAGTTTTTGTTGTTGGAAATTCATTCACACTTTATACTTTAGAGTGTGTACTAATTTCATATAAGAAAGTGGACTTAGTTCTCACTTAATGGGAACAAAGACCACTTTAGTAAAGTGGATTTCGTTCCCATTAAGTGAGAACTGAGTCCCTCAGTGGACTTAGTTCCCGTGGACTTATTTCCCACCTCAAGTGAGAACTTACTCCCTCAGTGGACTTAGTTCCCGTGGACTTATTTTCCTGCACCCCCCCCCCCCCCCCATACACCGGTAATGCAAAATCTTATTTATCTCAAAAACGGCTCTAATAGGCTTTTCACACCGAATTAAAATCTCTTATTTCAGCAACAAGATTACGAAATCTCATTGAAGCGTTCGCACTGAACAGAACCAGGATTTCATTTGACGTTTCTGTCCATTTATCCTGCTTTCTCGGATATAATTTATCTTCTCTCCTTCTCTCCCCACAATTCAAATTTCAAATAGTCACTCGAGACTGGACTCCATTATCTGCTTTTTATCTACCTCTTCTCTTGCTGACAATTTGCTGACAAAGCAGAACATTTCTAAAAGTTTGTTTGTTTTGACAATCTTGTGTTTGAAAGTAGATTTTGAGGAGATTTTGTCGTAATCTAGTAGATTTGGAAATCTGAAAATGTATGAGAAATCTAGTAGATTTGGATGAGATTTTGAGAATTTTGCTCAAAATCTAGATTTTGATTTGGTGTGAATAGCGTATAACAAGTCCATAATGGACTACATTTTGGTCAAAAAAAAAAGTGGGAAAAATGTTAGATATTAACGGTACCTCCCATAGAACTGTTTTTTTTTATTTTCGAATTTCTCATTAACGGCTCTAACGATTTTAACCAACAATTTTCAGCAGAAACCATCTTGAGTTTAAAACAATATTGTATATAAAAATATTCGAAGAAATATTTTTTGAGTTTTTGAAAAAATAAATCCAAATTTATTTTTACCTTTAAAACGTGTACTAATTTAAAGTACTACTAAATACTTAAAATTAACATCCCAAATTTTGTTCTTGAAAAATTTTAAAGAAATTTGTTATATAAAAAATGACTTTAATAATAAAACAATGTTTAAATTTTGTTTGCATAAATTCATACTTTTCGGGAAATCAGACAGCAATTCCATGCATTTGAACATTTTTATCTCATTAAATCCATGTTTTATATTTATAAAATGTAATTTAAATTCCAAAGTACTTTTACATAAGAGCAAGTTCGTGCGATCCGGTCGTGCATTTTATTTAATTTTTAATTCAAATTCCTTAAAGTGGGACAACATTTTTAACCAAAAGGTCATGTAAACATCTAGAACTTAAAGTTTATTTTTTTAATTCGTTACTATCGGCAATAATAACTTAATAAATAGGAGAACATGTCACATGTTTTTTTCTTATTTTAACAGGACATTAATGACTTCTTTCATAACGTGAGTTCTTCATCTAATAAAACACTTCTGGACTCCGATGAAAACTACGAGTAAATTAATAATTTAAGGTATTTTTTTTTTGTCAGAGAAACGCAAAGTATATTATTGAAAAGAGAATATTGATTTCAAGGAAGACTCTCGTAGTTCTGAATAAAAAGGGATAATTCAACTTGCAATATTTTTATTATATTTTTAACATAGTTTCATTATCTTCTCCGAATTTCCTATGATTTCGTTTGAAAATTCTGTTTAAATAGAAGTTAGTGCAGATATCATCCCACTGGTGCAGCTTCCTACAATTTCTTAGTATTATGAGATTAGAATTTTCTGCCATAATAATATTCCAATAACAAAAATTCCAGATAGACCAGCAAACTTTGTGCTATCACCAACACTCATTTTCTATTCTAGCTATTTCCCTGGCAGTAATTGCGTCATTCCAGAAAACGACAGATAGCGTACAAGGACTTGTTCTGTAAATGAAAGCATAAAGAAAATCTGTTTTTATTTTTTTCGAACGCATAAGTACATATATTCCATATCTATAGATACTCGAAAGCACTGGATATAAATTTCTGAGTCATTGTATCTATTATGCACAAGGACAGGACAGTTAGGGTGGCAGTGGCAGCGCACTGTAAAAACCTTGGAGTAGGGCAATTACTTACCTAATCGCTAATGACGTTGACGCTTTTCAACCACCACTAGTAACAGCCAGTGTTATCCATCAGTGAATAAATTGTCACAACAATGAAACAAGGTACTTACGTGCCAATAAGATACTTTTGTATCTGAGTAGGTATCTATATGATGGTCTGTCGAACTTAGTCTATTTATGGCATTTGTTCTCTTCTCTATTATACTTTGTAAAAAAGCACATTTGCAGCTCATATATCGGCCCACACGTAATGGAATTACAAATTAGAATTCACTTTGTGTGGTCGGTCGCGTCGACTTTGTATTTTTCGCGAATTATATGCACTTACGTAAATATCTCACCATAATTCGTGTGTATATAATAAAGATAAAGATACATATGCATATACAACAAGTTACGAAGTTCAAAAATAGGATAGTTGTAATGAACTTAGCAAACCAACCGATCGAATTTTATATGCATTATGCACTTTTCGGTACATTGACAGGCCTGCGGACATTATTGGATTAGGTGGAAGCTGTTCATGATGAGAAGCTTTTTTGACAGAACTTGACAGTACAAATATTATACTTTCCAGAATATGGCTTTCAGATTGAAAAGCTTCTTTAAATCCATTCGAGTGTTTCCTCCTTCAATAATAATTTGCACGTTGTCTGTTGTCATACTCGTGTGTTATTGACATGTATTTCTTTTCTACTCTATACAGTTCAGAGCATATGGAAAGGCACTTGTACAGAGTTAGGTTGGATCTAAAATGATTTTTCTGAAGAACTCAATTTGGTTATTTACCAGACGTCATTTCAAAAAATATTCTTTAACAGAGTTTGGTTATTCTCAATTAATTGTTTTGATAGGGGACACTTACGATAAAATTTTACAAAGACAGTAACCTTCGATTTGTAAATCTTTTAGCTCAAACTGAACAATTTCCATCAAATCATGTTCAAGAAAATATTTTGTCTCTATTTTATGTACATTTAAATAAATAAACATAAAAATGTTTTCGATTCTGATATATTCAGTATCAACTTTTTTAAACAACCAAAATGTCTTGTGGAAGGTAATTAATGTCCGTTTATGCGATACAAACGAAATAAGACTAATATAGAGTCACTCAATTCGCGGTTCCGATTGGAAATCCTTGTTGCAAAAGCATACATACGTCAAACCGAATTGTCACGCCAGAGAGTACATGTTTAGCTTAAGTTTTGCTATTTTATAAAATGGAGAAATTGAGAGAGATACTGTACATACATTTTTCTTAAAAAAAATCACTTAACCCAATTACAAAATAGTTAAAAATCGGTTTTGATAAATTTTGTAAACAACTTTGGCGGAAAAATATAACAGACTAGTGTTAAGGTATACCGTAATGATATTCGCTTACTTTAAAGTAGTTTATTAACTCTTTCTTAATTTTAAACATTTTGTAAATTGTATCATGCTAAAGCTAATTTTTTAATAAAATGCTTCGGAACACACCTAAGGGAAGGACAGTTTGTACAGAACACTAAAGGACTATTCATATGAGGGCGACCAACGACCGACGAATGAACGAACATTCGCCCATTTTGACATTTCATTCACATGCATATTTTGTTTTTATTCGTCGCGAATGGCGTTTACTTAGACAACTTAGAATGATTTTGAGGTTAGCCGCGTGCGAACAATTCATTCGTTGCAGTGTGGATGGTATGTGGGACGCGAATAGTGTTTGACAGTTCGTAGCAATCATATTGCAATTCGCGACGACTAATTTATTTTCTCAAATTTCTCTCATTTTAGCAATTACAACGCAAATTCTAATAAATTATCATTAAATTAAACTAGATTGCTACTCTTTTGTAAAGTTTTTGTAAAGAATTTAGGCTTATATATGTTTTAAATCCCATTTGTTTTTTTATTCATTGGTCGTTGGTCGCTCTCATGTGAATAGTCTTTAAGTAAACAGAGCTTCTTGACGTTTATAAATGTCAAATAGACATATGAAGTTAGCTGAATTCGATTAAAATTTGCAAAATCGTCGCTTCAACCTAGTATCATACTAAGGCTTGTATTCACCGAGCGCTCTTAAACGACTCTTAACTTTACGAGGCTCTTAACTTGAAATTTCTTTGGGGTATTCACCAACACCTCACAAGTGTTTTTCGAAGTTCGAAAATGAGAGCCACTGTCTCTTGTTCAGGCATACCCAAATTGTGAAATGTTGTGGAATGTTGGTCTTGACAGCAAATGGATACTCTTCTACTTGGCATTGCTCACTTGGATTCGAGTCAAATGCGTGCGTGGCACGTCTAATACCCCGGTTGCGTATTGCCAAACTGTATATCAGCACAGATCTCCTTAGTCTGTGCTCAGCCATTTTCTACTTACCGAATTTGAAAGTATTGTAGAGCAAACTGTATGTGACCACAGAGCGCTCTGTGGTCACATGTAGTTTGCTTGTAAAATATTAAAAAAGCTGAAGCAAACTATATACTATTTCAGATCGAACAAAGTACCTGTGATTACAGAGCCATCGTTCACGTTGGTGTGGTTATTGTGTGTGGTGTGTGGTGCCGTGACATTAGGCCAAGTGACAAAAGGCTAAATTTGTTTGTGACTTAAGGCCAAACATAAAATGTTTTGTCTTGAGCAACAGTACCTTGGGTGGCCCGCTTCGCGGGTTTTCAGGATTTTAACTCCCTTTTCGGGGCTCACACCCGCTCACGCAACTCCGTTGCTCCGCTTAGGGTATGTTCAGTCGCCAGGCAGGCGCCTGTAGCAACAGTTTTGTATTTTACATTAATTGGAGTAAACAACTAACAGTTATGTACTGCTGCTCAGGAAAACTTTTACTACAGGCGCCTGCCTGGCGACTGAACATACCCTAAGCGGAGCAACGGAGTTGCGTGAGCGGGTGTGAGCCCCGAAAAGGGAGTGAAAATCCTGAAAACCCGCGAAGCGGGCCACCCAAGGTACTGTTGCTCAAGACAAAACATTTTATGTTTGGCCTTAAGTCACAAACAAATTTCGCCTTTTGTCACTTGGCCTTATGTCACTGCACCACACATCATCATCATCATCGGCTCGACAACCGGGTTCCGGTCCTGGCATCTTTCAATAAGTCTCTCCACCTATCCCGGTCTCTAGCTGACGCCATCCAGTTGCGCACCCCAAGGCTTCGGGCGTCCTGGTTTTCGCCATCTCTCCAGCGCAAGTATGGTCTACCACGCTGTCGTCTACCATAGAATGTACCACAAAGAACTTTCCGAGCAGGTTCCTCTTCGCTCATACGAGCTAGGTGCCCTGCCCACCGGAGTCTACCGAGCTTAATTTTTGTCACGATATCTGCTTCAAGGTAGATTGCGTACAGTTCATGATTGGACCGTCTCCGGAATCGTCCTTCCTCACATATGGGGCCAACAATTATCCTTAATACTTTCAATTGATATTATTAATTTAAATTCGCCTAATAGTACTCAGGAAGATGTTACATTTGAAGACGTCAAAAATGTCCTTGTTGACCTAAAAATAAAAAATCTACAGGATTTGATTGCATGCAAAACTGTATGCCTAAAAAATTTTCCAGGATCAGGAACTAAATATTTACAACTTTTTTCTATAAAACGTCTATAAAACTTTTTTCATAAAAAACAGCAAAACATTATACCAGTATTAAAGCCTGGTAAAAGTGCAAACATACAAAGTTTGTTAAGTTCTCTAAGCAAATGCTTTAAAAGTAAAATTGTTTAACTAGTAATATAATAACATATAACATTAAATTATATTATATTATTATTATGATAGAATAAAAAAAATATTAAAACTAATTTTAAGAGAGGGACAAGTACGGGGATGATTCTGCTTGACGTTGAGAAACCGTTCGATACAGTTTGGCATAATGCTTTATTACATAAACTTTTAAGTTTTAGTTTTTCAATGTACCTAGTCAAAATGATTCAATCTTTTTCATCTGAAAGAAATTTCAAGGTTTCAGTCAATAATTTGTGCTGTATACAATATTGTAGCCGATGTGCCTTAGGGATCGGTGATAGGCCCAATATTGTTTATTATTTTTACCTACTCCATCCTATGTCTCACAAACTGCAAAAAAGTGTCTTTTGCCGATGAAACTTGCATCTTTTAATCGTATTCAGGTGGTTTCAATATTGAAATGTAGATGCAGTTTTCCAGGATCAGGATTCTCCACCGAGAGTCCACCGAGCCAGCTTACATCGTATTGTGGTTATAATTTCTTTTAATTAAAAAAAAAACCTTAGCAATCAGCATTTTTTCATAACTAATTCGGCTCTGAAGTAACGCATAAGTATACATACATACATATGTACCTTACAATAATAAAATATCTTCAAGAATATATTTTTTTTTATTTTTAAACTGTTAAATTTAAGGAAATCTAAGTCATCCTACCTAGAAAAGTAGATACGAAATGTTTGCCCTTAATTTTAAAATTTATATATTTCTTTTAAAAATTCGAAGCCCTTCTTTAAGTTCTATTTTAACTTTTATTTTGAAGGGTTATTTTGAAGGGTTTTGGTCTCCAAGTTGTATGTTATGATATAAATAATAAAATTAAAAGTTTCTTTTCTTTTCTTTTTTTTATTATTTATATCATATTTAACTTTTAGTTTTAACAGCAAATACTTTTAACTCATTTTTATTTTGTATATATTTACTTACGTAAGTAAAACAATTACATATATTAAAAATATGTGCTACGATCCATAAACTAGCGTTATATGATGTTTATAAGGTATAGCTGGTTAGGTTGTGTGAAAATAAATAACTTAAGTGCTGGATAAAGGGTTGTTCAAACTAATCAGTCCGCCAATTGAAAGGGGCGCCAAGGCTGGGAAAGGTTTTTTACCAGCGTTATGTAAGAGTACTTCGTTCTCGTATTCTGAAATATAAATATTTTTTTAAATTCAACATGATTTTTCATTCAATAGAAAAACATTAAGCAAGTTGAAAAAACAATATGTTTCACGAAATTTCTTTTTTATTAGTAGCATAATTTATTGAATATATTTAAGGGACTTTCTTTGTTTATATTGTGATGTACATGAACAGCTTAAATGATCAGTTAACTATCTAAAAGAAATTGGAAAACTCTTTGTTAATACATATTCTACTATTAGATATTAAAATTTAAAAAAATTAAAGTTCAGTTAGATTATTATTTACTAAAGTCACGAAAAATACGTTTCTTTCGAGTGAGCTTTTTAAGAGTGTTTTAAATTATCGAGGAATGTTAGGATGGTGATGCGATGGTGAAAAATTGATTTAGTAGTGTGTGAAAATACCCTTGATCCGGCCCTGAATAACTTGGTTGACAACTATTACTTGGAAACTTTGGATGACAAACCTAAAGTATTTGTGTTTGTTACAAGCTTTAGTACAGATCACAAACCATAACAACATGCGATGCAGTTGCGTCATAGGGACACGGAGAAAAGTTAGGTTTCAACACATGAAGCATCTCATCATATACGCGTACTAAGCTTGTTTTTGCTTGTTTTTTTCCACGTTAGTTTGAAATTTGAATAGACAACCGCGCACGAGGCGTAAGGTTAAGGTATGCATGGCAACACATAAGCTATAATTCTCTACACCAATCATACAGCAGGGTTAGGCAACAGAGGCTTACAATGCCAAATATTTATTAAACGTTTTCGGGAAATGAAAAATAAATAAATTAGAGGTAACACAGCTATTAACCTGAACCTAGTGACTTATAATTCTCTGCCATTATTGTATACGTTTTGTCGCCAAGTATAAAGAAGGACCTAAAAGTTTCTATACCGAGTTTGAAGGGTTTTGATTAGTTGCACTTTTCATGACAAGAAACACTTGTACAGAATTTGTGAATTTTTCGCAAAAGTACGATCAGTTTTTGTTTTTATATGCCAGTGGTTGGGAAACAAACCCAGACTTCAGGCATTATAGTTCAACATACTAACCATTAATGTGTAATATTTAAATATCGGGAAGTGAGATGCTGAACTGATAATACCGATTACAGTAATTAAAGATTTTACAGTAAAGTATAGATTTGAACTCTCAAAAGATGAGTGCGACTTCAATATTTGGCTCGGGGTGTCGTTGTGGATTATCAATCGAATCTAAGCTTCGATTGATTTTCATATTTTGTATTGTGTAACTCAATCGATCGAATAATGCACTATTGTGAATGAACCCACCGAAGATTGCGAATATTTCAAATTTGACAGTTCAATTGTGTGTTAGCTTTTGAAATCATTATTTTGTTTTTCTGATTTTTATTTTTATAATATAAATAAATATGTACATAGTTAATTTACATTTTAAAATGAGTTTATTGATAGTAACATATCAGAGACACCTCTAATCCTCGGGAACTGGAAAAAACAATGTGGCATATATGTACACATATTTGCTTTATATTTCTTATAGCATTTTTATGTACTTTTTCTTATCCAAAGAAAGTTTCATAGCACTTCTAAGTGAAATCAACCCAAAACTCATATCAGCAATAACAGGCTCTTCGATTCTTAACATAATAAAACTTACTAATACTTTGAGATTCTGTGCTCATGGATCAGTCTTGGCAATGAATTTCTTATTAGTCTTGTATAGAATCAACAGTGTCTTGAACGCTAAAGGAAGTTCTATAAACGCCTATTTGCTCCAAAATCCCAATGGATTACTTTTAATTACTCTGAAGCAAAATAGCTTTAAGCTATAATGCATTTTTGTGAAAAAATGTGACCAAAATTTCCATTTGCATTTTATTCGTTATCACTTTGGACCAGCATAAAATAAATATTTGAATATTTTTTCTTTAAAATAATTGCTTAATTGGAAGAAATTTTTTTTGGTTTTTATTTACAAGAAAAACTTCTAAACATTAGTTTCCTTATGCGCGAAACAGATTAAACCAGTAACAGCACCAGCACCGTCAACAGCAAACAGCACGCTGACCAGCAAACATTTCTCAAACATATTGCCACCAGCAACGTCATTTCATCTGCTTGACATTTTATATCGAAAAAAAGTTTTTCATTGTAGTACCAATGAATATTGCAATGGGAAAGTTGACAACACTGCATCAGCAACAGCAAATTTAGGACTTTGGCCTAACGACACGCTGTTGGCGTTGCTGTTGCTGTTCTTATGTGTGTTGAACAATTGAAATATGTACATTGGCTCTAAATTAATGGCGGCCGCTGTTGCTGTTGACGGTGCTGTTGCTGGTTCAATCTGTTCCGCGCTTTACGCGTCGATGAGAAAATGAAAATCGAAAAGAAACGACTGTGAAATCGATCACAATTAGACATTCACAATATGAAATGAAGTAATCGACGATCGATTAGAAAATCGACAACTGCAATCTGGGCCTTTTTTGTGGTTGAATAACCGTGCGTCAGAAAATCGAATGTGCGTGCAGCATAACTGCAAAAGATCTTTTCATATTATTTGAGATTTTCATTGCTCTTATACACGTATGTACAAATATTCCATTATCTCCCAAATTCTTTTGTTAAAATGAAAAATTATCGAGAGCAATATACAGTCCTGTATATCCCAGACTAGGCTTCAAAATAATTTACATGAACTCACTAGCGTACCCGTGCGGGAACTCCCGCAAACAATTTTTTTTTTCAACTGAAGTTTTTCAAAATAAATCATGTGTCTAAAAGTTTCTGTAGATTCCCTCAGTTTTTCTTGCATTAGAAATCTTGTGTGAAGTACGGAATGTTGTTTTTGGGTGTTTATTTTACTTCTGTGTGTCATCGTTGAACAGCTCTATTTGAAAAAGACGACTTACCACTGAAATAATAAACACGTTTAGCTTAGCCTAGAACTGTCACAACTGATCTCCTGTTCAACATGAGAAATTGAAAGCGTACGAATTATTTTTTATTTAACGTATGCATGTACCTGGATTAAAACAAAACAGCAAACCAATAAATCCAATCAAGTCCTTTTCTTAAAGGTAATGGAGCCAAGCGAAGGATATTTTGCAAAAACTAACAAACAATGAGCAAATCACATACGTATGTAACTATCCTATAATAATGTATGTAGTTAAACCTGTAGGCACATAAAGTTTAACTTACCTTAAAATAGTTTAAATTCAAAGACACACAAATATTTGTCAATTTTTTGTTGTTTTTAATTCGGAGAATTTTATTTTTGTTTTATTTTTTAAAAAACTTTTTTGAGTGTTTTTATCGTTACTGCTTAGGTAAATTAATCAAACAATGGCCCTCCTATGGGCCCGCACCACCAAAGTACTACTATGTATATGAACTTATGTATATGAACTACATTTCAGTGCAATACGAAGATAGAAGTAGAGATAAATAATTTTGGGGTGTTTAGACCACCCAATGCCCCTCCCCTGATAATGAAAAAAAAATTAGCCTATACGTTAATCCAGACTATAACTTTTTTGTGTGTTAAATTTTATCAAGATCCATTCAGTTGTTCAAGCGTTATTGAGTAACAAACATCCATACATCGTAACATTCACATTTATAATATTAGTAGGATAGGATAGTAGGAAGTAGGATAGTAGGAAGTAGGATTTCTGATTTAGTTCTTCTATTCCAAATATTCTTATTACCTCTGTTTTTTTAATTTTCTCGAAAACCACTTTTAGAATTTTGATTCAACTCCCTATTTGTGATGTCCAAAGCCATTGTAATAAAAATTTGTTTTTGGTTTATCGCTGCAAAATGCACGTAAGAGAAATATACTCGCAGAATTTTACTCCCGGTGAGTTGACTTGATTCGCATCCGCTGTAAAACTCAATTATGAAATTCGTCGGATGAACTGCATTGTCGATTTCTAAAATTACCTTATCATTTATGAACTTTCGTATCGACACTGTCAGCAACAAACATTTATTCAACTGGCCTAGGCTGTGATAATAGTATCGTTTTCGATCAACGAAATCAAGCATCGTTGAGAGTGGTTAGTACGAAGATGGAGGACGGTTCAAAACCAACCGTGTGCTCTTTTTTTTTTTTTTTTTTAGATTTCTTGCTCTCTGATTGCGTTGCTATTTGTGAGTTTTTTATTAAAATTTGTTAAACAAACACTTTAGCATTCAGTATGATAAGCTTTTGACTTAAATTTTTGTACTCTCCATTGTTTATTTTCGTTTAATCAAAAATTCACTTCAGATTCGTCTCGAAATTGGTGCGAATGTAAAATGATAGAAATTGTATGGAGTGCAAATGGATTGCGAAATCTGTAATACCATATAAGTTGAACAAAATGTCAGTGGTGCAGGGATTGTTACCGACATTCGTTCAACTTTCATTCGTCGGATTCAGTAATAGCAAAAGTTTGGAAATGAATTGAAATTGTCACTTTAGCTCATTCGCCGAATTCTGTAATAGGGGTGATAATTTTGAGATGTTTTCTGATAGCTTTAGATCGTCTTATTTTAAGAATATTCCCTTACGTTTCGATAGTCACTCGAATTACGTATGTTTCGATAATCATTCTAATTTTGCACTAAGGATCTCTTAAATAATACAAATAATACTGCATTTCAGAATCTTAAAAAAAAAAGAACTTCTTTATAGAGAAAAAAATGAGACTTATATTAGTAGTAGTTATGACTTTTTTACTCTACCTCGATTAATTATGTTAAAGGCTTTAACCGCAAGAGTACGTTTCAGACATTCAGTTGTTCCTATTTTTATTTCTTTGAAAGATCTCCTTCTTCCAAAGACTAGAAGACATTTTTTTGATCAGCCCTATTACAGAATTCGGCGAATGAGCTGAAGTGACAGTTCAATCATTTTCGATGCCCTGCACTACCGACATTTGGTTCAACTATTCTGGCATGTAGATTGAATCTTAACATAATCTCTGAACAAATCTTCAAAAATTTGAAAAGTCTAATGTCGTTTTTATTTGGCAATCCGGAAGCCTTCCGGACTCTTCTGAAAGTGTTCAATTGGGAAAAAATGACAGTTCTGATTCTGAAAAGAAGAGAAATTTGCTTCTGGATTTGAAATCAGAAGCAAAACCAGAAGCACTCACACATTCATATACTTAAACGTCAACCTCAACAGCTGTGATTTTTGGTATTCAAATTGTGCGAACCAGGGTTGGCCGAATTAACTACACTACATTTTCTACATGATTTACTACGTTTATATGAGGTGTTGAAGCGAGCTTGAAGCTCGCTTCGAACTTTTATATACCTGTATTGAGTTGAAATGATCTTCCTTCGACTCGATCCCAATCGCTCAGCTGTGTCGAGTAGAAATGTGAGTCGAAAATCCGACCCTAATCCAACTCGATCTTTCGATACTGCATATAAACGTAGTATTTACTCGTAACTACGCGTAGTTTATTCAAGAAACTACATGCCTAATTTACTACAATTTGTTACGCCTGCTACATATTAGTAGTAATAAATTCATAAAAATTAATTCATAAAAATTCAATATAATAAAGGAAAAAAAAAACAATTTTGCACTTTTATGATCTAATGAAGGTTTGTAAAAAAAAAGTTTCATTTACCATAAGGATGAAGAATTGTAGGAATAACTGAACATTTAATTTAAAAATTCAAATTTCAAATGCATAACAGACAGTTAATTGACAGCAATGCTACAATTTCTTACATTAGTTCTGTTCAACCAGCTGCACTGAACTACTCTGGGCAGAAAAGTGTAGCTTTTTTGTGTTCATTGAGAAAATTTCTGCACTGACTTACACTGATTAGCGTTCATTGAGCTGAACTAGTGTACACTAGTGCAGAATATCTTGCACTACCTTTTGAGCTAGTGCAGGTTGGTAAAAACTGTCAAAGTCAGCTGATGTCATTATTCGATTATATTTTGTTAACGAATAAAGTTGATTTTTTTCTGCGCTTTATATTTTTGATTAAAGTTTTTAAATAATGCATAGATTAGAGCTAACTTCGAGTGAAGGGCAATCTCTGGTGATTCAGTGTTCTCCAATTAATCCAATAATATCTTAATTAAATCTATGTATGTATGTATATTTGCACGAAGGATTCCGAACACAAGTGTTTGAAAGTTTGATGAAAAAAGGTGAAAAGGAGGAAGAGATTTTGTGCCTAAAAAGCCAACAACGTCATCGCAGGCAGTGGGAATGAATTTCTTCCCTTTACCATCGACTTTAGCGCAGGCATAAGGCATTTTACTTGCACCGAATTTAATTTGTTTTTTTTTTTAAACATCTGACGTATGACGTTTTTGCTTGAGTTTGCACTGACAGTTTTCATGAACTTGCACTGCACTACACTACTCTACACTGGCCTTTTCGTGGTTGAACACAACTATTAACTACATTTAACTACATTTAACTACATTAACTACATAAAATACGTAGCAGACGTAACAAATGTAGTTATTTCTAAAAAGTGACAATTCGGTCAACCCTGCTTTCAACAAACATTTTTCTTGATTTTGATTATTGTACGCATTTGATGTTTCACATATACAATCAAACAAAACTTCAGAATCATCAGAAGCAAACAAAAGTGTTCAATTGGGATTCCGGATCGGAGAGAGATTCCGGATTGCCAAATAAAAACGACATAACTCACAGTACATCAGAAACATCGACAATACTTTTCGCTTTATAGCTTATCTCTATTCAATAATATCTTGAAGAGTGATCTCGCTTATTGAGATTATATGGAATTGAATCCATTGCCGTTGCTTTAAAAAAAAAAACTCTCAAGATCTTAATATCTTTTAAGAAAGCCACAATTTTTTTTTTTTCAAATACATAATTCTAAATGGGGTTTGACATTTAATATTAACGAAAAAATTACAGCAGTGATAAAACAGTTCGGAAAATGGCAAGCAAGTTCACGAACCGACAATAAAGTCCATTCGACGATTTCACTAATTGTAATAAACGCGGACGCCAGTACACTACGAATTAAATCAACTCTCTGGCAGTAACATTACGCATTTAGATGTCAGCATGAATATATTAAAAAAAACGGCAAAGTTTTCACCATGTTTTCGAAAAAAAAAAAACAAGATTGTTTCTAGCTACCAAGTTAGGATAAATAAATGCAAAATGGGTGCACAGATACATAGACGTTAAGATGAAAACTGTTTTCCTCGCTAACGTGAATTTAAGAACTTTTTTTAACCCAAAGCAATACATACACTTGCCCTATGTTTAGTTTTAACGAAAAAGGTGCATTTTTCCCTTTTTTTTGTAAGACTAGATAGATGCTCGTTAATATCAAGTAATGGTCCTGATACCGTATACCTAACTCAATCGTGCTCTAACAGTGCTAACTAATGGAGAGTGCTCAGAATAAGTATAAACTGGATAAATGAATTTCCAGAAAGTTTAACAAATAACTCTGTTCGAATGGTGCCTCACTAAGAGAAGGTGAAGATAAGCATAATGTATTTCTGTATTTCCAACAAGAAACCCTTCTTTTACCTAGGTGCCTAGACACTGCACTGAACTTATTTCCCCTCCCCATAACCATCTTCACTAATAAGTAATGCATGTAACATTATGTAACTTCTTATATCTCTTTGATATCTTCTTCTCTTGATCGTAAGCTGCACTTCGCTCACACTGCAAACAAACGCAAAAGCAAAAAAGAATTACCAACATATCTTAAAGAAACCTGAAACATGTGAAATCAAAAGCATAATCATAAAAAAGAATGAGAAAAAAAAGTGAAAACGAAAGAAGTGGGCAAATAAAACAACAATACAAAAAAAAAAAGAGGTTAGGTAGCTAAGTTAGTTCAAGTTCAAGGTAAAGAAGCATTTTCATTTCGCCTGCCCGAAACAACTCTCGTGACTCGTGAGCCCCCAGCCGGTGTTCATGAATCGTCCGGTCCGTCACCAGTCCAGTCAAACTAGAACGAGTTTTAGTGCCTTGTTTTCTTATTAACATAAGCAGGGATGTATGTTTGTTTCGTTACTAATATATAGTACTTTATTAATTTTGTATTACTATTTTTTTAATTTGGTGCCTATCTTCTAGATTTTTAAGTATCCATTATAAGATAATTTAAGGTTGTTAATAAAAATATTGGTACAAGTTAAAAAACAATCTCACATTGGGTCATTAGAAACCTGGAAACATTTATATTTACGTATATGTATATGGATATAAGTAAATATTATCCCTCAACATACAATAACTGTTTCAAAAAGTGCACATTTTGTCTTTTTGTAATAATATGTGTCTTGTTTAATTCCTTTTTTTAATATTTATAAAAGTTTTTAAAAATAATTAATGATCTGCAGAATTTTTAAATAAAAATTTGATTAACAGAATTTTAGTTTAACAATTTGTATAGAATTATGTATGATGTACATATATCTATAATTTTAGAATATTGGAACACACAAATATTGTTATAAAGAATTTTTAATTCATTAACAGAATTCATACAGAATAACAACCCGTTCGCAATTAAATATTTAAGAAAATTAGATGAAGGTTTTAATAAAACAAACTCTATATACCTATACTACTGAAATAAATTAGCCGAGTAGAAGACTTAGCGCTATTTAATTGTACTTGTTGAATTATTGATTTTAAATCGCTTTTTTTTCTTAGCCTTAAGTCCGCAAAAATTGGCGTTAGGTCCCGGCGATCTAGTGAGGGCCTTGTCAATAAGCATTTTTTGTTAAAGTCAGTTCATCTTTCATCGATTTTTTGACAAAAAACCAATGTGAACTATATGCAACTAAGATTTTAAATCATTAACGCAAGAAGTATGAGAGGAAATGTTTCACTTTCTTGGAATATGTCTGATTTTAAAGGAGTTCCGTAGGCATTACTTTGGAGTAGAAGTTCTGGAATATAAGTATATGAATATATGAATAAAATTAATACAAATGTCATTCTGGTAGACCATTCACGTCATACTTTTTTAGAAAAATTCAAATTATTTTTTGAAGTCAATGGCGCACAATTTTAAACAGTTCTCGTTTAAGGAATAAAACCGGCTCTACTTAACGCAATCGTTTAGCTTGGAGACTTCGTCTAACTTTTGCATAATTTTAAACACGTTAGACAACTCTTCTAACTGATGTGGGTTTTACAACAGAACCTAAGCGAATTTGCGTTGAACAACCCTTAATTTGACAGATACATAACTCACACAACTACAAAAACACAAAAAAAGGTAAAAAGAACAGACAACTCTAAACCAAATAATTTTTCGCCGAAAAAAGTACATTTTATATACTACCTCGGTACAGATTTTGAATGTTTATAAGTTATTTACATTATTTTAGATGGGAATAAAGTATAAATCGCAAATTCACAGAATAAAAACTCAATTTTTTGTTGCAAGGTGCAGAATCATTTAGCTATACTCATCTCGGTCGGTGGCGGCGGCGCGTGCATACATAAGATTATGTATGTACCTATGTACATACATGTACATGTACAGATTTGTTCATCGTAGAGCACTTTCTAATTTATAATATTCAGTTATTCAGACTATTTACAAAAACCATCTTTACAAAATCGAATAAAACATCAGTAAACATTTTTTCTTCGATTTGCTTTGGTATGATATGACCATTGTGCATTGTCAATATGGATAAAGTATACTTTTAAAAGATAAACTAGCTATTTGCTGCTGTTAAAGTAAGACGAGCTCTTTAACGTTAAAGTATAGTTTATGTCCTTTAAAATTAACAAAAAGTCGGTTCTCGTTTTATACTCAATATTTAGAGTCGACTCCCATTCTAAAATTGATTTAGAGTAGGTTTTAAATGTGTAAAATTTTGCGCCAATAAATTTAACTTAACTTAATGCCTCTCCTAACGGTATATAGTTTTATTAATAACGATTTTTTATTTATAGACATTAAAACTCTGAATGCACCAATGCTCTTTTAATACGACTGTCTGCATTTAGTGAAATTCAGTTTTCACCAACTATTTAGATAGCTAAAACAGTTCGATTAAAACCACTTTTTTTACACAATTGACCAATACGATTGAACATTATTTGCCACTTGAGTGTAGTATGTATTTTAATTGTTTTCGAATACACGTGTTGATATATTTTATATTGTTAATAAATAAAATTATGAAAACATCGTACATATGTATGTTATACTTCCCATTTCTATTACTTTTTTACCAATTAGATCCCTCTTTTCTAACAGTAGGTATGGCATCACTGTTTCTTCATTTTTTTTTTATGGAAATCTCTTTTATTTATTACCTTTTATGATTTTATTAATATTTGGTTTTTTTTTCATATCGCCAGCTGGTTTAAATATATGTACATGTACATACATTGTAGTGGTTTTGCTTTATAACTATATTGGTTTGTCTTTGTAAAATATCGAGCATAGCATACATAGCTTCTGGTGGCAGATTAATTTTACTTACAAAAATGAATTTGCGATTCTCTTTTTCTTTTTGATTTTGCAAATCAGGTTTTTTGTAGTCCACTTTCTGTAGCATCTTTCATAAGCCGGTTTACTCTTGTATGTAATAGTGAATGCGCGAAAGTATAAGTGTTAGTGTGACGCTATTTCATAATTAAATAAAGCTGTTTTATTAAAGGGGAAATGATTGCATACCTATTAAGTGAGTCGTACATAAAGGCTTTAATTGTTAGTTCTTGAGGCAGGTACTTAAATTGATTTATTATAAGTAAAATATCCCAAACAGGTTAAACTTACAATACAATGTACATACCTACATATATTTATTTATTTATCAATTCTACATACATAATACTTTCTTAGACATAGATCAATATTAAATAGTAAATAATAATAATAATAATATATTATAAATTAATTTAATTAATTACAATGATATTCATAATTCTTTTTTGAACAATTTTTATAGTTTTATAGCAATTAACGTGGACCGTTTATTATGACGAGTATACATGTGTTGGTAAAGGCAAGGTCCATTCAAGTTTGCGTAGTAAATATTTTGTAAATCTTTTTTGGATTCTTTCAATTCTATATGTTGCGCTTTTGTATTACGGAGACCAAACTACACAGCAGTATTCAAAAATTGGACAAACAAAACTGGCAAAAAGAAATTTAATTGTACAAGCACACTTAAATCCACTAGAATTTCTAAACAAAAATCCAAGCATAGAATTGCCTCTAGATAATTAATATGTATTCTTAAATCAAGTTTGGAATCAAATACAACTCCCATATCCTTATGACATAAAGACTCTTTGAAGAAAGTTTTCGGAAACACGGTAATCAGAGGAAATCAGATTATATGATCTTGTAAATGTCATCCATTAAACAGACACCATTTGGATAAGCGAATCGACTGTTTGGTATATCTTAATATCATATGTGAATGACAGACATCGTGAGTCTAAAACAAAACTCGTTAAATCATTGACAAAAAGTAAAAATAAGAGAGGTCCCCGATGACTACCTTGGAGAACGCCCGAATAATTAAATATTAGTTCCGATTTCATTTGACCAATTTTTACTATTTTTTTTCTATCTTCTACATAGCTCTTAATCCAGTTGATCATATGAGATTAAAAACCTAAAGATTTACACCCATATTAATAAAGATGGTTTAGTGGAGGTTTATCGTTAAGTCCTGGACTAAGTGCGAAATTTCATTAATAAAACAAATTTTCTGTTAAGTGACGTTTACTAATTATGATCAAGTTAAACCACCGAAGTAGGTGGTTTAGCGAAGGAATAAGAAATTGAAATATCCACAGTCAGACACAAGCAATTGACAATCAATTTAGGTAGCCACAGAATATAAAAAAGAGATTGCTTACTTTTGTAGAAGATTTTCTTAAAAGGATTTTTGATAAAAGTCATTTTACTATTCCGGGAACATTTTATTTTTATTAATGTAAATATTTAAGCCATGGCTTAACTCCTATTCCATGGTTTAGCAAAACCATGGAATATAGGTGGAATAAGCGTTTTTTATTAATACGGCTGTTCATCTTTAACAATAGTAGGTATTAAAGTTTTGAATATTACAACAATATTCATAAGCAAGCTTACTGCACATTATGTAATCATACAAAAACCTCCTTCAATTAAACAATAGTAGTTTATGGTTCACCCTATCGAAAACCTTTGAGATGACATTAATATAACGTCTACTTGGCTTCTTTTTTCAATCGAATTGATACAATCATATAATAAAACGGCAAACATGTTTTTTGTGGTACACTTTACGCGGCCCACAAAAACCGAAGGGGCATAAATTACATATTAAACGAAAGCATTTTTTGCATAGATGTGCACAATGCCAAAATTATTTAAATATACTACACAGTAATTGTTTAAAACAACAAATAAAAATTGCAAAAAAATGCCCGGACATCTGTTGCTGAATAGAGCATACATTTACACTATACTGTCATACAGTTTTAGCACAGATAATTATCGACTACTGACATCTGTTGCTGAATACAGCATACATTTACACTATACTGTCATACAGTTAGGTTGTTTTCATAATGCATGGTTGCTTTGTTTACATGCGATCAATTGCAATCATATTAAAGTAATACAAAATATTTGCGCATGTGTTTTACGCTGCATTTATGAACACTTTTTCTTGATTTTCGTCATATGTCAATTTTTTAAAACAATATTTTAGTTTTTTGCAAACATTTACCTTTATTTTGAGCCAGAACAATGTTGTGGTGCCGTTTGTTACTGTTTTCAATTGAACTTTGAATTTTCAAGGGAAAGAATTAGACAGATGGAACAATAAAGGAAAGGAAATCATTTATATTATATATCTGTCTCTTTCATTAAGAAAGAAATTCAGATTGCATGTGAGTTTTTATAGTTGCACATTTGCCCTGCAAATATTTGCGTTTTGCTTTTATGAAAATCTGACATTTATCATTTGAAGGGTTGTAAGTCTAAAGGGTCTAAGTGCCATTTTTATAATTTAGAGATATTCGAGAAAAACATAATACAAAGCCCTTTGGCACTTAGGCTCTACCACAACTTTATTTGTGTGTGTGTACAGTTTTAAAAGAAATAGGCACTTGAATCCATTTTGATATTATAAGGCATGGCTCTTAGATGGTATTTTGATAAAAATATTGATTTTTGATTTTTTGGCACTTAGACCCTTTAGACTTACAACCCTTCATTTGCATTTATGAAAGTTATGCATTCGTCAGACTTTCGCAACCATGCATTTATGAAAGCACCCTTACTGTCATACATTACATATGTATATAATTATCTGTGGTTTAAGTTTAGTAAAAGTTAGAACCATTTTAACTTTTGCTTTTGTTGTTGTTTGGAAAAATACAGCACATTTTGTTCACTTTTCGCTCTTTGAAGTTGAATGTAGTTAAGTCTTCGGCCGGTATTCACCGAGCGCTCATATTAAGAAGCTCATTAACCTATTCACCAAGCAATATTAGTGAAGATCTACGAGCACTCTTAAAAGTTAGGAGTGGTCCCGACCACTCCTATGTCTGCTATTACACGATGCATCCAGACGCGTGCGACTTTTCGAATAACGTAAGTGCAAAAGAGAAAAAAAAATCGAAAGATGAGACGGAAAAAAAACTGCCCTGTGTTGCGTGGGTAAAATTTTCGGTGCAACAATTTGACGTTTCTCTTTTCTCTTGTCCGTTTTTCTTCCATTCTGCTTCATATGATTTCGTTATCCGAGGAGTAAACTTCAATGTAATGCATACAAATACTTCTTTCTGATTGCTTCTTTATTTTGAAGAGCACATACGCTCACCAACACCGAAATGAAAAATAAAGAGAACTGTCAAATTGGATTCATGAATCTGGCTTCAACGTGTAATAGCGCTTGAATCAGTGGACGAAATATCAAAGCAGAATTCGAAGAAGGCGCATGCATCTAGATTCATCGTGTAATAGCAGACTAACTTACGAGCGCTCTCTTCGAAAGTTTGTTCGCTTATGCGTGTGCCACTCACGCATTTGACTCGAATCCATGTGAGCAATGCCAAGTAGAAGAGTATCCATTTGCTGTCAAGACCAACATTCCACAACATTTCACAGTTTGGGTATGCCTGAACAAGAGAGAGTGGCTCTCATTTTCGAACTTCGAAAAACACTTGCGAGTGGTTGGTGAATACCCCACAGAAATTTCAAGTTGAGAGCCTCGTAAAGTTAAGAGCCGTTTAGGAGCGCTCGGTGAATACGAGCCTTAGAGTATTAACTACATCTATCGGGCTATTTCCATGTTAGGCTAGGCGCGCACATTCAATTTTAGTTGCACAACTGTTTCGTTGCTTATAGAAAACAGATGAACTATTTGGTTGAATGTCCGCGCAGGTGCATATAATTATATGTTACACAAAATAGCGAACTCTTTTTGGGCAATCGTTTACTTTGTGTCAAAACACAAACTTCTAAGTTGCTCGAATTAAGCAGTTGCGAAACTAAAAATTGAATGTGCGCGCCTAGCCTCAGTTTTTTTCTGTTTTTCGAGATGGAAGATAGAAATTTGAAATGAGTTGGAAAAAGAGAACATATAGTTCTAGCTTTATTCTATGCGTTACAGTTTTCAAATCTTCCCTGAAAATAAAATATCCCAAGAATGCGTTAACAAACAAACAAAATTTCAAATGATTGAATCGTTCAACAATCGATTACGAAAATGATCCGATCATTCGATCATTTTCATTTCACTGAAATGATTCAATACTGTTCCTATTCGATTTTAATTTCTATTTCGATGATAAGATTGACTTATGGCTTTGATAATTCTCACAAAATATTCTATTATTGTAAGCCATAAATTGCCAAATAACATTGAATGATGCCTACTTTGTACATAGATTAAAAAGTGTCAAAAAATTTTCGGCTGACATTTTGTACGAAATACTCTTTGAACGTCATAACTGAATTCGTCCTCTATTCTTCAAGCCATAAACTGTCAAATTCCATCAAAGGATGGCTACGATGTCGATGGATTAAGAAACGTCCAAAAATCCACATTAAACATACCGGATTCTGATACATCAAATAACATCAGTTCAACCCAACAACTGTTTTTGCGGCCTACAACATCAACAACCAATCTGCAACGTGTCAAAAATCTGCAATGTGTCAGAAATGTGTATAGGTTTGAAATTTTGTTTACCATTAACTGTTTTCCTTTGGACTCCAGGATTGAGTGCTTAGTAGGTACTTCTCATTGCATTCAACAATTTAAAAAAATCATGAATTCTCTGTCTTTTATTGAATGATAATGAATTAAATAAATAAATTGGCACTCGAATTTCGAGAGCTGGGTCGGCTAGTATTTATTAAATAACGTGAGGTTTGTGTTAGAATTACAAATTAACGATATTGAAAAAAACCTCAAAATTCCCTTCGCTTGAAATTTGAGATTTTCAACTTTTTTTGTATTTTATTTTTATAAATAAAATAAAATAAGCTATTAGAAATAATTCCTTTTATTTTTGTTTGAAATAAATCTTATTATTTATGCACATACAATACATACAAGCCAAGCGGTACTGCAAATTGAGGTTACTGATTGAATTTTTTACTTGCGACTTATAGGTACTATAAGGCAAGTTATGCATTCGTAAAAAAAATCGAACTCGAGATTTTGATCAAAGTTGACATCAGGATGATAGCGAAGACCAAAAAAGTGGGTCTCGCAATTCTGTCTGTCTGTCTGTCTGTTCGATTGCAGCTAAACGGCTCAGCCGATTTTCTTCAAACTCGGTAAATATGGGTTTTATTTTTCCCCCCGGATGTTTTTTTATTTGTTTTTTTAAGACCAAAAATAACGGTACCTGCCATACGAATTTTTTTCGAAATTTTATATTTTTTTTTTTTTTCTCAAAAGCTGTCCCGCAGATTTTTTAAAAAAAAATTCATAAAATTTCTTTTAGTTAAACCTAGGTAATGGTTGAAAAAAAATTTGGAACCATTTTTTTGTTTTTGATTTTTTCAAAAACAGAAAAACCGATTTTGATCTTTTTTTTATGTTAAGGCTCCCCAAAAATTTCATTATTATTCAAATTTTCAAAAACTTTTTTTTGATTTTAAAAAAAAATTACAATTTTTTTTTAAAACTCAATATTTCGAAAACCCCATGCTTGATTTTTTTAAAACTTGATAAATAAAATTTTCTTAAAATAATCTACAAGACATAGAAAAAAGAATCTATTTCACCTAAAAATAACGGTACCCCCTATACAAATGTTAAAAAATGGTTTTCGAAAATCGTATTTTTCTCGAAAACGGTTCCGAGAATTTTTCTTAAATTTTTTTTCTTTCGATGAATTTTTAAGATCTATAATTTAATAAAAAAAATTTGAAAACAAGATATTACTGATTGTACCTGCCATAGAACGATTTTTAAAATTTTGAATTTCTCATTAATTTCACAACGGATCTTAATGAATTTTTTTAGAGAGAAGCTTCTAAAAAGTTTAGGAAACATTGCATTTCAAAACTTTACGAAAAATATTTTTTTTGAATTTTGCAAAAAAAAAATCAATTTTTTTTTATCGAAAACGACTCATTATTTTTTTTTTTGTAAATTTAATTTTTATTCAAACAATAATAAAAACTTTAAATTGGCGTACCAGAATTTTTTCTTAAAAATGTTTTAAAATTTTTTTATATCAAAGCTTATTTTTTTAAGAAACCACTACAAAGACTTATAATTTTTGTTCTTGCATGAACCTAAGTATATTTGCTTGAATCACATGGCATCCTTTTTTTACCTCCAATTACTAAAGAAGTTGTGTTAGTCGTTTAAAAAATAAATTTTTATGCTTATGAACAGTTTTTCTCTAAGAACATTCATTTTTGAAATTCTTAGTCTTTTACATAGGAGCAAGTTCGTGCGACCCATTCATGCATTTTATTTTGTTTCGTATTTTGTTGGGACTTATGTATGTCATATCGACGAAAAAAAATTTATAAAAAGAATATACAAACATAGATATTTCGCTTTCTTAAAGCCTAGTTTTAGATTTTAGTTTACATACAAAATTGAATCCAAAATAAAGCCAAGCTAAAATGTAAATATGTAAGCAGTTTAGATGAGAGGTTCTCAACTCTAGCTTAAAATCAAAGTTTCGTGTCTAACTGCACGGATGTAATTCTATCAATCTCCAGCTCTATTCGTGAAAATGAAAATAGAAAATGAGAAATATTTGGGGAAAAACGATTTATTACATGCAAATAAATACTCTATTTTTCCATTGAGAAGAGATTCTTTGAAATGTTTGATTTAATTTTTTTTAAAGAGAACAGCTATTTTCCTATTTAATATTAACAAATATTTTGAAAGAAATGTAAGATCTAAAATTAAGTGCGATCTGCATACTAGACTTGTACTAGTTACACAAGGACTTATAATAGGTATGGAGTATTCTTCGACGTTTTCTTTTAAAATATTTTAAGTTTTCACATGAGGAAACAAATTCTTAAGAGATATTTTGGAATTAACTATCAAAGTCTTTAGTTTGAATGTACACTGTGCCAAGTAGTGAGATAAGTTGAATGTCAAAAAAATCACAAAATATGTTGTTTAAATTCATTCTCTCTAAGTCTAAGTCGTCTCTCCTGAGAACTTAAAGTTGCTAGAAAAGGATCTAATGACTTAAAAAAAATATGTTCACGATTTAAAAATAAAATAATAAATGCATAAATAAGAGACTAAATGCTAATAAAAATGCTAAACTTAATGACTCATAACTCCCAACCACTCCTGTGTACATGTAAGTAGGAATGGAGGGAACCTACAATTTTCTACCGATTCCGAACGGTGTAAATAAGAAAGACTTTTCATGACAAGATATACTCTTGTAAACTTTCTTAAATTATTTTGAACCTTAGGCCTTAAATAATCGGTAGATCTACTTTACTTACGCATTTTTCTATACCGTACAATTTTCAATTTATTGTTAAATAACCTTTTTGAGTGACTCCGCGCACTCAAGACTTTACAAAATAAATACTGTTTGTACTTCTCAGCTGCTCAGCAATATCAATGACCACACTCATGTAACGTGCAATGTCCTTGCAGAATCTAAATATTTCAACTTGAAAAAAATCTTATTGAATTCAGTAACCGTTGCAATATAAGATACAAAATCTTCATTGATGCAATAATTTCGTGATCATTAATAATTATTTTCAGATGACATTTTATTTCGTCATTCCGTATTGCAAGCATTTTTTCTCCAATTTAGTTCTTACTCGCTGTTTTATTTAACAAAGCATTCGAAATTTTGTATACTTTTCTAAATTTTTTAGAAGCCGAAGATTCAGTTTTGCACATAAACGGGAACTGTGACCAGGCAAATATGAAGAATTCTTATCTCATCTCTTTTCATTTATTTAAACTGCCCCCTGTCATCCATCTAGGTAAAGAAAAATCTTTAAATATAAATGGTACCGATGAGCACCCAATTCACTGAAAAACTATAAATTCGAGCGTAATTTCCATCTTACGAGTATTATAAGAACCTAGTTAGAACGTTTACATGATATACAACATCATTTATATATAAAGAATGAATTCAAAAGGACCCAGCTGACTTCCTTGAGGTATACCTCAGTGAGTTTCATTTAGTGGGGTCTATTTTCAGAGTACGACTTTATTCATTCTGTAAAAAAGTTGGAAAACCTTATGCCTCAAAAAAATCCGTGTATACGCCACCCATTTTCTAATTCTTTGTATGCAATCCTAAATAACAGCACTAACTTGCTCAAAGAGCTTTGGAATGAAGGATAATTTTAATATAGGAAGGTAGATATGTCGATCACTGATACCATAACTCGTATTAACCTGTGGAAGGAATTGATATGGGAAATAAAAAATAAAAAACGATCAAGTTGATTTGATGCCCCTTATGTTAGTTTGCTTTTACACAATCATCCGGGAATTGGATCACTCACTCAACCGGACCACCGCACTCATCCGACACCATCTACACAATGACAAGCTAGATAGCTTTTTGACTGTTGCTGAAACAGAAGCCCTTCCGATTGAGTGAACATCTGGCCCCCCGCACCGTAAACCCTTGTCAACGCCCACACTATACTTGCTGGGGTCTAAGGAGTCAAACGGAGCGGACGGCACGCCAGCCATAGAAGGGAATAAAGTTCGTCCTAGAGCCATTTCGTCGGATTGAGAAAAGAGATCAAGTATTTTATCTTCTTTTTCTAAAGTTCGTCAAATGTAGTCAAAACTGTCCCTTAAAATTATTGTGCTCTAAATTTGGCCACAACAGGACATTTTTAAATATTATTTATTAACTTTAGGAGGTGTGTCAATAAAAGGATAACCAAAATATAACAAAATTAAAAATAAAATAAAATTCTGACTAAGGGCTTGCTCAGATTTATACGGGGTTGGCCAAATAAGATCTACAAATGATAAACTGGAGTTACTCGTGAAATAATCAATTGTTTTTATTAACTTGCTTTTATATTAAATACATTTTATTAAAATTAAAGTTTACTAATGAAATATGACATTAGACCACCATTTTGATCAATAAAAAGAATATGTACCACGTAATGTTTCTGGTTGTGGGCTCATTATTTCGTGTCGAAAATGTTGCTTCAACTGTCAAATAGTCTCTAGTTTTTTTAACATACCAAAAATTTGAACACTTTACAAATGTTGCCTCGACGTGAATGAATTTTATCAAACCAAACTCGCACCTCAAAACAACCTAGAACTTTCAAATCTGCTGTCACAAGAAACCGTGGCGCAAAATTTTAGTTGAATTAGTACAATGTTAAAGCTGTTTTAGTATGAAACTAGGTTAAAACAACGATTTTGCAAATTTTAATCGAATATAGGATCATACTTTCTCTACCCTTTTATTAAAGTTAAAATTATCGAATACCTATTTTATTTTTTTAGTACAGTAAATGACGGATATAAGAAAGTCTCATATAAGAAAGACACGCTTATATGACAGACATTCCAAAACATCATGCACATTCCCCTATAAATACGTGTTAAATTTACCTCTTATAAGAAAGACGTTTATAAGAAAAACACTGATATAAGAAACTTACAGCCCGATTCTCCCCCTTGTGAGGAGTCACAAGTCACAAGCTCTTGTGACTATTCCTTGTGAGGATTGTTGTGATTCGATAACATTTTGGTATTCTCCCCCTAATCGTCACAAGAAAAATCACAACGAAACTCACCACCGCATGGTGAGATTTTTAAGTGTCATTATTTGAACAGCTGATTATTCAAAACGAAGAAAATACAAAACGCAAGTTAACATTATTATATTTTATTATTATTATTATTAAATAACCTGACTATCGTGAGGCTTCAAGCTCTGATATCCCAGCATAAAGTTTTCCGAAAGCGACAAAACTTTATAAATGTACATATGTATTGTTTTGGAGAACGAATGGTTCATTTGTATCTCTCGAAGTTTTCAAAAGCCGTCGGTGCTGCAAACTTCTTGATACGATTAGTTTCTTAAAAAAAATGTGTTTATTTAAAAATGTTACTTTTCATTTTCGTCGGAAAGATCAGCAATAATATTCACTAGAGCACTTCCATTTTGGTGTACTCATAATTATTCACAAATCTAGAAAATTTTCTTACAAAATATGCTGAATGACAATCCAAGAAATATTAAACATTTATGAGTTGTGACCTGTTCTGAAGGAGGTCACAGTTTCGATTGTTTTTGTGACTCTCACAAGTTGTGACTGAGCGGCAGAATTCGAAAAAGTCACAAAATCAATTTCACCTCTTCTTGTGACTTGTGAGGCATCACTGACTTTGGGGAGAATCGGGCTGTTATTCTGATACAAAATCTCATTCACTTAATAGAAAATTAAACGTTTATAAGAAATTTTCCCATGTAAATCCCGTGCAACTTTAAAAAAAATTCTGAACGCACCCTTATTGAGTTGCCAAAATAGTGACAGATTGATTGATGAGCGAGAAAGAAAAGAAGACAACACATTGACAGTTTGCTGATTAAATTATGTTTAGTTTTTGTTGTGGTTTGCAAAAAAATGTCGGGTAAGAAACGAAATACCTTTTCTATTAAAAATAAACTTAAAATTTTAAGTGAAATTAAACTCGGAAAAACTCGAAAAGAAATTTGCAGCGAGTTTCACGTCGCGGAAAGTACTTTATCGAAAATTATAAAAAAATCAGAGGAACTTGAGAGTAAAAAATATTCGGGAAAAAATTTAAACATTAAAAGAAACAGAAAGCCGCATCATGAAATTTTAAACAAAACAATGTCCAAATGGTTTGCGCAGATGACCGAAAAGAACGCACAGCTCACAGGACCAATTCTTCTTGAAAAAGCACAACAATTTGCAATAAAATTAGGAATTCACGATTTTAAAGCTAATTCCGTGTGGCTTCAGCGATGGAAAAAACAAGAAAACATTGTGTTCAGGAAAATTCACGGAGAGGCCGGTTCCGCCAATGTAGCAGCTGCTGATCAGTTTAAAGCAAACGTCCTTCCAGCTAAGTTAGGCAAATATGAGATCGATGACATCTATAATGCCGATGAGACCGGCTTAATGTACAAGGCTCTTCCTGGCGGAACATATGCACCAGCTAACAAAACCGTACTCAAGCAAAAGGTTCCGAAAGATCGGGTAACTTTGCTTTTTATCTGCAATGCAACTGATTCAGACAAACATGTATTTTCAATTGGGAAATCGAAGCAACCACGTTGCTTCCGAGGAAAACAAATCCCTCTTCCGTACAAATTTAATACGAAAGCCTGGATGACCAGCACCATATGGTGTGAAATAATAAAAGAATTGGATGACATTTTTGAAACGAAAAAGAAGCAAATTTTGCTACTTATTGATAATGCATCCTGTCACAAATTGAATTTCACGCCAACAAACATTGAAATTTTGTTTTTACCGCCTTGTACAACAAGCCGTATCCAACCATTGGACCAAGGTATGAAGTTTTAGTTTCAATCAATCCAAACCGTAATTCAATTTTGAATTTTAATCTTTACTACAGGAATCATCCAGTCCTTTAAGGCTCAATACAGAAAATGTTTAATCCGCAAGCAAGTTCTGGCAATTGAGAATGGTTACATTGATATTTTTTTAAAAGAATTTACAATTTTAAAGGCCTTGTATGTTGTTAAACGGTCTTGGTGGCTAGTTACCCCGCAAACAATTCGAAACTGTTTTAGAAAAGCGGGAGTCTCGAAGGAAGAGGAAAATGAAGTTTCATTAACTGATTCGAACGGAAATAACAGTGATGATGAACACGAACAATTTTTTAATTACCTGGAGGATGTAGAGAACAATGAATGCTTTGGTGAAATGAATGAAGTAGAACTTCTAAACGAAATGCAAAGTGATGAAGTGGTTGAAGCTGAATTTGTTGGCGAATTAACTGCCACACCAAAGCCAAGAAGAGAAGAAGCTGTTAAGGCTTTTTTTATTTTAAAGCAATACTTGGATATCGACGAGGGCAACGAAATTATTTGCAAAATTGAAGATATCCTTTTCAAAGCACAGAATAAGACACTCGTGCAAAAGAAAATTGAAGACTTTTTCACAAATTAAAATTTAATTTTAAAAATTAAAAAATTTTAATTTTGTACATGTGACCTTACTTGTATGTGATAAATAACCTTATTTTATACCTATTTGAAAGAAGTTTAATTGATGTTATGTTTTTGTTTTTTATGCTGTGAACTATTTATGTATATTTATGAATTAATAAAGGGTATGTACAATACATACATATAAAAATGTCATTTATTTTGTTTTATAAATTTGATGCTTTTATCTGATAAAAGACATTTTATTTCTTATATACATTTGTATTTATTATATGAAATTTTCTTTCTTGTATGCATTTTATTTATATAAGAAATTTTCTTTCTTATATAAAATGTTTTTATACAAGAAAGCATGGATATAAGAAAGGAATTCTTTGGATTTTTTGACTTTCTTATATCCGTCATCTTACTGTATCGTGTTTATTTACAGACGCCACAAAAGTTCTGTTTACTTAGTTTATTGCACGAACTGTCATTGTTTTAGGTGTGTTCAGAAGCAATTTATAAAGAAAATTGCTTTAGTACGATACTTGTTAGAAAATGTTTAAAATTAAGAATAAGTTAGTAACAACTTTTAAGTTAGCAAATTGCTAAGAACTATCATTATCATACTAATTGGCTGTTTAAAATTTTTCGCCAGTGTTGCTAATTTAAAATTCTTTACAAAGCCACCCTTAAATGCCTTTTTATATCTAGATATACATATAGTTAAAATCTTTCACGTGAAATTTTGCCTCACAGAGAACGATTCGCGCAACCCCTAACATCTGCATTTTGTGCATAAGTTATTTTTAAAATACAACCAAAACAAATATATAGATATGTATAACTTAATTTATCAAACTGAATGCAACATTGTTGCAAACAAGCTACATATTTATTTATAATGCCAATCATGTTATTTTATCTCATTTCAGATTAAAACGTATACCTATATATATCTGCAGAAAAACTCTATACTCACGTACAATCGAACATATGTATGTACCTACCCAAACATCTCAAGGCTGCTATCCACGTCAAAGGATGCATGTACCCAATGTGCAAGGCAAGCAAACAAAAGATGACGCTTGTCTCAAAAGCGCCCTCTGCCCCAGCGGAAGTTGTGGGTGGGTGGTTGGTTGGTTGGATGGTTTGCTAGTTCAGATTGATGCAGATACTGAGTTGTTCGATATACATACGAGTAGATACATAAATATTTCCCAGAACATCCCTGCTCCAGCAAACTCAATGAAATTCAATTTTGATTTTCATTTCGTTTCGATCAACAAAAAGAAAAAAAAATAATTATGTGTCACAAACGGCGGCGCAGTTGCTTTGCTAATGCTTCAGTAGATGATGAAAAAATAAAAAAAAAAATTCCGGAAATCATGCGCATCAACGTTCAACTTGAACTTGAAAATTCCATTCTTAATGTATGGTGGTAGGTAAGTGAGGCTACAAAAGTAAAATCAATAAAACGCTTCACTTTCAGATTTTATATAGTAAATCAAATACTTTGGTAAGTGTGTGTGAAATTTTGATTTAAGTGTGTTTAAAAGAGAAAACAATACACACTCAGCTGAGTTGCTTTTTTCATCGAAAGCTTTTCTGTATTTGAGTGTGGAAAATTAAACTTTTGAAATCAAAAGTTTACACAAAACCTCGCTGTTATAGGTTTATGTATGCATACATAAAGTGAGAGTATAAATTCTTTTCCAATACAACAAAATGAGATTTTTTTCTTTCCGGTGCTTAAGTGTGATAACACCCACACTCTTCTGTGTACCCAACAAGCTCGAGAAAGCTCTAAGATTCTATATACTAGCCAAAAATGTATGTCATATTTTGATTTCTGACAAAAAAAAACAACAGCTTTTATCTTGGTTCTAGGAGCAGCTTGTATACTTTCATCATTTTGTACACAAAACAACAAAACGTAATAGATACTTCTTTTTTACCAAAAATGAGATGTATTGCGTAGGTGGTTTGGCTCTCCAAAGTTTTGGTATCACAATCACAAGTGGTACTGGCTCATTTGCTGTGCCCGATTGGCCGCTTTGTCCTTAACATCTTTTCGTCGGTCGGTCGGTCGGTCTGGAGTAGAGAATAGAAGTGTTCATCTGTGTTATGGAATTCATTGCAAGAAAACTAAATTGAAAAAAAATCTAGGTACCTATGCACGTATCTACAAAAAAAAAAAAAAGATTGCAGGTTTATTGACAAGTATCTTTTTTGTTGTTGTTGTTGTCCTATGGATAAAGCATATAAAATTGCCTGGAAAAGTTGATTTATATTGTAGATACATTTTAACAAAGCTGCTTTGCATTGCGTTTTTGCATCTCTCTCTCTTTCTGCCTCTATCATTGTCGCAAGTTTGAATTGCACTTTTATGTCTGCACAAGTGTCTATTTTTACTTCCGGATGAAAGTGTCTGAAGAACGAACGAACGAACGAGTGCGAAAAGTGCTGATTTCAATATAAATAAAAACCAAATTAAGAAGTGTTTTTTTTTTTTTTATTATTACTACCTATTTAATTGCCTTGTACAGTTGAAACTTTATTTGGTAAGTTTTATTTGTGTGTGTGTACCTATAGGTATTTGCAGTAAAGTATTGTGTACCTACGCAATATTAAACAAAAACATATGTTATTTTTTTTAATTTTTTTTTTGGTTCTATTGAATGAGGTAGATAAGGTTTTCTTTTAGTAGATATTGATATTTAAATAATTTTATATTTGTATGAAAGTGAAAAAAAAAAAAAAATATTAAATAGTTCTGAGAAATAAGCCGCAAGCAATATGAACATAATGTGCTTTTAAGTTTCCGATAAACGTGGATAAATACAGGCTATCCCAATCATCTGTTGATGAACTTTTTGAACTTCCCTTATACATTAGTAGGTACCTATGAAGGTATTTTTTTATTTAATCATTTTAATTTATTTAATAAAGTACCTACCTACAATATTTTCTTTTTATATGTTAGGTACCTACAATATGTATAAATAATACAAAGTCATTCAGGAAAATTAAGATCTACATCATTAATATCTACATACATATAGCTATACCTACATAATCTTGGAAATAGGATACTGTTTAAAAACACAATTCAATACACTTATGGATAGCTAGGTAACTTAAAGCGGACACAGAGAAACATTCATTTTATATTTTCGTTTCCTATTTAGTCCTTAAAATTTTAAAGTAAAAATCTGAAGTAATTGTGGGTTTGTGTAACGAGAGTTACCCTATGTGTTTTATTAAAGTATAACTGTCGATGGAATTGACCATCAAAATGGATTAGAACATACAATTCTACACTAAAGGGTTGTAGAGATTATTTTATTTAGACCTTGTACGATTCTGATAAGAAACGAAATTTTCCTATAATCTCAAACAAACAAATACAACAAAAAACGAAATGCTTACAGAAAATATATGCAAAATATTCCTGGAGAGGTTCCTTAATTTCAAAAATAACTCCAAAAAAGAAACCCAAAAAATCCCAAAAAGCCTTGTTGTAAAAAAACAACAAAAATGAACACCTAAAAAACAAAAATATCTTTGTTTTAATGTACTCGTACCCAGACAATTAATTGTATTCGAAAAAAGTGTTAACTTCTTCAAATAATCTGCTACAATTATCTATAAATTTGGCTCGTCGAACAGAGCCGTAATACTACGTTTTCACCAAGAATAAATCCGAGATTTATACTACGTTTTCACCAAGAGTAAATCCGCTAGAGATTTAAAATAAATCTTGAAGTGTTTTCACCAAAGAAACTGAGATTTATTTGACGTTTTCACTCTGTCTTGTCATTCAATTGTCAATTTGAACAACCGAAAAAAAAATTGCATTGGGTGTAAACAGGAAAAAAAAAACAGATATTTCTATTTTGTGTTGATTGTCAATGAAGAAAGTGGGTGTTCATAGGTGCGTTCAACAAAATAAGGTTTGTTTGTTTTGCAAATCTTCTGATTGCGAGAAGATTTCAAGGAGATTTATTTTAAATCTTCATTTGAGGTGATTTATATTTGTATGGTAAATCTACGAGATTTAAAGGAGATTTATGGTAAATCCACTTAAATCCCGGATTTACCTTTGGTGAAAACGTAGTATTAAGGCAAGAGAAGTGTTTTCACCAGAGAAATTGAGATTTATTTGACGTTTTCACTCTGATATGTCATTCAATTGTCAATTTGGACAAGATTAAAAAATTTTGCAATTTAAAATGGATAGTAGAAAGGAAAATCAATTTCTGAGCAATAAAATAATTTATTTTTAATAAACAGTTTATAAAAATGAGTATCACAACTTTAAAACTATTGTTTTCACACCATTTGATTCTAAAAAATGTCATGAAAGTGATAAAATTGGTGCATTGGATAGAAAAATCCAACTTATCAGCCCACACTTCTATCAAAGGCTTCTCATCTTCCAGGCTCCAGCTTTTGCGTGTTTTTTTTGTATCTGCCATTTTCTGCAAGTTGTCTTGTTAATTAAAATAATCAGTTTCTTTTTTGTAAAAAAGTTCATTTAATGTGGTAACAAAATCTAATTCATATTGTATATACATATTTCGGTAAACAAAAAAAAAACCTTAGACGTGGGTTTTGCGACCGCAGTTAAATAAAATCTATATACATACATTTTCTTGAAAATCATTTTTAAAAATAAATAAATGAATTATAAAGTGAATTACATCATAGATGAGTATTATTATACATATTATATCAAACTGCAATCAACTAAAATTATTTTTTAAACTAATTTCTTCTATAAATTATAAAGAGGAATTTTCTAATTCAATAGTGGTAGAATTTTCAAAACTTTGAATCAAGTCTCGGTACATTTGTGCCAAATTTTGTATTTTTCTGACAAACTGTTCCACCACCACGTAGTAGTTGATGCTCAGATCTGTGTTTATGTCTCCTATACAAATCTAATCGTCCTCTCCCTTTTCGGAAACTGCCCACTTCGAATGGTCCATTGTCGACTTAAATGAGAAGTCCAACTCATGATTATCAACCAAAGCGATGTTGTAGACTTTGTCCTTTGTAGAGCAATCCGAAGGTAGTTTTCCAGGACCATTCCTCCAGCTTTCGACCATTAAATCAACATCTAAAATTCGGGCAACCCAATCCTTATAAAGTTCAGTATTTGAACTGCGACTTTTTGCGAATGACTGGAAAATAGTGCCATTAAGAGACCTAAGCTCCATCAAATTTTGTAATGGTGCCATCGGTCTCCATTTTTTGCGATAACTCTTTCAAAATCTGGATAACTTTGCGAAAGTTTATCTGGGATCCTGGAGAAATAAATATTTGGTTCATTGAATATCAATTTGTGTGACAACAGCATTCATTTGTGTTGTTGCGTTCAATATCACATAGGAAACTTTGTCCATAGTGTTCTCCATGTTAACGGATAAGTGTACTTCGTAATACTTGGATATTTGGGAACAGAACGTACTAACCAAATAGCATGGATTCCATCAGTGGCGACTACACCTTTAGTATGACCATTTTCGAAATCTATTGGACCGTCTGGTACCTCATCATCATAGGAAATCAAAAGAACTTCAGGGTCGTTGAGAAACTCGCCTAATGTTCGCCCAGTAAAGCTTTCGTATTCATCAATTCGGAAGTTGGACAGTTGCAATTTGTTGGTTTGAATAGTTTCTGAGGTCAAATAAGTGTAGCGAAGTCCAGTTAGATCACTGTTGATTTCATTGGAATAATGCTTTGGAAGTTTATACAAATAACACCAATCGAGATCTTCATTTCCTTCGTTCTTGCATGAACCTTTTTTGGCTCCTATAAAAACACAATTCAATACAATTAAAACTAATGAAACTGTGAAACTCATATAAAGATAAAATTTAAAATAAACTAGCACACTGGACACCACGAAATTAAAACATCTAGTCAAGTACTTTTTTTTTTGTATAAATACTTACATTCCGTCCTAGAATCTAAAAATTATTTGTCCTTTTAATAAAAACAAACTCAACAAGTTTGACAGATATTTCTATTTTGTGTTGATTGTCAATGAAGAAAGTGGGTTTGGATAGGTGCGTTCTACAAAATAAGGTTTGTTTGTTTTGCAAATCTTCTGATTGCGAGAAGATTTCAAGGGGATTTATTTTAAATCTTCATTTGAGGTGATTTATATTTGTATGTTAAATCTACGAGATTTAAAGGAGATTTATGGTAAATCCACTTAAATCCCGGATTTCCTTTGGTGAAAACGTAGTATAAGACATTTTTCGTTGATGATTTCCTTGTCATTTCGTATAAGACAAAATTGGATTCTGTGCGAATCATCTACATAATTTCTTAAGATTGGATGGTATGAGAAGTTTGATACTTTACCCAGCTCCTAGTTTTTGAAAAATGTATAAGTATAATTCCCAAATTTTTTACATTTAAATAATTTTGAATACTATTAAATCGAAAATGCTCATTCTATACGGATTTTTAATATAAACCGGAACAATACTGATATACATAGTATATGACTTAAAATTAAAAAAAAAAATACAA
The DNA here is from genome assembly GCA_911387755.1 of Chrysotoxum bicinctum. Lineage (NCBI taxonomy): Eukaryota > Metazoa > Arthropoda > Insecta > Diptera > Syrphidae > Chrysotoxum > Chrysotoxum bicinctum. The sequence goes on along the minus strand of OU426988.1, from coordinate 78,380,228 downwards.
TACATGTTATTAGAAATATTTGATTTCCGAAGAATATCGAAAATATCATTAAATTCATTTCTTAATTTATTGAATTGCACCAGAAATCATTTGATGTAAAAAGCATGTATTTTAAATTTTATTGCAATTTGATTCGAGGGGCTTTAACTATTTTCCATCTTAATCAGAACATTTTTTCTGATTGATTAGACATTTTATTTCTTAAAATCCAAATAAGTACACTATTTATAGAAAGAACGAAATAAGTAACAAAAGTATTTTTATAAAAAATAGAGTTATTGTCACTCTTAGTAGAAAAATTTAACATGTATTATTTTAAATGGGTGGGTTGGCCGTTAAAAAGAAATATTAAAAAAGAAAGTTAAAATATCATTAAATTACATAATGCATACCAAAAATTAAATTGAATTAAAGTTAAACATTTTACGAAAACATCAGGTAAAACCATTTACAAAAATTTCGATACTCTCATTATCAAGACTAAGGAGCCAGTTTTTAACTTGTTTCATAAATATAAAATGAGAATTTTGCATCCTGATATAATTAGGGAGTCTATTAAATATTCGACATAAGGCAATATTATAAAAATTTCGAAATGCGGTTTTTCGAAACACCGGTATAGACACTTGGTTCAAAAAATTACCACGTAAACTATGATTATCAATTAATCTAAAATTAAGATTACCTGACCTTTTAAAAAAAATTTTTAGAACTTTATAGTAATACATATGTTGCACTGGAACCCCTAAATAGTGAAAAACTTGGTTACAAACGAGGCCCACATATTTTCTTCAGAACGCTTTTTTGTAAAACTAAAAGAGGCTGTATTTTGTCGCAATAGGAACCTTCCCAACAAGAAATTCCATATTCTAGTTTGGAATGAAAAATGCCATAATAAATTTTAAGGAGCAGTTTAGAAGAGCAAACTTTACGCGAAAAGAAGAAATTTCTAAGAGTGCACCGAAAATACTGTCTAAGATTTTCTGTGTGGTTATAAAAACTCATTCTAGAATCAATAATCAATCCCAAATACTTGAATTCATTTACTATTTCTTATTTAAAACATTTATCACTACAGCTCGTGGAATCAGTAAAGTTTGTAGAAGTATCCATAGGACTACAGGTACAGTTAAAAAGTTTAAATTTTTGACACTCAGTAGCATGGAAAAAGAGATCAGCATCAACAATCTTTTGGCAAACTCAAAAACATTACCTTAGTTTTAGAACTAATTATCAGTTTGTGCTCTGCAAAGCAGATCCTTAACCAGCTGAGATCCCAATTTATATCAGATATAAGATTAAGACGACTATATGTACCATAAGGAAAGCCCACATTATCTGCAAAAGCTGTCAAAGAACCCCTAAATGGCAATCTGAATAAAGAATTAATATATACAAAAAAAAAGTATTGGTCCCAAAACCGAACCTTGTGGCACTCGGTTTTTTGGTTCAAAGTTATCAATTAAAACTGGGGTAATAAATTGTTTTACTTTTCAGTGAGAAATATAATACTTTCCAAAATCAATCCAAAGAATTTTAAGTATTTTCGTTTCTCATTTCTGATACGGAAGATTATCAGTTAAATATTTAAAAAAAATATTGAAATAGTCTTCATGAATTATTTTTCACTACAAAAAAAACCAGTAACGCAACTTAAATGCATAATATACTTGTAGCTAAAAAAAGTATTTTTTTTAATTCAGTATAAAATTAACTCTCTAACAAAAAAAAATTAAACTAGTGGCCATGGCTCATGACGGCTCATAGAGAGCCTAAGCCTGGTGACTTACAACTCTCAACCATTTATGGTTGAGTGTTTGGGATTCTGATCAGCTAGTGAGTAGCACTTAACATGACAACAGATATTCTTGGAGGATTTTTTTGTACTTTTTTTCAATGGCAGAGAGTTGAACCTAAGACCCTCTACATGACATTACAACGCACTAACTCTCCTATAATTGGGTACTATTTTTACCATAGAATTTGTTCGCTTATGAGAGGGGTGCACTTAAAAGTGAATTTTCTAGACTTTTAGTTCAACAACTTTCATGTTTCTAAACTCTAAAAATTCATAGGTTTGCTTGGGAAAGCTTGGGAAAGTGCTTGCAAATTTCATATATTTATGGATTACTGTTCAAAAAAATTTCGGAGGATAAATAAGAATTCTATAAAATTTCAATTTACTTTAAAGTTAAAACAAATTTTGATTTTTTCAATAGAAATTAACGCAAAACTGCATTTTGTGAATATATTAAGTTTATTTGAGTGCCTGTCCTTTTTTTAATAGTCTTTCATCATTATCCCTGATTCAACTTGAAACTTCAATAATAGTGCTTCAGTTTCATTTTGTCCACTTAAGAAAAAACCAAACTCACTATTAATTATGGTTATTAAAATTGAAACCCAGGTTTATACGAAAGTCTACTAATGAGAGAAGCAAATTGGACTTAAATAGTTTTTTTTTTGTAAAAGTGACCGTAATATCTCTCTATCTCGTATTCACGAATAACTTTGATTGAAAGCCCTTGACGTTTTAAACTTTTTAAAGTCTCTTTATAATAATAAAAAGCTTTATACGAAAATTTGTCTTAAGGGCTATTTTTGCTACCTTCATATCTACTATGAACTGGAGTAATCATTTAAAAAAAAACATTTTGATATTTGTTTAAAATTTCTAAGTACTGTTGAATACAAAATCGTGCAGAAAGTGGCCAGATGTCAGAAAGAAAATTTTTTATGAGATGTATGAATATTTTGTTATTATTTTAATAATAATATAGACCGATATATAAAATAAAAAGAAATAATTTTATCAAAATTGTAAGGGAAGTTTTTAAGAAAATTACTTTTACCTTAACCATTGTATGGATGGAACCGGCACATAGAAATAATCATCTAAAACCCTAGTTTCAAGATTGTGGTTTCGGGAATTACTTTTTGAAGAGTTCGATTTTATACATAAACGAATCTAAAAATTGTCTTATAAGATTTCATAGAAAATCCTTTAAGGATATAAAAATGAAAAAATGGTGTTCAACGGCATTTGTTTTTTTTAAATAAAAATATCAATTTTACAAAAAATCTATTTTTTTTTATCAAAGTTATCATATATAAAAAAAAAAAAAATTCCTGTGTATTTTCCATTAGTCAAAATAATAATTGATATTAATTAAAATGTTATTCATTAAAATTTATCAAATATAAGAGATATTAATATTCAAAATCAAACCTAATTTATATTTTTTGGACACTAAATGTATTCTTCACTAATTCTGGAGAAAATAAACGAAGTAAATAAAAAAAAAAGATTTTAACAAATTAAGAACATTAAATATTGATTTGCTTAGGTTTTTTATAATTTTATAATACTCAACTCTAACAATTTTTTGATTTCAAATTCGATCTATGACATCTGTATGGTTTAAAAAAACAAGAATATTAGCTCTTTTCGAAAATACGTATTATTTTATTTGAGCTTGAAAAGCGAATATAATTTTCATGAGATAATTTGACATTTACACAATTTTTTTAACAATTGAAAAACTTTTTTTTTTGCTTACACTAAACTATAACTATTATATCGCAAATAAAAACTGTAACAACCATGTTTTGCTTAAATTATGAACGTTTTTTTGCGTTGATAAAGAAAAATTTAGAATAATGAAAATATCATCATAGATTTTTGGTTCTAAATTTGTTTAGCTGTTTTAAATATGTAATTTCAATTAAAACAATCAATTGACACCTTTCAAAAGGCTTAAACACAATTAATTATGTTGCTTAAAATATTATGGCTTACATATTTATACTGTGAGTGTCAAAATTGAGTAAACAACTAAATAATTTCTTGAGTTACATGGAATTGAAGCCAAAAAATAAACAAAAATTGAATTCCAATAATATTAAATAAAAGCTTTATTTAATAGCAATAAATTAAAACCAAAATAAAAATTCAAAAAACCAACTAATACATTTTTTCCTAATAAATGTCTATAATATATTATTTTAAAATTATTTATAAATATAGTACCTTAAGTAAAAATTGAGTATTTCGTTTGATCACCTTTAGACCACCTTTAGACTTCATAACATCTCTTAGTCAGCTTGATATGAAAACAACAATGTTATTTTTAACATCGGAAGATATTTGGGACAGTTCTTCAATTAAAGCCTTTTTAGGTTATCTTTGTTCTTGATATTCCATTTGTTCTATGGGGCTTTGGTCCTGCGATTGGGAAGGGTGGTGGTACGAACAAAAAAAAAAGACAAATATCTAGTTCATTCAACCTATAAAGTTTTTATTCTTTAAGAAACCGCGAGGTATGCTTAGGATAATTGTCTTGTTAAGAGATCCAATTGCTAAACATACCTAATTTACTAAAGTTCGGTAGAAGGTTTTCAGTGAATTCTAACGGCTACCATTCAAATGGCTTTGTCGTAAATTCTGGTGTTCCCCACGGTAGCCATTTGGGTCCAGTTCTTTTTATATTGTTTGTAAATGATCTTCCTTCAGTTTTAAAATACTCTAATTGTCTTATGTATGCAGACGATGTTAACATATTTAAAACCATTTCTAGCAATTTTGACTGTGAAAAGCTTCAAATTGATCTAAATGCTTTCTATAATTGGTGTGCACGTAATTATTTGTTGTTAAATATCGACAAGTGTAAGATTATAAATTTTACAAGAAAATTGTCCGTTTTATCTTTTAACCATAGTTTCAATGGCGTAAATCTGTCGATGCTTTAAACCTTTTGTCTCGTGTTAATTTTAATGTTCCAAATCGTAGTCTAAGAGGTTTTCGTGACCCAATTTACATAAAACACTATCGTACCAATTATGAGCAGAATTCACCATTGAGTAACATGTTTAATTTGATGTATCTGATTTATCAAATAATGGTTTTAAAAAAATATTCTGTAATATTGTATAATTTATAAATTCTTAATTCTAAGTAATATTTTTGTACGCTAGATATTAATTATCTTGATTCAAATAAATAAGAAATAAATAAGGTTATTGCTTAGAATGTTAAGATAGTCTTGTTTATTCATTGTACTTTCAATGAAAACCAGATTCACGATCGAATATGCTGCCATACATCTCAAAACCATCATGTTTTACTGTGCTCCTTATATTTTGTTTTTGATGTTTTCTTACTTCTGACGCGTTAAATAGTGTTTAGTTTAATTTTATTATGAAAAGTTGCAAAAAGTTAGATTTTGAATTTTTATTTTCGTTTTGATTTATTTTTATTGATTTTTATTATTAGAATCCACTGTTTGTTTTTTTGTTCGAATTTCATGTAACTCCAGAAATCATATTGGTCTTTACTCACTGTTGACATTCACTGTATAATAATATGGAACATTTTGTCTTTTCTTAGCTTAAATCTTAGCTTGCCATATTCCCAAGTAAGTAAATATGAATAAGGATGAATTATTTTCAGAAATAAATACGTTAATTATTTTTGAACAAATCACATTTATATCAGTTACAAACCAAACCTTGTGACCCTTCAATAGAACCAAAAACTTTTAACTAATTCATAACATTATTTTGTTTAAGTAAATTTTTTATCAATTTTTTTTCAATTTTAAAAACAAGTGAAAACAAAATATCAAACATTACTGTAAATTTAAAATCTGGTAAAGTTCTACACTAAGAACAGACCTAAAAGCTACATAAAGCTTCAATCAAAGAACACAACCAATTAAGTTTTTACCACAGAAAAAAAAAATTCAAGCCAAATAAACTCGACAAATCAGTGCATCTATTGCCGGGATACACCCTGTGGTCACTTTGCTATTTTCTAGTGAACACAGCTGGTGGTATCTCAGTTGCAGTTGCATACAAATCTTCAAGGCCATCTGAAAGCTGCTATTTTTGAAAAGGTGAGCAGAGCCAAAAACAATTTTAAAGAAGCTTTTTGTGCACGGGTAAGTCATAATAATAATACTTACAATACATACATGTTTATATAAATTTTTCTTTATTACATTCTAATATTGCTTTAGCTAAAACATTATTTCAGTTGATGAAAAAAAAATGAAGAACTGCATAAATATTTATATGCAAGATAAATAAATCATCTAGATTAGTTTATTTGAATTAATTACATATGTGCAAAAATAAAATTATTTATAGTATTAAATTAAATTATTGCTTTATTCTGTTTTTAGCGCTTCAGCTGCGAATTAAATATACAAAAGAAAATGCAAAAAAAAAATCTTTGAGCTATGTACTCGTACATGTACATCATTGGACAAAGGATAACGAATATTTTATATTTATTATCAGAAAGTTAGTTTAACACAGTTACATTAATTTATTCTGCGATTAAAAACTAAAATTTTATTATTTTTATTTTTATTTTTGTTGTTGTTAATTTTCAAACATGAATTTTACATAGTTTTTGAGCACTGAATTATATTGATGCAGTGCTATTTTGAAGAAAGAAGCAAATACATACATACATATTTCCATAATGCCATTTCTATATATTATATAAATTAGACACATATATGTAAGTTTTATAATAATGTTAAAATTGGGATATTAATTTTCCATATATCAATTTTGGTGTCACTATTCAGTGTGAAAATAATTGTATATGTGAGGAGAAATTCAGTAAAAGTCACATGAACTTTCACCTTTAATTCGATTTTGACTATAATTATCTTAAGCGTAAAGCAACACTCTACAGAGCTCGTTTTAATTGACCTACTTTTGAAATACACGACAATGGCATAGAATGAATAACAGCAAAAAGGACTATGTATGTACATATGTACATATATACTTTGTATGGTAAGAATATTTAACTCCATTCAATCAAGTCGTTAATGAAAATATTAATTATTTAAAATGATATCAGGTCAGGATTTAATTTTTTTTTATTGACAACACTTTTTCTGGAAATACTTTTTTTTATTGTTTAAAGATTCAAGATATTTTTTAATTCATTCTTTTGTTTACTTTCAAATTAAAACTAGTAAGATTGCAAATGTTGAAACAATAAATAATAGATTGCAAACCACGATCTGATTTTCATCGTAAGTAAAGAGTGAAAGCCTAGATTTTTTTTAGTTTAATATTAAAAGAAAAATAATAATTACCTATTTTTAATATCTTTATACAAACTGGAGTATGCCACTGTGGAATTTATTATTTTAAAATATTATCGAGTTAAGGTATTTCTACATATTTCTATATTTCTCGTCTAAGCTTCTGAAACCACGATCTTACTTATGTCCCTCATTGCTCTGGTTTATCACTGAAATTTTTCCTAAATTTGAAAATTTCGAACACGAAACAGAACAATTTATCACGAAATATTTAAAGTATTGCTTCAAAAAAATATCCGAATTTTCAAACTATGCGGATATCTGGATTCATATCAATGAAGAAATTGAAATTCGAACTATCCGGATATTGCCGATTCCGGATCCTGTTTGATGAGTTACTATCACTGCAAAGATCATCAAATTGTAGAAAATAATTTTTTTCAATTTCATAATTCTACAATTCCCCTGTCTTCTCTTAGTTAACCGAATATTTGAGATACGTTGAGCACTTGAACACTGGCTCGAAGCAGTGGTACCATATTTTTAACGTTTGAAATCGGATCAAAGCCATTTTTTAAATGGAAGCAGTGTCGACTCTTTGTCAACAAATATTTTTTTAAAGTAGACATACTTTATAAAGTTGACCAGATAGATACATACAATATGTTTTATACTTAAAAAAAGAGAATTAATATTGCCTTGCCTATTATTTGCCTATTTATTCTCCATTTTATTAACAAGAACGAATGTTTGATTAGAAAACTTTTGATGTTCGATATATATTTTTAATAATTTGACCTTTTCAAAATACTAGCCGACCCAGCTCTCGAAATTCGAGTGCCAATTTATTTATTTAATTCAATATCATTCAATAAAAGACAGAGAATTCATGATTTTTTTAAATTGTTGAATGCAATGAGAAGTACCTACTAAGCACTCAATCCTGGAGTCCAAAGGAAAACAGTTAATGTTAAACAAACTTTCAAACCTATACACATTTTTGAAGCATTAACAATTTTTGTTTCGATTCTTTCATGTCATCGTCCTTCAGCTGTTGTTATGGCCATAATATTGGAATCGAACCTACGTCGCCGGAGTGACGTCAACCTGTGAATTTTGTGTTACATACATGTGAATTTTTTTTTTTTAAATCTAACTCATCATTTTTTCATAACGCGCCTAAAGAAATATAGCTAACTTCAAAAACATAAATTCAATTTACTTTTGTAAAACTTTTTTTGTTTGCACATCGATCGGCCAGCTGTTACTGTCAACAAAAAATGACATAAATGGAAGTGTTCCGAAAATGAGGTAGGTTCGAGCCCATGGAACGCATTCAGCCATGGAAATTTAAATTTGTATCGTAAGTCATGTTCGTCCGCATTTTTGACGACGCGACGTCTCACGTCTGCATTTTCTATCTTCTCTCTTTCCCTGACAAATACATTTCGAGTATTTTGTATTCTCTTTTTTCGCAAATATTTAAAATTCAAATGCAGACAAATGTAAATAAGTTTTGAAAATAATTGACTCATACAAATACGCAGATCTTACACTTTTGCATGAATACGCCTATTATTGTAAAGCCATAACTGCTATGAACTTGAAAAGTGAAAATGTTAAAACAAATCTGCTATACTTTTTAAATTTAAAATTTTATCTCACATCTCAAAAAACCAAAAAGTAAATGTTTCACTTTTTGAAAACACTAATACATTGAATAAATTGCTTCAGAAAATGACCGATAGATGTCGCCAAACTGAAAGCCACAGATGTCGCTAGTGTATGTGTGTATTCTTTTTCATTTGTTCACTTATTGTACTTTTTGCAAAAATTGCCAATTGTAGTTAACGCTTAATGTTTCAAAATTTTATTAAGAAACTCAAATACTAAACAAACACATGCCTAATATTTATATTGATAATATTTCTTCATTTAGGGAGGTTCACATTCAACAATAACAACAACAACATGTTCATCAACTTTTGTAGTGTTGGCGGATTTGTGTAATGTGAACACCACTGTGAACCCACCTTAATGTTTCGGGTTCTGACTTTGGGTTTTCGCTGAATGCTTTCATTTTTCATATTCTGGATTTGACATTTCTAATTGTTTTTGTTTTTGTTTTCCGGGCATTTTCTGCAATTTTTATTTATTGTTTTATATTTAAATATATATATGTGTAGTATATTTTAATAATTTTGGAATTTATGCCCCTTCGGTTTTTGTGGGCCGCGAAAAGTGTACCACAAAAAACATGTTCGCCGTTTTATTATATGATGTTTATTTTTTGTTTACTATAGCTACGAGTATATAGAATACTTGCAGTTAAATAAATTAAATTAAAATAAAACAAAAGTACACAAATTAAATTAAATTAAAGAAATATGCATACAGGAACTCAAGACCTAGCGCTAGGCTATAATATTGCCAAACATTGAAGGTTTCAAGTATCAGATAATAAGTTCTATCGCATTGTTAAGGGAAAATATAAAATAAACACTTCAGCTTAGCCAAACTGGTAGCTAGCGACATAGTGTCATAGGTTATGAGCAGATTCTACAAAAATGCACGGGAAATATGGTATGCACTGACTACATAACACCCCATTTAGACTTTTACAAGTCGTTCACGACCACCGATTATATAGGAATATATACTGTGGTTCCAATATATGCATATATTGGTGTGGGTGTAGAGTTCTTTTCAGAAACCCTTGGACTAGCCAGCTTATTCAGACTTCCTGATTACAGCCATGTCTTTCGAGCTGAGGTTCTGGCAGTGACGAAAACTGCTAGCTAGACAAGTCTCTGATGGCAATACCACACGCTGATATCATCTTTTTTTATTGATAGCCAAGCGGCAATAAAGTGATTGCTGCCATTGAAATCAAATCGAGGCTTATAACTTGCTGTCTTGAAGAGCTAAGGGTTCGTGGTACATAGCACAACATAACATAATGCTCTGTTGGGTTCCTGGTCACAGTGGTATCCCACTTGATCTTAATCAGCCAGACACATCAGTTCAGGTTCAACCCTGTAATCGAGAGCAAAGTTCTAGTTACAACAAACAAGAGATGGAACTCGATCGATACCTGTCTTTTTGTATACTATACGCATACTCAAGGTGTTATGAATACCCTTCTAATATTAAACACAGTGCGAGCAATTTGGAAATTAGGTTATTGATTTTGAATGCCTGCACATTGCAATAGGTGGTAAATATTGACCCAGGTAAAGCATTCCATATTCGTGTAGTGCGGCTAAAAAAAGAATATCTATACTTAACATTACGGCCGAAATTAAACTCAAGGGTAAACTGATGAGCATTCCTAGAAGTACTGATATTACGGTTGAATAGTTTGAGGGGAGGAATGCAACTGGCTATTTCACTAGAGAAAACTATGGCCTAGCTTTAGCAAACAAAAGACCGACATTATCATCCAACTGAGTAAAAAGGTTCTGTTTCTTTCATGAGCATGACCATCGGTTAAGGGACAGGAGCTGGGGTGTTCTGTGAATCTCTCAATATTAAAGAATCATTCAAACTCCCAGATGAGTGTAGTGTCTTTCAGGCTGAGATCTACGCTATTGAAAAGGCGGCAGAATTAGTACGCACGAAAAAATTGAACTGGTCGAAGATCACATTTTTCGTGGACAGCCAAGCTGCCATCAAAGCTTTAGCCAGTGAGACTATAAGATCCAAGACAGTAACAAAATGCCGAGACATGCTGAACAATATTTGCAACACTAACCAAGTCAATCTCTGCTGGGTTCCTGGACATAGTAATATAGAAGGGAATGAAATAGCAGATGAACTAGCAAGGAAATGGTCAGTATCAAATAAAAAACAGCAGTAGCCATTTAAATATGGCACCAAAAATCCCGATTGGCGTGATTAAAAGGAAAACAGACCTAATAACGAAAGAGCAAATCAATAACTCCTGGTCCTCTAGGGACGAATGCGTCATCTCTAGAAGTTTATGGCCTAAAATTAATGAAAAAAAAATTTGAAGAACATTAGAATCCTGATAGGTGTACTAACGGGTCACTGCGCCATGGCCACTAGAATGGGTGCATTTGCACCCAATTTCTGTAGGAGCTGTCAGGATGTGGAGGAGATTGAAACCATTAAACACCTACTCTGTGACTGTCCGAACCTCCAAACAAATCGCCTCCGCTACTTTGGAAACAGGTTTGTCTCAATGGCAAATATAAGAAAATTTATTGTAAGCACAGGCTGGTTCGAAAATGAACCAGTCTACATAAGGCATTAGTTAGGAGCATCTCTGCTTTTATTAATAGGGGATCACAATGTACCAATAGGCCCCCGTGTACGCAACAGCCTCTGTGCTGGGCACGCCTCTCCTTACCTAACCTACCTAACCTATGACCACCGGTCACACCCAACTGGGTTGCCACAAGAAAAAGATGAAACTCAGTAGGAACGAATTATTCAAAAAATTCGGTGACGAGGAGATACATGAGGATACTGCTCACTACCTGCGTCACTGCCCTACGCTATATCACCTAGAAAACTGGCTCCAAGGTTGACACTTCTGCAACGACTTGGAGGTACTCTCTGACATTCTTAGCAAAAACATATTGAGATTTATCAACGCTACCAAGTTGCTTGAAAATTATAAAGCTTTATAAACCAGCCGACCATAAGATCAGAATTCGCCTCCAACCACAGTCAAAAGACATAAAAAGATTCATGGACGATATATAGATAAAACAATCTAAACCTATCAAACTCATCAACCAGACGTTGCAAGAAGCCACATGCTCCTACGAATCCAGTGGTGGGATGATTTTTCAAGTGGGGGTAAAGGAAAGGAACACGCCCTAAAAGGTGTCTACCTCTCCTCTACAAGACGACAGACGTTTCTTCAATGACTTAGAAGTACCCTTCGACTTTTAACAGGCTTGCATAGCAAAAGATTATCATAGATTTTAATACATGGGTGTCACAATCCCTAGGGTATCACAACGGATCTACATTGATCTAAGTGTTATGGCAACAAGATCAACCGTCAACCCTTAAAGCTAACCTAACCTAAATACAAAAAGCTATTTTGTTTGGATCCTTGACCTTGATGGCTCTATATGAAATTGATTCTTGCAAAAATTAAAAACAAAACAGGAAAAGTCAGGTTAACTTATTTTGAAAATCAGGGTAATTCATTAAAAGGTCTACTCCAAAGTCATACAACGCAATGAAAATTAAATATCAAAATTTAGCTTAAAAAGATGAAAAAAACGGAAAAACTCTAAATTAAACCTTGTATGTCAAAGTATCTGCTTATGAAATATGTGCTTCCTTGTGCCTTTATTACAAACTAATCTGCTTATGTTGGTATTCTTCAAATTCCTTTGCTATTTTTAAATAACATAAATGTAAAGTAATTTCACAAGGTAGTTTTTATTTCCATTATTTTCGACCTCATTATTCATTATTATTTATTTAAAACTATTCAATCGCATTTAATTCAAAAGAAATTAAGTATATGACTCTAAGCCTATAGGGGAATAAAAAAAGTTTCCATATCTCCAAACTTGTGATATCACCAACATTTTCTGTATTTTAAAACCTCAAATTATTTGTACTCCTAAGCTCTCATAAGACGGAGAAATTTACTCTCATTCGATTCGGCAATTAACGATTGACTTAAATGCTTATCAGATCATTTCAAACGTTTCTGAATTGAAAATGCTTGCGTGTTAAAAAGTAAATTGCAATGAAGAAGAGAAGTTAAAATAAAAATGAAAACTCGGTCAAGCCGATTCTGGCAGACTCTTAGGCATTGATCACAAGTTTTTCTGCACTTAATAGCAGGAATCTTAATTAATTGGCACATCATTAGATGCACTTTAATTTCGGATGTACTCGTATGTGTTGCGTTTTTTTTTTCCTTTTTGATATTGATATTGAAGCGGCTTTAGTAATTAGAGATGCACTCAATTCCCTCAACGAAATACCATTTAAATCTGCGTATCTGAAGGGTTTGATTTTCAAAATGAAGATGACTCGATATTTCTGATAATGATAATGATAGTGATATTGATGGTTTATAAAGCTTGTGCAATAATATTTCTACATGCTTCCCTCTTTCTCGTACTTTCTCTTCTTTTTGTTATGCTTTCTATTTGTACCATAGTTGTCCGGTCTAAAAATATCGCCGTAAATAATTGGCTAGCAATCAAATTGGCGTCGTACTTTTGGCACTAATTCGGCTTAGATCTTGCAGTTTATTCTGAGAGATACTTAGTTTTATTCTGAAAATTTTGTCACCTTTTCCTTGAGCTATCTTAAAATGTTTCTTACTGCGGATGCAATTTTCTTGTGTTGCAGCTACCATCCATCCCCAAATGACCGCCAATTATCATTTGAATCTCAAGGGAGTTTTATTAGTTTCTATTTTGTTGAGTTGATGATATTATATCAACCGTAATTAGATTTACGATCCCCTTTGTCTTTCACTTGCATTATACAAATACATAGTGACAAATGTGCAATTTTAAGAATGTAAAAATGTCTTTTTCTTTGAGAGTGTTTGTATATAAAATCCACACGGCTGTGTTCATTTCTTTTTTTCTCTTTCTCTATGAATTCTTGAGTTGGCACCAGATTTATTTCACTTGCATAATGTACAAGTAGATACATTTAAAGGTATAAAAATGATGTTACAGTATTCGTAACTAGAGGAAAAATAGAAAGAAAATAAACGAAATTGGATTTCGGATTGCAATTTCACCTAGAAAAGAGATCCAAAGGTACTGGTGGGCTAACGTGTGTAACCTTGAACTCAGTACATATTATGTCAGAGTTTTGGTCCTGTTAGAACATTTTTTAAAGGTGATTCCTAAAATATTCTCTGAAGAAAACGGATTATATAATTCTTGTAGTTATAGCCAGAATTATTTTATAGTTACTAAAGGCCAGTGGAAGTTTTTAAAAAAATTCAAAACTCACAAAAATTGATGCACCTAACAACTTACAACTTAAAATATAGCTGGACCCACAATATCCACCATATATGAATATTAATATTCATTCAAGCCAGTTAAATTGATGAAGTTTGCTAAGTTTTTACTTCAATTCCGTGAAACGTTTTAATAGCTCAATAGATTGTCAACTTATTTGATATTATGGAGAACCGTCGCCCAACCGTCGACATAAACAATGCCCTCTGCCCCCGCATTTCATCATCTAATAACCAATTCTTGCTCTACTACCAAAACACTGGTGGACTTCGCACTAAATCTAATCATTTGTTCCTTCATTCTTCTTCTTCGTGTTATGATGTTATTGCTTTCACTGAGACGTGGCTCACTGTTGATCATCATAATTCTGAATTATTTGATATCAATCAGTACAATGTATTTCGTAAGGACAGATGTAAGGAGAAAACAAATTTATCAAGAGGTGGTGAAGTATTAATTGCTGTGTGCTCTCAATTTTATTCCAATGCAATTGATTTACCATCGTCTACGAATCAATCACAATATGATGTTGATCAACTTGCCGTACGTATCACAGCTGAATTATTATTAGATGTATATATTATTTTAAGCTATATACCATCAGGTAGTTCTATAGATTTGTATAAATTGCATATTAATAATTGTACTATTCTATCAAAATTAAATCCTAATCAGCACATAATTATTTTAGGTGATTTTAATTTATGTAACATTAATTGGATTTATGACCTCGATGAACTGTGCTTATTACCTTTTAATAATAATTCCGAATATGAAAGTGAACTTATTGATTCTTTTTCCGAATTTGATCTTATTCAAATTAATAGCTTCAAAAATGATTTAAATCGAACTTTAGATTTAGTTTACGTTGACAATGAACTATCTACAAATATTATGAAATGTATCAATCCTATATTCAATAATTCTATTCATCACCTTGCACTTTGTGTTCAATTTAATTTTTTTGGATATTTAAAACCAGCATGTGATAATTTAACATATTATAATTATGCCAGAGGTAATTTTGAAGCTATTATTGAATTTTTTAACTTGAAATCATGGAATGGAATCTTTGGGAATAATGATCTACTTGTTTCGTATGATATCTTTCTAAAGACATTAAATGAGGCAATTGATCGATTTGTACCTAAAAAAAAAATCCGACACGAGCTCCAAACCTCCATGGTTTAATAAACGACTTAGTAATTTAAATAATAAAAAAAAAAACAAAGCATACAAGATATTTCGAAAATCCAATAATGATTCAACCCTTTCGTTTAATTACAGACGTCTTCAAAAAGAATTCAATTTTCTTAATAAATTTCTATATAAGAATTACCTGATCCGTACAGAATCAAATTTAAAGCAAAATAGTAAATATTTTTGGAGCTATATCAATAGCAAAAAGAATTCAAACGGTATTCCCAATAATATGTATTATTTACAAAACAGCTCCACTGACATTCATACTATTTGTAATTTTTTTGCCGATTTTTTTTCAATCGGTTTACACGACATCAGATACTCCTACTTCTTTTTTACCTGTCTACATTAATAGTTCAATTAATATTGGAAATTTACATATCAGTGAACAAGATGTTTTAGAAGCCCTGCAAAGTCTATGTTTAGATAAACAACCTGGCCCTGATGGTATATTCCCTTTTTTTCTAAGACAATGTGCTAATGCTCTTTCATTACCATTGACACTTTTATTTATTGCTTCACTTGATTCAGGTGTATTTTTAAAAGATTGGAAAATGTCTTTCATAATTCCAGTCCATAAGACTGGTCCAAAGCAAGATGTAACTAATTATCGACCAATATGTAAACTTTCCGTCATTCCTAAACTTTTTGAAAAAATTGTTTACAAAAAATTATCTCTTCTTCTTAAAGAAACAATTTCACCTCACCAGCACGGTTTCGTTACTGGAAAATCTACCTTAACAAATCTTATGATTTTCTGCAATAGTGGATCTCAATGTGATGTAATCTACACAGATTTTGCCAAAGCCTTCGACAGAGTTAATCACCATATTTTGATTTACAAGTTAAAGCATTTGGGTTTCCATTCTACTCTGCTGAAATGGTTCGAGTCATACTTGTCTGATCGTATTCAATTTGTTCATATTAATAATATAAACTCCCATCAAATCAATGTTTCCTCCGGTGTTCCTCAAGGAAGCCACTTAGGTCCTCTCCTCTTTTTATTTCTCATCAATGACATTCCACTTTACATTCAATTTTCCAATAAACTTTTGTTTGCCGATGACTTAAAAATTTACCGTCGAATTAATTCCATTTCCGACTGTATGCTCCTCCAAGAAGACCTTTCCCGATTTGAGTCATGGTGTACGAATAATTGTCTTTTTCTTAATGTTTCGAAATGCCAAATTATGTCTTTCTATCGTAACCAGTCTCCTGATGTGTTTTACACTTATAAAATTAATAATACTTCCCTTACTAGAATTTCTAATAAAAAAAGATCTTGGCGTCATATTTGATCAAAAATTAAGATTTAACCTTCACATAGACTTCATAGTAGCTAAAGCTAACTCCATGCTAGGTTTTATATCGAGGAATTCTAGGGAGTTCACTGATCCGTATACACTCAAACCCCTTTTCAATTCCTTTGTAAGATCCGTTTTAGAGTACTGTTCAGTAATATGGAACCCTTTTTATAAAACTTTCTCCGAAAGGGTTGAAAATATACAAAAACGTTTTACAAGACTTGTAATTTATCGTTTGCATTGGAATATTCGAATGCCCTCGTATGATTCTGGTTGTCAATTAATTGGCTTACTTAAGCTTACTAAGCTTACTTTTTTGTATTATTATTATAAGGGACATATTAAGTAACCATATCAATTGCCCCTTTCTGTTGTCTTTGATTAAGATTTATACTCCATCCAGAAGCTTGCGATCGCGAAGTCTATTCCTGGAGCCTTTCCATCGATCAAATTATGGACTAAATGAGCCTTTTACAAGATGCCTAAGAGAAGCTAATATTGTTTGTAATGATATCGATTTTTTTCACTCTAATAATAGAGATATATTTAAGCATCAATTATTATTTATAGTAGTTGACCTGAGTGGTAATTAATAAATTGTATCTAGTAATCTTAAGGAAATATATGTAAAATGTATTCTCTGTTTGATGAAATAATAAAAAAATAAATAAATTTCAAGCCAGCTAGAAATTTTGTTTCAAAATAATGCCTGTTTTAGGTACTATTTTAAAAATGAGTCCATATAAGAAAAATGAGTGCATCTTCATTTGAGTAGCTTTGCGAATTATGCATTAATGTAATATTGAAAAACTATTTTTTTTTTTTTTAAATGTCGCAAGTAAAAATGTTTTCATTTAATTGTGCCTATTTCAATCATTTTGGTACTAATCAAGGAGAAGGCTACTAAATAAATCAATTAAAACCTTCAATACATTTTACATTTGTGACTTTAAGCCATTCGTAGATGGAAATATGACCTTATGCTTCCAATTGTTCCAAAAAAGTCAATTTTTAAAGTTTAGTGTTTTCTATTTACTAAAAATGCATTTTTCAAAGTTTTATTTGAACTGAATTTTCAGAAAATGCTCAAAAATTTCAGAAAATTCGGGTTGAATTTGAATAGTAGCATTGATTATTTTGGCTTCAAAGATATGGTTTATTTGAGTGGACCTGTGTCTTAAGAAAACCCTACAGTGGCCAATTCACATCTCCTTCATATTCTATAACCTTCCTCCAAAACCGCTCGTGCAAGATGTTCATTGTGGGACGGGCTGAGTGGCATGTTGCGCCATCCTGTTGAAACCTAATATTATCCATGAACATATCATCCGATTTTGGCCAGAATAAATTGGTTATCATCAAACTTTAGCACTTGCTATAGACGCTAGACAACGTGCGTTGTTCTCAAAGATGATGCCGTCTGCCCAAAATGCAAACAAACGGGGACTTCCTCTGGATGCTTTGCAATTTGATGGAAATCGTCTTTTGGTTTAACGTGAGCACCTGCCTATTATGGCTCAATCCACGGGAGGCCTGCCTCCATCAGGGTCAGATTGGGTTCTGACCATTAACCCCGACATAGCAAACTATCTCGGTCGCAAAGTTGTGATATGTTGCAGCATATGTACACCTCTTGCTTTCGAGGCGAGGTCTGTCTAATACCTCTTGAATTCAAGAAAAGAATCTTGAAAACCATGTGTCTCCGCATTCGGAATAAACCAAGCCACCATAATGGTCCCACTAGGGGGCCTACCTCATAGATAGGGTTCGAGCCGAGTTCAAAACTCAACCTCCGACTCAAATGGGCACTATCTCCCATGGTAGCAGAATATAGCTTCCGGTGGAGCTTCGCAACTTCGTCATTTCATGGAGCTTCCTAGGCGATCCGAACCCGGACTTAGTCCAAGTTCTTGTCTCAAGCTTCGGAATTTCCAGATCTGAACCCGTCACTTCCAGATGGGCTCCTGCAAACCCTGGGCCTGTCAACCCTTAGGATACACACCAATAAGTCGGCCGGGGTAGAAACCAACAACTCAATGTGCATCCTAGTCTTTTGCTCACCTTACGGAAAACTAGGAAAGACGCTCCTAGTCTTTAGTTTACCTTACGGCAAACAAGGAAAGACGCTCCTATCTTTTATTTACCTTACGGCAAACTAGGAAAGACGCTCCTAGTCTTTAGTTTACCTTACGGCAGACAAGGAAAGACGCTCCTATCTTTTGCTCACCTTTCGGTAAGCTAGGAAAGACATTCCTAGTCTTTGTTCTAAAGAACGAGGACGACGATCCCCCTATTATTTGCTACTACAAATAAGATAACCCTTAAAAACCTTAAATAACCTTAAAAGTCTCCAGCCACGTAAGCCACCGGAGACCTCACCAGTTAACTCCTCGTTATAACCAAGCACACCTTAAAAGTCTCCAGCCACGCAAGTAGCCGGAGACCTTACCAGTTCAACCCGTTTGATGCAATGGATTTTGTGTAGATGGGACTGTGCAAATTCTATAAACTTGCTTGTTGACGAACCTAATCGTCACTAAATATGATTTTTCGGGCGAAGTTCGTGAAATTCTGCTCCAACAAAAATCCCAATTTCATAAAACAATTGAATCATTTGAATTCATAGCTATTCATGTAGATTTGACAAGACAAACTTAATAAATGACAGTTAACTTGACAGATGTAGCTTCATAATTATTGTCGCAATCATTTTTCAAAGTTCGAAAACCCCTATTGGAAAGCCATTTAGAAATACATAGATCGAAATAGATCAAATTTCTAAATATATTCGTGACAAGTTAGCATTCTACTAAGCTGTTAGCCAATAATTATCTCGGGATGTTTTGCTTATCTATTAAATATATTCTTTCAATTTTGAATTTGTTTTCATATTTTGACTTTCATATTCGTAAACGTTTACAATATTAATTTAGCAATTAGCAATTTATTGGATGAATACTAACTTTGATTATTGAGAGCTTAAAGTTTCACAAAGTAAATCAAACGCTCCAGAAGTCAGATTTAAACTTTCTAGAAATCAATACGATGATTTATTAAGTCAAGTAAAATTAACAAAACCCATCCTATACAAACAAAAACTGGCAAGGAACCATTTTTAAATCAATTAATTATTGGTGTAATCAGAAATGACTTTATTTATTCATTTATACATATTTCGAGCGTTAAAAGATTGCATGCATATAAATACTAAAAAAAAATAATACATAAATACAAATAAAATATTCTAAAATGTTTCCGATTTTTTTCTCAGTATTTTTGGCTGTTTTTATGAAATAATAAGGTATTCATTTATGCACTTTTAATATAACTAGCCGACCCAGCTCTCGAAATTCGAGTGCCAATTTATTTATTTAATTCATTATCATTCAATAAAAGACAGAGAATTTATGATTTTTGTGTTACATCTTTCAAAAACTTTCACTCTCATCATTTTTTCATATCGTGGCAATAAAAAAAAAATATTTATCATTCTATTGGAATCGAACCCACGTCGCCGGAGTGACGTCAACCTGTGAATTTTGTGTTACATACATGTGATTTTTTTTTTTTAATTTCACTCTCATCATTTTTACTTGCGACTTATAGGTACTATAAGGCAAGTTATGCATTCGTAAAAAAAATCGAACTCGAGATTTTGATCAAAGTTGACATTACGATGATAGCGGAGACCAAAAAAGTGGGTCTCGCAATTCTGTCTGTCTGTCTGTCTGTCTGTCTGTCGGTTCGACTACAGCCTAAACGGCTCGGCCGATTTTATTCAAACTTGGTAGATATGGGTTTTAATTTTTTACCCCCGGACGTTTTTTTCTATTTTTTTTTAAGACCAAAAATAACGGTACCTGCCATACGATTTTTTTTCGAAATTTTATAAATATTTTTTTTTCTCAAAAACTGTCCCACAGAATTTTTTAAAAAAAATTTGAAAAATTTCATTTAGTTAAAACTAGCTAATGGTTGAAAAAAATTTTACAAAAAATTGTTATTTTCGGTAGCCCCCTGGGTCCATTTTTTTTGTTTTTGATTTTATCGAAAACGGTACAGCCGATTTTAATAATTTTTTTTATGCCAAAGCTCCTCCAAAGTTTGAATATTATTACATATTCAAATTTTCAATTTTTAATTTTTTGGATTTTTAAAAAAAAATTCAAAATTTTTTTTTGGAAACTCAATATTTCGAAAACCCCATGCTCGATTTTTTTCAAACATTGCAAATAAAAGTTTCTTAATATAACCTACAAGATTTGAGAAAAAAAATTTTGTTTTATCTAAAACTAACGGTACCTTCCATACAAATTTTAAAAAATGGTTTTCGAAAATCGTATTTTTCTCGAAAACGGTTCCGAGAATTTTGCTAAAATTTTTTTTCTTTTGATTAATCTTTACGATTTATAATTTAATAAAAAAAAATTTAAATCTAGATATTACTGACTGTACCTACCATAGAACGATTTTTTCGAATTTTGAATTTCTCATTATCGACTTAACGGATTTTAACGAATTTTTTTTATAAAAAAGCTCTTAAAAAGTTTTAAAAACATTGCATTTAAAAACTTAAGAAAAAATATTTTTTCAATTTTTAGAAAAAAAAAAAGTAATTTTTTTTTGAAAAATTCGATATCAAGAACGGCTTAGTATTTTTTTTGGAAATTAGACTTTTATTCGTACAATAATAAAAACTTAAGGTTGGTGTACCAAAATTTTTTCTTAAAAATGTTTTAAAAATTTTGTACATAAAAGCTTATTTTTTTAAGGAACCACTACAACGACTTATAATTTTTGTTCCTGCATAAATTCATATTTGCATATCATTCTGTTTTTATCTCTTACTACTCAAAGAATTTAAAAAAATTCATTTTATCCTTATGAACAGTTTTCTCTAATAACATTCGTTTTTAAAATTCCTAGTCTCTTACATAGGAGCAAGTTCGTGCGACCCAGTCGTGCATTTTATTTCATACGTAACACGCCTAAAGAAATATAGCTAACTTCAAGAACATAAATTCAATTTACTTTTGTAAAACTTTTTTTGTTTGCACATCGATCGGCCAGCTGTTTATACTCAACAAAAAATGACATAAATGGAAGTGTTCCGAAAATGAGGTAGGTTTGAGCCCATGGACATTCAGCCATGGAGATTTAAATTTGTATCGTAAGTCATGTTCGTCCGCATTTTTGACGACGCAACGTCTCACGTCTGAATTTTCTATCTTTTCTCTTTCCCTGACAAATAAATTTCGATTATTTTGTATTCTCTTTTTTCGCAATTATTTAAAATTCAAATGCAGACAAATGTAAATAAGTTTTGAAAATAATTGACTTATACAAATACGCAACAACATGTTCATCAACTTTTATCGTGTAGGCGGATTTGTGTAATGTGAATTCACCTTAATGTTTCGGTTCCTGGCTTTGGGTTTTCGCTGAATGCTTTCATTTTTCATATTCTGGATTTGACATTTTATATGACAGTCGATTTGACATTTCTAATTGTTTTTGTTTTCCGAGCATTTTTTTTGCAATTTTTATTTATTGTTTTAATCAATTTCTGTGTAGTATATTTAATTAATTTTGGCATTCTGCACATCTAAGCAAAAAATGCTTTTGTTTAATATGTAATTTATGCCCCTTCGGTTTTTGTGGGTCGCGAAAAGTGTACCACAAAAAACATGTTCGTCGTTTTATTATATGATGATATTTGGTAATATTAAAATTTGGCATAAAAAGGACACCATTTCTATCTTATCACTGCTTTTCAGGTTTACATATCTGTGGCAACCAGGAATAACAGCATAAGTCGACTTATGCCGAAAATGAGTTTTGGCTAATGGCTATAAGCCATTCCGTCTGTCATATTTTTTTCGTATTCTTATCTCAAACGGTTAAGGAATTACAGACAAAAGAAAGTCTTGTACCTGATTTGTATTGCAAACTAAACATTCAAATCGCTCTCCTGAAAAGTATCAAAAACTGACTTATATTGATTTTCCTTGTTGCCACAGATTATTATTTTCTTTCCTTAACGGTCTCTAAAAAATACATTTTTTTTTTTTTTTTTTTTTTTTTTTTATCCGATGGAAATCTTCAAAAGACACTCGGTAAGAATCGGTAACGAGTAGTGTGGGACTCTTACCGCACTAAAACCACCGGTGAATCAGGACCAATCTATGAAAAGATCGACAAATGATTTTTATTTCTTAATTTTTAAATCGCATTGGGGGAAGTTTAATGTAATAACACTTTCCCATAACTTTTAGACCATCAGCTCATGAGGCTTGGTTCTTCTTAATCTCCGAACATTGTCTCGTACATTTAATACGGTCTCCATTTCAGAGTTAGTGTGACTTTGCAGTCGCTGATTGTGTGATACAGCGTGTTTCTTAACCACTTCTGTAACCATTTCAATTTGAAGGTCACGATGTAGATCGCTATTTCTTATATACCAAGGGGCATTTATTATTCCACGAAGGACCTTGCTTTGGAATTTTTGGATGGGTTCAGCATTTGTTTTCTTTGTACAGCCCCATAGTTGGATGCCATATGTCCAACCGGGTTTCAATACTTGCTTATATAACATTAGTTTGTTCTGGATAGATAGGTCAGAGTTCTTCCCTAGTAACCAGTACATTTTTCTGTACTTTAAGTTTAGTTCTTCTCTTTTCTTTTTGATGTGCTCTTTCCATTTAAGCTTTGCATCCAAATTCATTCCAAGGTATTTGGCGGTATTGGAGTAAGGTACTTCTGTACTGTTTATAAATATTGGAACATTGTTTATGTTTTTGTTTGTAAAGTTTATATGCGTCGATTTTGTTTCGTTTAATTTGATACGCCATTTCTGCGTCCAATCACTAACTTTATCGACTGCATTTTGCAATTTTTGTGTAGCCTTCGTAACGGATTTATCTGGCACCAATATTGCAGTATCATCAGCAAAGGTCGCCATGATAGCGTTGTTGTCCACTGGAATATCCCTTGTATATAACAGATACAGGGTTGGTCCTAGGACACTTCCTTATGGTACACCGGCTTCAATATTCTTAAGTTCCGAGTAATTTTGGTCGTACCGTACTCTAAAGAGTCGGTTCGTAATGTAGGATTTCAGTACTTCGTAGTACTGCCTGGGAAGGTCCCTATGCAGTTTGTACTCAAGTCCCAAGTGCCAAACCTTGTCAAAAGCTTGAGCAACATCTAAGAATAAAGCAGAGCATACTTGTTTTTCTTCAAGTGCCTTTTCCACAACATCCGTAATTCGATGCACTTGGTCTATCGTGGAATGTTTATTTCTAAATCCAAATTGATGGATTGGAATTAGTCTTCTTTCTTCAATTATTTTGCTAAGCCTTTTCAGAAGCAGTTTTTCAAAAACTTTTGCCATGATTGGTATAAGCGATATTGGTCTGTAAGATGTTACTTCTGTTGGTGGCTTACCTTGTTTAGGTATAACAATGACTTCTGCAATTTTCCAATGATGTGGCACATATCTTAGTTTAAGGCATGCGTTTATTATAAATTGGAGTTTCTTGAAGGCTATTAGAGGCATTTCTTTCAAAACCTGAGCAGTTATAAGATCGTACCCTGGTGATTTTTTGTTAGACAACTTATGTTGACACATGCATCTTACTTCTTTGAGCGTGACAGAAGGTATTTCACATTCGTCGTTTCTGTCAACAAACTCTAAGGGATCTGTAGCTGTGTTTGCTGGGAATGGCTTGAAAACATTCGCGAGATGTTCAGCGAAGAGATCAGCCTTTTGTTTCGGGTTTCCGATCCATTTACCATCTTGAGATTTTATTGGCGGGTTTTGTGTCTGAGGTCTTTTTAGGCGCTTAGCTGCTTTCCATAAGGAGTATTCAGTAGAAGCATCCGTCGTCAGACTTTTCAGGAATCTACTTAGTGACTCATTTTTAAACTCACAGATTCTTTTTTTTAATTCGTTGTTAAAACGGTTAAAAACTACCTTATCATCTGGGAATCTCGTGGTTTGCCATTTTCTTCTAGCTCTTCGTTTTTCCAATATCAACTCCTTTATTTCGATAGGATATTTTATACCTTTTTCTCTCGCGTTCGAAATAGTTGGAGTACTTTCTTCTGCAGCCTGCTGCACATCAGCAATAAATTGTTCTACTTCATGATCAATTTGTTCAATTGTTTGTATAGGGGATCTTAGGTTTATAAAACTTTCAAGTTTGTCTCTGAATTCGTTCCAGTTTGTTCTGTTATTCACGAGCTTGGGATTACTTTTTTCTATTATTTCTGCTTCGCTCAGTGATAAAATTACTGGAGTATGATCTGACGATAAATCGTAATTACCTTCGACACTTATATGATTTCGTTTAATACCTTTAACTACGAAAAAGTCTATAAGGTCTGGTATTTTGTTAGTATCAGATGGCCAATATGTTGGCCATCCAGAAGAATAAAATTCACAGTTGTATTTTCGGCCTGCTTGGAATAGCCGTTTACCTTTTGTTGTTATGAGCCTAGATCCCCATTGGGTGTGTTTAGCATTGAAGTCGCCACCAACAAGGAAGTTATGTCCTAACAAATGTAGGAGTTCTGCATAGTTTTCTTCAGTTGGAGAGCGCCTAGGAGGGCAGTATATAGCTGCTATTTTAAATTCTTTCTTTTTTATACCAAAAAAAAAAAAAAAAATACATAAAAAAAATATTTTTTTTTTTTTTGGAAAAAAATAAAATATAATAGTTTTTAACTTTTTAGTAGCGTCCACAATTTTCAATTTATTGCGAAAAGGGATATTTTCGAATGAATTCATGAACTCAAAGCTTTCGAACTCAGTAAATGTGTAAAAGTCTTCGTTCGATCTGTAAAACTACAAGTTGATTTCTCATAGGTAATTTCAATTATCGAAGTTCACGTTGTTGAAAGTTTTTCATATTTGCTACTTATATCACAAAAAAAATAATCCGTTAGATTAGTTATAGTGCTTCGCTTTATCTCCCATAACTACAAGAATATATAAATAATAAATAAAGCTATAATAATTTTAATTTTATATTTTATGGAAGAAAATATCTCCCATTTAAAAATAATATAAAGCAGTATACTGTTGATTAAAATATACATTATGTATGTGTCCTAACTTATATTATTTCGGTATATAAAATTAAGTACAATTTTCTTATACACTCGTACATATCCACGTCAAATACAGTTGGTTTAAGTAAACACGTTGACATGATACATTACCGGAGAAATTAAAGCACATATGTATGTACATATACTCGTACGTAAATACGTTTATAGGTGTTTCCATTTTTTTTTTAATAATTATTACATATATGATTATTTTGCTTTTCTTTTTCATTTGCTTTTGTTGCGCATTTCAATTATATTAAAATACAAGCAACTTTAGTCTTTTATAATTTCATTACCCCTATATGTATAGTTATATTCATAGAAATATGACAAATCCGATATAAATGCCTCAATGTCAAGGGGTGTATACAATTATACATATACATATACTCGTACAATACCATAATGATTTACAATTTTTCTGTTAAGGTTTTACTTAAAAACTAATTAAATAGTTTCATGCAACGATGAAAATATTTTGAGTGAATTTCAAGTTATTTCACTTTTAAAATGAAAAAGTAATTCTATGACATCAAATACCCTTGTGGTTGTAAATAATAATATTAGAAAAATGTTCCACATACGCCATAGTGACTCAATATTGAAAAACTATAAATAAATAAACTGGGATGACTTATGAGGTGTGTTCAAATTTTCTGAGAGACGCGCATTGATACACTTTCAATCAAATGAAATAAAATTAAATACAATAACACCCGCTTATGAACATATAAAGATGGTAGCAAAAAAAATGTGATTTAAAAATGGGGTTGTATGATTGAATGTCAAAAAAACTAACAAAAGTTTGGTTTTCTTTAATTACCAGTGCCAACGGGGTCTTACAGGTTGCTTTATGTAAAAAAATGTTCCAAAATAATGAAAGGAACAAATTTTATTTAACTATAAGAACTATAAATATAAATGATATGAGAGTTAATATGAGATAAGTGATATGAGAGATTAATTTTGTTTTGATTGAAAAGTAAAAGACAGATGGCACCAGTGTAATTTACTTTTAACGATGTGATTTTTGATTTGAAATTTATCAGCTGATAATATTCCGTATTGTCCCAAAGTTAAGTAAAATTTAATTTCTATACACGTTTACGAGTAGATATATACATACATAGGATGTATGTTTTTAACTTAGGATGTAGGAAGATACTATAGAAGTCAATATTTGCATTCGTTCACAAAAATCGCCCTCCATATTTTAATCAAATACATATCGTCACCTGAGTTCTATCTTGTTCAAAGTCCATTTTGGAAAATGTTGGGAAAACGATTTTTTAACTTCAGAAGCAAAATTTTTACTTAAATTTGTTTGAAAGGAAATACTGTGGAGTTTTTTTCTCCATTAAACTCAATAATTTTTTATTTTACCTTTTGTTTTTCTTCATTTGATTCAATTAAAAACGCATTTTTTTTTTATTTAGTTTTTATATGTATATATATTTCGAGGACTTATTTGCCTCATCATCAGTACCAAGATTATTTTATAGAAAATTATTTGATAACAATCTGTTTTTTAGACATTTGTTTTTGAAATAATTTTTGTTTGCAAAATGATTTATAAATCTAGGTTTTATTATATCCTGAAACAGTTAAAAAATAAAATCAAGTGGGATGTCATTTTGGATACTGAACAACGTTGTATGGGCTGTAAACAAGTTGATTAAATTGGTGAATATTGAACAAGAAAGCTAAATATTGAACAAAATAGAAGCACTTAATAATTAAATCATTGAAACTACGAAAATACTATGAAAATAGAACAAAAAATTCTAACTCATTCTTTGAGTTAAGCACTAGAACATAATGGGTGATCAGAAAAAATATTACTGCTGCTCGGTAGGTAATGAAATTCAAAATTTGTTAAACATTTTTTTGAATTCACTTTTTACCCTTCTTTTTTCAAATAAATACATTATTTATTGTACATACAATTTTTAATTTAAATTTTGTTATTGTTTTAAACATACTGGCGCAAAATTTTAATTAAATAAGTACGATGCTAAAGCTGTTTTAGTATGATACTAAAATCGTCGAATACCTATATTATTTTTTTAGTATCGTGCTATTTACAAACGCCACACAAGGACTTAGTTCTTTGCACGAACTTTCATTGTTTTAGGTGCAATTTATTAGAAAATTGCCTTAGCACGATAATAGTTAGAAAATTGTAAGAATTAAGAATGAGTTAGTAAACTACTTTAAAGTTAGCAAATCGTTAAGAATTATCATACTAATACCTTAATAAAAGGCTGTTTAAAATTTTGCGCCACTGAGTTTTATTGTAATTGGTTTCTTATTATTTTTTCATAAAAATCGTTGTTTAAACCTAGTTTCATACTAAAACAGATTTAACATCGTAATAATTCAACTAAAATTTTGTGCCATTATGATTTTATTTGTAATGCATTGAAAGAAGATCAGGGGCCCGTTGCTCAGATCATACACATCATACATTTTATACAACATATAACATTTTTATACAACATACACATCATGCTGTTTCTCAGATTTCATTGGAAGTGTTGTATGACATTTGTTTTGTTGTATGATTCTGACATTTCATTATTATTTGAGTGTGAGGTTAATATAAATCTCAATTTTTGGTGAAGACGTGTTGGAACTAGTTGAAATTAATATAAGTGTCAGATGACGCCCTAAAATAATAAAAGAACCTGTTAATTTCAATCTTAAAGATCCATATTTTGTTGAAAAAATTAGATTACCAAACATTTTTATTGGAAAAATTGGGAAGATCAATTGTGCGTTCAACTAATTGCAACGAAGCCTTGTCACCTTTGCAACAAATATTGTTAACCCTTCATTAGCTTGGAAATGGAATCCATTATCATGAAATCGGCATAATGCAAGCCCATAAGACAACCCAAATGAAACTACCTCTCTCTATGCCCTACAGGCTCTACCATGTTTTGTGAATGTCGAGCCAGAGAACTTCTTAAATAAATTTTGTTTCCCCAGCATTGACTGATGAAAACAATATTGCTACATGTTACATGCAGCAGCCACTTTACAACAGAATTTTGTGCTGTATTAAATGTATGATCATTTATAGGTAAATTTGCTGTATAATGTAAATGACACATTTCTGAGAAACAGAATCATACAACATTCCAATATTTCCAGTGCAATTTTCAGTCATACATTGTTGAATGACAGTGGATCATACAACAAAATTGAGAAACAGAAATCATACAGCAGAACTGTCAATATCATACAATGTATGATGTGTATGATCTGAGAAACAGGCCCCAGATTGTCGATATTGTATTTATCTACATTAATAGTAAACTTTTTTCTTGAAATTACTTTAGCTACTCTATTTCACTTTGGTTCCGATCTTATCACAAATTTAAAATAAAACTGCCCTTTCTCAGAATCTTTTAAGCTAGGCGGCCAAATTCAATTTTTAGTTTCGCAACTGCTTGGGTCGAGCAACTAAACAGTTTGTGTTTTGACACAAACTAAACGATTGCCTAAAATGAGTTCGCTATTTTGTGTAACATATAATTATATGTTTTCTATAAGCAACCAAACAGTTGTGCAACTAAAAATTAAATGTGCGCGCCTAGCCTTAAGGTCCAAAATGAATCAAATATTTTCACACGTTCATCATAAGAAAATTTGGTGAAACAATTATGACTGCAACTAACGTTGCAAGCGGATGTCATTTGAATATTACTTACCACCTTGACCCATCCGTTTTTGTATACATATTTTGTTTCCACAAAAATGGTTTTCGATTTTTTTTACTCGATCCAGGGCTTCTCTTGGTGTAAAGCATGTAGTTTGTTAAGATGAAACGGAACCTTCTGCTGGTACTACATTTTCCAATGAAGTTACTGAAATGACTTCTTCAGATAAAGGAGCTATATTAGAATTCTGAATCATAGAATTCTGAAATATCAGATCCCGGATGAGCTGGATTTATCAAACTGTAAGCGACAAATATTGTATTCAAAAACTGTCTAAAGATAAAAGGGTTTCTCAAAATACCTTATAAGCGTTTGAAGATTACGCTCTAACTTTTCGCTTACATCACATTGTGCTAACAGCTTCCAATATATATCAGTATTAATTTTGTGTGGTACATTACAGTGCAGTGATATTGAACAAAAATGCGGTTTTCCGTCCGCATAACTTTTTTAATAGGATTTTGTTCAATAACATACAAAACTAAATTGATTAGATATGGATATTGAACAACAAAGAAATACATGGTAGTTTTTTTTTAAAGTTAATATAAAATTGTTCAATTTCATATAAAAACAAAAAGCAGTGGTTGATTGAATAAAAAAGACACTCAAAATATTTAATAAAGTGGTTTATTGAACACAATAGTTCTTCATAACTTAAAAACTAAAAGAGATAGAAAAAAATGGAGTACGCCATTCGAAAGAGCATGTTCGATTTATAAAAACTGCGTTTCTAACTCAAGATAGAACTCAGGCGGCGATATGTCGATTAAACCCTAGAGAATACAAAGCAAAAACTATTTTTGTTCATTGAAAATGTTTCTTATAAAAACCTACTTTGACGTTAGCCTTGATCATTGGAAGAATTACTAACAGATAGAAACAAAAAGAGAAATGAACACAAATCATTGAAACTATTGTTTCCTTCTTCATCGAAAACAATGGCGATTTTATCAGAAAGTGAAAATGCAAATTAAGAATTTTCTTGGCAAAAACAAATTATAAGTAATATTAGGTGTGCCTGCATACCGTTTCGAAAGTTCATCAGGTTTCATTGGTTAATTGCTTCGAAATCAGCTTTCAATGAGATTATATAGGTACTTATATTTTCACTATGAGATAGTAATTTAGATTACATAATGTACATATTATGTGAATTTTTTAAAGAAAATGAAGTGTTTTTTTTTCTTGAAAAAGTTAAATGTTATTTAGTTAAAATTATAAAACCGCTTTTGAATTCTTTCGAATTTTGTTTACAAATTAAATAAATTTGATGTAACAGCCTATCAAAGACCATACCCATGGAATTGTGAAATTAACTATAATTTTGCATATCATTCTAATTTTCGTATGTGTTTAAGTACCTGAGCGACTTTAACTTTATAACTATGTGTATTATCTTGACCAAAATTGTGATTTTTTTGACAGGCAGCCAAAGATTGTCCTATAGAGCAAGTAAAAATGTAATTTTAACTTTTAATACTTTAACTTCATAAGAAGAGCGAAGTCCAGATAAACTAGGAGGCCATGAAAAAGGCAACAAAATTTACAAAAGAGCCTTAATCTAACTAAGATAAAGGTGGTTTCTAAGAAAAATATAAAAATAACTGCTTGAATAAACCTTAAACTCAAACTTTGTTTCATACAAAAAATGAAGGTACATTATAAATTGGAAACTGAGTCTCATTTTTTCATTTAAACCAAATTATTAAACAGAGTTTATTACGAAAGATATTAATTAATATAATTCTATCTTCAGTGTACTTGCTATTTGCAACACAATAAATGCACCTGGATTGAATTAAATCTTTCAGAAAATATACCTTAATCAACAATTTACATAAATAAAATACAAAAAAAAGTTCCACATACGCCCCAGTGACCTTAAACACATCAGTATGTAATTTAACATAATTAAATCCCTGTTAATAATTTATTATTATTTATTCCCCTCTCAAGCTACACTAAATATACACTACTTGTATTTAAATTCAATACATACTTTGAATATCAAATAACAGTCGATAACTTTTTTGCCCAACTATTAGAACATGTCACCATTTAAAGCTCAGTACAACTTTTACTCTCATAACATTTAAGTACATAAGTTATTCTCTCAGCAGATGTTATATTTGAGTGAAAATATCGAGCATAAGCTCATACCAATCTAAAGTGAGCACCTTACAAAGCTTACCATAAGCTTTTCAAACAAAGGAAAACAAGAAAAACTGCATTAACGGTATTGAAATCGAGTAATTTAAAACGAGTGAGTAAAAAATCAAAAAAAAAAAAGCATTCAGAGTATAAGATAAAAATTCAAAAGTTTCACACACTGAAAATGAGTGTTCTTTCTTAGTCACTCTCTAGCTTAGAGCATCGTCCAGATGTTGTGCAGTGTCTCATATTCTTTTACTAAACCATACCTAGTCGTTCGTCTGTCGTTTTGTGTTGGACGAAATGTAACGCCGTATCTACTATTTTGACAAAAAAGAAAAATAAAAAAATCATTTTTTCCTCTGTCTTGTTTTTCATTTTGGTGTCGGATTCGTGTTTTAATTCTCACCTTCCTTTTACGCGACAAATTTGACACAGTTTTTTCATTCTTCATTATTTATTCGCTGGCAAAAAAAAAAAAAACTGAGAGAACAAAATTGTAAATACTTTTGAAGCAAAGAAGAATCGACCGACGAGTGTTTTTTTTTGTCGTAAGACCTACAAATAAAACGGAACTATATCTTAGCCAACGTTTAGACCATCAGTGCTAATTTATTCATTGAATCAACAACAGCTCTTGATACACTACACACCATACCTTGAGACGAAAAGGATTACAAAACAGATTCTCTTTGGAATACAATCTTATCATCAAAACGGAACTTCTAACTAACGTGTGATAAAAGTGGATTTTTTTTGTTTGATATTTTTAAATTCAAATTATGGTAACGGCTGTCCTTCATTCATTTGTTGTTTTTTTTTTTTCAAATCAGGCAGTTATAACAGTGAAGCAATTATTGCAAGTTTTTTCTAGTAAAAGAACATTACATCATGATCCATGACGGAATTAATATATACGAGTACTATGTGTAGTGTGATTCTTAACCCAGTTCGTTTTGTCTCTCTATATTGAATGCAATTATGCAACTCTTCAGAAATTTTCAGTTGCACTGTGTGATATTTTTGTGTTATGCACACGCACAGTAACGAACAAAAATAATGTTACGATATATATCTATTTAAATTACAAACACAACCACAAGTGCGTATACATATGCATACGTATGTATATTTATTGCAAAATTAGTGGAAAAAATTCTATTTAAAAAAATCTCTTACCGTGTGTCTTATTGTGCTTGCTTGATTTTTTTCCCCGCCCGAGGGAGCACACAGAAAGGGTGGTGGGTGCATCGTCTATTTGAAAATTGCATAGTGTAAATATACACTAAAAGTTCGAAAGAACAAGAAAAAAAAACTTCATCCAATAATAGCGTGCCATAAAGAGGGCATATTGGATAAAACACATGCACATGACAGAAGCTTTAGGAAAATTAAATGAAAAAGAAAAAAATATTATAAAACCTGCCTCTAGTTAGTGACCACTTCTATTACGATGGTGACTAATATGGTGGAGACAGTTTTATCTTGACATTTGGGCGGTGTGTTGGGGTGAGGTGAAATGTGGTATCTGACAGCAGTACTAACCCACTATTTGTCTATGTTTGAGGACGACATTGGGGGAATAGAACAACTTAACTACACTAGAGACACATCACATGTTGATGTTGTTTTTTACGAGGAGGAAGTGTAATTGTGAATTTTTAATAAAATATCAGCTATGTCGGTATGAATGGGGAAAAGGGGCTGTGCTCTTTCGCTCTCCTAAATAGATACTTTAACTAAATGGCTTTTTTTAGACAAGTGGGTAGTAAATAGGTAGGTGGGTAATTCTGAGTTAAAACACATTGGTTAGAGATCGCTAATTTTATGTGCTTTTTCCAAACTGCATTGCCATTATTATTATGTCTCTGTGACATGTGCCGCCCTCTTGTATGTATGTTAAGCATGAATTGCTTTTGCACTTTTTGTTCCAGTATACGAGTACGGTGCTGTAATATAAATTCCATTATAAAATTGAAGGCTATTTGAGTGACCTTGATTGAATGAAATAATTACTTGTGGGATTTTACGGAAATTCACTTTACACACGTGCATTTGAGTGTTTGTATTTTTAACTTGTATGAGGAGTTATGTACGAGTATGTGTGTGAAGTAAAATGCAGTCGTAATGACTGTTAAAGTTGCATAACAATATATCTAATAGTGATTCATTCAAAAGACAAGGTTAAAGACGATTGTGTTCTTCTTATTTTTATTTTCAATATATTAATTGGAAAATATGTTGGCATATTTTTTAGGTATGTTGGTATTTTTGTTTTTATTTTGAATCCTACATACGAATATACTTAGAAAGTATGTCATGGAGATTTTTGAATTTTGTGTTACTGTAGAATATTTTTTTAATATTCATTTGTTTTTGTTTTTTTACTTGCTACTTATAGGCACTATAAGGCAAGTTATTCATTCGGAAAAAAAAAATTTGATCAAAGTTGACATTAGGATGATAGCGAAGAATAAAAAAGTCTGTCTGTTCGACCACAGCCTAAACGGCTCGGCCGATTTTTTTTCGAAATTTTGGAAGTACATATGTATTTTTTTCTCAAAAACTGTTCGACTGATTTAAAAAATACAAATACAAAAAACTTCATTTAATTAAAGTTAGGTAATGGTTGAAAGAAAATTTCCGAAAATGGTTATTGAGGGTTCCCCCCATGGAATCATTGTATTGTGTATACAAATTTTCATTTTTTTTTTTTGTTTTCAAAACTCAATACATATTTCGAAAATCCCATGCTAGATTTTTTTCAAACTTGATAAATAAAAGTATCTCAATATAATCTAAAAGATGTGAGAAAAAAATTTTATTTTACCTAAAAATAAAGTTACCCACGATGCAAATTTCAAAAAATAGTTTTCAAAAATCGTATTTTTCTCGAAAACGGCGCCTAGAATTTTGATAAATATTTTTTTTGCAAATAATTTTTATGGTCTTTAATTTCATAAACAAAAAAAATGAAATTAAGATATTACAGCTTGTACCTACCATAGAACCATTTTTTCTAATTTTGAATTTATAACGGATTTCAATTAAATTTTTTATAGAGATCTTCTAAAAAGTTTAAAAAACATTACATTTTAAAACTTAAAAAAAAATATTTTTTGAATTTTTGGAAAAAAGTCCTTTTTTTTTTGGAAAATTCGATATCTCAAAACGGCTCAATATTTTTCTTGGAAATTTAATAAAAGCTTTAAATTGGCGTACCATATTTTTTTCTTAAAAATGTTTTAAGAATTTTGTACATAAAAGCTTTAAAGAAACCACTATAACGACTTATAATTTTTGTTCTTGCATAAATTCATATTTGCATAGCATTCTGTTCTTACCTCTTACTACTAAAAGAATTTAAAAAAATAATTTTATCCTTATGAACAGTTTTCTCTAGTAACATTCGTTTTTAAAATTACTAGCCTATTAAATGGGAGCAAGTTCGTGCGACCCAGTCGTGTATTTTGTTTTTTATTTTATTTGTTTTACTAAACTTAGTAGAGAGGTTGGTTAGGTACTCAGCTTACTTTAATGTTAAATTAGTCCACTCGGGAAAACTTCAACAAGCGGTATTTTGAAGCATCTTAGCATTAAAAAAAAGAACTGGTATTATGAAAAAAAGTTAAAGGTTCAAAAATAAAGAAATAATGTTTTACATTTCACAACAATCATTTTTATTAAATATGTGTGTTCATATCTTAATTTCTCTAGACCTTTTTTGCTTTATATTTAAAAACGAAATGCGAAAATAATTTAGATTCAGTTGTTAAACATCTGGGTTTTTTTTTTACTTGCGACTTATAGGTACTATAAGGCAAGTTATGCACTCGTAAAAAAAATCGAACTCGAGATTTTGATCAAAGTTGATATTACGATGATAGCGAAGACGAAAAAAGTGGGTCTGGCAATTCTGTCTGTCTGTCTGTCTGTCTGTCTGTTCGATTACAGCTAAACGGCTCGGCCGATTTTCTTCAAACTTGGTAGATATGGGTTTTGATTTTTTACCCCCGGATGTTTTTTTTTTTTTTTTTTTTTTTTTTTTTTATAATCTACCCGCGCTCAAGGGATTATGATTACCCTTTAAATGTTTCAACACAGCGCGGGCGTGAAGTTACGGAAGAGAAAGAAGGATAGGAAAGATGTGTGGCACGATGTTCTGAGATTGAAGGTTGTTGTCTCAGATATTTTATCTCCAGGGATGGCGGCTGAACTAAAGCGGAGAATGCCGTGTCTTATTTCTATGTCGCTTATAATTCACATTATTTTATTCGTGTTCATCCTTGTTGGGCATACTAGTTTAACTCAATTACATGTTGTTAGTGTTATGCCTGAACAACATGTAATGAGTAAACCAGCAACCCATTGATGACAATTTTTAGAAGGTTTTTAATGGAATTAAAACGACATAAACGACGGTAGGGATCGAACCTGTGATCATGAGGTTCACAGGCGAGCACACATCCATCGCGCCACGACCACCCCCATGTTTTTTGATTTGATTTTGTATGACCAAAAATACGATTTTTTTCCGAAATTTTATAAATATTTTTTTTTCTCAAAAACTGTCCCTGCGATTTTCTTAAAAAAAATTAAAAAAATTTCATTTAGTTAAACTTAGGTAATGGTCGAAAAAAAATTTCAAAAAAATGAGTAGTTTTGGTACCCCCCTTGGGACCATTTTTTTTGTTTTTGATTTTATCAAAAACGGTACCACCGATTTTAATCATTTTTTTTATGCTAAAGCTTCCCAGCAGTTTAAATATTATTGTGTATTAAAATTTTCAAAAACAAATTTTTTGGATTTTTAAAAAAACTTTCAAAATTTTTTTTTGAAAACTCAATATTTCGAAAACCCCATGCTCGATTTTTTTAAAGCTTGATATATAAAAGTTTAGAAAAAAAATCTACAATATATGAGAAAAATAAATTGATTTTACCTAAAAATAACGGTACCTTCCATACAAATGTTAAAAAATGGTTTTCGAAAATCGTATTTTTCTCGAAAACGGTTCCGAGAATTTTGCTTAAATTTTTTTTCTTTCTATTATTTTTTAATATCTGTAATTCAATAAAAACAAATTTGAAAACAAGATATTACTGACTGTACCTACCATAGAACGATTTTTTAAAATTTTGAATTTCTCATTATTAGCACAACGGATTTTAATGAAATTTCGTAGAGGGAAGCTTCTAAAAAGTTTAAAAAATATTGCATTTCAAAACTTTAAGAAGAATATTTTTTTTGAATTTTGAAAAAAAAATCAATTTTTTGTTTTTTGAAAATTCAATGTCTCGAAAACGGCTCAATATTTTTTTTGTAAATTTAATTTCTATTCATACAATAATAAAAACTTCAAATTGGCGTACCAACATTTTTTCTTAAAATTGTTTTAAAATTTTCTTATATAAAACCTTATTTTTTAAGAAACCACTACAAGGACTTATAATTTTTAATCTTGCATAAATCTATATTTGCTTGAATCACATGGCATCCTATTCTTACCTTTAACTACTAAAGAAGTTTTTTTAGTCATTTAAAAAATGAATTTTATGCTTATGAACAGTTTCTCTAATAACATTCAGTTTTGAAATTCTTAGTCTTTTACATAGGAGCAAGTTCGTGCGACCCAGTCGTGCATTTTATTTGTTTTGGATTTGCTTAAAATCTCAGGAAAAAAAACATTTTATTTGTCCTTTTTAAAAATAATATAGAATTAATTAAAAACAATTTCTGGCAACTTTTAAAACCTCCATTTCAAATGATTATAGATTTTTGTTCGTCTGGTTTATTTTCTTTCACAGTCAAATTCAAGCATGTAGCTACAGTAAAAAAAAAACGATAATTCGTAATAGATTTTCAATTATAAACACCATAAAAACGCTCTTAATATTTTTTTTATTACAATTTGTTTTTGTTTTTATATTTTCGAAATGTTTGTTCAATTTTATAATATCTTTGAAAAGCACCACTCTGGTCAATCATCCCAATGGCGACGCCCTTTAACGTCGTTTACAAGTAATAGCTGTTGTGTGTGATGAAAATAGATAGTATTCAAATCAAACATTACGATGGTGGAGAATTTTCAAAAGGTGGGTTTCGTCAAGACATCTTTCGGTCTATAAGTATCTGCGTCTATAAATTCAGGTATTATATGCAGCCTAAGCAAATGAAAGGCTTTAATTCAAATTCGGTACAGATTCACTAGAGGATAAATTTGAATTTTTGGCTTAGCTCATCTAGAACGGGTAGCTCCTATATAAGGGTTTTTTTCCGAAAACGGCTCAAACTATTTTGTTTAAACTTTTTGCAGTTTTATTATCAAACAAAATTGCGTAACGGATATAAGGTTTCAACTTTTTTTCTTGCGAATTATAGGTACTATAAGGCAAGTTATGCATTCGTAAAAAAAATCGAACTCGAGATTTTGATCAAAGTTGACATTACGATGATAGCGAAGACCAAAAAAGTGGGTCTCGCAATTCTGTCTGTCTGTCTATCCGACTACAGCTAAACGGCTCGGCAGATTTTCTTTAAACTGGGTAGATATGGGTTTTATTTTTTTCCCCCGGATGTTTTTTGATTTGATTTTTTAAGACCAAAAATAACGGCATCTGCCATACGATCTTTTTTCGAAATTTTATAAATATTTTTTTTTCTCAAAAACTGTCCCAGAGACTTATGTACAAAAAAAAAAATCATAAAATATCATTTAGTTAAACCTAGGTAATGAATGAAAAAAAATTTCTAAAAAATGATTATTTTTCGAACCATTTTTTTGTTTTTGATTTTCTCAAAAGCGGTTCAACCGATTTTGATCATTTTTTTATGTTAAGGCTCCCCAGCAGTTTCAATATTATTGTGTATTCAAATTTTCAAAAAAAAATTCAAAATTTATTTTTGAAAACTCAATATTTCGAAAACCCCATGCTCGATTTTTATAAAACTTGATAAATAAAAGTTTCTTAAAATAATCTACAAGATATGAGAAAACAAAATGTATTATACCTAAAAATAACGGTACCCTTTATTAAATGTTAAAAAATACTTTTCGAAAATCGTATTTTTCTCGAAAACGGTTCCGAGAGTTTTGCTTAAATTTTTAGTCTTTCGATCAATTTTTAAGATCTATAATTTAATACAAAAAATTTTGAAAACAAAACATTACTGACTGTACCTACCATAGAACGATTTTTTTAAATTTTGAATTTATCGTAATGAAATTTCTTATAGAGATGCTTCTAAAAACTTTAAGAAACATTGTATTTCAAAACTGAAAAAAAAATCTTTTTTTTTTTTGCAAATTCGATATCTAAAAAATTGGTCAATATTTTTTTTGGAAATTTAATTTTCATTCGTACAATAATAATAACCTAAAACTGACGTACCAAGTTTTTTTTTAAATATTTTAAAAATTTTATATATAAAACCTTATTTTATTAAGAAATCACTACAACGACTTATAATTTTTGTTCTTGCATAAATTCATATTTGCATAGCATTCTGTTTTTCTCTCTTGCTACTAAAAGAATATTGATGATAATTTTATCCTTATGAACAGTTTTTTTTCTAAAAACATTCTTTTTTAAAATTCGTAGTCTATTACATAGGAGCAAGTCCGTGCGACCCAGTCGTGCATTTTATTTTTTCTTGTTGAGAAAATTGCATTATTTCACATGAATGGGTTAAACGATTTTGTCCCATTGTCACACAAAAGGTACTTCTTAGTAGTATTAATAATACTTCACTTCAAAACGCAAAACAAAAACAAATATTTTGTATAAACAAATAAAATTAAAGAAGATAGAATAATACTTAGCTACTCGTACATTATGGCTTAAAAGTAATTTTGTG
Organism: Chrysotoxum bicinctum; assembly: GCA_911387755.1. Lineage (NCBI taxonomy): Eukaryota > Metazoa > Arthropoda > Insecta > Diptera > Syrphidae > Chrysotoxum > Chrysotoxum bicinctum. Next base: position 78,340,817 of record OU426988.1, on the reverse strand, counting down.
CAATCGCGCATTTTATTTTGTCTTACAAACTTACATGAAATTTTAATTTTTTTTTACGCTAGGAATACGTAACTTTAATAAAATTATTTGAACAGCCCAAAATGCCAAATGTCATTTTTACAATTTAAAATGCAAAGCCACTTATAACGATGTGGCTTATTACAAGCATACTGTCATTTAACCACCACAATTCCTTCATTTGGCTGTATACTTTTCATAAAATTAGTATAACAGCCGTATTAATAAAAAACGCTTATTCCACCTAAATTCCATGGTTTTGCTAAACCATGGAATAGGAGTTAAGCCATGGCTTAAATATTTACATTAATAAAAACAAAATGTTCCCGGAATAGTAAAATGACATTTATCAAAAATCCTTTTAAGAAAATCTTTTACAAAAGTAAGCAATCTCTTTTTTATATTCTGTGGCTACCTAAATTGATTGTCAATTGCTTGTGTCTGACTGTGGACATTTCTATTTCTTATTCCTTCGCTAAACCACCTACTTCGGTGGTTTAACTTTATCATAATCAGTAAACGTCACTTAACAGAAAATTTGTTTTATTAATGAAATTTCGCACTTAGTCCAGGACTCAACGATAAACCTCCACTAAACCATCTTTATTAATATGGGTATAAGTGTTTAGTTAACATCGGTTACAAGATCGTCGAATCGATGTTTTTAACGAGTTGTGGAGCTTAACGATAACGAATAATATAAATGTACCGTTTGTTTTCTTTTTTTTCGAAAATAATATACATACTTGCTTTTGTAAAATTAATTAAAATGTAAAATAAAAAGTAGTTTCTAAAATAAATAAACATTTGCAGGACTAATAGTCTTAGAATAAATTTTACTATTGGTTCATTTAAAATAATTTAATTTGAACAAAGATATAGATTTTGAACCAATGTTAAGCCAAAAGACTATGAGACTTGAAATTTTGTAAATGTACTTTTAGTGTTTTTAATGACAGTTTTACTTTTGAATTTCTTAAATCCGACCACTAAGTTCCCAAATTACTTGTTAATTTTAAGAAAAACTCACAAAAAGAATGCATTTCCATACTTTATCTTTCAAACGTTGTGAAAAATTACGCTCCATCAACCCACACTTTTTGTTTATTTTTTTAAACAAAATAAGCTATATAACTGATAAATGTATATACATATGTATATAACTAGTATAATCTTTAAACAAGTTGCTTATAACATTGTGGATGTTCTTGCACATATTTTTAATAAAAGTGTGTACGGTGGTGTTTTTCCAAATTTGCTTAAAATTGCTGAGGTAATTCCTCTTCACAAAAAGTCCAACACTTGCATTATAAATAATTATAGACCAATTTCTTTGTTACCTGTTTGTTCAAAAAAATTTGAAAATGCGATGAAAAGAAGAATTTTGGAATTTTTAAATAAAAATAATTTCTTTAGTGATGCCCAATTCGGATTTTGAGCTCATAGACCAACTGAAGATGCATTGCTAAAATTTTCTAGTGAAATTTATGAAAATTTGAATAATAATTGATTTACAGCTGGACTCTTCATTGATTTAACTAAGGCTTTTGACTTAGTAGACCATAGTATTCTTTTGAAAAAATTACATAATGCAGGAATGCGTTGATTCATCTATAATTGGTTAGATTGCTATCTATTTAATAGAAAGCAACTAGTTAGAATAGATGGTAGCTTGAGAAATTTATCTGGTATAAGTATAGGCGTTCCGCAAGGTTCGGTTTTGGGTCCCTTGCTTTTCCTGATTTTCAGCAATTCTATTTTCAGCCAGAATTTCGAAGGAAGAATTACTGCATTTGCTGATGATAAGGCCTTCTCTTATGGTTGTAGATCCCTGCTTAACTTAATGTCTGACATTAACTATGATTTGGAAATATTAAGACGCTGGTTTGCAGCTAATAAAATGGTATTGAGCAATAAAACTAAAATAATGTATTTTAGCTTATCAGGGTCATCTATTTTAGTTGATTGCGATATCTTTTATCATTCTTCTGATTGCAAAAAAATTCAGTGTAAACAATTCTAATAGTTTTTTTTGTCTAATGAGTCCTGTTCACCTCACTGCTTTCAGATTGAGTTTGTAACGACCTTTAAATAACTTGGGGTCTTACTTGATAGTAAAATGAATTGGTTACTTGTTATGTTGTTCTAGACAGTTTTATACTCTTGGTTTGTATTGCTCACAAAAAATACTAGTTATGATTTACTATGGTATTGTTCATTCTAAAATTCAGTGTGGAATAACTTGTTGGGGGGGTTCTTATCAAAACAAGATCTATCCTCTTCTTATTCTTCAAAAACATGTTGTGCGAATCATTTGTAAAAAAATCGCTTTTATAATAGTTTCATTTTGTTTCAGAATTTAAAAGTTCTTCCTCTACGACATCTGTACTACTTTAAAGTTTTAAGGTTATTTTTCATGAGAAGTGGATATCTTTCAACGAGAAATAATCCACGACATAATTTACGAGTGAATACGTTGAATTTAGTTAACGTCCCTTCTTATAATAGAACACATTTTCTATTAAATTTTCAGTTTTTAACAAATTGCCTTTTTCCGTTAGAAGACTTAGAGTTTTGTCTTCTTTTCTACAAAATGTTAAATTATGGCTTTTTGGATACGATCATGTTCAAATTGAAAATTTATTGTCCCTAATTACTTAATATAATGAAAAAAAAATAAAAAAAAAAAACCTTCCCTTCTTTTTTCCCCCTTCTATGCACACAACTATGTTGATTTATTTTATTTTGATGGGCATTCGCCATTAGCTCTAGCTTTAAGCTTCGCTAAAGAGTGTCTCTTAGTTTGTTTTTACGGGTACATACAAAGTTGTTTTTCGGAAGATCACTATTTTATAATTTATTTTTGAAAATTGTTTTATATTTTGCCTTGTTAATATGGTTTTTTTTTTTTTGTAAATAATTTTTCCCTAGTTTTCTTTAATTTATTTAATGTACCTACCAAAAAATGAATTATTAATAAAACTAACTAAAAAAAACTTATTTATTTTTAATATTATGATAAATATAATTTAAATAAAAATTGCATTAACTTTACTTTAAAAATAAGTATTTACCTCACATTCGTAGTAGCTTTTTCTTTTTTAAACCTCAATTAGTTGTTAAAAATTAATGCAAATCAAAAGAACACTTTCTTAAGCCTACCACACACTCTAAGTGAAAATTAAATGTTCATTTAAAATCGTGCATTTTTTAAATGGTTTGACAAAATGTATATACATACATACTTCAGTTTTGTGCACCTACTTACATTTTTTTAATTTAAAATTTAATTCGTTACACAATGTTAAACTCGTAGTCTTTTCACTTTTGCTGTTCAAAATAGATCTTTTAATAATTAAACATTGACTGTTTTAGAAAGAAAAACAACACTTTTTTAGTATATTATTTTACGAATCTTACATAATTTTAATAGCAAATCTGCCTTTTTCATAGTTATTTAGCTGAATATATTCAACAAGAGGTGACGGCCAAGGCCATACTCGTACCCTAATAAAATTGTAAAAATAAATATAAATAAATAAATAAATGATCAGAGGCCATTACGGCTCGTAGGAAGCCTTAACCTAGTGACCTACAAATGTCAACCATTTATATGTATGTGTACGTGTTTTGAGAAATTCAGGGGATCCAAAATTTTCTGCCGATTTCGAACGACTAATGAGCAGCACTATTCATGACAAAAAAGATACACATACAGGATTTGTAAATTCCTCGCAAGAGAAATACCTACAAGATTTTATGTAAACTTAGTACTGTAAAACCTTGTAATCATAACTACGAGTACTTTTGAAAACATAAAACAATGTATCGAATCAAAGTAAATTCTAAACCATATTTTCATGTTTTTCAAAAGTCGTACAAACGTAATTTCTTATTTGGTTTATGTATACTCCAAAAATACTTTCCCATTCAACAATTTTTTTATTTCAAGGTAAAATTTAATGAAAAATTAATTTTTACATTTTTCTTCTCCAACTTAGAAAATGAAAGCAATACAAATAAAATCCACCACTGGATCGCACGTACTTGCTCTTAGTTAAAAGTAATTTCGAATTTAAAAATTGTTTATAAATATAATAGAATAGATTTAACAAGAGTAAAATGTTGAATTGCGTAAAATAGCCGATTGATTTCTAAAAAAGAATTTATGCAAACAAAGTTTAACTTCTTAAAACTTCTTTTCCGGCGTTGTTGGGTGTAAAACATTTTCTATGCAGCTGTCAGGTACATGTCAAAACGACACGTTATCCGTCAAAGGAAGCGACATACAACCTTTTTTTTACAAGAAATTTCCATAAAATTTTTCGATAAAAATGTTTGGTACGCCAGTTTTAAGTATTTATTACATTTACGGAAATAATTAATTAATTAAAATCGTTAAAGCCGTTTTCGAGATAAATAAGATTTTGCATAACGACAGGTACCCTTTTGAATCACGGAAGAACCTTAAATAGCAAGTTTGAAGAAAATCGCTTTAGCGGCTTAGGCCGTAGGTCGAGGTAGAAATATACGGACCGACAATATCAACTTTGATCAAAATCCTGAGTTCGATTTTTTTTTCCAAAGGCAAAACTTGCCCTATAAATAGTCAAAATTATTTTAATTTAATTGTTTTTTTTTTGTCAACTTTGAGATTTTAATTCTTTCGAAATCGATTAGTGATGTTGAATATTTATACGTACAATACATGTAGTTCTCGTTTTCCTCCCCATTGAGCTTATTGTAAATATCAACTAATTTTCTGGGTTATGGACATATTTAAATTTGGCTTACAGCCAACCACGAATAAGGACACAAAATTCACACAAACAACTCATATAAAATGCATTATTTTGTTCTATATTCGGTCATGCTATTGACGTTATAAAAACCTATTCACTATTGTATTTGTCATAGTTAAAAGAATGACATGCAATGCAGATAGTTTTGCCAAAAAGGGCATTTTATAACATTGTGAATAAGTTGCCAAAAAACACAAAGACTTTTCAACAAAACAAAGAAATGTTTTTGTGTTATACTCGTATTTACTACTACTTGAGGAACGTGGAGATTTATAATTATTGTCATACCTAAGACTCTGAACATTCTTTCGACACGTGGCAATTTTGTTTTTAAACAATTTAAAAATAACAAAATTAAAACAATCACTATGAAAGTGACTTTTAAATTAAATTATTTCAGTTGATCGCAGTCAATAACGTTTTGAACATGCATTGACAAGAGATTTAGTTTTATATTTTTCATATAGTTTAATAAGTGATAGAAAGGATATAAAGTAAACATGTGAGTCCTAGGACTATTTTTCTTTAATAAATTAAACTACATAAATGTATAAACAGTGAGTTTAAATAAAATTGTTTAACTTTAGAGTGAGACTTTTCAAAAAACATTTAATTTTAATCGTTTACAATAAATTAAATGTTGAGCAGTAAAATTTAGATTGCAAGATGTAATACTGCCTTAAGTTTAATTTCCAAAATTAAAATGTGTGTGATTTTAAAAGTGTCAAAGCTATATTTTTTCCCGACACAGAGGTTTCAGTTGGTAGCTTTATATGTTGGTCATCCAATAACCGTGTTTAAAATTTTTTAACTTTTATAAGTTTAAAAGGGAAGATCCTAAGTATTTAAATGCTCTGACAATTTTAAGTGAATTCTGTTTTAGTGAAAACGAAATATTCAACTTACAAACTGGGAGAATAATAAGGCAAAATGTAAATTGTTTCACGAAAACATTTTTTTTTTGTTACTCATATTTTATAAGAAACTTAAAGCTATACCATAAAGAGAAATAAATGTTTGTTTTAACTCAAAAAAAAATAACGATACATACCATATAACTGTTGAGAAAGAGTTTATTTATTTCGAAAAAGGTTCTTACCATTTTTATAAAAAAAAAGTTTTTCTGTGCTTTATTCTTATACCACAGTCTGCAAGTTGATAAACGAAACTATTAAGGTTACCTGATATATAAGAATTTTTTTTCGGATTTCTCGATCATACGGATCCTGTGATTCTTTTTTTTTTTTGAATTTTTAAAATTCGAAAATCTAAAATCTGAAAAACGACTAATTAAATTTTTTTAAAATTAGATAAGATTTTAAAAAATATATTATTTAGTAGTTAAAATTCAGTAAACAATTCATTTTAGTAAATAAATTTGAGAAATTTTGTATAAAATATTTTTTTTTAATTTATTCTTTTTTTCTCAAAAACTGTCCACAGATTAAAAAAAAAAAAATCAAAAAATTTCATTAAGTTAAGGTAGTGGTTGAAAATTTTTTTCCAAAACATTGTTATTTTTGGTACCCCCCTTGGAACCATTTTTTTCGTTTTTGATTTTCTCAAGAACGGTACCACCGTTTGTGATAATTTTTTTTATGTTAAGGCTCCCCAGCAGTTTCAATATTATTGTGTATTCAAATTTTCAAAGAATTTTTTTTTGGACTTTTAAAAAAAAAATTCAAAATTTTTTTTGAAAACTCAATATTTTGAAAACCCCATGCTCGGTTTTTTTAAAACTTGATAAATAAAAGTTTTTTAATAAAAATTATAAGATGTAAGAAGAAAAAATATTTTTTCCTAAAAATAACGGTACCCTCCATACAAATGTTAAAAAATGGTTTTCGAAAATCGTATTTTATTCGAAAACGTTTCCGAGAATTTTGCTTACATTTTTTTTCTTTTGATTAATTTTTACGATCTATAATCAAATAAAAATAAAATGCACGACTGGATCGCACGAACTTGCTCTTATGTAAAAGTACTTTGGAATTTAAGATACATTTTATAAATATAAAACATGGATTTAATGAGATAATAATGTTCAAATGCATAAAATTGCCGTCTGGTTTCCGGAAAAGTATGAATTTATGCAAATAAACCTTAAAAATCGTTTTATTATTAAATACATTTTTTATATAAGAAATTTCTCTAAAATTTTTCAAGAAAAAAATGTGGGATGCGAATTTTAAGTATTTAATAATATTGGTTTTAGGAAATAATTTCAAAAAATAATCGTTCATAGGTTTTGAAGATATTGATTTAAAAAATTTTTTTTTTTTTTTTAAAAAACCCAATAAATATTTTTTCGAATATTTTTATATACAATATTATTTTAAACTTAAGGGGACTCCTGCTAAAAATTTTGGGTTAAGATCCTTAGAGCCGTTAATGAGAAAGTCGAAAATCAAAAAAACGGGTCTATGGCAGGTACCCCTAATAACATTTTGCCCCAAAATTTTTTTTGACCAAAATGTAGTCCATGTCCATAATATCACACTTAATTTTTTTTATCAAAATCGTTAGAGCCGTTTTCGAGATAAATAAGATTTTGCATTACGGGTGTATGGGGGGTACCCTTAGTTTTGGAGCTAAAAAAAAAATTTCAATTTTTCCTCTAGGGAATCACCGAAGACCCTTAACTACCGAGATTGAAAGAAATAGGTCCAAGGGTTTAGGCTGTAGTGAGAGGTACAGACATACAGACACACTGAAACATGTTTTTTGTGTACTAAATTTTCCTTAAAATTTTTATAAAAAAAATTGATATGCAACTTGTTAGTATTTAATAAAATACATTTTAAAACGTAATTTAAAAATTTAATCGTGTATCGGTTTTCAAGATATCGAATTTTCAAAAAAAAAATTGTATTATTTTTTTAAAAATCCAAAAACTATTTTTTCGAAAAATTTTTTAGTTTATATTTTTTTAAATGCAAAGCAGCTCCTGCGTAAAAATTTTGGTTAAAATCGTTAGAGCCGTTGGTGAGAAATTCGAAAATCAAAAAAACCGTTCTATGACAGGTACCCCTAATAACATTTCCCCCCAAATTTTTTTTTCACCAAAATATAGTCCATGTCGATAATATCACACTTAATTTTTTTTATCAAAATCGTTAGAGCCGTTTTCGAGATAAATAAGATTTTGCATTACGGGTGTATGGGGGGTACCCTTAGTTTTGGAGCTAAAAAAAAAAGTTCAATTTCTCCTCTAGGGAATCACCGAAGACCCTTAACTACCGAGATTGAAAGAAATAGGTCCAAGGGTTTAGGCTGTAGTTCGAGGTACAGACATACAGACACACTGAAACATGTTTTTTGTGTACTAAATTTTCCTTAAAATTTTTATAAAAAAAATTGATATGCAAATTGTTAGTATTTAATTAAATACATTTTAAAACGTAATTTAAAAATTTAATCTTGTATCGGTTTTCAAGATATTGAATTTTCAAAAAAAAAATTGTATTATTTTTTTAAAAATCCAAAAACTATTTTTTCGAAAAAATTTTTAATTTATATTTTTTAAAATGCAAAGCAGCTCCTGCATAAAAATTTTGGTTAAAATCGTTAGAGCCGTTGGTGAGAAATTCGAAAATCAAAAAAACCGTTCTATGACAGGTACCCCTAATAACATTTCCCCCCAAATTTTTTGTTCACCAAAATATAGTCTATGTCCATAATATCACACCTAATTTTTTTTATCAAAATCGTTAGAGCCGTTTTCGAGATAAATAAGATTTTGCATTTAGGGTGTATGGGGGGTACCCTTAGTTTTGGAGCTAAAAAAAAAATTTCAATTTTTCCTCTAGGGAATCACCGAAGACCCTTAACTACCGAGTTTGAAGAAAATACGTCCGGTAGGTTAGGCTGTAGTTCGAGGTACAGACATACAGACATACAGACATACAGACATACAGACAGACAGACGGAATTGTCAGACCCACTTTTTTCGTCTTCGCTATCATCGTAATGTCAACTTTGATCAAAATCTCGAGTTCGATTTTTTTTCCAAATGCAGAACTTGCCCTATAGTACCTATATCGCAAGTAAAAATTGAAAATCATGATATTACTGACTATACCTACCATAGGACCATTTTTTCAAATTTTGAATTTCTCATTATCGACAAAACGGATTTTAATGACATTTTTTGTAGAGAAGCTTCTAAAAAGTTTAAAAACATTGCATTTCAAAACTTAAAAAAAAAATAATTTTTGAGTTTTTGAAAAAAAAATCTATTTTTTTTTTTTTGGAAAATTCGATATCTCAGAAACGGCTCAATATTTTTGTTTGTAAATTTAATTTTTATTTGAAAAATAATAAAAACTTTAAATTGGCGTACCAAAATTTTTTTTTATAAAGGTTTTAAAAATTTTGTATATAAAAGCTTATTTTTTTTTTAAGAAACCAGTACATACTTATGTATAATTCTTGTTCTTGCATATGTTAATATTTGCTTGAATCAGATGGCATCCTGTTTTTAGCTCCAACTACTAAAGGAGTTGTTTTATAGTCTATTAAAAAATGAATTTTATGCTTATGAACAGTTTTTCTCTAATAACATTCATTTTTGAAATTCTTAGTCGTTTACATAAGAGCAAGATCGTGCGACCCAGTCGTGCGTTTTATATTTTTTTTTTTCGAATTTTAACAAAAGAGTTTTTTTTTTTGAAATTTGTGTTTTTGTTCAATAAAGATTTGTGAGTAAAGTAATAAATAATCTATCGAACATCCTTGAAATAATTTCAATTTCATGTAGCCTCCAATTTGTTCTCAAAACCAAAAGAAATATAAAATATAATTCATGACTCTTGTTTGACAGTCTTGTATCTATTTACTTGTGATATAGAATTTTTTAGAATTTTTTTTCTAAGAAATTAATAATTTAGTAAAAAAAAAAAGATTTTTTAAACTTTGCAAAAATTCATAATTTTCTAATATCAAACGGCAATTTTATGCATTTGAACATTTTATTGTACTTAAATCCATGTTTTTGTATTTATAAACATTTGTTTTTATTCCAAAGTACTTTTGCATTAGAGCACGTACATATGTATGTACGTGCGATCCAGTCGTTCATCTTACTAAAGTGGCATTCACAACAAGTGTAGCACATATCAGGATGGAAAAGTACAATTTCAATTAGTAATTTATATTTAATTTAATTTAATTTAATTTAATTTATTTATTGAATTGAATTTATATTTAAGACTAATGGTGCAGTTCTTATTCCAAAATTGACTGAAAATTTTGTTCAAATATTTTTTTTTTTTCCATTGGGCTGTAGTATTATCTTCTTAAGTGATTATTTTGCGTCAGATAACATTGCTTTTGTTTCTTTGGTAAGGAACAAGCTCTATCCTTAAAGGGTTTAAGATACTGAGATACTGGTAGCACTTCTTCTGTTTTTCGTAAAATAGAACAATATACATCACATATATATATTTTTCATGCCTCTTCGCCGCCAGCTCCTACCTTGTTTCTATATTGATTTTTTTTTATATTGAAATTTTGTTTCTCTAATATCGATATTTCAACCAAAATAATAAAAAACATTTATTTATCAGCTTTGTATGAAATTACAGGATAACAAATTTAAATTTAGTTATCCTTAGTTTTAATTTATACAAGTTCATATAAAATAATAAATTATCTTTTATCGGAAGTAATCTGCAATCAATCAAAATGATATATGTACATATTTATCACATGGAATTGGTCCTCCAATCTATTTAAAGCATTATTTTAAGAGAATAATAAAACATAAATTTACAACAACAAAATCGTTTAAACCATTCATGCAGCAATTTCTGTAAAATAATAGCAAGTACTGTAGTAACCTAGTTCTTTTCATTCGGAGCTTTATAGTATGACACATCATATAAATAAATTGATATACATAATGAATGTTCTCAGACATAAACGTGAATGCACACAATAAAAGTTCAAATTCGGTCATTGGACTTTTTATAAAAGTCACAAATTTATCGTTGAGTTGTTCCGTTGAAACAGGTGATCAGTTTTTTATTTTAATTTAAATAAATAAAATCTATTTTTCAACTGAAAGAATATAAAATCTTTCATTTAGAACAAAAAGACTTAAATACTTACGCATTGTATTTATATGCTTCTTAAAAATATTTTTTTTTTTATGAAATTATCTTTCAGTTCATGGTTAACCAATTGAATTGTTTTCAAGCAGGGGCGCATCGACTCTTAACACAAAGTAGCAGTAGGTTACATATAAAGGCTAAGAAAATATTAGCTGGTATGTTTTTTTAGAGGCACACAATTTTCAAATTGTCCAAATGCTATTCTATTTCTCCATTTTTGGACAGTCAGCTTAACAGAGATTTTAATGCGTGAATTTTGGGACTCTTCAGTGTTTTGCTGGCATAATTCTATTATGTATAAATGGCAACATTTTTTTTGAGAAAATCGTCTGTTAACTGTCAAATTTACTGAGACTAAAAATAGAGGCGCAAAATTATAGTTAAATTAGTACGATGCTAAAGCTGTTTTAGTTTGAAACTAGGTTAATTCGATGATTTTGCAAATTTTAATCAAATATAACATCATACTTTCTTTTTCTTTTCCCTTTTATTAAAGTTAAAATCATCGAATACATATTTTATTTTCTTAGTATCATTAGTATCATTGTTTTATAAAGAAAATTTCTTTTGTTCGATACTAGTTAGAAAATGTTTAAAATTAAGAATGAGTTAGTAAACTACTTTAAAGTTAGCAAATTGTTAAGTAGTATCATACTAAGACCTTAATAATAAGATGTTTAAAATTTTGCGCCAATGTTGCCAATTTAAAAATCTGTATATAAGAAACACCATTTATACAGTCTTGGCCAAATGTATTAGGCACCCCCAAAAAGATGCCATAATTTTAAACCCAAGTAAAATTAAAAAAACAAGTATGTAGAAATGTAAATTTTTTTTTATTAAAGTAAATTTAATATTTTGTATGGCCACCTCCCGCTTTTATGACTGCTGCTATTCGTTTAGGCATAGAGCTTACGAGTTTACGGGATTCGTCAGAACTTATTTTGAGCCATTCTTGCTCAAGAACCTTTTTGAGCATCTCTTTTGATGTTGTTGGGTATTGTGGGACTTTACGCTTTGAAATTAACCATAGATGCTCAATTGGGTTCAGATCTGGGTACTGGACAGGCCATGGAAGCAGGTCAATGGCATTTTCAGCAAACCACTTCATTGAGAGGACGGACTTGTGACAGGGTGCATTGTCTTGCTGGAACAACACGCCCCGCATATTTGTATCACCAAAAATATGCTGGACGGATGGCATCAGCGTGTTTTCCATCAAATTAATGTATTTTTTTTGAGTCCATGCGACCCTCACAAATGAACATTTTGCCACTCCGTCCACAGCCATGCAATCCCAGATCATAACGGTTCCTCCTCCGTGTTTAACGGTTGGAACTACACATTCTAGGTTGTATTCCTCAACAACTCGCCGCCTCACAAAGGTTACACCAGGGTTTCCAAACACCTGTAAAAAAAAAAATCAACCTTTTTCAAAAGCTCAAAATAACTATGTGGATGGCAATTTAAAACAGTTTTTAAAGTTTCCGAGTTCGGAGCTTCATTATAATGCTTACTGTAAAGTTTAATTCATCTGACGACAAAACTTTACTCCAATCTTCTTCAGTAAAGTTTTTGTATTTTTTTACCCATTCTAGCCGCAACTTTCTGTTTTTTTTCTGAGAGCAATGGCTTTTTCCTCGCCTTGGAACCTTTCAATCCAACTTCTCCGAGTCTCCTTCGAACGGTTCTAGCCGAAATCTGTTTCCCATAAAGTTGTGTTATGCCAGCAACTAGCTTATTTGATGTTTTTTTTTACGTTTTTTTATAGAGGTTCGTATTAAAAACCGATCTTCTCTTACCGTGGTTACTTTTGTCCTGCCGGATTTCTTACGATTTAGATGGGATCCAGTTTTCTGCAACCGATCTAAGGCATTTTGCACGGCACAACGCGAACAATTCATTCTCCAAGAGAATAAAGCGTAAAATATAGGGTGCCTATCACTTTTGGCCAAGACTGTACATATGTAAGTATTATGTGGCTCCAAAACAATGGACATTCTCTTGAAACAATATTAACATAACAGAACAGTAACAAATAATCTCTGATTAGAAAGATTATCGAATCTTATCGTTTGAGCCATACGAGGAATTTGTTTAAAAAAAATCGACATGTTAGTGACAATTTAATATTGTTCACATTTTACTTCCATGCTGCTTGTATGGAGAAAGTAAAATATTTTAAAATTTTATAAAATGTGTTACGAATTTAAAACTCATTCTTAAAATATACATGCATGTATTAAGTCTCTCGTGTTTCAGTCCTGGACTTCCACGCACAGTAGGGAAATTCGCAATTTAATAAAACTGCTTCCTTAGACATTTTATCATTCCGAAGGTCGAAATACATTTGTGAAAGAGATGGAAGAGTTCTTATCCACTCACTTATTTCACTCATTGGTGTAGTGAAACATCATAATTTAAACAAGAAGTTAAACACATGTCAAAATGTGTGAGATGGACTGTCAAGATGTGTGAGTTAAGCTTTCAAATTCTCTTTTCATGCACGATTTTTATCTTTTACTTATGAATTATTATTAACTTAATGTTTTTAATCGAAATATTAAATTTTGATATTTTCTATAGCTGATTTTATAAACGCAGACTTTTCATAATTTATAATCAATTGCTAATTATCAAAACGTAGACAAACTGTCTATTTTCATAAACATAACGGAATACATACAGGCGCTGTCAATAGTCAAAATGACCCTGCGTATAAAGCGAATAAAGATGTATCAACTGGCGTGTATAGCACACTATATTATTAGTATTCAAGTCGTGTTTGAAAATTTTAATTGTTTTAGCTGCATCTCTGAGCGCTCTAATTGAATGAACATGTGTGTCGGCCTTATGTTTACATGAACAAAAAAAAATCTAAATACACTTAAATTGTTTCGTGTGTTGATCTGAATTCCATTGTTGGCATTAATTCATATTAATAGTTGACATTGTTACCTACTTTTAGACTTATGTTTTTCTTTGTTTTGATATTTCTAAGACTTTCCAATTTACACTTGAATTTTATGTTATAATGTCTTTAAATGATCAAGTGAGGTTTTTTAGATCAATCTATAGGCATTTAACAAATTAAAGATGCAATTTGATTAGAGTATTTTAATCGCTTCTACTATTATTAGAACTTCTTCAATTTAGTCATCTAGAAGTGTGCTTATGGAATTCTTCTAGACCCATAGTGGTATTAAGAATTTTTTTGTAGTGGCACACGGGAAGAGAGTACCAATATGGCGATATGTATAGCATAGTTGGTTGGAAACCAACGTTATATGTATATTAACCATAATTTATTTTTAAGGCTTTTTATTTAAAAGTTCAAAAACGGGTTTTAATTAGAATTGATCTTTCTTTAAGCTCTCAGAAATTTGATTTGAAAAAGTTAAGTTCTTGTCTTGTGTAACACCCAAATATTTAATTCATTGATCCAATTGAACTGGAGCATCATTACGCTTAATAATTATGGCAAATTATTTTTATTTGTAAAAGAAACATGCTTGAGTCTTCAAAGGGTTTATTAGATTTTCCACCTAGAAAAGTAGATTTGAACAACATAAAGAGCGTTTTGGAAGTCTAACAAAATTAGTTGATAGTTTTCAGAGATAAGCCTAGTACGCAGATTGCGCTATATTTTATCTCCCATACAAAATTCTCTCCAAAATTTAGCCAAGCTAAAATTATGTCAATCATTTTAGCCGAGAGGTACGCTGCTCCAGCTTTTTTAGAAGCACATAGACAAGACAGTCATGCAAGGCGCTGCTGTCATAAGCTTTTTCAATGTCAAAGGGCACCGTTCCAACTGACTGACTTTTTGAGTTTAAGTACTTTTTGTAAATCTTTGGTAAGTTTAATTACCTGATGGGTCGAAAAATGTTCGTTCCGAAAACCAAACTGTTCTGGTGGAAGTATATTTTTGGTTTCAACGATTTCTATCATTACAAGACAGATTATACACAACAACTTGCCTAGGCAGATTAGTAAACTTATGGGGCATTAAGAAGATAGCTCTGTAAGTCTGTTAGTCTTAGAAATGGGAACGATTCTTACAAATGTTCCATCTTTTGGGAAAGTTACAGTTGTAGAAAAGAATACTAAGAAAGACAGGAATTTTTGTTATTATGTTAGAGATCTTGTCATAGCCTCTGGAGCAGCGTTCTTAGGTTTAAGTTTTGGTTTTTTAATAATATTTTTAACCAATGGAAATCTGTGCAATGATATTAAATTTCGAATTTTTGAATTTTGTCTTTTGAAAGTTTCCAAATAAGCTTGTTATGTTTCTTTATTTTGGATAAAGTCTTGTTCCAACGCTTATTTCTAATGACTTGAAATTTTTGTAACTTATTAGTTTAGGAGTTTCAGTTGAAATTTCAGATAAGTTGTTCTCTGCCTTTGGTATCTTCGTCGAACTGTTTTTCTAAAAGTAAAGTTTTTTTTTTGATACTCAGCTAACTGTTTTTTTTTATACTCAGCTAGAAGTTGTCGGATTTTGAAATTTTTACTGATTCCTCGATATTAAAGGTCAAACTTTTTAATATTTGTATTAATAACCTCTATGGTGTTCGTATAAGTTTGAGAAAAAGATTAATACTTACTGTTCAAGTTTGATTTAATTTTATTCTAATTAGCCTGTTGAAAATACGAGTAGTACATAGTAAATCAGGCAGTTCTTCTGGATTACCATATAAAAATATAATAAGAGAATGTGACCGTTAAACTGATAAAGTTATTTCTTTTTTTCATATATGTATACATATATACATATATATCACTAAATAGGTAGTTATCATTTAATATGTCAAAAACCTGGTATTAACTTTGACAGATTATTGCCTGTGACTGAATATAATAGAAACATTTTGTTTTCATGTTATTCTTGTCGCTTGTTTCAAAAAGGTTTTTAGGAACCTCCAACTCAAAATCAACCAGGATAAGTTGATTTCAATTTTTATATAGTTTAATAAAAGAAATAAAGGTGTTGATTAAGGCCTTTTTTTCATCGTTTTTCTTATGCGCGTGCCTAAGACTGAAAAAATAAAATGCACGACTGGGTCGCACGAACTTGCTCCTATGTAATAGACTAGGAATTTTAAAAACGAATGTTATTAGAGAAAACTTAAGATATCGAATTTTTCAAAAAAAAAATGACTTTTTTTTCTAAAAATTGAAAAAAATATTTTTTCTTAAGTTCTTAAATGAAATGTTTTTTAAACTTTTTAGGAGCTTCTTTATAAAAAATTTCATTAAAATCCGTTATGTCGATAATGAGAAATTCAAAATTCGAAAAAATCGTTCAATGGTAGGTACAGTCAGTAATATCTAGATTTAAAATTTTTTTTATTAAATTATATATCGTAAAGATTAATCAAAAGAAAAAAAATTTTAGCAAAATTCTCCGAACCGTTTTCGAGAAAAATACGATTTTCGAAAACCATTTTTTAAAATTTGTATGGAAGGTACCGTTAGTTTTAGATTAAACAAAATTTTTTTTGTCAAATCTTGTAGATTATGTTAAGAAACTGTCATTTGTCAAGGTTGAAAAAAATCGAGCATGGGGTTTTCGAAATGTTGAGTTTCCAAAAAAAAATTTTGAATTTGTTTTTTTAAATCCAAAAAATTAAAAATTGAAAATTTGAATAAATGTAATACTATTCAAACTTTGGAGGAGCTTTGTCATAAAAAAAATTATTTAAATCGACTGTACGGTTTTCGAGAAAATCAAAATCAAAAAAAATGGACCCAGGGGGGCTACCAAAAATAACAATTTTTTGTAATTTTTTTTTTTAACCATTAGCTAGTTTTAACCAAATGAAATTTTTCAAATTTTTAAAAAAAAATCTGTGGGACAGTTTTTGAGAAAAAAAAATATTTATAAAATTTCGAAAAAAAATCGTATGGCAGGTACCGTTATTTTTGGTCTTAAAAAAAAACAGAAAAAAACGTCCAGGGGGAAAAAATTAAAACCCATGTCTACCAAGTTTGAAGAAAATCGGCCGAGCCGTTTAGGCTGTAGTCGAACCGACAGACAGACAGACAGAATTGCGAGATCCACTTTTTTGGTCTTCGCTATCATCGTAATGTCAACTTTGATCAAAGTCTCGAGTTCGATTTTTTTTACGAATGCATAACTTGCCTTATAGTACCTATAAGTCGCAAGTAAAAATTATGACAATCTTCTATGTATTAGGATGGCCGTAATGACTCTCATTCAACATATTTCAAAGGATTAGTTTTCGCACTGTTCTATTAAGATTAATATTTCACAAATGTGTTAGAATTGATATTGTAAATTCCAACTACTTAGTTAAGGCTTTTAAACAGGCATTAAATTAAAATTGAATTACTGTGATAGATTTTAAATAAGCCTTTCGAAGGCTAAAATTTATCAAAATATCAATGTTATTTTGAAATGGGTGACTTCGAAGTATTGGGACGAGAGGTCAGCATTTCAAGAAAAATATATTGAACAAAATTAGCTAAAGCAGTCAAAGCAAGTTTAAAACAATGTTTGACGTTGACAATAAGCTAATCAAAGCCATTTACATTAATACACAAAATAATATGGCTAATCTTTGATAAGGCATATCTTTCAGTTTTTGTTACTTGTAAGTAAGTACAAATAATATGATTTGATTTAACCTATTCTCCACACTCGCTCAATCAAAAGTTGAAGTTCTTTAAAATACCACTGAAAAGTGCATAATTATAGTTTCTATACTTCACATGTTGTTATCATTTTGCGATAAAAAATAGTTTTTATAACATTTGATAGAAAAACGTTAACATTATTTAAGTACATCAAACCTTAAATAATAATACAATAAAGCAAATGATAACTTTTCAAAAATTATGTTCAATTATTTCCTATAATTGTCTTAAATAGAAATACTCAAAATCTCTAGGAACATATGTATGTATATATACATCTTCCATGTTACATGAATTATGATCTATTAGATTATTTCGACGTCAAAAATATGACAGACAGGTGTACCACTTACTTTATTCCGACAGCATACATTTCAACATCAACCCATATTCTATTAATAAAATTCATAATACGAGTAGTCTATCACTTTGACTTGGTTAAGCTTTTTTTATGTCTATTCTTAGATGATTTAAGTAAATATCTTCGAACAACAGACAAAAGAATATAAATATTTCTTTTTCTATTTGATAAGTACAATGTACTCATATAAAAAATTGTTCTTATCGCAACTAGACAATAGAAATGGTGCGTCGTATAATTTTCGGGTGAAAAAGCTTAAGAGAATTTTCACCCTGCATTTTTTTAATTGTTTTTTTTTTTTTTTTCTAAATAAAAAATATCATCCATATTTTCAAAAATAATTAACATTATCTTCTTGCATACCTACATTAGACTTCATAATGCTTCTCTTGCTCCACCAATAGGTTGGAAACACAATCATATTCATTGATATATAGAAACAAACATACATATGTTTCCGATCATTTCGTTCAATTGCACTTTTTCTACCCACTTTTCGCGAATTAAGTTTTTAGTTTAACTAGCGATTATTTTGTTATGAAAATGCTTCACTGTTTTTGCCTGCAAAAATTACACAAAGTTCGTTACCAAAATAATTAAACACAATCAAGAGCTGTTATTGAAAGGTTAGTAAATTATAAATCAAAAGTTCGATTCGTAGTCTTCAAAAGAAACTTAAAATCTTTGTGATACACGACTATTTGGTACGATAGCGCAACAGAGTCAAATTTTTCGAAGTTTTGGAGTGCGTGTCAGGTGTGCATTTACATTGTTTAATTTGTATAGGTTGTAAATGCACTATCTGGTACGACATTCCATGACACACAATCTTCTATAGTCTCACAAAACAACAACAACAACAAAAATATTAAATATAAAAAATTTAAAGTGAAAATATATTAATTTTTAATCGCAGAATTTATTTTAATCTATGTTTAGTGATTTTTGTATTTTAACATTAAGATTTATGTAAACATTTATTATGATCAATAAAATATAAAAAAAAAATATGGAAATTTGTATTTTTATTATTCAAATTTAACTTACTTAAGATTGTTTTACAGATTTAAAATTTAAATGGAATTATGCTGCACGAACAACTAAGCAACTAAATATAAAATTATAAATATAAATTATCAAAACCTTAATCATTGTGAGACACAATTTTAGATTTTTTTTTAGATATTACAAGAAGATTTGTAAATTTCGAACGAGTTTTGAATCGAAGTATATCTTAACATTTTATTAAATATAAAATCCTAAAATTACTATTTTATCTTTTTTGAATCGCACTTAATCCATAACATCAATCATTTTACTCACAACTTTTTTTGTGCGTCTGATATCCGTTTTTGCCAGCACGATTTTCCTACGGTTTTAAATCTTTCTATTTTTTTTTCTGTTCGTAAATTGATTGTGAGAATACCAATAGTAAGATATGTATAGAAAATGCCAGAAATTATTAATATTATCTGGAGATGCAGTATACTAGTCATCGTTATAACTTTCTGCCAAGTCCCAACGAATGAGATGAGAAGCACCTTTTTGTATTACAAGAGATATAATTCATTTGGTACATATAGGCTTATAGGCCGAACTTCGATGGATGCCATAACGATTCAAGTGTTCCCCTAAGCTGTGATGTGGATTCAGGTTTGTACCTATCATCATATAAGCTTCTGTGGGCGTAAGGCGTAGTCATTGGGGTAGCGGGATCAACGTTAGTGCGGCTAAACTTCGACGGCATACTCGGTATTAAATCTTTTTATTTTATCATATATTCACGAAATTTTCTTACAGTTGCGTTAACTATTTAATTTGGCAAAATTTTAAACAGTCTAGTTTTAAGGTTACTTAACAATTTGCTAATTTCAAAGTAGTTTAATAACTTTTTCTTAATTTTAAACATTTTGTAATTAGTATCGTGCTAAGGCTATTTTTTAAATATATATTGTTTCTGAACACACCTAAGACAATGTCAGTTCCAGTTAAAAAGAAAAATAAACAAAGTAAACAGACCTTTTTGACGTTTGTAAATGTCATATGAATATGTCATATGTCATATGAAATTAGCTACTTGGTGTGATTGCAACTTTAATAAAATGTAAGAGAAAGTATGATGCTAAACTCAATTAAAATTTGCAAAATCGTCGTTTAAACCAAGTATTATACTAAAACAGTTTTAACATCGTTCTAATTCGACTAACATTTTGCGCCGATAAATTTCTTGTAGGTTACTCGTACCCTAAAGTAATGTGTTATATTTTAAAATTATAACAAAATAAATATTTCAGTTTGATAAACTTACAAAATCCTCCTTTTCATCTTCCTTGAAATCGACTACACAAAAATAAAAATCATTTTAAGAAACAGTTTATTAACCGTTGAATCTATCTTTCCCCGACTAAGTGAGTGATAGATTATATCTTTCTTTGGCTGTAAGTTTCTCATTTTCGTAAACAAAGATACCCGATAAGACTTAAATTTTTTAGCAGTAAATACATGTTTTAAAATTTTTTCAACGGCTAAGGGCACAAAAACTAAAGGGGAACGGTAAAGTAAGAAATAGAATCGGGTCATAATTTTGTATACCAAAATCTTATGTTGGTATATTCTGGCTGAATTCATAAACGTCAATTATTGGATATTTGCGATTCTTCATAATAATGATTACTCCATTTTGATTAAGCCTAATGATATAATTTTGTTCAAAATTTGACTCCAAATTATATAATTTCTTATACTAATTCATATTTTGAAATGAGAGATAATTCTAAACAAATTTCGAATAAATTAGGATAAAAACTATGTACAAAAAATATTAATCGAAACTTTTATTAAAAACAATTGAGCCTTTTTTGGATGCAGACATTGATCCATGCAGGACCTTGACGAAAAGAGAAATATTCAAAATGCTAACAATTTTTTTAAATTGCTTGAGTTTGCAACTCAAAATCAGTACCAATAGTATTAATATAAATATCAATAGTATTAATATAAATTAAAACTCCGAATGTAACGAAGTTTTAAAATACCTCTCATAAAATACTAAACAGTACCCCTCGACATATTGGTGCGTTGGACTGTCGTGCAGAGGTTTTTGCGTTCGATTTTCGGCCTCTGAAAAAAAGTTTTGCGGGATATAATGCGTCTTGCGAGAAATTGACAAATCCTGTAAGAGAATCTCTTGTTAAGAAAAGTGCTGCTCATTGGCCGTTCAGGATCGGCAGAATCGTTCATTTCCATTCCTGGTAATACGCACACATGAATGGTTGAGAGTTTTGTAAGTCACTAGGTACTGGTTGGTTCTCTTCGAGCTGTTGCACCACCAAATTTATTATTTATTTTGAAAAAAAAAACAGTCCTTGCATGATTGGAAATAAGGTATTTTTGTATGTACTAAAAAGAAAGCTTGTTTTTTAATTTCGTTTGCATTCTGTTATTCAAAAGTTCTGTAAAAAATTGTATTTATCCTTTAAATTGTTTTTCGAATACATAATTCTGGATTTACAAAATTACATACATAATTTTTGAATGAAGAATTTTGAAATAAAGAATTTTAAAATAACGAATTTTAGAAACCAGATTTCACCAGATATCTCTTTTATTAAATATGCACTGAAATTTTAATTTTTAAAACCCAAATCCATTTTGTCGAATATTGAAAAATCGAATCTTATTATATTGAAAAATAATTAAATGACAAAATCAAAAAATAAATAAATTAAATATATATATACATATATGTTCACATAAAATTTCTATACAAATAATGAGCAAATAACATTTATAAGCGCGACGATTGCATATTTGAATATTGTAACTTCTATGCCACAAAATAATTACCATTTTCCGATCAAATTGACTTTGATTCGACGTTTTCGAAAAGGGCTTAAGAATTGCTGTTATATTTTCTACTGGAATCGATATTTTTGTTCATGTAAATTTCAAGTCAGGTATTTTTTAAAAACTCTTACAAACAAAAAGAGCATTAACGATACATATACATATGTATGTGAGAGCCTGAGTCAGCGGCAAAAATCCACGTCTTGCGTTTTGTTGAGCTTGATCAGTGGTACCACTTTACTTCAATTGAAGTAGATCTAGTTCTTTTTTCAAAATATTTTAAAATCTACTTCCTACTTCGCACCATCAGCAAAATACTGAAATTTACTTCATTTTTAAAATCTCTGTTTTAACCTACTTCAATTTAACAAATAAAAGCCCAAATTTACTTCCTTTTCAATATTTCACTCTAAGTAGTATGTAGCTCCAGAATTACCAACAACAAAAAAATGAATGTCAACACCAAAAAAATACACAATTAAGTAATTTTAAAAGCGTAGAAACTCATCACACTCATGTGTATGTGAATCTTAAAAAAATTTCAATTGCGTGTGTTTCTATTTTAAAATTAAATTAAATTTAATTAAAGTATTTTAATGTTATTCTTTATAAAAGCAAATTTCATTAAAAAGTTAGTTCTTGATATAAAAATTTCTTTAAAATTAAAATAAATGTAAGAAAAAAATTTTTTGTATACAATATTATTTCAAAATCATAGAAATCGGTTGAGTGGGAAATGAGAAAGTAGAAAATCAGAAGAAGGTTCTATGACGGTACCATTAATAACATTTTTTTTTTTTTTTTTTTTTTTTTTTATAATCTACCTGCGCTCAAGGGATTATGATTACCCTTTAAATGTTTCAACACAGCGCGGGCGTGAAGTTAATGAAGAGAAAGAAGGATAGGAAAGATGTGTGGCACGATGTTCTGAGACTGTTAGTGGTTGTCTCAGATATTTTTATCTCCAGGGATGGCGGCTGAGCTAAAGCGGAGAAATGCCGTGTCTTATTTCTATGTCGCTTACAATTCACATTATTTTATTCGTGTTCATCCTTGTTGGACATACTAGTTTAACTCAATTACATGTTGTTAGTGTTATGCCTGAACAACATGTAGTGAGTAAACCATCAACCCATTGATGACAATTCTTAGAAGGTTTTTAATGGAATTGAAACGACATAGACGACGGCAGGGATCGAACCTGTGATCATGAGGTTGACAGGCGAGCACACAATCATCGTGCCACAGCCACCCCCTCAATACCAAAATATAGACCGCATTGTTGGTATGGTCTACACATATCACTACTTTTTCGAGTTGTAATGTCAACTGATGAAAATCTCGAGTTCAATTTTTTTTTAAAAGCAAGTAAATCAAATCTACTTCGACTTTTTTCCGGAAGTGGTAACGCTGAGCTTGGCCCATTTTTGAGAAATAATGTTATCCAACTTCAAAGCAGATTAGTTCAATTAAGAAAGTGAAATAAAAATGAATCAGTCGTACCAAATTTATTTTCATAAACTTTAACGAAAAATAAAAAGATTCGACATTTCAGTACAAAGCTCAAACTTTTACCTTATTATGCGATATTAGCTTTAACTTAATAAAATCGAAAAAATTCAATAATTGACACCATTGTCCAGAATCTACACACTCTTACCAATCATTTTTCATTTTCGATTGAATTTTCGGACTACTCCGTTTTTACTTCTACTACTTTTACTTTTTTCTGTTTCCGATTTCAAGAAGAAGTAGATACGGAACACAGCATACATACTTGTACTAGAATATTATTTCGAAGAAATGTTTAGGATTTTATGGGTATTTTGTAAATCTAGAATCTCAAATTTCCTTTCGGTGGGAACTTAGTATTGACAACTGGTAAATTTATTTCCACACCACCTGCATTTCAATTCATGAACCATGAGTAAAGGGTATTACATTTTTTCAATTTCACAACCAATGTAAGAGAAAACCAAAAAAGGTTCTCAAGAAAATTTAGGTCGAATTAGTACGATGTTAAAACTATTAAAGTGTGGTACTATAAGTATGATACTATTTAGTATGTTGAACGATGATATTTAAATTTTAAATAGAACGTAATACTATATTTTATCTAATATTTTACTAAAGTTAATATCATCAAATACATATTGTATCGTGCTGAATTCATACCGATTCTTGACATTTCCAAATGTTTTGTTTGCTTGGATTGTTGCACGAATTGTCATTGTTTTGGGTGTGTTCAAAAACAAGGAAATTATTTAAAAAGTAGCCTTAGCATGATGCTAGTTAGAAAATGATTCAAATTAAGAAAAACTTAGCAAACTGCCTTAATTATACCTTAACACTTTAACAAATTGGTTAAAGAAAAAAATTAAATTGTAAATAATATTTAAAGAATAGGTATCGGTAGTATAATTAGAATATAATGATAAAATCTGTATGTTTATGAATCAGGTGTAAAATATATCGAAACTGACACTTCTTACAATAAGAAGCAATAAGCAATTAAGAAAAACATGAAAGCAGGCGCGCAGCTATGATTACTAAAAATTTTGTTTTCTTAAAATGTGTTTTTGTTTTTAAAAAGTTTAGAAATTGGTAGCTTAGATTTTTTAGAAATAATTTGTCTTGGATCATTAAAACAAAAATGTAAGTCATTGTATCTATTTTGTTTTGGTTTCAAAGTAAAGAAATTTATTAATTCTTGGTTCATAATTTATTAAGTGGGGATTCGCTGAATCGGAAGAATATGTTCATAATGGGAGTCTATAATTATTGTAAGGGCACTTAAGTCGTTGCCGCAAAACCAGAAAATAGAAAGAAATTATATGAAATCGTAAAAGGAGAGCTTTCATAGAGTTCAAATTTGTTGAAATAGGAAGCCAAAAAAGAGATTATGTGTGACTTCACCTTTTGACCATTCGGAAAACTTCATTTAGTTGGTTCTAGCATTAGCTTTAGGTTCCGACTTTTAAGATTTTACTTCAGAAATTATTTGAAAAAATCTAGTGAAAATGGAAGCGTTTTAAGTAAGATCAAAAATTGACATTAAAGTGATTTTTTATTAAAACATTCGGACAATTTGCTATCACATCTTTTTAGAAAATTTATTTTCTAACTAAAGAAATTTAAGAAAGAAAACCAGGTAAAAAAAATGATAAAATCCATACAAAATCTAAATAAAAGTCACTTAGTAACATTTTAATAAATTTGAGATGATCGAGTTTTTGTGTAATTTTGGAAAACTGTAAATAAAGCAAATTCGTAATAAGTTGCGATTTATATTGTTCTTAGTTAACAAATTCAATTTGTACATAATGTGCATTATTATTCTATTACAAATTACCAAAATTAATATTTTTACAACTCTTTTTTGGTTGTCCCATGGGTAGTAAGTTGATCGTAAAATCGAAAAAAAAAAATATTTCACTGCCTGAGACTAGTTGGCTCAAGCTTCAATTTTATATTTTACTTATTTCGAAAATCTAAATTAAATATAATTGTAGCAGATTATACTAGGAAAATAGGGTATTCACACATACATATTATTTCAAACTGAATTATTTCTCGGAAAATATATTTTCTGTGAGAAGAGCACATTTGAGACATTTTTTTGTCTTTTTCTCTATAGAATGACTAAGCATAATTAGAGCAAAACTAGACGTTCTGTTCCATTTCCCAGCCCAGCCGACGTGCACAGCCGCACGCCTAAATGCTTCTTCACAATGAATCAATAAGGAAATTACCCATTCTATCATTTTGAATTCATTCAGATCACATTCAAGTCACATCGATTATGCTATCCCAAAACTACAGTTTTACAAAAACTTCCAATTCACCATTCCTTCAAAATCTTTCGGGGAGATTAAGAGTTTCTTGGAAGATGAGTCTATCCATTTTTACCCTGACGGATCGCAGCTGGTTATGGGATTGACGAGGGCATGCACTAAGATAGACTACAATTGTGTCTTTCTTTTCGGCTACCTAATCATTGTAACGTGTTCTAGGCGAAAGTTATGACGATTAAAACAGCCCGGTCTTTGCTCAAAGAAAACGGGTTATCAACTACCTACTGATATCCGCATCTTTTCTGATAGTCAAACGCCTATTAAATCTCTGGACTCTATCTCTACTAACTCTATAACAGCCACCAAATGCCATTCATCTCTTATGCAGAAGGCGCGGAAATTTAATATCCACTTCTGTTAGGTGCCAGGGCATAGGGACATTGCAGTGAACTGTAAGGCTAACGAACTCTCCATAAAATGAACAACATAACTCGGCTGTGATGCAGTCACTTGAACCTAACCATGATTTACAATTCTTTACAATTCTAAAATTGGAGTTTTAAGAATAGGTTACGTTTTCTCCATACCATTCAATAAATTGCAAGCGAATAATCCGAAATATTTGTACAGGATTCTTCTCAGGCTGGTAGGTGCTTCATTTCGGCCAAAACTTCTTTTCAAAAAACCCACTGTTGGGGCTACACGGCACTCACTTTTGAAATAAGTTTTCAATATTACCCAACGTTGTTCAAGCGTAAAGCGACTCATTTCGTTCCGTGGAGGTATGATACTGACTTTCTGTCAAGATTTCGAGTGGGAAACAGCTGTCAGTGTCAAAATAACCTATAATTTAAAAAGAGACCACTAGATGGTTATGATGCAAAAATGTTTAAAACAAATTAATAAATAGAAATACCAAAGTTTTGTCATACATACATTAATATTTTTAGGTATTTAAAAATTAGAATAATGCTAGGTTCCAAGTTTGAAAAGTCGACACATGTGTTTAATAAAGCAAACATTTATATTAAAGGGCGTAATTGCTCGGCGAAAACCAGGAAATACTAAACTCTTAAACATTCAAATATCCGATGTTGTACAAAAGAATAGAAGGGACCTACAATTGTATGCCGATTCGGCACTTTTTCATGGCAAGAGATACTCTTAAAGGATTTGTCACTTACCCATAAAAAATTGATGGAGTATTTCGGAGTAAACTTACAATTAGATTATGTATCGAAAGACGTTTCCAGATTAATCATCGGTATTAATAAATTTGTTACGGTTATACAGGTTTTCTCCGCAATATGGAGATGTTACTCCATTTAACATTCGATTTTTTTTTTTCATCCAGAAAGCCTTGAAAAAACACACCTAGTTTCACTTTGGCAATCTCATCGTTTGAATTTTGCTTTCCACTGTGCATGAACGAATACAACTTTCCGTTAAGTGAACAAATTGTTGGTGAATTCTCCATTTTTAGAAATCACTCGTCAAGGAGATTTGTTATTCAATAGATCCAACATTGCTTTATGGAATGTGATGCCGTCCTGCTGAAAGTAAATCTCGTTAACGTCCATTTTAGGTACTAATTTCAAGCAAAACAAGAGTGTTTCAACATCGCTCGGGAATGCAGTCTATTCACTGAAACGTTCGCAACTGCATCACTCTCGAAGAAACCTATTGATATCGCCAGCCCAAAAACTGTACCAAACTGTCACTGGTTGTGGTTGTGGAAATTGTTCCACTATTTTTCTTCGATTTTCGAAGCTAACTTCATATGACTATTTGACATTTACAAACGTCATAACAGGTCTGTTTACTAGTAAATTAAATTAATGCAAAAAATTATCTGTAGTGGTTTTCGGTGTGTTCAGAAACAATTTATTAAAAAAAAAATAGCCTTAGCACGATACTAGTTAAAAAATGTTTAATATTAAGAAAGAGATAGTAATTACTCAAAATTTGGAAAATTCTTAAGTACTTCATACTAATACCTTAATACTAAGCTGTTTTAAATTTTGCAACAGTATCTCCAAATTACGAGTACATTACAGTATGAAATTGACAATCGAAAAATAGATTGAAAAGATTATTGCTGCAGAAGGTCTGGAGATGTTCATTTATTTATTTCATTTTTAAAACTAATGATTTACGTAAAATGTTTGATTTATAAAAAATAATCCAAGGATTTCTTATAATTATCTCCACGTTCATTCATGCATATGCGACACCTGATCATGAAGTTACCCATTGCGACCTAGAGGGTTGAAATCGGGAACGCCTCAATTATCGCTTTTATCAACTGCTTCAATTCAGTCAAATTTCTTGTACAGTTCTTGCTTGACATAACCCCATAAAAAAAAGTCTGGTAACATTGAAGTCAGGTAATTTTAGGGGCCAGTGGAAAGTGAAGGTTTTTGATATTAATTTATTCAGAATTTTCGTTACAGCTCCAACTGAAAAGGTAAAAAAAAACTCTTTCAACATCTTTTAATAACTGTCCTCTTTGACAGAGTACTGTTTCACAGTTTTCTTCAGATAAACATGCCCCGACAATGGACCTTGATGAAACTGCACACCACCAGTGACTCGCTCTGGGTGCAGTTCCGTCTCATGGATCATTTCTGGATTAGAGTCACTTTACGGCAATTTTTCTTTCGTGTACATTGCCATTTAGATCAAAATGAGTCTCATCAGACATAAAATAGCAATTTATCAAGTTGTTGTCTTCTTCGCCCATTTCAATAATTTGTTGGCAAATCAAGAGGGTTTAACTTGCTCGTAAATTGGACTTTGTATGAAACAAGTTTAACTTACTTACTTACTTAGGTTCTCAAAGCGGACATAAACGTGGAGGACCCCTAGTGGGGCATAGGGCGTCCACAACGCCAGCTCGCCATCGTGTTCGGTTCCTGGATATGAGTCGCAACTCCCTCCAACTCTTACCTAGTTGGGCTGACTCCTCCTCGACTGTCCTTCTCCATGAGCTTCTCGGTCGTCCAGCTCTTCTTCCTTCTTGAGTGAGCAGATTCCACTACATTGCATGCGCCGCAATACATTTGTCGCCTTTTCGAAGCGTGTGTCCGATCCACTGGCACTTTCGACGTCGTATAATAGAGTCAATAGGTTCCTGAACCGTTTTTTTGAGGAGCTCTTCGTTTGATATACGATTGGGCCAGAAAATCCTAAGGATTTTCGAAGGCATCTATTAATGAACGTTTGCAGCTTCTTAGTGACACCTACTGTTACTTTCCAAGTACTGCAACCGTAAAGTAACACGGATTCGACTTTGGGTCGAAACAGCCGTAGCTTGGTTCTTAAGCTTAGAGAGTTATTCCTCCATATATTTCTAAGCATACCGAAAGCAGCCTTTGCCTTCCGGATTCGACTGCTGATGTCCTGTTCGGTAGAGATGATACTTCCAAGGTATTGGAAGCTCTGTACTTTCTCTACCGGTTGTTGAGAAATATTTATGAGAGAAGATGACGTGGTTCCTAGGCTGATCATCTTTGTTTTGCCGGAGTTGATTTTCAGCCCTACGATTTCTGCTTCTCTCTTCACCCCTGTAGTCATTTGGTTGAGATCCATGATCCTATGAGAGAGCAAGCATACGTCGTCCGCATAGTCAAGATGTTTCAGGTGAGACGTCAGAGTTCATCGAATTCCTCCGTTTCCCGTGACATCACTTATCACCAACAGAAACAATATTGGTGACAGAATGCAGCCCTGTCTGACTCCACTTTGGACTTCAAACTCTTCTGACAGCCTCCCTTCGTGCAAAATGTGACATTTGGATCCATCATAAGTTGCCTTAACATTAGCTATTAATTTATCCGGGATACCAGTCCTGTGTAAAGCATGCCAAATAAATTCTCTATTGACGCTATCGAAAGCCTTCTCAAAGTTAATGAATAGCAGGTGGAGTGCGGAAACCTGCTTGTTCGCCATCGAGTGTGCCTTCTAGATGTTCCCTGATGCGTTCCGGTAGTATTTTCGCTAATATTTTTTGTAACGGCAGGCAGGACGCAAATCCCGTTCCCGGAAATCCTTCGGAGACCCAAGCTTTCTTTATGAGTGGATGCAGGAGTTCGTTCGATGTCGATGGCGCCGCTTGTAGAAGCTCTGCAGGAATGCCATCAAGTCCTACTGCTTTGTTGGTCTTCAGTGCTTTGATTGCGTTGCGGATCTCATCTCTACTGGGGGGTGCAGTGCGGATTCGGGAATTTGTGGTTCCTGTCGGCTCAGCAGGTATCAGTTGCGCATTGCCGTCGGTAACTCGGTTTAATACCGACGCAAAATGGTACTTCCACCTTCTCAGCTGATCCTCATCCGAACTAAGTAGCGAACCGTCTGAGTCTTTTACGAGGTGTTGTTTGGAACTGCGACCACCAACCAGTTCCTTTGTAAGCTGTAGACGGTTCTACTGCCGCATCTGCTAGCATCATCTTCTGCTTGATGGGCCAAAGCGTCTTACACTGCGGTGAACCTCTCACTTTCTTATGCGGTACAGGGATTCTGCCTCTCTTTTTTCTAAATGTGTTCTGTTGTTGAACCCGAGAAACAACTACAGTGGCGAAGCAAATACCCGTTAATAGTGACTACATATCCCTGGTTAAAAAAATAAGGCCCAATAATTTCTCGGGTAGAAATTGTCCAGCGCACTATAGGTTTTCGACAGTGAAAAAGTTTTTGATGGCGGCGTTCCTTAGGTTTGTTGTGGCTTATTAACATATCATCATCAATACAAAAATGTTCTTCGTCAGTAAGTAATATGTTTCCCACGTTCCAGTATTGTTTCCAAAACATTCCAGTATTGTTTCCGCTAAGATTTCTGGCAAAGGTTAGTTATTTTCGTTAAAAAGCTGTATTGTTTGAATTTTGTAAGGATGTAAGTAAGACCTTCCTTATCGATTTTCACGGGTTGGATATATTTTCTTGTGGAACTTAAACCCACAAAATCTGGCATAGCTATGGAAGTTGATAACCCCGGAGGACTTTTTTACCGTTGTCCCTTTTCGTCTAAGTTTTTTAACGGCTATGACCAGATAAGTTTCGTGGTGGCATATCAATAATTTGTCGAAAATTAAGGTGGATTAAAAAAGCCTGTGAGTTTACGAGCAATAACAATTTAAACTAGAAAATTCCTCGCTGCACAACTTCTATAATATTGGTAAGCTCCGTTATATCCTCGTTTTCTAATTGTCAAAAATGTATTACAGTGACATTGTCATGTATCCTAACGCATAGAATTTCGAATTTGGAGGAGAACTCCACTATGAGTGACGATACAATGCAAGGCAGCATTGGAGTAGACTTTTTTCCAAACTACTAAGTCTGAACATCTTAAATGAAAAGGTTGGAAAAATGTCGAAATATCAGGAAAATATGTTTTGAATACTAAACTTTCCAAAAGTATGCATCTTTAAAGAGCACGATACAAGATATCTGACCGACCGACGGTTTTTAAACCAGGTCATATAAGACCTGTAATCAATTATTGTATAAATGAATTTTGTAAAATAAAGTCTATTCTATTCTATTCTATTCTATTCTAAAGAGCAAGATTGCTCTAACTGTTATTTGCTTACAAGAAGTGGCTTACTGGTAATTCAGACATACTGGGGCTTTGAATGTCACTTCATGATGAAAAAGTATTTAATAGCATTTTGTCGTTACTGGATATCCAAAAAGCAATCATGAAGGAGTGATTTACCCAGATTACATTCATGTAATCGAATTCTAAGAAAATAATCTTATACATACATACTTCTTTCTCGCGTAAAAGTTTTTTATACTTTTTATTTGATTCTGATATCCCATTTTCCAGAAAAATTAGATATCAAGCTGAGACAAGTTCATTAACAAAAATGAGACTTCGGAGATATCATCGACTTGGCAAAGTTTTTCTCTCAAAGACTAAGGACATTTTCTCGTTTTTCTGAACTCGTCGAATGTAAAATGATTCCCTAGTGGAATTATCGGGTGCATTTGGTAGAAAGATTTTGGAGTCTATTTATTAGATATTTCAAAAAAGATGAGTACACAGGTGTATACGCAGGTAAGTATAGATAACACTGGTCTACACCCTGAACTGAAATCCGGACATCAGAAACCGATGAAAAAGTACAACCTAGTTTTAGCAAGCGAAATTCAGCTAAACTTGGAAATGGAAACATTTTTCTATTACTTCGAAGGCTAAATAATTGAAAAAGATTTATTAATAGGGTTATTGACAATAACATTAAGTAAGTTCAGTTTTGGGTTTATTTTATATTTTAAATTTTAAATTAATTACCTATATATTTACATGAAATTCTAAAAAATTCCTTAATGCTTTTGAAATTTCTATTCTATTATAATTTTTATAATTGGCTATGCGCTTTGGCAGTGTGGTTAGCTGGTTGTGTGGTAAATAATTCACAGCCACTATCTACCCTGCCGCGGCGATAAGCTTCTTCATCTTTATAACTGCAACAGCAATATACTTTAAATGATATTTTATAAAAAAAAATATAATAAATCACAACTTTTTTTTTTAAATTAATAAATTCTTATTAACTTGCGATGCGTTTCGAATTGTATATTTCCTTCAACGGAGAATTGCTTTAATATTCATTTTAAGATATTTAAGGTAAGTTCGAAAATTCTTTTTTTGTTATGAGTATCTATATATTATGTATCGTTACTGTTAATTGTATTCCTTCTAGATGATAATTCAAGATTACTTAAAAAAATAAATAATTTTATTTAACAAACATAATAATTATACCACCTTGAGTACAAAGTCCTTAGTGCAAGTAACTGACTGACTTGCGTTCTAATCTTCTAGATGACCAAAATGTGGACTGCATCGAAGTTGAATAAAATTGCTTGCGTAAAGGTACACCAAAAAAGGGTAAAGAAACTAAATCCACTACATCAAGCACCAGGCCCAAGCGAAACGTTCCTATTCACAACTACAAGGAGACATCTATCGGAGCATTCGAAAGAGGATGATCCTAAATCCTTGAAGGACGTTGAAGCTTCCTCAATTTTTGACGAATGGAACGAGCAACGAGGTCATGAGTATTGAAATTGATTTTTTAAAGAAGAATGAAACCTAGACAATTGTAGGTCGTCTTATGAATAAAAACGTTATTGGTTGTCAGTGGCTATTCAAATCTAAGCGAAAGCCAGACGGAACTGTCGAAAGAAGGAAAGCTAGGCTTGTAGCAAAAGGTTATTCGCACACATTTGCTCCAGTTACTGAGATAAGCTCTATCAGGATGCTATGCTGAGGAACAGTGGCGGTTGTACCTTAAGTGCGCTCGTGCGCTGAACCACCAATTCAAAAGATTTAAAAATTACAAAATACTACTGCATCTTTATTTTTAGATTCCCATATTAATATTTATTTTTTAAACATACATAGGTACGTACAAGAACACAAACAAGTAAAATTTCCAATTATGACGAAACAATGTAAGCGCTTTGCTTTACTATTAAGACTTACTTTCCCTGCAAGTAAAAATTCTCGTGCGCTTCGGCGAGCGCACGAGGACTGCTAATATAACTTGTATGAGTTACAAGCAAGTATCCCTGACGCGTGAGACAAAAGATATTTCATTGAAATATATGGAGAATTAGCCTGCTCTCGTGCAGCGCACGAGAACCGAAGATTAACTACAGCAACCGATGTTTGACTAGAATGCGCTGCGCCTGCGAATATGTAATGTTGTTTCGCTCTATCCGTGACTGGTTAAATAGTGTAGGTTTGTAGGTGTTAGCTAGTAATTGTTTTTTATTTTGGTTTTGGTTCGATTCTGTACTGTGTACAGTGTGTGGTGTGGGATAAAATTAACAGTGATTAGGTATATTAAAGACAGTAATAATTTTTTTAAAAATAAAGTTACGTGAATCCACGATTTGACGTATTTAAGTGAAAAAATAAAAAACATGATTCCTTGCTAAATGTAATAAGTGTGTCAGTTTTATACATGGTCGAAATTCTTCGAGCAATTATACAAAATAATAAAAAATCGACATATACCTACATGTAAATTTTTGTTTTTTTTGCGATTTCTAATCTTAATACCTACTTAGTGAGCAAGTAAAGTGCACCACCTGTTCAACAACCCACCAGCCGCCACTGCTGAGGAATGATATGCTATTGCTGAGGAATATGATCTAGATTTTTACCAGATTGACGTTTCAACAGTTTTTTTGTATGGAGACTTGGAAAAGGAACTCTTCATAGAATAGCCAGCAGGTTTTTGAACGACAAATCGAAAGTCTGTAAGCTTCAAAAATCAATTTATGGTTTAAAACAATATAGCCATTAATGGAACAAATAACTTGACAGTAAACTTCAAGAAATCGATTATAAGAATTCAAGCTACGATAAATGAAGTTGTTTCAAAAAACAGAGCGGTATTAGTACTTTAATTACTGCATATGTATGTATGTATGTATGTATGTATGTAAGTTTATTTCTAAAGATATGTGGCTGACTTCTATATGGTAACCAAAAGTCAAACCGATTTTGTAAATTTCAAATTGCATCTTTAGCAATATTTTGAAATTAGGGAAATGGGTGAGCCTGCGTTAACCATAGGACTGAAGATTTCAAGATATCGAAAGCAGGGAACTTTATTGATTAGCCAGTCAAATTATATTAAGAGCTTAATTTCAAAATATAATCTTACCAACTGCAATCCACGAACGTTACTGTTGAAACCAAAAACAAAACTTAAAAAAAGCCTTGAATTGAGGGAGAAACTAAACCTGTAAACCAAAAGTTATATCAGGAACTCATTGAAAGCTTACTTCACATATCTACATTCAGTAGGCCGGATGTAGCGTATCTCTAAGATCCAAGAGTTAAATATTGGAATTCAGCTACATCAATTCTACGGTATTTAAAAGGTAGTCTTAATACAAAACTTTTTTATTTCAGATCTGGAAATCCGATCATAGGCTATGCTGACTCAAACTATGCTGAAAACTTAAAAGATCGAAAGTCGTAATCTGGTGTTGTTTTTGTAGTTGCTGGTGCGCCAATCGATTGGGAATATCGTAAACAGTCCATTGTTACATTGTCCAGCGCAGAGTCAGAGTATGTTACCTTAATAATAGCTGCAAAACGTGCCAAGTACTTCAAACTTATACTTGTCGAACTTAATCTACATTGCGCTAAGCAACCGATTATCTTAATCACCGATAGTGTAGAAGTGCACATAGCTATACATAGCTAACTTTAAAGGAAGACGCTCGCGAACAAAATACCTTCACATAAGATACCACTACATCTGTGACGGTAAAGAGGGCACAGTGAATCTGAAATACTTGTCAACCGAAAATATGTTAGCTGATCCATTTACTAAAAATATGTCTTTGGCTAAACATTATGAACATTTTAAAAATCTTGGAATAATATTAACTTGAACTAATAAAATATAATTGCATTTAGATTTAGATTTATATTATACTAGCCGACCCGTACTCGCGTTGCTTCGCAAATTGTAACTACGAATATTTTCTTAGTATTAATATTAGCATATGAAAACATTTCTCAATGGGACTGAGCATATTTGCTACAATAATTTTAATTTTAGTTTATATGTATGATAAATATTATAAAAAATTTAAGTCGCAAGTAATAATTCAATAGCAATTCTGCGGTGGACCTTCCATCTGGCTTCGCACTTAATTATCAACTCAACTGATCGTCACACGTTAAGTTCTGAGGCACTCGCAGATCTGCCTATTCAAAGGGTTTTCTATATTTTCCCTCTTAGGAA
This sequence comes from Chrysotoxum bicinctum, assembly GCA_911387755.1. Classification (NCBI taxonomy): domain Eukaryota; kingdom Metazoa; phylum Arthropoda; class Insecta; order Diptera; family Syrphidae; genus Chrysotoxum; species Chrysotoxum bicinctum. The sequence goes on along the minus strand of OU426988.1, from coordinate 78,305,441 downwards.
TGCAAAATCATTCCAAACTGGCTATGCACAAAAAGGAATGAAAACACATTCCATGTTCTTCTTCATCTTTATTATAAGATACCAAAAAGGATGCAATACTTTTGCCAACCAAACCGGTTATGCGCCAAAAGGAATGTAAACACATTTCAAGTCCTTCTTCATCTCTATAACACAATACCAATAGAGATGCAAGACTAAACCAGATGCGCACCAAAAGGAATGTAAACACATTTCATGTCCTTCTTATTCTCAATAATAGTCAACCAAACCAACCAAACGGGTTACGCAGCAAAAGGAATGTAAACACATTTCATGTCCTTCTTCATCTCTATAACACAATACCAATAGAGATGCAAGACTATTTCCAACTAAACTAGATGCGCACAAAAAGGAATGTAAACACATTCCTCGATGTTCGATCCTCTCTCTAACATGTATAACATACCGTATCGAATTAGATTCTCTTTCACACTTGAAAAAAAAGAGCTTGTTCATGTTTCTGCATATTATAAATATAACAATATAGAAAATAATAAAATTTATTTCAAATAAACGGGTTGACTACTTTCTGAGATCATTCAACCCAAACTTTAAAATGGTTTCGCTTTTATAGAATAGTTCATGTGCACGGCACCGTAGTCAAATGAATGTCCATTTTTGTCACCCAAAATGCTATTGAGTGTATTCAAGCAACTTAAAAAATAAAATGCACGACTGGATCGCACAAACTTGCTCTTATGTAAAAGTACTTTGGAATTTAAAATACATTTTATAAATATAAAACATGGATTTAATGAGATAAAAATGTTCAAAGGTATGGAACTGCCGTCTGATTAATCTTTTTAATATTTAAGTAATTTTTTATATGACAAATTCCCTTAAAATTTTTCGAGAACAAAATTTGGGACGCCAAATTTTAAGTATTAGGTAGTATAGATTTTAGAAATAGTTTTTTTTTCCAATATCTTTATATACAATATTATTTTAAACTTAAGGGGGCTCCTGTTGAAATTTTTTGTTCAAAATCGTTAGAGCTGTTGATGAGAAAGTCAAGAAATCAAAAAACGGTTCTATGACATGTACCTACCGTTAATAACATTTTGCCCCAAAATTTTTTTTGACCAAAATGTAGTCCATGTCAATGTCCATAATATCATACCTAATTTTGTATATCAAAATCGTTAGAACCGTTTCGAGATAAATAAGATTATGCATTACGGGTGTATAGGGGGTACCGTTAGTTTTGGAGCTAAAAAAAAATTTCAAGTTCTCCTCTTAGGAATCACCGAAGACCCTTAACTATCGAGATTGAAGAACATAGGTCTAGTGGGTAAGGCTGTAGAGAGAGGTACAGACATACAGACGCACTGAAACATGTTTTTTGTGTACTAAATCGTCCTTAAAAAAACAAAAATGATATGCAAGTTATTAGTATTCAATAAAAGACATTTTATAACGTAATTTAAAAATTTATTCGTGTATCCGTTTTCTAGATATTGAATTTTCAAAAAAAAAAAATCATATTAGTTTTTTTAAAAATCAAAAAACTATTTTTTCGAAAACATTTTTAGATTATATTTTTTCGAGTGTATAGAAGCTCACGCATAAAAATTTTGGTTAAAATCTTTAGAGCTGTTGATGAGAAATTCGTAAATCAAAAAAACCGTTCTATGACAGGTACCGTTAATAACATTTCCCCCCAAACATTTTTTTTACCAAAATGTTGTCCGTGTCCATAATATCACACCTATTTTTTTTATCAAAATCGTTAGAGCCATTTTCGAGATAAGTAAGATTATGCATTAGAGCTAAAAAAAAAATTTCAATTTCTCCTCTAGGGAATCACCGAAGACCCTTAAGTACCGAGTTTGAAGAAAATAGCTCCAGTGGCTTAGGCTCTAGATCAAGGTACAGACATACAGACATACGGACATACAGGCATACAGACAAACAGACAAACAGACGGAATCGTCGGACCCACTTTATTCTTCTTCGCTATCTTCGTAATGTCAACTTTGATCAAAATCTCGAGTTCGATTTTTTTTTTTCAAATGCAGAACTTGCCCTATAGTTAGTACCTATTACTAATAGGTACTCTATTACCTACATATATCGCAAGTAAAAAGAGCCCACCCCACATTGCTCAGCGATGTGACGATAGAATTAGAGAAACAAAAAACTGTGTATGTGTCGGTTAGTTAGATAAACTACAAATACAATACAGAAAAATTCAATATGTAGGCAGTGGTACCACTTTACTTCAATTGAAGTAGATCCACTTCTTTTTTTCGAAATATTTTAAAATCTACTTCCTACTTCGCACCATCAGCTAAATACTGAAATCTACTTCCTTTTAAAAATCTTCGTTTCAACCTACTTCAATTTTACAAAAAAAAAAAACAAATCTACTTCTTTTTCTCTATTTCACTCTCTAAGTAGTATATAACCCCAGAATTTCCATGAACAACAAAATATAAATACACAAATCAGAAATTTTACATGTGTGCATGAATCTTATGAACATTTCCCATACAGACTGAATCACTACTTTTTCGTGTTGTAATGTAAACTGATAAAGTTATTTAGTTCAATTTTTTTCTAAATGCAAGTAAAAAGTCATTTTGAAAATCTACTTCAATTTTTCTCGAGGAACTTCACTTTTTTCTTCAAATCTACTTCGACTTTTTGTCCAGAAGTGGTAACGCTGGAGGTAGGTAAGAGAAAAAACGTAACTATTGAATGGAACAGATATAAAGGGAAAGAGAGTATGGGAAGGGCAAGAAAAGAAAATTAAAAATGTTGGAATGATAATGACATGAAACTAAGAAGTGATTTTGGGCTTAAAATTTGCGCAACAATATTGACTTTATGAAGCAATGCTAATCTTTGTCGATTATTATATAGGTTTTAAGATATGAGTGGTTGTATAAGTCAACTAATAAAAAGAAATGGACAAAAAATGTAAAATTAATAATATTTAAGTTTGACAAATTATTAATGAAAAAAAATTATAGCCATAAACACTCTTATAAAAATATAGAAAATAATAAAATTTATCTCAAATAAATCGGTTGACTACTTTCTGAGATCGTGCGTTACAAACTTTAAAATGGTTTCGCTTTTATATAATAGTATAGATATAGATATAGATATAGATATAATTTTAAGCGTTGACGAGGTATGTATAATAAAAAAAAATGAATAATAATTATGCTACGGCAACACTTATACTTATTTAACTATGCCATTTTCAATTAAATAAGTAATGTATATTTTAATGTAAACTTACTTTTTTTAATTCTTACCACACTTCCTATGAGTTTGACACTTTTTCTGTTTCCCTAATCTATATACATAAATAAAAATGAATCGCAAAATGTGTTGCTAAGCGTAAAACTCGAGAACGATTTGACCAATTCGCCTATTTCTTTTTTAAAATTTTTGTTAGAGCCTGTTTAGATTGGGAAGATTGAGTACGGACTGGTGAGTACCATCGTGTTTACATTAAAAAAAACTTTGAGGCGCCTCACGATGGGTTTTACGTGGAATTATTTGAATCGAAACATTTTTTTATCGTCATTAACAAATATTTATCAGGAAACTTGTTTGCTCTTTTGTCCAATTCGTCATTTTTTTCCTTAAAAAATTCACACGAACAAAATTAAATACTTTTAAAGACAGACAGCTGTTGTTTTCTTGAAAATTGACAAATTGAAATGGACAAAATGAAATAAAACGAAACGTTTCGGTTATGAAACAGTACTCACGAGTCCAGTTTTTATGTTTTCTTCATGCCTCACGAGACCTCTCACCCCGCACTTTTCTTGCCATCAAATTGCCGTGAGTCCGTACACATTCTTCCCAATCTAAACAGGCTCTTAAGAAGTTTTTGGAGAGAAAAAACGTTTATTGCGGCGTTTTCGAGTTTTAATACGCTTAGCAACACATTTTGCGATTCATTTTTATTTATATAGATTACTTTTAGTCAATGTTCGAGGCCCAACATCATTCCAACATTTACGAACTGTTAATGGTGAATTATGTGGCTCTTGCAGAGAAGCCTGTCAGCGTTTGCAACTGTTAGAAAATGATGCTCATTGGGATCAAACTTTAAATGATGCTGTAATTTTTTTCAAAAGCTCAACAAATACGAACATTGTTTTCTAGTAACATGCTTTACGTCAAACCCAATTGATTTATGGTTCAAATATAAAGATAATATGTTTGATAGAACGCAATAGAACAGGAAATCGATATTTACAACGGGGCGTTGATACCAATTGAAGACATGTGCTTGATGATGTCGAACAAATTATTATCTCAATTAGGAATGGCGGCGCCTAATCGCCCAATGCACGACGCTTTTAATCAAGAGTTGCATCGTGAAAAACTGTTCGATCTCGATGCTTTAAGGGAATCGGTTCGAATATATGTTCCGTTGTTGAACCAACAACTAAATTGTGTCTTTGATACATTTATGGAAGTTGTAAATGATGGAACTGGAGGATTTTACTTTTTGGATGCTCCTGGTGGTACAGGAAAGACATTTTTAATTTCATTGATTTTAGCAACAATTTGCTTACAGAATAAAATTGCACTCGCTTCCTTTGATATTGCAGCTACATTGTTGGAAGGCAGTCGAACAGCCCATTCAGCGCTAAAATTACCATTGAATATTCAAAGCAACGAAACTCCGACTTGCACTCTGCAATGGCAAAGGTTTTTCAGCAATGCAAGTTGATAGTATGGAATGAATGCACGATGGCACATAAAAAGTCTTTGGAGGCATTATACAGAACTCTGAAAAATCTGCGAAGCAATTATAACCGATTCGGTGGAACGATGGTTTTGTTAACAGGAGATTTTCGTCAAACATTACCGGTTATTCCACGGTCTACATCAGCGGATGAGCTGAATGAATGTTTAAAGTCCTCCATTTTGTGGACAAGAATTAAGATACTAAATTTGAGTAAGAATATGCGTGTCGAATTGCAAAATGATCGACCTGGAGAAATATTTTCAAAACAAATAATTGACATTGGTAATGGTAAAATCCCTGAAGATGTTATGACATTTCCTTTGTTATAACATTTCCTATCAATTTTTGTCAGTTTACAGAATCAAAAACTGATCTTATAGAAAAGCTGTTCCTAAACGTAGCTCAAAATTACAGAGATCATTGTTGGTTGAGTGAACGAGCTATATTAGCTGCCAAAAACACGAATGTAAATGAAATAAATTTCAAAATCCAAAATGAAATTGCCGGTGAATTAAGAACATACAAATATCAAAAACCGCGACTTTGTAACGGCACACGGCTAGCAGTGAAAAAATTACTGGACAATGTGATCGAAGCAATCATATTCGGAAGTGAAAATATAAGGGAGAGGATGTGTTGATACACCGCATCCCAATGGTACCAACTGACGTACCGTTTAAATTTAAACGACTGCAGTTTCCAGTGCGGCTTTTATTCCATAAATAAATCACAGGGTCAGTCGTTAAGTGTTTGCGGCGTCAATCTGGAAAACCCATGCTTCTCTCATAGACAGTTGTATGTTGCCTGCGCTCGCGTCGGAAAACCGACAGCTTTATTTATATACGCACCAGGTAATTAAACAAAAAATATCGTGTACGATAAGGCATTACAATGAAAATACCAGATTATTACTACTACTACTAAAGTCTTGCAATGTACAAAATAGGACACTTATATTTGTAAGTAATCGATGTTTATCATGGAGACATATGTTAATCTATAAATAAAGTGATCACTCTGAAATATGTTTTATTACTGTTGTTTTAGAGAAAAAAGGGCAGAACAACGTCTGCCGGGGCAGCTAGTACTTGAATAAATTACTAACTTATAATTATTTTGGGTTATTTCCAACCACGGTTAATTTGAAGCTTAGAAAACACAAAGCTTTCATCTGCCGGCCAAGCGAAACATACCACTCATGCCATTACCCAGGAATGGCACTTGCTTCAAGGAAACTGAAAATTTGTCCATAGTCTATATGTGTGTTGATGAGCATCTCTTATGGAATTATCATATATTCGACGTAGCCAATAATGCAGCGAATACTCCTCGTAATACTCGTCTAATAGGGCCCATACACTACGCAAACACGTTTGTTCAAACGTGTGTTTGAGCAAACATATTTTCGCCACACACTACACAAACATGTTTGAGAGATATTAGTTTGCGTGACGTTTTTCATCTCTATTTCTATTAAAAAAAAATAGAAAAAAACAAAAAAAAAAGAATTTGGTCCAAACAAATTCGTTCGTCTTGTTTATTAATCTTAATTTCATGAAAATTGGCATCTGTTTGAGCAAAATTCAACACACACCACTCAAACATGTTTGTGCAGTCACGGAAAATTCAAAATTTTTTGAATTTCTTCAAACCGTTTGCGCAAATACTCAACATCGCTACACACTACTCAAACAGTTTGCACAAACATTTTTACATCAACAAAAGGCATTTGTTTGCTCAAACGGTTTGCGTAGTGTATGGGCCCTATAACTGAGAGTACTCATCGGCTTACCGCCAAAGTTCGGACGTACTGTCAAATAAAGAAGTTCTTCCCTTAGCCGCACTACAAGAATGTACTGGAATACTTTTCCCTTCTCGGTTTTTCGGGCTCACTGTGATGTATAAGCTTTCAAGACCAATGTGCATCGACATTTCCTATTAAATCTATTCCAATTTGCTTTAACGCTTACACTGTGTTACACCGTACCGTAAGACTTGGAAAAATCCCTTGAATGAGTGCAAATTATAACGGCCGGTCAGGAGCAGTCACATAATTATTTTTAAATCATCCCTATATTGGCCTACTTCATTTAAATTTATTACATAGTCTTAAAAACGGAATATCACATCAATTAAGTAATGCTTACTTTTATGACAATCGCAAAGTATGTAGATATTATTATAGGGTAAAATCATTGGCACCTTAAGGTTACTCACCACTTATTCGGCTTATACATATAACTTATGGGAATTAGGACACGACAGTTTTTTTTTTTTTTTTTTAATTTTCAATTGTATTTTTGTTTAGTGAAAAACATTAAATATCCTATTTTTTGTTAAAATAATTAATAAAAAGTAAAACAATGTCCTTTTACCAATGATTGGCACCATTTTCCAATCATTGGCACTGAACAAACCAATGATTGGCACATTGATTTTGTTTAATTTTAAAGTTTATTAAAACCAATAAAAACAAAATAAACAAATAGTATAACTCTATTATATAATTTAATAAATAAAAGGTAATTTATTTTTATAATTATATTTAAGTCTTTTAAGTTACAATATGTTTACATTAAGGCCGAGATTAGATTAGATTTTTATTGATTGATAAAAAAGTGTATTATCAACCTAAGTAAAATTGATACAAAATTATAAAAACCTGTAACTTTTTCATTTACCAATGATTGGCACAGTGCCAATCAACCCAATGATTGGCACTTTTGCTAATGATTGGCATGGCATCCAAAGATTGGCAAGTGCCAATCAACCCAGTGATTGGCACCTCATCCAATGATTGGCATGTGCCAATAAATGGAAATTTGATGGATTTACATTCCTATAGTTGACACCCCTTATAAATACTATATTTTTAATAAAATATTAAAATAAAAAGAACTAACCTCCTTGTTATAGTTAATTCTTTTATAATAACTGCACTTGACAATGGTTTTCCTCTTAAATTTATTATTAAATTACACTGCAATGTCACCACATTCCTTACGGTTTTCACAAGTTTCACATTAAATTTGGCGCGAACTTGATACTAAATTTTGAACAGCGTTTTTTTAATTGCTACTAACTTCAGAGGCCAAAAAAAATAATGCCAAATCATCAGAAATAGGCTAAGGCTAATATTTTTAAAAAGATTTTATTAGAAAACTTTTAAATGTTATTAATACGAGTAATTTAAACTGTAAGTGCCAATCATTGGGGGGTGCCAACAATTGGGCAGTTTACCGTATTATATTATCTTTTGTGCACTGTGCACGAATGTATTGTTTAGTGTCATAGCTGGGCATTAACTCGTTAATCCGTTAATCGTTAATTAACGAAGTTAAAATTTTGATTAACGGATTAACTTTTAAGTTAACTTTTAAAAATGTTAACGGACACGTTAAATCCGTTAATCCACGTTAAGTCCGTTAATCGTTAATCCAATGCCTACTATTTACCGCGCGGCCCAAAAAACAGGCTCAGACAAGTATGAAGACAAGTGCCATGCGGTGCATGCCGCCGGTGAAACAAAAACAGCTAGGTACGTATTATATTTTGACGGCGCGTGCGAGTGAGAAAACTGCGAAGAGATTCGTTTTGTTTGATCATTTCATTATGCCGGTCGTCCACTATGTGCGCGATAAGTTCAACCAACTTCGTTCAACTTTTTATTCAACTCTTTCGTTGGATAAACGAATTTACAACCTCTTACACTAGTGCAGCAACTTACGTAATTCACGTTGAGCAACTAAAGTTGAACAAAATGCGTTTGGAACCCCGTACACATAATTGGCCAACTTTCCCATATATTGATTAACCCCGCACACCTAGTTGATCAACTCTTAAAACTTATTCCAGTGTTGAATAGCTCCGTACACCTAGGTGACCAACTTACTCAAATGTTGAATAACCTCGTACACTGGTTCATAAACTTGTTCGATTTTGACAGAAAAAAAAGTTGTCGAGTTGATCAACTGCGTTTTCGATATTGTTGCTCAACCAGTTGATGAACGAGTTGATACCTTCGTACACTTAACCAAGGATCACTCGTTAAGGAACGCGTTGAAGGCACCACGATAAACAAAAAACTCAAACGTCAAACCTGAAATAATTTTGACTTCAGTTCGGACTTCGGTACATACATTTATTGTCGACGCACGCCTTCGCTTTAAAATATTCTTAAATTTGTTCCGTATGAGTATGGTTTCCTCTAAGAAAATAAAAATGGCTGCCGCATTAATAATATTAGAAAATGAACGACAAAAGAAGAAAAAACAGCCAAGACGATTCTGGGTAGATGATTTTTTCTTGAGTCGCGAAGAAAATTGTTTTTTCAATGAAATATATGAGAAATTAAAATCGATTGATCCCACCGCGCCCGTGAATTCGAATTCAAAGTTTAGGCAATTGTATTTTCGAGGAAATTTGAGACCAAGCAAATTCCCTGAAGATTTTTATAAGAGGGGCTCTTAATGTCCCATATATTGGGCTTTTCCTCAATTGCTAAAAATCATTTGCAAAATTAATTCCGTGGTCCAATCTGATTTTTTATCACCTTCCATGACGAAGAACCAAAATAAACTACAGTTTACAACTTGCAACAACTGCAAGTTCATGGCAACGCAATAGTTCAACCACGTAGACACATTTCACTGCAGCCAACGCAACACAATATTACGTCAAGAAATCCCAAAGAAAATTAAAAAGTTGATCAACGCGTTGAACAAATAATGTGCAACACTTGAAAATGTTGCTCAACGTGTTGATCGAAAATTTTCAAGGAGCAACACGAGCTCGTACACTACCCGTTCACTTGTTGCGCAATTCGTTGAGCAACGGCTTTGTATATACACTCTCAGTTCTATCAGGGACCACTAATGATATTTTTTCGCAAATTTTTTTTGACCATAATATCGACGCCCCAGACGAAAAACATTCTGTACCTGCACTCCAACGAAAAATATTACAATTCAAGAGCTTAGGCGAAAAACATTCTAACTTGGGAAGACTGGAAGAAAAACTTTTTAATTCGGGAAGTCCAGACGAAAAACATTCTAGCTCGGGAAAACCGGACTAAAAACATTCTAACTGAGGAAGTCCGGACGAAAAACATTTTAACTTGAAAAGTCCGGAAGAAAAATATTCTAATTTAGAAAATTCGGATGAAAAATATTTCAATACGAATATATTGGGCTAAAAATTTAAAATTCAGTTTTAAAAACTAAATTAAAGTCCTTTTCAATGCCAAACAGAGGATTTCTAGTTTCCTTTTTAATAATTTTGAAAATATAATGTTTTACATCCAAAAATTATGCAGTGCAATGGTTTTGTCTGACAATTCAGAGATATAATGTTTTTCGCCCGATAATCTCAAAATAAATTGTTTTTCGTCCGAGATTTTCGAGTTAAAATGTTTTTCATCCGAGATTTTTGAGTAGAATATTTTTCGCCCGAAATAATTTTTCACGAAATGTTTTTCGTCTGGGGCGTCAATGTAGTCCATGCCCATAATAGCGCCCTTAATTTCTACTTGCAATATAGTTACTATAGGGCAAGTTCTGCATTTGGAAAAAAAATCGAACTCGAGATTTTGATCAAAGTTGACATTACGATGATAGCGAAGACAAATAAAGTGGGTCCGCAAATTGGGTATGTCTGTATGTTTTTTGTTTAGCTCTAAAACGAACGGTAGCCCCCCATACACCCGTTATGCAAAATTTGATTTATCTCGAAAACTGCTGTAACGATTTTGATAAAAAAAATAGTTGTGATATTATGGACATGGACCACATTTTAGTCAAAAACAAAATAGGAAAAATTTTATCAAACCATAGTAATATGCCATAGAACCCTTTTTTGATTTTCGACTTTCTCATTAACGGCTTTAACGATTTTAACTAAAATTGTTTACAAGGAGCCCGCTTAAATTTTAAATAATATTATATCTATATAAAAATATTCAAAAAACTATTTTGTGTTTTTTGAAAAAAAAAAAATAATATTCCAAACTTTGTTTTCATACTCGTAAATTCATATTTTTCTGGAAATCAGACAGCAATTTTATGCATTTGAACATTTTTATCTCATTAAAACCATGTATTATATTTATAAGCAATTTTTGAAGTCCAAAGTAATTTTACATAAGAGCAAGTACGTGCGATCCAGTCGTACATTTTATTTTTTAATTGCACACGCATAAAAATAATTATTTTTTAAGAAAAAGTTGGGTAGGTATCATTTATTTTATGTGTTAGCAACCTACCTATTCGTTTTTCTTTAAGAAATAGTTTTGTACCTATGGACAGGGTGGGCTTTCTAATGGATTCTTTTTAAATCATAAGTTATTTTGACACTGACAGCAGTTTCCCGCTCAAAAGTCAATATCATACCTCCGCGTAACGAATTTTTTTTTGTACTTACTGAAAATTTGATTATCGGATTTTTTCTTTTCTTCAATCTATCTAATACATATAATCCTGATATGGTCCTAATTCAACCAATCATACATTCTATGCTTTATTAGGTTCCATACCATTCATTATTCATTATTTAGAGTCCACTTGAATATTAAATCTATCTGCCAAATATTTTCGAATTTGGCTTTGGGGATTTCGAGATAATTGAGTTGAATAGTTGTCAACAAAACCATTGACAACCCTTGGGTACAACCTCTTGTAACATGGAGGAATGATGAAAGCTTCGTATGATGCGACACGGCTTGAACACGGTAGCTACATAAGCTAACTGTTGATCAGATTAGAAGATTGGTATGCAAAATAAAATGCGTGGAAAGTTTGTGGTAGAGAATATTGTGTTCAACCGAATCAAGGGCTTTTGAAAAATCTAATAGAGTGAGCAGAGATAGCTTCTTTTCGTCAACGTCTATACTAGCATCATCTGAATCTTTTAACGACGTTGTTATGCAACTATGCTTTGGTTTAAAACCTGGAGTGGAATCGCATAAGGTGATAGTTGATTATCAATTTGTTGATTGTCATTTTGACCATCGCTCTCTCTATAATTCTTAAATGATATGATAGACAGCTATAGTCGAAAACGACAACCAACGAATTAATAGTCAATTATCACCTTACGCGATTCCACCCCTGATTGCTACTGATTTATAAGCTTTGTACGATCGATTCTTGTTTTAATTTGTTCACTATAAATTCGCCCACCTTTAAGAGAAAAGGCAGAATTGCTATCGGTCTAATTTCTTTTTTGTTTTAGAACCATTAGAAATTGGAATTTATTTTTTGATGTTGTAAAGATTGTGTTGAAAACGTGATATACGGAAAAATGAAAGGGAAAAGAGTTTTTATAAAATTAGGATGAATATTATCAAGGGCAACACACTTAGATTTTATTACAAACAGAGCATTACCGACGGTTGAATAATCTGTATTACATACATAGATTGAAAGCATTTTCAGAATTATATGGGGAAAAATGAGCTGACGAGCTACTCCTCAATATTAATATCATCAACAAGAACCGAGAGAGCCAAGGATATTCGCGGTGTCTCAAAAATATTGTCTGGGACGTGCTTTTCAAAAAGCTTGGAGATGCTGTGGTCGAAAACATTGATCTGACTGTCAACATCGGATGTTGAATAAATAACTCCGTAAGGTTGTCTGTTAAAGTCTATCAAAATGTTTTCAAAATTAATACTACGAAAATCATAATATTGGAAAGAAACTTGGTGCCTTACGTTTTCAACGTTAAAGTCTAGAACTGTAAATAAGATCTTATGGTAAGAGAAAAGTTCTACAGAAATGTCTTGTATATGACCAGATGGACCAATTTGTTGATTATAGTGTTTTTCCATGCCAACCTGTTGGCTTTTCCAAATTTTCCAAAAAAAAAACACTAATTGTTCCATTACTTCGCTTAGAGATGGTAATTCTCTAATGGGTGGACCATTATCGGTCGTTTTGGCAGGTCTCAAAAAATAAAATACACGATCTATAAACGTCTGCTAATTTTCATGTATTTTTCACTTAAAGATTTTAAAGATCGTCCTTTGAAATAAGGCGACTTTAATAACGGACAAAAACTCTTGCAAAGCGAGTTACTTTGCTTGGACGTTTCTTTGGATGTTCCTACAGCTCATGAAAGGATCTTTGTTTATAGTACCCAAGTTAGTCCTGCCTCAGCTTAACGAATTCTTTCCAGTTTTTGCATATTTTAGCTTCTATTTCCGTTTTTAATCCTGTTATCTCATATTCGGCAGTTGGGTTCTAAACCCATTAGAGGTCCTTGCGCCCTTTTTTTACTAGACAGTCTGTCTCCTCATTCCACTGCATCCCAACATGTTTAGGTACCCAATAAAAGGTTTGTTTGTTGAGCCCTGAAGTCACCCTGGGGTTGCCCTAAATCGTTTTTTGAAAAACCTGGGCCCGTATTACAGATTACGAAACGAAAGGCAAAAAACGCTACCCTAGAAAACAATAGTCAACACATGGACCGATTATGGTTTACGATAATGGATGCATCAAAATATTGCCTGATAAAATAAAAAAAAATCTATTTTTTTAAGCGCATCCAACTTCATTCTTTCAATATTTCTGTCAAAAATAGTACATGTGCCAAAACAATGAAATACGAGTGCCAAAAGCAGTCGTAAGAGAAAACGATTATCGTTTTAAAAAAACGAGTATCGTAAAACGTAATCACAACTTAACGATAACGAGGGATTTTAAACGATAATCGTAATTCGTAATACGGGCCCTGAAGTCACCGTGGTGAGCAAATTCTGTGTTTTTTTAGACCTGGGGTCGCCCTAAACTCGCCATGAAGTAGATCTAGGTATTTTGCTGGGGCGAGTTCAGGTAACGATAAAACTCAAAAGTCATATGGGATTTCATATACGTATTTCTTTTGTTGTCGTTTGGCGATTCGGATGTTGCATGTTATTGCTTGTATTTGCAATTAAATATTTGTTGTGCTCATCGGATGAAACATTCAGCAACGACGCATTGTTTTCGTTCATTTTTAAAACTAATTTATAACAAATTTAAAGTTTTATCAGATCACAAAATTATTTTGTCTTGCTTTTAGTTGTCAACAAAACAGTTGAAAGCCCTTGGGTGTTTTTTTGAAAACCGAAAACCCCAGTTTTTGTTGACAACTCTGAGGGTTGTCAAGAATACCTGGGTCAACCCTGGGTAAAGTTGAACGAACGAACCTAAAGTAAGAGATTATTGTTTTTACACCAACTTAGACTGATGTCTTTGGCTATGACTTAATGACAATATTTTGGATTCAGTATTTCCTTTCGAAATTTTGACCTCCACATTCAACTATGACATTCATCCTTATTCCGATAGTCGTTTTAATAAAACGCCTTTAAAACGAGAAGGCTCCAGAGACCACATTTTGGTGTTTAAATAATACGAAAAGGGCAGCGTTCTATATGTTCTTCACTTTTTTAAGCATTATACTCGTAACGATAGTCGTTTCAATAAAATTTTAATTTTTGTTTCTAGAGCCTTGTCGTTTTACTGACGTTTTAGTAAAACGACTATCAGAATAAGGGTGATTAACTTCCACCTGGAAAATGCCAGTGGATTGTCACATCGTTATGGAAAGTTTAGTTCTAGGCCCAAAAATTGCAGCACCAGTCCATTCTTCCGTTCTCCAACCATCCGTGTACCACTTAATGGCAATGGCTTCGATTGGGTAGTTTTCTTTTTCGCTTACCCACTCTTTTTTGCAACTTCACTCCGTTTTAAATTTTTACGTCATATTTTGTGATCATACCATAACTAGAAATGTCAATAAGAATTGTAACTACTGATATTAATAGACAGTCATCACTGATCTTACCATAACTAGGAATGTCAATAAGGTTTGTAACTACTGCGCGTTCCCCTATGACTTATACACTTTCCTGACGCAATCCCATCCTTGGCAATCTCATAATGGCACACTTAGCAGCTATTCCAACTATTTATGTCATTTCCCATTGGTTTCACCACTCCCAGGAACCACTCACTACTTCTACTTAACTTTGAAATTTTGTCTTTGCATTAGTATATTGTCGTGTTGGTGAAAATCTACGACTGTTATTTATTATTTGTGTATTTATTTGTATATTTTGGATTAAGAAATTTATTTGCGAACGAACTAAATTGTAGCAAATATAAACGAAACAAAAATCAAACAAGCAAACAAGAACGCTGCTGCCGGGTTTTACTTTTAAAATTTGAGTAAGTGTGTAGTGCTTCCTGAGTGGATTCTGACTTGAAATCAATAAGCGAAATTCTCAGAATCTTCAGAAGAGTATTTTTTTGTCTAACGGTTGAAAAGACTTCCGGACGTCCAACTGAAAATGACATTAATGTAATGGTGAAGGATAACATTTATTGTAGCTGTAGGACATTCAACTATACTCCAATATATTTTTTACCAGCCAGTTATTTTTTTTTTTTTTATCTTTTGATCTTTTTGGTCTCAAATGCGAAGTTTTCTAACTTAGAATAAGTTGACCTATAGTGAATAAAATCTCCGTAAAGTAACTTTCTATTTAAATTTAATCATGTGTTAAATTTGCCTTTCGTTGACAACGGATGAACCACTGAAACAAAAATGTATAAATTCCTTCGCGCAAAATTTGAAACAGTTTAGAATTAAGGAATTAGTAGGATACTATTTAACAATTTGCTAACTTTTTAGTAGATTACTATCTTTTTCTTAATTTTAAACATTTTCCAACTAGTATCATTCTAGGGCTTTTTTAAATAAATTGCTTTTGAACACACCTTAAGTAATGACAGTTCATGCAAAAAAAACTAATGTCATTTTCCATTGGTCGTCCAGAAGCGTTTGGAAGCGTCCAGAAGTCTTCTCAAACCGTTCCATTGGGAAAAAAATACTCTTCTGAAAAGAGAATTTCGCTTCTCGATTTCAAGTCAGAATCCACTCAAGAAGCACTAATACTCATACCCAAATGTCAAAAGCAACTATCGCAGATTTTCACCAACACGACTATTAACTAATACAAAGGCAAAATTTCAAATTTGAGTAGAAGAAGTTAGCACCGTTCCATTGGATTTCAGAATGAGTGGATCCTTGAGTGGAACCAATGGAAAACGACATAAGTAAACAGACCTGGGGCCTGTTTCAGCGCTATTACATCAACTACATCAATTACATCTTACAACTACATCCTACAACTACATCAGTTACATTTTTGTGTTTCACACATAAAACTGAAAGTGTTGTATGATGTACCTGGAAAACATAGTTGATGTAGTTCATTTGACATTTCTTCTGCATATTTTTATTTGAGCTAAGTTTTCATGTTTTATTGTTTAATTCAAATCTCGTGAAAAAACTTAATTTAACAAAAATATGTAAATGTTTTCGATGATGACTTTGAATTTGATATTCACGTTGAAAGAAGTAATGTATTTTTACAAAGAATCAATTTTAATTCGGAAGATCCATATTTTGTGGAGCGATTTCGAATGCCAAGAAATTGTATTGAATTTTTGGTTGAACGCTTGGGAGCATTTATTGCTCATCCAATTGATTGCAACCAATTTACGATGTCACCCCTGCAACAAATTCTTTTAACTCTTCATTGGCTTGGAAATGGAAGCTGATATCATGGTGTTGGGATCATGCATGGTGTCTCAAAGGCATCCGTATGTCGTTGCGTAAATAATGTTTTAAAATATTTTGTTTTCTAATAACTTATCTAATATCCTATAAACTCTTTCAAACAGCTTCTACATCAAACATTTATGTTGTATCAATGTAGCAAGATTTTACTGTTAGTTGTATTACAACAATGTAGCTCAAAAAGCTGTGAAACAGAATCATACATTATTCCAATAATTCCAGTGTATCATCCATATCTACACTGATGTACTACAACTGAAAATCGAAAGTACCTTTGAAACAGAATTGATGTATTACAACAGTCAAAATGATACATTGTACTTGATGTAGTATCGCTGAAACAGGCCCCTGGTTTTGATGTGGTGCGATGGATGTGTGCTCGCCTGTGAACCTCATGATCACAGGTTCGATCCCTGCCGTCATCTATGTCGTTTTAATTCCATTAAAAACCTTCTAAAATTGTCATCAATGGGTTGCTGGTTTACTCATTACATGTTGTTCAGGCATAACACTAACAACATGTAATTGAGTTAAACTAGTATACCCAACAAGGATGAACACGAATAAAATAATGTGAATCATAAGCGACATAGAAATAAGACACGGCATTCTCCGCTTTAGTTCAGCCGTCATCCCTGGAGATAAAATAGCTGAGACAACAACCTTCAGTCTCAGAACAACGTGCCACACATCTTTCCTATCCTTCTTTCTCTTCCTTAACTTCACGCCCGCGCTGTGTTGAAACATTTAAAGGGTAATCATAATCCCTTGAGCGCGTGTAAATTATAAAAAAAAAAAAAAAATATCACACGCATATAAAGTTAGCACGATACTGAGAAAATAAAATAGGTATTCGATGGTTTTAACTTTAATAAAAGGATAGAGAAAGATTTTAAAATTTGCAAAATCGTCGTTTTAACCTAGTTTTATACTAAAACAGCTGTAACATCGTACTAATTCAACTAAAATTTTGCGCCTTTCTCTTTAAGAAGTAAATTGACATTTCGTTTGTCAGTTTAGCTGTTTCCTCTTTTCTTTCATAGGCAGTGTTTGTCAGTTCAAAGAAACACACTTTTCGACTATTTCCATTTGTCATTTTGTAAAAAAAACGTAAATATGGGCCTTTCGTCAGTTAGTAAACGGCAAATGGAAGCAAGCATAATCGGCCCTAGCGAGGTATCTGTTCGGAGGGGAAAATTGTAAGCAACGCATACTTTGTCGGAGGTTCAAATTGCTTTCGAGGTACCCTATCGGAAGTAAAATAATACACATATGCGTTGGCGCAATTAGTTCCGCGAAGAATTTGTATCGGACGAAATCGGAAAAACAATTGAACCGCTGAGAAGAAAAAGGAAAACATTCCACTAATCATAGTTTTTGGGAAATCAAAGAAAACTGTTTATTTCTGAAACTGAAAGTTATTCTTCAAAACATTCTGAAGGACAAATGTAGACCTAGTAAAGAAGAGTAACATACCGAACAATTGAAATTAAAAACTTTAAGCTCTGGCTTAATAATTCATGTTAAAGTGAGTGGAATGTTTTCCTTTTTCCACTAATTGAAAAAAAAATCAAATAAATTATTTTAAATTAAGTTTTTTTATTCAAATAATATAAATAATGGGTTTTATTTCTTTAATATTAAATAATTCTGCAAAATAAAAACTAAAACAATATTTTAATAATAATTCAAGGGAATAAAAATAAACAGAAATAAAATGCACGACTGGATCGCACGAACTTGCTTTTATGTTAAAGTACTTTGGAATTTAAAGTCCATTTTATAAATATAAAACATGGATTTAATGAGATAAAAACGTTCAAATATATGGAAATGCCGTCTGATTAATCCTTTAAATATTAAAGTAATTTTTTATATAACAAATTTCCTTAAAATTTTTCGAGAAAAAAATTTGGGATGCCAAATTTTAAGTATTTAGTGGTATAGATTTCAGAAATAGTTTCAAAAAATTATCGTTCACAAGTTTTAAAGATATTGGTTTTTTCAAAAAAAACTTGAAATTTTTTTTTTAATTCCAAAACAAATTTTTTCGAATATTTTTATATACAATATTATTTTAAACTTAAGGGGCCTCCTGCTGAAAATTTTTGGTTAAAATCGTTAAAGCCGTTGATGAGAAAGGCAAAAAATCAAAAAACGGTTCTATGACAGGTACCGTTAATAATATTTTACCCCAAAAAGGAAAGGAAAATAGAAATTATTCTTGGAATCTTCCTTTTTCCACTCAATGATATTTTATAATCGCATTTAAAAAGTAGGTTTACATAAAATTTTTTGGGGAGAGTACGATAACTTAGGCGCCAAAAATTGATAACGGATTTTTGTAGAAGGGTCAAATACAAGCGTTTTTTACTATGGGAAGGGGGGGTCTATCTTGCCCCGTTTAGGAGGTAGGGGCGATTTTAGAAAAAATGACTTAAATTGAAAAAAAAAATATTAAAAAACAACGGCAACACTTACAATAAAGTACTATACCGGTTTTGAAAGCCAGAAGTCTGTTCTATAATCGTAAATTTAAATTAAATTATTTATGTCAATAATTTTTGAAAAATTTGCATGCAAACTCAAAATTTTGTTAAAAAACATGAAAAAAAAAGTTTAGACCATTTTTTTTTCGAAATTGTGAAATGAAGTGCTTAATTGGCTTTTTGTGGTCAATGCTAATATTAATTCTGAATCGAACACAAAAAACCGAATGGTTTTGTCCCTTCTAGTTTTTGAGAAAATTGAAAATTACTAAAACTACTTTTTATGAAATTTTTGATTTTTGGTATTTAACTACGGTGATTTCATTGTGAGGATTAATGTTAATGTGGTTCATTTGTAGGTAAAGTACAGCAAATCATTTAGGGTTACCAAGAATGCAGCAGAGGAGGTAGAATTGCATGGCATTTCGCGTCTCAGTCAGTCAGTTTGTGAGTAAGTCAGGTGTTAATTAAAAATAGTCAAATCAATTTTTCAATGTTCAATGTATTAAAACCGTGTTTACAGGCATTTTGATCACAAAAGAGATAATTATATTTTATATACCCACCTACAAATTTGTAACTATATATTTACTTATGTATCTTAGTCTGTAAGAGTATAATATGCTCTGGTTGAGGAATAAATAATAATAATAATATTGTATTCTTACAATTTTTGTCACCTTTTTGAGTTGGAGTTGAGGGGAGTTGACGCTTTAGTTGGAATAAGACCAATTTCTTCTAAGAACGCGATGCTTTTGAAATATTTTTTTTGAAATATTGAAAAGTTATTTAATTTAGGATGAAATAGTGGATGCTTAGTCGCCATTCTTTATTCAAAGAAAAAAATACTTCATTCTTACAAAGGTTGAATAACGAATGACCTTGGTAAACAATAACCTGTACCACTTTAGCATTAAAAATGTTAGACACAAACAATAAACATACATATTAATTAAGGAATTATATAAATTTGCTGCATTCGTACATGTCTGAACATTTTAAATGTGCAACTTTGGGCTACGTACATATATTTAGTAGACATTGGATATAGACCATAGGGTAAATTCAAAGTTTCTTTAAATCCAGATTCTGTAAATGCAAAAGAAACCTTGCATACACCCAACCTCGCACCTACCCCAAATCCTATAGTGTGCCCAAGCAGGGGGTTGCAGGGGGGCAGCATGCCCCCCCATACATATCTCACTGTTTATACACCGTAATGCGTAAGCAAGCAAAAAAAGCAAATATCCCATAAAAAAGTACTTTTAGTTATTTTCAATTTTCTCAAAAACTAGACAACATAAAATCATCTAGTTTTCAGTTTTTGAATCAGGCCTATCACGAATTCCATCGTAATCGGAAACTTGTTACGAATCCCGAAAAAAACCTATCACAAAATCTATCGTAGTGGAAAATCTCATACAAATTGTCATTACGAACGGATTTGATGATAGCTTTTTTCGGGATTCGTAAAAGTTTCCGATTACGATGGAATTCGTGATAGGGCTGAATAAGAATAAATTAGAGCAACGAATTTTAGGAAAAATAATAATATATAACTTTGCAGTTTTGAAAAATTAAACTTTAAACTGTTTTTTTTATGTTTTTTTTCACCAAAATTTGAGTTTAAAACTCGTTTTTTCAAAAACTGTGCATAGATTCCACTTGATTAAAAAATTATCTAATAGATCGGAGTACTGGCTTTAAAAAAAGGTATAATACTTAATTGTAAGTATTACCGTTATTTTTTAATATTTTTGTTTCCATTTTAGTACCTTTTTTATAAAATTGCCCCTCCCGCCCAAACGGGGAGAGGTAGACCCCCCCTACCGTAGTAAAAAGTGCTTGTATTGAACTGTTCTACAAAAAACCGTTATAATTTCTTGGCGCCTAAGTTATCGTACTCTTGCCAATTTTTTCGTTTTTAGGCTTATAATGTGCGCTATAAAAATAGCTACGCTTTTGCATCATTACTTCAATTTCCCATTTTTGTGGAATGTTTTCCTTTTTCTTCTCAGCGGTTCAATTGCATTTAGCTGTCAGAAATTTCACAAATAAAGCACTTGATCGCACTTAACGCAGTTCCCCGAGTGCGTTAAAATAATTGCGGAGAAAAATTCCGAACAACTGTTCGGAAGAATACCTCGAACCAAAAATCCTCCGAAACGTAAAAAATCGGAGAATTTTCCGCTCCGAACGGATACCTCGGTAGGGCCGAAAGTAAAGAGCAACTTAACTTACTTCAAATTGCTTCGGAATATTCGTTTGTTTTCAGAAAATCAACATTGTTCGCTTTTTTTAGTATTGAAATTATGTAAATTGGATGCATTTAACATTCAAAATTAATCATGCTTATTTTGACATTCTCATGAATAGTCTATTCGTTAGAATGATTCTATTCCTTCGAATGAACTTTCTTAATTTTGAGATTCGAACGAATAACATTCATTTGCGAAAGATAGCATAAAATGAACTTCAAAAAAGATTCATTTTCATTGTCAGCTGTTTGACATTTACTATATTTCTATTTGAATTAGTATGACCGTTTTACATTTTTTTTGTTTCTAAACATTTTATAGATGTTGGATAAATAATCAAGAAACAAAATAAATAATACACTTTTTCATTATAAAGTAAAGTTTAATTATTAAGAACTACATATTTATTACATTTTTTGTGTCAACTCAGCTGTTTTGAAACTTTTCTTAAAAAAAAAAGAAGTTGTTCATGACGCGTTCTAAATTTTTATTTTTTTTCGTATACACTTGGTCACACTAAAATATCAAAAACAAAAGAGAAGTGTTTGTGAAATGTCAAAACCAAAAGGTGAAATCTTTGTTAATTTGTAATTGTTTTGTTTATTGTATAATAATTTAAATTTCTTGGATAAAAACATAAAATAATAAATAAAAATATGGCATTTGTGTTGTTTATAAATTAAGATGGTGCTGAAGAAGTGCAGAAGAGAAGGATAGTGGATGCTTTTTTTCTTTCCGTATCAACGCGGGTGGTAAAAAAAAACCCTTTGCTACCTCCGGGTTTTCTTCCATTATTTTAATTAACTTTTCCTTTTGTTCGCGGTTTTTCCAGTTGGAATGCGACCTTTTAACATAAAACAACAACAAAAATAATAAAAGTAATTTATTTTCCATGAAATAATTAAAAACTTACATGTTTTGTTGTTAACTCGACAGAAAAATTCAAACGACACAAAAATGACATTTAATTCTATTCTTTCGAATCTCAAAATTGAATTAGCTTTCGCAAATGAATGAACTTTCTATGGATTGGGTGAACTTTCGATTTGTTCGAGTCTCAAAATTAAGTTTCAACGAATTCGACTCACTTTCTAACGAAAGAGAATGTCAAAATAAGCACCAATATAAATATTTGTTTCCTACCAATTTCGAAGCAAACTCACGAAGCTAGACAAAGATGCCCCGAAACAAAAACTCAATGAATTTCAATCGATATAATTATAACGGCGTTTATACTGCAAAGATACATATATACTATATATATTTTGCGTTGTTAAGAGTTTTGAGTTTTAAAGGAACCTTACGGTGGCACTACTGAAAATAGTTTACAATTGTGAACTGAACTAAAGAATAAGATCATTTAGGGATTTATGACTACATACATTTGTGCCAATTTAAAAAAATAAGAGCAAAACAATTCTTATTCGAAATTTGAACCTTTTTCCACGAAGCTGTAAAATTTTTCGGAGTACGACCTCGAAATTGTAGTCTGAAGACATAAAATTTAAAATAAATTGAATCGATTTCACCTTGCACAAAGAGAACTCGGCATGTGACAATCACGTAACATCACGCACGACCCCAATAACAAAAGCAGAAAACGACAACCAAAAATAGATTAGACCCTAAAGTTAAAAAGTAAATAAAAGAAATTATTTAATTTAAAATTAATTCTCAATTAATTCAATATTATTTTTTTAGTTTTTTTTATTGTTTTTCTCCGTTTTTGTTTTAATTTTTTTTTTGTTTTTTTTTTTATAATTTTACATACATCATAGATTTTTTATTTCCTTTTGATTCTATATCAATACAAAATAATAATAGAAATAATGAGAAAAAGCGCATTAATTGAAAACTAAAATTAATCAATAAATTACATAAAATTAACAAAAAAATATATAATAATAATCATTAAAATTATAATAGTAATTATAAAATCATTTTTAAAAATGTAACTCAAAGGATATTATGCTTTTGATTTTTTTTTTGTATTTCATTCTTGTCTGTTTTATGTAGTGTATATGTGTGTATATAATATAAATTTTAAGCAATTTATTTTTATTTAATTATTATTTCCTTCCTTGCAATTAAAAATATAAAATTAAAAATTCGCAAGTTATTGTTTTGATCAATTTATAAATTATATATTTATTTTCTTTTAAATGTATAACGTAATATATATATGTATATTTGTTATAAACTAAAAAATAACTAAGAGTATGTGTTTCAACCAATGTTAGTGGTAGACAAGAAAATGTTCAAAGATGTGATTTAATGAAGTGACCATTTTAATTTGTTATTAATCACAAAAGAATAGAAATTATAATATGAGAACGACGATACAAGCAGTTTTCACACAAAATAGGGACAGCTAGTAACAAGTCCGAGGCAAAAGTTATAAAGTTGTTTTTATGTAATGAAACGAAAAAATAGTAAACAATAAGGAAGCGTAAATAACAAACTTAACGAAGGCATATTAAATGTTAAATTTCGAAATGGCTAACACAAAAAGGTTTTCGTTGAATAGCTAAGTTTTTTTTTGGCGGCGAAACGCATCCAATATTATTGATGTATGTGGGTGAATTTTATTTTTAAATATTTATTATATTTTCATTTTTTAAATACTTTTTTTTACTCTTTCTAACATCATATACATTTAAATATATATATTTATTTATATAAAAAATGAAAATCGTTAACGCAAACGTTTTTAATTTTAAAATATCGTTTGCTGCTGAATTGATTGTATGTAGAAGTAATTTTTTTTTATTTTTTTATTTTTAATATTATTACTATTTATATAATTATTAATGTCGTTCGATTGGCTCATTGACATGGGGGCGAGTTTATTTTTAATGACGAGTGATGATGAAGAATTTTATTGTGGCAATGTAGACCGAAGGCGATGACGATGTTAACGAAGACGACGCCGAAGATAACGACGACGACTATGATTAAATGGATTTGCATTTGAATATGCATAGTTTTGAGATACGCTCCTAAAAATGTGTTTTATGTGTGGGAGTGTGTATTGGAGTTTTTGTTTTTTCATTTCAAAACACCAGATCATCAATCATCAACTAGTTTTGAATAGTTGTGTTTTCATTTTTTATCGGAACTATGTTATAGTTATTTCTTTTTTATTTCTTAACAGTGTTTTCCCTTTCTTTCTGTTTTAAAATAATAGCTTATATTTTTTTATATGAATAATGGACTCAGTTATTTTAATTGTTCTCTGAATAGTTTATTTTTTTTTGTTTTGTAAATAAATTAGGATGTTCCATTCACTAAAGCTTCTTTCTTTAGTTCAATATTATCGGGATTATTTCGGTTGTTTTTATTGCGGCGACCTTTTGGCGCTTGATGCTGATGCTGTTGCGGTATTGGCTGTTGCTGTAACGGTTGTTGTTGGGGCTGCTGGTGTTGTTGGATTTTATCGTTTTTATTCGGAACACTATTAACCACAATAGCATCTTTAGTGGGAGCGTTTATCTGTTGCTGCTGCTGTTGTTGTTGTTGTTGTGGTGTTTGAGGCACCTGCTGTTTTGATCTTTCCAGTGATGTAGCAGTTTTATCAAGATTTTGATTTTTTTGCGGTTTATTATTTGCTACGCCACCATTTGCTGGGAAATTTTGAATAAAAACAATTTGATACATTTTTGTATAACTTTCTTTATTTGTTATTATTTATCATACTCACTATTATTAGTGCTTGGAGCTGTGCTCCTTTGCCTTCGTCGTCTTCGCGTACTGCCTTCATTCGATGAATGACTTTCCGCTATAAAAACAATATTGAGAAAACAAGGTTTTTATGCCATAAACAAAATGCTATAAAATTAGATAAACCTTTTCTTTTTAAGAAATTCTATCAAATAGAGAGGGATCCCTTATAATTTATATGATTATTTCTGCTGTGTTCAGCTAGTTGTAACAAAAATATACCTTACTTTAAAAAAAATTCGAATTCTAATAATTCACTGTTTAAAGTGGATCAGAAAATAATTGGAATTGTAAGATAATGGCTCGTTAATACAAAGGCATACAATAAGTAAAAAGAAAGTATGGACAAAAAAAGTAAATGTAAAAACAAAATGTTTTCTTGATTACTTGGACTTGTTGCAAGTAATTGCTTGAAAAAAAAAACTTATGAAATTCAATTCACCAGATTAAGAGAATAAAGAAAAAAATATAATCTTTGCAAAAAATAAAACGTTAACACAATAATTCCTTTATGTTAATTTTTAACAAGAAAACCTAATGTAAATCAAAAATTTTAGAGCAGTTTTGGAGTAATTTTAAAGAAATAAATTGAAATCCTTCAAAAGACGTTTTTTATCTTCTTTATATCAGAGCTATATATCAGAGGTCGTATGAAAATTTATAAGCTTCTAAAGGGCACACAGATAAATACAATTTCAATTGACATTCGAATAACGACGGATAAGTGGCGAAAATCACGAAGCGGGTTCAGCGAAGGGCAGATGACGGAAATAAGTTATAAAAATCAATTCCAAAAAAAATCCTAATTTTAGCTAATTTACACATTTGCATCGATCAAAACAACATTGTTAGATATCTTAATATTTATAATAAGATTCTGAATTTTATATTGAAAAAAAAAGTAAAAAAGGCTGAAAACACACCGGATCAAACAAAACGTTTTTGATTCGATAGTCAAAAATGCATTTTTTATTTGAACACACACCAAGCGAAACAGAATAAAACAAAACAAAGCGTTTTGTTTTTGTTTCGTTTGATGTGCGTTGAAATGAAACAAAATACGAACTATCGAAAAGCTTAACTCCGGCTGAAAGATTATAACTCCACGGCAAGTAAATACAAATAACAATTTTGTGTTTACAAAATACACATTATGGTGTTATTAAGAAAAGAGAAAAGCTTTTAATCTTGCCAATCTTCAAATGTCATAGTAGGAAAAAGCAAACCACAGCTTATCAATAGTAAGTTTATTGGCATTTTTTTTTTTTTTTTTTTATAATCTACCCGCGCTCAAGGGATTATGATTACCCTTTAAATGTTTCAACACAGCGCGGGCGTGAAGTTAATGAATGTAAATGTTCCTTATCTTTATAATTATAGATAGGGCTTCTTGCCTCAATTAAAAAAAATAACTTTTCTCCATCTAGGTTCATATTTATTTAAAATTTGGGCACAGAGTAAACGTAGAAGCAAATAAATCTGTAAAGTGCAACGAAAGAAGAAAATAAAAAGAACGGAATCAAAATTTTGTTTTGCAAAAAACAACAGGTCAGTTATGTTTTTCTGTTTTTCTGTTTTGCTTTGGTTTTTATGTTTCGTTTCATTCGGTTAGTTTTGCGCCGCAAGAAATTAGGCAATTATCGTCAACGACCCTTATTCGAAACAGTTTTGTTGCATTCGGTATGTGTTGCTCTCATACAATGGCATGTATTTTCGACAACCACCACCGAAACCCTTAAAAACAAAAACGTGTGTTTTGTTTCGTTTTCTTTGGTGTGTGTAGGCTCATAAGAAACAATGTTCTCTTGTTTCACAAAACAAAAAAAAAACACTTTTTGCTTTATCCGGTGTGTTTTCAGCCTAAGTTAACGAATTATTGTTTCGAAACCGCTTTAAACGGCTTTAATTGCATACATATTTTTAGTGTTTCATCCCAGTGATCTCACGTGTTGACTAGTGAGACGCTGTTTATACCATAATTTTTCTCTCTTTGGGATTAAACAGCATCTACCAACCCAATAAATTCTTCTTTTGATCATACATGCTTAACTCTAACCTTTGGTAATAATTTTCAAATTCTCGAATTGATCTTATAGCCATAGTAGACAAAATTTATGTATGTACCTCTTTCAACACTGCTAAGCTCACGATGCTCCCGTATGTCTTCGTGGTTATTGTATGGTTCCCTGCCATTAGGTTCATTTCGATTAGGTCGTCTATTGCCACGCCTATCGTTGCCTCGATAGCCTCCGCCACCGCCACCGCTTCGATCAGAGTATCTCTCTCTTGGGTGATCATTACGGACGTAATCATCTTCGTCTCTCCGACCTAAAGATTTTTATCAGCTTTTTATAGGAAAAACATTTTTTCTAAATAATCAAAATAATCGTTTACCTTGATGGTAACGCTGACTTCCTCCAACCCCACCGCCTCCACCTCGGCCTCGACCGCGTCCACGGCCTCTTGACCCTCCTCCTCTCCCCGACCGCACCGACTCAATATCACTGCTGTACCCTCGTTCAGATCTTCGATTCACTGGGAAATTTTGCATAGAACCCATGCTCGTTTCTTGTATGGCTCGCAGTTGTTGATCGATTTCTAATTTGTCTTGACGCAACTGTTCCACTTCCTAGATACAGACATAGTTAAAATTCACCATTTATTCAATGGCAAAACAAAGAAACTCACTTTTAAATGAGCCAAGTGATATTCTAGGAGTACTTTTGCATTCGAAATACTTTCAACGGTTCCAATAAATACAAACGGTACGTGTCCATGTTCTCGTGGTATGTTTTGATCCTGTTCGTTATCGCCTGCGATCTGAAAGCCAAATATCTTGGACTGTAAAACTTACGAACCAATCGCATCAATTGAAAAACTAACAAAAGATTGTACCTTGATTCGAAACACGCCACTTTTATCGACAATTTCCTGAATAATACGTCCATTTTTACCAATAACCTTGCCAACCAGCTCACGCGGAACTTGAAAGAATTCCTCTGCATATTCTAACATTGATCTGGCACGACGCACGGAATCCTCTGTTTCGCCGGTAATTTTAAATGTGCAACTTTTTTCCTCGAGTTCAATATTTGTAACGCCTTCGAGGAGACGTGCAGCTTGAATATTACTACCGTGTGATCCGATAGCTAGACCCATAAGGTCATCGCGAACATGAAACTCATCTGTGAATCTAGAAGAAGATAAGAGCGGCGTGGCCCTTTTAGTTTTAACAATTAATCGCCGATCAATAAAGGTTTACTTTTGGGTTTTGTTTACATTTCTTAACTAGAGTTTTTGTTTATTTAGAACTAAATTGGCAGCATACTCATTTAATAAAAAAAAAACCCAAAGTCGATGGAAAAATGTATTCTTTATTATTATTTGTTTGATAAGAAATAAAATGAATTGTTAAATAAAAACAAAAAGCCTATGTTTATTTAAATGATGGATTAAAATAAGTGAAGCTTAAATTCGATATAACTAACAAATAAAAATATTATGAAGATTTTTAACTTTTGTTATATGTCCTTAGAATTAAGCGCTTAAAATTTCCTAAGATCAATCAATTTTCAATAAATACTTTGGTTAAAATATTCGTTCAGGATTAGATTTTTACAAATGTTTAAAGAATATCCGCAACAATAAAGAAAATTAAATACTTCGAAAAGATCCTAACATCACGTTCTGCTATATTTTCATAACGATCGTATATCGCTGTATTTTAAGAACAAAAAGTCCACTTATTTTGTAAGAGAAGTAGAAAGTTTAAGTAAGTTCGATTGGAAGGTTGGCAATGAAGAGTATGGTACACTTTTGTTTCTACGTGAAGAATGTATCCCTCGTGAAGAGCGGAATTAAAGGAATATATACATAGTCCGTTTAGTGCAATTTACGTATACATTTTCAATTCAAAATTTCTAAATTTTCACCCATTTTGCACTTTAGAAATAAATAAGCAAAACAAAAATGCATTTTTATTCAATTGTTTTGACATCTCAATTGTTTTGTCATTCTTTCTGTTGTAGTTTTTTTTCCTTACTAATTTTATTCCTGATAACCAATTTGTCTTGATATCTTTTCAATACCTATTCTGGTTTGAATAAAGAAATACTCAGTATTTTACTTAGGCGATTAAAATACATATATATACTTTGCTTAATATTTAGTATGTTGCCACAGGAGCAATATTTCAATTGGACGAATTAAAAACCTATAACTGCGCAAAGAACATTTTTGGTTTTTGGTATTCCTACGAGTATGAGACGAAATCTTAGTTTTGGCGGTGTGAGCACTCAGTGATTTTCAAAACTACTATTTTCGTTTGAAATACTTTATATGTATTATGGAGTTAAATTCATTTGAATAGACTGCTATCAAAAAGCAGAAATCATCATTGAGATTACTATGTATGCAAAGAATATACAGCATTAAGTTAAGAAATAAGCAATATTAAAAAATAGTATAGATTTTATTTAATTGAACACTTACCCACGACTATTCAATTTTGTTGACTCAAGCTGACGAACAGCTTCTTCCGTTCGTTTCAAAAGAATAACCTGGAGTTATTAATTATAAATTTATAAAATTCATTTATTTATTTTTTTTGATAATTTGTATAAATTATACCTTTTGAGATAAATTTCGAAAATGCATGTCCTGTAACATGGTCGCCCTTTTTTGTGAAAAATCACATTTGGAAATTACTGTTAATATCCCACGTTCAGGATTATAACGACAAATTCCTGCTCCTATTGATCTTTGAAACTCTCTATGAATTCCTTCTTCTTTGGCCCTAAAAATATTACATATAGAATTTTCCTATCTTTTGCAAAAAATGTAAATATACTTACTCTTCTTGCAGCTCTGCAGGCACATTAATTTCAAACTTATGAAAAGTCTTAGGTCCAATAGGAGGATTGGGATTTTTCACTCTGAGTCGCTTCAGTTCAACAATTTCCGTATATTGATTTTCGAAGCCTACGTAACAGACAGCACAAAATTCAGACTTAAGAAGTTTTATAATAGCAGTCCACCATCCACATGTTTGACGTTCAAGAGATCGTGTGAACACTTCAACTTCCATTCCTTCTTCATACGAAGCGGGTAGTTCATTTTCTTCGGGCGGGAAGCGAACTTGGGAGAAAGGAAATCTTTGTTCTTCTTGGCATCTGAAAAAGAATTCAATATTTTTTTTAGAAAAATCTGCGCGGTTTACTGCAGCAGTATATTTATTAGCATTTATGTAAAATAAGTAGTACTTCAAGAGTTTTCCAATTATTATAATATATCAAATATCTGCTCTGCTTGGGCTTCTTATCGTTAAACAAATCTTAGTTGAAAGCGAAATAAATCTATCTTGAAGTAAACATTAAATCCTTTAGCGCAAAATTTTAAACACGTAAAACCTGCTCTAAATCAATTTTAGAATGGATTTCGACTTTGAAAATTATGTATAAAACGAGAATCGACTTTGTGTTAGTTTGAAATGACATAACAATACTTTAATGTTAAAGAGCTCGTCTAACTTTAACAGTAGCAAATAGCTACTTTATCTTTTAAAAGCATACTTTATTCAGATTGAAAATGGTCATTTCATACCAAGGCAAATCGAAGTAAAATTGTTTGTTGATGTTTTATTTGGTTTTTAAAAGATGTGCTTTGTAAATAGACTGAATATTAGAAAAGCGAAACAATCGTACAAAAGTGCTCTACTATCTTTAGTTTTGCAATATTGCGGCGGGCGATGGACAAACAAATCTGTACCTACAAATGTACATAAGTAAGCATGTACGAGTATAGCCCAATGAATTTGCACCTTGTTTGAGTTCTTTATCTTTCTAACTTGTGAGTGTTCAAAGTAAATTCGCTTAGAAACTCACAAGAGTTAGAAGAGTTATCTAACGTGTTTAAAATTATGAAAACGTTAGACAAAGTCTCCAAACTAAACGGCTGTGTTAAGTAGAGCCGGTTGTATTCCTTAAATGAGCAACGATTAAAATTTTGTGCCATTCACTATATTGTATATTTGTATTATTATTTTGTTCATCAGGTAAAAATAAGAAAACTTTGTTTATTACGCATTTTTTGAAAAAAAAAATTTGACCTCAAAGTCAAAATTTGGCTCGGGCAAGAAAAATTGAACACCATGTAAAATTGAATATCTGACAACTCTAAAATCGTATCAGCTTAATTTAAACGTATTTTGGCCGAAAATGAGCTACGAATGCCATCTTATATTTTCGACCACGCTCTTTCGATTGGTGCAATCAGAATTGTCCTATCTCTTTTAGTTTCCGAGATAAAAAATGTGATTTTGTCCTACAGACCAATTTTTTTCGATGAGTTTTGTGCTTATTTGTCCTATATACATTTTTTGTATACAGTAGGACAAATTTTATACTGGCATTGGAATTATGTAAAATTTGAGCTTGAATGTCCTATATCCAATGAAGTTGGATATAGAACAAAACGGCTATGGTAATTTTAAGATTTTAAAGTTTGTGCTTGTTTGTTCTACGTCAAACGGCTGAAGTTGATTTTTCATACAAAATAACTGCGTAAGCCCAGTTGCGCATTATATTTTGTTTGGAGAGGACGTACGAGTATTAAAGAGGCAAGCTGAATTCTAGTAAGTATTTGTTTTTTTTTTGGTAAAGTTGAATGGATTTTTAATAAAATAATATTTTTGGAAGAAAATTATAGCCAATTAGAACAGATAATACAAAAATATTCAGAACCTGGTCATTCAAAGATACAGGAAGTTGACGCTGTCTATAGCACAATAGAAAGGCATTTGCGAAATGTAAGGTACTATAGCCCAGTGTCTTTAATTACAAACTTACTGTCAATGAACTATGAAAACGTTCAATTAAGGGTTATACAGTGCCTAAAAGAAGACTTTCAAAATTATAACATTGTTTAAAGTTTAAAATTAAACTTTGGAGAACTAAAGTATAGCCAAGCAAAATAAATAATCTAGTGCTCCAGCTCCAGTAATCTTACAAGCATTCAATACAAGATAGATTATGGAGAGTATGCTGACTAAATCACGGTCCACATATTAGCTCCTGCTAGGGGGAAGAGGCGAAACTTTCCAGTTCCGACATCCTTGCCACTCGTTCCATTACTTAATGTTCCTGGTAACATCTCTAATGAAAAAAAGAAGGACATTATCTCTATGCTTCCTTACATACATAATAGCGAAGATGTTACATTTTATAAGACTCTTAAAAATTAACTGAGCTACCTTAAACACATTTGTGATGAAAATATGAATAAAAGTTTTTGTTATGTTTGTTTTTAACAATACATGCAAGACCAAAATATTCCCATACGAAAATTATCTGCAATAACAACAGGTGGTGCACCAGCGATGAGAGGAAAGAACAATGGATTAATAGCGCTATGCAAAAACGATCCATTCTTCCCAAATTTTGAATCGTACCACTACATAATTCATTATCGAGCACATAATTGTGTGCTCATCATCAGCGAGCGCTTAGTAGACACTAAATCAAGACAAATAATTAAAAGAAGGTATAAAACACAATACAAAAAGAAAGAATAAAGAAAGTAATTTAAGAGAAACATTGATTTACATTCAACAAGAGCATAAAATAAAAGAGAGTTGACAATTTTTTTATATTATGTAAGAATATGAATAAGTATAAAGGTAAATTTAACGTTTTACTAAATGAAATAGCGGTGAATCAATATTCTCTTTTTCTATGTTCATAAGATTTTTTGTTGCTGCAATATAGAAAGATTCATAAGCATCTAATTTTGCTGGGTTGTTTACATTTTTGATGAGTTTTACATTTTCTTCGAAAGAGATGTTGTTATGTGGGTGAGAGTGGTAAAAATTGTAAGCGTGTGCGGCAATAGCTTTGGTGACATCTTTTTTCCTTACGCTGCGCAAATGCTCTTCAATTCGTGCGGATAAAGCTCTCCTCGTTTGACCTATATATTTAGCATCACAATCAAAACAGCTGAT
Source organism: Chrysotoxum bicinctum (assembly GCA_911387755.1). Classification (NCBI taxonomy): domain Eukaryota; kingdom Metazoa; phylum Arthropoda; class Insecta; order Diptera; family Syrphidae; genus Chrysotoxum; species Chrysotoxum bicinctum. The sequence goes on along the minus strand of OU426988.1, from coordinate 78,272,594 downwards.
TTCATATATGCCGCTTTTTTCTCCCAGAGGTACTGGATCTTTTGTTGTTCCTAGCTTTGATGGAAGTTTGTTTGTACTAGTATACACAATGTTCATGTTCTCTTTTTCAAAGCAATGTTTTAATTTGTCTGTGACACCTGGCAAATATGTGAATGTGACACGATTTTGTTTCTCTTTTCTTCATAGATTATTTTGGCTAAATAGTGTCGAAAATGCATCTCTTTTAATTTTATTTGAGTGATTTGATATAAACCTGTCAATTCACATTTGCAATTTGAAGAATTCGGTCATATTCATTTTTGTACTCGGCAACGGACAATGGCAACCTGCATAGACGATAGATCATGGAATGAAATGCTGCGGTCTTATGTTGGTAGGTGTAATATGAGTCATTCGTTATGTATCTGTCTGTCGTTGTAGATTTTCTGAAGACGGCAAATTCGATCTTTTGTTCTGTTCGTTTTATTTTTAAGTCAAGGAAGGCTAACGTATGATCGACTTCAAAAGTAAAATTCACGCCCTCATAACGATTATTCAAAATGATATTAAGAGTATCAAAAATAGTAAATTCAATAAAAACGAGAGCAATGCAATACCGAATATTTATATTGCTTCTAAAGGAACATAATAGCGAATTTGAGGATCTCATCACACACACAGAAGTAAGGGTACGTGAGCGGTTTTCAAATAAATGTGTTTTATTTTCCCCGAGATCTGATACAATGTTGTGATACCCTAGGGTTTGTGACCCCTTGTAATGAAACCTATGATAATCCTATGTCGATCAAGCCCGTTAAGTACTATTCACATGAGAGCGACCAACGACCAACGAATAAAAAAAGAAAGGGGATTTAAAACATATATAAGCCTAAATTCTTCACAAAAACTTTACAAAAGGGTAGAAATCTAGTTTAATTTAATGTTAATATATTAAAATTTGCGTTGTAATTGATTAAATGAGAGTAATTTGAGAAAATAAATTGGTCGTCGCGAATTGCAATATGACTGCTACGAACTGTCAAACACTATTCGCGTCCCACATACCATCCACACTGCAACAAATGAATTGTTCGCACGCGACTAACCTCAAAATTATTCTAAAATAATTTTCTTCGTGTTTGGTAATGGCTGAAGCGATCATGGAAAAAAAGCTAAATAAATATATTCAATAAAAATTCAAATAAATTTTTAAGCAAGGAATACTAAAATAATGTAAAAAATTCTAGGAATTTGACGAAAGATTGATTTTGGAAGTGGAAGCAAATCCAACACTATACAACAAGGCCGACTGTTCATATTCAGATAGGTACAAGAAAGAAAAGAAGACAGTTGTCTAAGTAAACGCCATTCGCGACGAATAAAAAAAATGCATGTGAACGAAATGTCAAAATGGGCGAATTTTCGTTCATTCGTCGGCCGTTGGTCGCTCTCATGTGAATAGTACTTTAAGAGTGTAGATGGGTTACAGCAAGCTTTAGCCTGAAATGTCGGAGGGTATTTCTAAAATATTAAAATTTCTATCGTCACATAATAACCAGGCTAGGGAGAGGTATACACCTTCTCAGGGGGTATTCCTTTCCTTTACCTTCACTTGAGCAATCATTCCCCCCACCAGCCCCGTAGGAGCATGTGGCTCCTTGCAACGTCTGGTAGACGAGTTTGAAAAGTCAGTGTTTGGTGTGTGTTTGTTTGTTTAGTCCGCAGGTGTATAGGCATGGTGCCCATTCTCAGTTGGTGGTGCTCCCACAACGAACACGTGCTTCGTTGTCTTTATCGTTCGTAGTACACTATCGTACTGTAGTTGAAGGCGGTTTTCAAAGATCAGGAATTCCATCAGAGTTCCAACTCTTGTTTGTTAAGGCTAGAATTTTACTCTTGATTACCTGCTTAAGATTACAGTTTGGAACTTGAACTGTTGTCTGCTTGATTAGGATCAAGTGAAGATCCTATTCTTGCCAGCTCGTCAGCGCTTTCATTTCCTGGGACACCACTGTGACCAGGAACCCAGCAGAGCCTAATGTTGTGCTGTGTACCAAGAACCCTAAGCTCTTCGCGACAGCAAGTTACAAGCTTCGATTTGATTTCAATGGAAATCGCTTTTATTGCCGCTTGGCTATCAATGAAAAAGGTGATATCAGCTTGTGGTATTGCCATCATTGAGACTGGTCTAGCAGCTTTCGTCACTGCCAGAACCTTAGCTTGAAAGACACTGCTGTAATCAGGAAGTGTGAATGAGCTGGATAGTCTAAGGGTTTCTAAAAAGATTCCTGCACCAACACCTGTTTCCATCTTGGAAATGTGTTCTTTGTTCATTATTCCTTCTATTTTTTACTAAAGACCCGAAAAACTCGATTAAAACACCCCCAACCCCAAGCCATCACAGAACCTCCACCATGCTTCACAGTCTTATGAACTTGATGTTGCTGAAGTGGTTCTGCAACACGTCACCTATAATATGATCTGCCATCTGTTTCTACTCGATTGACCTTTGTCTCCTCAGACCAGTTTCCATTTGTGAATTGTCCAGATTTTGTGAAAAATTTCTCGGGTTTTTCTTTCGCGGTTCATCTGATTCTTTTAGAAGCCCGGTGGGCAGTTCATTTACTAACTGGCTTGTCTAAGTTTTGTGCTGCTGTCTTTGGTGGTTTTTAGTCCCGAATCTTCTTAATACTCTTTCTTTCCTTCAAGGATTCAAGCAGAAAGTAAACGCTTTCATCCTTTTTAAAGAAAGTTTTAAACATTTAAATTTTTTGATATTTCCCGCGATAATTCACCGCTTTTTAATAAAAAGAAATTACACGTTCAACCACTTTTTTACAAATTTTCTTCATTTTGATAAAGATCAACTTAAAAAGCTCTTAAAACAAGCAAATCTTAACATTAAATTGTCTACGAATGTAATGATATTAACTGTTTCTTGGAAATAAATTATAGCCCTACAACTAAAACATGAAAATTTGGAAAGTCAAAAACTATAAATTTTTATTGAAAAAAACAATTGTTAGTTCAGTACACAAAATAAAATAAAATGCACGACTGGATCGCACGAACTTGCTCTTATGTAAAAGTACTTTGGAATTTAAGATACATTTTATAAATATAAAACATGGATTTAATGAGATAATAATGTTCAACTGCATAAAATTGCCGTCTGGTTTCCGGAAAAAAAAATAAACCTTAAAAAATCGTTTTATTATTAAATAAATTTTTTATATAAGAAATTTCTCTAAAATTTTTCAAGAAAAAAATGTGGGATGCGGATTTTAATTATTTAATAATATTGGGGTTAGGAAATAATTTCAAAAAAATAATCGTTCATAGGTTTTGAAGATATGGATTTAAAATTTTTTTTTTTTTTTTTTTTTTTTTTCAAAAAAACCAATAAATATTTTTTCGAATATTTTTATATACAATATTATTTTAAACTTAAGGGGACTCCTGCTAAAAATTTTGGGATAAAATCCTTAGAGCCGTTAATGAGAAAGTCGAAAATTAAAAAAACGGGTCTATGGCAGGTACCCCCAATAACATTTTGCCCCAAAATTTTTTTTGACCAAAATGTATTCCATGTCCATAATATCAGACTTAATTTTTTTTATCAAAATCGTTAGAGCCGTTTTCGAGATAAATAAGATTTTGCATTACGGGTGTATGGGGGTACCGTTAGTTTTGGAGCTAAAAAAAAAATCTCAATTTCTCCTCTAGGGAATCACCGAAAACCCTTAACTACCGAGATTGAAAGAAATAGGTCTAGTGGTTTAGGCTGTAGTGAGAGGTACAGACATACAGACACACTGAAACATGTTTTTTGTGTACTAAATTTTCCTTAAAATTTTTATAAAAAATATTGATATGCAAATTGTTATTATTTAATAAAATACATTTTTAAACGTAATTTAAAAATTTAATCGTGTATCGGTTTTCAAGATATTGAATTTTCAAAAAAAAAATTTTATTATTTTTTTAAAAATCCAAAAACAATTTTTTCGAAAAAATTTTTAGTTTATATTTTTTCAAATGCAAAGCAGCTCCTGCATAAAAATTTTTGTTTAAATCGTTAGAGCCGTTGGTGAGAAATTCGAAAATCAAAAAAACCGTTCTATGACAGGTACCCCTAATAACATTTCCCCCCAAATTTTTTTTTCACCAAAATATAGTTCATGTCCATAATATCACACCTAATTTTTTTTATCAAAATCGTTAGAGCCGTTTTCGAGATAAATAAGATTTTGCATTACGGGTGTATGGGGGGTACCCTTAGTTTTGGAGCTAAAAAAAAAATTTCAATTTTTCCTCTAGGGAATCACCGAAGATCCTTAACTACCGAGTTTGAAGAAAATACCTCCGGTAGTTTAGGCTGTAGTTCGAGGTACAGACATACAGACATACAGACAGACAGACGGAATTGTCGGACCCACTTTTTTCGTCTTCGCTATCATCGTAATGTCAACTTTAATCAAAATCTCGAGATCGATTTTTTTTCCAAATGCAGAACTTGCCCTATAGTACCTATATCGCAAGTAAAAATGAAAATGATTCCTGCCTTTATAAGCAGGCTTATGTCGATTTCCTTTACACATGAGAAATCAATTTCTGTGTGAAGATTTCGATCTCTCGACAGATTTCACGTTCCTTTACACCAAAAAAATCGATTTTGTCTGACAGAGATCAAATCCCTCGAATCCGTATTTGAAGAGGGATTTACATGTATACGAAATACGCACACCAAAAGAAAAAATTTGACAAGGGATCAAAATCCCTAGTGAGTAAAGGAAATCGACATTAGTTTCAATTAAATTTTCAAATGAGTCAAAACGTTTGTTAACTTTTCCCTATCACTGTAAATACTATAAAGGTATTCATGTAAGCGCGGAAAACCCTCGTAAACCAGATAATTTTATCTCTGCAGAAATGAGCTGTCAAAATTTGTATTGGAAAAAGTTTCTGCAAATCTCATAAAGAAACCTCGTAAACTAAAGAAGTATGCATTCTGACTTTTAATTTGAGATTTCACAAAATATTCCCCACATTTACGCAAGCATTTCTTAGGGGGTGTTCATGAAAACATGCTGCGGAAAGTTATATCTTTCTACAAAGCGGAAAATTATCTCGTTACATGAATATTCTTTATATAATGTACATTGCCTCCAATACAGATAATTGATTTTATCAAAATCATTAGCAATTTTCGAGTTAAATAGGATTTTTTATTTTATTCGGTAGGAACCGTTAGGTTTAGAGTTAAAAAAATAAATTTTCCCTATAGGGAATTACCTTAGACCCTAAAGTACCAACATTGAAGAAGTTTAGGCTATACAGACAGATGGAATTGAAAGACCTACTTTATTCGTGTTAACGTATTGTCAAATTTGATAAAAATCTCTTTTTTCCAAATGCAAAACTTGCCCTATAGTTAACATCGCAAGTACAAAAACAAAAACATATTTTTATAAACAAGTAACTAAATAATTCAAAATTCATATTGAGATTTATTGTTATAATATTTTATTAGTTTTTAAATTAAGAACCCAATCGTTTTCAATTCGACATTTCCTTTTCGACATCAACTCGATTTTTTCAATTATCGAATTCAGAACTATACTTCCGAAATTCCTGTCTATTGACAGGTATCCTGGGTATCCACCAGGGGAATGTTTTTTTGTTTTTGAAATTTGGGAAATATAATCAATACGAAGGTTTTTGATGACACCTGTCAAAGCTGTTGTTTATTATTTAGTTACTGATCCCAAATTACCATAGTAAGTTATTTACACGACTGAACAGCACGTCATAATGGTGAAACTTTAACTTGGCGAATTTTGCATCGGGACCTGGGCCTACACCCGTGCAAGATCCAAAGTTCATGACCATTAGCAACGCCGTTTGTTGACTGACTGGGCTTCGGAGCGTTTAGAAGAGGACCCAATTTTGATCGAAAAATCATTTTTAGCGATGAGTCGAATTTTTGGACGAATAGTAACATAGCCAAGCAAAATTGTTGTATATGGGGCAACACCAACAGACACCAGGTGAAAATGCATCCTCAAAAAGTTACAGTTTGGTGTGGATTTTGGACCGGCGAAGTCATTGGTCTGTACTTTTTCGAAAACAACGTTGTTGAGGGGGTCACCGTCAATGGCTAGCGCGCTACTGAACGATAATAACCAACGATGATAACCAATTTCTTACTGCCCAAATTGAACAATATGGAAAGACGACATGTGGTTGTGTGGCGCAGGACGGCGCTACGTGCCACACAGCGGACTATACGATTGACATTCTGCATGAACGATTTGATGTGATGTGGAGGTGATGTGTATTGACCACCAGGGTGACGCGAATTTACCAAACTAGACTTTTTGCTTGTGGAAATCACTGAAGTCGCAAATATATATGAATAAACCTCAATCGACGCTCAATTTCAGTCGGATCTATGCGCAAGTCATTGAAAATGGGATCAATTAGATCCGTGCAACCGAGGCGGGCATAATGGCATACATGAGCCTTTCAACATCTACCTCTATACTATATGTACCTTATATAATGGGTGATTTTTTTGCTATTTTCCTTTTGGCAAGACTGGTTTTGACAGCTCACGCACTTTTCGTGTTTTGTGTCACTGTCAAACATCTTCAGTTTGGTCTTTAATTTAACCATGAATCGTCTTACAAACGAACAACGCTTGCAAATTATTGAATTTTATTATCAAAATGCGTGCTCTGTTAAGAAAGTTCATCGCGCGCTTCTTCCATTTTATGGTCAGTTTAATCGACCTACTGAGGCGGCTATTGTGAATAAATTTCGCACCAAATTTCAATTGTTGGACATTAAAATACCAACACGCTTACTTAGAGTGCGAACTGAGGAAAATATCGCACGTGTATCGGCCAGTGTTAGTGATGACCATGAATTATCGATTCGGCGCCATTCGCAGCAATTGGACATCTGTTACTCCAATACGTGGAAAATTTTGCGGAAGGATTTAGGTGTGAAGACTTTCAAAATACAGCTGGTGCAAGAAGTGAAGCCGAACGACCTACCACAACGTCGAATTTTTGGTGAATGGGCTCTTGAAAAGTTGGCCGAAGATCCACTTTTTTATCGAAAAATTGTGTTCAGCGATGAAGCTCATTTCTGGTTGAATGGATACGTGAACAAGCAAAACTGCCGTATTTGGAGTGAAGAGCAGCCAGAAGCATTGCAAGAGCTACCAAAGGATCCAGAAAAAGTCACTGTTTGGTGCGGATTATGGGCTGGCGGAATCATTGGGCCGTATTTCTTCAAAGATGATGCGAATCGCAACGTTACTGTGAATGGTGAGCCCTACCGTGCGATAATAACAAACTTTTTTTGCGCAAAATGGAAGAGCTTGACTTGCTTGACATGTGGTTTCAACAAGACGGTGCCACATGCCACACTGCACGCGTAACAATGGACCAATAGAGATGCTAGTTCGGTGAACAGTTTATTTCACGTTTGGGGCCGGTCAATTGGCCGCCTAGATCCTTATATAATGGGTGATTTAACGCCTCTAGACTATTTTATGTGGGCTATGTTAAGGCTCATGTTTATAGCGACAAGCACGCTTCGACTGAGTGAAATACCGGCCGAAATGTTAGAAAGAGTATGCCAAAATAGAACTAGGCGGATGGACCATTTGAGGCGCAGCCGCGGCCAACATTTGCATGAAATAATCTTCAAACATTAAATTATATCTACCGTACTATCGATTCAAATAAAGATTTCATGCATTTTTCTGATTTTTTTTTTAATTTCCGAAAGCTCTTAAAAAATCACTCGTTATAAATGAAATTGGAATACAATCGTTATTTTGTATGGATAAATATGTACTCTATATGCTGAACGTACGGAAATTACGGTACCCGCGAATTGGCGAGTTTTAATAAAATTACTAACGATTATATTCACTGCTTGAACATTCAGTGCACTGATTTACAGTTCGATTCGGCCCAATCTCGCTGATAACTCACAAGCCACAAGAAGGGGTGAGATTGATTTGGAGACTTTTCCTTTTCTGTGGCACTGCCACAACTTGTGAGTCATAAAATTAGTCGAAATTATAATCTCCGCAAAAGCAGGACACAACACAAATAACCATGTTTTTAGGCATTTGTTTTGACATTCGATATACAGTGAAAGCTGTAAAAAGTAAATATTCAGAAAAGTTAAAAACGTTTGATTGAACGTTAAATTCGAATTTATTGAAAATAATTAAACAAATTAATATTTTTGAAATCTCGTTTGCTGTACAGAAACCAAAGTAAATAAGATAGAATTTGGATAACAACTTAGAGATTTTAAGGAAATAAGATAAAGGCATATAATAATTTTCAATAAAGTTTTTAATTCTTTTAGATTTGCGTTTGTAGAAAAAATTAATGTGGATTCGATTCTGGTGCATTTCAATTCATAGCTTTTATTCGAAAATAAAAACTAAATTTTGTACAAATAAAAAACAACAAATTTGCAAGTTTGCAAATTTTGCGTCTCTTTTAAGGGCTGTAAGGAACACAAATCATTCAGTTGCTGTCCGAAGCCGTATTTCGTAAAGTTTTTTCCTCATTACTCATTTTATTTATGTTAATTTGCTTTTTATGTGATAACTAAAATATTTACGGTACAATCAAATTTGTTTTTGTTTTGAATAATCAGTAATTCTATTAATGAAATGACACTTAATAATCACTATGCTGTGGTGAGTTTCGTTGTTAGGTTTTTTGTGAGGAGAATTGAAAAATTTTTATCAAATCATAATCTTCACAAGCATCGAAGAGCACAATTTGTAATTTGTAATCCCAAAGCAGCTGATCAGGTTGTTAGTGTTCGTGTGTTGACTTTGTTTTCTTTTTTCAATTCATTCAAATAAAATTCATTCACATTTCTCAAACTACATATTTAAAAATAATACTAAATTTCGAATAAAACACATACTATACATATCTTTTTTTCATTCTGTAGAAGTAAATCATTTTAAAAATATTACTAAATAAAAAAAAAACAACTCGTTGGTAAACAAGTGAAATAGATTGCATAAACTGACAATAAGCGTCATTTATTTTATTCCGAAACGTATACCTCGCACACATCCAATGCGAATCCAATACGAATGGACATATCAATAGAGCTAATTCAAAAGTAAAATATTCAATGGAATAATCGGCACTATCGGGGTAACCGTCGGAGCGGAATTCTCTCCGAGACATTTTGCTTCATGGTGTTTCTCCGATCAGCTGATCGGAAATTTTATCCGGAAAGTGTATTCTTTTTTGAGAGAAATAGTTAATTAAAATGTAAGTAATAAAGAAATTTACTTTATTTGCGTTAACTTGTGTTACCTATTTATAATAGACTTTTGTTGTTAGGCAGAACGAGAAAACAAGTTCGCAACAATATGAGCGGATAACACAAAAAGGACACCAGAAATTGTATCTGTATTTGGGGCCCAATCAGTCAAATTAATTGGGTACAAGACAAATGGATGTTTGGATGGAAAAAAATATGTTCCTGATCTTTTGTTTTGTCTTTTGTGCATTGATCCATTTCTATTGTGATTATGGTTTCAAATGCTTATGGCGTTTATTTTATAAAAAATTATCGAAAATATATCGCATTTTCGATATATCGGTTAAATAGCACATCTCTGTCTGAAATTTATATTCATTGCAATCGTCGTTGGATTTCTGTAAAATTTCTTCCGATGAAAGCTACTACGAACCGAAATTGAATTTCCGAAGAAGGAGGCGTTGCGGAGAAAGTTCCGCTCCGACGGTTACTTCGATTGGGCTCAATGTTTTTCTAAAAGCTGACTGTAAATGCTTGATTGGTTTTATAATGGTGTAAATGACAAAACCGAACAACAAATGACGAACGAAAAAGAGGCTGCTTTTGAATAGTCAGTTTAAGATGTTACAGTAGCAACGACATGGAGTTTGATAGAAACACAATTTGAACGGTCATGAAACTTGCATTTTAAATATTTTTTTTATAAATTCTGACAATGGGTCTATGAGATTCTCAAAAATTCTGTGCGGCTGATTTACTAGCTGAATCATTTTGGTCTCGAAATAATATTTCAATCGGATAGGTATGTACCTACGTCTTAATATTTTTTTTTTTCACCGTACACATTCAGGTGTTTTTACCGTTATGGTTCATTTGCAAACGATAATAGAGCCCATACATTTATTGAACCCATAGAATGTTGCTCTAACTCGAGTTCGCATTTATGGTTGCGGCAACAGGATGTATATTTGTACATATGCATATACGTCCCAAAATAAACATAGATTTAGAATCTTTAACAAAAAATATGCATTTCATATCGCCCACGAAAATTAATAATACAAATGTAGTAAAAAAAAAAAAACATAAAAAACAACTAAAAAGTGACATTATTGAAATACCAAAGGTCGGATACATTTTTGTCCCTCTCGCCTGGTGCATGGAAAACCGTAAAGGCTCTTTCTTATTTTCTAATTCCTATCCTACCCTATCAACAAAAACATCTCCACAAAACGCTAGTGTCAGTTCTTTAATTAAGATATAAATAGATGCCCGAAATAGATGAAGAGATGTCTAGTCGAGTAGTTCCCTCGACATGATCCAACACATATTAATGTTTTCTTCGCTGGTTTTTGTTGGAAAATAATTAACTTATAAAGAAGTCATCAAAACATAATTTATTCAGATTTAGCTTGATACTTACTCATCCAAACTGACCATTACTCCATCCTCAAATACATCTGTTATGATTCCCTGAAATAAGAAAGAAAAAACATGGTAAACTTTACTAGTTTTTAAGACAACCGTGGCATCGTTATCGTAAGTACATGGAATCAAAGTAAAATTTAAATAATAACTAATCTTCTATTCGATACATCATCATTGCCATCGTGGATCTGTTCACTTGTCTATACAAAGACAAATATCATTTTTGGTAGATATTTTTTCAGGTGTGGCCAGGCGGAGATTTGATGCATCTGTCTGAAGATGTCATGTGCCTGTTACGCACATACCTAAAAGCGTTTTCCTGATTTTAATTCGGTATTCGTCTTAGCTCCTCTATTAAATTTCTGAAAGATCTGTTGTCCTCCGAAGAAGAGGAGGAACAAATAATGGAGGAAGGTTGTCGATCGCAAGGGATTCGCTCGTTTCTCTAGAAATGAATCCTCAATAGAATTCCCGATCTTTAACAACTCTTCTAGCAATGAAAGGATTTTCCGGTTTTGTGCTCAGGGCCAGACGAAAAAGAATTAAAAGGCAATTGTCTGAAAAGTTGGCAATGAGTGGTTTTCGAGAATTTTCGGGGACGAATAACAGTCAAGTTTTCAAAAAAAATTAAAAGATTTGGAAATATATGTATAAACATTAACCCCTTGTGTACAAACCTTGTAGTAGGCATCATTCTCGCCGCAGACCTCCACCGTCAGATCGTCGTCCATTTTGTTGGATTAGAATACTCCTGTTGGTATTTTTGTTTCGTCGATTTTTTTTGCAACGAGTTGATATTCGTTTATATTTTCTATACTTTCGACGTAAAAATCAAATTTTGCGAAAAACTAACAAAATCCCACCCGGAAGGGTTTGAATTTTCGAGTTTTCTTTTGATTTTTTGTGTTTTTGCTTATCTGGTGCTGAGCCCCAGTACCAGTGGTGGTGCAGTTGAGTTGAGGTCGGCCGATTTTGCTGCTTTTTTCTTCTTGGTTCCTTTTTTTTCTTTCTCAGTTTTCTTTTTTTTGCTTTTTGTGGATCGTAGGAAGGGATAATTTTTTGTAACTACAATTAAGTAGAGCTTATTGAAGAAATTAGTGATGTTGTTGAGTATTATGGAGAAATTTGTTTGCTTTATTTATTTGTGATTGGAGATTAAATTGAAATAGATAATTTTTTTTCTATTGAACTGAAAAATCGCGTGCAGACTTTTTTGGTTGGAAATTCAATGAACAAAAAAAAACGGAAAAAAGATAAAAGAAGACAGAATGATATGGTTTATTTTTTGCGAAAAATATGGGCTTATCTCTTTTGCTCTTGTTGTAGTTGTGCAGGAGGGCGAGTTATCTATTTTTATTTATATTCGGCCTTTTCCCTCGAATGCATTTTTCGAAATTCGAAAATGCATATGGGTGCCGGTTTGTTTAAGCGCAGCCAACTTCGGGAATTTTATACAGGGGTGTTAAACTATACACTGAAATTGACTTGATAAGATTTTCAAACCACACCGAAACAAATAATTAGGCTTATTTAGGTTCGTATTCACCGAGCGCTCCTAAACGGCTCTTAACTTTACGAGGCTCTTAACTTGAAATTTCTGTGCGGTATTCACCAACCACTCGCAAGTGTTTTTCGAAGTTCGAAAATGAGAGCCACTCTCTCTTGTTCAGGCATACCCAAACTGTGAAATGTTGTGTAATGTTGGTCTTGACAGATACTCTTCTACTTGGCATTGCTCACATGGATTCGAGTCAAATGCGTGCGTGGCACACGCACAAGCGAACAAATTTTCGAAGAGAGCGCTCGTAAGTTAGGAGTGGTCGGGACCACTCCTAACTTTTAAGAGCGCTCGTAGATCTTCACTAATATTGCTTGGTGAATACGTTTATGAGCTTCTTAAGTTATGAGCGCTCGATGAATACCGGCCTTAGTGTGATGTTTTATGGTGGATTTACATGTATCTGCATTTGATTTCTGCAAAAAAAAAAGGATGCAAAATACAGAATTCATATTTGTTAGCTAGAGAGAAAAGAGCAAAATGCAGAAGAACTTCATTTCTGCATTATAGGAAATTCGAAAAATGTGCATCTTCGTCTGCATTTTGTAAATTTGCGACATTTTCACATTTTTCTATAATTTTTTTGACGGGCGCATGATATGAAAAACGGAGGTAAGTTCAATTTTCCTATCGTCGTCTTCCATTTTAAAAACAATTTAAACAAATTTCACACAAAATACAAATTAACTTTGAAGGAAAACATATGATTAACAAGTCAACAAGTTATATCAGTTTATAGGAAGTAAAAAAAAGTTGCCAACTGTGTATTCTCTCCCACTTTCGGGTTTCGACATATATATGCCTCTCTCTATTTTTCTGCATTTTGCAGATACAGAAATATGTAAATCCACTTTTAGGCTCGTATTCACCGAGCGCTCCTAAACGGCTCCTAAGTCTGCTATTACACGATGAATCTAGATGCATGCGCATTCTTCGAATTCTGCTTTGATATTTCGTCCACTGATTCAAGCGCTATTACACGTTGAAACCAGATTCATGAATCCAATTTGACAGTTCTCTTTATTTCTCATTTCGGTGTTGGTGAGCGTATGTGCTCTTCAAAATAAAGAAGCAATCAGAAAGAAGTAATTCTATGCATTACATTAAAGTTTACTCCTCGGATAACGAAATCATATGAAGCAGAATGGAAGAAAAACGGACAAGAGAAAAGAGAAACGTCAAATTGTTGCACCGAAAATTTTACCCACGCGACACAGGGCAGTTTTTTTTCCGTCTCATCTTTCGATTTTTTTTTCTCTTTTGCACTTACGTTATTCGAAAAGTCGCACGCGTCTGGATGCATCGTGTAATAGCAGACTAACCTTACGAGGCTCTTAACTTGAAATTTCTGTGGGGTATTCACCAACCACTCGCAAGTGTTTTTCGAAGTTCGAAAATTAGAGCAATATAACTCTCTCTTGTTCAGGCATACCCAAACTGTGAAATGTTGTGTAATGTTGGTCTTGACAGCAAATGGATACTCTTCTACTTGGCATTGCTCACATGGATTCGAGTCAAATGCGCGCGTGGCACACGCACAAGCGAACAAACTTTCGAAGAGAGCGCTCGTAGATCTTCACTAATATTGCTTGGTGAATACGTTTATGAGCTTCTTAAGTTATGAGCGCTCGGTGAATACCGGCCTAAGGTTCGTATTCACCGAGCGCTCCTAAACGGCTCTTAACTTTACGAGGCTCTTAACTTGAAATTTCTGTGCGGTATTCACCAACCACTCGCAAGTGTTTTTCGAAGTTCGAAAATGAGAGCCACTCTCTCTTGTTCAGGCATACCCAAACTGTGAAATGTTGTGTAATGTTGGTCTTGACAGCAAATGGATACTCTTCTACTTGGCATTGCTCACATGGATTCGAGTCAAATGCGTGCGTGGCACACGCACAAGCGAACAAATTTTCGAAGAGAGCGCTCGTAAGTTAGGAGTGGTCGGGACCACTCCTAACTTTTAAGAGCGCTCGTAGATCTTCACTAATATTGCTTGCTGAATACGTTTATGAGCTTCTTAAGTTATGAGCGCTCGGTGAATACCGGCCTAAATGTCAGAGTGCTTTAATTTAACTGAGTTTGAGTTTTGCGTGCGAAGAAAACTTTTGCTTGGGGTTTACGTTTTTCTAAGAAAATTAAAAAAAAAATCTGATTTGAAATTGTCCATAGAACTCATTTATATCCATTAAAATTATTCACTATACTAAAAAAGTATGCGATGAAATGCCCAGCCACAAAAATCTGACAGTTCTTCTGCTCTCTGCTTTGGCTATTGCGATTGCGATGGATTTATAGCTAGTGGAGACGGCATGTAAAATAAAGAATATACATTGCGTTTCATTTCCATTCCTATTTGTTATTGTGAAATGATTGAGAACAAGTTGAATTACTACGTTTATATATGCAGTATCGAAAGATCGAGTTGGATGAGGGTCGGATTTTCAACCTAGGATTTTCGTCATTTGAGTTAAGAGCTCGATTTGGAGTTGAGTTGAAATGGTGTTGAGCGATTCTGAAGTAATTTGTTAAACCAACTCTTCGACCCAGGTTTTTCGTCTCACATTTCGACTCGACACCGCTGAGCGAGTGGGATCCAGTTCCAGCTCATTTAAACTCAATACAGGTATACAAATGGTCAAAGCGAGCTTCAAGCTCGCTTCAACACCTCATATAAACGTAGTAAATGAACGAAGCATAAATTCTTTTCTCTTTATATTCATCGGTCTCAGTGGCAAGAGATTGACATTAGGATTGATATGGTCTATTGTGATTGCAATCAATCAATCTTTTTGGTGAAAAACCGAATCAATCGCGATTGACACAGCTCTAGTGCAGCGCTGTATGCATCGATGCCATTATTGTCGATAACGCAGTTTGCTAAGGTCATATGTTCGATAACATCATTTGCGACAACCATCGAGTTGCCGACAAAAGTAAAGGGTGGGCCAAACACAAGTTTCTTTTTTTTTAAATGCAATAAAGGGAACTAATTTAAATTTTGTACATGTATTATGGTTTATTAGTGAGAGCAAACATTCCCATTAATTATGGAACACAGCACAGCACACCTTGTAAGCGAATAATCCAAGATCTTTGTGCAGAATTCACTTCAGGCTGGTGCGTGAAATGTGGAGCTCTTTAGATTAATGGCGAGTTGTTCTTTATTTACCTATCTGCTACTATGCGTCCAATAAACCACTTCATTTCGATTTAAAAATGACAATTAATTTAACATGGAATAAACATGGACTCATTTTATTCCTTTAACAGCTCTTACTTTTGTTTTATATGCGCCAAGTTGTATGCACAGGGATGTGAAATAGTATTTATATAACTGCTTCATTTTGAGAATTGTAGAGACCTAGACGAATTTTTAAAATTTGAGGAAAAGCCGGACATTTAGCGGGACAGAGACCTCAAAAATGAGACTGTCCCGCTAAAAACGGGACGTATGGTCTCTATAGGCTAACACAGCAGTCACTTTGGAAATAAGTTTTCAATATTTTCCAACGTTGTTCAAGCGTAAAGCGACATTGATTGACGTTGATCAAACAAGTTTTATGCAAGCTGAACGATTGCATTTTTGACGATAGCATTATTATCGAAAATGCGTTTCAAAACTCCTCGAAAAAGATATTACATCTCGACTTGCAATCCACTGTATCTTTTTCAGGATTTGTTTCACTGTGAAGATTTGATCTAAGGTCGATCTGCCAAGCCGAACGGTTTGCGACGCTTGCATTGGATCTAATCAGCCGACTCTTTTTCTCATTTTCATAAGTGATCTTTTTACCGAAACTACTAATCCACTTAACTGTTTTGCTGATGACAGCACCCTCAGCTTTTCATATTCATTTCCTGATTCAATTCCTTGTTCTTTGAATGTTGAATTGCAACGGCAATATATGTTGAGCTCTTAAAATTCCGATCTAAATAGCATCGTTAAATGGGGTATTAAAAATCGTGTTGAATTTAATGCTTCTAAAACTCAGAGCTGTTTTTTGTCATTAAAGCGGAATATTCCCCCTATGCCCCTATTCATGGATGGAGCTTGCATCATATAAACTGAAAAGCTATCAATTCTTGGTATGTGTATTACTGACCACCTTTCGTGGAATGACCACATATTGGATATTGCTAAAAATGCGGCCAAATGCTTAGGTTTCCTTAGACGATGGAAAAACTTTTTCTCCCCCTCTGATCTGGCCACAATTTATAAGGCTTATATACGTCCCAAACTAGAATACAATTCTCATATCTGGGCTGGTGCTTCTAAAACATCTTTACAATTACTAGACAGAATCCAGAATAGAGCTTTAAGGCTGATAGGTGACAGAGTAATTTCCGAAACAATTGTTTCGTTAGAACATCGTCGAAATGTCTCTTGTCTATCACTGTTTTATCGTTATTTCTATAAACAATGTTCTATTGAAATAGCGAGTCGCATTCCCCCCCTAAAAAAATTTCACCGTAATACTCGTGCCGCAGGGAATGCTCATCATTATACCCTTGAGCCAAACTTTGGACGTACAGTTAAGTACAGAGATTCTTTCTTTTGCCGTACGACTCGAATGTGGAATTCCTTAACCGACTCTGTTTTTCCTCCCCATTTCAATGTCCAGAAATTTAAGACGAATGTACATCGGTTTCTCCTACTCAATCCTCGCACTGTTTCCTAAATGCTCGCAAAGTGTTCAACCAACATTTGAAGGGTAGTCATAATCCCTTGAGTGCGCGTTAATTATAAAAAAAATATAAAATATATGTATATCATAGAATCCATCGTAGTGGAAAATCTCATACAAATTGGTCCTGATTTGGTGATAGCTTTTTTCGGGAGTAGTAGAAGTCTCGGATTACGATGGAATTGGTAATAGGGCTGAATATTCAACATTTATCTAGGAGATGTCGCGATATATCTAGTAGGACATATATGACCCCTTTTTTAACTTGATTGTCAAGACATTCAGGCATACTTCCTATAACCACTTATTTGATTTCTTTTGACAGGGAACCGGTTATTCTCTTAACCTATTGCTCGCTCTACTCTACATGATGCGAATGTTTGTATAGATTGACCACAGTTTCCTTAGACATCTTTTGGGAGTAGGTTAGGTTAGGTGGCCATGGCTGTCAGCAGGACAGCCACTATACTTAGGCCACGAGTTGATCTATGGTGATACCGCATTGAATCTTTCTCCCTTAGCATTAAACCAATTGGAGCTTCTTATGAAGCGAGTGAGATTATCTGTATCTGTATTAGCAAAATCACTACCATCATTGTATCAGAAATCTCTCAAAATGGAGCATGTCTTTGGGATAAAGCAGGACATGTACAGAGAAGCAGGTATTGATTCGTCCACTTCTAAAGTCCATCCTTGTTTGCCTATAAAACATTTTACTGTTTGATCACCCATTATTAAGGTTGTGCAATCTGCTTAAATATTTTGGAGCGCTTCAGATGCAGCATTGGCCAAATCTGTTTTGTCGCCAAGCAGAAAGCAGGTGGTAATATCCACATAAAGTTTGTTCTCTTCATAGCATAAGCTAACACGTATCGATTGGAAAACATATATTTCCACTCCACTTTATGCAAGTTCCTCAGCTTTGCAAATTTCTTAAAATTTCCAAGGCCTAGCACCCAGCAGAGATGAATGTTAAACTGCTGCGTCATCTCTATATTTATCTACAATTGTTTGTGTTCCTGTAAATCCAAAATTCCTTCAACCTAGAATACAAGTGTAGCAACTGCTCAAGAGTGTAGCCTGCATTAAAATTCAACCAATTTTTCTACACAGAGATACAATTTTTATTGAGAAAACAAATACGAACATAATTTTTGCATGAGTTGATACAAATATTATTAAAATGGAATAGTAAGCTTTAAATTAAAAATATCATCCAGCTCCAGCGAACTTTATAGATGAAGTCGCGACAAAGTAAATCAATAGAGAGCTGGATTTTTGTCCATTGGATACCAAGTTGATCCATCTTAGCCACCAAAACCATAGAGTGTGCGTCCCTGGCGCTTCAAGGCGTAGACAACGTCCATAGCAGTTACAGTCTTGCGCTTGGCGTGCTCAGTGTAAGTAACGGCATCACGAATAACGTTCTCAAGGAAAACCTAAGAACACATTAATTTTAATAAGAGCAAATTAAAATGTACACTGATGGAATAAAGAATTCGTAAAATTGTACTGGGCGTAATTTAAAAAAAAAAGTAAAAGGTTTTTTGTAATCAAGTTCGAAAGTCAAATTCTGTTAGAATTTGAGCTGTTTAATATTAATGTTAAGATTTCGTCTCATGACAGTTTTAGTATTTATTTCTGTGGAGCTTAAATTTTGCAATTAATACTTTTCCAATGCAATTTGTATGAAAATCAAAATTGCAATAGGGTCACCTTAACATTTAAGTATCAAGCAAAAATTGAAGCCTATATTCAAAACCTAGAGAAACTTTTGAACCCGGTAGGACCATTTTTTTTTTGAAAAATCTTGATTTTAGCAAAGAACGAATACGTTCGTCGAGACAACTGTTTTATATTCTTTTTTCTTGTTAAATAAGAAAAATAAAATAAAAAAATACAAAAATTCCTGTGATAATAACTGTTTAAAATTCCCCTAGATATAATTTTACAATACTTTTTTGAAGCAATGTAATTTCAAAATTTACCTTTAGTACTCCACGAGTTTCCTCATAAATGAGTCCAGAGATACGTTTGACACCACCACGTCGAGCCAGACGACGAATTGCAGGCTTTGTTATACCTTGGATGTTATCACGCAAAACTTTCCTGTGACGCTTAGCGCCTCCTTTTCCCAAACCTTTTCCACCTTTACCGCGTCCAGTCATTGTTGTTTAAGATATAGTTTTATGAAAAACGTTGAAGATTATTTGTTTGTGCCTATGATACAAAAATTATGATAAAATTCCTGATTTTAAATTTGCAAAAAAATATTTTACTGTACGAACTTGTTATAGTCCTTCCGACTTGAAATGTTGTCTACAGAAAATGGCGACGCAATTGATAAATTTTATCGAAATAAAAAAAAGAAACGGTTCAAAAATATCTGAGAAAAAGAGACAGAAATATTTGCAAAAAAATTTTGAACAAACGCGCTACCTGGCGAGTAATAGGAATAAATGTGAATGGCATAGTTCAACTAGTTATGACTTATGAACTAGTCCAACAAAGCTAGATATATAGATAATTTTACAAAGAACGCGATATGGTCAAGGAAAGTGAATTGCCTTGTTTTTTTGGAAAAGTTATCCGTAGTACAGTAGGATTTTATATGAATAACAAATACAACATCGGGAGTAGGATCACTGCTGATACTCGAATAAACGTCAAATCTCTATCCGCAGCAGGATTTCACTTCTCCTTTTATCGGCATCCTACTGCGGATGTTGTATTTGTTATTCATATAAAATCCTACTGTACTACGGATAACTTTTCCAAAAAAAACACGGCTAATGACGCAAAATTTTAGTCGAATTATTACGATGTTAAAGCCTAGTACGCAGATCGGGAAAAATTTTTGTCTCCCAAAGTTTTTTTTCCTGGGACAAATTTTATCTTGGATATTTTTCCGAGCAGTACGCAGTTCGCTCGCAAAATTCATACTTTTGTGTATTGCTGTACAAAATGTCTCCACAAAATTTTGTCAGGAAAAAGAATGATACAAACATTATTTTGCGGGACAAATTTTGACAGCCGAAAGTGATTTTTGTCAAAACTGCTTTTATATAAAAGGTGCTGATGCTTCTCTTGAAAGCATCTAGAGAAGATTCCAAAAAGGTATGTACGACTTTTGTAAGACAAACCGTTCCAGAGATGTACTAAAAAACACATTAAATTAGATTTCATCTTTCCAACTTCAAACTTTTGCGCGAGATTTGGAAGAGTTTTGAAGAGAATAAAATTGTAGAGATAAAATTTGTCTTGTCTCGATCTTATATGTACCTGCGCGGACATTCAATACAATTCAACCAAATAGTTCTACAACTGTTTGTTTGCTTATAGAAAACAGATGAACTATTTGGTTGAATGTCCGCACAGGTGCATATAACCCAACAAACAGCATGGACGACTTATGCAGAGGATGCGGTGACGAAGAGATACATGAGGACACTTCTCACTACCTGTGTTACTGCCCTGCGCTATATCATCTAAGAAACAGACATCTAAAGAGGCACTTCTTCAACGACTTAGAGGAGCTCTCTGACATTCCAAGCAAAATCATGTTAAAATTCGTTAATGATACCAAATGGCTTGAGAATTCCTGATCTATGAAAACCGCCTTCAACTACAATATGACAGTGTAGTACGAACGTAAATGACAACGACGCACGTGTTTCTTGTGAGAGCGGCACCAACGGAGAATGGGCACCTCGCCTTTACACCTGCGGTTGCCACTCCTACTTTGAGCACGAGCACCAGTGGGTCGAAGGGGCCACATCTACCTAAGATTGGTAAAATCCTCTTTGGTATGGAAACAGCCTCTTCAACTTAACTAACGACCATACAAACGAACATATACACCAAAAACTGACTTTTCAAACTCATCTACCAGGCGTTGCAAGGAGCCACATGCTCCTATGGGTCTGGTGGGAAGAATGATTGCTCAAGTGAAGGTAAAAGAAAGGAATACCCCCTGAGAACGCGTATACCTCTCCCTAGCCAGGCTATTATGTGACGTTAGAAATTTCAACACTTTAGAAATACCCTCTGACATTTCAGGCTAAAGTTTGCTGTAACCCATCTATACCCTTAACGGACTTGATCGACATAGGATTATCATAGGTTTCAATAAAACGGGTCACAAACCCTAGGGTATCACAATGGATCTACATTGATCTAAGTTGTGACGGTAACAAGATCAACTGTCAGCCCATCTTACCTAACCTAACTTAACCTAAAATTATATGTTACACAAAATAGCGAACTCATTTTAGGCAATCGTTTAGCTTGTGTCAAAACACAAATTCAGTTGCTCGAACCAAGCAGTTGCGAAACTTAAAATTGAATGTGCGCGCCTCTAGCCTGTATAGGGGGCCTAACCTTATACATTGGGTCACACACGGGGTACATAAATCGGCTCGGGATGTCATTGCTCGGTGGCCATCCTTCTCATTGGCTGATTAGGGTGATTGACGGTGTTCTGCATCATCTTCTTTGCCAAATTTAGTAGGCATTTGTCCAGCGGTATTAGACTATTAGCCGTGTTTTTTTGGAAAAGTTATCCGTAGTACAGTAGGATTTTATATGAAAAACAAATACAACATCCGCAGTAGGATCACTGCCGATACTCGAATAAACGTCAAATCCCTATATCGGCAGCAGGATTTCACTTCTCCTTTTATCGGCAATGATCCTACTGCGGATGTTGTATTTGTTATTCATATAAAATTCTACTGTACTACGGATAACTTTTCTAAAAAAACACGGCTATTATCTTTGTTTCTCTGTAGAGATTATCGTTCCTGTAATGTTGGAAATTTTTAGAATCTTCCTCTCGAAAATTTGGAGTTCCTTCATTGCTGTGTTTGAAATCGTGAACTAGACTGGGAAGCAATAGCTGATAACTGCTGAGCGACATCTGCCATCACGAGGTCCCCTGAAGCAGACAAGCTCAGGAGCCGATCACTGTGATTTTCCATTTAGGCATAACACTAATGGTAAATTGCATTGCGAAGTTTTTTGATGCCCAAAATTAATTACCTGCATAGTTAATTGTCTAGCTTTTTTTTTTTTGTGTTTGTGTATTGCAATAGCTGGTAAGTTTTGTGTCGAGTATTGTAAGATTCGGGGGCTCCGAAAAAATTTCTGTGCTATGTACGTTCACTCTGTTTTAAACAGGCCAGCTGTTTTGGCACTAAGTGAAACCCAGGTTGGTGAAAACACCGATCATGCGGAGTTTAACCTACATGGGTATAGTTTAGTGCCATTATTCTTTTCTCACCATGGTCTAGCCGTATACGTACGTAATGATGTTGCCTATCAGCTTCTACCACAGTATGGTCCCTGTGTAAATACTAATTTTAATTATATGTGGTTCAAATTCACTGTTCAAAGGCGCATCATTCATACATGTTTTATTTATCGTATTCCAAGTATGTATAGTAATTCGACATCTAAATACACCATAAATGTCTCAAATCTGATTCTTTACGGTATGAGAAACTTTATTCCGAATAGGATAAAATCTATCAAACCAAAAGAAAACTCCTGGTTTGATTCGAGCTGTAAAGAGGCTATCAGGGTAAAAGATGTATGTTTCCGTTGTTTTAAAGCCAATCCTACTGAGGAGAACCAGAATAAGTACAAACAAGCTAGAAATACATGTAACGTGCATATCCGACGAACCAAATTTTTACATGACCAAAAATTACGGCAAAAAATACTACAATGTCAATTTTAGGGGTGGCCTGGTGCGATGGTTGTGTGCTCGCCTGTCAACCTCATGATTACAGGTTCGATTCCTGCCGTCATCTATGTCGTCTTAATTCCATTAAAAACCTTTTAAGCAAAATTGTCATCAATGGGTTGCTGGTTTACTCATTACATTATTAAATTATTATTGAGTGCTATGTAACTGTGTTATTCAAATAAATAAAACAAAAACACCTTTTAAGTTACATAAATTTTTTTTATTTTTAAAAATAAAGACAATTGTTTCGATGCATGTGCGCATCATCTTCAGTTTTTATGTCGACTGACTAGACGTGTCAATTTAAGAACAAGAGTAAAGCAAAGAAACAACTAATAATAACATATTATACATAAATACATGGAAACTATTGGAAAATAATAAATATATTATCATTATGTATTAACAAGTGAAAAAAGAGATGAGACAAATGGGCCATTGTCTCTGTTTACAGCATTATCTCGATGCAAGTATAAAAAGAGGGACTCAAGAATATTTAAACGTGTTACATTTTGCTCGGATTTTTTAAGAGAGAAATTCTCAATAGTCAAAGAATGTTTTGATTCTAAAATATGTTCGGCTATTCCGCTTTTATATGGTTCGTTATTTTTTATATAATTTAAATGCTCTTTTATTCTAACAATTAATTATCTTAGAGTTTGCCTAATATAAATACTATTACAATTTTTGTTATTACATTCTGCAATATAAACACCTGGTTTTTCTAATGAATTTAATGTATCTTTAGTTGACAAAACTAATTGGCTGATTTTATTATTGCTTTTTGGAACTAATTGTATATTATGGTGCCATTAAAAAGATTTTTTATTTTATTATAAACAAATGGATCATATGTAATGGGAAAACGTTTTATGAGTGATGTTTTTTCATTTGATGATAAAGATGTCGTCTCGAGAAGTTTAAGTTTTTTCTTTTGTTTTTTACATAAGCTATCGATCACATTTTTTCCAAAACCATTTACTCGTGCAGTGTCATATATAAAATGTTGTTCTTTTATGTAATTTTCTTTGGACAAAGGTAACTTGAGCATTCGATTAATCATAGAGTTGAAAGCTGCATGCTTGTGTGTGTTATGATGGTTTGATGTGTTCGTTATATATCGCTGAGTGCTGGTGTTTTTTCGATAAATATCGAAGCTTAAACTGCCGTCTGATTCTCGTCGTATCATGATGTCCAAAAATGGCAAGCATTCATTTCTTTCCGTTTCGACGGTGAATTTTATATTTTCACAAACGGAGTTTAACAATTGAAGCGTTTCTTTGATGTTCTTCGTCTTTACAATCGCGAAGATATCGTCGACGTAACGGAACCAAATAGATGGAAATGACGTGTTTTTCGAGAGTAACTCCTCTAAAGCATTAACATAAATATTACAGACGAATGGGGACAACGGATTACCCATGGCCGTACCATCTATTTGTTGGTAAAATTTTGAGCGAAAACCGAAATAAGTTTGCTTCATACACAGTGTAGTTAGCTCCAAATATGCCAATCTCATTAACGGGTTTATGTTTTGTTTATCCAACCATTCTTCCATAGTACATAATCCTTTGTCTAGTGGAACACTGGGGAAATATGATGTTATATCAAAGGAAACTAACGATTCATCTTCCTTTATTTTGATTCCCTTCAACTTGTTGGTTAGATCAATTGAGTTTTTAACCGAAAACTTGTCAAAACAGTGCATACTTTTAAATTGATCAACAAGCCATTTGGAGAGATTGTATGTTGGTGCGTTAATGTTAGAGACCACTGGGCGCCAGCCATCCTTATGGATTTTTGGGAGACAGTATATACGAGGCACTTTGCTATACGTCATACGCATTCTTCTCTTCCAGGCCGGACCGAAAATTTCAGTGTACTTGTTAATAGCGTCATTGGTAATTGTTTTTATTTTATTTAATGGGTTACGGACGATTTTGTAAGGACCACAATCAATTAAACACTGAACATTTTTGTCATAATCACTTTTGTCAATAATCACTACACAATTACCCTTATCAGCTTTTGTTATAAAAACATCTTTTTTATTTAACGATTTGATCGTGCTTTGTAACTTCATATTAATTGAATTAGGTTTTTTTATTTTAAACGTTTTATCTAACAACAACGACGACCGAATGAAGTTTGCATTGCTTGTGTCCACATGTTTTAGCGCAACTTCAATGTCAGCTACTATGTCAATCAAAGGTATATGTTTTTGTTGGGCAGCAAAATTGAGACCATTATTCAATGATTTTTCTTCTTCTTCGGTTAGGGTTATGGACGATTTATTAACAATGAATGACACGTCTAGTCAGTCGACATAAAAACTGAAGATGATGCGCACATGCATCGAAACAATTGTCTTTATTTTTAAAAATAAAAAAATTTATGTAACTTAAAAGGTGTTTTTGTTTTATTTATTTGAATACTCATTACATGTTGTATAGGTATAACACTAACAATATGTGATTGAGTTAAAACTAGTATGCCCAACAAGGATGAATATGAATAAAATAATGCCAATTACAAGGGACATAGTAATAAGACACGGCATTTCTCCACTTTAGTTCAGCCGCCATCCCTGGAGATAAAAAATCGGAGACACAAACATTCAGTCTCAGAACATCGTGCCACATATCTTTCCTATCCTTCTTTCTCTTCCGTAACTTCACGCTCGCGCTGTGTTGAAACATTTAAAGGGTAATCATAATCCCTTGAGCGCGAATAAATTATCAAAAAAAAAAAAAAAAAAAAAAAAAGGTTGTAAAAATTTTTGTTCATTTGTAAAAAACGTACGAAACAGTACAAAATCCTCAGTTCTAACGATCGTTTACAATGACACTCCTATTGTAAGCTTGATAAATAAAGCCAATTTGCTTGCAGCACAGTTTGCTGTTAATTCGACGCTACCAGAGCGAGTGTCATGACTCCTCCTGTACTTGAGAGCGTAAACGATTTAATGGGACGAATCTTCTTTCGCACTCGTACAGTCGCGCTTTTCCATCTATCCTACTCTTCAGGTCTCTTCCCAAGTGGATGGATGGAAAACAGCATTTGTCCAGCCAGTCCCTAAAAAAGGCGAATCCTCCTCCCTCTCTAACTATCGTCCAATTGCACTTACGTTCCTTCTTTCCAAGGTCATGGCAACACTGATAAATAATCAGAAGTATCTCGAAGAACGAAAGCTTCTTAATGACCGACAGAACGGCTTTCGTAGCAATAGGTCCACTGGTGATCTGATGGTATATCTCACCGAAGAGTGGCACAAATCTTTACATCGTTTTGGAGAAAGTAAGATTATTGCACTTGATATTTCAAAAGCATTTGATAGAGTTTGGCATCAAGCTCTCTTATCGAAAATGCGTGCATTTGGTATTGATGAATCTCTTCTTCGTTGGATTAGAAATTACCTTTCGGACCGTTCACTACAAGTGTTTTGGACGGTTTCAAATCTGATATCCATAAAATAAATGCTGGTGTGCCTCAGGGCTCTGTTTTGTCTCCGACACTCTTCCTTATGTTCATAAATGATCTTTTGTCTGAAACTTCTAATCCACTTAATTGTTTCGCTGACGACAGTACCCTCAGCTTTTCGTATTCGTTTTTAGATTCACATCCTTGTCCTTCGGATGTGGACTTTCAACGGCAGCGTATGATCTGATCTCGACAGCATTGTCCAATGGGGAATCAAAAACCGTGTAAAATTTAATGCTTCGAAAACTTAATGCTGTTTACTGTCGCTAGAGCGTAACCCTCCCCCAATGCCTCTTTCTATGAGTGATACTTGCATCGAGGAGACTGAACAGCTTTCTGTTCTAAGCATGTGCATCACAGACCATCTTTTGTGGAGTGATCACATATTTGACGTCGCCAAAAACGCTGTCATCTGATCTGGTTGTTATATATAAAGCCTTTATTCTTCCGAAGCTCAAGTACAATTCCCATATCTGGGCAGGTGCTCCAAAAACCCACTTGAGTCTCTTGGACAGAATTCAAAAGAGAGCTATAAAAATGATAGGCGACCGTTGTCTAACTGAAACATTTGTATCCCTCGAGCACCGCCACAATGTTTCACGTCTATCATTATTTTACCGCTATTTTCATAAACAGTGCTCTAGTGAAATAGCCAGCTGTATTCCTCCCCTGAAATAATTCAACCGTAATACCCGTTTTTTCTTTAGCCGCACTACACGAATGTGGAATGCTTTACCCGGCTCCGTGTTTCCCACTCATTTCAATGCGCAGACATTCAAAACCAATGTGCATCGGTATCTCCTTTCTAATCCTATACCCTTTTCCTAATTGCTCGCTTTGTGTTTAACATTATAAGGGTATTCATAACCCCTTGAGTGCGCGTATAATATAAAAAAAAAAAAAAACTTATCATACGTTGTCGTTTAAGTTCCACACTCGAACAAAATGGACGTGAATCTAGAAATGAATATTAAAAGCTGAGGCCTGATTGTGCTGCCATTATCAAACTTGATTAGAATTAACAAACTGGATTAGAATTTTCAGACAGAAGATGATTGTTATGAGATATATGAGAGAGAGTCTCTGACATAATGGAAAACGCTGCCCTAAGACAAACCTTTATTGATTTTTTATTATCTGATTCAAAATTAGCATTATTTAATTGTGCTTGTTGAATTATTAAGGGTATTCATGTAAGTGCGGAAAACCCTGATAAACTTCGGAAACAAGATAATTTTATCTCTGCAGAAACGAGCTGTCAAAATTTGTATGGGAAATATTTTCTGCAAATCTGATAAAATTATTTCACGAATTTGATGCGGAAAGTGAAGAAATAAACCTTATAAACTTAATTAATATTGATTCTGACTTTTAGGCTGGTATTCACCGAGCACTCATAACTTAAGAAGCTCATAAACCTATTCACCAAGCAATATTAGTGGAGATCTACGAGCGCTCTTAAAAGTTAGGAGTGGTCCCGACCACTCCTAACATACGAGCGCTCTCTTCGAAAGTTTGTTCGCTTGTGCGTGTGCCACGCACGCATTTGACTCGAATCCATGTGAGCAATATGCCAAGTAGAAGAATATCCAATTGCTTTAAAGACCAACATTCCACAACATTTCACAGTTTGGGTATACCTGAACAAGAGAGAGTGGCTCTCATTTTCGAACTTCGAAAAACACTTGTGAGTGGTTGGTGAATACAACAAAGAAATTCCAAGTTAAGAGCCTCGTAAAGTTAAGAGCCGTTTAAGAGCGCTCGGTGAATACCAGCCTTAATTTGACATTTCACAAAATATTTCCCACATTTACGTAAGTCTTTTTTAGGGGGTGTTCATGAAAACATGTTGCGGAAAATTATATCTTTCTACAAAGGAAAATTATCTCGTTTCATGAATACCCTTATTAGCCATGTTTTTTTTTGGAAAAGTTATCCGTAGTACAGTGGGATTTTATATGAATAACCAATAAAAGGAGAAGTGAGTATCGGCAGTGATCCTAATGCGGATGTTGTATTTGTCATTCATATAAAATCCTACTGTACTACGGAAAACTTTTCCAAAAAAATACGGCTATTGATTCAAGGTACCTCTTTTTTGGCCTTTAGTACTGATGTAATATGAATTAAATTTAACAAAAACTGCATATTGACAATGCTATCACTATGGTCAACTGCTTAGAGTGAGATCGACGATACCAAACGCCAATTTTTGGAAAAAAAATTTATTTTCACCAAGAATTAGAGATTCTGGAAAGAAAACATTTGAAACTAAAATATTCTCAAACACGTATCTTTAGTACTTAGTATTAATTTGTTAAATGGAAATGATGGAAACCCACCCTTAAAGTGTCAAATATTAAAAGGCTATAAACGTACACCATCGCTATTTGCACGCGTAGTGAAACGATTCATCGCAGCATCGCTCTAAATTTCCTGTCGCAGCACAACGCTTGTGTAAAAATAAAAAAATCCAAAATGTCCCCTAAATTCGAAAGAAGAAAGTGTCCGAAAGGAATCG
This sequence comes from Chrysotoxum bicinctum, assembly GCA_911387755.1. Classification (NCBI taxonomy): domain Eukaryota; kingdom Metazoa; phylum Arthropoda; class Insecta; order Diptera; family Syrphidae; genus Chrysotoxum; species Chrysotoxum bicinctum. The sequence continues at coordinate 78,243,870 of OU426988.1, read as the reverse complement.
CGGACGAATATTTTCGTAAATAACTCAACAAAAAAGCAACAAATTCCATTAAAATAATTCGGAAAACACATATTAATATTCAATAAAAACAAAAATGAATTCAGTTAAGACGATAATCAAGTGTAAACGTTGAAAAAAACAATTCTAATTCTGATCTCTCCTCCCCCAATGCTACCGAGAATGTTTTTGTTTTTATTTTTTCATATGTGAAGGCGAGAACAAAAGAAAACTTTTCTAGCAAAGAAAACAATATTTAAACAAGTTGTATTGCCTTTAAACTTAATAAACAGTGTTAAAAGAGAGAATAATTCGACATGGTATCGACGACAACGAGCAATCCTTCAAATAGTCGTCTCCACCAAACGAATCCAGCAGCAGCAGTTTCAGCTAAAAATTATAAATAGATTCGTTTTTACTACTCCGTGTTGCTGCCATCTGTTTGAAGGAAGAGTGGTCTTTCGTTGCACAAACTGGACAGCAAACCATTAAACACCCACTCAGGATTACATTGAAAGTTAGGTCGAGAAATTCAAAGAAGTGCCCGCGCGCTTTTGACCTGCTGCCCTTTTTATTCATATAGTTGCCATTTCCTTACGTTCTTTGTAAAGTCGTTTGGTCGTTTAGATAAATTCTGTACACTGCGCGAGTTGTAACTACAAGCTTTGATTTTGTAAGGGACAAAATGGGAAAAATCGATTGCTTGGTTGTAATGCTGTTGTTGGTGTTTGTGGGTAAGTAGTGTAGGATTACATGAATTGCGCCATTGGGCTTCTTTCTGCTGAGCAGCAGCAGTCACAGTAGTAAGCAAAATTTATATATGTGTACCTCAATGCTTTCCCCTTGCAGCTCAAACAGTATGCGGATCAATAGTAAACAACCCCAAAGTCGAATGCGAGCAGTACAATGAGAGGAATTGCACGAGATTGCCTTCACAATGCACACCAGTTGTGGAAACATGTAAAATTGACTCGGATAAGTCGCCTAGTTGCTATGTCCTTTGGTCGACGGATCCTGCGACAGGTATGTCATGAAGATTTAAATTAAGTTATGTGGGGTAGGTGTGAACTAAGTGTTGTCACTTGCTGCGTTCACCATCCCCTCCAAAAGTCACCCTTCCTCAGAAAACCTCCGCAGGTTAGTGTAACTTTGATGAGTTCCATTGTTCTTCTTAAAGTTTACTTGAGGGACTTAACATGCATCTGTGTGTTGTTTTTATTATCGACCCACTTGCTGGGTTTGTTCTTGTTAGTAAATTTCATGTTGCACGAGAGAATATGTTCCTATTCATGAAACAAAGAAAAACTGTAATCTAATAATACTGTTGTCAACGGAATGTTTTAGCTTCATAATTTCTGGAACCATCGTCTTAAATCAAAAATACCTTTGTCTTCATTGTGGAAGGTTAGGCATATTCTGGAATATAAAAATGGAAGAGTAGTACAATAACTGTTATACTTAAAAGGGGTTTTGTATGAGAACATTTAGGCAAAGCATGCCATAAATTAACAATTTTGAATGAAACAACAATCGAATTGTGCTTTAAAAACCGTCCCCATGAAATCAAATCTAGCTTAAATTGTTTGGTAGCGTACTCTTAAGATGTTATAACATCATTAGGTATCATTATTGATGTTTAAACTTAAACTTCAATCAATTTATAAAAATAAAGTGTTTTTGGATCGGTTCATGTACAGAAATATCTTGAAGAATTATATGCTTCCACAACCCCAGGAAGATTTTCTTCTGAAATGGACATTCCACCAACATAGTAAACCGAAGCATGGTTAGGTTAGGTTAGGAGGGGTGTGCACAGCCCAGAGGCTGTTGCGTACACGGGGGTTCATTTGCGAACCAGCCTGTGCTTACAATAAATTTTATCATATTAGCCATTGAGACATGCGTTAGATCGTCCAGTTCTGCAACAAATCTGTTTCCAAAGTAACGGATGCAATTTGTTTGGAGGTTCGGACATTCGCAGAGCAGATGTTTAATGGTTTCAATTTCCTCGACATCCTGACAGCTCCTACAGACAACGGGTGCAAATGCACCCATTCTTGTGGCCATTGTGCCAATGGCGCAGTGACCCGTTAGTACACCTATCAGGATTCTAATGTTCTTTTTATTCAGCGATAAAATATATCTAGTTTCCTTTTCATTAATTTTAGGCCATAAACTTCTAGAGATGACGCATTCGTCCCTAGAGGACCAGGAGTTATTGATTTGCTTTTTCGTTATTAGGTATTTTTTTTCTTTTAATCACGCCAATCGGGATTTTTTGTCCCATATTTAAATGGCTACTGCTGTTTTTATTTGATACTGACCCTCTCCTTGCCAGTTCATCTGCTATTTCATTCCCTTCTATAATACTGTGTCCAGGAATCCAGCAGAGATTGACTTTTTTAGTGTTACAAATATTGTTCAGTATGTCTCGGCATTTTGTTACTGTCTTGGATCTTATAGTCTCACTGGCTAAAGATTTAATGGCAGCTTGGCTGTCCACGAAGAATGTGATCTCCGACGAGTTCAGTTTTTTCGTGCCAGCTCCTGTTTCTTCTTCCATTTTTAACCCATCGGTGTAGAAGAAGATACCTTGTTGCCTCGAAGCTTTGGGCGGTGCAGTAGACTTCAGCATAGTCTCTTCTTGACTCGAGTCTTCCGGCAACTCGTCCTCGATTCGACTTCCTATAGAAGGAGGTCTGTTCGAGGTCTCCCTACCGTCAATAGCCAGGTGACTTCTGCCGACACTTGAGTATATATTCCCACTCGATTTTCATTATTTTCCTGTAAACTTTTTCCATATTTTATTAATTTGTATGAACATCCCTGTTTTTTGTTAGTTTCTCTTTGTTGTAGGTCCCTGCAGCTCGATTGCTGGAGTGTCAAACGTAAGCCCCGTCACCACCGTCAAGGCGGAAACCGTGAGGGGGCTCAGAACCGAAGCATACTTCAAAAACAGCCGAAAGAATAGATTCGAGTGAGAAAAGGCGAAATACATAGATTGGACAGTGTACTTTCTTTATTCCAAATATTGTTTTTGTTTTGTTTTGTTGGAAATTGTAGACGCTTAAAATCGAGTGGCAAATCCATTGGAATCATCGGTGTACGCGGGATCAAGACATCCTCTCCTTTGTATATTCCGATGATGATCTTAGCCTCGATGACGTTATTCATAAGCTTTTTTACAGCCAGTCTCGTAACATTGCACAGTCGAGGTTGATTAATGTGATGCAGCATAATCACAACTGATCCTACTTTTAATTGTAAATTGTGAGGTAGTCCAGGCAAATTCAGGGAATTTAAAAACTCTGTGGATAGTTGACATCCTGGTCTTTAACTGTGTCAACTGATTTGTAAGAAAACAACTCTCCCGGAAGAAAATTCTGAATGGTTGCATTGAGATCATCGACATCTTTGTTTTTGGCCGCCAATATTGCTCGTTCACTCAGCCAATTATGGTTTCTGAATTGTTCTTCTATGTCCGTAAAAGCACGCTGAATAAGCTCCTCTTTTGAGTTGACGAAGTGACAAAAATCCGTGAGTAGTGTAATTAATCCGGTCGAAGTATCAACTGCGACCTTACCATTTTCAATATCTAATAACTGCTTCGAAAACATAATCGCAGTTTGATGTTGTTGCAAAAACACTCGTAAGTTGTTAATTTGAGTGTCTTAACATGCCGCCATAAATTAGATGATTTTAAGCATGCGTTTAGTTCGTCATGCCTAAACATGATAATACTTTATTTACCATCAATAAACACATATCTTCTATCATGATCAATGTCTCATTGTAATTTGTAGTGTAAAGACATTGAGGCCCATTTGCTGATACGGAACATAAATACTTATGTTCCACATAAACTCTTATGTGACAGTTTACGTAGAGGAAAAAGTAGAACATAAGCGCTTAAGTTGAACATAAATATTTAAGTTTCGTATCAGCAAATGGCCCTGAGTGTTCCACAGCTAGGAACATTTTGTATTGGAAAATTAGATTGTCGTTTTTACTTGCGTTATACATACAAAGGTACTATGGGGCAAGTTCTGCATTTGGCAACGGTACCCCCATACATCCGCATTGCAAAATCTTATTTATCTCGAAACGGCTCTAACGATTTTGATAAAAAAAAATTAGGTGTGATATTATGGACATGGACTACATTTTGGTCAAACAAAATTTTGGGGCAAAATGTTATTAACGGTACCTGTCATAGAACCGTTTTTTGATTTTTTGACTTTCTCATCAACGGCTCAAACGATTTTAACCAAAAATTTTTAGCAGGAGCCCCCTTAAGTTTAAAATAATATTGTTTATAAAATTATTCGAAAAATTTTTTTTTTGGGATTTTTGGAAAAAAAATCCAAGTTTTTTTTTGAAAAACCAATATCTTTAAAACGTGTGAACGATTATTTGTTGAAACTATTTCTAAAATCTATACTACTAGATACTTAAAATTTGGCATCCTAAATTTTGTTCTCGAAAAATTTTAAGGAAATTTGTTATATAAAAAATTACTTTAATATTAAAAGGATTAATCAGACGGCAATTCCATATATGTATTTGAACATTTTTATCTCATTAAATCCATGTTTTATATTTATAAAATGTATTTTAAATTCCAAAGTACTTTTACATAAGAGCAAGTTCGTGCGATGCAGTCGTGCATTTTATTAGAATTTTCCGTTTAAACCTTCCCTGAACTTCCACAAATATTTCAAGATCAAAATTAGCAAAATCAGTCCAGCCATTCTCGAGTTTTAGCGAGACAAACGAACAGCTATTGATTTATATATATGTATATAGATAGATAAATATAATAAAAAATATTATTAAAATTAAGCATTTACTCCCGGGTTTGATTTTATTGAATAAGTTGCTTTTGTTTTAGCAATCAATGTAAATTCTTCCATATTTTTGAAACTTTTAATTCACTCATTTGTTACGATGTCGATAGTCCTTTTTTTAGAACAATTCCTCTTTTGTCCCATTTTCCAAGTAAATTCATTTTTATTTTAATAAAATACAAATTTCTTCTTCTAAGTCATCGATTCCAAAACTCGTTCCCGGTTCTATGAGACAAATTTTCTTTTGCACTCGTACAGTCTCAAGAGTTTTCAAAGATCTTGAAATACATAAAATCTACTGGTCCCGATTGTATATTTCAAGTGTGATATTCATAAAATAAATGCTTATGTGCTCCAAGGCTCCGTTTTGTTTCCGACACTCTTCCCTATGTTAATAAATGATCTTTTTTTCTGAAACTCCTAATCCACTTCACTGTTTCGCTGAGGATAGCACCCATAGTTTTCATATTTGTTTCTAGACTTACAACCCTGTTCTTCGGCTGTGAAACTGAAACAACAGCGTATGCTAAGGGCATCAGATTCTGATCTTGACAACATTATACAATGGGGCACCAACAACCTTATGTTTCGCAGTTTTACTTGTATATTTTAAGTCATTGTCTTGCTGAAAGACCCAATAAGCAGCATTTCATATTCAGCAAATAGCAATTTACTTCCTACATGATTTTCCCATAGACATGCTGATCCATAATACCTTCATTTCAGTGTATGGAATTGACACCATAGAATACACTATATGCTGGATTATCCTTCTTTATCTTTAAATATCTTTCCTGTAAATTGTAGATTATATTCTGTGTTTGCATACCCTCTTTTATATTGAAGAAAGGTCTTTCCACCATATGGACTCTTCTGGACACAGAATATTTCTCCACTTTGATGAATGTCAGTTTAGATGTTTTTTTTGCTAATTTTAATCTTTCGTTAACATATTTTTTGTCAGTAGGCTACGTAACCGCATTCGAACTGTTTCAATATTAGCCTTAACGCAGAACATATCTTTGATCTCAGAAGCTGAAGTTAATGGTAAATGAACTGAGCCTTGTGGCACATCAGCATTTATTTTATGGACATCAGAATTGAAACCGTCCAATACAATTTGTATTGAGCGGTCCAAAAGGTAATTTCTAATCTAACGAAGAAGAGACTCTTCGATACCAAATGCACGCATTTTCGATAAAAGAGCTTTGTGCCAAACTATCAAATGCTTTGGAAATATCAAGTGCAATTAGCTTTGTTTCTCCAAAACGATGAAAAGATTGGTTTCACTTTTCGTTGATATATGCCATTAGATCACCAGTGGACCTATTGCTACGAAAGCCGTACTGCCGGTCATTTAAGAGCTTTCGTTCTTCGAGATATTTCTAAGCGGATTGTTTATCAGCGTTTCCATGACCTTAGAAGCAAGGGACGTTAGTGGCAATTGGTAGGTAATTGGAGGGGGAGGCAGATTCGGCTTTTTTAGGGACTGGTTGAAGAAATGCCATTTTACTACTACTCGAAAAGATACCAAAGGAGTATAATAGATGGAAAAGCTTAGGCAATGGTTTCGCCAGCGTAGAACACTTCTTCAGAAGTAAAGAAGATATACAATCTGGGCCAGCTGATTTGTGTATGTCAAGATCTTTAAGGACTCTTGCGACTACGAGTGCGAAAGAAGATTTTTGTCCCACAGTGTCTATGGTATATTTTAAGCATTATTTTTTGAAAATATTTAAGTTGATTGGAAAATATCGACTCAAATATTAAACAATTTATTAGTTTAAAATTCATGTTTTAATATATTTTCAATTTAAGTGTATCATAATATTAGCTGTGGTCAGCTGTATGTAATAGATTATGTTTATATGTAAATATTTTCAATTTCTTTTCAGCTGAAGTAAAAATAACGATGAAGGGTTGTTTCACTGACAGCCATGAGTGCAATCAAACAGAATGCATCTCTACAGCTGAGCCCCGTAACAATATGAACTTTTGCTGTTGCAAAGGTTCACTCTGCAACAGAGACCACAAATGGATTCCTACATCAACAGAGGCCACAACTCAAGGTAGACATAATTCCACTTTCAATAAAAATTTTAAAAATCAAAATCAAACGTTCTCAATTTGTAATCACACTGATTGCTTAGCATGCATCTGCACTGATTAAACTTTGTTTATTTATTTTTCACAGTCCCATTCCGGTTATATAAAATAGAAAAAAAAATTTTCTTCCATCTCTTAATTAAATTTTTCGAAATGTTTCAAACCCTGAGATAGTTAGGAGGGAGGCTAAATATTAAATATAGTCAATAGTCATTATCCAAGATTTCGAATATTTTTAATAGAAACCGAGTCAAAAATGACATTTAAAAGAGAACCAGTTAGTGTTTAAACTTATTTGTTAAAAAAATTGATTGATCAAGTCAGATTTCTCCTAATATGGTCAAATGAATTCACCACTCTCAATTGATCCACTATGGATAATAGTGAACTAGTATTCTACTGAAACCATTTTGATAAAAATTCATTGATGGATGAATTAAGTTCTCTCAATCTGCATTCACCTAAAACATCCCGACCAATTTAAATCTCGGCTCTAATATATAGTCGAATTTCCTATATAATGAAAATTTCTAAATATTTTAAAGGTTTGATAAAAGTCTCTCAGTCTTATAGCTTTTCCCCCAATGTAGTCAATCTGATTTTTTTTTACTTTTCCAACAAAATGCAAGTAGTTGAAGATGAAAAAGTTCTTCCTAAATTCTTATTTGTAAATTGGGGTGCCCAACTTTTAATAAATAATTAAATAATATAACAAAGTTACAAATTTAGCAGTTCTACTCATAAAAACTAATCATTTATTTACATTTCAGTTCCAAAAGAGAAAACATCGGACGAAAATTTCTTATACGTTTTACTTGCCATTCTGATTCTATCGGTTCTTATTGGTATCTTCCTTGCCGGACTATTTGTCTACAAAAAAAGAAAACAGGGAATGTTCAATGAAATACCTAGTGTAAGTTAAATATTAAAAAAAAATTGAGCACAATGCAATGTGAAATCTTGTTTAGATCGAAGCTGAAGTAACAAGCTCATCGCCGTGTCTAGCATTGCGACCAATAGAATTGCTCGAACTGAAAGCAAGAGGACGGTTTGGAGACGTTTGGCAGGGAAAACTTCGTAACGAAGATGTGGCTGTTAAAATATTCTCCATGCAAGAAAAAGATTCATGGAACACAGAAATAGAAATTTACAAGGTAAACGGGTGTAAAAAAAGTACGTTTAAAAGAAGGTTTTATTTATTAAATTGTTTATAGCTTCCTCGAATGAAGCATCCGAACATTTTGGAGTTTCTTGGTGGTGAAAAACACTTGGAAAAAATGAAGCCAGAATTGTGGCTTATTACAGTTTATCACACAAATGGTTCGCTTTGTGATTACTTGAAAGCTCACACGCTTACCTGGAATGACTTATGTAAAATATCCGAATCAATGGCAAGAGGATTGATGCATTTGCACGAGGAAATCCTTCCAACAAAAACAGAAGGTCTTAAGCCAGCCATTGCCCACCGAGACTTCAAGTCAAAAAATGTTTTGCTAAAGAGCGATTTGACTGCATGCGTCGCAGATTTTGGTTTAGCTATGATTTTCCAACCAGGTTAGTACATAATTTTTGTGGTTGATTGATTGAAAATTGAATGTATTTAAATGTAAATAAAACTTTGTTTAGGAAAATCTTGCGGAGATACACACGGCCAAGTTGGCACCAGAAGATATATGGCACCTGAAGTACTTGAGGGAGCTATAAACTTCAATCGAGATGCGTTTTTACGTATTGATGTTTATGCATGCGGCTTGGTCCTGTGGGAAATGGTATCAAGGTGTGATGTAAATGGACCTGCCGCAGAATATGCCCTGCCGTTCGAAGCTGAGGTTTGTATACATAATAAATCAATAATTTGTTTTCCAAGCTGTTGTTTGTTCTCCTTAGCTTGGTCAGCGGCCGTCGCTTGAAGAAGTCCAAGACAAAGTAGTTGGGAAGAAACTTCGTCCCCGCATTTTGGATTCTTGGAGATTACACCCAGTGAGTAATTGAATTTTATTTTGTTTACAATAATTCTGAATCATTAAAAACCTATATATTTATATACCTTGCTTGGTATATTAATATCTATACAAATAAAATCGTTACTTGCTTCGCGTTGTCCGCGCATCATGCAAAAACTTTTCGGTTTATTGAGATGCGGTCCAAGAGAAATACATATTTAGTGTAAGATACAAATATGTACATATTTCTAAACAAATTTATATTTTTATTTATTAAAGTAATTTCGGGCGATGAGCAAATATTGTCTCTTCCGGTCCAATGCTGTTAATCGTTCATTTCACCATGGTACAGTACTATTTTTAAAAATGATATGAGTCTTAGTTAACATGAAATAAGCTTAATTTGTTTTGGACAGCTACTATATTTCTGTTCAATACACTTTAATATCGTTGAGTTGTCTTCTTCCAAATCTGCTTGCGAAATTAACCCAAATTATTCACTGATTTCGGGCTTTTGTGTACCTACAGTGCTGTCACAACTATTTAAATGCTTATGCACATCGTTGCAATGCTCACAGAGTTCGCGGTTGTATCTTCTACCTCATTCGGACCAAAAATCCGCCGAAGAATTATACTTTCAAAGATACAGACTTAGTTCTCTACTTGCACGACAGGGCAGACCATATGTAATGGTCTTTTCTATCTATTCCTCAAGGAGAACATTCGTCAAAAAAAAAAAAAAGAAAGCCTATAGCTCCAAGTTCCGAAGAGAACCATGGAAAGTCAATTGCCCACTTAAATGATATTGTATTCATGATAACAAATGATACAAACAACTTGATAGTGATCGTTTTAAAAAAATGGTTAAGTTCATGATAAACAGTAAATTTGTTAAACTTGATGTTTTCTTTAAAAGGTTTGTACATAAGTAAGTAAGCAGGTAATTAATTTATTTCTTAATATTTATCGTGGGAAATACATTATATGCTCTGATAGCATATCTGTGCTTAACGCCATAAAAAACCCCAACAACAACACCGACCTCGTATCAAAAATCAGACATCAACTAACCAAATTTTCAAGCAATATCAAGTTAATGTGGACCCCTGGACATGTTGGAATCCAGGGTAACGAATACGCTGACAATGCAGCTAATTCAGCCAATAAAGCTCCTGTATATAGCTTCAATATTCACACGAAACTAGATTTGTCAAAACATGTTCAAAAAGCGTCAAAATCCATCATAACCCAAGACTGGAGCCTATACCACCATCATTATAAGAAACTCAATCCTGATAAACTCAGTCCCGTATACCCAACAAACGTTTCCAAACACAAAATCTCCAACTTTGTTCGGCTTCGACTTGGACACACATCAGCCTCGCATCAGCACCTCCTCAAGAAAAACCCGCCACCACTTTGTACAAATTGTAACACCAGATTGGACCTAAATCACATTTTAGAACACTGCCCTGTATCACAACCCATAATCAAAAATTTGTTTAAAAATAAAAATATTTATGAAATCCTCCAAAATCCTAGTTGGACAAATATCCAAAAAATATCCGATTTTCTTTTAAAAGTAAAGATATTAATTTAAATTAATAAAAATAGAGCCAATAGTCTCCGCAGCTAGGCTCGTTAAATTAAGTATTACCATGTAATTTTAATTATATGTTAATAAATTATAATAATAATAATAATAATAATAATAATAATAATAATAATAATAATAATAATAATAATAATAATAATAATAATAATAATAATAATAATAATAATAATAATAATAATAATAATAATAATATTTCTTAATACAGTAGACTCTCGTTAACTTGAACATACGATAACTTGAACATTCCAATAACTTGAACAAATATTTTTTCCCTTTACGCATTCTATACCTTGAACGGACTATTTTTAAGACTCAATACCTTGAATTTTTCCCCTAAGTACTCTATAAGTTGAACAAGTATAAAATGTATGCGAACTCTGTAACTTGAACAAAGTTTAATATTGAATTTCTTAAATTTTTGAATTTATGCAAGGTACCTGGGATGTTGGTACACAATGCAAACGGATTTTGTAAAGGGGAATCCCAGGAAATTTCTTTAGTACTTCCGTATAAGGTTTTATTTTTCATAATCGGTGAATTTCTTAATGTCATTTGAACACGTGCGTATTTAGGAATCGAAAAACGTTTCAATTAAAATTATTTATTAATAACATCATTATTTATGTTTTAAAATCATTAAAATGAATTTTTGTTAAATAAAAACAACAATTTTTTAACTTGATCCAGTAACTTGCACAATTCTATAGCTTGAACACTCCTGGTTTCGTCCGTGTTCAAGTTAACGAGCGTCTACTGTAGTTTTTTTTCTTAAATATGAATTTTTTAGTCAAATGTTTCTATAATAGTCATAAATTCTTTCCAGGGATTAAGTGTCATCTGCGACACAATGGAAGAATGCTGGGATCATGATGCAGAAGCGCGGCTATCATCATCATGTGTAATGGAACGTTTCACCCAATTTAACAAATACCCCCAAATACCACTTCTAATAGAGACTAACAGTGACACCACAATAAAAGATACGACGAATTGTTTATAAAATTCAATGATACATCAATTTAGATTTTAGACTGTTGTGTTGAGAAAAAAAATTAAATCAAAAAGAACAAAACACATAGTTTCATGTAAGTAGATCCATACCCTTAGATTTATCGCACATCCATTTTTGGTGTACAGAACGAAAGATTTAATCTTAAACAACAATATAATGTGTAATAAACGCGCGTACATTTTAGGTAGCTATAAATAATTTAGAATACATAAAAGTTATATAAATAAAAACAATATTTGTTGACTATTTCAAAAGTTGACAATCGATTCGAGTAAGTTGTAATAATTGATAACACATATACGACTGATTAAACACTGATTATTATAACATGTTCGAAAATTAACAATATAGAAAAAAAAAATAATAAAATAACCGAGTTTATTTTGGAAAGGACATAATTTTTTTTGTTGTTGTATTAACAATAAGTCTTAAAGCCAATATATTAGTTTTCAGAAATATTATTTATAGGAATGTTTGTTTTTTCTTGTTTTTATTTGATTTATTCAATGCAGCTCCAGGTAAACGTTAGTTGATATTTTAGTTTTGAATTAATCTCACCTAGTATTGTTTTTTTGTGCTTCATTGTATTTTATATATTTATTTATGTAAAGCTTTTTTATAATTTACTTACAGTTCCAACATGTCTAGTCATAAATACTTAACCGGATAATATATAAAAAAATAATTATGGAAACAAAAATTTGAATATTTTGTGAATGAATTGTTTATTTTTAAGTACATACACATGTATGCATGAAACAGGGGGCTAATTCTCAAATACTCGGCAACTAACTAACAAGGACGAAAATGAACATTCCAGTTTATTCAATTCTGACTTCCTGTGTTTCATTCAATCTTTCGCTTTAAATAACAATAAGTAATATGACAATGGAAAATGCTTTCGCTTTCCATTTTGTTCGAACGAAAAGCGAATCGCTTTTAGGAATACAAACAATTCAAATCCTCTATCCAAAGCGATACGTCGCGTATTTAAGTATAACTCCCGAAAATACACATGCAGTTATAGTCTTCCAGCGATGAGAATAATGAAGTTTTGAAATATACCGTGCACTAAGTAATATGTTATACCTTAATCGAATGAGAATGTGATTGTACATTGAATGTGCTTAGTTACCTAGATTATCAGGTTAAAGCGATAAATCGGATTCCATTTAGTATTTTTTTTCTTCGAAAAATTTCTTACAAAATAATGAAAGTGCAGGGAAGATACTAAATTATACGTATAAAAGACATAAGTCGATGCAAACGAGTATAGTAGTATAACGAGCTGCCTATCCTATATTGTATAGACAATACTAAACCTAAAAAGCACCATCCACCTAGCTCGGTAGATAGTAAGCTGCCTCCAGTCACGCATACTAACTGTCGAGTTCGTTCTTCACTTGTTCACTCTATGTAAGTCGATATCCCCTTGCTGCGTTATCTATCATGGATAGATCCGAAGAATTGTCAGACTTCTGCTTAAGTTGTCCATACGCTTTTTTCCCGGCTCTATTAGTATATACTGAACCGAGTATTACCCGAGCAATCTTTCAGTAAATAAAAGTACATAGATGGACAGACTTTTCAAAAATTGTACTTGGTGCTCGCGATATGTATGCAGTGGCTTCAAGAACTATTTTAAAGACGTTACCTTAGCGTTTACCGTATCTTGCTTTAGTCTCCCTGTACGTTTATGCAATTTTTCAAAGGAAAAAATTAAATATCACTTAAGCTTGTTGGTAATTAAATTGCCTTTCGAATGGGGTATACATATTTCATTATTGTGTGGTTAACCTTAAAAAAAAATTGAGAAATATTCCTTGAAAATATAACGATTCATGCTGTTTTAAAAAGTAAAAGGAATAATTATTCACTTAAACCCCATTTTATTATAAAAAAACATTTATTCTAGAGGTACACTGCCAAATTAAATTAAAGTATAATTTTATTATAAAACAGAAAACAATACAAAAAACGCATAATTTTAGATTTCTGGTGAATATTTCCTGAATATTCAGTTTGCTGTGCAATATTTATCACTCAAATTGCCATCAATATAATCAAAAAATTATATAACTAAAGAAATAAAACTTTGTACAAAATGCATTATTAAAAAACGGTATTTATGACTGGACAATAATACATAAATTAAGTTTAAGCATTACATTTTTTAAATAAATATATTTTTCGGTTTGTTTATATAGAAATTTAAATTTTTTGATTAATTTTATTTTTAACTAATGTTAATAAAAGAAACAAAATATATATATTTACATAATTATTTTTAATTAAAAAAAAATTGTTTGTTTTATTTCTATTAATATTATTTATTTTTCTGCGTTGTTACGTATACTTGTTTTTTGGAGAATGTTTTCAGCCTTGTTGATTCAAAATAAGTTAAGAGGATCCTGTCATAAACTGTTCGAGATACGGTCACTGAACAGGAAGCAGAATATTGGGTCGAATGTGAAGTTAAAAATTGTTGAAGAAAGATCATCCGCCTTATTTGTAAAGCCATTTAGAGAATATTAAAGCTATTAACTCTATGCCCTATAACTCGGAAAAGTTAAGTGCGACCCCCATAAACTAGTATCAAAACATTTGATTTACGCGCCGAAATTAATTTGATTTGTTTTATCTTTCTTATTTCATTCTGGTGGAAAACGCTATTAATGTCTGCAGTTTTAAGTAATAACTTCTGTTTAAATTATTTTTACTTGCGATATAGGTACTATAGGGCAAGTTCTGCATTTGGAAAAAAAATCGAACTCGAGATTTTGATCAAAGTTGACATTACGATGATAGCGAAGACGAATAAAGTGGGTCCGGCAATACCGTCTGTCTGTCTGTCTGTCTGTCTGTCTGTATGTCTGTACCTTGATCTAGAGCCTAAGCCAATGGACCTATTTTCTTCAAACTCGGTAGTTATGGGTCTTCGGTGATTCCCTAGACGGGAAATTGAATTTTTTTTTTTAGCTCTAAAACTAACGGTACCCCCCATACACCCGTAATGCATAATCTTATTTATCTCGAAAACGGCTCTAACGATTTTGATACAAATAATTAGGTGTGATATTATGGACATGGACTACGTTTTGGAAAAACAAAAATTTGGGGCAAAATGTTATTAGGGGTACCTGTCATGGAACCGTTTTTTTGATTTTCGACTTTCTCATTAACGGCTCTAACGATTTTAACCAAAAATTTTCAGCAGGAGTCCCCCTAAGTTTAAAATAGTATTGTATATAAAAATATTCGAAAAATTATTTGTTGGGTTTTTTTGAAAAATTTTTTTTTTTTGAAAAATCAATATCTTCAAAATCTATGAACGATTATTTTTTGAAATTATTTCCTAAAATCAATACATATTATTAAATACTTAAAATTCGCATCCCACATTTTTTTCTTGAAAAATTTTAAAGAAATTTCTTATTAAATTTATTTATTTAATAATAAAACGATTTTTTAAAGTTTGTTTGCATAAATTCATACTTTTCTAGAAATCAGACGGCAATTTCATTTTAAGTTCATGTTTTATATTTATAAAATGTATCTTAAATTCCAAAGTACTTTTACATAAGAGCAGGTTCGTGCGATCCAGTCGTGCATTTTATTTTTTTTAATTTTTTAACAAAGTTTTTTCATCTGACGGTTATTAGAACACATTCCTCAACAAATATTAAAATAAACAACATTTTAAAGATCCTATGTGTATTTTCTAAATAAAAAAATAGAACTCGAGATTTTGATCACATTTGACATTACGCTGATATGGAAGATGAAAAAAGTGGGTCGTGTAATGTCTGACTTCAAATCAAACAGCTCGGCCGATTTTCCATTTTTTTTTTTTCTGTTTTTGGCTTTCTCATTATCGACATAGCTGATTTAAATGATATTTTTTTTTATACAGAAGCTTCCAAAAAGTTTAACAAATATTGCATATCACAACTAAATATTTTTTTTTTTTTCATTTTTGAATGGGTTTTGCTTACACATTCAAAATAAAGCCACTTAAGACACGTGTATGTACATCGTTAGTAGTACCCCGTGGGATATTGGGTGGTGCGTCGGAGCTACATGCAGATGGTCTTAGGTTCGGTTCTTAACCGCTGTTAAGAAGTTGTTTAGGAGTATACTGCCTTTTGCGAGGAAGTGACTAATCCTTCAAGAGTATCTCTTGTCATGGAAAGTGATACTCATTAGCCGTTCGGAATCGGCAGAAAATTGTAGGTCCTCCGTTCCTGGTAACACGTATACAGGAATGGTTAAGAGTTGTATGTCGCTAGGTCCTGGTTCTCGAGCTAATGCACCACCAAATTTATAATAATCAAATTTAAATTGAAATAAGCTAAAATGTTTCACTAAGCTAAATAATCTTTGAAAAGAAACTACTTGAAGCTATTATATTATGTTATGTTAAACACATGCCCTCCACTCTTATACGCCATTTTATCTACAGGGCCCCATAGACGGCATTTAAAGTTTAAATAAAATGGAAAGTGCAGAGTTCTCTCTAATCTTCATTTCTCTAATCATTATAACAGTAATAGTTTTACTGAAATTCTAACTGTTGTTTCTAGAGCATTGTCGTTTTATTAAAAAGACTTCCGGGATAAAGGTGGTTTTAAAAATTTTATATTTGAAAACATTTTAGAAAACAAAATCTGTATTTTTAATGTTAACATCGGCATGTCCTAACTACCAGGGTTTGTAGAACAATGCAATCTTTTGGGACTCGAATTGAATCCTATTAAAAGATTGCATTCATTGACTTCACTTTGAGACTTCGCTTCAACTTCAAATTCTGCAATTGCCAGCGATTCTACAGCACCGATTATACAACAAAAAATTAAATGGAATGTTTTGAAAATGCATTCATTATTCTCTTGCGTTATTTGCATTCTTTTAGGAATGGAAGGAATCATATACCCATGAAAACATCTCTCAGCTTTTTGCATTTTGCGTAGCGCCTTATTCGACCCATAATTCCACTGAGTGCATAATTAATTTTAATTTATGTAAATTTTATTGTTTTTTTTTTATAAGTTTCAGAATCAATTTCATTACCTATTTTATAATCAAAAACAGTAAACAAATTGTGCTTAATTTACAGTAGTCAATATGAACTCCGATGATATAAACTTTTATAAATTGATTTATACAATACAAAAATTTCAATTGATTGCTAAATTTTGATAATTGAAAATTGGTTGATAGTTGACAATCGTAATAGGTTTGCCCATCCTCAAATATTTTATATTTATTTGTTTAATTAAAACCCGGCATTATAAATAATTTCGTTATAAATAATAAAATTGAGTTTTGTTATATTTTTTTTTATTTAAAATGTAAATATTGAAAGATAAATCCAAAAAAAAAACATACTCATAAATTCGAAAGAAGTAAAAATAAATCAAAAGACTAGAAAGTAGGTTATAAAACGTTATAAACATCATACAAAATTGTAAGTAAAATAGTATTGATTAAAACAACCCATTAGAGTTTCAAAACAAATATTACTATGAAAAGAATATTATATTTAATGGCGTCTTGTGCCAAATATCATTAAAATTAAATATAAACAAATAAAAGTTTGGTTTTACTATTTAAAAAAATGAATAACAAGTAAAACCATATAAGAGGATAGGACTAAGCAAAGTAAAAAGTATGTGTTTTATTAAATAGATAACAATATAAATATCTTTCCAAAATTATTCTATCGTATATAAGAAAAAAAAAAGCAAAACCGTTTCAAAAATTATATAATAGAACAATGTTTTCATAGATACAATTAAGAGAATGGTTTAAACACAGAGAATTGTGTATGAATTAATAGGGTAAATTACAACTTCTAATTAATAAGATATTTTCTTAATTTTAAATTATTTTTATAGTTTTTATTTTGTACAAACTGAAAATCTATATTCCAAAACATAATTTATTTACATTTAATAAGAGGAAATAACATAATAAATATAAGAAAATATCTTATTAATTGATTTATATTTTTTCTGAAAAGTACAATATACCTGAAAGTTTTCAAAATAGTTTTGTTTAATAATTTATTAAAGACAAAAAATACAATTATAAAAACAGGAAAAGCAGAGAGAGTTATATGTTCTATTTGTTATTGTAAGCAGATGAAATAGTCTTCTTCCAGAATTGTATTATATTATTCTGTGAGGATTTAAAATAATAGTTTATTTATATTGAAACACAATATTGTTACTGTATACCTGACTTTTTTAATCTATAATTATTTAATCTTTTGAAAATATGTTCAATGAAGGATGTGTGGTGTTGAAATTATTGTAATATACCTACAAGGAAAAACATTTTCAAATTATAGGGCTTATTATGTTAAATTAATTCCAGCTGAAAACATAAACAACTACTGGCAGTGGAAAATATTCAATTGGTTTTTATGATTAAAATTATTTAATTGTTTTTTAAATAAGCTTTCTTAATTATTATAAGAAATTGGGCCCAACGGATCGATTTCATATATTAATAATATTAGAAGGAATGCATAAATGGTGCTATCCTCACTTATTGTGTTTTTTATAAAGCTGAGTTTACATCAACTCTTGTTATACATTTGGACTTAAATTACCCTATTGAAGAATATATTCTGAACAGATTCTAAAAGACTACCATAGATTTGTTTTTTTTTTGTTAGATCTGAAGGTGGCGATTAAAGTTTTAAAAATAAATTAAGATTATTCCGCCATAATTCTGTCTGTCTTGCAGGTAATACCGTAAGTGCAAGGTTGATTTGATTTGAAATTAGGACCTATCGTTTTTGGAACATTATAAATTAAATTTATAATTTTTTTTTGAAATGTTTCTTCCAAGGAACAAAAAAACATTAGTTCCCCTTAACATAAAGGTTAGTGCGTTTAACTTTTAGGCAGAAGGTCATGGGTTCAATTCTCAGCCGCTGCAAAGAAGTTTTTCAGGGGTACACTGCCTCTTGCGAGGAATTGACAAATCCTCTAAGAGTATCTATTGTCATGGGAAGTGCTGCTTATTAGCCGGTCCTCTCCATTCCTAATAACACACACACAGGAATGGTTGAGAGTTGTAAGCTTTGAGTATATATAATATATTATAAATATACTCAAAGGTTGTAAGTCACAAGATTTAGCCTCTCTACATATTTTATTTATTTAAAACAAAAAGAACAGTACCTGCATTCTGTGTACTATTGCGGATAATGTCATTTGGTAATAATAATAGCCGGCACGGTACGCCCATTCAACTTCTGTTTTTTTTATTTGATAAAATGTTGTGTACGCTATGTCCTTTATAGCTTATTTTTTATCTTCTTACTTTGCTGGACTGATTTTGATGAAATGTTGTGAATGGTCACTCCTACAAAGTGCTTAGAAGACATCACCACCTCATTTTATTGATGGGTAACTTTTTTTAAGTGTTGGAGAAATCAACGTTGTTTTTTTCTAGCTGCCTGTGAATCGTGAAAATAAATATTGTTCTTTTTTACTTTTCACAAATTACCAATATTTGTGGGAGAAGTCTTGTTAGCAATACATAGAAAAACAAATACGAGTTGAAACAATATAAAATAGAGTTACCTAGTTACTTTGTCCATAGAAACCTGTTTTGGATATATTTTGTGTTAAAATATCGGCAGAGAATATCAATCCTCTTCAATTTTTTATTTTTATAATATAAAATATAATATTTTGACGGCTTTTTGCGAAAGATCATAATAAATTCGAGTTCTATCATTTTTCTTCTTTTGAATCAGTAAATTGTGCACTCATATAGAAGGTGCAACTTTCAAAAATTGCCTTATTGCACTTTTATAAAGTGAAATTAAGCCAATTTTCAGCAGTTGGTCTTATTGCACTTTTACAAAGTGAAGTAAGGCCAAATTGGTCTTATTTCACTTTCAACAGTTAGTTTTATTGCACTTTGACAAAGTGAAATAAGGCCGAACTGCATTTTTATATTTATTTCATTTCATTTATAAGTATTATTTATTCGTATAATACATAATTTATTGTTCTACGTTCTGGGTTTTTATATAATTGTTTATTGGGGGCCGTCGTTCTGGGTTTTCTTGAGCAACAGTACTTTGGGTGGCCCGCTTCGCTTTTCGGGGCTCACACCCGCTCACGCAACTCCGTTGCTCCGCTTAGTGTATTTTCAGTCGCCAGGCAGGCGCCTGTAGCAACAGTATTTGTATTTGTATTTTACATTAATTGGAGTAAGCAACTAACAGTTATGTACTGTTGCCCAAGAAAACTGTTTCTACAGGCGCTAATTTTTGAAAGTTGGCCTTATTTCACTTGGCCTTATTTCACGGCACCCTCATAGAAATTATTTTTGGTTTTTAATAGAGTTTTTGCAGAAATTCACAACTTTGTGTTGTTAGATTTAAATCCATCTAATTGTACTTAGTGACGTTTTGCATTAAACGACCACATACTGTATGGACAACACATTGTATGCCTCTTAGCATTTCTGCAAATTCAAAGGTTTTTTTTTTATTTTGCTGGGGACTTTTCTGACAAAAAAAATACTATCAGGGGGTTTCTTTTTTCCCCATTTAAGCGTGAATCAATCAATATAGAAAGTGAAAGCAAAACCTAAAAAAGGTGCTACATTTCTTTAAATCATTTTATTTTCAAATCAAGTTGTTTCAATAAAAACCTTTTTGGAAAAAAATATTTTTTAACTCAAAAATTAAAAAAAAAAGAAACGTCATGTCTTTAAATACTTGTTGGGCGTTTATTACTCAATGCTTTTATTAATCTATATTTGAATGCTAAAAACTAGATTCTTTTATTTTATGTCTTCTTTCTACAGGGTGGCGCACCAATTGTGGTACAATAAGAAATTCAAATAACTTTTTTTTTAATCGATGTATTTCATTTATTTTTTTTTATTGGTTAGAAAATTAAATTTTATTTTAAATAGTTAGTTGTTTTTAAAGATTATTGACCGCAAATGACCTCCACGCTGTCCCACGCATATGCGGCACCTGGTCAAAAAATTATTCATTGCGGCCTGAAGAGTTGAAGTTGGGATCGCCTCAATTATTGTCGTTATGGACTGCTTTAGTTCAGTTAAATTCCTGGGCTTCGTTTTATACACCTCTTGCTTGACATAACCCCATAAAAAGAAGTCTGGTGCAGTCAGGTCAGGTGACCTTGGGGGCCAGCGAAGAGTGGAGTTCCTAGAAATTAATTTGTTTGCGAATTTTTTGTTTAGCTCCGCCATAACTGGTCTGGCTATATGTGCAGTTGCTCCATCTTGCTGAAACCAAACGCTGTTGAATGGTATACGTCTTCGGCGCAGTTCTGGGTAAAAAAACTCCTTCAACATATTTAAATAACGGTCCCCATTGACAGTAACGGTTACACCGTTTTCTTCAAAGAAGTACGGCCCGACAATACACCTTGATGAAACTGCGCACCACACAGTGACTCGTTCTGGGTGCAGTTCCGTCTCATGGAGCATTTCTGGATTAGACTCATTCCATATACAGCAATTTTGCTTGTTTACATTGCCGTTAAGATCAAAATGGGCCTCATCAGACATGAACAAACAATTGATCAATGTGTTGTCTTCTTCGGCCATTGATATCATTTTTTGGCAAAATTCCAGGCGAACAGGCAAATCCTGAAGGTTTAACTTGCTAGTAATTTGGACTTTGTACGGAAATAAGTTTAAATCGTCATGAAGTATCCGTTGTAATGACCGTCTACTAATTCCAATTTGCCCCGATAAGTTTCGGGTCGAAACGCTCGGATTGGCCTGTATTGCAGATGCTACTGCTGCGATTGTATCCTGAACCCGAACATTGGCATCTCGATGGTACGGCCTTCGTGCGATGCTTCCAGATTCGGCAAACATGTTTACAAACCTCATAATGGTCCATCTACTCGGGGGATTACCGCCAAACTCCCGCCTAAATTCCCTTTGGACGGAAATGACGGACTGCAAAGCATGGTACCGTTGCACTATCCAAATTCTTTTCTCCGTATCCCAAGCATCCATTTTTATAAATCTAGATAGTAACCTACAAAATAAAAAAAAAATAAGCCGATTACTCACACAGAAAAAAAGTTATTACGTTTTATTTTTGTAGCACAATTGGTGTTCCACCCTGTAGTTTAAAGAAAATTGATGATTAACGAAAAATTATTAACAAATGTACATTTGTGCTAACAACTGAATTATTGAATATCCCTAAATATATAACTAATACATGTTGAATTTAGGATATTTCCTTGTGGTACACCGGCTTAAATTTTCTTGAGTTCCGAGTAATTTTGGTCGTTTCCTATTCCAAAGAGTCGGGCTGTAAAGTTGGATTTCAATATTTCGTAGTTCTTCCTGGGAAGGTCCTTATTTAGATTGTACTCAACTGCCAGGTATCAAACCTTGTCAAAGAACTTGATTTAAAAAAAAGGTACAACAGTATTTATGGTGGGTGTTGTCGTTTCTTTCTAATATTTTTTTTTCTAGAGAATTGCATCTCCTTTAACTAGGCGAAAAAAAAAACAATCCCCTTTTCCTTCTATCCTATGATTTGTTCTTCTTTTCACCCAATCACATGATATATCGTTTTTTGATGCTTTTTCAAAAAAACATACTTTTTATGTTCATAGAAAGTTCAAAAGTTCTTCACAAATAAGCACCTTTACTAGCCTATCAATTTTTGAATAGGTTTTTCAACTTAAATACAATCCCCTTCTACAAAATATCCCATAAAACACAATTTCCATTAAGTAAAACCGAGCTTCACACTACTTGCGACAATATTTTCAAACATTTCAACAATAGTAAAACTAACTAGTACATCTTTGAAAACAACTTGCCTGCTTTATTCATAGTTTTTTAAAAATAAAAATAAGGTAAAAATAATGGTGCTAACGATCAAAAAAGATTAAATTGTTAAAAAAAAAATAAATTTCATATGTTTGTGTACAAACTTACAATATAAGTTCTATTCCATTCAATAATTTCATATTGTCATATAAATTTATAAAAAAATTTCGAGTATTTCGTTTGAAGAATCATAAAAGTTATATGTTGTTAAAATATTAAAAAAATGGTAGCACTTTTTAACATATCATTCGGAAATTTATGTAAATTAAAAAAAAATTAATAGAAATAAATAAAGAACTAAAGAATTTATATAATATTATGTATAAAAAACGTCTATAACAATGTTAAATGAGTTTTCTATGTTCGATACGAACTGATATCTATCAAATGATTTACAAATTGCTATTACATAATGTATAATTTTTCTTATCCCATAATTGGAAGATTTTCTAAAAAAATAAACAAGAAAAAAAAAATCCAAGTGAAGATTATAACTACTTTTATGAAAAGTATATTATATACAAATTAAATTTAAAGAAATAAATTATTAAGGAATAAATTAACGTAAAAGAAATAAAATTGGAAAATAAATTTTCTCGAAGAAGTTTTTATTTTGAAAACATTATGAAAGAATCTTTTATCTATGAATAAATCTACGAGTAAGATTTATAGATAAACTGAGGTCAGCGAAAAACATTTTTACATCTCTGCTTTCACAGTTCTAGGCAGAAATAGAAAAACAGACCTCGAATTTAATTTAAGAAGCGTAAATGGATTAATAAAAAATAGAGCTTAAAAACTACAGAGAGAAATTTTGGGTTCAACTTCAAAGTGTGGACAAAAATTTAGAAAATACAATCCAAATTACTCCGGGCTTAGACATGCGATAGCAAATAGCTAGCAAACGTTATTATGACGTCGGGGTTTTTCATATTTCCCAACCATGTTTTGGCTGCAGAAAGAGCGTAAAATGTAAGTACTGCAAATATTTTATTAATATTTTTGCAAAAAATAATTCAACTTATTGTTTATAAAGGACATCGAAGGTAACTGGCAACAAAATATGGAAAAAGACTTACTTCTTAAATAAACTACTGCGCCTATAATGGATTACAATTACAACTCAACTTAGTCATTTCATTGACGAACTAATGTTATGTTTTCACTTCGTATAGAAATTATGTCCTGTGAAGCCAAGATGTATTTTTTCTACCATTTACTGTCTGTTGAAGTACATACATATATAATGTTGTTTGTTTGCTTGCAGGCCAAAATTAACATTAAAAGAATTAAACATTGAAGATAGTAAGTATTTTGATTAATTTTTTCAAAATTAGTTAGGGCATTCAGAGACTTTTCATGCTTGTGGGACTACTCAATTATGTTTTGGAGCAAATGTTCTTCAAGGTCCTTTTGTATTCTTCCCGTTTTGCCTCTTCCAGTTTTTCCACTGCGTTTATCGCTAAAATCAAATTATGTACGTGACTTAAGGCTCGGTCAAACAGAACGCGTTTTCAACGCCGCGTTAAGATTTTTTAACGCGACGGTAAGATTATTTTGACGCGACATTGCAACCGCCGCGTCAGAGGACGTCAAACAGATAGCTTTCAAGCAATGAACAAACGAAACAATAATTCCTTAACAAAAATAATTTCAAGCAGCTCAGATTCGGAGGGGGAATTATTGCTTCTATTTGCTATTTTACGAAATTCCCGTAAAAGGAAAAGAATTTGGGTACATGCCAATTAACAAAAAAAGAAGAGTCGCACATCTCGAAGGCCAACAAACAGAAGACCTATCAATGCGGCATTTATGATGAGAGCCAAATTTGTCTCATATTTCAATAATAATAATAATTAAATATGTATGTAAAACAATGTTCTTATACGATTTATCACCCATATCGTATAGACATGGGTAATTTCTCACCATAATTCAATTAATTTTTCCATCTTGAAAAAATTTAAAATTCCTTTGACTGCCGCAGCGTTAGAAATAATCTGTAATTTCACACAACGTCGCGTTTCACCGCCATGGTGAATTCAACGCGGCGTCAAAAACGCGTTCAGTGTGACATGGGGCATGTATTTCAATGTAATACAACGCTGCGTTTGAACGCGGCGGTGAAACGCGTTCTGTTTGACCGAGCCTTTACCTGGTGAGATTATAGCGAGGAATGAATAATCACGACATAATTTGCCCACAGAGTTAAAGAAATATAAACTTCAGATATACAGCCTTATTTTGACATTCGATTTCATTAGAAAGTATGTCGAATTCGAATAATTTGTATTTTGAGATTCGAACGATTCGAAAGTTCACCTTATCAATGGAAACTTCATTTATCTTTCGAAAACTAAGCAAATTTTCACTTTCGAATCGTTCGAAAGAAATGTCATTTCATTCTCGTTCAATTTTTTCTGGCGAATAGATTCATAAAACATGTAAGTTTAGTATAATGTTAGTAGTATTGGATGCATAAAATGGATGTGATGCATCCATTATCCTTCTCCTATACAACTGCTCCTCACCGTTTTCTCTTTTCATACTAAAACAAATGTCATTTTGATTTTTTAACGTCTGGCTTCAATTTATCAATTATTTTCATAAAACAATTTACAAATGGTAGTTCAAAATTCAAGTGTGACCAGATTTGTGTAAATTAAGTGGCTTTGAAGTTGCCTTCTTTTTTTGTTTATCAATTTGGAAAACAAAATTAGTTTACGTGAAAATTAAAACATAAATCAATTATTTTATTATTCAGGGAAGTTATTATTATTTAACATCTTTTTGATATCAATAAACTTACCATACTGTTTTCTAAATGCTCCAAAATTTGAAAATGTCAGTTTTTATTGATGTATTCAAATTCAAACTTTACCGGGCCGTTAGCATCACTTATCTTTACTTTATTTTTCTTAAATAATATAGTTTTATTTTTAGACCATATTTTTTTTTGAAATAAAAATTATTAAAAAAACAACAGCTTGGTCATACTAAATCAGATAGAAATGTCAGTAAATTTCAAACAGCTGATTTCGAAAATGAATTTAATTGAGGTTCATTTTATGGAATCATTCGACAATGAACATTTTTCGTTCGAATGTCAAAATATGGATAGTTCATTCGAATGAAAGTATCTATTCTATCGAATTAGCTATTCGTTCGAATCTCAAAATAAGGCTGATTGCTAATGGAGGTGCGGCGTTGAGGATTCGGAGTTATTGAACTTGCCAAGTACAAAAAGAAATCTAAGAGTTTTTTTTTCCAATTTATCTACTTTATCAGATCAAAGATGTGTTTTAATTAGGTATTTGTTGCAAATTATTTTATAATATTAGTTTACAACTATATAGCTTTATTCAACGATTTCGGTTGAACAAAAAAGCCTACAAATGTGTTGGAGAATATACGCATAAAAACAGGGACGCGAGTCACATATTATATTCCTCCAATTTTTGAGCCTTTGCTCTACTTTAGAGGTACTAGGTGAAGGAAGCTACCAATGGTCAGTTGGAAAAGATTTCGTTTGCCCTCTTGCACAGAGAACTCTGTCAAAAGTATTTGGTGAGTGCTTAACACCTTTGGACGATCAAATTTATGCGGAATGGATCAAATGGTCATAGGATTCAAAAGTTATTAAAGACAAATTTACATACATTTTGGAGTTATCATGTTTCTTGTTAACACCACAGATATGTAAGGACAGTACGAACTCGGTTAACACAACCTTCGATTCGCGTAACTTCTTGATTTTCGCCACACTAAAATCGTAGCACGTCTGATTATGTAAGTGCTACTTTTCAAAAATTTTACATCGATTAGTTCAATTTCTTGTGTGTATTCATCTGTTCATTAAAATCAAAACATCAAACCAACAAAAACGATTCGTTTGCTTTCAATAATGTTTTTTTTTATAACATTTTAGTTATCTCTAAAAAAATAAGCCATCACATCTAAAATTTGTATCTAAGAAAATGTAGCCCATTAAGTGCAAGAACCTCGGTTATTGCAACCGCCTTAACTTCTTTTTAGTTGTGTTAATCGAGTTTGTACGGTATATGGTTATGATCTCCCACTTTGTCAATTTTAATAGTTATTGGTTGTGTTAATACATACATACATAAACAAACATTTATTTTGCATCACATTTTGCACAAAAATACAATCTGTCACAGTAATAGTGATGAGTCTTCTTGACACTTTATGTGTATACAAATTTACTTTAATCGATATTTAATGCTTTCTTATTATGTATGTGTTTTTTTACTTAAAAATCAACAAAACTAATGTTAATTGATATTAAAATCCCAAGAAAATAAACTACGTACCTTCTTTTTCTTAAATCGTGTACATGACATCGATTTTCTTGAGTTTTATGTATCGATTTAAATTAATGTTCCATCCTTCCAATTATCTGATAGCTGTCAGTATCATAAAAGTATGCAATCAAATTTGTTTGGGTTTGAAGCATAAACGAAATGCGATACAGAATGCCAATTATCGCTTTCGCACATTTTCTTTCGTTTTTGAAAAACGATCAATCGCTATCGTTTCGTTTATTACAGAATCTGCCCCCATATTTTTTATCCGAATGCAGATTCTTTCATAAAAAATGTTCTACACAACTGCTTCAAACCAGTTGTTTGATTTTGACGCTTATTACAAACGAAGCATAACTCAACTTACTTACAAAGAGACAACTAAAAACAAGTCGGCCATTTTGTTAGTTGTCTGCTAAATGACAACTGGTTGTGCTTTGACAGTCAGCTGGTTGTGATCGATAATACCAATTCTAAGAATTACTATCATGAAATCATTTCAATCTCTTGAGCATGGTCCGAATGTTTTATGTGTCCTTGTTTTATAGCTTCTTTCACATGCAATGCCCACTTGCATTTCACCCTCAATCAAATCATCCGTGATATCCATTTGCTCATCAGTTCACTATCGAGTCTACGAGTAGTTTTAAACGTACTGTCAGTCAAATACAAATATCCTTTTTTTAGCTGCACAACACAATTGTAGAACAATTTACCCGTTACTATTTCAATTTGCAAACTTTTAAAACCAATGTTCATCTCTCCCTCCTTAATTTCCCCATAGCTCGAGAGATTTTCAACATTAGAAGAGTTTCGATTAATCCTTGAGCGTGTGTGAATTATAAAAAAAAAGGAAAGTAAATTATGTAAGAAAAACTGACAGGTTAGGCACCTCATTTGGCTGCTACATCTACGTTGCCTGATAGCAACATTGGCATTCCAGTACTTGATAACGTAAATCATTCAATGGAACAGGTATATTTCCGCACTCGTATAGTGGCAAGAGCCCTTCGAGATCTTGATATAAACAAATCTGCTGGTCCTGGATGGTAATACCCCTAATTCTTCTAAAGAGGTGTTCTAAATCGCTGATGACACCATTGCGTAAGCTTTTCCATCGCTCCTATACTGTTCTGGAATCTTCACTAGAAGAAGGATAACAGCATTTGTTAAGCCTCTTCTTAAAAAGGTGATCCTTCTCAAAAAATTTCTCGAAGATCGTAAGCTTCTGAATGACCGGCAATACGCCTTTCACAGCAATCGTTCCACTAGTGATCTGATGGCATATCTCACCGAAGAGTGGAACAAATCTTTACATTGTTTTGGAGAAAGTGAGATTATTGCGCTTGTTATTTCTAAGGTATTTTATAGAGTTTGGCACCAGGCTCTCTAATCGAAAATGCGTTTGGTTTCAACGGGAAAATTAAAAAAAACACAATTGTTTCCCCGCTCATCGTCATCATCTTCGTAGCTTAGCGTTCATTTTATTAAAAAATAAAATAAGTTTCAAACACATTTCGTTTTTATACAAATCAGTTGATAATAAGTCTTTCGTTATATTCTTAGTACGTTATTTAAATATTATATATATTAAATTTAAAAATAGATATAATCATTTTATTGTTATTATTGCACAAAATGTTAATTTCTTTGTTTTGTTTGCAGTTTATTCGGAATTATTGAAATAAAAGGGTACATTATATAGTTGATAAAATATAAACACATAATTAATTTTTTTTTAATAAATTAACATAAAACAAAATAATAGTTAATAGCAAAAAAGACATTTTGGACCGTCTGTATGTATAGACACATATAAATATGTAGAGGTTAATAAGACTTACACATAAATCCTAAAGTCTACATTTCTTATGTTTTTTTTTCTCTAAGTTTCGTATATGTTTCAAAAAATTACATTTAACTTACATTTATGTATATGAATGTTTTGTGTTTACAATTTTGTTTGTATTTTTTTAGTATAAATATATATATATATATGTATATATATAGGGTTCTATTTTTAATGTTTAACAGGGTATATGTGCAATGTATGAGACACATCCAAGCTAACATATTCCAGCTCCATTTTTAAATTAAATTTAAAATCGTCTGTTTTCCGTCAAACCCTCTTTCGTTTCATATACCTTTGTACGATATGTTTAACATAGTTTTTATCCATCAAAGTCTTATTTTTTAATAAAAATACAATATAGTGTGGTTAAATGTTAATTAGAAACTTACAACATTAAGTTTTCATCGCAATTCTCTTCAATGTCAATGCATGAATTTTGATTTGCCTTTTTAAAAGTTTGGACTTAGAGTCTATAAATAATAACTTGACATTGTTTTTAAGAAATTATAATTTTTTATTAGGCCTTTACATTGTTCGTTTCCGGATTTTGCTAAGATTTAATATCAAAATCAAGGGGAAGTCTTGTTTAGATAGATTTTTCTAATTCCCGTCAGTAACACCACACTTGGAACGTAAAATGGCCGCCAAACGTTGAGTGAGTGGCTCTGTTGGTGACTCTGAGTCACTGCATGATGTTGAGTTTACCTTATTGCCTGCGAAATTAAAATTTAATATTAATTTAAAAAAAAATGGATTGAATGTTCATAATAATGCCACCCACCATTGCTTATATCCAAGTCATGGGCTGAAAGTTCTTTTGAGAGATGCAATGTGTTAGGTACAATATCGTCTTCTTCTTCCAGTAATAGACTGGAATATGAATGTGTTGTGTTATCGCTTCGACTGCGACTGCCTCCAGTACTGGAGGAATTTCGCGAATTTAAAACACACAAATTATTGTCCTCCAAATCGTCACTGCTTATGACATCTTCCGAATCACTAATACTTTCTCCAGCAAGGCCACTGCTTCTAGAGCTTGAACGACGACTTCCATCGGCATTCTCACCTGATGAATTGTCACAGTCGACGTCAGCATCTTCACTTTGATTTGACTCACTAGCTTCCTCACTTCCATTTGAGACATCCTCTTCGGACTGATCCAAAGCCATTTCGGGGGATGATGATTTGTTGTAGTTCTCATCGCTGTCACTTAAAGCTTCACCTAACAATTTGAAATGTTATGCATTAAGAAAAAGTAGGTATATTTTAATGATAAATGCTATTCGTATTTAAATAAATAACAAGAAAATATATGTATAGGTACAAAAATAGTATTTTTGTACTTTTGTATGTGCTTAATCGCTCAGTTTTCAGTTTAAACATTAATTTTCTTAACTCCTACAAAATTTGGGGCCCTGTTTACCACAAAAGTCTAAATAAGTTTTAAAAGCACAGAATTACAGGCTAGACATTTTTCATTTTATTATAAGCCGTTTCTATTCTAAAAGTGGATTAAGTTAATTTTAACAATTTATCGATTTCTAAAACCATATTTATCGCCTTTTTCTGAGGAGTTTCTAAACGGCAAATTTTGTGTTGATTTTTTGATTATATTTTTTATTTTTAGTTCCAATATAATAAGGCTAGGACCGCACTTGCGATTTCAATCGCACGATTTTTTAGTCGCAAAAATAGAACACATGAATTTAAATGAGAATGAACGCACTTGCTACCAACAAATCATGACGATTTAAAAGTCGCAATTTGTTTCATTTTTCTTGCGATGCGATTGTCGTAAACTTAAATGAAACACATGTACTCAAATGGATATGCCCACACTTGCGATTTAAATTACTACGACTTAAAAATCGTAGTCGCTGGCTTTAAATCTGAATGCACGCACATGCGACTTAAAAATCGTAGCGATTATAAAAATGAAACAAGTTCTATTTTTTCAAGCGATTTTTCTGTCGCTACTTATTTGTAGCAAATGCGTGCACTCACATAAAAAGTAGTGTGTTTTATTTTTCGCGATTAAATAATCGCGCGGCAAAAAAATCGTAAGTGCGTGCATGACAATAATTTGTAACGACTACGACTTTTTAATCGCCTCGACGAAAAATCGCAAGTGCGGTCCTAGCCTAAGTGTGTTTGGTAAATTATGTATTCCAATAGAACTCGAGATCCTTATTAAACTTGACATTACGATGATGATGGAAGATGAAAAAAAGTAGTGTTCTTAATTCTGTCTGTCTGTTCGGCTATAACCTAAACGACTGATTGATTTTGTTTTAACTTGGAATCCAGCGTTTTTGGACTTTCTTAAACGCGGTAAAACTAGTTTTGGCCAATTCGATGTGGGGACCTTTGTTAAAAGATTAATTATTATTATGTACAAAAATTAATTTTTGTTTGATTTTTAAAAACTTAGTCTGTTTTTTTAAAATTAGAAGTTCGATACTTTTGAAACTAGGTGTCAATAGTGGTTTTGTAATATTGTTTAAAAGATTTTAAGAAAAAAAGTTCTTATATCTAAAAATAACGAAAACTGTACTATAAATGTCAAAAGCCTTATGGAAAATCTTACTTTTCTTGAAAATGGTAACTTTGTATCGTTAAGTTTATACGCTCTATCTTTATGAAAAGATCACGTACTTACGAGTGTTGTTCAATAGCCTGCTATTGTGATTTGCATTAGAGATGGCTCTAAGAACTTAAAGGCTCTGGGTCCGAAATTACCTTTGAAATATTTTCAAAGAAAGACCATCAAAGAGGCATATCGACCAAATAATTAGAAAGAAACAAATTCTTATATAGAGCTTCTAGTACTTAAAACACTATTTCGAAACTAAGCACTGGCGGGATAGACAAAAAGAGATTTACAATAGTCAAATGAAGTCGAAGTTTTTATTTGTGCAATCCACATTTTGTTGGTGATAATTTTGGTATAGTTCGTAAAGCAAATTTGTAGCTCATTAATCTTTTTGTCCTAATATATTTCCAAGCTTATGAGCAATATTATGTAATTTGAAAAATGATTACTGAGCATTATATAGCCACAAAATATATGTAATGGGTCTTTTTCAACCCATTTATGCGGATTGACTTAAATTGAATATAAAATTATTAATTAACAATGTAACAATATTCTGCCAGTCATTTTTAAACGTATAAGCCTATTCACCTACATTTATGCTAACTCGAGTTTTTTCAATTGATAGTTTTTGAATAATATCGTTTTCACACTAAAGATTTTGGAAAATAAAAAAAAGACTTAATTTTCGCTATATGCCCCATACAAGCGACACATAAATTTGGCGACAGCAAAAATCATCAATTGGCCGCCACTATCATTAGACCTGAAACCGTCCAACGATTCATCAAAAATTACACAGAAATATTGAAGCACAGCCAGGAAATCCGAGGCGGCGGTGATTTGAATGATGCGTTATTCCATACATAATGGCATTGATGTAACTTCAAAATAAAGCCATAATCAATTTTATATCTCACACCGTTGTTGATTTATTTTAATTTGTTTTACTAACGTAAAAGGGCTAGTCTCCATTTCGTGTTATATTGTTTTATTCTCATAAATGTCCCTTACTGATGGATCTCAAAATTTTCTCGCTCTGAAACAATGCCATTTCGAAACTATTCCAATATTTTGTGCATTCTTCTTTCCCAAAATTACATTATTTTTATTTTAGGGACTCCGTTGTTTTTTTATGTTGCCGCCACCAAGCATAGAAGAGGTTGAGAAGGCTATAGGCCGGCTTAAACAGAACAAAGCCCCGGGAGCCGATGGCATACCAGCCGAATTATTTCATCACGGCGGGCCAGCCTTACGACAAGCAATTCATGATATTATAGTACAGGTATGGGAGCAGGAAGAAATGCCAGAAGACTGGCGAAAAGGTTTAAACTGCCCCATACATAAGAAGGGAGATGTCACAACGTGCAGCAATTATGGAGGTATCACGTTGTTGAGTACCGCCTATAAGATACTCTCCTCTATCCTACAAGACCGGATAACCCCATACGCTAAAACCGTCATCGGGCAATATCAGTGTGGTTTCATTCCAGGCAAATCAACAACTGATAAGATCTTTACCCTTAGGTAGGCGATGGAAAAATGTCTAGAATTTAATATCCCAACATACCATCTGTTTATAGACTTTAAGGCCGCCTATGATAGCATAGCCAGGGTAGAACTTTACAAAGCCATGAGAGAATTCGGCATCCCAAATAAATTGACACGACTATGTAGGTTGACCATGACCAACGTAACAAGCCAAGTAAAAATAGCCGGATTGCTATCCAGACCAATCAACATCTGCCTGCCTCCTCTTCGACCTGGCGTTGGAGAAAGCAATCCGTGACTCTGGCACGGCAACAAGAGGGACCATCGTCAACAGGTCCAGCCAGTTACTGGCTTACGCAGACAACATTGACATCATCGGAAGAACCGAACAAGCTGTACACGATTCCTTCATCCAGATCGAGCAGGCGGCACAAAATCTGGGGCTGCACATTAGTGAAGGTAAAACAAAGTACATGGTGGTGTCGAATGCGAGAGGAAGAGTTGGTCAAACAATCAAGATAGCGGAGCACGAATTTGAAGTGGTGCAATCCTTTAAATACCTTGGGTCAATAGTAGCAGCCGATAACAATATAGAAGAAGAAATACGCGGGCGGCTTCTCAAATCCAACAGAGCCTACTATAGTCTGTCAAAGCTCTTCAAATCCAGAAATCTCACCATAACTTCAAAACTGCTGCTGTACAGGATCATGGTCCTGCCAGTACTCACATATGGATCCGAGACTTGGGTGCTTAGCAAAAGGCACTCCGACCTCTTAGCTGCGTTCGAGAGAAAAGTCTTAAGGAGAATTGTTGGCCCCATATGTGAGGAAGGACGATTCCGGAGACGGTAAGATCATGAATTGTACGCAATCTACCTAGAAGCAGATATCGTGACAAAAATTAAGCTCGGTAGACTCCGGTGGGCAGGGCACCTAGCTCGCATGAGCGAAGAGGAACCTGCTCGGAAAGTTCTTTGTGGTACATTCTATGGTAGACGACAGCGTGGTAGACCATGCTTGCGCTGGAGAGATTCCGTAGACCAGGACGCTCGAAGCCTTGGGGTGCGCAAATGGATGGCGTCGGCTAGAGACCGGGATAGGTGGAGAGATGAAAGAGGCCAGGACCGGAACCCGGTTGTCGAGCCGATGATGATGATGTTGTTTTTTTTTTACGATGTGTTGGCTATTTAAAGTTAATTTTTTTAGAAAATGACATCTCCCACAAAAAAGCATTAATTTTGTGATGCCTTTTGCACGACTTAAAACAAAACAAATTGGTTCCTTTATAATCATACCTCTTACCTTTTAGTTTCTCTACAATCAAGGGATGGAACTCCTTAGCTGTTGCATTGTTTGGTTCATACTGTAAAACTGGAAAAAGAAAAACAAAAATAAGTTTTCACAGGTCTATGTAAACGTATATACATATGCATGTACTGTAAATAATTGTATCTTATAATATTTTGTGTTTATATGCATAAAAGTACAGTATTGTTTAGTCAAAATGTAAAAAAAAATGTGATTTAAAATTAAGTTCAAAACATTCAAAATTAAAATCTTATATTGTCTTATATTCTTTGAAACATACAATGTAGCTTAAAAAAAAGTAGGGCTTTTATGTGCGTATTGTAATATTGCATAACTGCTCTTTTCACGTATTGTCTTTCATATGATTCACAACAAATTAAAAAAAGGTATAGAAATTCGTTGAATTAACAGTAGATACTCATTGCTTCGAGTTTTTTCGTTGCAAAA
Organism: Chrysotoxum bicinctum; assembly: GCA_911387755.1. Classification (NCBI taxonomy): domain Eukaryota; kingdom Metazoa; phylum Arthropoda; class Insecta; order Diptera; family Syrphidae; genus Chrysotoxum; species Chrysotoxum bicinctum. The sequence continues at coordinate 78,209,472 of OU426988.1, read as the reverse complement.
CTAGAAGTAAATAAGTATCGTATCTTTTTCTTAAAAAAATGTGTCTTGACTTATTGTTCTTATTGTTTACATATATAAACATTTGTATTAGTTCCGTTCGTTTACTTCCCAAAATGGCCAGTTGCTTGCGATTTAGACTTTAGGCTTAAATTGGTATCTATGACCAACAAAACGAATCATAATTAAAAAATGTTCTTTTAATTTTAAAACTTGATCTTGACTTATTGTTGAATCAATTTGATATTAAAGAAATAATTTGCTTAACAAAAATATCTGTCCAATTGAAAACTATTTGTATTATATTAGTCTTAGATTTTGGCAATTTTTCACCACGATAACAAAACTAGGGCGCATTTTTGTGCGTTCGTTAACGAACCTACTCGAATTTCTGACGTTGCATATCACTCCGCCAACACTATACCCTTGTTTCTTGGTTTATACCCTCTTATAAATACATTAATAGCCCATCCTGTAGTATCTTCAAATTTCACGTGGCAACAAAATCGAGTAAGAGAAAAAGTCCCTAAAAGAACCGTTGACAAAACGAGAATGCTACCTGGAACTGTCTTAAATTATTGGGTAGTAAACATTTTTTATTATTTGTGAAAAATTGACGAAATACTACTTCGACTTCGATTCTATGCTCGTCTTCAATGACACTCCTTATGTCAACTCACAAGAAAAATTTGTTTGCAGCACAGTCTGCTGTTAATTCGACGCTGCTAGAAAGTGTCATGACTCCTCTGTACTTGATAGCGTAAACAATTTTATGGGACAAAGTTTATTTCGCACTCGTGCAGTTGCAAGAGTACTGAAGGATATCGATTTAAACAAGTCAGCTGGCTCGTTTAGTATCTTTCCCATTGCTCTACAGAGGTGTTCTTTAATGCTGGAAAAAAGCATTGCGTAAGCTTTTTCGTATCTTTCTTATTCAACTATTCTTTCTGGATAAATGGGTAATAGTAATTAAACAGCCTGTCCCTAAAAAAGGTGAATTTTCTTCCTCCCCAAATTGTCGTCCAACTGCCCATATATGTCTCTTGTTTCCAAGGTCAATGAAATGCTGATAAATTATCAGCTCAAGAAATGTCTTGAAGAACAAAAGCTTCTCAATGACCGTCAAAATGGACTTAGAAGCAATAGATCCACTGGTGATCTGATGGTATATCCCACCAAACAGTGGCACAAATCTTTACATCGATTTGGATAAAGTTATTGCCCTTAATATTTCATAAGCATTTGACATGGTTTTGGTTTTCTTCTTCGTTGGATTAAAAACTCCTTTTTGAACCGCTGTATTCGAGTTGTATTGTATGGTTTTAAATCTGTTATTCATAAAAGAAATGCTGGTGTGCCCCAATGCTCCGTTTTGTCTCCGACTGTCTTTCTCATTTTTATCATGATATTTTGTCTTGTCAAGAGTACTCTCATCTATTTAATTCCTTTTCAGATTCACGTCCTTGTTCTTCGAACGTGCATCTAAAACGGTACATTGATTAGCTCATTTAATTCTGCGAAATGCACCCCCATGCCGTTAAATATGAGCAGCACTTGCATTGAAGAAACCGAACAATTGTCAGTTCTCGGTATGTACATCACAGACCACTTTGTGTGGAAGGACCACATTTAGGTTGCCTTTGACGATGCAAGAAATTGTTTACCCATTCTGATCTGGTTATTATCTATATGGACTATATTCGTCCAAAGCTCGATAGAATCCATAAGAGCTTTGAAAATGATAGGTGATATCAAAGGGCACGGTAGTGCCCAGCCAAGTTCTGGCACTACACCCTTTTTACAGGAGCAAACTCAGGCGATTTTTGACCCCTCCCTATCTTCAGTACCAATGAAGTCAGAAACTTAAAAATCCGAATATTTGCTAAGCTAGTCAGGCACAGGCGAGGCGCCTCACCAAATTTCAATTTTCTAGCATAAGCGGTGCCTGAGATATAAGGCCTCAAAAATCACAAAAAACCGTAACTGACTGACTCACTGACTGACTGACTGACAGATCAACAAAATTATGTAGCACTTCCCGACATCGTAGAATCTTGTAATTTTGCACAGCGGTAGGTCTTGTCATGCAAGTAGAGGAAATTCGAAGTTTTCCATTCAGGGGGCGGGGTATCCGCCCACTTTCTCCGAATTGGTGTTGGTTGAATGGAGCATTTCCGACTGCTGTAAAACGATGAAATTTAATTAATTTTAATTAATTTTAATTTTTAATTAATTAAGCTTAATACAAGCCACTTATACTATATCACAATAAAAATATCTTAAGTCTAACATTAAGTACTTAAGTCTAAAAATTAATAGATTGATTAATAATAGGATAATTTGGATAAGTATCAGGAGGGGTAGCGTAATAGGGCATTTTTAAGTGTAGTGTTACGGCGCGCATATAAAGATTGTAAACTTAGAAGCTTTAGACGTTCTTCATATGGAGGAAGATTAAAAGGATCGTCCCAGCCAAGTCCACGCAAGGCAAAACGTAAAAATCTTCGTTGGACGGCTTCAATGCGATTAATGTGAACTTGATAATAAGGCGACCAGCCCTGAGATGCATATTCCAAAAGTGGTCGGACAAAAGTCATGTAGAGGGACTTTGTAACATAGGGATCGGAGAATTCTTTGGACCAGCGTTTAATAAATCCAAGTGAAGAGTTAGCTTTGTTTATAATGTTATCAATGTGAGAGCGAAAGTTCAGTTGGGAGTCGCATAATAAACCTAAATCACGGATAGAAGTAACAATGGGAATGGGTTCGTAATTTTTAAAATATTGTCTTTGAGCTAATGGAGGACACTTACGGGTATATGTTATGGCTTGACATTTATTAACGTTGAGTTCCAGGAGGTTTTTTTGGCACCATATGTAGAATTTGTCCAAGTCGATTTGCAGAGATTTGGAATCATCGGCACAAGAGATCTTTCGGCATATTCTCATGTCATCTGCGTAGATTAATAGATCAGAGTTCGAGAATATTTTTTCAACGTCATTAGTGGTTAGAACGAAAATAAGTGGTCCTAGGTGGTTACCTTGCGGAACTCCAGACGTTGCACGGATGGAGGTAGATATACACGACCTGAATATAACGTTGTATTGTCGTTTCGATAAATATAATTGAATCCATGAAATCATTAAAGCCGGAAAGCCGAGTTGTTTTAGCTTAAATAATATTATATTATGGGATATTTTGTCGAAAGCTTTGCTAAAATCAGTAGCTATCGCATCGACTTCTTTTCCTACTTCTAAAGCACACAGCGTAGTAGATACAAAATCTACCAGATTAGTGGTAGTGGACCTGCCCTTTAGGAAACCATGTTGTTTGGTTGAAAAAATCGGCTTACAAAAAAAGAACATATTATCATATATAATACTCTCAAAGAGTTTCGGTATGCAAGAAAGTTTTGCAATTGGTCTATAGTTAACTATATCATTTATCATTTTTAGGTCCTTTCTTATGCACAGGTATAATAAAAGCATCTTTCCAAAGCTGGGGAAAAATTCCTGTTGAAATGGACTTTTGGAAGAGTGCAGTAAGTGGCTGGGCTAAGTTGGCAGTACATTTTTTCAACAAAACAGAAGGGAGACCGTCAGGACCAAAAGAGAAATCATCTTTGAGCAGATTCATTTTATTTATCACCGATGATATGTCAATATTAATGGAAGTAAGGGAAGTCTGGGTGCAGCCGTTCATATAACTAAAATAGCTAACGTCAGCCTCAGAATTGTCACACGAAAACGCCGCCCCGAAAAATTCTGCAAAAAGATTGGATATAGTTTTTGGATCCATTGACGAAGAATCGTATAATTTTAATACAGAGGGGTAACCATCAAATTTTTTTTTACTATTAATAAACTGATAAAACAACTTTGGTTTAGAGATAAGGTCAGACTGCATTTGAGAAAGATATCTTGTGTATAAGTATTCACACAAAACGGAGAAGTTATTATAAGCTAAAGTGTAGTTAGAAAAATCAGACTCTGATTTGGACCTTAGAAATGTTTGCCAAAGTTTGTTACGTTTATTGCGAAGAGAGCGAAGTTCTTTGTTATACCATGGAGGAGAAGAAGTTATGTTTTTTTGAGAAAGTATTGGGATGGATTGGGAACAACAGTCAAAAATATGTGCATAAAAAGTAGCGATAGTTATGTCGATATGTGTATTATAATCAGATATAAAATCGAAATTTACCCTACCAATAAGATCGTTTAGTTTTTCAAAATTAGCTTTACGAAAGTTGAATTTACGCTGTGTTAATACGTCAGGATTAATATTGTTGCTAACGTATGCGAAGATAATTGAGATTGGAGGATGATAACAATCAAGTTTGGTAAGAAGATGACTGCTATTCGAGGCTACAGTGTTATCGGCGTCTGAGGAAAAAATTAAATCAAGCTGTCTTCCTAAGTTATTTTTAACATTGCTCATCTGAGCAAGGCCGGAGGCTTGAAGACTGTCAGTGAAAATAATTTCTTTTTCGGAGATTGCATTATTCGAGATCAAATGGATCTCGTCTTCAGAATTAGTCCATATCAATCGTGGAAGATTAAAGTCCCCAACAATAATGATGTCGTCTTCAGGATTAGTTAGATCAACAATAAAATCAACTGCATCAGAAAAAAGCTCATATGCACTTGTGGGCTGAGACGGAGGAATGTAGCAACACAAGATGTAAATGCAACGATTGTTCAGGTTTATCTTGACACATATAAGTTCCAAATTTAAAATATTGGGAATAACAATTAACGATGCATCCAAATCGGAATGGAGTGCTAAAAGTACACCACGACCTACAGGGTTATTAGCACCTAAATTGGAACTATCAGGAACTAAGATATCCTTCCGAAAAACAGTAAATTCCGAGGTGAAAAGCTCATTACTCTCAATGTCTTGGGAAAGATTTGTTTCAGTAAGGGCAAACAAATTATATGGAAGTTTTTGTGAGTTAAGATAAACTTCGGTGGTTTTGGTGCGAAGACCTCGTACATTCTGATAATAAATAGACAGACATTCATGACTATTTGATACATGGGAGGTTTGTTTGTAAGGGATATTTTTAGTTACGAAAAAACTGATTCTGGGAAACGTGTGGTCTTAGTTTGGAGCTCAAATAAGCGCCGTAAGCTGAGAGGTCATTAATTACTTGAAGGGGTGAAATATCAAAACATTCATGATATTGAATGAAGATTTTTTTCAGGGTTAATAAATCAATAGGAATGCCTTCTTTTAAAATCAAAAGTTCAAGATTAACTCTAGTTATTCCATCGATGCAAGTATGTTGTGGTTTATCATGTAAATATGCGAGGTAAAGTCTGACATTGGCATAGGTTTTTGGATCACGCAAACGAGACATAACAAAAAGTATATTCTCGCAGGATTCCGGAATTTGTTTGGCCGATTTCGCTAAGGGTGGTATAAGTGGATATATATAAGAAGATGTTTTTAAGGAGGAAGAAGAAAATGGAGGAATATTTGGGTATATTCTGGGAGCGGCTCTTGCATTAGGTAGGGGGGTTGGAGTGTTGAATGGTGTACAGGCTGACTGTTTATTTAATGAGGGCACAGGTGGATTTGTAATATAGGAGCGATGAAAGTTTGGGTATTTGATAGTAGAACTATAGGGTAGTTCAGAAGAAGAAGAATTTGGATGATTTGTTAAGTTAGGTATAGGAAAAGACATATTAGAGGATACATGATTACATCTAGTATTATACTTAAAATTAGAACTTAAACTATTAATGGATATTGGTTTTTGAATCTTCATCGTACTATTTTTTAAATTTATAGAGGAGGATGAAAATAACCATTCATAAATATGAGGTATAATTATTTTGAAAATTCCAGGACTAAGACGAATACAAACGATGATATAAAAACTGTAGTTAGTTCTAAAAAAATTTCTAATCCAAGACTCGTTTGCATGTTGAGGTGCATCCTTAACGATGAAGGTTGATGTCGTTTTATAAATGCTAGTAGTTGGTAGAGGTGCGGTGTGGGATTTCGATGTTGACAGCGAAGGTTCAGTGGAGACGACCTGAGATTGATGTGATATGGCTGGTAACGGTGTAGGAAGAGTAGATACAGTTATAGTTGAAGAAGTATCAAGTAGATGTGCAGCTGATGAACTTTCGTTAAGAGATACCGTAGGGGATTCCAGATCATCAAGCTCAAATAGGAGGGATTTGTTGTTGTTGTTGAAAATCGGTTCTGGTACAGAATAGTCGTTTTTACTACATACACGCTTCACTTCTTCAGATACTTCAGAGATGGCCATTCGAGTGGCTACAGATTCTTTTACCAAGATATCAGCAAGAGCTACTGAATCTTTAATCAGCTTACCATATGTAGCACAAAAGTCAATATCAATGAATTTGAGTGCCTTGGATTGTGCCATTATAGTTTTTTCTAAACAAGTCACACTGTCTTGAATGGAGTTAATTGAGACTAAACTTGAGGTTTGTTCCGGTGGATGATTTAAGGATGAGATCGACTTGGTTATATTGGTGAGTTGAGAATCGATGTGGTTGAAAAATGAGTTAAAGTTATCAAAACACTCGGAGCATTTAGTGGATGATTGTTTAGATATACATTCAATAGTATTAAGTTGTTTTTTTGATATTAAGTGGTATTTTTCAATGCTTTTAGTGGTTGATTCATTATTTTCTGCCAAAAGTTGGTTAGTTAAACTAAAACCATGACGAATTTCTTTCTTCAGTTCAGCAATTGACTCCGATAATTGGTCGACCCTTTCATTGTTGCATTTAAGAGCAAGCATAATGTGGGAAAGCGTTATGCTTCGACACTCGTCGCAGTAAAAACTAAAATGTTCGGAGTATTCTGGCAGATAAGCTTTAGCAGTTCTACTAAGGCCGGTGCAAACAGGGTGGAATATTTTACTGCAAATTCCCCTACAAGGCACCCAATTGTTGGTTTTTATGGTGATAGTGCAGTTTAAATTTCCACAGGGGGATGATTTATCCATTTTATTTTTATTTTTTAATAATGAATATAGTAACTAAATTAAAAAATAATCTTCGTAGTTATTTTTTTTTTCGCTAGTTTTATCACGAATCTGTCCACTAGTATTTTTTAGCAGTGTGAAAAATGATCAGTTGGATAATGCAGTTGTTTTACAATATAATGGTTTGTGTATCAGCTAGATGATGCAGGATAACGTAGTGTTTTGACGGCTTTGATATTATGATCTCAATAGCAGATGTTGTTGTTTATTTAATTTTTTTTTTGTGGTGGAAGAATAAAATGTACATACATACATATGTTTGAGTAGTATCAACAAGACTAATGGCAGAACATGTACTAAAAATTGAACCCACCGGGAAAGATGAGACAAAAAGCTTGTTTTTTGAATCAAAATATTGAAGGCTGAGACAAGCAGATATAGTTGTTATCCTCAAGTTCAATGTAAATTTCCGATCAGCAGTCTCGATATGATAATGTTGACAGCTTATCCAAAATATCCACGACAGGAGAGTCGTATGGTCAAGATGTCGCAAAACGTAGACATAAAAGAAATTGAGATGTTTTGATTTGTATAGTATCGAAGTTTTTGCTTCTTGGTGCAGAACATATACAAGAAAAATTGCACTCACCAGGAGAGACAAGGCAGGCACTTGTAGGTATGCTTCAAGGAGCAGGTGGGCATCGACAAGTTGCTTTAATTGAAAACTTCTGGTGTATCCAAATATATCAAATGGCTTACGTCAAGATGTAGCGCGAGATGTGGGCATACAAAAAATTGGGATTTTTTGGTTTGAATAGTATCGGGGGAGACAAGGCAAAATGTATAGGAATATATTCACAATCCAGGAGTGAGCGAGTACGGTGAATGACTGACGTTTAAAAAAAAAACTCGATAAATAGGAAATTAATCAACTTTAATTAGACTATTTTTATTTCACAAATAATGGATATTTTTTAAAGTTAAATCACTCGCGATAAATAAAAATGTTTAACAAAATTGTTGAAATTTAAGAATATCTAGGTTTCGTTATTAAAAGAATGGTTTATACGATAGATTTAATAGATATATCATGGAGATAAACAAAATCAAGGCAGATAGAACAAAGTCAGACTGATGACGTAAAATGGTAAAATGGTAAAATGGTAAGGCTTAAATTGCATACAAAGAAAAAAATATAAAATTAGCGGTTTTCCATTCAGGGGCGTGGTATCCAACCACTTCCTCAGAAATGATGTAAATTATATGTGGCACACTTCCGATTGCAGTAGAACAATGAAATTTGGATGAACGGTAGGGCTCAAATTGCATAAAAAGGACCAAAAATAAAAATCGATGTTTTACATTCAGTGAGCGTGGTATCCGCCCACTTTCCCCGAATTGTTGTTGATTGAATGGAGCACTTCCGACCCGACTGCTGTAAAACGATGAAATTTGGTAAAGTGGTAGGGCTCAAATTGCAAGTTTTGTTTATGTCCAATTCAAAAGGTTTTAAAAACTTGACCAGTAACTCCATCAAATTTTAGTCAGTAATCATTAAATAATAAAATTTCTCTACTACATTGTAGCTGTTTCAATATTAGTCTACTTTAAATGTCCGGTATTAAACCTTTATGAAGTAAGAACTTGGAGTACTTTTAGATCTCAGTACTTTTCACGGCTGACTTGTTACACAAAGGTTTTTGTATAGAAGAACTTTGCTCTTTTTTTAACATTTATGTTTTTGGTCTGATAAATATAATAGAAACATTTGAATGTCTCGAGCACCCTCGCAATGTTTCGTGTCTTTCATTATTTTACCGTTACTTTCATAAACAATGTTCCTCTGAAATAGCCAGTCACATTCCTCCCTTTAAGAAATTCAACCGTAACGCGCTTCAAAGAATGACCATCAATTTTCTCCTGAGCCCAACTCCAGACGTACTGTTAAATTTAGAGATTTTTTTTTTAGCAGCACTACACGAATGTGGAATGCTTTACCCGGCTCGATATTTCCCTCGCATTATGATATTCAGATATTCAAAACCAATGTGCATCGGTATGCCCTTTTAAATTCTCTCCAACTTTCCTAAGGTTAGTCATAATCCCTTTAGTGCAAGCAAAATTATATATACGAAATTTGTTAAAAAATAATTTTTAAATTTAAATTTGGACATATGTAATTATATAACTATGTAAATGCAACAAACAAAATTGCAATCCTACAAGCTTGTGAAATATAATTTCGAGATATGCTCGTACGCCAGTAGAAAAAACTAAACACTTTTTGTATGACCTTTTACTCCATGTAACTGATCTAGTGCTCATATAGGATTAATAAAGAACTATTTCAATAAAAATGCCACGGTATATGTCAAATTTAGCCTGTTCCCATTCTTTGGCATTTTTATTTGAATTCTTACTAGTTGGTAACTGTGGCGTATACTTACTTAATTTGCAGTATTTTAAGGCTTTTTTATAGTCTTTCAACATTACAGCGGAAAGGAACTGAAAGAAAAGATAAATACAAATCATGGTATAATATCAAAAGTATGAATATGTAGATTTAAGGGAATTCACTAATTTTATGAATATTGTAGTAATATTGGCGCAAAATTTTAATTAAATTAGTACGATGTTAAAGCTGTTTTAGTATGAAACTAGGTTAAAACAACGATTTTGCAAAGTTTAATCTAATATAGCTTCATACCTTCTGTACCCTTTTATTAAAGTTAAAATAATCGAATAGCTATTTTACTTTTTAGTATCGTGCTATTTACAAACGCCACAAAAGGTCTGTTTACTTAGTTTTGTGCACAAACTGTCATTGTGTTAGGTGTGTTCAGAAGCAATTATTTATTAAGAAAATTGCTTTAGTACGATACTAGTTAGAAAATGTTTAAAATTAAGAATGGATTAGTGAACTACTTTAAAGTTAGCAAATTTTTAAGTAGTATCATACTACTACATTAATAAAAGACTGTTTAAAATTTTGCGCCATTGTGTTTTATTTTTTTAAAAGTCGGGAATAAATAACTGGTGAAGATGGCCGTATTTATACAATGATGCACAGTGCGTCGTTTGTATGGTGGTAGTGGACAAAAATCTGTTTTTCAAAAGTGCACACTGTGCACAAAAATTGATTGGTAAATGCAATAAATAAGGGATTTTACTCAATTTGATGAATTTTCACGCCCCTTGCCACGCCCACTGCTGACAAAAAATTGGTTAAACGGAAACTTCCGTACGATAATGAATTCAAGTATTAATGTTCTGGTTAGTTCAAAAATTAAAAATTAAGAAAAGCGTGAAGTACGTCTATAAAATTGTTTTTTTTTTAAACTTCTCGTACGATATTGAAAAAAAGTGTCCAGAATTGATGTGTGTGATAAAAAAATTAATTTGAAACGAAATTCACCCACTGCCACGGCCACAATTTTATTATTATTAGTTAGAAGCCAAACATTTCAAAAAACTTATGATTTGTACGTTATACAAAAGTTGTAATATTTTAAAGGTTAGTAGGAATGTATACACGTTACCAAAGCACAAAAATTACGGGCAAGAGTACGATAACTTAGGCGCCAAGAAATTATAACGGTTTTTTGTAGAACAGTTCAATACAAGCATTTTTTACTACAGGAAGGGGGGGTCTATCTCCCCCCGTTTGGCCGGGAGGGGCAATTTCATAAAAGAGGTTCTAAAATGGAAACAAAAATATTAAAAAATAACGGTAATACTTACAATTAAGAATTATACCGTTTTTTAAAGCCAATACTCTGATATCTTAGATAATTTTTAAATCATGTGGAATCTATGCACAGTTTTTGAAAAAAAAAACGAGTTTTAAACTCAAATTTTGGGGAATAAAAACATAAAAAAAAGTTTAAAGTTTAATTTTTCAAAACTGCGAAGTTATATATTATTATTTTTCCTAAAATTCGTTGCTCTAATTTATTCTTATTCAAAAACTGAAAACTAGATGATTTTATGTCGTCTAGTTTTTGAGAAAGTTGAAAATAACTAAAACTACTTTTTATGGAATATTTGAAGCGTTGAAAGGATGAAGGTCTTAAATGAATTTTTTTGAAATTTCGCTTTTTTCTTACAGATGAAAGTTTTATATGAAAACTTAAATTTCTGACTCATCTGTACTCTTCTATCGCCTATAGATTCATATTTAGCCAAAGATGAAGGTGTTATATGCAACCACTTTGGTAGAAAAAGTTATAGTAAATAAACTTTAAATGCTTGTAACTCAAATGTTTAAAAATGTCGCTTAACACCTTCATCCTTTCAGCGCTTCATTTGCTTTTTTTGCTTGCTTACGCATTACGGCGTATAAACAGTGAGATATGTATGTATGGGCAACCCCACTGCTTGGGCACACTATAGGATTTGGGGTAGGTGCGAGATTGGGTGTATGCAAGGTTTCTTTTGCATTTACAGAATCTGGATTTAAAGAAACTTTGAATTTACCCTATGGACTATATCCAATGTCTACTAAGTATATGTACGTAGCCCAAAGTTACACATTTAAAATGTTCAGACATGAAAATTTAATACATTATAAAAAATTCACATTACCTAGGTACTACTGTACGAATGCAGCAAATTTATATAATTCCTTAATTAATATGTATGTTTATTGTTTGTGTCTAACATTTTTAATGCTTATGTGGTACAGGTTATTGTTTACCAAGGTCATTCGTTATTCAAACTATGTGAGAGTGAAGTATTTTTTTCTTTGAATAAAGAATGGTGACTAAGCATCCACTACTTCATCCTAAATTAAATAACTTTTCAATATTTCAAAAAAAATATTTCAAAAGCATCGCGTTCTTAGAAGAAATTGGTCCAATTCCAACTAAAACGTCAACTCCTCCATTGTGTTCCAACTTACCGATAAAGGTAGAAAAATATAAAAATTTCAAGTTCGGTTGGATGTGGCGGTGCTCCGAAAAAGCTCTAAAAAAAGGTGACAAAAATTGTAAGAATACAATAAACCCATCTATTGGCACATTTTTCCATGGGCCTCAATATTGGCTAGAGATTCGGGAAGTTGAACATTGAACATTGAAAAATTGACTTGACTTTTTTTAATTAACACCTGACTTACTCACAATGCAATTCTACCTCCTCGTGGTGCATTCTTGGTAACGCTAAATGATTTGCTGTACTTTACTTACAAATGAACCACATTAACATTAATCCTCAAAATGAAATCACCGTAGTTAAATACCAAAAATCGAAAATTTCATAAAAAGTAGTTTTAGTAATTTTCAATTTTCTCAAAAACTAGAATTTTGTTTTCGATTCAGAATTAATAGTAGCATTGACCACAAAAAGCCAATCAAGCACTTCATTTAACAATTTTGAAAAAAAATTGGTCTAAACTTTTTTTTTTTCATTTTTTCTTAACAAAATTTTGAGTTTGCATGAAAATTTTTCAAAAACCATTGACATAAATTATTTAATTTAAATTTAAGATTATAGAGCAGACTTCTGGCTTTCAAAACCCTTATAGTACTTTATTGTTAGTGTTGCCGTTGTTTTTTAATATTTGTTTTCAATTTTTTTTCTAAAATCGCCCCTACTTCCTAAACGGGCGAGATAGACCTCCCCTCCCTTAGTAAAAAACGCTTGTATTTGACCCTTCTACAAAAATCCGTTATCAATTTTTGGCTCCTAAGTTATCGTACTCTCCCCAAATTACCGAATATATCGGCATAAAAGATTTTGCAAAATAGAATGAATATTTTTATTGTTGACAGAAATAGTTATTCATAAGAAAAGTAATAACAAAAGGAAAAACTGAAAAATAAACAATTACGTAAAAAGATTTAGATATATGGCCTGACATCGCTTTGGTCAGCTTTTAAAGGTCTTAAATCTGTCTGAAATTCGAAATTAAAAGATCAGACTTTAAAAGTAATCTTGTCAAGAGGTCTTCGTTTGTATTAATTCGAGATGATTTTCTTGTAAGCCTCAAAAAAGAATATTTTTCAAAAAATCGCTAAAATTCAAATTTTTAAGAAAAATTCGAAATAACAACTGATACCTGCGCTCAAGGTATTCATTGTTTATATTCAAACAAAAAAATGTATACAGTCAAAATATTTTTCTTACGCGAGCTAAGCTAATTCGCAACTTTCAATTACATTGCAGCTTAAAGTATATTAATTCCTCACAAAAGTCTCGCTAATTCAGGAAGAAGAAAAAAACAAAAACAAAACAAAATTAAATTTAAGTAGTTCAAGATATTCTAAAACAGGTTTAGAGCATAAACATAGTATTTGCATTTTTATATTTTTTTTATTTTTGTCCACTAGTCGACGCACTGTGTCCCCACTAGCGATGAATCCAGAGCAAGGTTTTAAGTATGCTTTCTTTATCGCAAGTATCCTCTCATTGTACTATCTTTCGCTTGCGATTTATCGCAAGTATAACTGTCATTTTTTATTGGGATTTCGAAATTTAATTTATTTGAGTTTAAGTTTTGCGCGCGAAAAAAGTTTTTGATTGAGTTTTATGTTTTTCTTTCAAGTTTAAAAAAAATTTCAAGTTTAATTAAAATTCATTAAAATAAAAATATGCAAAGAAATGCTCACTACAGAAAATCCTAAATTTTTTCTTGCGTTAATTTTATCGCCAGTGAAGACGGCGCGTAAAATAATATTTAATAGCTAAACTGGTGATGGATACGGAGTTGAACAACAGAAAACGTTAACATGTCTCTGGGATCGCTTTCAAATCGTTTCTAGTTCGAAGCTTATGACGAGTTCTAATAATACTTTTACTTGTACACATTAAGAAACCTTTCTCCTTTTATTTCACTGAGTTAATCATATTTAAATATACCAGTCTTAATGCTTATAATTAATAATAAAGACATACCTCTGCCAAAAATTCAGTTGGAGCCGACATACTTTCATCTGCATCTGTATACTCCGAAAGACTTTGACTCAGATCCTCATTAGATGTCGATGTCGGTAAAGTACTATTAATACTCAAGTTTGTTGCTTGTGTTTTCGCGGCAAAAAGGCCATTTCCATTTGATTCATCCAAAAACAAGGACTAGAATATAAAAATCATTAGAAAAAAATAAAAGGTTACAAGTATTGAAAGCAAAAAGATTCTTACGTTTGACATTTTGAATTTTAATAGTTCGGACTCTCACATCAGGCTTGTTAATGTTTTTGAATAAAACTGTATCGCGTGGGAAAAGCAGATTGTCTGAAAGAAAAAGCAAGAAAACATCAGAGTGCTTTTATTCAGTTATTATACCTCCTATAACTATATATTACAGATTTTACATTTTCTTTTATAATTCAAGGTTGAAGACATTTAAACCCAATACACAAATCCTAACACAAAGCCTTTTATTTTGCTGAAGCATAATATAGTTTCCATAGTGAAGCACATAAATTAAACAATTCTACTTCAACAAAATGCTATACCTTCTATGCTCTTCCGTCTAGCCAGTCATCAACAATTCACTTCCAGTTAAAGGTGGGGTGCACATCTACAAAACGTATGACTTAAAACAAAAAATATACATTCTAGCTAGGAGCTAACCCATACTCTTTATTTATGTATATTATGCTGATGATGCCGTCCTTAGATAGCGTGGCCTTTAACAACCTGCACTTCTCATTAATGTTAGCAGGGCCGTATTCAATATGTGCAATTTGTTAAATTAAAGAGTAAGTTAGTTCAATATGTCTTTGAAAAAAGCACTTCCACTTCAATTAACGTATTCTTTTTCAGTCTTTGTTCTTATTTTATTGTAAAGAACTTTTACCAAATATGTATATTACATAAAGTAATTTATCAAAAGAAAATGTTTGTTTCATAAGATTTGCTTGATTTAAATAATGAGGAGTTGAATAACTTTTTGTATGAGAAATGTTAAATCAAACTCAAAAAAAAAAAAAAAAAAAATAGTTGCCTTTTACGAATGTAAAATGTATGGAATTGATTATGTAGGTAGGTATGGGTATTATTTTTGGATTTGTATAAGTTTTGTCATGTAGCGACTATTGCTCTATACCAGTTGTTTCTTTACCAGGCACCTCGCCAAAGGCAAATCACGGATAAGTTTCAATAATTGCACACAATTTTACTTTATAATTAAGTGCGCACTCAAGGGATTTGGCAACTCTTATAATGTTTTCCCATAGTGCGAGCAGCTAGGCTAGGTTTATAGAGGATTTAAGTGGAGATATACCGATGAACATTGATTTTGAATGCGTTTAGATTATAATGAGCGAAAAATATCGATTTTAGTAAAGTATTCCATATATGTACGTGTGGTGATGCTGAAGAACGAACCCCTACGAGTATATTTTACAAGAAGATATAAAGAAGTTTGTAAAGCTTCAGCAAAGGTTGAGAGTCGTAATCGAGCTTAGGGCTGATATACGACCAAGGAAACCAAAACATCTTGCTGAATTTTTGCAAGTATCACTGACAGAAAGAGACAACGTGATTAATTTTCTTTTTAGTGACCTAAGGCAGCATTGAGTTTTGGAGGCATTAAATTTCGCGTGGTTAATGATTCCCATAGTATAATCCTGTGAAAATCAGAACTAAGTGAGCTAATCATTATGACTACATTGGAACTCACATCTAAAATATTTTACAATGCCACAACGCGTATATGACGGGATTCGTGTGCAGATAGTCTAAAATTTTATTGAAATGTGGTTTGGGGTTTTTTGAGAATAATATTTTTTCAACCCAAAATATTTTTGTAAATATTAAATGTTGTTAATAATTCTCAGTTCTCGATTGTTCCTATTAAATCATAAATTATTAATTTAACTTCTTTCCTTAAAATAGTAACAGACCTACCTAATTGTTGTCTTTTATTAAACTTGTATTTTATAAAAAATAAAATGCACGACTGGGTCGCACGAACTTGCTCCTATGTAATCGACTGGGAATTTTAAAAACGAATGTTATTAGAGAAAACTGTTCATAAGGATAAAATTAATTTTTAAATTCTTTTAGTAGTAACAGAATGCTATGCAAATATGAATTTATGCAAGAACAAAAATTATAAGTCCTTGTAGTGGTTTCTTTAAAAGAAGCTTTTATATACAAACTTTTTAAAAGCTTTTTAAGAAAAAATTTTGGTACGCTAATTTAAAGTTTTTATTATTGTTCGAATAAAAATTAAATTTACGAAAAGAAATATTGACCCGTTTCGGAGATATCGAATTTTCAAAAAAAAAGAAAAAAAAATACATTTTTTTTTCAAAAATTCAAGAAATATTTATTTTAAAGTTTTGAAATGCAATGTGTTTTAGACTTTTTAGAAGCTTCCCTATAAAATTTTTTATTAAGATCCGTTATGTGGATAATGAGAAATTCAAAATTCGAAAAAATGGTTATATGGTAGGTACAAGCTGTAATATCTTAATTTCAAATTTTTTTTTATTAAATTAAAGATCGTAAAAATTAATTGAAAGAAAAAAAAATTTATCAAAATTCTATGTGCCGTTTTCGAGAAAAATACGATTTTTGATAACCATTTTTTTTATTTTTTTAGCATTTGTATGGTAGGTACCTTTATTTTTAGGTAAAATACAAATTTTTTTTTCACATTTTGTAGATTATATTGAAAAACTTTTATTTATCAAGTTTAAAAAAAATCTAGCATGGGGTTTTCGAAATATTGAGTTTTGAAAAAAAAATTTTGAAGTTTTTTTTAAAAATCCAAAAAATTTTTTTTTGAAAATTTGAGTACACAATTCTATTTATGTTTTTGGGGAGCTTTAGCAAAAAAAAAATGATCAAAATCGGTTGAACCGTTTTTGAGAAAATCGAAAAAAAAAATGGTTCCATGGGGGGTACCCTCAATGACCATTTTTCGGAAAATTTTTTTCAACCAAGGCCTAGATTTAATTAAATGAAATTTTTCTGTATCTTTATTTTTAAAATCTGTCGAACAGTTTTTGAGAAAAAAAAATGTTTACAAAATTTCGAAAAAAATTCGTATGGGGGGTACCGTTATTTTTGGTCTTAAAAAAAAAAAGAAAAAAACGTGTGGGGGGAAAAAATTAAAAATGATATCTACCAAGTTTAAAGAAAATCGGCCGAGTCGTTTAGCCTGTAGTCGAACAGACAGACAGACAGACAGAATTGCGAGACCCACTTTTTTAGTCTTCGCTATCATCGTAATGTCAACTTTGATCAAAATCTCGAGTTCGATTTTTTTTACGAATGCATAACTTGCCTTATAGTACCTATAAGTCGCAAGTAAAAATGTGTTTATTTAAAAATGTTACTTTTCATTTTCGTGGGAAAGATCAGCAATAATATTCACTTCCATTTTTGTGTACTCATAATTATTCACAAATCTAGAAAATTTTCTTACAAAATATGCTGAATGACAATCCAAGAAATATTAAACATTTATGAGTTGTGACCTGTTCTGAAGGAGGTCATAGTTTCGATTGTTTTTGTGACTCTCACAAGTTGTGACTGAGCGGCAGAATTCGAAAAAGTCACAAAATCAATTTCACCTCTTCTTGTGACTTGTGAGGCATCACTGACTTTGGGGAGAATCGGGCTGTTAATGTTCCATAAAGGCAACTAAAGTGCTACTTACTTGGACTGGGAATCTGAGCTTTATTCCTTAATAAGCTATAGGCTTATAAGTTTTGTTTGTCTTAACATATGTACATTAGACTGGGCCAAAAAAATTGACTATTTTTTTTTTTGAAAGATATATCGAGAATATCATTCAGAATGACAAAAAAAAAATTTCGTAAAAGTTTGAGCCCTTAATATCAATTTTAAGAGGTCTATCATCGCTAATTTTGATTTTTAGTCATAATTTCATGTTTTGCGTTAGAACTGACAAAACATTGAAGTAAAAAAATTCATTTTGACTTATTTTTATATAAAATTAAATTCCCTACAAAAAAGGTCTAATTGAAAATTTTCGTCAGACAAGCCGTTTTTGAGTAATTAAGCTTAATAAATTGTTATTTTTCGTTAGTTACAAAATTCCAAATTAAAAAAGTAAAATCGAAGAAAAATAACAATTTATTAAGCTTAATTACTCAAAAACGGCTTGTCTGACGAAAATTTTCCATTAGACCTTTTTTGTAGGGAATTTAATTTTATATAAAAGTAAGTCAAAATGAATTTTTTTTACTTCAATGTTTTGTCAGTTCTGACGCAAAACATGAAATTATGACTAAAAATCAAAATTAGCGATGATAGACCTCTTAAAATTGATATTAAGGGCTCAAACTTTTACGAAAATTTTTTTTTGTCATTCTGAATGATATTCTCGATATATCTTTCAAAAAAAAAAATAGTCAATTTTTTTGGCCCAGTCTAATGTACATATGTACATTATGAAAGTACGAAACACAACAAAGAAGAGCTAATGTCCAATTTAACTGAATATGTATATTACCTGCCGAATTTAGCCTATGCTTGCTGTTTAGTATTTGCCTAAAAATACTTGTTTAATTACTGATTATATACATAGTTGCCTATAGTCACCTCGGAAGAATTGGAAGAATTGATATGTATATTTATTCTCAAAAAAGTGGTTGATCTACTAATACTGATTTAAAATGACAATATACCCATGTTAAAAATAGGCCCGAGTTTTGAAATAGTTAACAAATTTTGAAGTTTTTTCTCAACTGTTTAGAATTTCTTTTTAAAAGAACTTATTTTCTTCTGTTAAATACTGTTCAAATCTTTGCGATTTCGTCTCCGAGAAATCCTCAGTTTATTATAAGCTAGCCTTCATCCTATATAATTTAAAAAGTCGATTAAAATGATTTTGTTTCTACTTGTAACTCGATTTGTTTTATCCTACAATCGTTCCATAAAAACCATAAAAGTTTTTGTTCAGAATTTATCTTCAATGGAAAATCTATAACATGGCAAGTGGAGCTCTAACATTTTAGGGGATTACTGCGAGATTTTAAGTATACAAGACAGCTGTGAAATAGTTTTCTTATACTATTGATTTAATTTTAGGACATATTTGTTTGTTGCATTAAAACCTCAAATTTATTTGTATTTTTTTTTTATACAAAATCCGGCTTGTTTTTTAAACCAAATATAAGATGAATTAAACCTAATATCGATTTAAGCTATAAGCTAATAATAAAAACTATTATCAAATCAATTTAAACTTTTATTAAATAAATTTAAACTATTAGCAAAAGCTAGTTAGCAAATCAATTTAAACTAAAGCAATATTTTAAATTAATTTTTTTAAGTCGATTTTATTTTGGATTAAATCTATTTGCAATTGAGTTAAATTTTTTCAATATTTGGTAGAATAAATGTTGCAAATAGTCACTTTATTAAAAGAACGAATATATTTGTTTTAAGCAAAATTGCGTTAATTTGATGATGAATACTGTCTGTAAACGATGTTGGAAAAAGACATCAGAAAGAATAATTTAAAAAGTTCTGCTGTTTTTGCTCTGGTTCCTTTGCAATGGGTTTCAGTGGTAAATACTGATTTTTTTCGCATCAATTGAATAGATAAAAATATTGACATTGTAAATACTTGTCCAATTAGTTAATGTTAATGTAAATGGAAATAAAATGAAACAATTTTTTCTTAAAATAGTTTTTTTATTGGTTGATACTAGTAGTGGATACTGCCTTTATGCATAATGACTTCATAAATTCGGTCTCGCATGGAATTGTACAGTCTCTTTATGTAGTGCAGCGAAACTTCATTCCAAACTTATTTAATGTCTGAACCAGAGGATTCTCCGTTTTAACGTGACTGACGAACAATCTGAGAAACTTATCGTTCTAACCGGCATCCCCAAGCATTTTCGATATAAGGTTTAGGTCGGGTGAGTAAGGCGGCCATTGAAGCAGTTCCATATTTTGCTCCTCTAATCAATTAGTAACTATCTGCGCAGCATTTAGCGGCATTTATTTTTCCATATCCATATTTAAATGCATAACGTTGCTCGTTAAGTGGTGTTTTCTTTCGAAGATTCATTCCTTTGAGATAATTTGTTGCTATTGATTACTAACTGTTGGATCCCTTTCAATGTCACCGGTTTTATGCTTTATTTTCGCCGCAGAGTTAGAAAACCAAGAAGCACATCTTAAAATTTCTCTTCGATCAAATGCTGTTTTTGCCGCTGTTTTACTTTCTTTCATGTTTTTTCCGTATGAGTGTTTGTTTTTTGAGTAATTATAGATTACACTAAAACATCGTTAAATTTCTTGTTCTTTAAGTAAATCGATTTTAGCTCTTTCAACATTATTTAGAGATTTTGATACACTCATTTTTCTTTGATTTTCTGTTAAAACGATTAAATTTCACTTAATATACTTACCCCCAGTTTCACAGTGAGAGTTTAAACCCCACTTTTGGTTTAAGCTTCAGTTCAACAACGAATTAGGTTTCACAGTTTCATTTAAACCTTGAACAAAGTTCATTCTGTAGTTTAAGTTAAACGACACTATTCTGCCGTTTAAACCTCACTTCAACAACACCTTCAAATATTTGAAAATAGAATTTCTTTTCATTTTTAAAGTTTTTTCCTGTCACAGGTCACAACTGAAACAAAGCAAACTTTCCTTGATTGTTTTTTCTTTGATTCAGATAGAAAGAGAAAACAATTTACTTAAACTACGTTTAATGAACAGAAGTTCAGATTAGACTGTGAAACCGGACGAGTTGAACTTCAAATTTAAACTCCAGTTCAGGTTCAGCTGAACTTAAGTTTAAACTTTTACTGTGAAACTGGGGGTTAAAGTGCTGATCTAATGTAGATATAAATTTTTAAATTTACATTTTTCCATATGGAAAGCTTTACACGGGAGCCAGAGAAAAATTCAGGATGAAGATCAAGTGACCCATTTAAGCGCAATTTTCGGACAAAAATGTGCTTATTCAGTTGAAGCAAAGATGATTATGCCAAGCACATTTACTTCAACATAAGATTTCTCCGACAAGAAAAGAGATATCGGTTCTGTGGGGCTGCAGCCTGCAGCTCGTGTAAAATTTAAAATTCTCAATAATTCCTGTAAGTATTATCAGTTGGCATAAATGGAAGGAGCCTTCAATTGTTTTCAGAATCCTAATGCCTAAGATGAAAGACACTACCTATTCATGACAAGAAAAACTCTTGGGAGATTTGTCACTCCCTTGCAAGGAGCAGAACCGCTGAAAAAAAACAATTTTTTTTGTTTTATGTTATGTGGAATATTCTCGTTTTCGAATCCGAAACATCTACTACTACAAAACATAAGTAAAACAAAGGATAAGTTGGATAATTATCTACTAAATTCGTCCCTGTTCTGCATACAAAATGTATATTATGTGGGAAAAAGAACTACTGTTATTTTTCCTGTGCATACAATATACGAGTACATAAACATTATAAACTTGTACCATGTAATCGATACGAATTTTATGTCTTAGGATAATAAAAGTACGTATATATAAGTACATTATATCATGTGTACATATACAGGTACCGTTGATTTTATTATAATCGAAAGGCGAGTTGTTCTAAAATACGGTATTTTTGTCCAGCAATCATTTATTATTTAAAAACAGGAAGAGATTGTTGCATGCAACCTTAAATACAAGTTTGCAGACGGTAAATCAACTTAGATAGAAGGATAATAATGTATTGCTGAGGACAAAGGGATTTTGTTTGAGGTTATTGAACCTCATAGTAAAATGCACAATAAAGCAAATGTTTTAGATTCCATGATTGACATTAAAAATATAAGTTGAGTGGATGGATAGACACATTTTTGGCAACAAATCTCCGAAGAAAACATTAAAGTGACGCGACACCATTTGAAGTGAATTTATTATGTCAGTTTCGAAAGTTCTGTATACAGTTGTCGTGCCAGAAATGCGGTATGAGGTTAGTCGAAAAGGCATCTACAAAGTATATCCTGGTATAGAAACACAAAAATGTCAATTTTAATTGTATGATTGCGAGAATTGAGATAATAATTCTGTTCTTCATCTTGTTTGTGGTTAGCCTTAAAATATATCTTGACAATTTTCATTTTATTTTATTATATAAATGATAGCGCTTTGCTATGAAGTTATACATATGTATATATGTTATGTATATATGCATTATTATATAGGTACGATTTGAGACTGCAGCTGCAAATACAAATTCCATCACAAAATTTTATTATTATCACTTCATGTTCATAAATGCAGAAAAGAGGAATAAGATTTATCAGGCATCATTCAGATAAAGCACGAGTGTTTGTTAAGTCTCGTTTAATCTGCTAACTTTATTTATTTACTTATTTATTTTTGGATAAAAATGAAATATTACCAATTGATGACAAACGTTGGATCAAAAATTCTCTTTTGTACATACCTATGTATTTATGTAGCTTCATGCCTCTTTTTGATTCTGTCTTTGCAGTGGGGCACATTTATACTTGAGTCTGTCGAACGTTAATAACCTTATACAAATAATTTAGTAGGTAGGTATTTATACACAAAAAAAAACGACCAACAAAGGGATAGTGCAAATAACTTTATCCACAATACAAAATAAGCCAAACAACGTTCAACAATATAGCCTCCCTCATCCAAAAAGGGTAACTCCGTCTGGAAATTTAAACAACAATAAAGAATTTTTTATTAAATAAACTTTCTCTGTTGGCCTGCTCGTTATAGTTAATTTTAATACAAAAAAGTATCTTGATGACAAGTTATTGCTGTCAAATATGTTTAACATTGGAAATAGCTGAATGCTAGTGCACCACTGGGATACACTTATTTCCTCAAGTTCAAGCTTTTGAGATTTTCTAAAATTTAATTAAAAGTATAGCTATTTAATGTAGCTACAACATTGTTTTATTCAGTTAGGTCAGTCTAAATACAAAAATATATATGTATAGAGTTCATCATATAGACATTGGAAATACGTTTTTAAAATTAGTCCAGTCAAAGCGTCATGAAAAAGGGCCTGACCTTGCGCGCAGAGGCATGGTCTATTTTTAACTTCCCATAGGGAGTTATTGTAATCGGTCCGATTTGTCAAATTGGAATTTTTGACATTTCTCGACGTTTCAAGGTCCCTAGAGGCTATATCAATCATTTTTAGAGAGATGTCTGTGTGTGTGTGTGTACGTACGTTCGTACGTTCGTACGTTCTTGTACCATTTTTCGTCGTCGATATCTCAAGAACGAGTAAAGATATCGACTTCAAATAAATTTTGTTTAATAGATAATAACTTCGAAAGAGGCTGAAAGGGCGTTTATTAAAATTCAGTGAGTAGTTTTTTCACTATAACGGTTTAAAAAAAAAGTAAAAATTTTGGTTAGTTTCAAATATCTGACGAAAAAATAATGCTATTGATTTCAAATAAAATGTAATGTACTCATTATAAGGTCATACAGATTTGGTATCAATTCGGAAAAAAATGAACATACCGTTATTTTTTTAA
Source organism: Chrysotoxum bicinctum (assembly GCA_911387755.1). NCBI lineage: Eukaryota > Metazoa > Arthropoda > Insecta > Diptera > Syrphidae > Chrysotoxum > Chrysotoxum bicinctum. The sequence goes on along the minus strand of OU426988.1, from coordinate 78,186,056 downwards.
ACAGAAAAAACTGAAAAAAAAAATTTCATAACCCAGATATTCTAAGAACGGAAAACAATTTGAAACTCAAAATAATTTTATTTTACGAAAAATAATGTGTTTGACAACTGGTGAAAATTTCAAAAAAAATCAGCTTACAGTTTTTTTACAAAAAAATAAAAAACTATATAAAATTCTATTGAAAATTGGTAAAAATTGTTTTTCGACTCAAATTTCTCGAGAACCAGTAGTGATATTGACTTCTAATTTAGTTTATTTTATACATAGTATAATTTTGTACAATTGGTAAGGTAAAATGTTGACAAATATTAAATTAATAGTTTTTTTTTAAATAAAAAAAACTAAACTATTAAAAATTCTAGTGAAAACTAGTTAAAATTGTATTTCAAGTCGAATTTCTTGGGAATGAACACCGATAGTGCCTTCTAAAGTATGTTGTTTTATACATCAATACCTTTCCGTAAGAATGTATACTAAGCGACATTTCTAAAATTGTTCAGGAAACGAAAAAAACGAAGAAAGTTCTAGTTGAATCAATTTTGGTTAAACTAAGTGACATCTAACAAAATTTTTTGTTGCTCACGATTTTGGCGGATAATACAAATTTCAGGGGGCAACATTATTTTAATGAGAAAACATGGCAGCTGATAAATTTTTTTATTTGTACTCTAGTTTCCTTTTCATGCATAATAGGTTGGCAAAACCCATGCCAAAACGTGGCCATTAACATATAGTATATTTCCTCATCAAAAAGTCATTTTCGAAAAAAGTGTCGCTTAGTATATTCTTACGGGAAGGTATCGACATAATACAACTATTATTATATGGTTAAGTTTTGACAAGTATCGAATTGACAGTTTTAACAAAAATATAAAAAAAATCTACTAAAAAGTGGTAATATTTATTTTTCGACTAGAATATCTTCAGAACAAGCCATTATTTAATTTTATACATAATACAATTTCTAACAAATGGTTTATATTTGACATATATCTAGTTTTAGAGCGGATATATTTTGTAAGTACCCTTCCATCAATAACCAAACCATATCTTTTATATTTGAATATTTCGTTTTTAAATTTTTTTTTCAATTAAAATGTTTGGAACCGAAATAATAAATTTCTATAATATAATACATAATTTTATAATTATATTATCAACTTAGTTTTTAGAAGAATGTATGTACTGTACATACGTATATGAATAAGGTTGTTCAGTTGCCAAGTCCCACATATTCAAATTCCATTAATAGCTATGGTAAAACTATTGTAAGCTATGAAGAAAACGTCACAATATGTTTTTATCTAAATATAAAGTTTTCAAGACCACAAATGGGAAATTATCAGTGTGGGTCGCACCCAGCCTCTTTTTTTTTCATGGATCGATAGGTGCTTATGAGAAAAGCTTAAAACCAAATTTGCACTACATGACAACTTTTTTTACCAAAGTTATTGGTAAAAATGTGTTTTGTGTCATTTTTTGGTCATTTGCGAATATCTCGGCTCCACTATCTCCTACAAACAAAAATTAAACATGTATTTATTCCTAATAACATTATCTATTATGTTATAAAAAAAAACATTTGTTTAAACAAATGAAAAAAAAGTTATCTTAAGTTAAAATAATTATTTGTTGTTTAAAAATCACTTTTTCGTTATTATTAAGAAAAAAGCTCATTTAACGATGAAATTTTTATTTTTTATTATTAAAGTTCTTGTAATTCCCTACAATTTAGAAAAAAAATCAAAGCAAGTTGATAGAAAATATTGTTATTAGCAATACAGTTTTTTATTTTCACTTTGCGACATACTGGGGCTGAGATATTAATTAAAACATAAAGTCATAAAATGCTTGGGTGCGCTGACTTACCTATGTTCAATAATTTATTACTCGGCTTTCGTTCATCGTAGAGTGCTGATTTTTTTTTAAATTGTAGGAAATTACAAGAACTTAAATAATAAAAAATAAAAAGAGGCTGGGTGTGACCCACACTGATAACTTCCCATTTGTGGTCTTGAAAACTTTATATTTAGTTTTTTCAAATAACCAAATTTTCAGCGAAACAAACTTTAGATGTAAAATTCAAACAAACAATCTTTTAAGATTGAAAAGCATTTTAATTATTTAAAGAGATTTGAAATTGAGATTGTTGATGTATAAGTTGTTTCCACGTGACCCAGGAGGTAAACTTCCACGCGTTTTTTTTTAACGAGGTATCCCCAATAGGCCCATTTTTTCACCTTTAGTTTGCTTGTGTCTTTTCAATTGGTTTTATAAACTCTGATAAATTTGATGTATTACTGCAAATCTTATACTATATTAAACAATTAAAAAAAATAATGGCAAAGTCAATATCATTGCTCGTTCCCAAGATATTCTAGTCGAAAAACAAATATTACCACTTTTTAGTAGATTTTTTTTTTATATTTTTGTTAAAACTGTCAATTCGGTACTTGTCAAAATTTAACCATATGTTAATAATTGCATTATGTCGATACCTTCCCGTAAGAATGTACTAAGCGAATCTTCTTTCGAAAATGACTTTTTGATGAGGAAATATATTATATGTTAAGGGCCACGTTTTGGCCTGGGTTTCGCCAATCTATTAAGCATGAAAAGGAAACTAGAGTACAAATAAAAAAAATTATCAACTGCCATGTTTTCTCATTAAAATAATGTTGGCCCCTGAAATTTGTATTATCCGCCAAAAAAATTATGCTAAGCGACATTAATAAAGATCTCATTGTCGTGAGCAACAAAAAATTTTGTTATATGTCACTAAGTTTAACCAAAATTGTTTCTTAGTACACTATGATTCAACTAGAACTTTCTTCGTTTTGTTCGTTTCCTGAACAATTTTAGAAATGTCGCTTAGTATACATTCTTACGGGAAGGTATCGATGTATAAAACAACATACTTTAAAAGGCACTATCGGTGTTCATTTCAAGAAATTCGACTTGAAATACAATTTTAACTAGTTTTCACTAGAATTTTTAATAGTTTTTTTTATTTAAACTATTAATTCAATATTTGTCAACATTTTACCAATTGTACAAAATTATACTATGTATAAAATAAACTAAATTAGAAGTCAATATCACTACTAGTTCTCGAGAAATTTTAGTCGAAAAACAATTTTTACCAATTTTTAATAGAATTTTGTATAGTTTTTTATTTTTTGTAAAAAAACTGTAAGCTGTTTTTTTTGAAATTTTCACCAGTTGTCAAACACATTATTTTTCGTAAAATAAAATTATTTTGAGTTTCAAATTGTTTTCTGTTCTTAGGATATCTGGGTTATGAAATTTTTTTTTCAGTTTTTTTTATTTAAAAAAATAACGGTATGTTCATTTTTTTCCAAATTCATATTAAATCTGTATGACCTTATAATGAGTACATTAAATTTTATTTGAAGTCAATAGCATTATTTTTTCGTGAGATATTTGAATCTAACCAAAATTTTTACTTTTTTTTTAAACCGTTATAGTGAAAAAACTACTGACTGAATTTTAATAAACGCCCTTTCAGCCTCTTTCGAAGTTATTATCTATTAAACAAAATTTATTTGAAGTCGATATCTTTACTCGTTCTTGAGATATCGACGACGAAAAATGGTACAAGAACGTACGGACGTACGAACGTACGAACGTACGAACGTACGAACGTACGAACGTACGTACACACACACACACAGACATCTCTCTAAAAATGATTGATATAGCCTCTAGGGACCTTGAAACGTCGAGAAATGTCAAAAATTCCAATTTGACAAATCGGACCGATTACAATAACTCCCTATGGGAAGTTAAAAATTTCATCGTTAAATGAGCTTTTTTCTAAATAATCACGAAAAAGTGATTTTTAAACTGTGATGCTTTTTCTTCGTGGCTGAGGTAAAACTCGTCGGTGTCCAGGGTTCTTCCCAAAGAAGCAACAAACTTGGGTTTGGAGGGTCTAATGCTCCGAATAAAATAATGTATTTTAACACTGCAAAGCTTTCAAATAATTTATTTCGTGGCTTCGTATTTCTAACATGGTATTTCATATACTTTTATTAACAATATTTCTTTTCTTAAAATAAATAACACGGTACTTCATATAATACAGTATTTCATAAGGCTAAATAACTAACACGGTATTTCATATAATGTGTCCCTAGCATACAACCTAGGGAAATAAACGGGTGGAACTCTATAAAGAGAACCTGTCCAGTGAGCTACCTTGAAGAGGAGATCAGAGGAAAGAAACGGTCGGGAACCTTATCGGAAGCCCTGTGTCCCTAGCACGCAACCTAGGGAAATAAACGGGTGGAACTCTAACGAGAGAACCTGTCCAGTGAGCTTCCTTGAAGAGGAACCCAAAGGAAATAAACGGTCGAGAATTCTTATAGAAAACTCTTGTCCCTAGCACGCAACCTAGGGAAATAAACGGGTGGAACTCTATAAAGAGAACCTGTCCAATGAGCTGCCTTGAAGAGGAGATCAAAGGAAAGAAACGGATTCGGGAACCTTATCGGAAGCCCTGTGTCCCTAGCACGCAACCTAGGGAAATAAACGGGTGGAACTCTAACGAGAGAACCTGTCCAGTGAGCTTCCTTGAAGAGGAGATCAAAGGAAAGAAACGGGTTGGTTTAGTAAATAATAATGCTCTTAATAATAATGATAATAATAATAATAAATATTCCCCCACTCTAGCTAATACTCCTAATAATCGTAAAACTTGCCCTACTCTAGCTAATGAAACCCTACTATTTTATAAAAAAAAATTTAGATTAGCTTCACCAAGGTTTTTGTTTGCGGCCCGATCTAAAATTCTCTATACTCTAGATTGGTATCCAACACCGGACGAGAATAAAAGACGATTTTGTCATTTTTCCAACGTCCACTTATTAAATCTACGGCTAAGAGTCAGTGTGAATTACACGAAATAAATGACAAAATTGCATGTGATTCCGATTGAGTGGTAATCACATGACTCCGGGTGCACACTGGATGTGCAATATGCTTATTTAATAATGCGGTATGCAGGCGTCGTAGCGTTTTGCTCGGTAATATGATTAGGGGTCGTTGGTGTCGCAGCATTCTGCTCGGTAATGTGATTAAATTGTTCAATATTGTAACGCTTCGTTACAAAACAACAAAAAATTATTTTAACTTACTATAACTTTTTTTCATTTGTTTAAATAAATGTTTTTTTTTTTTATAACATAATAGATAATGCTATTAGGAATAAATACATGTTTAATTTTTGTTTGTAGGAGATAGTGGAGCCGAGATATTCGCAAATGACCAAAAAATGACACAAAACACATTTTTACCAATAACTTTGGTAAAAAAAGTTGTCATGTAGTGCAAATTTGGTTTTAAGCTTTTCTCATAAGCACCTATCGATCCATAATCTTATGGGAATTTATGGAGTTGCACATACCCCTTAGAGTGAAATAGAGAAAACGAAGTAGATTTTTTTTTTTTTTTTGTAAAATTGAAGTAGCTTTAGACACAGATTTATAAAATGAAGTACATTTCAGTATTTTGATGAAGATGCGAAGTATAGGAAGTAGATTTTAAAATATTTTGAAAAAAGAAGTAGATCTAATTCAATTGAAGTAAAGTGGTACCACCGCTTGGTGTTATTCCCCAAAGTTCCGCTTGTCCCCGACTCTCTTCCTCATTTTTATAAATTTTTATAAAATTAAGTTTTTCGGACTATTCCTTTCTTCCATAAATTGCAATGGTATCGTATGATAAGTTCATTAAACTCAGATCTTTACAGCTTTGTTATACGTATGGGATATACAAAATAGTGTGGAGTTTAATGTTTCAAGAAGTGAATGCTATCTATTGTCGTTGAAGCAACATGTATGTATCCCTTCTGCCATGGTACTTTAATTGCACTTGCATCGAATAAGCCGAAAAGCTCTTAATACTCGGTATGTGTGCGTTAACGACGATCTTCGTTGGAAAGACCATATATTCTAGACCGCCAAAAACGCTGCTAAATGCTTTTCCTTGTTTTATCGCTTCTTTCACAAACAATGCTCACTCGAAGTAGCCAGTTACGTTCTTCCCCTCAATCAAATCACCCGTGATACCAGTTTCGCTAGGAATGCACATCAGTTCACCCTCAAGCCTAATTTTGGCCGTACCGTCAAATACAAAGATTCGTACGCACAACTCGATTATGGAATAATTTACTCGCCACGGTTTTTATCTTGCCATTTCAATTTGCAAACATTCAACGCCAATGTTCATCGACACGTATAGTATAAAAAACAACAATGTTGCAGTCAAGAGAATCCTCGAATCCTAGCCTAAGGCTTCATTGTTAGATACAAGGAGAACTGAACCTTTGGTGTAGAGGACAAGCCGTCATGAATGCTAGAGCGCTTCCTCTGGATGACTGAAAACATAATACCCTAGATAAGGGAAGTTGGAAAGCTGCATTGTTTTATAAATATATAAATGAAAATTGATACAAGAAATTTTGTAATTGAAGTGAAATAAAACTGTCCAAAAGTATGAAATTCATACCTTCTATTGCTAAAACAACACTCTTAATAATTTGTCCAAAACAAAAGAAATCCATGAATTTTTGAATAGTACAACAACAACTTGAATGAACTACCACCAAGTGGGTTCTTATTTGGCTGGAGTTATAGCTATTTCACGGTTGCCAAGCCGATCATCAGACTCCTTTATTAGTGGTGCTTAGCCTTTATACTATCAAGTTTAATCGAAAAACTTTTTGCCTTGACTGAGATTTGAACCCAGACCTAGCGTCGTCAGGAGCCAATGCCCTACGCATCACGCTACCGAGACCACATGATCAGGTCCATCCCAATTTAGGTTTTATCGTTTATCAATTATCACTTGAGGACTAGCGTTTTTATTAGTCATTCAAGTTTTGTTGTTGTAATATTCAAAAATTCATAAATATATGAAGCTTCGCAGGTACACTGCATGTATGTAACCATACAAAAACCCCTTCAATAGATTTAAAACTTGACCAGAGTCAAATCTTTCATTAAAATCTCCCTCCTTATAATATACAACGAATTGTTGGCTTATAAACAGAGTTCGGAGAAATAGAAAGAAACCGAATTTACAACAACAAAACTTGAATGACTAATAAAAACGCTAGTCCTCAAGTGATAATTGATAAACGATAAAACCTAAATTGGGATGGACCTGATCATGTGGTCTCGGTAGCGTGATGCGTAGGGCATTGGCTCCTGACGACGCTAGGTCTGGGTTCAAATCTCAGTCAAGGCAAAAAGTTTTTCGATTAAACTTGATAGTATAAAGGCTAAGCACCACTAATAAAGGAGTCTGATGATCGGCTTGGCAACCGTGAAATAGCTATAACTCCAGCCAAATAAGAACCCACTTGGTGGTAGTTCATTCAAGTTGTTGTTGTAATATTCAAAAATTCATAAATATATGAAGCTTCGCAGGTACACTGCATGTATGTAACCATACAAAAACCCCTTCAAAAGAAATCCATCTAATTTTTAAAGCAAATATGAATTTATACAAGTAAAAAATGTTTAAGAAATATCCTTTATTTGTCTTTATTTGTTGGATGGCAGAGGATACAAAACAAGGAAATAATTGTATGTACAATTTTTAGAGCAGCTTAAGAGAAAAATACTATTTTCAACTAATCTTTTCTATAATGTTTCAATGGAAGGTACCTTTACATTATAAAAGTATGAACCCCCACTTAAGCAAATAAAAATTATTCCAATTTTCTTTTTCTTATATTTTTGCAGCGATCAGCGAATCTATGAGCGGGAAGGAAATTAAGCTATGATGTTTCAAAATTTGCAGCCTTATCAACTTAAACATTTTGTATTCTTATCATAAGATTGAACGCGAAGCGTCAATCACAAAACCTTATCTCATTTTTACTTGAAATTTTATAATAAATCAATGGATCTAAACAAAAATATGAATAAATGCTTTTTAATAAAATAGCGGGATTTGAAGACTTCAATATTCATTCCTTAGTTGAAGTTCAATTAGTAAGCTTAGCTTAGAAATTTCTCCATGAAGATTTTTATCGTTTTAAGTTTGGTCCTGGTCGCAAGTGCGCTCACTTACGAGGTAGGTATTTTCTAAAAACGTTTAAAATCTTATTTTTCAATACATTTGCCTTTATTATAGTCCAATACCAACAACATCAACAATAACTACCCCCCATATGAAGGCTCTAACGAATGGGATTCATCGCCCCGCAACGGAAATTCCTTAAACGGACGTGCCCCATCAGACGTTAATGGACTTACTGTCGAAAATCTTGGAGCTATTTTCCAAAGACAAAGTCAACAGTACCAACAAGGGCAACAAGGACAACGTTCACGGGATGATTCGTCCCTAGGATATCAGGCATCATACCCAGATTCAGCTAAATACGATGCCATGATCAGAGGTCGTCTTAGTACTTCCAAGGCTTTTAGTAATAAGCCAGAAGTTCGTAGGATAATTACCCGAGTGGCTGAAGATAAATTCAACCAGTGCAAGGTGTTGACCGATGACAGAGCGAACGCATGTTTTAGATGCGCCATTGGAGAAATTGCGCGATTGGTTTCTTTTGTCGAGTACATGGCTCGAAACCCGCAATAAGTTTTGTTGAGTACAAGATATTAGTCTGTTATTACAAAGATTAAATAAAGCCACAAATCTATTAAATATTAGATTTTAGCATTAATTTATTTTCTAGGTCGAAAGGCATTAGAGCTAAGATATAAGTCGTTTTTTATTGGGAAATGTATAGGCAGCGCAGTAAAATTTTACACAGTAAACAACAACAAAGGAATAGTGCGTATAAACTAGGCAGTAATAAGAGTGCACATAATAGTGCTGATAAAGTTTTGGAGCATCTGGATTACAGTGACACTCAAATTGGTTGCAAAAGTTTTATTTTTCGTGAGGTTGACAGATTTTGATTATTCGAGAATGTGTTCGGTGATATTTGTTCATTTTATGGTAAATTTTCACAAGAGAAAAATTATGTGGTTTGAAATATTAATTTACGATTAGACGGTAAACGTTAATAGTCAATGGTCAAAATTTTGCCTCTTAATGCGTGTGCATGTTCTCTATCTGTGACGTGAGAGTATGAAAATCATCGAAGGATGGCTGCGATGCCAAACGATTAAAAAGGACATGAAAATGATTTTTTTCTGACACCGAGCCCTTAATTTGACTTTGTGTACATACATGCCATTGAGATTTGATTTTATTAATAATTTTGCCACTTGTTTCACAACAAATTTTTCAGTGATGTTAATTCAGCATAAGCCACATCAAAACGTATACTTTTCCAACGCATCCCTTAGCTTAATCAAAAGTGGATTGTTTATTTGTAGGCATATATTTCATTTTTGGTTTTCGTTTCCTTTTACTTTGTTCACTTAATGAGTCTGAAATATCTACTAAATTAAGATGATTTGTTAAAAGAAACTCAGAAATTATGTATAGCCCTTTTCTGTTTTGGATCTTTATTCATTTCAATTTATATTATTTTTGTAAGAAATTACATATTTATTTTACTTCTGTTCCAAATCAGCTGATTTTGACACGGGTATAAATGTAAAGCATACCAACTTTAAAATTTAAAGTAAAAGTGTATATGCAGTCAAAAAAGCATTTTATTCGGACTTACATTCCTGCACTATGGATACTGTATACATTACCAATAAAATACGCCTATAGTATAACTTAGAGGGCCCGCATTGCGCTAGTGTTGTAAGCTTCTGATAAAAAGTCTAATTGTCATGAATTGTTTGTCAAGTTTTCAGATAGTTACGTTAAAACATAATGAAAATTATTTATAAACAAAAAACCAACGACAACAGCCGATATGACGAGAATCACTTTTTTGACCTCTATCATCGTAATGTTCGATTTAACTAAAATCTCGACATTTTTCTTTGATACGAAACCAATACGTATCCGCAAGTAAGATCAAAAGAACGTACCTAGAGATTAAAAAATTAAAGGTGCCAAGTTTAAGGAATATAAACTATACTTTACACTAAAAGCTTTAGGTAATTATACCGAAAATATACCTCAATATAAAATCGGAGGAGCCTTTTTTAAATAAAATAAAATTCTATGTTCCTCATTTTGTGTGAATGATGCATCTATAAAATGTTTGATAGTAAAAAAAACATCATTAATTTATAGCTAAGGCTTAAGTTATTTATATCAAAGGTCAATTCATCCCATATGCCAAAAAGGCATTAAAACGTTGTAAAGCATTTTCGTATACTTGGAAGCCAACTCAAGGCTACTTTATGGTTTATAAATAGTGCACAAAGGTATAGGACCTAGCCCTAATGTCAGTATTTTCGTTTACTTTTTCACTATAAATATGCCTCTTGCAATTCGTTCTATTGAGAAAGTAAAACGTAAAATATCCCACCAATGACACCAGCTTACCCCTAATTTATTCTAATTCATGTGCCATGTGCCAATGAAATACCAAATAAGTCACCTTAATCCAAACATGTCAGATACAATTTTTAGCTTTAGAAAGTTGAGCAATGCGCCAACACTGGAAATATAACAACAACTCTGTGCAAATGCTGGGATATGTTAATTGTAAGGTAGGTACGTACGCCGCGCCGTGTAACACACGTTTTAAAATATTTGTGAAGGAACCATCTCCCTGGGCACCACTATGAGTACACACAAAAAACCCTGAATTTGCTAATTTGCCATTGATTTTTCAAGTGCTCATTAAGAAGAACATGGTTTTTTTTTTGTCTTAAATTTAGGTTTAGACCCTTGTTGTCTTGACACTTTTCTGAAGAATTCGAAAGAACCCTTCTCTGTTTTGCATTGAAACAAGAAAAGAATTCTATAAAAATGTACGAGTATCCATTCACTCTCATAACAGAGGTTTTCCTTGACCCACAACTTCAGAATCGGATGCGTTCTTTTGCAAGATTCTATTCAAAATGACTTTCGTTGTTTTGTTTATAAAGAAGGATATAAGAAAGGAAAAACCACAGTCATAAAAAATGTGTCAATTTTTCCACAACATTTTTCATAAGTATCACACTGTTAAGCACCACCACTTGTCACTACAACAAGCGGTGGACTTCAAATAAAAAGACTCAAACACAGGAAAAAAAAAGATAATCTTACTTCTGCATAGTGCCACTAGTGACACAATGATGTGAGATGTCCTTAAAGTGGAAGCAAGCAAATGAAGCGGCGCGCGGAGACCGGCGGTATTTGTGTAGAAATGGTGGGAGGCTTTTGTTTGTTTTTATATATATATAATATATATTTTGTTTTGTAACAAACACACTCATTCATAGTTCTTCCTTATAGAGAGGTAATTAAAATTATTGCAGCATCACTTGTTTTCACAACCATAAAACATTCATGGATCCCAAAGATCAAGGACACACATTTTGTATTTCATATACAGAAAGGAATTGTTTCCTTTTTCCGATTTTTAGAAGTTCGGTGCCATAGACAAAGTATAATGTCGTCCTATTATGCCAATTATCCTGGCAGCCATTAAGGAATATGTCTATTATACTCGTAGCACCGCATATAATAATACTGTATTGTGTTGTATTATATGTTTGCCATAAGGTGACCACAATTTATTTGTATATACCTATTCATGAAGAAGGCGTTTATTTGGCAAGACAATCAAGACCGGATCGAAAATATTCTGGCACATTATTGGAAGGAAAAAGTTTTGACACTTACTTACCTTTAAATATTTATTCGTTAAGCTAAAGAAATATAAGTTAAAAAGATGTTTTTTTTTATATTAAATTTACACTGGAATAAGATTTTAGGAATATTATGTATGTAAGTTTTTTAAAGGTCTTTAAATGCGATTTTAAGCCGTCTATAAGGAAGAAATGAATCCTATTAGGGATTTTAATTTAAATTGATATTATACAGATACTACGCGACAGATAGTTCTATCCTTGATAAATTTACGTCTTAGACTACGTTTTACACACTTGTTCGAATTGATGAAAAGTTCATATGCACCCAAGTGTGTGTGTTCTTAGTAAAAAGCTCAATTCTTTGAATTGCGGAATCCTGCGCAGGTGCTTTATGTACTCATTCTCATTCTCTTTGAACGTCTCAATCAGCAATTTATAGCTGATACAGAGTTTTTGCTAAAAAAAAATATTGTAATTAAAAGTAAATATCAGCTGGGAAAATTACTTCAAACTTTCGATTATGCTGCAAAGTGTTAATTCATATTTGGCCAATATAATACGTGAGAACCTGGAAATTGGTATTTCGCTATATACATAATGTAAACATTTTAAATTATACCTCCAATAAAATCTGGTATAGGATTGTGTATATTTACGAGTAGGAGAGGGTTGGTATCCTGTTTCTACCTTTCGAGCATAGGAGAAAAATGTGTCTATCAAGATAAATTAACTTAATTGAATTTATATTAAATGAAAGCTTATTGAAACAAATTGTCATCAATCACTATAATTGATAAAATATGTGTTTAGTAAGAATAATAGCTGGTGAGGTTATAAGACATGGCATTCTCCGCTTTAGTTCAGCCGCCATCCCTGGAGATAAAAAATCTGAGACAACCACCATTAGTCTCAGAACATCGTGCCACACATCTTTCCTATCCTTCTTTCTCTTCCTTAACTTCACGCCCGCGCTGTGTGGAATCATTTAAAAGGGTAATCATAATCCCTTGAGCGCGGGTAGATTATAAAAAAAAAATCCTCTTTCTACAAATGAGTCAATTTCATCAATCCACTTTTGTATGGCCGACCCAACTTCAAAACTTATTCTTTTGCCGTTCAACTCTGTCACACATAAAGCAATAGGCCTCTTTTGGTGTAACTTCGACTCATAAATAGTTAAGTTGTAGACGCATAATTTACGAGTATAGTATTGCAAGGACTCCTCTCCTGATGGTAATTGCAAAACACTTTTCAAGTCGACGGTTGCTGATAGGAACTCGGGATCAGTATTTGATTCGATTTTGTACACTTCTTTTGCATTCTGGGCGTCAGTCTTCCTGTTGTGTGATCTTCAAATGTTCTGGTAGTTTTCGTAGTTAAGGTTCCACTTATTTAAGGTCATTAAACTTGTTGCACAATGCACATTGGTCCTTTCGTGGAACGAAAAAAGAAAAATTATATTGCTTACAAAATACGCTTCTATAAACCGCCGATGAAACTGGCTTAACGTTGTCCTCTACACATTGAATTTCATATAGCTGAAACATTTTTATTATGCTTAGTTTGGCATCCAAGTATTTTCTTTTCTGCAGTAGTGGGAAATATTTCGATATGAGATCTGACCAATGCCAAATCCTCTTCTTTTGTTTTGAGGAGTTTATTTTACTCTTCTATCACTTTCTGTGAATACTCCATCAGAGCTGCATGAAAAAGCTAAATTTATTGGTCCATTAGAGATGGTAGTCGCCAGCCAGCTGGGCTCGCGACCCAATTAGCGCTGGGGTGCGCCGTTTTGATAATTACTAATGCATAACGTTTTTTTTTTATTTCAAAATCGTCCTTTTGAAAATAATATGATCTGCTTATTTTTCTTCTCTTGGAATCAACATCACATTTTCTTCTCCGAGGATCATTTTGCTTCACGTATTTAAAACAAAGTCTTTTTGTCGTCGATAGTTCGCCAAACTCCAGTACCGAATGCAAACAGCAGTTCTTTCGTCTTCAGAAAAATTGTCGCTGCATTTAAAGATTTACTGCAGTCTATGGGTTTCATATTTTTGACTAATTCATGACCGCTTCAAATTGTATAAGAAACACAATCGTAACGATGTTTTTAAATAACATTCCTCTCCCAATTGCCCTCATCTCGGATGCCCCACCTTGAATTACTTCTTTTATTTCTCTGTATGGAAGAAGGTCCTAGAATCTCCATTCCTTCAGTAACATGGTGCTCTTGCACTTCTATATTAGCCGTAAATGATGCCGTGCAAGTCATACGAAGTTCGGCTTTGAGTTCTGATTCAAAGTAGCTGGATTCATTATGAACGTCAGGATTCCAAGTTTCATCCATGGATTATTGGTTTTCTATACGTACAAAACGTGTCCAGCAAAAATTACAGGAAGATTCATTATATCAAAAGAAAGAACCAAAGTCACTTTTCTGGTTAGCCTTTTCGTTAAATTGCGCATATTCAGTAATGTTATTATTTTCTTCCAGGATATTATTGTCGCTATTTATTTATATGTCATCTTCAACTTTATTCAGGTTCTTTGTAATCTAAAAATAAATACACACTACTTACAGGATAATTGATACAGGATTTTCCCTTGCAAATCCATACCGGTCAAATTGTATGATTAGAATGGAAAGGTAACTCATATCTGAGTATATTAAAAAGATGTTGCGTGTTTATACATAATATCTACCTATTATGTCTTATGTAACATTTTGAAAAATTTATTTTAACCAATATCTCGAGAACGATTCATCATGTGTCATGGCAAACTTTTCACTGCAAAAAGTCATTAAGTGCCACTTAGTGAGTTTTCGCACTACGTAATAATCGGGATTTCATTGCAAGAAGTCACTAAGTAACTTAATGACTTTTTGCACTATAAAATCATTACATTGTGTACTTAATGAGACTATTTTTTTACATTTAAGAGGAATTCTGCTGTTCTGATGCTTTTAAGCGTTATTTAATCGATAGCTATGATCAAAACTCACAACTTTGCATTTTTAGATAAAAATCCTTCAAAAGTGTACTTAGTGACTTTTCGCAATAAACCGACGATATTGTAGTGTAGGTGTAGTAAAAAAAATAATAAGTTTTCAGTTTCTCACTAAATGAAAATGTAAATGATTTAACTAGAGAATTTTAAAGAACTCGTATACCCTTTTTCAATTGCGGTAGTATAGGGCAAGTTTTGCATTTGCAAAAAGAAATTGAACTCGAGATTTCGATCTAACTTGACATTACGATGATAGAGGATACAAAAATTTGGGTCCCGCAATTTCGTCTATCTGTATGTATTTACCTCGACCTAAAGCCTATACCGATGAAGGGATTTTTTTTTTCTAATTAATGGTAATTAATGGTACTTAAGGCTTAAGGGTGATTCCCTAGATGAGAAATTTAATTTTTTAAGTTCCTAATCAAAATATTTTTGACAACAAACTTAAAAAAAAAATTTTAACGGGCATACCGATTTCGAAAAAAAATTATTATACAGGAAAAGGTACTTTAGTACATTGAAATGTTCGAAAAATAGTTTTTTGATTTAAAAAAATTAAAAATAATTTTTAAAAAATTCAATATCTTGAACACTTAAGCGATTGCTTTTAAAAACATTTTCATTAATGTTGTATTTTGTTGAAAAGAACTCCCTAAGCCAGGGGCGAACGCAGGTAGGGGTTTTAGGGGTTCAAACCCCCCCTCCCCCCCCCGAAACGACCAAAAAAATAAGGGTTTATTTTGTAAAAAAAAAAAACAGTGTTATTTTCGTGCCATAAATTCTTCTGCTAGTGTTGTTTTTTCTTACGACTTATAGGTACTACTTGCCTTAAGTAATGCATTCGTAAAAAAAATCGAACTCAAGATTTTTATCAAAGTTGATATTACTATGAAAGCGAAGACGAAAAATGTGGGTCCCAAAATTCTGTCTGTTCGACTACGGCCTAATGGCTAAATCACAACCTCGCGTTCATTCGGTCCGGCGTTAATGGGCGTTTGGTCGTATTTACGATTTTATGTGTCAAAAAGCGCGACCGTAGCATTCGTAAAACGAAATTTAGCTTCAAACCTCGAGCGTTGACTGACATTTCCACGACATCTTTGATAAGTACCTACTTAATTGTTATATTCCAATGAATTTTGTTACTGTTTATTAATTTACAAGGTATATAATATTGCGTATTTTAAATTTTGGGCATTTAAAATAGTTAATTTGTAAAGCTATTTTTTTAAACAAGAGATGGATATGGCCGATATGGATGATCTTGATGACCTCCTTGACTTTTCCTTGTTCGGTGTTGTGAGCTATGCTGGGTATGAGGCGTTTAAAAACGACGAAAAAAGAGTAGAAAGGCAGCGATGGGTTCGGGAGCTCAATTTAAGCAAAGACACTGATGGATTCTTTGCTCTTAATTATGATGCAATGCAAAAGCATGATCCAGAACATTTTTTTAAAATAACCCGAATGAAACCGGCGACATTCGATTTGTTGAGAACTTTTATCGAGCCAGAACTAGAAAAGCATTCTTGGAGAAAACCAATTTCTCTTAGGTGTAGACTTTTTTGTATTATAAATACAATCGTTATCCCGAATCATGTTTATTAATTTGTCTTCGAAAGAGCTCATACGAGTATTTTTTAATTAATTTCTTTTCTTTTTTTAATCAAAACAAAAACAATAAACTGTCAAACGCCCGACCGAATAGAAAATAGATCTACTTTTGCTTTGGCCTGGCGTTGGTCTGACGTTTACGATATTACGATATAAAGCGGTCGCAACGCCGCCGGAGGTAACATTTCAGATTGCCTCATAAGAGTCTATTGTTTTTATTCAAAATGTCAAAGCCCGACCGACCAAACGCGAGATTGTGGTTTGGCTATAAAAGGCTGGGCCGATTTTCGTTAAACTTGGTAGATATCGTTTTGAATTTTTTTCCCCCACACGTTTTTTTTTTTCCTTTTCT
The DNA here is from genome assembly GCA_911387755.1 of Chrysotoxum bicinctum. NCBI lineage: Eukaryota > Metazoa > Arthropoda > Insecta > Diptera > Syrphidae > Chrysotoxum > Chrysotoxum bicinctum. The sequence goes on along the minus strand of OU426988.1, from coordinate 78,169,373 downwards.
TTTTAAGACCAAAAAAATGGTAGCTGCCATACGATTTTTTTCGAAATCTTATAAATATTTTTTTCTCTAAAACTGTCCCACAGAATTTTGAAAAAAAAAATCATAAAATTTCATTTTGTCATTTTAGGTAATGGTTGAAAAATTTTTTCCAAAAAATGATTATTCTTGGAAACCCCCTTGGGACCATTTTTTTGGTTTTTTGATTTTCTCGAAAACAGTACAACCGATTTTAATCATTATGAAGCCCCACCAAGGTTTAAATATTTTTGCGTATACAAATTTTAAAAGTTTTATTTTTTGATTATTCAAAAAAAATTCAAAATTTTTTTCTGGAAGCTCAATATTTCGAAAACCCCATGCTCGATTTTTTTTTAAACTTGATAAATAAAAGTTTTTTAATATAATCTACAAGATCTGAGGAAAAAAATTTGTTTTACCTAAAAATACAAATGTCAAAAAATGGTTTTCGAAAATCGTATTTTTCAAAAAAATGGCTCCGAGAATTTTGATAGTTTTTTTTTGTTTCGATTAATCTTTACTTTTAGAGAAGCTTCTAAAAAGTTTAAAAAAAAAACATTGCATTTTAAGACTTTAAAAATAAATATTTTTTTTAATTTTTGAAAGAAAAAAATTTATTTTTTTTGAAAATTCGATACCTCAAAAACTGCTCAATATTTTTTTTGTAAATTAAATTTTTATTCGAAAAATAAGAAAAAAGTTTAAATATGCGAACCAAAATTTTTTCTTAAATATGTTTTAAAGATTTTGTATACAAAATCTTGTTTTTTTAAGAAACCACTAAAACGAATTACAATTTTGTTCTCGCATAAACTAATATTTGCTCAAAACACATGTCATCCTGTGCTTAGCTCCAACTACTAAAGGAGTTTTAGTCATTTAAAAAATGAATTTTATGCTTTTTCTCTTAGCATTAATTTTTGAAATTCTTAGTCTTTTACATGAGAGCAAGTTCGTGTGACCCAGTCGTGCATTTTATTTTATGTGTCTTCGTATTTTAACGCAACTGTCTTAATTTGAATTGATGATTAAAAAACAGAGACGAATCGAACAGCAATTGCGTTTTTGATAATTAACATTATGTATAGGGCAGAAAACGGACTAACGGAGCAAATATACCGATACAGATATCCGTGTTAATCTTAAGGGCCGATTTATGGCTAATAAATGATTTCGATTTATATAATTTTGAGTTATTGATGGCTCCAGGGTCGGAGTTACAGCAATAGAAAAAACTCACTCATTTCGTTTGTGTGAAAGTTACAGTTACAGATGAATAGCACATAGCACCCTCTGAGAGCGTTTTGGTTATAATTATGTAGTATAGTTAACGTAGGTACCAATTGAGTGTTGATGGTGTCCTTATGTTTTCGTATAACTCTTTGTCCTAATGATCACGAAAGTACAACAAGTTATAACTTCACGTACTAATATATACCGGATTTAGTTTTGCAGATTTGGACCACTAGGCGGACCTAGAACTTATTATAACTCTATTGTTAGGTACACTTATGGAATCACTTACACTCTTTTTCTTCTTGTTGCATTAATGATATTTTACGAACCAAATGATGGCCTCCATCACAGGGCCCGTAGTAAAAGTCTATGTCTAAGAATTGATTCCGGAATAAAAATGCCCGAATGGGAAGCACCAAAAAACGCCCTCGTAGTGAATATTTTCCAAATTTTGGTAACATTATTCAAATTTGCCAAATAGGTATCCGTTGCAACATCTTCATGATGTTTTGTTTTTGCGATTAGCTGTATGAAATTGTTCCGATAGGTCCTATCCCTAAGAGCAAATATTATTTACTTATAACATATTTATGATAATTATAATAAAGAATATGTAATTAACAAGTACCTACAGTATAGTAATAAAATAATATATTTATGAAAATCTCATATTTTTTTGAAAACCCCCCCCGAAATTATTTTCTGCGTTCGCCCCTGCCCTAAGCTAAGACAGGCAAAACTCCTACTCGGGGACTACAACCGAGAGCGTTTTCTAACCTGCATTAGCTTAAGTAGGAACAACCTCAGGAAAATCGCGGGGCTTCTCACAGGCCACTGTAGGTTGAGAAGACACCTCAACATCCTTGCAACGCGACTTGCAGATTCTGCAACACTCACGAAGAGACACCTGACCACATACTGGAGAAATGTGATGCACTTGTGCATCAAAGGCACAGGTATCTGGGCAAGCACCACATAAAAGAGAGTGAATTATCATCCCTTAAAATACTCCAAATACTTCGATCCTCAGAGGAGCAGATTTGGAGGAAGAACTGTAATAATGAGCCAACCTCATCCAGTTCTAGATGGGGGGCACAATAGATTTTTAGGTCGCAGTGTTTTTATACCCCAATTTATTAATTCATTCATCATTCATTCATGTTGTATTTTAGATTTTGTATAGAAAGATACTTCTTCTTCTGTCAACGGCCTTGGCTTTGATGAAAGCATCGCTTCCCATCGATCAGCGAAATCAAGCATCGTTGCGCGCGGTTAGTACTTGGATGGGGGACCGTTCAAATACCAACCGTGAGCTGTTGACATGTGTTTTTCTGTTGTTCTTTCTTTCTGTCTGTCTCTTTCTGTTGTATTGTATAAGCCGATGGTCTAAGTTACCAGTGCTTTCAGTGTCTCTACTTCGTAGATTTATCTACGGAGTAGTGGAATATGTAATGTAATGTGTACTTCTTCTTCTTCTTCCTTTTCTTCGGCGCTGTTATGATCTCGATGTCGAGGGGATCATAACTCTCCCACGTATCTGCTTCACACTAGTGATCCGCCTGTGGGGTTCGCCGGGTTGACCTCAGAAATCGGCGGCAAGCCTCCCGGTTTTGTATTGTTCCATTTCTGAGGCCAACTGAATGCTGGTGTTTTTGCATTTGTTTGTACCAGGAGTGTTTAGGCCTACCTTTCTTTTTATTCCGAATTGGAACGTTGCCTTTTTGACGGGGTTCTCAGGATCTCTCCTTTGAACATGGCAATACCAACTGAGTCGGTCGTGTTCAATTTTTTGGGAAATGGTATTCTTAACATGAAGGCTTCCTCGGATCTTCGTACGTCTAATTCGATCAAGCTTTGTAACTCCTGCTGTCATACGAAGCATCTTCATCTCAGCTGCCGTTAGCTTACTCTCATACTTTTTGTACATTGTCCAACATTGTGAACCGTATGTGAGTGCTGGACGCACAACTGAAGTGTAGAGCTTTCCTTTCAGCTTAGGGGGCATTTTTCGGTCACAGAAGATAGCAGAATTTTCCCGCCACTTCATCCACCCTACGCTTACGCGATGATTGATATCGTCATCACAAGTAGCTTCGTTATTTATCATAGACCCCAGATATTTAAACTTTTCACACTTGGGAAGCACTACTCCATTCAAATAAATGTCTGGAATAGGCCTGTGTGGATCAGAAAATGGGCAGCATAGGTATTCTGTCTTTTTCGCGCTTATGCGGTACCCACTTCCTTCTAGAACATCCATCCATACGTCAAGTGCTGGTTGTAGGGATATCGGGTCTTCACTTATGATGGCTCCATCGTCAGCAAAGAATAACTGATGCACTTTTGGATCCGTCACTTTGCCTTCAAGCAGGTAATCAAGAACTGTAATAAAGAGCAGGGGACTCAAGACACTTCCCTGGTGTACACCTACTGTGATTTCGAATTCTTCGGTGACTCCAGCTGCGCATCTTACTTTAGTAACTGCTCCATCATACATGTCCATAATTATCCGCACATAGGTTTCTGGAACTCCTCGTTGCCTGAGGGCCACCCATATTAGATCCCGTGGTTGCCGATCGAATGCTTTTTCAAAATCAACCAATACGACATGCAAATCCTCCAAAGAATCCCGATGTTTTTCCATAATTATTCTTATACTCTGGATTGCATCCGTGGTTGACTTACCCCCGACAAACCCGCACTGGTCATCAGATAGCCTAATTATTTTTCGCAGTCGGCTACCCAAGACTCGCTCAACGATCTTCATGGTGTGTGACATCAGCTTAATCGAACGGTAATTATCACAGCTTCGAGTATCACCCTTTCCTTTATAAATTGGAAGAAGGTCACTTTCCCTCCATTGATTAGGCATGCGATCACCTCGTATAAGTTTGGAGACAAGAATCATGAGCCATCTAAACCCGATGTCTCCCATCTTTTTCCAAAACTCTGAGGGTATTTCGTCTGGGCCAACAGCTTTTCCCTTTTTGGAGTATTTTACCGCCTCACTAACTTCTTCGACTGTGACGTCGGATACTTCGCTTAAGTTAGGTGAAGTCCGTCACAATACTGTCGCCACCTGTGAAGAATTTCGTTGTCTTCCACAAGTAGTTAGCCTTGAGCATTGTTAATGAACTTTGACGAACAAATCTCCTGGGCATTTCTTCTTCTTTGAGCGGCTATTTTGAAGGTAGTTGCGCCCTTATTCGTGTTTTGCCGTAGCTCTTGAATAGCACCAGCTGTCGGGGTAGAAATTTCATCCAGCTCCCGATACAGGTTTTCTGTATTCTTTGCTTGAATTTGGGCGCACTTCTTCTTCGCTTCTTTCTAGCAGTTTCTATATTCCACTTCGAGGCGTGACTTTTGCTCTGTATCATTAGAGGGGCACTTCGACCAAGCCTTGAAAGCCATTTTCTTTTTACTTATAACTGATTTAGCTTCATCATTCCACCACCATGTTTCTTTGCCTTGTTGGTTGTGTCCTTTTGAAACCCCTAACAGTGTTTTGGCTTTTTCTTTGCAAGTTCTCTGTAGGAGATCCCACATACTTTGTGCTGTACTCTCTTCATTTCGAACTATATCGGTGTTGTTATACAGAACGTTTTGCATATTCGAAATAAAAGCTTCGCCTTTTTCCTTATCCAGATTATACCATTTGATCTTCCCAAAAGTTTTTGTATGTTTGTTGTCGTTCACTGTCTCCATAAAAAATTCTGTCAGTAGGAGACGGTGTTGTATAGAAAGATACTATTAAATATAAAAAATGGTTTTTAATTTTTAGGAAGTTTGCTAACATAAAAAAATTGTTTATCAATAAAACTACTATAACGATTTAAAAAAAATTTTTTTTACTTCAATTTATAATAATTAAATAAACAATAAATTTAATAAGAAAATTCTCTATAATTGCATACGTCCATGTGGATGAACATTTATATAAAATTTTAAATTCCATAGTACCTGTACATAAGAGCAAGTACGTGCGATCCAGTCGTGCAATTTTCTTTTTTTTCTTATCATACATTTTTGGAATACATTTAAATACTTTTTGTTAAACATGCATAAGTTAGTTTTTAAAAGTAACAATAGTTTACCTAGATACTTTGTTTTATTTCAAGCAAAGATATAAGATTCTTTAAAAAGAAAAAGTGATTTAAAATCATTATTGAATGCATTTACGAAAATATGAAATGTGGATGAAAAAGTACACGTGTGAACCTAATATGGAATCAAAAGTCTGACAGAACTTGTTCTCAAAAATTACGTGAGAGGTATAACCACTTATATTTTAATATTAAATATCTGAAAGGATTTTCTGTTATAAGCTAACATGGAAAAGCTTCTAAAAAAATTAAATTTGAAAATTTTAGTCGCTTCATAATTTGCGCGCACTTAAAGGATTATGACTAACCTTAAAATATTTGAGCATAGTGCAAGAGGTTAGGAAAGTTGGAGATGATTCAAAAGGAGATTTCAATGCACATTGGTTGAAATGTCTGCAAATCTTAATTGAAACAGATTGTAGGAAAATATTGGGCCGGGTAAGGCATTCCATATTCGTGTAGTGTGGCTAAAGAAAGAATCTCTGAATTTAACAGTAGGTCCGGTGTTGGGCTCAAGAGTAAACTGATGGTCATACCTTGAAGCGCAAGTATTACGTTTGAATCATTTAAGAGAAGAATGCAACTGCTTGTTTCACTAGAAAATTGTTTATAAAAACAATGGTTAAATAATGAAAGACAAGAAATATTCAAGAGATTCAAATGTTTCTGTTATGCTTCTGTCACTTATTTTTTAAAGCTCTTTTTGGATTTTATTACCAGCCCAAATAAAGGATTTGTACTCGAGCTTTTAACGAATATAAGCCTTATAGATTACAACCATTCAAGAAAGGGTGGAAAATTTCTTGTAACTTTGAAGGAAACCTAAGCACTTAGCAACGTTTTCGGCTACGTCGAAAATGTGATCGTTTGAAGCAATAAATTCTATGGGGCTTATAATTCCTCGATAATGCTATTGAGATCAGAATTTAATGAGCTTTTGCTACGCTGCCGCTCTTAATCTACATCCGAAGAACAAGGACATTTATCTGGAAATGAGTATGAGAAGTATTGTCGTCAGAAAAACAATTTAAGGGATAAGAAGTTTTAGACAAAAGATCATTGATGAATGTGAGAAAGGGAGCCGGAGACAAAACGGAGCACTGGGACATACCAGCATTTATTGTATGAATTCCTTACTTAATACCATCCAATAGAAAACAATACAACTGGTTATTGAGCTTTCGTTCTTCAAAACATTTGCTGAGCTGATAATTTCTCAGCGTTTCCATGACTTTGAAAGACTGGGCAAATGCTGTTTCACATTCACTTGGAAAGAAACTAGTAGATTAAGACAGATGGAAAAGCTTACGCAAAGGCTTTGCCAGGGTTAAAGTACACCTGTTCATAAGAATAGGGGGATACTAAACGGGCCAGTATTGTAGTATTTTATCATTAAGACAGTAGTTCCAGTCCAGTTAGCTTTCTCGTTTTGCCAACGTTTCTCTTAGGTATTTTTTCTCTAACCCGGTTTTGTTCCCACGACAATTGTGCAGATATGACCCGATGGTCTGATGAGCCTAGAGACGATAATATACTAACAGAGTATTTATCTGAGGGTCAGAGGTAATAAGCAAGTATACGGTGTTGGCGGATTGACATAATTATGCTCTTCAACAAGCTCATTCAGTTTGCTTAGCCCAGTAAAAATCTCGACCTAAAGTGCCAAAATTGATTGCTTGTTTTTCGCAGCATGTACATATTCATCACATACAATATTCCTAAGCCCCCGATTGTTGCTACAATCGACGCTAAATACACTCGACATATCAAAAAAAAAACATAAAATAAAAAATGAACGATGTCGGGTTTGGACTTGGGGCCTAATATAATTAGCTATTAGTGTTATAGTAAATCGCCAAATTCCTAAACGCAAGATTTGCAAAGCAAAACACCTGCAAAGCAGATACTATAGCAAATCAGAATACGCATATGTAAGAGAATTGCGCAAGAAATATTTGACATTTGCACGAATGCCTCTGCATTTTGGCAAGAAAGTAGCATCGATTGCATTTTGGGACACTGCTTAGCAGAGATTTTTGTATTTGCATTTTGGAACTGTTTGCTAGGCAGAATTTGCGCAAGATATGCGTTTAGGAATTTGCCCAATGTATTGATCCGCTCTTGAACAGCGATTTTCCTTATATTTTCTGGTTTAATCAGTTACAGACAGTGATATGGCATGACTTAAGCAATGCATTAAACGACAAAACTAAAGCAACTGTTATTGGTGAAAGAGGAGAAACAAGGAAATTTGCCGCTCAATAATCGGCCCTAGCGAGGTATCCGTTCGGAGCGGAAAATTCTCCAATTTTGTACGATTCGGAGGATTTTTGCTTTGAGGTATTTTTCCGAATAGCTGTTCGGGATTTTTCTCCGACATTATTTTAACGCACCCGGCAAACTGCGTCGAAAGCAATTTGAACCTCCGACAAAATATGCGTTGCGGACAATTTTCCGCTCCGAACGGATACCTCGCTAGGGCCGAATATTAGTCAATTTATTTGTTTTTTCATGAGTGCTTTTCTTTTTTACTGCACTTGCACTGACACTTTGAGTTTTTTTTTTCCTCTTCGAGTAAGGAATTTTTTTATTCTGCTCCTCAACTCAGCCGATCATTATGAGGTGCGGATCGGTACTCAGTTATGGGCCATTTTTGTACATTTACAACGATCTATAATTTTTGTTCCCGCATGAACTAATCACCCCTATTACAGAATTCGGTGAATGAGCTAAAGTGACAGTTTCAATTCATTTCCAAACTTTTGCTATTACTGAATCCGACGAATGGAAGTTGAACGAATGTCGGTAACAATCCCTGCAGCACCGGCATTGTGTTCAACTTATCTGGTATTACTAAATCCGCAATCCATTCGCACTCCATACAATTTCTATTATTCTATCATGTCGATTACAGAATTCGCAGAATTTTACTCCCGGTGAGTTGACTTGATTCGCATCCGCTGTAAAACTCAATTATGAAATTCGTCGGATGAACTACATTGTCGATTTCTAAAATTACCTTATCATTTATGAACTTTCGTATCGACTACTGTCAGCAACAAACATTTATTCAACTGGCCTAGGCTGTGATAATAGTATCGTTTTCGATCAACGAAATCAAGCATCGTTGAGAGTGGTTAGTACGAAGATGGGGGACGGTTCAAAACCAACCGTGTGCTCTTTTTTTTTTTTTTTAGATTTCTTGCTCTCTGGTTGCGTTGCTATTTGTGCGTTTTTTATTAAAATTTGTTAAACAAACACTTTAGCATTCAGTATGATAAGCTTTTGACTTAAATTTTTGTACTCTCCATTGTTTATTTTCGTTTAATCTGTAATACCATATAAGTTGAACAAAATGTCAGTGGTGCAGGGATTGTTACCGACATTCGTTCAACTTTCATTCGTCGGATTCAGTAATAGCAAAAGTTTGGAAATGAATTGAAATTGTCACTTTAGCTCATTCGCCGAATTCTGTAATAGGGGTGTATATTCTATTCGAGGCGAATCTGAAGTGAATTTTTGATTAACCGAAAATAAGCAATAGAAAGCACAAAAATGTAAGTCAAAAGCTTATCATACTGAATGTTAAAGTGTTTGTTTAACAAATTTTAATAGAAAACGGACTAACAACGCAACCGCAGAGCCAGAAATCTAAAAAAAAAAAAACAAAGCACACGGTTGGTCTTGAACCGTCCCCCATCCATTTCATTTCGGTGATCGATAGCGATGCTTTTATCAATGCCTAGGCCGTTGGCTTAATGCCTGTATCTGACAGTGTCGATACGAAAGTTCACAAATGATGAGGTAATTTTAATTTTAGGAATTGACAATGTAGTTCATCCGGCGAATTTCATAATTCAGTTTTACAGCGGATGCGAAAGGTCAACGGATCGAGTCAACTCACCGGAAGTAAAATTCCACGAATTCTGTAATCGACATGAATATTTGCTTGAAAAATCACATGACATCCTCTTTTTAGCTCCAACTACTAAGGGAGTTGTGTTATAGGGCCCATACACTACGCAAACCGTTTGAGCAAACAAATGCCTTTTGTTGTTGTAAAAATGTTTGTGCAAACTGTTTGAGTAGTGTGTAGCGATGTTGAGTATTTGCGCAAACGGTTTGAAGAAATTCAAAAAATTTTGAATTTTCCGTGACTGCACAAACATGTTTGAGTGGTGTGTGTTGAATTTTGCTCAAACAGATGCCAATTTTCATGAAATTAAGATTAATAAACAAGACGAACGAATTTGTTTGGACCAAATTCTTTTTTTTTTGTTTTTTTCTATTTTTTTTAATAGAAATAGAGATGAAAAACGTCACGCAAACTAATATCTCTCAAACATGTTTGTGTAGTGTGTGGCGAAAATATGTTTGCTCAAACACACGTTTGAACAAACGTGTTTGCGTAGTGTATGGGCCCTATTAGTCATTTAAAAAATGAAATTGTAAAAAATGACAAGTCACATTCATTTTTGAAATTGCAAGTTCGTGCTATCCATTTGTGCAATCACATTTTTCATTTAAAGGCCTTAACCTCTAGTCGATTCGATTATTAGAAGTTATAAGTTTCTACACTAACAAAATCTCAGTTTCTTTTTTCAAAATTTTGTTCAGATTAAGTGGAAGGTTAAGTGGAAGGGGTATAATACATATACATTTTATAAGCTTTGCAGAAATGAAAACTACCAAACGATCTGCTAACGCAACGTCTTTTACGTCAAATATCAGCAAGTTTACTACACTTATTCATGACTTAGGATATATTGTGAAGGGTGGGCCACCTAGAAATCTTGACAGAAATTCAGTATGATACCTTCGTGGAACGAAATGAGTAGTTTTACACTTGAACAACGTTGGGTAATATTGAAAACTTATTTCCAAAGTGAGTGCAAACAGTGCGTTTTTAGAAAGAAGTCTTGGCCGAAATGCGGCACCCACAGCGGCTGCTGTATGCAAGCTTGTGCAAAAAGTTCATGTGACTGGTTTGCTAGTGGACGACACTCATGGTCCACGTCCGTCGTCGTACAGTGCGCACAGACGAGAATGTAGCTGCTGTAGCCGAGAGTATGAGATTCAATTCACGAACATCAACTCGCTCAATATTTCACGCACTAGCCTGAGAAGAATTCTGCTCAAAGATCTCGGATTATTCGCTTACAAGGTCCAATTGAAGGGTCTCAGCGCAGCTTCAATTGGACAACGATTCTGGGCAAAAACTCATCTTTTCTGACGAGGTGCATTTTCATCTCGGTAGCTACGTTAACAAACGAAATTGCAGGATGTGGGGGCAATGATCCACAGAGAGTGACAGTTAGGTGCGGATTGTGGAGTGGTGGCATTATTGGAGCATTTTTCTCCGAAAATGAGGCTGGGAACACCGTTTCGGTCAGCGGTTGGCGTTACAGAGCCATGTAAATCAACTTTTTTTTTTTACTGAAATTGAAGACATGAATTCGGGTGACCTCTTGTTCATGCAGGATGGCGCGCCATACCACACAGCCCATGCCACAATCGAGCTTATGCGCACCAATTGCCTAAATCGTGTTATCAGCCATCTTTGCGATATCAATTGGCCGCCTCGGAGCCGCGATTTGACCCCTTTGGACCTTTTTTTTTTGTAGGGAACCGTGAAAGACCTATGTTATGCCAACAATCCGGAAACGATTCAAGCACTTAAGTCCAATAATATCCAAGTAATCCGTCAGCTACAGCCCGCAACCATCAACGAGGTTCTGGGAAATTGGTCTGACAGAATGCCCTATTGCAAAGCTCACCGAGATAGCCACTGGAAAGACGTTGTGTTCCATTATTATTTATTATAATAAATGGGAATGTTTACTCTTACTAATAAAGCTGTAACACATCGGAAAAATTGAATTTTGTTAATTTTATTGTATTTTTAAAAAGAAACTTTTATTTGGCTCACCCTTTACTTTTCTCAGGAGCATCCATTCCAAGACGTAGTCCTCTTAACCAAAATGCATGAAGCATTTTTCACAAATTAATTCGATTAAAACGCCGGGCGTTCAAAGTCACTTTTATGTACATCTTTCGAATAGGAGTTAGTGAGAGTATAATCTTTTAAAATTATCCATTTTAAAATGTTGGCTTTACTGTAAAGGTTTCAAAAACGGAGATATATCACAAAAATCACTAAAAAGACATACATATGCAGGTACAAACTTAGTTTATTTAAAAAAAAATATATTTACTGTCATAACAATATATTAAAAAATATATTCGACATATTTTTTTTATTTTTATAATTTTTTTGATTTGGCTTTCAACCATGAGCGAAAAAAAAATAAACCGATGTGGAAGTTTTCACATTCGTTACTTAGAATTGTGTCGAGCTAAAAATTATCCGCCTAATACAGCTATAAAATCTAAGAATAATGCAACATCGGTTTTAGATTTCTTCGGAGACAAGCTTAAGGTTGAAGATTGGCTTTTTGTTATTGAATCATTACGCTTTGATAAGATTGTGCAGCATTTAGCAATTCGCTTAAGAAAAAATATTGGAAATGGTTACGTTTAATTTTTTTTTTAACTTTACGGTAATTCTTATTTATTTTCTTTTTGTAGTTATTGAACATATCGATAGTGAGAAAAAGGCAAAAGTTTTCAAACAAAAACCTGCTGTTTATACTAAGTATATATTTGGAGGAATAGTTGATGCAGTGACTTATTGCATTCAATTTAATAAAAATCTTACAATTCTCTGCTTGGAGGCTCTTCCGTTGAATGAGAAATATGCTGTTTCTATAGCAAAGGTATGTTTGCTGACGATTAATTAGATTATCATGTTGTTAAAATTTTCTTGGAACCATTATAATAAGGGTATGCGAGTGTGTTTACATACATGATGATTGAGCAATACCTGATGGTTTTAGCTTTAAGATACGGCAAATATTTACAAAAACATTGAGCTGAAAAGCTTTACAATATGATGATACTAAAACGAAACTAACAGTGAGCGTGATCGGTGTGTTCACAAATCTAACTAAAACCGGACCCCTTTTGAGTATTTAGAAGCTCAGTCGAGAAAGGCACCAAGTAAAACGAGTAAATACTCGTAAAATCTTTTTGGTTGAGGAAATTTTTACCGTCATTTCGTTTTATACTTGGTTGGTCAAATTAAAGAAAACTACAAAAACTCGCATATGTTTTGTTTCTTCATTCGAAAAAGAGACTTAAACACTTGGTGTTTCTCAGTTCTCAGCTTAACTTTAAAAAAATGTGAATATTGTTCTTTTTAAAAGATTGAATGTATCCCAATAGAGTTAAAGCTCTTAAACTTTGTAAACAAAATATAAGTTTCACACATGAACTTGATAGTATCGGGTTTTTCAATAAGAGCGCTACAAAAGTTTTTTTTTAAATAAAACAAAAACGGTTTGGGATATCAATAAAATTCTTTATTCCTGTGAAAGTACGTTCGATGACATTATGTATGGAACTCGATTTATTTTGCATGGCCACCACGGGCACGCTTGCAGAAGTCCAGACGCTGAACCCAATTTTCGACGGTTTTCAAGCATAAATCGGCCGAAACTGCTGAAATTTCATGTTCGATATTCGTACGAAGTTCATCAATCGTCGCTGGCTTCTTGGCATAGACCATAGACTTGACGTAGCCCCACAGGAAATAGTCTAACGGCGTCAAATCGCACGACCGAGGCGGCCAAAAGCGACTGCACCATTTCGTGAGATAACACGTTCTTCAAACTTGGTTTCCAATAAATTGATTGTGACATTCGCTGTGTGGCTTGTGGCGCCGTCCTGTTGGAACCACATGTCTTCCAAGTCCATATCATCCAATTGGGGCCAAAAATATTCGGTTATCATTGAACGGTAGCGATTCCCATTCACAGTAACGTGCCGGTCTTGATCATCACGGAAAAAGTACGGCCCAATGACGCTGCCGGCCCATAAACCACACCAAAACGTAATTTTTTCGGGATGCAATGATGACTAATGGAGTACGTGTGGATTGCTGCTTGACCAATACCGCATATTTTGTTTATTGACGAAGCCATTCAGCCTTATCGCTGAAGATGATTTTTTGATGAAAATCCGAATCATTTTCAAGTTGTTGCTCAGCCCAATTCACGAACATACGACGCTTCTGGTAGTCAAGCGGCTTCAGTTCTTGCGTGAATTTAATCTTGTAAGGATGTAGGCCAAGATCTTTTCGCAAAATTCGCCACAACGACGTCACAGAGATGCCCAACCCTTGAGAACGACGTGTGAGAGACACATTTGGGCTTTCTGCAACTGAAGCCTCAGCGGCAGCAATATTCTCGACACTACGGGCTCTTCTTTGTCTCACCCGCACGGGAACATTTTGTACTGTGCCTGTGGATTCAAATTTTTCCACTAGACGCTCAATTGTTGATCTGCTAGGATGATTATGACGACCATAAATTGGACGTAGTGCTCTTAACGTTGAGGCCACGACTCGTTTCGACTCGTTGTTGGCTCGTATATCTTTCCATCATGAAATGGCAAACCTTACTAAAGAGGAATGTCAAAAGAGCGGCAAGAAATATGGCGTCGTTTGCTGTCCCTGTCACTCTACTTTTGTAGCGTCCCTGTTGAAAAACCCTTTATAAGTACAGTTTAAGACTGAAAGTGTGAACAATCAAAATTGCAGGTTTTGCTTTTTTTTTGTGATTTGAATGTGAATGTGAATACAATTATTTGAATACAAAAAACTCAAAAACTTGTTTGAAATAATAAGGGCCAATTAATCAATTGAACAAAAATTGCACATCAAACATTGTTTGTCGCTAAGGTTTTTCTTAAAGAATAATTCTTTATGTTAAAAAACTGCATGGTTTCATATTTTTACTGAAGCTAAATGTTATAGCGTCCTAGTTCACGTTGATGGGTCCGGAAGATTTTCATAGACATTGTCCGTCTTGTCAAAACTTGTGCACTTACCATCAAGAAGAGTTGGGTAGTCAGCCAGTAACTCGTATAATATTAAAGTGGGTATAAAACGACATGAAAAAACGAATCAATTCACTAAATTTTACTCAACCGCCCCCTGTTCCCAAAGCTAAAGTTATTGGTGAATTTGCCAATCACTATACCTTATCTCACTCGCCACACCCCATTAGCTTACAAGATACCACAATTTAAACTTGAAAATTTGTTGCTGGACACAAGCTACAAGGTTTAAACCCACAAAAAAAACTTTTTTTTATTATATTCTTAATACTCATTGTATTAAGGGTTTCAAAATATGACTGGCCTGGCCACATCGGGTAGAAAACCAATTCTATAAATTTAAATAATATTTGCTTTATTTTTTAAATTCTTTAGGCCCTTTCAAGTAATTCGCAATTGAAGCAAATAAGTTTCCAACGGTCACCTGTTGGTGACAAGGGTTGCGAAGCGATTTGCTCTTCTATTAAATGTCTACCCACAATCGAAACCCTCAACTTGTCTCAGTGCAATTTGACTGTTCTAGCGGCTGCTCATATCGGAGACATGATAAAGGTACATTTATTATTATAAGTTTTTTTTTTTTACTTAACGTTATTTAACAAATTTTATTCCAAATTTTATTTAACGGTCTAGTTTCAAAAGATCTGCAGATACTCTGAAGGTTGGCAAAGGTCATTGCGATATCAGGAAGTTGATCCGAATACGATTTCGGGTCTTCGAGTTATTCTTATATCTCAAAATCCTAATATATCTGATGATGGTGTGAGGATCATTGCAGACGTTCTCAAGGAAGATGTTTGGATTAAAAGTTAAAAATATAGCTACACGTTTTGATCAAACTCATTATAATATATTCTAGTTATCGACATGGAAAATTGTGGCATAACAGACCTAGGGGCTAACCTTATTTCAGACTGCCTTGCAATGAATAATTCCATCATCGACTTCAATATCAAAAACAATGTTGAGGTGAGTAAATTTATACACAGAAACATTCGCCAACAACTCGGAAAGGATGATGATAATGCAGAAGAAAATGATGAAAAGCCATCAACAAAAATATCCATGTCAAAACTGAAAGAGCGTTTAAAATTTATGGAAGAACAGCTTGCATCGGAAAAAGTCTTGCGCAAGCAAGTAGAACTTTTAAATGAAAAATTACATAATCAAATAGTTGCATATGAAAATCAGTTAACAGAAAGTAAGGAGCTAGAAATTCCCGAAGGTTATGTCCTGGTGAAGAATGAATCTTTGGAGTCAATTATTAATGAGTGAGTACATATGTATAACCTATAGGAAGTACCCCTTGGCATAATGGTTAGTGCATTGCACTATCATGCAAAAGGTCTTAAGTTCGATTCTCAGCCGCTGCAAAAAAAATTTTCAGTGCTGTACTGCCTCTTGCGAGTGATTGACAAATCCTTTAAGAGTATCTGTGTTGATCAAAATCAAAACCCATTTTATCCACTTTTAGAGATTTCGAGTCAATCGAGAAAAACTTCTTCTAAACGAAACATTTCAGACCTTTTTTATTTGCAGGACTGTTCGAATTGGGATTTTCCACAGATTAAGTTTAGAAATCGTGATCTGAGGGTTTTAGTTTTCGAGTGGTACCAAAAAGAATAATGGATTCTGAAACAAGTGGACAGAATGGGTTTTGAAATTAACTACATATTTTGTGGTCTGATTTCTATGGCAAAAAATGAGATTTGGGATTCAAACTTAGGTCTATCGTATGTGTTTGAATGATACCAACAAAACCTCATACCTAAGTCATTTTTGTTCGTTATGATGGGTTTTAATTTTGATCAAAAGATCTCTTGTTAAGAAAAGTGCTGCTCATTAGCCGTTCCGAATCGGCAGAAGACTATAGGTCTACTCCATTCCTGGTAACACGCACACAAAAATGATTGAGAGTTGTAAGTTGGGCTTGGCTTGGGCTATCTACGATACTTAATGACCTCTTATTTACTTAAGATATGTATTACTTTAATTAAATTAATCATATTCAGTTTCAAATAATTCAAGATTTACTTAGTGTTCTGTACATATACGTACATTATGTGCATATGTTTATGTACAACACATAAATGTAGTTTGAGAGTGGCTTATAGACTATAGAAAATTGCTGAAACTATTTTGCCAAAATGTTCAGTGTCCAAACGTTAACGGCAACGTTTATTAAGTCAAATCAAAAACTTTTAGCTTGAGTTCATGGACGCCAACAAAAATAACAGAAAACAAATTTGAAAGTGATTTTTTTCGAAGTTCTAATAATAAAAAAGGGTACAAAGATGATATTTTTTAAATTTTGTTCTTAAACCCACTTGATATTGAAAAAATATAAAAATTCACTCTACTTTATATTTTATCCTCTGTAATAAAAGTGCAATGCCTGATAACCATTTTTCTTATTTAGGCGGAATGACCTGTACAATGAAGCATCTCATGCCCAAGAGTCAAAGGCCAAAAATTATTTGAAGAAAATTAACAAAATAAGAAAAGTTAAAAGTGAGATGAAGTATAAACAGGGAGGAACATCAAAGAAAATATCTAAGTCGGATTATAAATTTAATAATAATGCAAGTTCATTGAATTACCCAAACGTATAAATTCATAAAATAAAACCTTATTTCTTTAGGAACGTCAAGAAAACTTATTATTCGAAAAGAATATTGGTGACAACTTGAAAATAAGTAATCAAGAGCCACATTTAACGGCAAGAATTGAAAAAAATTACAAAGATTTCGGAAAACATACAACGACGTCTTCAGAAAGCGAAGAAATTCTTGATGCTGCAGAGCCCTTTAAAGTTTTTATTCGCAAAAGACAACCATCAGCTCAGGGTAAGGGTCCTTCGCCAAGGTCGCTTTTCCTAGGTTGCAGTTAAAGTTTTAATTGTAATTTGTTCCAAATTATAGCTTGTGTCCTAATAAAAATTATAATCACAGCTTCAACTGAACTGACATATTGACTTATCTTATCTCGACAAGCTAAAATTTTAAATTAAATACTTATATTACATACTTCATATGTATATGTAATTCTTAGAAGTCTATCGACGCGTGTGTGGGTTCTCAATTCGTAACGATAGACTATTGCTCGAAAACGCGTAATTTTGGTATTCGGAATGTTAAATTTTGCTAAGAAATTTGTTAAAAACTACTGTCACACGTTCGAACTCGGAAAAAATCTTTTACGAATCGCTTTTTTCGTATTCACCATGCCAAAATCTGCTAAAAATAATAAAAGAATAATAGACAAACTGTGACTTTTATTATAAAAGATTTCAATAAGTACACAGGTATATCAAGTAAAAATGAACACTTCTCTTTTAGTTCGTCAACGAAATGTTATCCTAAAAGGAGATAAATGTAAAAAAATAATATAAGAAAAGAAGAATAATAATGACATGATGGTTTTCCCTGGAAAATAAATAAAATCGTATCCCATGGTACAGATACAATAGTGTTTAAGATGTTTCGTTTTTGTTGGTCAATCATTTTAATTATGTCAGATCTTAGTACAGTTTATAACAGATTTCGTATTCTATTCTATTCTATTCTATTCTATTCTATTCTATTCTATTCTATTCTATTCTATTCTATTCTATTCTATTCTATTCTATTCTATTCTATTCTATTCTATTCTATTCTATTCTATTCTATTCTATTCTATTCTATTCTATTCTATTCTATTCTATTCTATTCTATTCTATTCTATTCTATTCTATTCTATTCTATTCTATTCTATTCTATTCTATTCTATTCTATTCTATTCTATTCTATTCTATTCTATTCTATTCTATTCTATTCTATTCTATTCTATTCTATTCTATTCTATTCTATTCTATTCTATTCTATTCTATTCTATTCTATTCTATTCTATTCTATTCTATTCTATTCTATTCTATTCTATTCTATTCTATTCTATTCTATTCTATTCTATTCTATTCTATTCTATTCTATTCTATTCTATTCTATTCTATTCTATTCTATTCTATTCTATTCTATTCTATTCTATTCTATTCTATTCTATTCTATTCTATTCTATTCTATTCTATTCTATTCTATTCTATTCTATTCTATTCTATTCTATTCTATTCTATTCTATTCTATTCTATTCTATTCTATTCTATTCTATTCTATTCTATTCTATTCTATTCTATTCTATTCTATTCTATTCTATTCTATTCTATTCTATTCTATTCTATTCTATTCTATTCTATTCTATTCTATTCTATTCTATTCTATTCTATTCTATTCTATTCTATTCTATTCTATTCTATTCTATTCTATTCTATTCTATTCTATTCTATTCTATTCTATTCTATTCTATTCTATTCTATTCTATTCTATTCTATTCTATTCTATTCTATTCTATTCTATTCTATTCTATTCTATTCTATTCTATTCTATTCTATTCTATTCTATTCTATTCTATTCTATTCTATTCGTTGCATAACAGACTAAGAGACCTCTGTGATCCTACTGCGGATGTTGTATTTGTTATTCATACAAAATCCTACTGTACTACGGATAACTTTCCCAAAAAAACACGGCTAATACCTCTGGTTTAAAACCAAAGATATACAAGAAATGAATAGGTAGGGTCAAAGACCATGGCCTGAGCTAATAGAGTTCTTTCCAAACGGGGCGTAACCTGAGTGCTCTGATTTATTTAAGAAAAAAGAGGCTGGGTGCGACCCACACTGATAACTTCCCATTTGTGGTCTTGAAAACTTCATATTTAGTTTTTTTTTTCAAATAACCAAATTTTCAGCGAAACAAACTTTAGCTGTAAAATTCAAACAAACATTATTTTAAGATTGAAACGCATTTTAATTATTTAAAGAGATTTGAAATTGAGATTGTTGATGTTGATCGTGAGCAACAAAAAATTTTGTTAGATGTCACTTAGTTTAACCAAAATTGTCTCTTAGCACACTATGATTCAACTAGAACTTTCTTCGTTTTTTTCGTTTCCAGAACAATTTTAGAAATGTCGCTTAGTATACATTCGGTATCGATTTATAAAACAACATACTTTAGAAGGCACTATCGGTGTTCATTCCCAAGAAATTCGACTTGAAATACAATTTTAACTAGTTTTCACTAGAATTTTTAACAGTTTTTTTATTTAAAAAAAAAAACTATTAATTCAATATTTGTCAACATTTTACCAATTGTACAAATTTATACTATGTATAAAATAAACTAAATTAGAAGTCAATATCACTACTAGTTCTCGAGAAATTTGAGTCGAAAAACAATTTTTACCATTTTAATTTTTTTTTATTTTAGTTTTCTATTTTTTGTAAAAAAACTGTAAACTGATTTTTTTTGAAATTTTCACCAGTTGTCAAACACATTATTTTTCGTAAAATAAAATTATTTTCAGTTTCAAATTGTTTTCCGTTCTTAGAATATCTGGGTTATAAAATTTTTACTTGCGATATAGGTACTATAGGGCAAGTTCTGCATTTGGAAAAAAAATCGAACTCGAGATTTTGATCAAAGTTGACATTACGATGATTGCGAAGACGAAAAAAGTGGGTCTGACAATTCCGTCTGTCTGTCTGTATGTCTGTATGTCTGTATGTCTGTACCTCGAACTACAGCCTAAACTACTGGAGGTATTTTCATCAAACTCGGTAGTTAAGGGTCTTCGGTGATTCCCTAGAGGAAAAATTGAAATTTTTTTTGTAGCTCCAAAACTAAGGGTACCCCCCATACACCCGTAACGCAAAATCTTATTTATCTCGAAAAAGGCTCTAACGATTTTGATAAAAAAAATTTGGTGTGATATTATGGACATGGACTATATTTTGGTGAAAAAAAAATTGGAGGGGAAATGTTATTAGGGGTACCTGTCATAGAACGGTTTTTTTGATTTTCGAATTTCTCACGAACGGCTCTAACGATTTTAACCAAAATTTTTATGCAGGAGCTGCTTTGCATTTTAAAAAATATAAACTAAAAATTTTTTTCGAAAAAATAGGTTTTGGATTTTTAAAAAAATAATACAATTTTTTTTTTGAAAATTCAAAATCTTGAAAACCCATACACGATTAAATTTTTAAATTACGTTTTAAAATGTATTTTATTAAATACTAATATTTTGCATATCAATTTTTTTTATAAAAATTTTAAGTAAAATTTAGTACACAAAAAACATGTTTCGGTGTGTCTGTATGTCTGTACCTCTCACTACAGCCTAAACCACTGGACCTATTTCTTTCAATCTCGGTAGTTAAGAGTCTTCGGTGATTCCCTAGAGGAAAAATTGAAATTTTTTTTTTAGCTCCAAAACTAAGGGTACTCCCCATACACCCGTAATGCAAAATCTTATTTATCTCGAAAACGGCTCTAACGATTTTGATAAAAAAAAATAGGTGTGATATTATGGACATGGACTATATTTTGGTCAAAAAAAAATTTGGGGGGAAATGTTATTAGGGGTACCTGTCATAGAACGTTTTTTTTGATTTTCGACTTTCTCATTAACGGCTCTAAGGATTTTATCCCAAAATTTTTAGCAGGAGTCCCCTTAAGTTTAAAATAATATTGTATATAAAAATATTCGAAAAAATATTTATTGGGTTTAAAAAAAAAATTAAATCAATATCTTCAAAACCTATGAACGATTATTTTTTGAAATTATTTCCTAAAACCAATATTATTAAATACTTAAAATCCGCATCCCACATTTTTTTCTTGAAAAATTTTAGAGAAATTTCTTATATAAAAAATGTATTTAATAATAAAACGATTTTTTAAGTGTTATTTGCATAAATTCATACTTTTCCGGAAACCAGACGGCAATTTTATGCAGTTGAACATTATTATCTCATTAAATCAATGTTTTATATTTATAAAATGTATCTTAAACTCCAAAGTACTTTTACATAAGAGCAAGTTCGTGCGATCCAGTCGTGCATTTTATTTTTTTTCAGTTTTTCTTATTTAAAAAAATAACGGTATGTTCATTTTTTTCCAAATTCATACCAAATCTGTATGAACTTATAGTGAGTACATTAAATTTTCTTTGAAATCAATAGCATTATTTTTTCGTGAGATATTTGAAACTAACCAAAATTTTTTTTACCGTTATAGTGAAAAAACTACTCACTGATTTTTAATAAACGCCCTTTCAGCCTCTTTCGAAGTTATTATCTATTAAACAAAATTTATTTGAAGTCGATATCTTTACTCGTTCTTGAGATATCGATGACGAAAAATGGTACCAGAACGTACGGACGTACAAACGTACGAACGTACGAACGTACGAACGTACGTAAACACACACACACACACACACACACAGAAATCTCTCTAAAAATGATTGATATAGCCTCTAGGGACCTTGAAACGTCGAGAAATGTCAAAAATTCCAATTTGACAAATCGGACCGATTACAATAACTCCCTATGGGAAGTTAACAATTGAGCTATGAACTGTAAGTTTATTTTTTTGTTTTTAATAAACTGTCACAAGCAGAATGAGTTAAGAGCAGAGCACTGCTAACTTCATTTTTTTCCTGTTATAAGATAGAGACAGAAGATGAAAAAAAAAAATCAAAAATAAATAAAAATCGAGATCGACGCCTTTGACAGTTCAGTGCTCCACTGTGTTTCAATAATAAATCTAATCAAACTCTGCTCGGACGCCTATAGAAATTCAATTAATGCATTTAAAAGTGGACCAAACTTTTAATTTAAGTTATTCCGAGTTCTATTTTTGAACTCTGCCATTGCTGAGCTGAACGCACTCTTCCATTTTTCATATATGTCAGTTGACATACCAGCAATCTGTCAAAATCCAAATGCGGTGAAATTCGTCATCACAAAACACAAAGCAAAAAGCAACACAAATTTTGCTCCAGGAAAGAAAAGAAGAAGCATAGAAAAGTGTCTGAAGTTGAAAATTTTTGGAATTCTTTCTTATATCATCTTAATTGTAGTAATTAACCGCTTTTGTTCGATTTAATTGAAAAAAAAATTACATAAATCAAAAGTTAAAATGTCGAAGTTACTGGGTGTCCCCTTAAAAAAGCCATCCGAGGTAGATATTGTGAAACCACTTACTAATCTGATCCAAAGCACTTACAGTGGCCCAGGCTCAGACAAAGTCAACTATTCTGAGGCCGTCTCCGAGTTCTCAAAGCAGAGAAACACAGCCATTTGGAAGTTCTTTGACAAATACGAAGCATCATTGGACATAGTTTATGCGTGAGTTAAATTTTTGTTTTTATACATAAACATTCATACCCATTCCAAATTTAATGAATAAAACAAAATTTGTGATTAACTACCGCTGAGAACTAAATTAATTTAATGAACACCAGTGGATGAGTCATTGGACGGAACTAGCAAAGTTCTTGTTAATATTTCTTTCAGTTGCTCTGCTGGGATTAACACAATAAGAAACCACTAATTATTTATTTAAGTAAAAGCGAGATTTTGTTCGTCTATTCTTCAGGTACTATGATCAAATATGCGCATTAGAAGCAAAGATTCCGGTTAATGAACTTCAGGTGCCATTCAAATGGAAAGACGCTTTTGACAAGGGTTCAATTTTCGGTGGAAAAATCAGTTTGAGTAAGTTGAAAGTGATTGTTACGATTTTGGTTTATTTGTTATTTATTTTTTTATATATTGAGGTTGTGCTGCGTTGACAAAAAGGTTATCTGAAGTGATTAATTAATATGACTCAATTGCGGTTAAATTTATAAAAAATATCTGTGAACACAATAGAGAAGACAATCTGTGGGATGCGTATCTTATCTTTCAACAAATATTTACATATATGATGCAAGTAAATTTATCGAAGATCTTAGATGCCACTTTTCGAATATTGCCATCAAATGAGTGTAAAAATAATTTAAGTGCTATTGAACACTTTTTCTATTCCTTTGTTGGGCATATCTGTATTCAGTCTATTAGTGCAAATATGATTTAAGTTGCTAAGCTGAATTTTCATAATGCGATTCTCAGCCTATGGAGCCTAAAAACAAATTTTTTTTTTTCAAGAGATCCCTGAAGAGTATCTCAAGTAAAATTGATTCTCATTGATTTGGTAGAGAATTGTAGATCCTCTCCATTCCTCCCGACATTATGCATAGATGAATGATTGAGAGTTGTAAGTTCCTAGGCCCTGGGTGTCTATGAGCTATTACGCCTTGAATTTATTTTTCTTAAAATTTTACTCTTCTGTTTTTAATTACCTGCAGCCTACAATTATTATTATCCAATTGAATATTATACTCGTGAAGCAAATGTGACCGTTTTTGCAGAAAAAAATAACACCTATTTCCGTAAATTGGTATCCAACAACTTTGAACTTTGTTCCATTTAAATCACTTTTTCTTAATTAAAATTTTGTTAACCATTTTCGAAAAATTTGGAGAGAGGTAGAGCTGTTAATATAAAGGGTGTTTTTTTAGAGGCGGGTTACTTTAATTTGAAATAAAACAAAGACAAATGATATCCATGAAATTGGCTATTTGAAAAATAATTTATTGTCATTGATGTTTAAATATACATTGCGTAATCTGGAGGTCCAATTTTGAAATAAGAACTTTATCCAAATTTTTCTATAAAGTGGGGATCATTTCGATCACCATCAACAACGCTGCTCTGTTGGACTATTATGATCACAATAAAATGCACGTCATCATCCACGATTTGTTTCTCGAATTTGGAAAATAGATTTGAATAATTTGCAAACGTTAGCCATTTGTAATTGAAACGTTCAAGTTTATAACTTACCCCTATTATAACTTAAGAAAGTCCTATGATCGATCATAAATGTCGATTTTTATTTCTTGGTCAAAAGTATTCGACCCTTATTACTGTATTATCGCTCGGTAATTACCCTTAATGTGTAAAATTACTTATCCGGCTCTAGATTAAGAAGGGAATGACTGAGATTCTCGTTAAGCAGCCCTGGGAGTATATGTAAGTAGAAATTTTGCCTGATATTTATATGCGCCTTGGAAGTCGTTGAAACGAAACGTATACAGATTCGTTGATCTTGCTTTTTTGTAAGATTTGGGCACATGGAGCCGACAGTCCATTCATCGATCATGTTTTCTCCCAACCATATTTGTTTGACTGATGATATGATGGATGCACCCTACCAAAATAATCCCTCTTTATTTAAACAGCTCTGCCACCTTCTTGAAGTTTTTCTAAGCTAGCCCCTTCCTTCTCTATTCTGGTTGGTGGAACTGGTTCTTTATTGGAAATGTACTGTCTGCTTGTCATATTACTTATCTAATGATTACACACTCTAAATTATACTGCTGGGAATGTAGCTTGAAAATATCTTTCATTCAAAGTGGAATCTGCCCAATCTTCTAAAGGTATAGTAGGATATTTCATGGAAATGCTTCAATTACTCACACACTATTTTTAAATGGCATCTGTAACTTTAATCTTTATAAGCTCCTAAAAGCTTTTGAATTTTCATAATTTTTAAAAATCACTTAGATAATTGTATATCGTCAATTTTTTAGTTTCGTAGTTGGCTTGACTTTTTATGAAATGTCCGGGTGTTGTTTCGAAAGCGGAAGTCTTTGACTTCTATTGGTGATGAATACAAAGCGGAGAACCCATCGTTCAGGTGTTCTCTAAAGAGAACTTATCTTCTGAGCAGTTCGCAATCAATTTCCTTTGGTTCGATAGTCGAGCTCTGATATTTGCAACAACTCGGAAATCTAAATGTACCCAGGAGTGGAATCGGCTAAGGTGATAGTTGATTGTGATTGTCATTTTGACTATAGCTGTCTCCATCATATCAATAAAGAAATATAGAGAGAGCGACTGTCAAAATGATAATCACAATCAACTATCACCTTAGCCGATTCCACCCCAGGTTTCAGATGTCGATTAGCATATATGGTCGATTTGGTTAGTTGAGAGGACCTGGGTACTTAATACGCTTAGTAGATCTTTAGCCGGAAACCTTGTGCTCTTTACCAACTACCTTGTGTTTAATAACTACCCTGCCGAAGATGTTTCTTTTTTCCTACTTTAATTTCGAAGTCCTCGAGAACAAATGTGACATCGTACTCCCCGCAGACCCCGTAGACTCCGTCCGGAAGATTGTAAGCATCATCGGTAGATACGGTAAACTTATGCTTTGCAGTGTAGTTTTGAATCGGAACACAATCAGGCAATATCTTATCGCCTTAAAGTCAATAATTTTGCTTATAAGCTGATTTCCCACGACGCATCCGCATGCTAACATTTTAAATCCTTAATCGCAGCTGTAATAAATGTTGCAATTCTTTTTGTTACACCTGGTTCTTTGTATGAAAATAAATATAAAAAAAAGAAATTCGATCTAGTTTTTTCATTAGACTATCTCCATTTCAGTCGTCATTTTTGAATTGAGGTCGAAAACCCGCAGGACAAAAAGAGAGATATTTTATACTAAATTCATTCGGGATTCTCTTTTCCGGAACTAAATAAAAATGTTTGGTCTGGTTGATTGTCACTTCCTCAAATGATAGTTTCTTACATAATCCTATAATTTTGTTTTGTTTTTTATAATTATGGTCAATCATTTAAAGCTCATAGATATTTTTGCTAAATGATTTGTAAAACAAATTTTTTATGATTTTTTAATGTTTAAAACTGCTTTACTATGTTTTGGGAATTAAAAATTTTGATACATTTATTTTTTCTACTTTCTGTTCTTTTTATTTAATTATTTATTAAATTTAAATTTTTAACCATTACACTTTATTATTATTTTTAATTTTATTAAACAGCAAATAAATTACATATTCAATAAGTTCTCAAACTAGAATTAGCTGCCAGGGCTATCTACTGGGATGATAAATATACTTTACCCATTTACACCCAGTACGAGACAGTTCTTCCTCTGAAAAAATGGATTCGATTTACTTGACATCACTTCCTTACGATTATGTTGATTTCATTACAAAAAATGTCTTACTAGTTTATTATTGATTTTCTTGCAGCTCTTACATCTCTTCTATATGAGAAAGTATGTGTTCTTTTTAACATTGCTGCTCTTCAGAGCAGTGTTGCTGCATCACAAGCGCTTGACAACGACGATGGGCTTAAACTGGCTCTGAAATTACTGCAACAAAGCGCTGGAATATTCCAGTATCTCAAAGGTGCTGTTCCAGCTGCAATTCCATCAGAACCGACTCCTGATTTAAGTCAGGATACTTTAGCTGTTTTGACCAGCCTAATGCTGGCACAAGCCCAAGAAGTATTTGTTAATAAAGCAATTAAGGGTATATTAAAATAATTCATTAAGGTCGCAACACAATTCTAATACTTTTTTTTTTTAATTTAGATGAAATGAAAGATCAAATTATCGCTAAATTATGTTGCCAATGTGAGGAGTTCTATGCTGATGTTTTGCGTCTTATGCAAAAAGAGTCTCTGCGGAATCTATGGGATAAAGAATGGGTGCCATTGATAGCAGGAAAACAAGCTGGGTTCCACGCTATGACAAATCTCTACCAGAGTTTGGTATGCCGTGCTGCTAAGCGAATTGGCGAAGAAATTGCCCGCTTACGAAATGCTGTAGAACTTTTCAACTCAGCCCAATCGCGCTCTGGAAATCCTCATTTCTTTGATGAATACGCAAACCGTGCTAAGCGCAATCTAGCCGAATCTACAAAAGATAATGAGTTCATCTATAACGAGATGATTCCAGACGTTAAAAGCCTTGCCCCACCAGGCAAAGCTCAACTAGCAAAGATGCTTCCTGTTGCATTACCAATGACACCCAAGTTTAAAGATATATTTGTTGAGTTGGTACCAGTTGAATTGCATCGTGCTTTGCATGCATCTGAAGCGCGGAAGAATGAGACTGTCAATGCCGAAATAATGAAGTTGCGCGAGGCGACAACCGTTTTGAATGGAGTTCTTTCCAGTTTGAATCTGCCAGCAGCTGTAGAAACTGCTGATTCTGGTTCAGGATTACCTCCATCGCTGCTGGAAAAGTCAAACGATGTCAATGCTAAGGGTGGCATCGAAAGTTTGAATACGTACTTGAGGGAACTACCTGAATTATTGACTAGAAATCGTGAAATTCTTGATGCCACCGAGAACATGCTTGATGAGGAACGTGATTCGGATAATCAGTTGCGTGCTCAGTTCAAGGAACGTTGGTCTAGAATTTCGTCAGATAAACTAACTGAAATGTTTAGGTCAAATGCGAAGAAATACCGTGAAGTTATTAACAACGCTGTCGAGGCTGACAAAATTGTTCGTCAAAAGTTCGAAAAGAATGCAAAGGTGAAGACATGCTAAGATGGTTTTAAACAATAGTGAATTTTATCTCTGATTTGATTTTAGGGAATTCAATTGCTTTCGATGCCGGCGGACCAGTTAAACCATTCGATACCGTCATCTGGATGCAGTGTTGACCAAAATTGCTCTAGCGTACAAAAATTGAGGATTTTGATGGAAGCTGTTAGTATAAAATTTAATAAATTCTCATAATATTCTACGCCATGTTATTGAATTAAATTAATTAATTCATACTGCTGTATCTTCGTTTTGTTGTTGCTATAAAAACTATTTACCATCTCATCCTCATCATGCGTGAAATCCTTTAATTTTACTTTTAGAAATTACACAATTTTTTGAAAAAATAAAATGTTTTTCTTATATTCTTTTAGGTTGAAACAATAAAAGCCGAACGTGATGCCATCGAATCAGATCTGAAGTCAGCAACTGTCAATATGAAAGAACAATTTTTGCAAGCCCTCGCTCAAGACGGTGCTATTGACGAACCTGCACTGTCTGCCTCAAGTATTGGTCAAGTACTTGGTCCGTTGCAATCTCAAGTTCAGGAAAGCATTCAACGTCAAGCAACGCTTATTACTGATATTCAAGAGGCGCACTCAGCTTTCACTGCTGAAAATGGTAGCACTGGAAATTCTCGTGATGCACTTTTCTCCGAGTTGGCTTTGGCTTATGATAGCTTCATTGAGCTTTTAAGCAATCTTAAGGAAGGCACAAAGTTCTATAATGACTTAACTCAATTGCTGGTTGTTTTCCAGAATAAAATCTCAGATTTTTGTTTTGCACGCAAAACCGAAAAGGAAGAACTATTAAAAGATTTAACAACTGAATCTAGCAGGCAGGCGCCACCACCAACACCTCAGATGCCATCTCATTATGCATCAACAAACATAACTGGTGATAGTTCTTTTAAGCGTTATAAATGATAGTATTTTTTAACTATCCGGCCATTTTAGATTCTGCAGGTGGATCGACTCCGTCGTTGGCTACATCTGCGGGCAACATTCCATACCCGCAACAAATGCAAGGAATGCCGATGCCTTATGGAGCATCAGCTGGAGCCCCATACCCAGCCTATGTTCCACCTCCAATGCCACAAGGTTTCAATCCATACGCGACCCTTCCATATCCTTCAAGTAATTAATCTCAGTTTGGTGAAATTCAAGGCAAAAGTAAATCAAATTAATTTCTTTTCAGATGCATACCAGTACTCTGGCTTTCCTCAAGGACCACAGCCTGGTCAATATGGAACTTACCCAGGTAGTTTTGCCAACCAACAAGGAGGATATCCAAATCAACAAAAGCCACCAGGCTGGTGATTGCCCTTACGCTTTGGTGTTGGCTAATTGATTTATATCGTGTTTTTATATTTCTATATTAAGTATCTCAAACTAATAATTATGTATCCCAATTTTAAATTCAGTTTACTACCCAAATTATTATGAAATATGAAAGAAACAAAAAATGTTTCGCACTTTATTTTTTTTTTAAAGATTATTCAAGAGAGCATGCGTCGCAACTATTTATCACTGTTAACAAAAAAAAAAAGGTTTTTGAATAAAGTGCTGAAAAGCAATAAAACAATGCTAGAAAAAAATTGTTTTAATTTTTGTATAGCTATATATAATTATGTACATTATACACATAAATATTCCGTCCGTAAACAGCAAGGTAGGTTATAAATATGTAGGTATGTTTTGAATTTGGAGATTTAGAGGTGGCACCCTCCTACGCCTTAACAGGTTAACATTACAAATGACATGTTTCTTTTTCTAAGGATTTAGAATTAGCACATTTGATTAGCCAAATAGCAAATAAGTTTAACTTAAGCACAAAGCAAATCAGCTTAAACCAAAAAAAATCAATTTAAAAACAAAATAAGTACAAAGTAGTCAAACGCCTTAATGACTTCACTTTTATTATGCGTTTATTTTTCGCTCTTTACAATTATACAGAATTAAAACAAGAAACAAAAAACAAACGTCAATTTAGGATGCATTTCGGCATTTTACATGCCATCTTCAGCACTTCTTTTTATTGTGCTGAAGATGGCATGTAGTTTGCATAGCTGGGCATTAACTCGTTAATCCGTTAATCGTTAATTAACGAAGTTAACATTTTGATTAACGGATTAACTTTTAAGTTAACTTTTAAAAATGTTAACGGACACGTTAAATCCGTTAATCCACGTTAAGTCCGTTAATCGTTAATCCAATGCCTACTATTTACCGCGCGGCGCCAAAAACAGGTTCAGACAAGTATGAGATAAGTGCCGTACGGCGGCGCGTGCCGCGGGTGAAACAAAAACAGCTAGGTACATATTATATTTTGACGGCGCGTGCGAGTGAGAAAACTTCGAAGAGATTCATTTCGTTTGATCATTTCATTATGCCGGTCGTCCACTATGTGCGCGATAAGTTCAACCAACTTCGTTCAACTTTTTATTCAACTCTTTCGTTGGATAAATGAATTTACAACCTCTTACACTAGTGCAGCAACTTACGTAATTCACGTTGAGCAACTAAAGTTGAACAAAATGCGTTTGGAACCCCGTACACATAATTGACCAACTTTCCCATATGTTGAGTAACCCCGCACACCTAGTTGATCAACTCTTAAAACTTATTCCAGTTGTGAATAGCTCCGTACACCTAGTTGACCATTTTACTCAAATGTTGAACAACCTCGTACACTAGTTGATAAACTTGTTCGATTTTGACAGAAAAAAATTTTTTTTCGAGTTGATCAACTGCGTTTTCGATATTGTTGCTCAACCAGTTGATGAACGAGTTGATACCTTCGTACACTTAACCAATGATCACTCGTGCGTTGAACGCACCACCATAAACAAAAAACTCAAACGTCAAACCTGAAATAATTTTAGTTGTGTTCAACCACGAAAAGGCCAGTGTAGAGTAGTGTAGTGCAGTGCAAGTTCATGAAAACTGTCAGTGCAAACTCAAGCAAAAACGTCATACGTCAGATGTTTAAAAAAAAAAAACAAATTAAATTCGGTGCAAGTAAAATGCCTTATGCCTGCGCTAAAGTCGATGGTAAAGGGAAGAAATTCATTCTCACTGCCTGCGACGACGTTGTTGGCTTTTTAGGCACAAAATCTCTTCCTCCTTTTCACCTTTTTTCATCAAACTTTCAAACAGTTGCGTTCGGAATCCTTCGTGCAAATATACATACATACATACATAGATTTAATTAAGATATTATTGGATTAATTGGAGAACACTGAATCACCAGAGATTGCCCTTCACTCGAAGTTAGCTCTAATCTATGCATTATTTAAAAACTTTAATCAAAAATACAAAGCGCAGAAAAAAATCAACTTTATTCGTTAACAAAATATAATCGAATAATGACATCAGCTGACTTTGACAGTTTTCACCAACCTGCACTAGCTCAAAAGGTAGTGCAAGATATTCTGCACTAGTGTACACTAGTTCAGCTCAATGAACGCTAATCAGTGTAAGTGTAAGTGTAAGTCAGTGCAGAAATTTTCTCAATGAACACAAAAAAGCTACACTTTTCTGCCCAGAGTAGTTCAGTGCAGCTGGTTGAACAGAACTTTTGACTTCAGTTCGGTACATACATTGGGCGCATTCACTAACCTAGTCACTACGTAGTCAAAAAGTCAACTAGCTTTGTGAATGCAAAATTGCACTACAAAGCTAGTCAATTCAAACTGTCATATTAATGACAGATGTGAACATATAAAATAAGAAAAATTGTGTTTTGAGAACTTTAAATAAACTTTTTTTTACAGTTTAAATTAAATAACATCAAATATAAGATATAATATTAATTTGTTTAATAATTTCACTTCGAAAATATCTTCCACCAAAAATTAAATTTGTATTTTCAATGAACAGCTGATTGTGAAATGTCAACTAGCTTTGAAGCAGAAATTTTTACACTACGTTTGAGGGGAAATTTCAACTAAATTTTTAGTTGTTTTTAGCCAATCAGAACGAGTTGACTACGTAGTGACTAGGTTTGTGAATGCGCCCATTTATTGTCGCACGCCTTCGCTTTAAAAAATTCTTAAATTTGTTCCGTATGAGTATGATTTCCTCTAAGAAAAAAAAAAAGTGGCTACCGCATAAATAATATTAGAAAATGAACGACAAAGGAAAAAAAAACAGCCAAGACGATTCTTGGTAGATGATTTTTTCTTGAGTCGCGAAGAAAATTGTTTTTTCAATGAAATATGTGAGAAATTCAAATCGATTGATCCGTTTAACGAAGTAAACTTTTTTAGTAGCGGATAAACGATTAACGAAGTTAACTATTTGATTAACGGTGCCCAGCTATGGTAGTTTGTACGGAGCGTTGATCTCAACTCAACATTTCACGCACTAGACTGCGAATTCTGCGCAAAGATGTCAGATAATTCGCTTGCAGTGACAAAATGCGCATTAAAAAAAAAACTTGAATTTGGCCCACCCTTTATATAGACATGTATATAAATGTCTATCACGCCTAAAACATGTACATATGTATCTCACTGGTGGACCGTATTTATATCCCATATATATATATGTATGTATATGATAATTAATCAACCCTATCACGAGTTTCATCGTTATCGGAAACTTGTTACGAATCCTGAAAAAAACTATCACGGAATAAATTTATCGTAGTGAAAAATCTCATACAAAATATTAATACGAACGGATTTGGTGATATCTTTTTTCGTAAATCGTAAAAGTTTCCGATTAAGATGGAATTCTTCATAGGGCTGATATATCGCCTTTTAATTTTATAATTAACGCGCACTCAAGGGGATATAAAGACCCTTTATAATTTTATATGTTAGGCATTAGGGCGTTTCTTAACTAAGCTCGGTTGTTGTTTTTTAAACTAATTTGTTGTCTAAAGTTGTATAGCTTAGCAAAAAACACGCCAAATAATGTTGAATTTGTTATCTGTAATATGAATGACTAATTTTGCATCAAAATCGAAAACAATTCTTAGTTTTTTTTCCAATAAAAATTTAATTCGACTATAGAATATATTATTAACGTTTGCTTGGAAACCAAATAAAATAAAATTCATGACTTTTATAGAAATCTAAAAATGTTCCTCGGTTTTGTTTCTCTTTTGCCGCTTTGTTACTGCCTCAACTAAGCCCAAGATTGTATACAATTAATATAATTTATGATGTTTATTATCATTTGAACCGGAACGGCACTCATCAAAAAGATAAACCATCTAATATTGTTAAAAACCACAAAACAAACTATTCGCAACAAAATTCCTGGCCAAAATGTTCGTTCTTTGGAGTCATCGTAATTTCCTTGTTGGGGTCAATAAATGTACAAAGTATTCATTTGTGTACCTACCCATTTCCTCTACAGGTGTTTTTAATGTATACATATGTATGTGTATGTATGTAAGTACATGCATATTCATACAGGCAATTGTATCTCTTGCTCTCGAAAATTACTGAACCAAACATGTACGATAACTATAATTTTGTATGCAAGATCGTTTAATTCAAGTACATAAAAGTATACGAGTACTCATAAGGCCAATTGAAACTTTACCCAAGGTCGTAGCCGGGATAAAATTGCGGAAGGGGATTGGATTATGAAAATAAAATTTTAAATATAAAATTAGTACTTACTTACACATGTACATATAATATGTACATATCTATATACATCTGTTCTTTAAATAAGAAGTCGAAGTTTTCAGAAATCTGACATTTTTCATCTTTATTCCCATTGTACGTTCTTACGGTCTCAATTAGCCAAAGAATCTTTCGAGACCATGCTCTTTTCGACTTAAACTTACACTTGAACAGAAGTTAATGACCATTTTTAATAGTTCAACATTTAAGTCGAATTAGTACGAGGTTAAAACTGTTTGAGTATGATATTATGTCGTTTTTATTTGGCAATCCGGAATCTCTCTCCGATCCGGAATCCCAATTGAACACTTTTGTTCGCTTCTGATGATTCTGAAGTTTTGTTTGATTGGATATGTGAAACATCAAATGCGTACAATAATCAAAATCAAGAAAAATGTTTGTTGAAAGCAGGGTTGGCCGAATTGTTACTTTTTAGAAATAACTACATTTGTTACGTCTGCTACGTAGTTTATGTAGTTAATGTAGTTAAATTTAGTAAAATGTAGTTAATTGTAGTTAATGTAACAAACTGTAGCATTGCTGTCAATTAACTGTCAGTTGTGCATTTGAAATTTGAATTTTTAAATTAAACGTTCAGTTATTCCTACAATTCTTCATCCTTATGGTAAATGAAACTTTTTTTTACAAACCTTCATTAGATCATAAAAGTGCAAAATTGTTTTTTTTTTCCTTTATTATATTGATTTTTTATGAATTAACTACATACATATGTAGCAGACGTAACAAATTGTAGTAAATTAGGCATGTAGTTTCTTCAATAAACTACGCGTAGTTAAATACTACGTTTATATGCAGTATCGAAAGATCGAGTTGGATTAGGGTCGGATTTTCGACCCACATTTCTACTCGACACCGCTGAGCGATTGGGATCGAGTCGAGCGAAGCTCATTTCAACTCAATACAGGTATATAAAGGTTCGAAGCGAGCTTCAAGCTCGTTTCAACACCTCATATAAACGTAGTAAATCATGTAGAAAATGTAGTGTAGTTAATTCGGCCAACCCTGGTTCGCACAATTTGAATACCAAAAATCACAGCTGTTGAGGTTGACGTTTAAGTATATGAATGTGTGAGTGCTTCTGGTTTTGCTTCTGATTTCAAATCCAGAAGCAAATTTCTCTTCTTTTCAGAATCAGAACTGTCATTTTTTCCCAATTGAAGACTTTCAGAAGAGTCCGGAAGGCTTCCGCATTGCCAAATAAAAACGACATTAATGTCGTTCTTCTGGATTTGAAATCAGAAGCAAAACCAGAAGCACTCACACATTCATATACTTAAACGTCAACCTCAACAGCTGTGATTTTTGGTATCCAAATTGTGCGAACCAGGGTTGGCCGAATTAACTACAGTACATTTTCTACATGATTTACTACGTTTATATGAGGAGTTAAAGCGAGCTTGAAGCTCGCTTCGAACCTTTATATACCTGTATTGAGTTGAAATGAGCTTCGCTCGACTCGATCCCAATCGCTCAGCGGTGTCGAGTAGAAATGTGGGTCGAAAATCCGACCCTAATCCAACTCGATCTTTCGATACTGCATATAAACGTAGTATTTAACTACGCGTAGTTTATTGAAGAAAATACATGCCTAATTTACTACAATTTGTTACGTCTGCTACATATGTATATAGTTAATTCATAAAACATTAATATATATAAAATACGTAGCAGACGTAACAAATGTAGTTATTTCTAAAAAGTGACAATTCGGCCAACCCTGCTTTCAACAAACATTTTTCTTGATTTTGATTATTATACGCATTTTTTGATGTTTCACATATACAATCAAACAAAACTTCAGAATCATCAGAAGCAAACAAAAGTGTTCAATTGGGATTCCGGATCGGAGAGAGATTCCGGATTGCCAAATAAAAACGACATAAGTCGAAGCGATGATTATGCAAATTTTAATCGAGATTTAATCATCATCCTTTTTCTTATTTTTTTTTAAATAAAAAGTCCTTGAATACCTATTTTATCGTAATAACATCATATTCTTCATATTATCTTAGCACGGTACTTACTAGTTACAAAGGTTCTAAATTAAGAAAAAAAAAGAGCCAACATTTTAGCGTTAAGAGATAGCGGAATAGATAGAGAAATAAAAGCACAATATGTAACTTTCTGAAGGACACCGATAAATTTGAGATCTGGATGGCCATCCATAAATTGACAATATGGATGAGCCTGATGGGTGCTAAAAGTTTTGAAGGGATTTTAGAACCGAGCGTCCAACATGTTGCCAGAAATTTTGGGATGGGCTGCAATGTGCTTTATGTCCCAAAAAATGAATTCACAGAAGTATGTTGAACTGTTGGACGATATACTGATACATTTTGGAGAAAATATTTTGGGATATAATTGGACATTTCAGCAGGATAATGCAGCCAGACACAACGCCGCAATTACCAAAGAGTTCTATAAATCCAAAAAATATACCATTAATGTACAGGGTTGGCCACATAGTGGTTTCTTTTTAAATCCTAGGTTATTTTGACACTGACAGCTGTTTCTTACTCAAAATCGTGACAGAAAGTCAGTATCATACTTTCGCAGAACGAAATGAGTCGCCTTACTCTTCAACGACGTTGGGAAATATTGAAAACTTATTTCCAAAGTGCGTGCTGTGTAGCCCAAACAGTGGTTTTTTTTTTAAAAGAAGTTCTTTGCCAAAATAAAGCACCCACCGCGCCTGCTGTATGCGAGTTTGTGCAAAACGTTCGTGGGACTGGTATGCCAGTGGACAACACTCATGGTCCCCGTCGTCGAATGGTGCTCACAGATGAGAATGTGATCCTGTAGCCGATAGTGAGACTCAATTCAAGAACATTGGGCGCATTCACAAACCTAGTCACTACGTAGTCAACTCGTTTTGATTGGCTAAAGACAACTAAAAATTTAGTTGAAATTCCCCCTCAAACGTAGTGTAAAAATTTCTGCTTCAAAGCTAGTTGACATGTCACAATCAGCTGTTCGTTGAAAATACAAATTTAATTTTTGGTGGAAGATATTTTCGAAGTGAAATTATTAAACAAATTAATATTTCTTATATTTGATGTTATTTAATGTAAACTGTAAAAAAAAGTTTATTTAAAGTTCTCAAAACACAATTTTTCTTATTTTATATGTTTACATCTGTCATTAATATGACAGTTTGAATTGACTAGCTTTGTAGTGCAATTTTGCATTCACAAAGCTAGTTGACTTTTTGACTACGTAGTGACTAGGTTAGTGAATGCGCCCATTAGCTCGCCATCGATCTCAACAACTCAACATTTCACGCACTGGCCTGAAGAGAATTCTGCACAAAGATCTCGGATTATTCGGTTGGAGTGACAGATAGTGTGATACTCAATTTAAGAACAACTCAACATTTCACGTACTAGCTTGAAGAGAATTCTGCACAAAGATCTCGGATTATTCGCTATCGGGCGAATACTTGAACGACGCAGAAAGTTTATAGCAACTGTCGCCAATTTTACACGTAACTTCAACTCCGCAAAGTGATTACCGAGGAAAAATCAACATTTTGACGTTACAAATCCTAATTCCATGCCATGCCATGAATGGAGGTCATAAAGGTATGCCAAATGGAGGTCATAAAACTAAAGCTATCGGTTAGTTTCTACATTATTTTTCTATCAAGCTAAATGCTCAATCAACCAAAACTTCTGATGTAGATTTTAAACACCGCACTCCAATTCCAATTTTTTGTCTACTGTTTTTGTATGTTTAAATAGATTTACATATGACTTTCATGACTTTTTACTTGCTATACAGAGGGAAAATAGTAACCCCTTGGCTATGGCTTTGTATTTTTTCTTACAGCTTAACTTGCTACCAACATTGAACAGGTAGTCAAGTTTGCTTTATCTTTAATTCTGGTTATGGATGTTAACTCGATCAGAACATAAGTCGGTTTTTCTTGAAGAAATTTTATTCAACATTTTTAACGAGAATTTAATACTTTAAAAAATTAAACCGCACAAATTAAAGATAAAACGTTGCGTGAGCTGGACTTTATGATGACGACCTGTATAAGAATAAGATATTGCAGACAACTTTTTTAATTTGGAGGTATACATACATACCTAGCTATCGAGACACCACGTATCAGGCCGGTCGCCGTCGTCGCGGTAGTTTTGATTTAATTGTTTTCATTTTAAGATTAAATTTGAAGATATGTATCATTTTATAACACCAGTACAATACCCTCATCATTTATGTTTTTTGAGTAATTTTAAAGTAATTCTTGAACTGTCATATGAAAATGGTTGACTCAATTAATCTTAAACCAGCAATCGATTATAGTACGATCATACCAGTAATTCACTTGGTAGGTAGATACTAATTTATTTTTTGCCGTGTACATACATTATGTGCAAATGTATTTGTTAGAAGCTAGGTAATATATATGGCATTCGTAAAAACATGGAACTCGAGGTTTTAATCAGACTTGATAAAACGATGAAATAGAAGACGAAAGTGGGTCTCTCAATTCTGTCTATCTGTTTGATCAAATGCAGCGTAAAATCTTTGGCCGTTTTTCTTTAAATTTGGCATAGGTTATAGACATTTAAAATGTTTCCTCCTGCAGACTTTTATTCTTTTTTGTAAACCAAAAATAACTTTACCTGGCTATGGATTTTTTTTTTAAATTTTAGAAAATATTTTTTTCTTGAAAGTTTTTTCACAGATTAAAATATTTTTTTTTGACAAAACAAATGATAAAAAATGGATTTCGAAAATCGCATCTTTTTCGAAAATGGCTCCTAGAATTTTAATAAAATTTTGTCTGTTTAGCTTTAGTTTTACGATCTATCATTCAATGGAAACAAATTTTGAAATTAAGACAGTACTAAAATGGAACCGTTTATTTTATTTTGACTTTTTCATTATTAGGCATTGGTTGAAGTCATAATTCTGTATGTGCCGAAATTTGGTTTCTAAAATTCTGTATTTTGAAATTCTGTAAATCCAAAATTCCATTATTCTGCATTTCAAAATTCTAAATTCTGTGTTTCAAAATTCCGTATTCCAAAATTTTGTAAACGATAAAAGAAAAATTGTCTTTGTGAATTTACAAGTAAATCGGAAACTTAC
Organism: Chrysotoxum bicinctum; assembly: GCA_911387755.1. Lineage (NCBI taxonomy): Eukaryota > Metazoa > Arthropoda > Insecta > Diptera > Syrphidae > Chrysotoxum > Chrysotoxum bicinctum. The sequence continues at coordinate 78,130,993 of OU426988.1, read as the reverse complement.
CCAAGGATCTTAAATAATGACAAGACTTTATTTGTACAAATTTCTTAAGCATTTCTTAAAAAGAATCCTTAATTTGGTTCGAGGCTTAGGTATTTGAGGGGTTACAGGCGGTCTAATTTAGGTTTTTTAAAAAAATTTTCAAACCTAAGTTTTTTTTGTAATTCTTTTTATCTAAATTGGCTGATCTCTTACTGTCTATGACTTTTTAATTTAAAATTTTTATTGCAAATTGAACAATTTTAAAAAAGAAGTTTGAATTTACAGAATATTGAAAAGTAGACTTATGGATTTACAGAATTTCGAAATTCAGAATAGTCATGCGGAGGTTTTGTAGTATTTACAGAATTTATTGATAAAGAATTCGGATATACAGAACGATCCGTGCTTAGCGAAATAAGGGATTTAAATTAAATTTTTTATACAAATGCTTTTTATACAAGTTGAAAAATATTGCATATCAAAGCTTTGTAGTTTTTATTTGAAAATTAAATTTTTATTTTTCAAATGCATAGTTTGTTTTACTATTTTTTATATGAAATTAATTATTAATTTATTTTTCCAAATTCAATTAAAATTGAAAACTATTTGTCTAAAATCGATCCAACTCCAAATCAATCGACAGAATTAACCGTTATTTAGGTCATGCTTACGGGAAAACGCAACATCTTCCGCCAGCCAAACTGCACCCATGCAGATCAATTGGCTGAAGGCTACAATAAGTGTTTTTTTTCTTTTTTAGTTCAGAGCAAAGCATAAGTTGTCAAAAAATAAGATCAGAACTTAATGAGCTTATCATATCCTACCATTGGAAGTTCACATACGAAGGACGAGGGTGTGAATCTAAAAACGAATATAAAAAGCTGAGGGTACTGTCGTCATCGAAAGAATTAAGTGGATTAGAAGTTTCAGACAAAAGATCATTTATATTTATATAAGAAAAAATGTCGGAGACAAAACGAAGCCCTAGGGCACACCAGCGTTTATTTTGTGGATAGTCCAATACTAATTGTAGTGAACGGTCCAAAAGGTAGTTTCTAATCCAACGAAGTAGAGATTCATCGATACCAAATGCTTGCATTTCCGATAAGAGAGCTTGATGCCAAACTCTATCAAATGCCTTTGAAATATCAAGTGCAATAATCTTACTTTCTGCAGAATTCTGTTAAGATTTGTTCCACTCTTCGGTGAGATATACCATCAGATCACCAGAGGACCTATTGCTACGAAAGCCATAATGCCGGTCATTAAGAAGCTTTCGTTTCTCTAGATATTTCTAAAAATTGATCAGCGTTTCCATGATCTTGGAAAGAAGGGACGTAAGTGCAATTGGATGATAGTTATAGTTCGCTTTTTTTAGGGACAGGCTGGACAAATGATGTAGAGACCTGTAGAGTAAGATAGATGCAAAAGCTTACGCAGTGGTTTTGCCAGCGTTGAAGAACACCCCTTCAGAACAGTACGAGGGATAATATCCGGGCCAGCGGATTTGTGAATGTCAAGATCTTTTAGTACTCTAGCAACTGCACGAGTGCGAAAGAAGTGGAATTAACAACAAATTGTGCTGCAAGATATTGGTTTTATCTATCGAGTTTACAACAGGAATGTTATTGAAGATGAGCGTTGGAACTGAGGATATCATAGTTTTACGTACGTTTTTTTACAAATGACCAAATATTTTTACTACCTTCGGAACATAATAGTATTTTTTGACGTAATCTTTGGTCACGTAAAAATTAAGTTAGTCGGATATAAACGTTACAGGTCTTTCTAGCTTGTTTGAACTCATTCCGGTTTTCCTCAGTAGGGTTGGCTTTAAAACTACAGAAACTTACTTCTTTAACTCTTTTGGTTTGATAGATTTTATCCTATTCGGAATAAAATTTCTCATACCGTAAAGAATCAGATTTCAGACTATTATGTGCTAGAGTCTACGTCACTATAGAGGATGAATTAATATTTACGCACATTTTTAATGGATTCAGTTCAATAAAGACTCGTATAAAAATGCTATAGGGTCAAATAGATGTTTAAAATAGTGCAGTTCATAAGCAGTAACTTTTAAGATTTGATTAGATGTTTTTTTTGTGCTGTTTAGGTATATTAACATCACAATGCCTCCAAGTTCTTCGACACAGGTGCAAGTAAAGAAATCTTAGGCAATAAACAAATCTCAAGCTATCCTACAATTTTTGGTGCATAAAGCTATCCTTTAAGAAACTTCAAAAACAGCTGACTGCAAATCTGATTGGAATTTGTCATTTGAGTGAAGTTGTTTTCTTTTTCAGAAATAAAGTAATTATTAATGATTCAATTAAATAAATTTTTTCTTTTTGTAAATGTACAGCATACATATATATTTATTGAAGATATATAAATATGTAAATAAATAAAACAAGTTGATTTCTGCGCCAAATTTGCCGACAGGAAAATATTTATATGAAGGTTTTTTTATAATACAAACTCTATACACTACTCAAATAAATCAGCCAAGTAGAAGACTTAGCACTATTATTGGACTTGTTGAATTATTGATTCAAAATAGCTTTTTTGGCCTTTAGTCCTCAAAAATTGGCGTTTCGTCCCGGCGATCTCACATGGACTCATCAGTTGACTGTGAGGACCTTGTCAATACGCAATTTTTGTTAAATTCAGTTCATCTTACACCGATTTTTTGACAAAAATCCAATGTGAACTATACCCAACCAATATTAAAATTATAATCATTAGAGTCCATGTGAGATCGCCGCGCGGGGACGAAACGCCAATTTTTGTGGACTCTTTTTCAGATATTTCTCTTCTTCTGTACCACTTTATGAGAAACACATGCAACCTGATTATTGACCAAGATTAGTCTAATGACGTACTTTCTGAAGAATTATATTTTTAAGCTTGAGTTTCAGAAAAGGTACTTTTTGAGAGTATAGGGAAAATGTATGTAAATGTTAAAATTGGTCGTTTAATGAAATAAAGGAATGTTTTTATATTTTTGTCAACATTTAACTAATTATTTTAAATGCTCGTGTATAAAATAAAAATATGTATGCATGTTACATATAATAAAAATTATGCATATTTCGTACTATAGGTTTAATATACAAGTGTAAAGTCCTTTTTCAAATAATATTATATTTATTTATTTATTCAATCAAATGGAGTTCATGAGATTCCCATCATAGTTAATTTAAGCGCACCTTAATTTTTATAAAACCATTTATTTAATTCATAGATATTTTAAGTAATAATATATTCAAGTCGATCCATGGTTTTGTCTGCAATGTTTAAATTAAAATTCTTAATACATATGTATGTACATTTATCGAAAATCCATTGTGTATATAATCAACAAAAACCAAAATGAATACACCGAACTATGAGATGTCACTTGCATGACAATTAGACCAGTTCGGTTTGATTAATTAAAAAACAAAACGTTTAACCTGAAATACCTCTGCTTTGATTTTTACCTTCCCTCTTAATAGCTGCAGGCAAAGGCAAGTAAAGTGTCCTACCTTTATTCGAAGGCGCCATCCTTTGCTTCACCATATTTACTCAGTTATGTGCACCACATAAAGATGTTAAAAAAAATAAAGAATCAAAATGGTCATGCATAAAATTTACCACCTTCCTGAAGTCTTTCTCAGGTCTGTGTTGTTATTAACAGTTTTTTAACGTCTGCTGCATGATGCGTGAGCTAAATACTGAAGGCAAAACCACACAACTGCAATGAATTTGCTCAAGCAGTTCTTTAACTCCAAGAGTTCGAAGATATACGTACATATATGAATTCAGTTTAAATTCATGTATACAATACCCTATTTAATATTGCATTCGAAAGCAAGAAATTTGTAAATTAAAATATTTGTTTTAATGTTTTCTAGATATAGATAAATATATGTAAAGAAAGAAAATTCATGAATGGGATACACAATCTTTCTGTTAAGATTCATAAAGTATCTAAGCTCTATTCAGTATTAGCTACATGGCACATGGGCTATGAAGAGAGATCAGCAGCAAATGCCTGTCTCGAACAACTAAAAGTCTTTTTTTATTTTCTGAGGTTTTATTTGATTTTTGCTCGATTATACAAAAATAATTTTTAAAATAATGGGATTTTGAAATAATTATAAATATACTTTTGTGAAATTTCGACTTAATCAGTTAAGCCACCAAATTGTCGATTAAAACCTCAAAATTTGTTTTCACACGAAATCATTTCTTTTTCAATCGAAAACTAGTTTTACAAGCCGATGTCAAATAATTTATCCAAGCTTTCCTGCCTTCTACCTTTTTCTTCACTATAAATAGAGAAATTTCGACCAGAAACAAGAACTAAGGGGTTTTGGGACTTAAGACATTGAGGAACCAACACAATTAAAAATCGAATATGTTTCGAAATGTTTTGTATCTGAAAGTCACGGTGGAAGATTTGAAATATTCTTTTGATGAATGCATTTTACGTTGCAGCAACAAACGTTGTGTTCATCCAAAATGAAAACAATAGAAGACTTATGAGTTGGGCAGCTAGAATATAACACGAAAGTGAAAACGAACAAATCACGCAATAAACTTAACAACACAACCAAGATCCCTCAACAATTCAACTTTTAAAAGTGCTAAATGGTTGAATTTATATACATGTATAATAAACAAGCCAACCTGTACTCGCGTTGCTTCGCAAATTGTAACTACGAATATTTTTTTAATATTAATATTAGCATATGAAAACATTTCTGATTGGGACTGAGCATATTTTCTACAATAATATTAATTTTAGTTTATATGCATAACTTACCGTATCGAATTAGATTCTCTTTCACACTTGAAAAAAAAAGAGTTTGTTCATGTTTGTGCATATTATAAATATAACAATATAGAAAATAATAAAATTTATTTCAAATAAACGGGTTGACTACTTTCTGAGATCATCTGAGATCATTCAACCCAAACTTTAAAATGGTTTCGCTTTTATAGAATAGTTCATGTGCACGGCACTGTAGTCAATTGAATGTCCATTTTTGTCACCCAAAATGCTATTGAGTGTATTTAAGTAACTTAAAAAATAAAATGCACGACTGGATCGCACAAACTTGCTCATATGTAAAAGTACTTTGGAATTAAAAATACATTTTATAAATATAAAACATGGATTTAATTAGATAAAAATGTTAAAATATATGGAGTTGCCGTCTGATTAAAGTAATTTTTTATATAACAAATTTCCTTAAAATTTTTCGAGAACAAAATTTGGGATGCCAAATTTTAAGTATTTAGTACTCGTAGTATAGATTTTAGAAATAGTTTTTTTTTCGAATATTTTATATACAATATTATTTTAAACTTAAGGGGGCATTACGGATGTATGGGGGGTACCGTTAGTCTTAGAGCTAAAAAAAAAAAATTCAATTACTCCTATAGGGAATCACCGAAGACCCTTAAGTACTGAGTTTGAAGAAAATAGCTCCAGTGGCTTAGGCTCTAGATCGAGCATCGAGGTACAGCCATACAGACATACGGACATACAGCCATACAGACAGACAGACGGAATCGTCGGACCCACTTTATTCGTCTTCGCTATCATCGTAATGTCAACTTTGATCAAAATCTCGAGTTCGGTTTTTTTTCCAAATGCAGAACTTGCCCTATAGTCCCTATATCGCAAGTTAAAAAGAGCCTACACTGCTCAGCGATGTGACGATAGAATTAGAGAAACAAAAAACAATGTGTGTGTAGGTTAGTTAGATGAACTATACAATAATACAATACAGAAAAATTGAATATGTAGGTAGGATAGGTAGGTAAGAGAAAAAACATAACTATTAAATGGAACACATATTAAGAGAGAGAGAAAGAGAGCATGGGAAGAAAAGAAAATTAAAAATGTTGGAATGATAATGAAATGAAACAAAGCAGCGACCTCGCGATTGTGATGAAATCTAATTCCTGGATAAAATAAATTCAAAAAGTTTATAATTTTATAATTTGTTTTTATTTATTTCTCAGGTTGTATATTTAACTAAGAAGCGATTTTGGGCTTAAAATTTGCGCAACAATATTGACTTTATGAAGCAATACTAATCTTTGTCGATTATTGTATAGATTTTAAGATATGAGTGGTTGTATAAGTCAACTAATGAAAAAACGGACAAAAAATGTAAAATTAATAATATTTAAGTTTGACAAATTATTAATGAAAAAAAATTATAGCCATAAACACTCTTATAACAATATAGAAAATAATAAAATTTATTTCAAATAAATCGGTTGACTACTTTCTGAGATCGTGCGTTACAAACTTTAAAATGGTTTCGCTTTTATATAATAGTATAAAGATTATTGTATATTAATGTATCTAGCTGTACTTAAAATCCTAAATAAATATATTCGTGAAAGGTCGAAGGTAAATAATTAATAAAAAGAAAGAAAAACGATGGATCAAGGTGGATTCTATACTAATAGTAGTGTCCACTGATATCAACAATTATTCTTCGTCTCCTATCAGATACATATATGTATATGACTCTAGCTTTTAAACAAAACGACTATAAAATCCTACATCATTAGTTTATGAAGTAGTAAACCGTGATGGACTCGATCAAAAGCTTTAATAAAATACGTACATATAGAGAACATTTAAATTTCGTTCAAACAAAAATTAATGAAGTGACAGAAATAAGTGGCCGATTAGCGACCTTTCATAAAAATATGTTGAGTTGACGATAATAACTACATATTTCCCAGATAAATATAAATTTATCAGTAATACTAATAATCTTTTCCAGAAGTTTTGGTATAACCGAAAGCTTCTAAGCTGGCCTATAATTTTCAATTAATTATATAGGGCCGATATTTGATATTTTCCAAGCTCCTGCTTTTTTATTGGAAATACATATCAATTTCACGTAAAGCTTCTAATACTTCATTTACAGATATGTATGTAAGTTCGAAAGCATAAAATAAAGTCGGGACTTAAATTTGAATACAAAGACTTAAGATCTTCGATCGTCTCAGTTTTGTATTGCAAAATTTTGCAAAAAGATGAGCAGAAGATTGTAAATCGTTAAATTTTCCATCTTCATATTCCATCGACTGTGAAAATTGAGACAATTTATTAGGCTTAGAGTTTATAAAAATTCAGAACGATATATTATTTTGCCTTTATGCTTGATTAAGTGGAATTTATGTTTTGCTTAAATAAAAACCAATTAAGAAAATCAAATTCTCTTCTAAGTTGAAGAAACGGAATTCTACCAACATTGAGCCCTGTAAATTTAAACTGCTTGTAAGCTTTATTTTTGACATTTTCTAAATTTTTAAGTCTTCTCCATTGAAGAAAAACCCTTAGAGCTGACGTTAACAAAGATTTAGGCTAGTATTCACAGAGCGCTCATAACTTAAGAAGCTCATAAACCTATTCACCAAACAATATTAGTGAAGATCTACGAGCGCTCTTAAAAGTTAGGTGTGATCCCGATCCCGACCACTCCTAAACTTACGAGCGCTCTCTTCGAAAGTTTGTTCGAAAATTCGAAAACTAAACAAACGACGGTGAGTGCAAAACCAAAACCAGTTATCGTCACCAAATTTCTTTGGGGTATTCACCAACCACTCACAAGTGTTTTTCGAAGTTCGAAAATGAGAGCCACTCTCTCTTGCAGTCTTATGCGCGAAACAGATTAAACCAGCAACAGCACCAGCATCGTCAACAGCAAACAGCACGCTGACCAGCAAACATTTCTCAAACACATTGCCACCAGCAACGTCATTTCATCTGCTTGACATTTCATATGGAAAAAAAGCTTTTTATTGTGGTGCCACTGAATATTGCATGGGGAAAGTTGACAACACTGCACCAGCAACAGCAAATTTAGGACTTTGGCCTAACGACGCTGTTGGCGTTGCTGTTGCTGTTCCAATGTGTGTTGAACAATTGAAATACATTGGATCTAAATTAATGGCTGCCGCTGTTGCTGTTGACGGTGCTGTTGCTGGTTCAATCTGTTCCGCGCTTTACAGTTTGGTATACCCAAACTGTGAAATCAAACTGTTTTCGAACTTGAATGACAGCTGGCAGTGAGAATCCTTCGGTCAATTTCGTATTTTGCTTGGGGAGCGTTGCTGGTGACGATAACTGGTTTTGGTTTTGCACTCATCGTCGTTTGTTTAGTTTGAGAGCGCTGGTAAGTTTAAGAGTGGTCGGGACCACTCCTAACTTTTAAGAGCGCTCGTAGATCTTCACTAATATTGCTTGGTGAATAGGTTTATGAGCTTCTTAAGTTATGAGCGCTCGGTGAATACCAGTCTTAACAATCTAGATTGTTTACTGATGCTGAACTTCTTTGCGATATACTTGGTAAGAATTGTCGAAAAATTCATGCGAGAGATAGTGTGGATTCGACGTGTGGTGTGTGGTGTCGACGTCCTCTAGACGCAGCAAGGTCTCTAATTGCAAGAGGACCATTAAAAGGTTGGGGTTACTGGAATGGGACCAGCTCTCGGAGCAAGAACGGAAGAGGCTGCACAACGCTCGTGTCTTTCTAGAAAGGGAGGGCTTGGGAAAGGATGGGCCATTAGCTAATCCTGAACCTGACCTCCCTTCTCGGAAAGAAACGAATGATAAGACCCCGATGGGACCCCCTGCACCCTATGCTGAGAAACCTCTACATAGGGAGAAGGTCCTACCGTCGGGGTCTGGTGTCAACTCTAAAGACACACTAATAACAGGAAAGAAACAGGCAGACGACAATATCCGGAAACATGTCGGAGTGTCAAGCAACATACCTACTAAACCCCTCTTGGTACCCACGATACCAACCGGGGAGGTAGAGATGAAGGTTGCCTCTGATAAGGGCGCGGACGAAGGGAAGCGGGACGGTAACCTAGTAGGCCACAGCCCACCGGGAGACCGTAACACCTCCACGGAATTCGAACCCGAAAACCGGAACAACGACACAACTGACAGCCTGGCGACCGTGATCAACACGAATAAGCCCAGGCAGAAAAGGACTAACAACCTCAACGCGACTGAAATTAACAGACGACGCAAACGAAACGCAGAGAGGATTGTTCGGCGTTTTGCTAAAAGGACCCCTGGTTCCTTAACAGCAAAAGAGTCGGCAGCGCTGAGCAGATCCAATCAGCTAATACAATCTTTGACGGTACTTAACTCAACGAACGCACCAGACATTCCCCCCCAAAACCAAGAAGCGCCGAGATGCTCAAAGAGAGCCAGGAACTCCAGCACATCTCCGGCTGACTCCCCAACAAATAACGTTGGCAAGAGAGCAAAAACCTCCCGAGCTAATGTGAAGGGATACCAAGTGGCCATTGCCGACTTCGGTAAACCTTCGCGCAAGCTGACGGAGGATGAATGGCAGCTCCTTGAACTAAGGATCCTGGAGGAGGTGAACGAGGCGATCGTTAAGAGCAGGCAACCGCCGCTCTTCGGGAACCTCATCACCCTCCACGGTTTCAAGGTGATGAACTGTGAGAACGATGATACCCTAAACTGGCTTCAAGAGTTCATCAGTAAGACAACGGCACCGTGGCCGAACGCCGACCTGCGGCTTTTAAAGATGGAAGAGATAAGGAATCTCAACAGACCCATCGGAAAGCTGCTGGTCAAAGGCCCAAACCTCCCCAACGACCGCCTGGAGAGGTATATCCTCTCTCTCAACGGAGAGCTCCTCAGTCGGGAATGGGAGATGTTATCGATCAACAGATCGAGCGAGGGAACAGAAGTAGCGATACGATTACCCCATAAATCGATACCACTACTTAGAAAAGCCGAATTTAAGGTGCGGGTCGGAATCACCAAGTGTAAACTTAGGCTGATTGCCGCCAACAAAGGAAAGGTTAGTAAGGCGCTCTACATTTATTTTTACTATGTCCATGAGTTTAAAAATTTTGCAAATTAACCTCCACCATAGTAAAGCAGCCAGCGCTAACCTCGTCTACCTCATGGAGAGTAGACAGTACGATGTAGCCCTCGTACAAGAACCCTGGACGGTAGGTGGCAATATAAGAGGGCTAAATTCAAAGGAACTAATGCTGTATAAGCATAATATAGGAAATAACAACAGTAACCCACGAACATGCATTGTAGCAAGGAAACTAGTTAATCTTTTTCTTCTAACTACTTTCAGCAATATCGACCAAACTGCGGTCAGAATTGACCGTGAGGAACTCCCACCGCTGATCTTAACCTCCACATACATGCCGTATGATGGAGTGGAAGGACCACCGGCGGACCTAACAGGAAAACTGATCACATTCTCAAGTAAGAACCACTTTGACATTGTCTTAGGCTGTGACTGCAATGCACATCATGTGCAATGGGGCAGTAGTGATACTAACTCAAGAGGCGAAGCCCTCTTCGAGTTTATTCTCAACAACAACCTCATAGTAGCTAATAGAGGCAATACACCTACCTTTATAACAAGAAATCGGGAAGAAGTCTTAGATATCACTTTACAAAGCAACTCAAACTCCTGCTCAGTAGAACAATGGACGGTCCTAGAAGACTTATCCTTCTCTGACCACCGTATTATTGAATTTTATATCCCTAATGTGGAGCAACAGCCTAATTCTTTTAGAAATAATAGGCGTACAAACTGGGACCTCTATATCAGGGAAATTAGACAAAACTTAACCTTCTTTAACTCCAATCAGAACATGGAGCCGGAAAAACTCGATAGCGACACCGAGGAATTCACTAGAATTCTGCAAAATGCTTTCAACAAAAGCTGTCCGCTCATCAACATGATGAAGAAAAGTAAAAAACCACCTTGGTGGACAACCGAACTCAGTAAAATTAGGAAAGAAACCAGAAAACTTTTCAACGCTGCAAAGCGTACTAGGCAGGAAAATGACTGGGAACTTTTTAAAGCTAGCCAAAGAAAATTCAAGCAAGAAACTCAAAGAGCTAAAAGAAACTCATGGAAAAAATTCTGCAGTGATATTGAGTGCACAAATAAATCAGCTAGACTGAGAAGGATACTCTCCAAGACTAACACGTCCATAGGATCTCTTAGGAGACCGGACGGTCACTGGTCAGAGTCATCCATAGAAAGTCTAGAAATTTTGATCCAGGCACACTTTCCTAGCTGCAAATTAAACAATTATCAAGAGACGGTCAATCCTCTCTCTGAACACGAAGTCCCGGGGGACATTATAACGGAAGATAGGCTACATTGGGCTATCAACTCCTTCTCCCCTTATAAATCTCCAGGGTTAGACGGCATATTTCCACTGATGCTTCAGAAAATTAATGACTTAATTATTCCGAAACTGAAAAACCTATACCTTAGAAGCCTAAAATGGGGTTATATTCCCCAAATATGGCGTAAGGCAAAGGTGGTTTTTATACCTAAAGCTGGAAAACCCAGCCACACAAATCCAAAGGACTTCAGACCTATCAGTCTCACTTCCTTTATGTTGAAAACCCTTGAACGACTGCTGGATATTCATATCCGTTGTAACTTGAATCCGGATTGCTTATCACCCTTTCAGCATGCATATACAAAAGGTAAAAGTGTAGATACGGCCTTACACTGTGCAGTAGGAACAATTGAGAAATCCCTCGCTGCCAAGGAATACACACTCGCGGCCTTCCTTGACATCGAGGGAGCTTTCAACAATGTTCAAAGCAATGCGGTTGAAAAGGCACTCTTAGACCTTAAAGTAAATACGACTATCGTTACATGGATCATGAATATGTTGGAAAACAGACAAATTCATAGTGAACTCAATAATGCTCATATTAATATGTACGCTTCAAGAGGAACTCCTCAAGGAGGGATACTTTCACCCCTTCTATGGACCTTAGTAATGAACGAGATTCTAATTAAACTGAAATACAGTGGCGTTAAGGTAGTTGCCTACGCAGACGACTTAGCTCTCCTTGCTACAGGCAAATACCTAACCACAATTAGTGAACAGCTAGAATCCGCACTCTCCAAAGTATGCAATTGGACAAAGAAGTGCGGACTTGCTGTGAATCCCCTAAAGACAGTAATGGTACTTTTCACCAATAGAAGGAAAATTCCAAATTTTAATAAACCGAGGCTAAATGGCATAATACTCGAATTATCCGATAGTGCCAAGTACCTCGGGGTAATCTTGGATAAAAAACTCAACTGGGGTCCCAACATACTTGATAGGTATAGTAAATCAATGACAGCACTATATACATGTAACAGGATCCTAGGAAGGAACTGGGGTCCTAATCCCAAAATAATTAAATGGATGTATACAGCAATTGTAAGACCCATACTCACCCACGGCAACTTGGTTTGGTGGCGTGCCTTAGTTAAATCTAACCACCTTAAAACACTTACCAAGGTTCAAAGAATGGCATGTATGATGATCACGGGAGCCATGAAAACAACACCAACTGCAGGCTTAGAAGTTATTCTAAACCTCACTCCTCTCGACTTATTTGTACAAGAATCCGCGGCTAACACCGCCCTACGACTCAGTCAGACGAAGAGCTGGAGTTTAAACCCATTAGGTCACTCCCAAATCCTGACGAATTATGTTAGTACAAATACAACCACGGATTACATAACCCCAAAGTTAGACTTTGAAAGACCCTACAGCACCTACTTCCCCGACAGAAAGGAATGGGAGAACAATATACCGCTCGTAGCTGAAACAACACACTCCATTTTCACAGATGGATCGAAAATGGATACTGGGGTTGGAGCAGGTTTCTTCTCAGAAAGCCTCAATCTTGCTTCCTACTTCAAACTCCCCGATCACAGTAGTGTTTTCCAAGCCGAGATCTTGGCAGTAAAGAATGCTGCAACACAGGTGTCAATGATGGCGCTATCACGATCTGATATCACCTTTTTCATTGACAGTCAAGCAGCGATAAAAGCACTCTCTGCCAATCTAACCAAGTCGAAGCTTGTTTCTTGCTGTCGCGAAGAGCTCAAGGTTCTTGGCTCGCAGCATAATGTTAGACTCTGCTGGGTCCCGGGACACAGTGGTATCCCAGGCAACGAAAAAGCTGACGAACTCGCTAGAAGGGGTTCGACACTTGAATTCTCTCTAATAGACCGCACAATCAACATCCCCCCATGTGCTATCAAGCAATACGTTGGCAGCATAACCAAGCGTAATTGCAATGCAAGATGGAGCCTCCTTGGCACATGCGGTATCACCAGGAGGCTGTGGCCTCAGTGGGACGAGAAAAAATCTAACTCAATCCTACTATTTAAGAAACCATCCATAAAATCTCTTATTAGTGTCATAACGGGTCACAACCTGTTAGGTTATCACAAGACTAAACTAGGACTTAGCACGGATGACATATGTAGAGGCTGCGGCAGCGCCGACGAGGTTGAGGATACCAGTCACTTCCTCTGCCACTGCCCAGCACTCAGTCACATAAGGAATAGGACTTTAGGATATTACTTCTTTGATGATCTAGAGGATCTCTCTAACTACCCTCTGAAACTAATCCTGAAATTTATTGAGACCACCAAATGGCTAGAACTCCCTGTTGACTCATAGGTTCTTTTATATATTACAGAACATGTAATACTTCGGGCAGCACAATGGATCAAATATGATCTAAGTGGGACGAGACCAAGATCAATCGTCGGCCCATATAACCTAACCTAACCTAGTGTGGATTCAGCCAAGTATCTACAATAACGATGACGTAAGACTCATGAAGTGATGAAAAAGTAAATAATTGAAGAGATTTTGTTCTTATACCGTCAGCATTTTGAAAGTAGACTCGTGGTTTCAACGGAGATGGTGACGAATTGTATACTTGAATTATGCCAATATTTTTAGGATTGGCATAACTGCTTATTTCACCTTGGAATTGTCGTTCTTTTTTTGAAAACTTACAAATTTCTTAAGTTGCACATTTTCGGCCAAATTTTTGGAACTCGGCCGCATAGAAAAAGTTGCAGCATAATCCATAACACTTTCCGCTGTCCAGATGAGAAAGCCGGGAACAGACTGTAATGTAAGTTCACCATCAACATCCAATGTTTCTAAAGAACGATGACCGCTTAAAATTTACTTTTTATTTAAATTATTGGTGAAAGTACCTTTTCCAACTGCCCAAAAGCAACATTGAGAACAAATGGATATTTTTCGACACCAACACCCGCACCAATCAAAGGCACAATAAATTTAGAACGACAAACACTAATATTATTACCTTTAACAACATTATGGGTAGATAATGCTAAATGTTTTGCTGTAATGTACTTATTAAGATTGACCTATTCATTCATTAACCTTAAAGTATATACATTGATGTAAGAAGCCAACCAAATTTTTTTATAAGAATAGTTTCTGTAACTTTTAATTTTCTCAACAGCTAACAGCTGCTTTTCAGTTTGTGATTTAATTGTTATCTTCTGCAAGAATCCATTGATATCGTTCGGCGCATAAGTTGTCGTTCTCTCATCCATGATTAAATCTACTTCCTCATTTACTTTGCAGTCGCAGAAGTCCTAAGAAGTTAAACATATTTTAAACATATTAGTTTAAATCTCGATTTAAATTATAAACTTTAAAAATAAAAAAAAATTAAAGCAAGATCCAAGCTTTGTTAAGCCTTTTACAAATCTTGCATTAAAACTACATTTATATAATATTTAAAAAATATTGCCGGTGAGTTTCGCGTTCATCGTTTTTTCAGTGCCAACATTAATGTAACAAACTTGAAATACCCTATATTAATATTGAAATAAAATGCGCGAAAAATTAGCACTTTTTCTTTAAAGAACAAATCATGGTAACCAAAACAACAACCACAACAATGTCTGACGGCAATATCGGAGATGTTCTTCAGTCGCCTAACTGGTATTTTGGTTCTAGACTATGGACGAATATTAGGGGTTTGACAGATTCCGCGACTATTTGCCTGGACTTAAGTGTATACCACTTTTGTTCTCATCGGACATAACGAACTTAAATGACCACAACGCGTGTAAATTGTTTGCGGCTGTGCCCTTATTGTGCAACAACACCGTTGATGAGTGCAACAATTCACACAATTCAACACGCGCATAAATGTGTAATGGACGTCGTTATTTTATTGTTTGGGGGCATTTTGAGCACTTGAAACAAATTGAACACATAAAATGTCCAAACGAATTGTATTGGTTTTGTGGGTTCTTGAAGGGACTATGAGTGGGAAAGAGCCTGGTTAAATTAATGAGTTGTAAAACAAGGAACATTAATCGAATTTATGGCTTTAACATGATAATAGATTGGTGCGCGGTAATTTAATTTTAAACACAAATGCATTGGTTCATGAGCTGCAGTAAAATCTTTAATTTGCTTTATATTTTATTCGAATTCAATTAGTTTATTAAGCAAAACATATTAAGTGCCTGTATTGATTGAAGTAATTTAATGTTTACAAACTTTGATTTTATACAAGAAATGAAAAGAAGGTGGTAGGTACATTCTTTTATAATTTACTTTATGTACGTACTTATGTATTTGTTGCCTACAATGATATGTAACATAATTAGTTTTAAAAATTAAGAAAATGTCATATTCAATAATTCCACTTTTAAAGGCGAAATAGATTACCATTTGAAGTGAGACACCATTTCACTATTAGGTGAGAAAAAGACATATTTTATAAATGTTGTATTAGTTTCGTCTTCAGCAGGTTTTGTATGTACGTATGTAATGTATACACATTCATACCTTTATAGTTTTGGGTCAAATTCAAAACCTATTAAAAACATTGTACAAATAATTGATCATAACAAAATTTTGGACTTTCTGTCACATTTAAAAGACGACTATTATATTGGACCCGATGGAATACCACCCGCTTTATTGAAGAAATGTAAGTCTGTTTTAGCTCTTCCTCTGCGTAATATTTTTGTTCTATCCTTGAAATTAGGTAAATTCCCTGCAGTTTGGAAGAAAGCATTTTTAACGCCAGTATTTAAAAAGGGAGATAAAGCCAATATTACCAACTATAGACCAATTTCCAAACTTTCTTGCATTCCGAAGTTGTTCGAACAAGTTGTATGTGACAGTTTGACATTTATATGTAAAACTATTATCTGCAACCAACAACATGGTTTTATGCAAAAACGTTCTACGGTTACTAATCTTGTTGTTGATTGTGTATACACTGACTTTTCGAAAGCTTTTGATCAACTGTCTCATGAGATTATCAAGTTTAAACTTCACTCATACGGATTTCCACCACCTTTCATCAAGTGGATATCGTCATATCTTGAAGATAGGTTATATCAAGTCAAATTCAGAAATTCATACTCAAGAGAGTTTATTGCCAAATCAGGTGTTCCGCAGGGAAGCCATCTGGGACCACTACTCTTTACATTGGCTATTAATGATGCTCCTCTGTGTGTTCGCAATAGCGAAATTCTAATCTTTGCAGATGATATGAAGATTTATAAAAATATAGTATCTTCAAATGATCGGGCTTTACTGCAAGATGATATCAACCATTTTACCTTGTGGTGTGAAAAGAACAGTCTGAACCTCAACCCGACAAAATGTCAAACTATGACTTTTTCTAAAAAACGTTCTCCTTACTCTCATGAATATGTTATCTCACGGAACATTTTAACTCGTGTTATGACTGTAAGGGACCTTGGAGTTCTTTTTACACCCAATTTAGATTTTTCTGCTCATATTAATAAAATCGTGAATAAGGCCAATTCAATGTTAGGGTTTATTAAGCGCTGGTCTAAAGAATTTGTTGATCCAAATGTCACCCGGGCTTTATACAACTCCTTGGTGCATCCCCATCTTGAGTATGCATCGCAGGTTTGGACTCCTCTTTATGATATTCATATTGAGAGATTAGAATCTGTGCAAAGAAACTTTACTCGTTTTGCCTTGAAAGGACTTCAATGGAGTGATCCTTCGTATGTCCTCTCTTATGACCAACGATTATCTATTCTTCAGATGCAAACTTTGGAACAAAGAAGAACAAACAATGATTTGGTATTTTTCCACCAATTAATAACAATTTTATGTTCGGTTTATTTTAATTATCGGGGAGGAGGTTATAATCTTCGAGGCCTCGATATGATTAAGGTCCCAACACATAGGACCAACTATGGCATGCATGAGCCCTTGACACGTATGGGTGGACTTGTAAATTGGAATTCAAATGTTTTGGATTTTAATATAAATAAAAGCAAATTAAAAAACCTACTCAAAGCCAGTGGTCCACGCTCCTAAATGTTCTTTGTTTCATGTTATGTTATTGTTTTGTTCATACGTAATATTATTTGTTTATTTTTCACGTTTTCTTGTGTCAGTGTTAATTGTTATAGAGTTTGCCTACTAACAACTAACACTGCACTAAATGATGAGCCGGTGGTATAACACAGTTCTCTGTGTTGGCTAACCATTGGTCGAAAGACGGAGCTTGCTATAAGCTTTCTTCGACCAATTCTGATAGTGTAAAAAAAAAAAATAAAAAAAAAAGTAAAAATATCTTCTATATACAAGGTGGCGCAAAATTAATCATTCTATTTTGTTTTTGAATTACTTTTTTACTAAATAAAAATTAAATGCACGACTGGGTCACACGAACTTGCTCTCGTGTAAAAGACTAAGGGCCGTTTTCTTCACTATAGCTCAACTTGAGGCAAACTCTCAAGTTGATCAACTTGAGAGTTGGATTCAACTCGAGAGTTGAAACGCAAGTTGAAATTTCTTTTTCTTCACAATTTTTTTCTCAACTCCCGAGTTGAAAATCTAAAGTTGATCAACTTCTGATTTGAAAAATATCCCTGGGATATTTGTTGTGACAAGTGACAAGCTGTCACTTTCAAAATTAAATTTTAATTTATTCGGTCAATCTAATTGAATTTTTGTGTGATATTTGTGATGAATGATTTTCTCTTCAATCTACATAGGGATAAAAATAAGTTGTTACCAATCGCGAACGGATGTTTGTCATGGATGTTGCCGTTTCCCCAAAGATACATGGTTAATTTGTGTCAGCTAAATCAGCAAATCTGGGAATTTCTGGAGCAGGTTCTATAATTTTCCTTCAATTGCTTTGTTGTGAATAACAGCGCAATCGATGATGATGAGTTTTGTCGTCTCTATTTTCCACCTAATGTCGGAAGCCAACACGGGAAATCTGCTTTTCCAAACGCCATATGAACGCTCAACTCAATCGCGAGTGCCTATTTGCAATTCTTTGTACAAATTCTCATCAGCGTTTGTTACAATGGTGATAAAGTGATTTTTGTGATTGGCCACGAGATTAATTTAAAGGGGAACTTAGGTTTTAATTCAAACTATTACCGTCTCGCGTTGCAAGGAAGTGAATCCTTTATTAATTCCATCAACATCACTGCTGTCGGTTTTGAAAAACGAAAACAATAATTGAAGTCACGGTCGTCCCACTCTTCAACTCCAATGAGCGGCAACATTCACTGCTCGACGAAGTTGAAGTCCAATTTTCCCAAAAATAATTGCTGCGGAAAATTATGCCAATATTTTTTTTTTGTTGTGAAAACTCAATTAAAAAAACTTTTGAAGCAAAATGCATGTATTTTATTAAAAAAAAAAAACAATGTTTCATGTCAACTCTCACTTTTTCTCTCTCAACTTCTAGTATTTTCGGAAGTTGAGAAAACCAGAAGTTGATAAACTCGAGAGTTGAGAATCGAAAGTTGAAACTGTCAACTTTGAGTGAAGAAAAACAAAATCTTAAGTTGAGAATAAAAATCCTAAAGTTGAGGTCAACTTCTAGTGAAGAAAACGGCCCTAAGAATTTCAAAAATGGATGTTATTATAGAATAACTGTTCATAACCATAAAATTCATTTTTTAAATGACTTAAACAACTCCTTTAGTAGTTGGAGCTATACACAGGATGCCATGTGTTTTAAGCAAATATTAGTTAATGCAAGAAAAAAACTATAATTCGTTTTAGTGGTTTCTTAAAACAATAAGCTTTTATATACAAACTTTTTGAAACATTTTTAAGAAAAAATGGTAATACGCCAATTTAAAGTTTTTATTACTGTTCGAATAAAATTTAAATTTACAAAAAAAAAATATTGAGTCGTTTTTGAGAATTCGAATTTTTCAAAAATTCAAAAAATATTTTTTTTTAAGTTTTGAAACACAATGTTTTTTTAACTTTTTAGAAACTTCACTATACAAAATTTCATTAAAATCCGTTATGCCGATAAGAGAGAAATTCAAAATTCTATGGTTCTATGTTAGGTACAGTCAGTAATATCTTGATTTAATTTTTTTTTTATTAAATTATAGATCGTAAAAATTAATCAGAATAAAAAAAAATTAGCAAAACTCGGAACCGTTTTCGAGAAAAATACGGTTTTCGAAAACCATTTTTTAACATTTGTATGGAACGTATAGTTATTTTTAGGTAAAATAATTTTTCTCTCAAATCTTCTAATTTATATTAAGAAACTGTTATTTATCAAGTTTAAAAAAAATCGAGCCTGGGGTTTTTGAAATATTGAGTTTTGAAAAAAAATATTTTAAAAATCAAAAAAAAAAAATTTCAATTTGAACACACAATAATATTCAAACTGTTGGGGAGCCTTAGCATAAAAAAAATTATCAAGATCGGTGGTATCGTTTTTGGAAAAATCAAAAACCGAAAAAAATGGTTCCATGGGGGTACCAAAAATAACTATTTTGTGCATAACTTGCCTTATAGTACCTATGTATGTATAAGTCGCAAGTAAAAATGATTTTGAGCTATGGAAATCGTTATTTGGTCCATTATGGCTCGTGCGTGTGTGCGGTTGGACCGTCTTGTTGAAACCACGTGTTCACCTAGCTCAGCGCACCGAATTCAGGCAATCGTTTGTTATGCTTATGATATGACCCTTTAGAGTTCGCCAGTAACAGTGACCATTTTGCCGATGGGGTCCTCAAAAAAATACGGCCCAATCACACTTCCTTCGTGAACACCGCACCACATACTGTCTTTGTGTGGATATTATGGCTTTTCGTGCATCACACGTGGATTTCCAATGCCCCAGAAACGAAGATTTTGCTTATTGAAAATGCTTATTGGAAATGTGCTTTGTTGCTCATGATGATTTTCGACACAAAATTACCCTCTTCGTTGTTTAGATTTAGGATGACTTGACACTATTTCACATGTGACGGACAGTCAGCATGCATTAACTGAACGACCAGTCGGGTGGCGGTCACGCCCTGCAATGTCTCCTGTGGTTCCAGTCTGATCGAGTCGAGCAGCTAAGCGCCGGAATTTTCGCTCAGTTGTAGCTGTGTCGAGTAAATTATTCCATAAAAGTGTTGTGCGACTAAAAAACAAATTTCTATATTTGACGGTACGACCAAAATTAGACTCGAGGGTCAACTGATGAGCATTTCTAGTGAAACGGGTATCACGGGTGAACTGATAACTGGCTACTTGGAGTGAGCATTGCTTGTAAAAGAAACGATAAAACAAGGAAAAACGTGAAACATTCCGAATTCACTCCAATAAGTGGAGAGAAGTTTGTGCTGCACCTGTCCAAAGATGTGAGTTATACTCGAGTTTTGGCCTTATAAATGCCTTATAAATGATAGTCAGATTGGGTGAAAAAATTCTTATATCGATTTAGATGTCCTAAGAATTTAGCAGAATTTTTGGCGGTCTCGAGAATGTGGTCATTCCAATAAAGGTCGTCGTTGACACACATACCGAGTACTAAGAACTTTTCGGTTTATTTGATGGAGGTGCCATTCAAGGACAATGGTAGAAGGGGTACATTTTGCTTTAACGACAATAGATAGCATTAAGTTTTCGAAGCATTAAACTCCACATGATTTCTTAAGCCCTTATAAAAGAGCTATTGGGAACAAATGAGGCCGCATATTTCACTGGTCTTATACTTCGGTATTCAGACCGATGCAGTAGATATGGTAGATTGCTCTAGAAATGAAAATCGTGATAAGACAGGCAAAGTCAAATGTTCATCTTGCCTGTGCATATATGCGGAGCACTGCAAACGACCCCTCTGACGCACTAGAAACTTCTTTCCATCTAACCCCTCGAAATTTTCAGCAAACAGACGGTAGCGAGCACAACCACACGGATTAAAAATTCTTCACCAAAGATCAATAACGAATTTGGCCATTCTATTATTCTGAACTCATTCGGATCGCATCCTAGTAAAATCGATTATGCTATCCCAAAACTACAGGTTTGGCAAAAGCTTCCAAGTCATCATTCCTTCAAGATCTTTCTGGGAGGATATGAGTTTCTTGAAAGATGTTTCTATTAATTGGGGGTGTGTACTCAGATAGACTAAAATTATGTCTCTCTTTCCGTTTTCCTAATTATTGTAGAGTGTTCCAGGCGGAACTTATGGCGATTATAAAAATCTTGTCTTGGCTCAAAGAAACACCAACTACTGTTATCCGCATCTTCTCGGATAGTCAAGTGGCTATTAAATCTCTGGATTCGATCTGTACTTACTTTATAAGAGCTCCCAGCTGCCGTTCATCTCTTATGGAGATAGCGCATCAATTTAATATTCACCTCTGTTGGGCGCCAGGGCATTGGAACTTTCCAGGGAACTTTAAGGCTAGGGAAATCGTCAAAAGTGGAGTAACATTATTTATATTACCTGATAGTGATAAGGATAATATATCACTACATGTAAATGTATGCTGAAGCAAGATGCGTTTGAGATGGAATAATATATAAACCTGTCTGATGACAAAACAGATTTGGCCAAATTCTTGATCTAAAACTTTGCAAGTGCTTGATATCCTTGACAAGATTGCATATCAGCTCTTGAATTGGTGTCATACCTGGACACTGTCTTATAGGCAAACACGTAACGAGTTTAGATTTAGATTTTAGGAGGTGTAACGTTAAGGAAAAGGTAGAATCAATTTCTCATCTTCTATGTATGTACATGCCCGCCTCTATCCCATAGACGTAGGCTACATCTTGGAAAGTGTTTTTTGAGGAATAGTGATCTAATTAATATGGACATTTGAAGTCTCATCCGGGGAGAAAATCTCTCGACTAACTCTGGTCTAAGTGCGGTCGTTTCCACACTGTTTGGGCGGCGCCGCGCCGTGAGCTACTTCAACCTAACCTAACCCAAGATTGTTAAACTGAGTTCTTAGTCCCTAAACCCTCGAATTTCAGGTTCTAAATTTATCGAAGTACTATTTCAAACTGAGATCTAAATCGAAGTTCTAGCACTTTAGAATTTTATGAAGAAATGAATAAGAACTGAAAAGAGTTTTAATATTTTATTAAACCGAGACCTAGGGTTCAGAACTTTGTCAATAATTCGGGAGTAAACGTTTTTTTTGCCAAGAAATTGTTCCTTTTTTCCATGTTCAAGTGTATTATTCTAGTGTCCTTGAAATATGATTTCTTTGATACTACATACAGTGCATTGCATAAGTATAACCGCTCCTGTAAAAATGCGTTTTGTAGAAAATTAAAATGGGAATAACACCTTACTATTTTTTTTATTGAATGGCATCACTATTCAAGTAAATTGAAAAGAAAAAAAAGTTCCGTTATTTTCTCTTCTGGTCTTTAAAAATTAAAAACAGATTTTTATGTATTGCAAAAGTATAACCGCATTTTTATTTTTATTTTTTTTTATTTTAAGTACATTTTTTGGGAAAAACTAGTTAGGCATCTTGCTGCCCCTATTTTCAACAAAGCTAAAAATATTTTTTATCATACCGTTGATTCCTTTTTACTTGCGACTTATAGGTACTACTCGTATAAGGCAAGTTATGCATTCGTAAAAAAAATCGAACTCGAGATTTTGATCAAAGTTGACATTACGATGATAGCGAAGACCAAAAAAGTGGGTCTCGCAATTCTGTCTGTCTGTCTGTCGGTTTGACTACAGCCTAAACGGCTCGGCCGATTTTCTTCAAACTTGGTAGATTTTGATTTTCTCGAAAACGGTACAGCCGATTTAAATAATTTTTTTTATGCCAAAGCTCCTCTAAAGTTTGAATATTATTACATATTCAAATTTTCAATTTTTAATTTTTTGTATTTTAAAAAAAACTTCAAAATTTTTTTTTGGAAACTCAATATTTCGAAAACCCCATGCTCGATTTTTTTCAAACTTGGCAAATAAAAGTTTCTTAACATAATCTACCAGATTTTAGAAAAAAATTTTGTTTTATCTAAAACTAACGGTACCTTCCATACAAATTTTAAAAAATGGTTTTAAAAAATCGTACTTTTCTCGAAAACGGTTCCGAGAATTTTGCTAAAATTTTTTTTCTTTTGATCAATCTTTACGATCTATAATTTAATGAAAAAAAATTTGAAGTCTAGATATTACTGACTGTACCTACCATAGAAGGATTTTTTCGAATTTTGAATTACTCATTATCGGCATAACGGATTTTAACGAAATTTTTTATAAAGAAGCTCCTAAAAAGTTTAAAAAACATTGCATTTAAAAACTTAAGAAAAAATATTTTTTCAATTTTTAGAAAAAAAGTAATTTTTTTTTTGAAAAATTCGATATCTCAAGAACGGCTTAGTATTTTTTTTGGAAATAAGATTTTTATTCGTACAAAAATAAAAACTTAAGGTTGGTGTACCAAAATTTTTTCTTAAAAATGTTTTAAAAATTTTGTACATGAAAGCTTATTTTTTAAGGAACCACTACAATAACTTATAATTTTTGTTCCTGCATAAATTCATATTTGCATAGCATTATTTTTTTATCTCTTACTACTAAAAGAATTTAAAAAATTCATTTTATCCTTGTGAATAGTTTTCTTTAATAACATCCGGTTTTAAAATTCCTAGTCTATTACATAGGAGCAAGTTCGTGCGACCCAGTCGTGCATTTTATTTAATATGGATTCGTCTATAGAGTTACATTCTTCCACAATTGCCTCTCGCAGCTCAGCAACACTGAATTATTGCCTATTATGGGCATAAATTTTGCGGGTTAAAATTCCCCAAAGATTTTAAATAGGGTTACAATCTGGAGAACGTGCCGGCCACTCCATAAAATTCATGTTATTGGATTCGAACCACTCCAAACTTTGACGACTAACGTGAATTGGGCAATTATCTTGCTGGGAAGACATGCCGAACTCGACGAAATCGTCTTAAGTAGGCTACCAAATTATCCTGAAGCACCTGGATGTAAGCTGAACTGTTTATCTTTGTAGAGGTGAAGGCAAGTGCAACCTTACCACGGTCGCAGAAGGCCCCCCAAACCATACAACTGCTACCGCCAAAGTTCCTCTTGGAAAAAAAACATCTGGCCCATGAAGATTAAACTTTTTTTCGTCACTGAAAATAATCTAAAAAACATTCATTAGATTATGCCATTTAGAACAACAAGAGTTATCTAAGTGTAAATTAATGGAATGTTACTTATGGTTTTCCAATTCCGGTTCATGTTTTGACAGGCAAATTCTAAGCTTTTTTGTTTGTAAAATGTTGTCAGATTTGGAGCTGGCACCATTTTGCACCGAAAAATCACTTCACTGCTTTTTAAGGCACGAAAAACCGTTGAAACCGAAACTCCTAACCCCAAATTATCACGAACTTCCGGCGAAGAATGCACCGAATCGGATGCAGCATTGATTAAACGCCTCTTATCTTCACGTGTCAGCTTCTGCGGATGCCCGGGTCTTATTTTTTTCCCATAAGATTCTGGATCTTGTAAGAAATTTCGGACGACACGATCGGATCTTGAAAATTTCCTACCAATAGCCCTTAAGCTAAGGCGACTTAGCGAAAAGCTTGAATTTTGCCCTTTTCCGTATCGCTTAAAAGTGTACCACACGCGGCCTTGTTGTTTGTCATTTCAAAGCACATAACTGAATGAAGATTCAGAAAGGTTTGCATTGTACGATTATACTTTTGCAATACATAAAAATCAGTTTTTAATTTTTAAAGACCAGAAGAGAAAATAACGGAACTTTTTTTCTTCTCAATTTACTTGAATAGTAATGCCATTCAATAAAAAAAATAGTAAGGTGTCATTCCCATTTTAATTTTCTACAAAACGCATTTTTACAGGTGCGGTTATACTTAGGCAAGGCACTGTATGTAAAATATTGTAGGTAGTTATTCACAGTACATTACTGCTGTGAAATTTATAAGCGTCGCTAAACATCGACAAATAATAATTGCGTCTTAGAAGGGTACGACAGCATCTAACTGATGAGCCCACTGTCGTACCTGGGCAAAACGCACTATGGAGTTGAGGTCGCAAAAAACTTTCAATTGAATTTAATTCAATCACTCCGCTTAAAATTGAAATAAATTTTTTTATTTCATCATAATCTTCGTTGGTAGTTATTTTCTTTTATCTTCATAAAAAAATTTGGCTTTTTATTGCTTCACTTCTCTAACAAATAATAAAATAACTTTCTAAAAATTTGTCCAATGCAACCTTTCATACATCACATACATATATGTTTCTTCTTCAATTTTACTAACGTTCAAAATTCATTTGGAATAGTACTCCTTGGTATAATATAATTAATGGATTGGATTGGATGCAAAGGATCTTGGGTGTACGTACTGCCTCTTGCAACGAATGAAAAATCCACCAAAAGTATTAGCCGTTCAGAATCGGCAGAAAATTTTAGGTCCCCTCCATTCCTGCTAAAAGGCATACAAGAATGGAGAATGGTTGAGAGTTGTAAGTCACTAGGTTTATACTCTCTGCCAATCTTAATGGCATATAATTTTATTATTTTATTCCGATTTATATTTTTACTAAGAGCAGAACATGTACGTACATACTATTAGGAAGCATTTAAGAGGGGCATTCAAAATAAAGGCTCATCTTTTTGTTTGTTTGTCACTTGCCTTTTACTTACATTGTTACTTTACTTAAAGCAGTTCGGGATTCTTACGATCCAGGTCCAAAATCACATTTTTCTCACGAATAAAAATGCCAAGTTTTATTGTATCGTATTTTGCAAAATTTAATGGTATAAATGTATTTATCAGTCAGTGTGCTTACATAATAAGTATTTATATGGACGTACAATCATACAATTAACAAATAAAACAAATCTTAAACTTACATAATCAATTACTTCGTTGTTATTTTTGTTTTATAAATCCCTTAAATAAATTTGATACACTGCAAATCTGGTGCATGTTAAAATATAAATTCATCAACCAAACAACCTATTATGATCTAAAAAAAAAAATATAAAATAAATTAATCTGCTACTTCACTAAAGCCTAATTTATTATTTTAATCATCTAAAAACTCCCTACCACTTTGTCGATGATAACTTGTATAAAAGTACAAAAAAATGATTCCATTCGAGATTTGTGTATTTCGTAGTAGGCAAGCATAAGTAACGATGTCATATTTTTTCATTAGTCTGACCTTCAAGGAGTTATGTTCCTGAAGTATGTCGCCTTTTTATGATTCTTCTTGATAACGTAGAATCCCTTGGGCTTGCCATTGCCGGAAAAGTACTTGTTGAAACTGTTTTTGTTGATTGAGTTTGCTGGAGCATAGTACGATGGAGATTTCCTTTTTAGTGATTTCTTTTCTGCCATATTGGACTTGCCGAAGGACTTTTCAATTGTCTCATTCTCCCAAGGTTTCGACCAGGTTGGGGTGTTTTTTATGTCGATCAAGTCATCATTGGAACGCAACGTAGGAAATCGTGATTCATTCGAGAGTATTTTCTTGATGACGGGTAAATTCCAATGGTAAATATGACTAGGTTTGCCATTCGAGTTGAAATTAAATGATACCTTGAACGAAATAATTTTAAAATTTATATTATAAATATCTACCTGCATACATATGTATATATTTATATATATAAAGAACTTTCAACGAGGTATAGAAATACTTAAGTATTTATAAGTATGTATTAATGTATTACAGAACAAAAGAAACAGAACAGAGTATCTACAAGGTTTGTCCATTTATAATTCTTTGGGGTAAAAATAATTATTTATAGAAAATATTAATTTTTAATATTATATTTACTCTTAGAACAAATTTAAGTTTCGTTAAAAAATTCAAGCATTTCAGAAAACAAGCACAACATTGCAATGAGAGAAAAGTATACAAACATTATTTTTTCGGTATACTGCGTCACGGTTATAGGTCACAAAATTCTGATCAAAATTATTTATTTGTAATTTTTTGTCTGTTTGTTCCTTGTTTATATCAGTTACAGTTAGTTCTAGTTTATTTTTACTTCTTCATACATTAGAAAATAACATCTTAATTTTGTTATTTTTTTTTAAATATGCAATAATTTATTAATATTAAGTGTTTTACATTAAGGAGAACAAAAAAGAAGGTACAATCAGTTGGCTTATGACAAGAGGCGAAAGTACCAAATAAGTACAACTAATTCATGATTTAAATAAAAAAATCATTAAAAAGTGTTGAAAAAAAAATCGAACTTAAGATTTTAATTAAGGTTACATTATAATGTTATAGAGAGCACTAAAAAAGTAGGTCCAGTATTTCCACCTGTCTGTCTTTATGTCTGTACCTCGACCTACAGCCTTAACCGCTAAGACGATTTTCCTTAAACTTGATGTTTAAGATTTTTCATTGATTCCCTAGATGAGAAATTGAAATTATTTAGCTCAAAAACTAACGGTACCTGCCATACAACCGTTATGCGAAATCTTATTTATCTCGAAAATGGCTCTTACGATTTTGATAAAACCAACAAGGTGTGCTACTACGAGTATTAGCATGGTGTACAGGAGCACATTTGAATTTGAAATAATATTGTATGTACAAATAAATATTTTTTTTTCGGATTTTGAAAAAAAAAAAAAATTCAAAACGTGTGAAAGATTTATTATTTATTATTTATTATTTATTATTTATTATTTATTTATTATTTCCTAAAATCTATATTATTAAATACTTAAAACTGGCATTCCAAATTACTTACACGATTTTCATTATGTATAATGTGTATAATAAAACTACATTTTTGGTTTTTGAATGTTGAGGGGAAAAATTATTATTGGATGACAAACATTATAACAATTAAATTGACCAGCAAATTCATGTCTTTTTACCGAAAAATTCTCACAACGGAAATATAAATTTATATGATTATTGGAATATTACGGCATATTTCTTTTAATAAAATTGGTTGAGCGATTTTGTTGCAATTTTGCAAAAAAGGATTTCTAAGTAATATCGTTAATAGTGCATTATACTTTTTTGTAAAGAAAAAATCGGAAAAGAATTTTGTTTAAGTATTTTTTACATTTTGCTCCCCTCCTATAACAAAGCAATAATATAAGACCATAATACTGTAATACGAGAACAATCCAGTCAGGCATATTTGTTTTGCTTGGATGATCAATTTGTTTTTTTTTGTTATGTTTTTAAGGACACTGTGGCGTATACGCAACATTTAAAAGTTTCAGGATACAAATGCATTCAAAAAAAATATTGGCTTTATAAAACACGTTGTTAGCAAACCATATTTTTTTGTTATTTGCTTATAAGAATTTTATAATAATATTTAGATTTAAATTAAATAAAAAATGTATGGATATATGTATGTGAGCATATATATACTAAAAGGCACATGATTAAATACAAATAACATGAACATTTTTTTGCGTTAGGTGGTGGAAGACGAACTTAACGAAGAAACATCATACTGACCAAGTAAATAGTTACTAGTCCAATAAAAAAAAAAAACTATTTTTATAAAATATTTCACTTTCTACTATTTCAGATCAATTATTTGTTTCTGTGACTGCTTGCAGAATTGTTGAAACAAAATTGATTGTGGCTAAAATTCATAACAAGGACATTAAGTTTCATCTTAAAAAAAAGCATCATATAATAAAAGGGCGAACATGTTTTTTGTGGTACACTTTTCGCGGTCCACAAAAACCGAAGGGGCATAAATTACATATTAAACGAAAGCATTTTTTGCATAGATGTGCAGAATGCCAAAATTATTTAAATATACTACACCGAAATTGTTTAAAACAATAAATAAAAATTGCAAGATAATACCCGGAAAACAAAAACAAAAACAATTAGAAATGTCAAATCGACTGACACATAATTAGAAATGTCAAATCCAGAATAAACCATTCAGCGAAAACCCAAAACCCAAAGCCAGAACCCGAAACATTAAGGTGGGTTCACAGTGGTGTTCACATTGCACTAATCCGCCAACACGACAGAAGTTGATGAACATGTTGTTGTTGTTGAATGTGAACCTCCCTAAATGAAGAAATACTATCAATATAAATATCAGGCATGTGTTTGTTTAGTATTTGAGCTCTTATAACAAATTTTGAAACATTAAGCGTTAACTACAATCGGCACTTTTTCCAAAAAGTGAAAAAGAATACACACATACACTAGCCACATCTGTTGCGTATAATTTACACCATACAATTTCAGTTCAGACATCTATCGGTGATTTTCTGAAAAAAATGTATTCCATGTAATAGTGTTTTTAAAAAGTGAAAAAGTAAAAAGGTAGAACCATTTAAACCATCAAGCGTTAACTACAATTGGCAATTTTTGCAAAAAGTACAATAAGTGAAAAACTGAAAAAGAATACACACATACACTAGCGACATTTGTTGCTATCAGTTTGGCGACATCTATCGGTCATTTTCTGAAGCAATTTATTCAATGTATTAGGCTAGGCGCGCACATTCAATTTTTAGTTTCACAACTGTTTGGTTGCTTATAGAAAACAGATGAACTATTTGATTGAATGTCCGCGCAGGTGCATAGAATTATATGTTACACAAATTAGCGAACTCATTTTAGGCAATCGTCTAGTTTGTGTCAAAACACAAACTTTTTAGTTGCTAGAACCAAGCAGTTGCGGAACTAAAAATTGAATGTGCGTGCTTGAATGTGCGTGCTTAGCCTTAGTGTTTTCAAAAAGTGAAACATTTACTTTTTGGTTTTTTGAGATGGGAGATACAATTTTAAAATGAGTTGGAAAAGGAGAGCAGATTTTTTTTTAACATTTTCACTTTTCAAGTTCATTGCAGTTATTGCTTTACAATAATAGGGGTATTCATGCAAAAGTGTAAGCTCTGCATATTTGTATAAATCAATTATTTTAAAAACTTATTTACATTTGTCTGCATTTAAATTTTAAATATTTGCGGAAAAAGAGAATACAAAATACTCGAAATGTATTTGTCAGGGAAAGAGAAAAGATAGAAAATGCAGACGTGAGACGTCGCGTCGTCAAAATCGCGGACGAACATGACTTACGATACAAATTTAAATCTCCATGGCTGAATGCGTTCCATGGGCTCAAACCTACCTCATTTTCGGAACACTTCCATTTATGTCATTTTTTGTTGACAATAAACAGCTGGCCGATCGATGTGCAAACAAAAAAAGTTTTACAAAAGTAAATTGAATTTATGTTTTTGAAGTTAGCTATGTATATTTATTTAGGCGTGTTATGAAAAAATGATGAGAATGAAATTTAAAAAAAAATCACATGTATGTAACACAAAATTCACAGGTTGACGTCACTGCAACGACGTGGGTTCGAGTCCCAATAGAATGATAAATATTTTTTGTATTGCCGTATTATGAAAAAATTATGAGAGTGAAATTTTTAGATGTATGAGTAACACAAAATTCACAGGTTGACGTCACTCCGGCGACGTTGGTTCGATTCCAATATTAGCTGCGTTTTATTTTAACCCAGATCTGATCCGGATTGGATTTCGTTTTCAAAATAACACGTATAACAACAAATACACACAAAACTGGGCCTTGTGTTGTTTTTGTTATACATGTAATTTCGAATAAAGATCCAATCTGGATCAGATCTGGGGGAAAATAAAATACAACTATTATGGCTATAACAACAGCTGAAGGACAATGACATGAAAGAATCGAAACAAAAATCGAAAATCGAGTTTTTTGAACATCTTTGACCGGCTTTAGCTTTAAACCAAAAAAATTTTTCAACGTCAGATCGTTTTCTGAAATCTTGATTTAAGCAAGATTCACATGCACTTGCATACATATTAAAGTTAAGTGATTCTTCTGAAAACGTAAATGTAATTTTTGTTTTTCGTTTCCATCTAAATTGAATTGTATTTAGTTAAGCTTATTTATCTACAATTACAGTTTACCGTTTTATAATAATACATAATTTTAAAATTTATGCAGTGATATTATATCCAATATAATGCCTTTAAGGCTAGGCGCGCACATTCAATTTTTAGTTTCGCAACTGTTTGGTTGCTAAAATGAAACATATGTGCCTGTATGGGACACCGCGCACTTAGAGCAACTCGATTCTCGAAACTAAAAAGTTTGTGTTTTGACACAAACTAAACGATTGCCTCGCAAC
Source organism: Chrysotoxum bicinctum (assembly GCA_911387755.1). Taxonomy (NCBI): domain Eukaryota; kingdom Metazoa; phylum Arthropoda; class Insecta; order Diptera; family Syrphidae; genus Chrysotoxum; species Chrysotoxum bicinctum. Next base: position 78,099,665 of record OU426988.1, on the reverse strand, counting down.
AGTTGAGCTGTTTTTTATAAGTGCAAGAAAGAAAAGAGTGTGAGCGTGAGTAAAAAGTTGCCAGTGCGCGGTTCTCTTTCAACTGGTGATTAAACTATTTGATTTCGATCACAGTTGCCAGTGCGCGACTAGCCTAAGGGATTAAGATTAATAAATAAATTTAAATTCAAAACAAACGGTTAAGGATTTTTCAATGTTTTTATTTTTACTATTTGGTACCTTTCATATCGTAAGAGGTTTTTTGTTGCTATTTTGCATTTACAAGACTAATAAGTTGACATAATTATAATTTTGCTTGTACAATTTATGACTTCAATGATGAAGTGGTCTGAAGTGCAACTGACGTTTAATTTTATAATTAAACTGGGATTGTGTGGTTAATTGTAAGCATCATTTTGACATACATTTAGGATAAGTCAAATAATCATGGTTTGAAAGTACTGCAAAACAGCATTTTTGCACAAAATCTGTATCAAACAAAAAAAATATGTTTACCATACATTTTTTGCAAGCAACTAGTTTTCGTAAGCTACAAGTCTTACATAAAATCTCTCAAATACTAGTCGAAATTCATCTCAAACTCATTTTAAAAATTTTTGTAACACATATTTTATTAAAAAGCATTAACTTTTAACATTAACATTAAAAAATGTTTTTTGTATAGTTAATTTTAAAATTCTTATTTGAACGTATTTTTTCCTGCGCTTACTATCACTGTTTGTGAAAATTTAAAAAGTCAAATTTGAGATGTAACAACCATATTCACAAAAACTAACTCATTTTCGATTTGCGATGAACGAAAAGAAAACCATTAGTTATTGAAATATGTACATATGTATATACACACATACATTATGTCAAAGAATTTGCGAATTATATAACTTCAAAATTTAAAACAATTTTAACTAGAAAACATAAAACTAAAATACGATGAGAGAAATCTAAAATTTAAATGGTAATTTTATGGGCTCACATTTTGAAAAAAATCTCTTAAGGCCCCGAGCAACTTTTTCATGGTTTTAAGAAGAAGAAAAAATGTGAGATTCCCTAAAAGTAATTATTGTATTCACACATAAATGTTGTGTTAAGCAATCAAGGAAAAGTAGCCTATTTTCGGAAACGTCATTTGCGTTCAAAATGCAATAACAAGATGTTCTTAAATGCAAATCAAATTGACGTTGATTTGACATTTTTCAAAACCGCCTCTTAATTCCTTTCCCTAATGTAAAAGTCTCAAAATAGAATTGTTTTGTTAGATACTTATACGTAGGTACTTTTAAAATGTGATCAGAAAAGAGATCAAAATAATTTGAACCTTAAATTGTTAACTATAACCCTTTCTTTTGATTTGCAGATAAATTTCAAAAAATTATCTCAGGTCACCTAAAATATGCCGGAATTCATGTTAAACATTTTCGTATTATGTTAACACGTGTATAGTCAGTGAATGCAAACCATTTTCAGTGATAAAGTATTTCAAAATTATATAAAACATATCTTCACAGTCAGGAAACACGCTGCATAACATCTTTTGCATTTAAGTTCAGTGCGCACGAAATGCGCTTTAACAAGGCAAAACAATTCGCTGAAGGCTCTTTTAAGATTTTAATGGTTACCAGCTATGTATCTTGAAATATTATAGTTTAAAAATATCATTTTGGGATTTTCAATCATTTTTATGAAAATATTTTATCATTGCAAATAAGTTCGATTTAAAAGACATTCGGGGTCTAACACATCTATAACGAGTTTTTTTATTTTTTTCGAAAACAAGTCCGATGATTTGAATTTATTTGAAATACTTACCCCTATTTGAACAATTTTTTTTTAAGTTGTTGTTTATCTTTTTCCATAAAGTTTGGAAAAAGATAAACAACCACTTTGGATTTATTTTTGTAAACCTTATGCAAGTACATACTTGCAATCTATTAGTGAGTTCCATTTGTATGATGCTTTATTTATTTTAAAATATCATATTTTGTGTACTCAAAAAAATATCATTTTTCAGCACCTAATTGACGGTTGAAACTCATTAGGTATTGGAAATTTTCAATTTTCATTTTTTAAAAGATATTTATTTTAAAATATTATAAAATTACGAAAAAAGGTTACTAATTTTTTGTTACAGTATTTAGGAATTTTAGGAAGGTCGTACTTTTCTAAGCTTTAAAAAAAAAAAAAAAAACAAATCATAACAAAGACATGGGAGATATATTTTTTGTATCCTTTTCTGAAATGGTTAAAGCCTTTTTATAACCAGTTACAAGGTTATCCAGTATTTTATGAGCATCCTGTATAGAAGTATTAATCGAAAGTTGCAAGTTGCGATACCAATTCAGCGTAGACTTAAAATGTCCACAAAAATAATGCCTCTTTTGGCAACCATAATAAAAAATACTTGAGGCTTACCTTTGAAAAGTATCGCAGGTTCTTAACATGTTTTATGAATAAAGTTAAGTCTTACCTTTTTCCCGTTACCCTGTTCCAGAGCGTTGTTCTTTGCGGCGGAGTTGGTGCTGGTGCTGGTACCTCCTGCTTTTGGGCCCGTGTAATAGTATAGGTTTGGTGGCAGCTTAATGATGAACATGTGTGAATCATCGGGCGAAGCGTGACGGCGTGACTCGACGGCCAGACGTTTCCGGTTGTGGCTGTTTGGGGCGCGAACCTTTGCTAAGCCTAATTTGCTATGCGCGGGAGAAAGGACGCAAAAAACAGGCATGTGTTAGATTAAAGCAGACCATCAACAACATCAACGGGCAGGCGAAATTGAGTTGCACAGAATGCAACAAAAATGCGCAGACTTTTATGTGCGAAATACGCTAACTACGAGTAACTTACTTAAGTAATTTCTTATTCAGTATGTGTGGACTTTTATCCGATTTGATGGTCTTCCTTAGCATGGTAGCTGGCCTAATGTAAGTCGCCTTGGGTTGGTCGTTTCCAGGAGAAGATGGTAATAAACTTGTTTTACTGCCGTTATCGTTGGTTAATCCATAAGCGAAAACGTTGGCCGATACAAGGTAGTATAAGCTGGACAAACAAAAAACAAACAAAATATATACTTTTTTTTAGAATTATTATATTGATTGAAATTTGTTCAATTTGTCGGCAATAAGAAATAAACAAGATATTTTTATGATGATGAGGTCTTAATTGGTTCAATCAATCGACTTATGTATATCTGCACTGAGAGTAAGAAGCTTAACGACATTATCTATCTAATGAAGAAGGGGTAAGCCTATTTATCACAAGACATCTTTTCACAAAGAAAAGTTTAAGAATTCCAGTTGGCTTGTCTTGAAAAATGGGTACTTACCAGAGTACGCAAGTTAAAAGACAAGTTTTGTTTTATATATGCATGCATTTGGCTTCAGGGGGGTCTCCTTGAATAGCAGTATAAGATGGAGAAATATAAATTTGATATAAAAAAGGATATCCGGCATTTCTTGTTGCTGTGCGTATGGCAAGACATGATTTTAATATTTTTCAATAAAGATCTATTTTTTTAGGTGTCGCAAAAATTGGCAGTTCTGTCACTCTAGTCCAAAGTATTTAAAACCTTTTTGGTCCTCCCGTTTTACGAATGTCTTTGGCTTGAGATGTTTGGCAGCTTCAGAAGTGGCTACATATTTGATAAAACAATAAACAAATAGGTATGATTGCTCAACAGCTTTATAACACCTGCTGTTTTCAAATAATAGGTGTGTTTTTTTGGGAAAATTATCCGTAGTGAAGTAGGATTTCCCAAAAAAACGTATCCGCAGTTGTGCGATTTTTCTACTTTAAAGTTGGTTCCACTGACTAGTTGTCAAATATTTAATTGAAAAAAAACAACCAATAACTTTTTGCCAAGTAATTTTCATGTTTCTGAAGATATATATGGAGGTTTTTATTTATGAATTTCAATTTAAATCATTTTGTATTTGCTTTTTCTGTTCACCAGCCATTTTGTTGACAATTATCACCACCACAAAAGTCAAGGGATCTGTTCGCAGACTTTAGTTAGTTTTGGATTTCTCAACAGCTTTTTTCATAAGAAGGCTTTGTCGCGTTAGTAACTCTTAAATGTCGCTATTTAACTAAAGTATAACAGCTGACCACGACATTTCGCTCCTACAAAAACGCGTTAGTTATTAAACAGCTTTCTATAAGAGTTCGACACCAACATGATACAAAATGCAGCGTTTTTCTTATAAAAATGGTTTTGTAAAAAAAAGACTTAAACTCTCAATGGAAAATGCTAAACAACAAACTACTTTTGGTACTCTACGAACATGCCTTCGAGATACAAAAGAGTTTTCAATTGTACCAATATTTGTATTCGAGACTCGAGCAAACGTCAACATTCTATCCGCAGTTGGATCCTACTTCTACTTTTATCGGCAGTGAAGACTTTGTATTTGTAATACGTATAAAATCTTACTTCACTACGGATAGCTTTGCGAAAAAAACACACCTAATGATGAGTTATAAAGTGAACTATTTATTTATTTTAATTTTTTTAAATTAAGTCTCCTTCAAACTACGTATGTATGTATTTATTTTAAAAAAAAAAGCAAACTTCACTAGCGCAATTTTTTATAAATAGAACAAAACACTGGGATAGATTAGGTGCTTAACTATGCAAAGAGTTAAAATTATCAAGTGCTCCCGAATTATGTGTGGCTTCTTCCGCACTTATGAAAGACCTGAACCCAAGATAACATTTTTAATTTTCTATAACAAGTAAAATTAAGTATTATTTTAAAAATAGAAAAATATCAAAATAAAGGGATTTTTAATAAACAAACTTAGTAGGGTATTAACAAAATTCTTTTTTTTATTATTATTTTAAAGGCCCACGTATGCCATTGTGTAACGTGGAATCGTTCAAATGCCCGCTTTGGCTTCGTTTCTTACGGTGGCACGGTTCTGAGTGGTCCAATTTTTAATGACATTAGATACTGATCACAAAATGATCGTTTTATTTAATAAGTCAGAATATGTGTGGAATTCTACTGCAGTTACACAAGTTAAAGACTAATAAAAATAAATTTTTGATCTCTTGGATGAATGAAAGGTTTCTTAAGCAGATTAAAAACAAGAGCAAAGTAGTCAGCTTTATGGCAGCTTAAAATTAAATCTACTATTTTGCATAACTTAAATAATAATTATTGTTATTATATTGCTGTTTGTCACCCAACACACACAACAGTTTCTTATTAATGTTAAATATAATTAATGAACACATGTATCATTCAACACTTACTTGTAAGTTAAAAAAGGATTACTATAATTTATTCTTTCAACATTTGTAATTGTAATTTACTCTGTGCGCAAATTTTAAATAAATATGAACGTAGATGGAGAAAAGTTAATTTTTTTTAATGGAGTAAGAAGACCTATCTATAATTATAAAGATAAGGAACATGCCAATAAACTTTCTATTGATATGCTGTGGATTGCTACTTCCTACTATGACATTTGAAGATTGGCAAGATTAAAAGCTTTTCTCTTTTCTTATAAATAACACCATAATGTGTATTTTGTAAACACAAAATTGTTATTTGTATTTACTTGCCGTAGAGTTATAATCATTCAGCCGGAGTTAAGCTTTTACGATAGTTCGTATTTTGTTTCATTTCAACGCACACCAAACGAAACAAAAACACAAAACGTTTTGTTTTGTTTTGTTTTATTCTGTTTCGCTTGGTGTGTTCAAATAAAAAAATGTGTGTACTGACGCACGCGCGCTTGAAGTAAAACTTCTTTTCGTAAAAACAAAGACTCTGTACGATTCATGTGCTTTTCGGAAACATAAAAAAAATCTAGTTTTAGTATAGTCTTTTAAATTGTAAGATGTGAAAACCACTTCCAAATACATTTTTTTTAAAAAGATATTTCTTCGAATTGAAAATGATAGGAGGTTTAAATTGGAACTCAAAACTGATTCAATTATACAAATGATGCAATTAGTTTTGAAATGACCATTTTGGTCTATCTGCCAATTTCTTGAATTTATTAAGAAAATCATGTATAACTTGCTTATTACTAAAGTTGAGCAAAATGGATGGCGCTCTTTTTGATGCACAGATGCCGCTTTTTTGACGAACAGATGGCCCTCTTTATGACGCAGAGATGGCGCCTTTTTAACGCACATGATTACTAAGCTGGGTGCACATCATTAAATCGTGAAAGGACACTAATACAATACTAGCCGTTTCTTAGTTCATTTTTATCATTGCTTAAATTTGTCAGATTTCGACCTTGAAATACAATTAAAAACGACAGACAAAAGTTTTTATAAGGGGCCAGTTATAGCTCATCAGAAAAGTCCATCAGAAAAAATTTTGTCTTCCAAATTTGACCATATTACAACTCGATTTTGAGTAAAATTTGAATGCAATTAGACGAATACTTGCTTGGACTAATTTTTACAAAAAGAATTACAAACATTTTGTTGCTAAATCTACTCAGAAAATGGATTTAAATATTTATTCTGATGGAATTTAATTTTTCTGAACAGCTGATTGCCAAAACTCAAAATATATTCCATTTCGTTTTCCTTTTGGGTTCCGATTTTTTTTTGTTCCGAATGCATCAGAAAATTTTTTTCTGGTGAGAAAATTTTTTTCTGATGATATCACAGCAAAAGTTGTTTGTTTTCTGACGTAAAATTATTGGTAGCTATAACCGGCCATCAGAACAATGTTTTAGATTTCGATTGTTTCAATTTTTCTGATGGACTTTTCTGATGAGCTATAACTGGCCCCTAAGGCTCCAGTTATAGCTATGATTGAAATGCATCATTGAAAATTTTCATTACAATTTTTAAGGCGAATAAACAAACTGCAATGACTTAAATTGATACCAAAATGAAGCGAATAAATAGTAGAATTTTTTTACTCTATAAAATACAAAATTATGATTTGAACTTTCTTTTAAATCCACTTTTATTATTTCACTGATAGAAACCAATTTCAATGAACAGCTGATTTTCGTTTCTTTAATATGGAACACAATCGTTCCACTGAATGTGTTCGATTCTCTTTCTGTTCTCAAATGTCAGTTTTCCTTTCAATGATCAACGCCATTTACCCCTAACACACGCCACGAACTACTTCATCGAAGCATATTGTCGATAAGGTTTTTGGGTCGTGTGAAATGAATATGTGTCGACATAGCAGTGCGAACTCTGGGAATCGAAGTAGTATGCCGACATGGCGTGTAAAAAGGACCGAACTAGTTTGTCGACACAGTTTTTTATGATGTTATTCGGTTTTAGTTGTTAAAATTTACAAATCGCCTGATAAAGCAAGAATAAAATTCCATCTCCAAGCAATAATTCAATAAAGCTCTGATCAACACAAAAAAGTGGTTCTGGAGCATTAAAGTTCAAATATTTTTCGGTCATTTTCACTTTCCATTTAAAATTTCACAATCCTACCATTTAACAGCTGATTTTGGCATATACTTCTACATCGGCGTATTGGCGTGTAAATGCCCATACAAAAGCGAAGTACTTTGTCGTTTAGGTTGATCGATGTGGCGTGTGTTAGGGGTAATTGAAAGGATCTTTTACTGAAACCAATATTTCAATAATTTATTGCTATAACTGGTTTGTCAAAAAAATGAAGTCAGCATTCAACTGATTTGTTCATATGATGCATTTCAATGAAAGCTATAACTGCGGCCTAATTATTTCCGATTCGTAATATGAAGAGAACACGAAACGAGAGCGAGACATGATTCACTGTTACCTTTTCGTTGTTATAAAATCGTTCCGCAATTTCTTAGGCCTGAAGCGTAAATTCAATTTTTATTTTCGCAACTGTTTGGTTGATAAAATGAAACATTATGGTAAATATATAGTAAAATAAAACATAGGCCCATATGTTTCACCTTAGCAACCAACAGATGTGAAACTAAAAATTGAATGTGCGTGACTGTTCTTACTTCATTAATTAATTTAATTTAAAGTGACGACAAGAAATGCTTAGTTTTAAAAATAAATAAATTTAAAAATGTCGCTTGATACACTCTTATGGGAAACAAATCTGTTTCGTCCAATAAAATATACAAAAAACTAACTAGATAAGACGTTTTTTTCGTTTCCTGAATAATTTTAAAAATGTCGCTTAATACTCGTACATTCTTGCGGGAAGGTATCGATGTGTTTATTTATAAGAAAAGAGAAAAGCTGTGAAATGCAACGAAAGAAGAAAATAAAAAGTACGGAATCAAAATTTTGTTTTGCAAAAAACAATAGGTCAGTTATTGGCAACGAAAACGAAACATGTTTTTCTGTTTTGCTTTTGTTTTTATGTTTCGTTGCATTTAGTGTGTTTTGCGCCACAAAAAAGTAGGCAATTATCGTCAACGACAGTGGTTCAGTTGAGTTGCTCGTATACAATGGCATGTATTTTCGACAACCACCATCGAAACACTTCAAAAAAAAAAACGTGTGTTTTGTTTTGTTTTCTTCGGTGTGTTAAGTCTCATAAGAAACAATGTTCTCTTGTATCACAAAACAAAAAAACACGTTTTGCTTTATCCGGTGTATTTTCAGCCTTTGTCCGGTGTGTTTACAGCCTTATCCGGTGTGTTTTCAGCCTTACACCTCGAGTGCGTTGGGTTAACAAGCAATTTTGCAACCAATTTTCCAAAAATGCGCCTAGTCTTTAAAAATGATTTTTTGGCCAAAATTGGGGTTTTCTTGCAAACGCTTCGAACCCAGTTAGCGAGCAAACGGTGTTGTCTATGGTCCTGAACTTTGAGCTCCTGGGTAAGTTGGATCTTGTACATCAAGTTAAAGTCTGCAAAAAACCGAAAACAACATGGCCGCTCTTCACGATTTGCTTTTTAATATTCCAAAAGTATTTTTAGGAGGATAGTTTTGAATTGCTTTAAGTAGATTTAATGACCTTTGCTGTAAATTTTAAGTTTTGAATAATATACGAAATTATTAGAGAAAGCATGTTTTTTTTGATTCTTCTTAACAATTTCAAATTGATTGCCCAGTTAGAACTTATCCAAATAGATTTTAAGTCGAAATGCCTTAGCATTAGGTTATTAGAGTTTAATTTAGAGAGCACCCGCCACTCAGCATGACTTCGCAGTAAGTTAGTTTGGTAAGTAGGTTATGTTTTAAGGTATAGGAACCGAAAAGAAAACCTCACCTACAAAACAAGAATGTGTCGTGTATCATTATCAATAGTGATATTGGTAACATTTATCTCTAAATTGCAACGAATTTTCGATCTCATCTAACATTATGCTCATTGAAATAAGAATTACCACAGATCCGAAGTATGAAATCGTATCTAAAAGTTTTAATAAAAGGTAATTTTAAAACTTTTTCAAAAAAACAGCCAGGCTCAGCTGATTTCACCAGCTCTAAAATTATGAGACGAGGTGGCCGAGTGGTTAAGGCGTTGGACTGCTAATCCAATGTGCTCTGCACGCGTGGGTTCGAATCCCATCCTCGTCGAGTTTATTTTTTTATAAATAAAAAACTTCATTTCAATCCAATTCTTAAGTTAATATCCATAAAGAGATTATTGAAGAAACAGCTAAACATAAAATACAATCAGAAACATTAAACAAAAATAATAATGATTCTAATCTGACATACGTAAGTGTATAAGTTGATTACACGATTTTCTTAAGCCGTTATATACGAATATACCATGCGTGACGGTTCTTAAGCTGTGTCACAACAAATGTTACTGATTGAAGCTTCATTCTGAATTATTAAATAAATTAATTATCATAAAGGTATCTTTTCATATACTCGTATGTACATATGAATATGCAGGTACATACATATAATATGTAATTCAATGTATTCTCTTTAGCATAATTACGCACAGGGTGACTTAATTCAAAGCTAATTTTGATTTGATTATGAATATTTATTACAATAGACCATTAAATAACATAACTCTCCAGAATGACGTATAATATAACACTATCCCATTAAGACGTCATAAGAACGAAAAAAGGTGAATTCTTCAGAGTTTTCAAGCTTTCTCTTTGAATATATTTCGAAGTTTTACGAAAAAGCCAGAACATTATTAACATATCGCATGCTTAATGGAATACTGACCCACTAGGAGATAGGTCAAAATTGAGTTACGTACAAATACAGGCTTTTGCAAGTCTCAGATCTCATGAATAGTTTATCATACTTTAAGAATACCAGTATTCATGATTAATTCATGAATTAGTTTTAATTTTATCTGTCAACAAGTAGGACAAATCCTCATAGGAAGATCTTTTCTTGCAACTTTCCAAAAATCGTCTTTTTGAGTTAGGTCAGTATTCCATTAAGCATGCGATATATGCATCATATATTTTTTTACTATTTTCATGAAAAATCAAGCAAATCTATGGTTCGACTTTGAACAAATAGTAACAAATACAAATGCAAATGAGAGTGGCACTTAAGACATATCGAATATCACCCGAAATTATTCCACGGGTTAATTGGTATTTAGCTAGTTTCAATATGTCTCCCTGACTCAAATGACTTAATTTATTTACATTATAAACTTGGTTTGTGATTTTTTAAGCGCATTCACACTTTGATATTATTTTTTTCTACTAATAAAATCAAAAATGAAAGGGTGTTTCATTTTGAGAGAGGGGTTAATGTGGTTTTTTGAGATTGAAATTACATATGTACATACATACATATGTATGTACATATATATTTCATACAATTAAGTTTAATATTTTAAAATATGTACAGAGAACAATGCTACCTAACTCAAAAAAACCAAAGTTTGTAAAAGTGTGATCCCCTCCGTTGGTATGGCTTTCGAACCATATAAAATTTACCGAAATCTGTTGAATACCTTTTGAATGGACCACATTTACATTTGTTTAGTGGCTTGTATTAACACACTGTACTATAATGAAAAATGTACTTCAAACAAAACTTCTTATGGATAATTTTTTGGATATCTATACTTCTATACTTCTATACTATTATATAAAAGCGAAACCATTTTAAAGTTTGTAACGCATGATCTCAGAAAGTAGTCAACCGATTTATTTGAAATAAATTTTATTATTTTCTATATTGTTATAAGAGTGTTTATGGCTATAATTTTTTTTCATTAAGAATTTGTCAAACTTAAATATTATTAATTTTACATTTTTTGTCCATTTTTTTTTTCATTAGTTGACTTATACAACCACTCATATCTTAAAACCTATACAATAATCGACAAAGATTAGCATTGCTTCATAAAGTCAATATTGTTGCGCAAATTTTAAGCCTAAAATAATTTTTTAGCTACACATACAACCTGAGAAATAAATAAAAACAAATTATAAAATTATAAACTTTTTGAATTTATTTTATCCAGGAATTAGATTTCATCACAATCGCGAAGTTGCTGCTTTGTTTCATGTCATTATCATTCCAACATTTAAGATTAAATTAATGATTAAAGATTAATCAGACGGCAATTCCATACATTTGAACATTTTTATTTCATTAAATCCATGTTTTATATTTATAAAATGTGTTATAAATTCCCAAGTACTTTTACATAAGAGCAAGTTTGTGCGATCCAGTCGTGCATTTTATTTTTTAAGTTACTTGAATACACTCAATAGCATTTTGAGTGACAAAAATGGACATTCAATTGACTACAGTGCCGTGCACATGAACTATTCTATAAAAGCGAAACCATTTTAAATTTTGGGTTGAGTGATCTCAGAAAGTAGTCAACCCATTTATTTGAAATAAATTTTATTATTTTCTATAGTCGTTTTTTATTGGGAAATGTATAGGCAGCGCAGTAAAATTTTACACAGTAAACAACAACAAAGGAATAGTGCGTATAAACTAGGCAGTAATAAGAGTGCACATAATAGTGCTGATAAAGTTTTGGAGCATCTGAATTACAGTGACACTCAAATTGGTTGCAAAAGTTTTATTTTTCGTGAGGTTGACAGATTTTGATTATTCGAGAATGTGTTCGGTGATATTTGTTCATTTTATGGTAAATTTTCACAAGAGCAAAATTATGTGGTTTTAAATATTAATTTACGATTAGACCGTAAACGTTAATAGTTAATGGTCAAAATTTTGCCTCTTAATGCGTGTGCATGTTCTCTATCTGTCACGTGAGAGTACGAAAATCATCTAAGGATGGCTGCGATGCCAAACGATTAAAAAGGACATGAAAATGATTTTTTTCTGACACCGAGCCTTTAATTGGACTTTGTGTACATACATGCCATTGAGATTTGATTTTATTAATAATTTTGCCACTTGTTCGACAACAAATTTTTCAGTGATGTTAATTCAGCATAAACCACATCAAAACGTATACTTTTCCAACGCATCCCTTAGCTTATTCAAAAGTGGATTGTTTATTCGTAGGTATACTTATATTTCATTTTTGGTTTTCGTTTCTTTTTACTTTGTTCACTTAATGAGTCTGAAATATCTACTAAATTAAGATGATTTGTTAAAAGAAACTCAGAAACTATGTATAACCCTTTTCTGATGTTTTGGATCTTTATTCATTTCAATTTGTTTTATTTTTGTAAGAAATTACATATTTATTTTACTTCTGTTCCAAATCAGCTGATTTTGACACGGGTATAAATGCAAAGCATACCAACTTTAAAATTTAAAGTAAAAGTGTATATGCAGTCAAAAGAGCATTTTATTCGGACTACCATTGCTGCACTATGTAGGTATACATTATCAATAAAATACGCCTTATATTGTTATATTTATAATATGCGCAAACTTTTTTTTTTCAAGTGTGAAAGAGAATCTAATTCGATACGGTAAGTTATACATATAAACTAAAATTAATATTATTGTAGCAAATATGCTCAATCCCATTGAGAAATGTTTTCATATGCTAATATTAAAATTAAGAAAATATTCGTAGTTTCAATTTTCGAAGCAACGCGAGTACGGGTCGGCTGGTTTTAAATATATGTGGACTCACATGCTTCGATGTTGCCCCTGGTTTTTCCGTGAATTCATCCGACACTTCACCCGATTTTAAAAAATCAGATGTACAACTGGATCGTATGTATGTATATTTGCTCTAATGCTGAAACACCTTGGAATCTTATACAATTTATTAATACAACTTAAAAAGAAAATAAATAAATGAGGGGCACAACAATTGATCTCGAACTTAAAAACGTATACAACTTTCAACCATTCCTGTTTGCGTGTTTCCCGAAAGGAATGCAGGGAATCCACAATTTTCTGCTGACGACGAAGACGAAGGGCTAAAACGAACAACACATTTCATACACAAATTTTCTCTCTATCTGGCATGACAGTCCAAAGATTGATGGTCGATGGTGAATGAAACATATTTCAAGCAGAAAAACTGATTGAAAGTGATATCAGGACACAGTGTTCCTCTTAAGGGTTTAACTTAACTTCATGCTAAGAAGTTTTTTATCAGTTTTATAAAAAGATCTATAAGGATTTTGAGTAAATTTCATACTTATAGGTATCTGTGTGTGAACGTTTTCATATTTGTATACATTTTTTAATATTTTTTTTTTAAATTGACATTAAATCGAATTTTATGTTAACCACTTTTTATTTTACAATATATACAACATTTGTTAATATTTTTTCTGGAATAACGGTCCAAACTCCACGCCTTAGCTCGCAATTAAATATTATATGAAACACCCTGTTCTTAATGCAAATACATTTAACTATAGGTTCCCGGAAGAGTCGTAAAGATAATACCTCTAACCTACTTCTGACATTGTTAGTTTAAGATTAAATTACAGTTATTATAAGGAGAAATAAAATCCTGCTATACGGAATACCTAGAATAACAACTCTTTAAAGTTTAAAACTGTCCATCACAATGTCGGAGATTGTATTAAGTTTTCTATCAAATTAGAACAAGCGTGCAGAAAATTAATTAGATTTGAATTGCAAAACGAGAATTAGAATGATAATGTTAAGCTACTTATGAATTATAAATCTAGAAATTCTATAAGAAAGCACGCTGTTTGTGTAATGGAAAAATAATTTTTGCATTTGGCATGCAGGTCCTATGCTTATGAATCTTTTAATGAATTTGATTAAATCAATCAAAAGAAAAGTCTGTAGCTAATGGTTAAAAATGGAAAGAAAAAAGTAAGAATCAAGTTTTACTATTGATTAAATTTTATTAAATCAGTCATATTATAAAGATAAATCCCTGTTCAGAAAATCCATTATAGTTCTAATAGCAAAGTTAAAACCTTAATGATACAAACATATTTATGTTGTTTCACTAAGTCATTTTTTGACATTCGAAGGCAGTTACAAATCGTTCATAAGATTTTTTCTCTGCTTAGGGCAAAATTCCGAAGGGCATGAATGTGAAGTCCGGGTAGTTCTTAAGAGTATGCTACTTATGTCTATTTAAATTCCAACGATTTCTATTAGCACTCAAAAATGAACATGTTTACCCTTATCTTCATATGTAAGTTGCCTCTAGTGATAAAACAGATTAAAATTTGCATAACTAAATAAAGAAGTTCATTAGAAAGTGATACTTAATAAAAAATAAATTCATCGTGTAGGTATATCTACTGTCTTTTTATTGATTCAAAAACAGCTTGAACTGAAAAAATAGGTTAACTGAAACAAAATTACCTCGCATAACTCAAAGACGCTTAACTGAAAATACCAGTTTACTGGAAAACTAATTTAATTAGGATAAAAATCATTAATTACCATGAAACCGAGATAATAAAATACCAGAATCAAATGTTCGATTTTTGATTAAATTAAACACATCCACTAACACTACTCGTATTTTATATTTCAGAAGAATATAAAATATTGTGTCTCTATCCATATTTGTGGAGTTTATTCAAATCTTAAAATCCCAAATTTTTTCGGCAACAGTTGTACTTTTTATAGAGAGAATTTAAAAAACCTCGTCAAGTTTTAAGTAATGATGGCTATTATTAATTTAGATTCGAGTTAAAATCTCTATTAGCTAGTGCCGTTAATTTTAAGATTAATCCTGTACATTTATGTTAAGATTAATAAATATTAGTAATAATAAAAATAATTTCGATTGATATTGTGTATAATTTGAGTACTTTTTACACTGTTGAGCGTTGAAAATAGATGAAGTATTTTCGGGTTTCAGACAGTAAGTTTTGGGTGCTTGTTTTTAGTAATTTGAGTATTCAATAAGCTAATATCCAACTAAGTATGACAGTATAGGTAGTCTGATTCCTATATCTAATTATTACTGAATTCATTGGCTTTGAAGATTTCTGTTTGCTAGTAAATAGTACCTGCAGTCCTGCAGATATATTTTTCGTCAAAATCTTTTAATAATCTTTCCTTAACCTTAAGGCTCTGCCTTACATTCCATTGAAAATGTAAATATATTTCTGGTAACGTTAAGGTAGAGCTTCTGAATATGCTTCACATTTATATATACTATGGAATAATTTGCAGATTATTTTTTGAAAGGATTGCAGTCTTATTATCAAAATTTTTTATATCGATTGAGATTGCTAAATCTCTATGGCATAGTAGAAACACTAATATCCCCACTCAACATGGATTTGTGTATAACTTTTATTAAAGGTCTTGGGTGTCTTCGGTCCTTCTGTCTCCTTACAATAAAAAGCCAATCTCCTTGCCGCACAGTTGTCTGTTAATTAGACGCTGCCAGAAAGTGGCAACAGACCAAAAACATATATGTTAAAAAAAGAGCCAAGTTCTTCTATACAAAACCTTTGTCTAACAAGTCAGCCGTGAAAAGTACTGAGATCTAACAGTACGCCAAGTTCTTACTTCATGAAGTTTCAATACCGAATATTTAAAGTAGAATAATATTGAAACAGCTACAATGTAATAGAGAAATTTTATTATTTAATTATTACTGACTAAAGTTTGCTGGGTTCACTGGTCAAGTTTTTAAAACCTTTCGAATTGGGCATAAAAGAAAACTTGCCAAGTAAGCCCATCAAATTTTAGTCGGTAATCATTAAATAATTTAGTATAGAAGAACTTGGCTCTTTTTTTAACATTTATGTTTTTGGTCTGATCTCACTCCTTTTTGCAAAGATTTTAATATTTTGCCATGTCAAAATCTCGAAAGATACGTAAAGATAGAAGGTTGGAAGCTACCTACTAAAATCAACTTATTTATTTTGGTGTATTTTCTTTTTGTTATTGGTTGTTTTGATTTGCGCTTCAATTGTTTCTTCTTGTCCTGGCAAGATGCCTAACACTAACATATCTACCTTAATTATAAATACTAGTACCTACATCCGCTCAAAGTCATAAAAAAGCAATAATTGTTGAGGATGCGATGATGATTTCGTAGCAATTTTAACTCATTTTTTTAAATGACGGTAGCTCACCAATTATTAGCCTAATTAGTGGTTTGATTATAGTTCACATCACAGATAAGAGTTTTTTCTTATGTAAACTCACTCTAGTTCTAAGAAAAGTCATGAATTTTCAAAATGCATGTATAGTTTCCAATTGACAATAAAAAGACACTTCGAATGAAAAATCCTAGATTTTCTATTTTTCGCTTTGAATGTACATTAAGCTTTACCACTTCACCAAATTTCATCATTTTGCGGCAATCGGAAGTGCTCCATATAAATTAAACATTTTCTCAGAAAGTGAGCGGATACCACACCCCCTGAATGGAAAACCTCAATTTTTATGTTTGGTCTTTTATATGCGATTTGAGCCCTACCATTCTACCAAATTTCATTATTCTACTGTAATCGGAAGTATGCCATATAATTTACACCAATTTTAAAGAAGTGGGCGGATACCACGCCCCTGAATGGAAAACTTAAAATTTTATATTTTTATTCTTTGTATGAAATTTAAGCCTTGCCACTTTACCAAATTTGATCGTTTTACAGCATTCCAAAGTGTTCCATTCAACCAACACCATTTCAGAGAAAGTGGGCGTATACCACGCCTCCTGAATGGAAAACCTCAAACTTTATATTTTTTTCTTTTTATGCAATTTAAGCCCTGCCACTTCACCAAATTTTATCGTTTTAGCAGTCGAAAGTGCTTCATTCAACCAACACCAATTCAGAGAAAGTGGGTGGATACCACGCCTCTTAAATGGAAAACTTAAAATTTTTTCCTCTACTTGCATGACAAGACCTACCGTTGTGCAAAATTACAAGATTCTACGATGTCGGGAAGTGCTCCATAATTTTGATGATCTGTCAGTCAGTCAGTTACGGTTTTTGTGATTTTTGAGGCCTTATATCTCAGGAACCGCTTATGCTAGAAAATTTAAATTTGGTGAGGTGCCTGTGCCTGACTAGCTTAGCAAATATTTGGAATTTTAAGTTTCTGACTTTATTGGTACTGAAGATAGGGAGGGGGGTCAAACAGCTCTCTGTTCTCGGTTTATGCATTACAGACTACCTTGTGTGGATTGAACATATATTTGAAGTAGCCAAAAACGCTGCTAAGTTTTTATGTTTCCTTCGACGATCCAAGAAATGTGTCACCCAGTAGTCTGATCTGGCTTTAATCTACGAGTACTAGGCCTATATTCGCCCCAGTGGCGTAGCATAGGGGGGGCGGGGGGTGCGGCCCGCCCCGGGCGGCAGAAGACCGGGGGCGGCAAAATGTAGGTATAAAGTATGTACAGTATAGGTAAAGTAGGTAACCGCCAGCGTTGCCAGCGCAGCGGTCTCGCATATCATATGTTTCGGAACGCTCCCTTTCAGTTTCACGAGAGTTTCGGAACTTTCCGTTTTAGTTTCGCGATATTTGCAACCGCGGGAATTTTCTGGAGTTAGTGCACCTCCTAGCTAAATATGAAATAATGCAGGAGATCTCAGCAATCAGCAACGATATAATCGCGAAGATAACGTCAGACGGACTGGACATACAGAACTTGAGAGGACAGGCTTATGACAACGCTGCCACAATGTCAGGGATCCACAATGGAGTTCAAGCCCGGATTAAAGTACTACTAGTGGAGAGCAGAGACCGTTTCGTCCAAGTCGCAATCGACTTTGTGCATGGCGAAGAATCCGCAGATGCAGCTTTGTCTCACGACATTGAATTCCGTCGAGAGGTGTTCGCATCATTTGAGAAGATCATTCAAGAAATGACGACTCGATCCCAGCAAGTTCAAGAAATAGCGGACATGTTCGGATTTTCAATGCCAACGAAACTTTTGGACAGCAAGTATGAGTGTGATCTTTTCCAAGTATTAGAAGATATCGACAAGGACGAGTTTCAGATGGAGCGGAAGCTTTTCTAGCAGTTTGTCGCCAGTTCTGAATCAAAGGAAGATATAAGGAGCAAAGGACCACTGGAGCTCCTCCAGTTCATTCAAAAACTGAGTCTGGGGATTTCGGTTCCAAATATAGTCATCTTGATTCGTATATATTTGACTTTGGCTTTTCGAAGTTGAAGCTAATCAAAAATTATCTCAGATCCACTATGAGCTCCACTAGACTATCAAACTTGACCATATTGTCGATTGAATTAGTATTGGCTGCAAATATTGATTTTGACAAAGTTATTTCTGACTACGCTGCTCGTAAGGCCCGTAGAATCCGTTTGTGAAACCGCTGATCCTATTTTACCTTCAATAAAAGATACCTCATTGCCTGTGAAATGATGTCTCGAAATTCAATTTTGTTTAAGTATTGAATGGGGCGGCAAAATGTGTCTCCCGCCCCCGGCGCTGAGATGGCACGCTACGCCACTGATTCGCCCAAAGCTTGAGTACAATTTTCATATTTGGACAAGTACTCCAGAATCATCTACTTGAGTCTCTTAGAGCTTTATAACAGAAACAATCGCATCTCTTGACCACTGTCGCAGTATTTAGTTTTTCATTATTTTACCGTTATTTTTTTTAGACCATTTTTTTAGTAAAATAGCCAGTTACATTCCTCACCTTAAGCTATTCAATCGTAAAACTCGATCTTCAGGGAATGCCCCTCAATTAACTCATGAGCTAACTTCGGAGGTACCGTTAAATTTAGAGATTATTTTTCAAGACGCACTACACGAATGTGGAATGCAATTGCGATATTCTGATAATCAAAACCAATATGGTCACGGCCACGAGAAATGAAACCAAGCCACAAATTTTTTTTTTTAGAATTTACCGCTACTATGCTCATTTTTAGAAAGAATATGTCTCATACTAATGGTTGATATCATTATCAACAGCAAAAACATTTTTGGTGTGTCCTAAGCCACACTTCAAATTAGCTTGTTGATCTCTTCACACATAGCCGGAAATTCAAGTACTCGAAAAAAGGTAATATTAATTACCTTTTATTTATTTTTTTGTTTACCTTCAACTATAAATTTTATGGAAAAGTCTTACTTTAACTAAATAACTGGTTTTTTTGGTAAAAAAAAATATTCAAACTTGTAAATTTTACAAAACAAAAGCGCTCTACTTTCGTGTAACGTTATAAGACCAAATTTCTTAAAAGTTTTCTTACTTATGATATGAAAGTTTTAGAAACTGAACTTTTAGAATTTTATTGAGTATTTTGTATTTGTTTAATAAAACTATTAAAAAATCATTCAAATTAAGCGACCATTTTTATTTAAACAATATTGAAAGACGTGTAACGTTATAAGACATTTTCTGCTGAAACCAGTAAAGATGAAGTTATGTATCTAACTTTTGAAACTCTATTGACTTTAGGTGACCTTGAGTAGGGCTGAAGGTAATAAGAAATACTTCAATATTCATTCGACTCATTTCCACTCTACAGAGTTTCTGAAACACAGTTTTATCAAACGTGAATAATCAGAAACATTCAATAAACACTATCGCCATTCTTCGCTTTATCCTTATTACCAAAGCAAATCGAAGTAAAAATTTTTATTTATGTTTTATTTTTATAAAGAAAAAGAACCACATTACTTGAAAGAGTTGTCTAACGTGTTTAAAATTAGGAAAAAGTTAGACGAAGTCTCCAAGCTAAAGGACTGCGTTAAGCAGAGCCGGATTTATTAAGGTACTAGTACTGTCTAGAATTCCAAAAAAACGCATGATTTTTGGGAATTTTTTTCTCAGAAACCCTATTAGATATTAACATATTTTTTTTTTAAATAATGAATACATGCGTCAAAAATACAAAAAAAAAATTTGTTTTTTTTAATTTTCGAATTTTGGCCAAATTATAGAGGGCACCAACGCAAACTCATCAAAAGATACATTGTCCCATGGCGGACAGTTAATCTCCGGATCTACTGAACCGATTTTAAAAAAATTTGTTGCAAATTTATTGTTTTTATGTTTTCCAAGACAATTTACCACAATTTTACCAAAAAGTTATGAACAAAAAAATGGTGACCCAAAAATGGCCAACAAAATTGCCAAAATTTTTTTTTTTTTTAAAGCTTGACATTTTTTTTTTGTTTTTGACTTTTTAAACAAATTGTGGTATATTGTCTCGTAAGAAACCTTCCTTTAAATAACTCACTTTGTTTTTTTTTGTTTCAGTTCAGCCAATCCTGAGATTAACTGTCCGCAATGGGACAATGTATCTTTTGATGAGTTGGCGTTGGTGCCCTCTATAATTTGGCCAAAATTCGAAAATTAAAAAAAACAAAAATTTTTTTTGTATTCTTGACTCATGCATTCATTATTAAAAAAAAAATTATGTTAATACCTAATAAGGTTTCCGAGAAAAAAAATTCACAAAACTCGTGCGTTTTTTTGGCATTCTAGACTGTACTAGTACTTTAAACGAGCACTGTTTAAAATTTTGTGCCAGTTTGTTTATTTCTGTTTTTTATTTCAATGAAAATTTTCAATCGCGCATTTTTGTAACAGACAATTTGACGCATACAAAAGATACCATTATCCCGTATTTGTATACAAACTTCTTTAACACTTCCAAGTAAGTTGAAAGTTTTTGAAATTTGGAGCGATTTGACCATCTTCCCACTTCAAAAACAAATTCTTTGCAGCCTTCTGTCTTTGAATCCAAATTTAGGATAAAATTTTCTTGGAACTATTTTGCCACTTCCCATGGCAAAGGATGCGTTGATGGAATTGGTGCCATCGCAAAAACTGTCGTGCGAAAGCACGTACGGGCTCGAGACTGTATTGTCAAAAACGCATCCGATTTTGTGCAAGCTCTTAGCCGCACTTCTTCAACAATTTACGTTGAAGAAGTCCACAATGATGACATCTTGAATATTAATAAAACTTTGAAGTCATCAGCCATTTTAATAATGGCAAAATAAAAACTTACCATACTTCAAGATTGGGATATAGTATTTATTTGTTTTTTATTTATGGATTTATGTTATTAGTTATTACAAATGAAGTACTTACCTTATAATACATAAATTAACTTTGTTCTATTTGCTTGCTTTTCGTTTTTTTGTATGTATTTATATTACTTTTGGCCATATTGTTCCCACTTTTCATACAGAAATTCGAAAGGTAACGTTATAAGACTTTTTTCTGTAACGTTATAAGATACACATTTAAGTTGAAATAACGTAAATAGTATAACTTTTTCTTAAAAAAAAAAGTTGTAAGCTATAATTTGGAATTTCATCTCAATTCTCTAAAAAGAAAAACTTAATTTGGCACACCAAATTCGCAGAGTTTTCAGAATATATTAAGCAACCTCAAAATCTACTTCCAAAAAATGTAACGTTATCAGCGAATTTGAACGGCAATATTTACAAATCTATAAGAGATAAATAAAAACTTTTTTCTACAAAAATTAGACTTTAAAGAGATCTATCACATGTATGTTTAAAAGTTAAACTAGCATTGCAGTTTTCGAGTAATAAGCAAAAAACACGTACAATGTAACGTTATAAGACCATGGCCGTGACCATATGCATCGGTATCTCCTATTAAATCATCTCCAATTTTCCACCTTTATTTTAAATGTTGCCCAAAGTTACTTTCAATTAATTTTGTTCAAATAATTTTGTTTTCTAAACAAAACAAATAAATACGAAATAAATTTTTTATGAACTTTTCACTCATTTCCGTTGGCTACCAAATAGTCTTCAAAAGACCAAGTTACTACAAAGGAGTGCACATTATTTATATGAATGTTATTTCGTAGTTTGAGCTAATGTGAGTTATTCATTTTTATTCTAATAAAAGTAAAAATATACCGGAACCGGAAACAATTTGCTACAAATAAAATGGCTTCTGATTCTGGTTTATCTGAAATTATGTTGCATAATATAAATATTTTATACTTGTTTGCAATAACAGTTCACATTAAACTTAGCAGTTTACATACGTATACATATAGTAATAAATCTTTTATTCTACAAACATACATATACCTACTTTGTGCCTTATAGTGGAAATAATTGGAAACAAAAAGAAAAAAAGTCAAGAAAACTCTTAACTTTATCGAGCAAATCGCTAAGCAATTGCAGGCATCATGTAAAAAAAAGTAAATTTTATTTTAATGACAATAATTACATATGTCCAATCCAACTTCTACGTAGGTTTTCGTTTCACTTTCATGACGAACAGCGAATAAATAATTGAATGATTCAAACAAAGAATCCACTTTCTCTTCGTGCATTTAATTGGGGCCAGTTTAAACCCTTTCCTCAATTGTCTAATCTGTCCGTTTCCAATTTTCTATACCTACTTGTGCAATGTTCGTGTCCGCCAATCAAAACTATCTATACGAAAATATTATGGTAGGTATGAGGTACTTGATCTAAGCGTATGGCAGAAATCAAAATAACGTAAGGAATTAATTTAAATTCTTTTCAACAAAAACAACCACTTGTTTAAATACGATATTATTTAAGGAAGGGTAACCTTCAACACAAAGAACCAAAAGAGTCACGCTATAAGAGGGCTGACAACCTTTACCCACCTACCCGCACGATACAATAAGGTATTTCAAAACAAGAAACTCTACAAAGAACACTCCCCGCAAAACAAATATCTTTCAGGACAAAGCCGGTGAAATACTTGAAATTCTGCTCTGACATGACAAAAAACCAAACCGAAAAAGGGAAAAAACTTTATTTTGGCAAACGGACAAAATCAATAACCAACTCTGACTCCACGTGCTCATGTGATCTACGTGTACTTACATATGCAGTTGTCTGCCTTTATATCTAAATTAAATCTCTGCTCATGTTGACTTACACGCATTACCATCAAACATCCGGTAACGGGGCAGCAGAATAAGAAAAATTGAGCGATTGTCTGTTGGTCCGTCTGATTTTGTTTACAGACCAAAACATTAGGTGGGTACAAAAATATTGCCAAAACTACCCCCGGGCCATGGTCGGGAATAAAAAGAATACCTTTTAGCAGAGTGTGCAAAATGCAGTGAATACAAAAGATCCCTCCTTGAATTTTCTCGCCCTTAAATGTTGCACAGACAGGGTGGGCGACAAGGTTAAGGACATTCGAAAAGGCGCATCTGTTATGTTCCGAAAATAATTTTGTCAAACAGGAAGATGAAGTATGGAAATAAAAAATGAAACCTTCTGTAATTCATTTGTAGGGAATATCAGACGGAGCTTACAAGCAGCGTGAATAACAAAGAACTATAACTACACTCATATCTACACTATTGTTAAAGATTCCTCGAAATGAGAAAAATGTTAGAATGGCCAGACGCATCAGTAATCAAAATCATTCTTGAGCAAATAAGGATACCTACTTGTTGCGTTTATGAACGTAATGACACAATCAAAATGAATCTAACTATTGGAATACCATCTATGTGGATTTGGGAAATAGTGACTCGTCTTTATGTACAAGTTTCTTGGACTGGATATTGCATGTAAGATTCGAAAATTAATTCAAATATTGTGTGAAGACCCTTGCAGTGTAGAATTGCAGAATGGTTCCAAACTCAGACGAGAGCTAGGAAAGGATTTGTACTCAAATACTTTTAGTTTGTTTTGTTTATAGAAAATTTATTTGCTGACGATATTAGTTTATGTTGAACAGGCTATTTTTAAGTTGCTGTATGATAATTTGTAAGATTTATGTGTAAGACAAAACAGATCAAAAGTATTGGTAGTGGAGAGAGGAGAATGAAGATCCTGATGCTTTTATATTACTTCAATGTTAAACAGGTTCCCGCAGTACAGTACAGTACAAATTTGATCCATTTAAGCAAAACATCAGTATGGAAAATCAACTTCTGCCATTCGGAATCTCCAACAAATAATTTCGAAAAATTTACTGTTTTCAAAAATTTCAAAATTTATTTTAAGAACTTTAACAAAGTAATTTTAAAATATCGAGCTTATTGTTTTCTTAAATTACTTTTTTTAATTTTAATTTGAATTTTATAAGAATTTAATTTCAAATTTTCAAAAAGGAATTTAGAGTTTTAAGGTGAATTTGAATGCTTCAAATTAAAATTTTCTCCTAAGAAATTGAAAAAAAAATTGTCTATATTTCTCGAAATTATTTACTATTCGCAATAGAGAATCCAGTGAAATGGGGAACCATATTCCACCTCTTTGGCAAAGAAAATATCTGCCACAATATATCACTTTTATCGTTTTTGGTTATTAATCCGAGAAAGCACCAGACAAAATACGAGTTTATATGTTTATTTTTTATGATTTTAGACAAGATGCTTATCTTTTTTTCTTCAGAAATTTAACGACCTATTGCGTAAGATTAACTTGTTCAACTGGTGCAACTGGTTCAACAAGTTAAGATGAAATTTGTTTTATTCACAATTATTACGGGTTTTATTGTATTACAGAAATGATATTCACTTGTTGAACAAACATATGGTCGAACAGTTACTTGTTGACCAATTGACTTTTCATTTCATTTCATTTATTTCAAAGAAAGATTCAATTTATAATGACACATTAAGAATAAAATCTTTTAGAGTATCGATAGTTTTGCAAGTAACATGGTTTTTAAATACTCAAAAATATAAAAAATATGAAACATAATTCTTAAGGCTAGGATAAACAAATATTAAGGTATAAGACTTTATATTATTTGTTAAAAAAATAAAAAAAAAAAAGTGTGAGTGCCAGGACTCACGGTTAAGATGTGTAAACATCAATGTTCGTCCGAGTGCCGAATTTTTGTTATCGAACATACCCAATAAACATACAATGCAATCGTACTAGTTTGTGACTTTAGATATATTCAAATGAAAGCCAGTGTTTTTCCCACAATTTATCCCTTTCACTTATACTTAAATCCAAAAATATCTCTTCATAGCTGTACATAACGCTTTCCACCTAAACACATGTATTTTTGGACCATGTCCTGTTAAAACGTTTTGAAATAATCAACTATTTTGTTGTCTTTACTTATTTCTAGTAAAATAATTATTTCGGAACGAGTCCAAACACATTTTTCTTGTTCATTTTCCATTATTACTTGTGTTTAGGATACTTTTAATGTTATAATCAAAAAATTATAAAGTGAATTTAAGATTAATGGGATCAAAAACACTAGTTAACAACTAAAATCGAATAACAACATAAAAAATTGTGTTGACGAACTATTTCGATCCTTTTAAGGCCAGGCGCGCACATTCACTTTATGTGTTTCGAGTAACTAAAAAGTTTGTGATTTGACACAAACTAAACGATTGCCTAAAAATAATTCGTAATAGTTGAGCTGTTTTCCATAAGCGCAAGAGAGAAAAGATTGTGAGAGTGAGTAAAGAGTTGCCAGTGCGCGGTTCTTTTTCAACTGGTGATTAAACTATTTGATTTCGATAACAGTTGCCAGTGCGCGACTAGCCTAACAGACTTTTATAAAAGTTCGAACCTCTGAATACCAATCATAAAAGATCTTTTAAGGTGGAAATCTTTTATGATTCATAACAGAAAATCTATAGCAGAATAACAAACGTGGCAGAATACGAGTAGGCCTAATTGGTCAAAGGTGAGGAATTGAATTAAGTTCTAGCCAGCAATGGAAAGTAATAAAATCGAGATTTCAGTACTCAAAGTCTCCAATGTAAACACGATGTCGTAAGTACGCAATATTAACAATGTAAACATGGTGTTAAATGCAATCGTCGGTAAGGTAGATTGCTACATGGAACCTGTAACCGTAACGTGTAACCGTAACGTGTAACCGTAACGTGTAACCGTAACGGGTTACAAGGGACGTATAAGTTTTACACACGTTTTCGATTCACTCTACCGCCGGGAAAGATGTTTACACATCAAAAAATAAGATAATTTAAATCTTGTTCTTGACTTGATCTTCTGATATAGGTTCCTGGTCATTTTTATTGATTCAGTGCTCTAAATCTGTCTTTCTCAGCAACACAAGGAATTGTAGGTACAAAAGCAAAAAATTTATTTTGCTTCTGTGAGCATTTTTTTTATTCGCACCGCATAGGACTGTCAACTCTGCTACACTCAAAAAAATTATTAGTAAAATGGCTACGAATGATATTCGTAAAGAAAATATTCGTGCATTGTACGAATATTCGTGCATTGTATGAATATTCGTAACATATACGAAGTATACAGTGCTACATCTACGAATGCATTTGTAAAGTTTTACTAATAACTGTGGTAGTATCCACGAATCTATTCGTTTAATACACTTATTTTATTCGTAAACAAAAAGTATATAATGTATTTGAGTACGAATTATTGTGTACATATACGAGTAACTAATAACATTCGTTAATTTCTCGTACGAATGACTTCCTACTTTAATCTTTTGAATTCGTACTAATAAATTCGTACTATTTACTAAGTAAAACTAATATTAGTAGAAAGAATTCATTCGTAGATTGACCGTACGCATTATGCGTAGAATGTACTAATAGCTTCGTACTTTCATAAAGTGCATTAGTATTATTTACTAATAATGATTAAAAAAGTAATATGTGTTCAGCTCTAAAAATTAAATGTATTCCATTCGACAACACGTTGAAACGTGTTATTAAATAGTGCGAGACGTATTTATAAAGTGCTGCAGTGCTCTGAATTATTTAATAATTTTGTAAATTCATACGGTGTATCTATTAGGTAAAGATACAGATCTTGAGGATCAGATTAACATCTGCTCTTTTCGAAAAGACGAGGTGAGTACCTTACCTATACATAATGTAAATATACCTTAAAGCTTATTTTTTATTTAACATACAGCATCCAGTAGCAGCAGAGCATACATATGTGGAAATTTCTTACTAAAACAATTTTAATGTAAGTAAAAATTTTTTTCCGAAGATTTTGAATGTTAAATGTTAAATTTATTTTCAGTGCCCCTTTGCAAATGAGGAGTTTGTAAATATTACTTTGATTGTTAGTTATATTTATAATGAACTAGCCGACCCGTTCTCGCGTTGCTTCGCAAATTGTAACTACGAATCTTTTCTTAGTATTAATATTAGCATATGAAAACATTTCTCAATGGGACTGAGCATATTTGCTACAAAAATATTAATTTTAGTTTATATGTATAACATACCGTATCGAATTAGATTCTCTTTCACACTTGAAAAAAAGAGCTTGTTCATGTTTGTGCATATTATAAATATAACAATATAGAAAATAATAAAATTTATTTAAAATAAACGGGTTGACTACTTTCTGAGACCACTCAACCCAAACTTTAAAATGGTTACGCTTTTAAAGAATAGTTCATGTGCACGGCCCTGTAGTCAATTGAATGTCCATTTTTGTCACCCAAAATGATATTGAGTGTATTGAAGTAACTTAAAAAATAAAATGCACGACTGGATCGCACAAACTTGCTCTTATGTAAAAGTACTTTGGAATTTAAAATACATTTTATAAATATAAAACATGGATTTAATGTGATAAAAATGTATGAAATTGGCGTCTGATTAATCTTTTTAATATTTAAGTAATTTTTTATATGACAAGTTTCCTTAAAATTTTTCGAGAACAAAGTTTGGGATGCCAAATTTTAAGTATTATGGAGTATAGATTTTAAAAATAGTTTTTTTTTTCGAATATTTTTATATACAATATTATTTTAAACTTAAGGGGGCTCCTGTTGAAAATGTTTGGTTAAAATCGTTAGAGCTGTTGATGAGAAAGTCAAAAAATCAAAAAACGGTTCTATGACAGGTACCGTTAATAACATTTTGACCCAACATTTTTTTTGACCAAAATGTAGTCCATTTCCAGTGTCCATAATATCACACCTAATTTTTTTTATCAAAATCGTTAGAACCGTTATGGGGGGTACCGCTAGTTTTGGAGCTAACAAAAATTTCAATTTCTCCTCTAGGGAATCACCGAAGACCCTTAACTAACGAGATTGAAGAACATAGGTCTAGTGGGTAAGGCTGTAGAGAGAGATACAGACATAAAGACGCACTGAAACATGTTTTTTGTGTACTAAATTGTCCTTAAATTTTTTATAAACAAAATTGATATGCAAGTTATTAGTATTCAATAAAATACATTGTATAACGTAATTTAAAAATATATTCGTGTGTCCGTTTTCTAGATATTGAATTTTCAAAAAAAAAATTATATTAGTTTTTTAAAAATCAAAAAACTATTTTTTCGAAAAAATTTTTAGATTATATTTGTTCGAGAGTATAGAAGCTCACGCATAAAAATTTTGGTTAAAATCGTTAGAGCTGTTGATGAGAAATTCGTAAATCAAAAAAAAACCGTTCTATGACAGGTACCGTTAATAACATTTCCCCCCAAAAATTTGTTTTACCAAAATGTAGTCCGTGTCCATAATATCACACCTATTTTTTTTTTAGCAAAATCGTTAAGGCCGTTTTCGAGATAAATAAGATTATACATTAGGGGTGTATGGAGGGTACTGTTAGTTTTAGAGCTAAAAAAAATTTCAATTTCTCCTCTAGGGAATCACCGCAGACCCTTAAGTACCGAGTTTGAAGAAAATAGCTCCAGTGGCTTAGGCTCTAGATCGAGGTACAGACATACGGACATGCAGGCATACAGACAAACAGACGGAATCGTCGGACCCACTTTATTCGTCTTCACTATCATCGTAATGTCAACTTTGATCAAAATCTCGAGGTCGATTTTTTTTTCCAAATGCAGAACTAGCCTTATAGTTAGTACCTATTATTACCTATATCGCAAGTAAAAAGAGCCCACCGCCCCACCCCCACATTGGTCAGCGATGTGACGATAGAATTAGAGAAATAAAAAAAATGTGTGTGTGTCGGTTAGTTAGTAAACTATACAATACAGAAAAATTGAATATGTAGGTTAGGTAGGTAGGTAACAGTGGCGTGGCGTGGATAATTTTAAATGGGAACCCGTTATAAAATTTTGTCACCTGTAAGAATTTTTAGTAAAGATATGGTATCTACAAATGCATTCCACATTGACTTAGCAAAAAATTGTGTAGCTATATTTTTTATACTTCAAGATATTAATATTTCAATCAACAATGAGCTTGAAACATAATAAAAAAGGAGCTCCTTTTAGACACCACTCCATTCGTCGGACATAACTGCGGCACCTTCCTAGGAATGTTCTTTTAACTTTTCCTTGCAATCATATGTGTCAAGAATATAAGATATATGATGGGACAACTTATCTGCATTAACACTCGCCCTAACGTCAAAAAATACAAGATATCTTTCTTGTATTCCATTCTCTGACAAGAACCAAAATATGGCACTCAGTTGTCCCCTATGACTCAAATCTGATGTTTCGTCGATCATAATCGACACGAACCGAGCTTCTATGATTTTTGTTTTAATTTCAGATTTAATAACAGCAGCGATACTATGTATCAAGTCATTTTGAATATCGTTGCCCAATAACACTACTCTAAATAGGATTCCATTAAAGTGTCATAGGTACTTATATGTTGATTTTCCTTACACATAAGAAATCAATTTCTGTGTGAAGATTTTGATCCCCCGCCAGATTTTGCGTTCCTAAACACCCAACAAAAATTTATTTTTCTTTGACAGGGATCAAAATCTTTAAATCCATATTTAAAGAGGGATTTACATATATCCATGAAACACGCACACCAAACATAAAATTTCGATCTGGGATCGAAATCTCTGGTGTGTAACCGAAAAAAGGATAAAATATAAACTATCAACTATCCTTACTAAAAATATTTGGTTTCTCAGACAGGTAATCTGTTAAACAGCAATCTACATTTATCAAAGACATTTTCAAGACAAAATCTAGAACTGCACTAAAATTAAGAATCTAAATTTTTGTTTATCACTATAGTGGGTAATAAAAGGAATTAAATCTTCACTTTAACATCGAACTTTGCACTATTTTTAATTAAGTTCAAATTGGCTTTTCAAAACACTAGATTTATTTGAAGTTATTGAACCTGTGCAAAACAGTCTTTTATTGAATGCCAATTGAATCTAAATTTAAATTCCTATTAAAAAAAAGCAAATGAGAAAAATGAAAGCATTTTACATTAGCATTCAAATCAACATCAAATTCAAAATCAAGAATCAACAATACCCACATGCCATATTTATATTTATATGACATATTAAAGAAAAAAAAAGACAAATAAGTCGAAGAACACCGTCTTATTTCTTACACAAGGTTGAAAAAAGGCGAGCACCTGAACTTCTGCAATGTATTATCTTCCTACTGAAATGCAATGCTAATTGCTAAACGGAGAATAGAATACAAATAATTCCAACTCCTACAGGTATACATCGAAAATTTTATAAGACGGAATGTAGCGTCTTATTTTTTGAATATGTTGGACAAAGAGGATCCGAAAAACAATGCTTGGCGAAGAAAGGGATATAACACAAATAAATAAGACGGTGATTGAAAAGTTTACGTCAGAGTATTTTTGTGACTCTCTTGATTAATGTTGGTTGTGGATTGTGGAATGTGTTTGGATAAAGTATAAGATACAAACGAGAGGCAGAATGGATAACTTAAACTTATTCGATGTTTGTTTGGTAAATTGTGTTATTTTTGGATTTTCTAAAAGGGAAGACGATAGGAATCGTGTTATATGGACGCCACGCCACTGGTAGGTAAGAGAAAAAACGTAACTATTGAATGGAACAGATATTTAGAGAGCAAGAGTATGGGAACGGAAAGAAAAGAAAATTAAAAATGTTGGAATGATAATGACATGAAACAAAGCAGCGACCACGCAATTGTGATGAAATCTAATTCCTGGATAAAATAAATTCAAAAAATTTATAATTTTATAATTTGTTTTTATTTATTTCTCAGGTTGTATGTGTAACTAAGAAGTGATTTTGGGCTTAAAATTTGCGCAACAATTTTGACTTTATGAAACAATGCTAATCTTTGTCGATTATTGTATAGGTTTTAAGATATGATTGGTTGTATAAGTCAACTAATGAAAAAAAAATGGACAAAAAATGTAAAATTAATAATATTTAAGTTTGACAAATTATTAATGAAAAAAAATTATAGCCATAAACACATTTATAACAATATAAAAAATAATAAAATTTATTTCAAATAAATCGGTTGACTACTTTCTGAGATCGTACGTTACAAACTTTAAAATGGTTTCGCTTTTATATAATAGTATAGATTAATTAATTTTCAAATACTTTTTATTTTATTTTTTTTTTTAACTTTATTCATATACAGGGTGATTGGCATAAGGTGTGACAAAAAGCTAGGGCGTGTAGGTTGGACTTAGACAAGAAAAAAATCGTATGGGAGGGGGGGGTCTATTTCCCCCCGTTTAGGCGGGAGGGGCAATTTAAGAAAAAAATCACTTAAAACAGAAAAAAAATTATTAAAAAATAACCGTGATACCTACAGAGTAATGCTATAGCATTTTGAAAAGCCAGAAATACATTCTTTAATTTTGTTTTTAAATAAAGTTGTTCGAGTGAATAGTTTTTGAAAAATTAATTTTCAAAATCAAAATTTTGAAAAAAAAAATGAAATTTTTTTTTTAAACAATTTTTTTTCAAAATTTTACGTAATTAAGTATTATTTTTTTATTCAACATTCAATGCTCTTATTAATTTTTGATCAAACACAAAAAACCGGATGTCAAAATGTTTTGTAGTTTTTAAGAAAATCAAAAATAACAAAAACTAGTTTTTTTCTAAGAAAAGCCTTTTATTTTAGTTTTTACGTTTTTGGATTCTTATGTAGGTGAATTTACGATTGAAAGAATTAACTTTCTTTTTACTATTCTTTTAATTATCGTCTTATAAGCATACAATAATGTGACAAAGTACTGGATTAACCATATTTCACACATTTTTTCATTGAGAACACCTGCGTGAGAGCATTGGTTTAAAATTGACCTGCCACTTTTTTATTATGGTGGGGTCGGCTTGGCTTAGGTGCATTTACGAAAGAAAGGATTAACTTTTTTTGTAAAATTTTTTTATTATCAGTCTTATAAGCATACAATAACACATTTTTTCATTGAGAACACCTGCGTGAGAGCATTGGATTAATATTGATCTGCGAATGTTTTTTAAATAATGCAGCGTTACACGCCCTAACTAGTGACAGAAAAATGCAATTGCGAAATAAGAACAAAAATGTTCCTGAATCTTGAAATCAATTTAAATAATAAATACATGCATATTTAGATAAAATACATAATTACTGTTTATTTAAAGTTAATCCTTTCTTTCGTAAATGCACCTAAGCCAAGCCGACCCCACCATAATAAAAAAGTGGCAGGTCAATTTTAAACCAATACTCTCACGCAGGTGTTCTCAATGAAAAAATGTGTGAAATATGGTTAATCCAGTAGTTTGTCACATTATTGTATGCTTATAAGACGATAATTAAAAAAAATAGTAAAAAGAAAGTTAATCCTTTCAATCGTAAATTCACCTACATAAGAATCCAAAAACGTAAAAACTAAAATAAAAGGCTTTTCTTAGAACAAAAGTAGTTTTTGTTATTTTTGATTTTCTCAAAAACCACAAAACATTTTGACATCCGGTTTCTTGTGTTTGATCAAAAATTAATAAGAGCATTGAATATTGAATAAAACAATAATACTTAATTACGTAAAATTTTGAAAAAAAATTGTTTAAAAAAAAAATTTCATTTTTTTTTTTCAAAATTTTGATTTTGAAAATTAATTTTTCAAAAACTATTCACTCGAACAACTTTATTTAAAAACAAAATTAAAGAATGTATTTTTGGCTTTTCAAAATGCTATAGCATTACTCTGTGGGTATCACCGTTATTTTTTAATAATTTTTTTTCTGTTTTAAGTGATTTTTTTCTTAAATTGCCCCTCCCGCCTAAACGGAAGGAAATAGACCCCCCCTCCCATACGATTTTTTTCTTGTCTAAGTCCATACTACACGCCCTAGCTTTTTGTCACACCTTATGCCAATCACCCTGTATATGACAGTAAAATGAATTAAAAAATTATTTTTAACTTAAAAAATACATTACCGTTTGTTATTATTTCTTACAATGGATATTTTTAAGGAAATTTCAGAGAACAAATCTTATGGTAGTAAGTTCTACAATAATATTCGTACAATATACGAATGGAGCTGTATAATTTACGAATGAATTACAAGGGCATTAGTAAATATGACAATGATATTCGTACAATATACGAATGGAGGTGTGTAATTTACGAATGTATTACAAAGGCATTGGTAAATATTACAATAATATTCGTACATTGTACCAATAGTATTCGTACAATATACGTTTGTTTTTCTACGAATACTAATAAAATATTCGTAATATGTACTAATATACATCCATTCTACGAATAATATTCGTGGCTGAGAACCACGAATAAAATTCGTAGAATGCACGCATAAATTAGTAATATTTACACACGAAATTTTTTGAGTGTATTAGATTGGAAGTATTTCAAAAATTATTAAATCCAATCAGAAAGATAGCAGCAGATGCTGCCTCAATGGGATTTACCATTCCCAAATTAAGATTTCAATCAAAATTTGATTTTGTTTTTCATATTTTTTCCTTGCATAAGTAAGCAAAATAAAATTTACTTTCATTAGAGAAGTAGGAGCTCAATGAATTTCGTGAATCATTTTAAACTATTTTAATTTTTTACTAAAATTAATAACTAATTTCCTTCGTGTTTTGGATCAAAACCAAACTGACAGTTGCAATCTGTATTAACTATTTCCGTGATTGTTAGAGTATTTCTTTGAACTCAAAATTACAAAAATTCGTTAAGAAACATTATACCCCAGGTTTTTAAAACAAAATTAAACATTTGTTCCAATAGAAGCTAGATCAAACCGACTAAGAAAATTAATGTGTATTTAAATTTTCAAAAAAAAATTTTTTTTTGCATTTACAAAAAAAATCAATCACCCTTATTCCGATAGTCGTTTTACTAAAACGCTAGTAAAACGATAAGGCTCTAGAAACGAAAATTGGAATTTTATTGAAACGACTATCGTTATAATGCTTAGAAAAATGAAGAAAATAGAGAACGCTGCCCTTTTCGTATTATTTAAACCCAAAACGTGGTCTCTGGAGCCTTCTCGTTTTAAAGGCGTTTTATTAAAACGACTATCGGGATAAGGGTGAATATGTTGAAAACTACATGTTCGTTTTTCTTAAACTTGAAAATTTACAATTTTTTACTACTATGTTCAAGATAAAGAAATAAAAAATCTTTTATCTAAAAATAACGGTATGCTAAACAACGAAATGCTAAAAAACGGGTTTTTTATTTTTCTCGAAAACAACACCTAGGGATTTGGTAAAAAAAAAGCTGAAATCAAGATACTCGTATTACTGAAAGTTTTTAACATAGAACAGTTTTTTCGATTTTTGACTTTCTCATCATATATGCATAACGGATTTTTGTGTACTGAAGCTTTTTAAAAATTTAAAAAAACACTACATATCGAAACTTAAAAGCTTTTTTTTTAGTTTTTAAAAAAATTATATTTTTTTTTTGAAAATGATTTTTTAATTTGCACAATAATAAAAACTTAAAAAATGCAGATATACATAGGTATGAAACTTAAAACTTTTTTTTTTTAAATCCGCAACTATCTATGATTTATACTTTTTTGTTTTTAGGTCCAATTACTACAGACCTTGTTAGCCATGAATTTTAAGCATAATGAACATTCTTCTCTAATAATATCCATTTTTTTAATTCTAAATTTTTTCAACATAAGAGGATGTTCGTGCGACCCAGTTATGTACATATTTTATTTATGATGTCAATCCTTATGTTATCTCTTTTTCTTAAATTAAATATGCAATGCTTAAGATCAATCTTGCATTTAATTTTACTTCAAATTTATCATCTTAAAGGTGCCATTTTGTCATATTTTTGTTTTCAACTGTAATCCATGCGAAAAGGAAAATTATTATGTAGGTAGTTATAATACACCATGATCGGCATCTATTTTCTAAATATTATGAAACGGCTTTGTTTAGTTTAAAAAATAATGATAAGTTATTTTACTAACTGTTGTATCTTTTTAAATTAGCCTGAAACCATAAATCCTGCCAAAGTCCGTCTCCGTATCGTCGCTTAATCGAAAATTCAGTAGAAATAAATTATCAGAACTCTCTGTCGTACAATTTTCCCTCAGGGGAACTATGTAAGTGTTTCTTTTTTATTTTTATTTATTCTTGGATGTCAACTTCACATCGTGACACTAATTCATTCATAATTCAGCTAAAGTACATAAATGCCTGCACTCTACTCCCAGTCAGCAAACCCGGGTTAAAACAAAGACGAAAAGATCACAAAGAAATATGAAAAAAGTAACTCAATTCAAACGAACCTCATAAGATACATCCTCAGGAAATGCATTGTGTTGCGTTGTTCTCACACTCGGCGTTAACTCTTTACAAAAAAAAAAGTCAAATAAAATAATTATTATTATTTATTAACACCAAATGAAGTTATTTAACAGTTTGAGATGGTACTTTACACTTTTAATAAAATCCTTTAACACCCACACTGTTCGAAGGAGGAGATTAATAATATCGTTTCACTTTAGAGTAACTTCCCAGACCGACAACTATGTACTGAGTAATCAATATCCCCGATATCACTTGAATAAATTGCACTTCCTATTAAAATGTTCGGATGCGAAGCGTACAATGTCACCAGAAAAAGTCACGTTAACCCAGAATCTTTTTTTACTACAACACCGCTATATGAGCCCCCGCAACTGTGATGACGACGATGCAGATAACAAGATACTCCTCAAGAATGTTCTTTGGAACGGTTTCTTCTTTGGTTGGGTTTCAATTTCAGATGTCAGCCTTTGGAGAAGAGACTACGCCTTTTCTTGCAATTCACTATGTAGAACCGAATAGGCCAACCCAAACCAATAATCAACTTTAGATACAATTCGTATTTCCTAGATACAATTTTTCACTATATACGGGACCGGGATACTATAGCGAAAATCTATAGTTCAATGCGACTTATCGAACCAAAGCAAGACGACCAAGTTGACGAGGACGACCAATGTTCCAACACGTACGTTCTAGATAAAATCTCATCGAAGACTGACTCTGGTCTGAATGTTGCCTGGTCTTTTGACTTTACCTGCAACAATTCAACAAAACCAATGACGATGATGACGGACTTCTTCTGCACACATATACCACGGATTATGTTGTGTTTTGTGTATGGTGCTGTGCGGTTCTAGATGCGACTTCTGGCTCTGTGGCTTGCTGGTTCTGCCTCTGATCTCGGGAGAGGCGCAGAAACATTTCTATCCTCCGGCATGTATAGAAGCCATGAAAGAATAGGCTATGAGAAATGAGAGTTGGAAAAGGCCAATAATATCTTAAAAGGCATTATGGGCACTTGTCTCTTGTGATGCTAGGCTGTGTGACTGTGACTATGGTTTCGGGAATTGAATACAACAGCAGCAGCGCATTGATGACGAAAAGTGTGCTTTTTATACACTCCCTCAAATTATGTAGGATTTTTGTTTCGGGCTGACAAGAAAAACCACAGTGAAAAGATAATGGGAATAATCGTGGATTCATTCCATTTACTCGTTGTTTATAGGTGAATAGTTTCGGTTGGCTGCAAAATTAAAAAGAGGCTGGGTGCGACCCACACTGATAACTTCCCATTTGTGGTCTTGAAAACTTTATATTTAGATAAAAACATATTGTGACGTTTTCTTCAATTTTACCATAGCTTTTGATGGAATTTGAATAAGTGGGACTTGGGTACAACTGAACAACCTTATTCATATACGTATGGTACAGTACATACATTCTTCTAAAAACTAAGTTGATAATAAAATTATAAAATTATGTATTATATTAAAGAAATTACTTTATTATTTCGGTTCCAAACATTTTAATTGAAAAAAAATTTAAAATCGAAATATTCAAATATAAAAGGTATGGTTTGGTTATTGATGGATGGGTACTTACAAAATATATCCGCTCAAAAACTAGATATATGTCAAATATAAACCATTTGTTAGAAATTGTATTGTATAAAATTAAATAATGGCAAAGTCAATATCATTGCTCGTTCTTAAGATATTCTAGTGGAAAAACAAATATTACCACTTTTTAGTAGATTTTTTTTTAATATTTTTGTTAAAACTGTCAATTTGATACTTGTCAAAATTTAACCATATGTTAATAATTGTATTATGTCGATACCTTCCCGTCAGAATGTCCTAAGCGACACTTTTTTCGAAAATGACTTTTTGATGAGGAAATATACTATATGTTAAGGGCCACGTTTTGGCGTGGGTTTCGCCAACCTATTATGCATGAAAAGGAAACTAGAGTACAAATAAAAAAATTTATCAACTGCCATGTTTTCTCATTAAAATAATGTTGCCACCTGAAATTTGTATTATCCGCCAAAAAAATTATGCTAAGCGACATTAATAAAGATCTCATTGTCGTGAGCAACAAAAAATTTTGTTAGATGTCTTTGTTTAACCAAAATTGTCTCTTAGACATTCAACTAGAACTTTCTTCGTTTTTTTCGTTTCCTGAACAATTTTAGAAATGTCGCTTAGTATACATTCTTACGGGGAGGTATCGATGTATAAAACAACATACTTTAGAAGGCACAATCGCTGTTCATAACCAAGGAATTCGACTTGAAATACAATTTTAGCTAGTTTTCACTAGAATTTTTAAAAGTTTTTTTATTAAAAAAAAAAAACTATTAATTCAATATTTGTCAACATTTTACCAATTGTACAAAATTATACTATGTATAAAATAAACTAAATTAGAAGTCAATATCACTACTAGTTCTCGAGAAATTTGAGTCGAAAAACAATTTTTACCAATTTTCAATAGAATTTTATATAGTTTTTTATTTTTTGTAAAAAAACTGTAAGCTGATTTTTTTTGAAATTTTCACCAGTTGTCAAACACATTATTTTTCGTAAAATAAAATTATTTTGAGTTTCAAATTGTTTTCCGTTCTTAGAATATCTGGGTTATGAAATTTTTTTTTCAGTTTTTTTTATTTAAAAAAATAACGGTATGTTCATTTTTTTCCAAATTCATACCAAATCTCTATGACCTTATAATGAGTACATTAAATTTTATTTGAAGTGAATAGCATTATTTTTTCGTGAGATATTTGAATCTAACCAAAATTTTTACTTTTTTTTTAAACCGTTATAGTGAAAAAACTACTCACTGAATTTTAATAAACGCCCTTTCAGCCTCTTTCGAAGTTATTATCTATTAAATAAAATTTATTTGAAGTCGATATCTTTACTCGTTCTTGAGATATCGACGACGAAAAATGGTACAAGAACGTACGGACGTACGAACGTACGAACGTACGAACGTACGAACGTACGTACACACACACACACAGACATCTCTCTAAAAATGATTGATATACCATAGCCTCTAGGGACCTTGAAACGTCGAGAAATGTCAAAAATTCCAATTTGACAAATCGGACCGATTACAATAACTCCCTATGGGAAGTTTAAAACACTCATAGCCAAGATTCGTATTCAATCTTTTCATAAATTTTGGATCTTTTGAACAAAAATATACAAGGAGCTATTCGTTACCTTTATTTAGAAGAACAATAAGATATAGTTTCCTATAAGTAAACAAAACGAAGATATTTACGAAATGATGTTCTCCTTAAAATTATAAATTAAATTTTAAATTTAAATTAAAAAATGTTTTTCGTTTTATTTATAAACAAATTTTTTCTTTGACCTTGGCTCCTTCAAACAATTTGTGGTTGGTTAAAACGTGACTAATATAATTCTATGTGTGAAAACAACCTGTCTTCGAAATTGTTTTTCAAAATGTTTGTAAATCGAATATTTCGCATTTCAAAACACTTTTAATCCAAATTATTTATATATATATATGGTATATTATAGTTTATATTACTCCACCAGAGGCACAACCCTTGTAATAAAGTGACAAATCGTCCAAGGGAATCTTTTGTCATGAAAAGTGCTTTTGATTTATTTCTGCTAATACGCACACAGGAATGATTGCCAGTTGTTAGCTACTAGGTTAAGTTTTTCCCTCTAACCTTAAACCTGCACTTGAAACATAGGTTCACGCAATCCAGTCAAACAGTTTTATACTTTTTAAGAGTTCAATAATCGAATTTAACAAATGCGAGAGGTTACTGATCGTAATTGAAAAAAATTAAGGCTAGGCATTGGGCGCCATTTGTGCTATCAGTTGTTAATTTTACTTAATGCCAGTTTTGCGAAATATTTCTGTATTGTTAGCAATAAAAATTGAATTGCATATTCTTGATCATCATACTGTTCTCTAATGGAATTTTTCAACGTCACAGGGTAATAATGGGAAGCGGGTGGTGAATGTACAACTATACCGTAGCATAGTGTTGCATCGTCAGATATCGAACAAAAGCAGCAGCACCCAGCACAATATCGTCCTTGTATATAGCGGTCGGGTCTTCGATGTTCGTTGCCAAACCACTTCATCAGTTTCATTGAACAGAATTTGGTTATTGTTGTTGTTGCTGGCGACTGGTGGTGGGCATTTCAGGTTTAAGTCATTCAGCTCTTAAGCCCCCCGAACAATGGTTGATATATCATTATGTGATTTATATAGCTGGTACATGAGCAGTGACCGAACGGTGCAACATATGTTCCCCACGGGTCTACCATGTGAATATACATTTCTACTCAGGAAGTTCTTCTTGTATAGCATTGTCGTGGTGGTAGATGGAATATACCGTTTTATCGAATGAAGTTGCACTTGATAGCGACAAATTGGATTAATAATACCGAACCGAGTGGTTCGTATGCCCCACAATGCCTTTGAAGAAGAAGAATTACATCGAATACACAATTGGTGTCACATGCAAGGATAATACAAGCTCCTTGTAAGTTCAGCCGCCTGTAAATAGGTGTTCATAAACGGGAACATGTGGTTTAAATGCTGTTAAGTACTTTACAGCATTCCTCTAGTTAATTCAAGTAGTGTTGAGCTCTATTAATTGCATGCGGCTAGGAGATTGTGGTTTATTGCAAACAAAAAGAGCGGAAGGTTACTTAAGTGAAGAAGAGACATTGATAAATGATATGTTGGTATAAATGTAAGGAACTTCTTGATATTGGCTTTGTAAGTTTTAAAGAACATGTACATATACCTACCAAGTTAAAAGGCATATTTTATGGATTCTATCGATTTGCTGTTGAATTTAATAAGAAGTTATATGTACATGTCGATACCTTCCCGTAAGAATGTATTAAGCGACATTTTTAAAATTGTTCAGGAAACAAAAAAAAACGTCTCATTTATTTAGTTTTTTGTATATTTTATTGGAAGAAACAGATTTGGAGAGGGATTTTCACAGTACAAAACTTGACATCATTGGAAAACCGAAATTTTAATCAGATAAGAAGTTTTTGTCGCTTAGTACATTTTAGTGGTCAAAACATTGCCGCTTGATACAATGTTAAATGGCACTTAAAACACTGTAATGGTCACAAAAAATAAAGGTATGAAATGAATTGTGTCGTTTAATTCATTTTTTATTTTTTATTTTTTTTTTCTCATTAACAATAAAATAAATAAAAATCTACATATATAAAAAGTAACATAACATTGATTTCCAAATGATAATTCAAAAAGAACACTTCAGAATTACGATGACAACAACAAAAAAATACAAAATAAATGGGAAAAAAGTAGTAGCCTACTTGATAGAAAAATATTTAAAAGCAAAGACAACCGGGTGATGGCGCCAGTAGTCGGCCAGTAAACTTTTTTTTATCTTTGATTAGCGTTTAAAAATCACTTATTGAAGTTTTTGATAGAGTTATCAGTAGTTGTAATGATTAGTTGAAATGTGTAAAATGGAAAATTCTAGACGAATTATGTATATTTACTGCATAAAACAAACTATTTACCTTTATGGAGATGAAAGTGTGATTATTGAGTAGTCGACCCTTTCAGTTACAGTAGTCGGCCGCATATAGGTATCTAGTAGTCGGCCTCAATTCGACAATTAATATTTTCAGATTGGCAGCATTGTAGTGAAAGTGACAAGAAGTAATTTTAATAAGGCTCTTAAAAATTTTATTAATAAATTGATAAATTTGTAATAATTTAAGTTTAGATAGTTTATTTTGTGAAACAAAAACATAAATAAGTATACTAAATCATTGCAACAGCAAAATTTAAGCGGTGAGTCAAAGAAATATAATTTAAACCAAATTGTATTCGACGGTCTGAAACGGTTGCGAAGATCTGCATACATATATAATCAAATATGCAACGTACACCCAGCAAAACAGAGAAAGCCAACGAATCTTCAGCAAAAAGACATAGGAGCCATATGGATTCGCAGCCCGAATTACTTACCACTCAGAAAGGCACAGCTATTGTAATGCCTTCAAATACTCCGGTTGGAAGCCTTGACGTCGCTAGTCTGGTTTCCTTATTGAGTGCCTCAATGGAGACTATGCTTGACCAGAAGCTGGCCAATTTGCCAACAAAGTCTGACTTCCAAGAAATGGGAATTGAACTGAAAAATCTCAGAGACAGCAACAATCTTTTACAAGAGCAGCTGCAACAAGTGAAAAGCCGATGCGTAGAATTGGAAAGACACGTAGAACGGCTGGAATGGAAGACAAATGAGAAAAACCTTATTGCTCATTTACCGACTCAAGATGGCGTAAACCCAGAGGCTAAAGCCAAATCTATATGCATGGATCTTCTGAAGTCAAACAATGACAACATTGTAGAATCTGCAAGATCCTTGAATCCAGCAGGAAAAGTGGCAAACGTCATCTTAAGGATGCGTGACAGTGAAGATGTAGTCAAAATCTTGAAAGCAGCATCGGTTCTTAGAGGAACAGGTGTATCAATCCATAGAGACTACCCGGCAGCAACTCGAGAGAAAAGAAGGTCTTTGATGAAGATTAAAACAAGCATAAACGCACAACACAAAAATATCAAAACGCAGTTGAGGGGACAAACACTTAAGGTAGAGGACAAAATTTTTTATTTCGACAAAAACAATGATTTATTTTGCGATGGAGAAAAGGCGGCAGCTGCATTGAACAAAATACTCGGTGATAATGTCATTTCTTTGACACATGTCAACGAGCTAGTAGAGGGTGGAAACACAGGAGCTAGTTCCAGTGCTTCCCAAACTGTGAGACCATTAAGCTCCCAACAGAAATTTTAATGTAAATGCCGTCTGCCATAATAATACAAATTTAAGTCAAAATGAAATTTATAAAAGTAATAACATGAAAAATTCACTAAATGTAAAACAAAATGTAAATGTAAATGTAATTGTAAACAAGTTTAAATTATTATCGTATAATGTATCAGGTTTATTAAATAAGCATATGTATATAGACTTTTTTAAGTATATAAATAACTTCGATTTCGTATTTTTGTTTGAAACATTTGTAACCGAAAACAACTTTGAAGATGTGGAGGCGAATTTTGCAGACAACGAATTTAAGTGGATTCCAGCTGTTAGAAACAATACAAGGGGTAGAGCAAGTGGAGGCTGCTACTTTGGGTTCAAAAAAAATCTTGAAATCGCTGCGGAATTTATATTAGTTGAAGAGTTAATAGGCATACAACTTAAGTTTCAAAACGAGAAATTTCGTATTCTTCCTGTCTACCTAAACTGCAACCATTGGGATTCAGACTTTGCAAAGCTTCAAGAATGGGTTTTAAGAAATAATGTACAAAACACAGTCATCATAGGGGATCTGAATGCTCGCATAGCTGAAGCTCCAGGATACGAGAACACAAAAAAAGGAATAACACGAAATTCAAAAGACAAAACATGCAACGCAAGAGGTAAAAAACTGCTTGAATTATGCGATTCATTCGGTTTTCGTATATTGAATGGAACATATGCAGGTGATGAAGTTGGTAATTTCACCTTCATCGGGGCGCAAGGTTCATCGGTG
Organism: Chrysotoxum bicinctum; assembly: GCA_911387755.1. Taxonomy (NCBI): domain Eukaryota; kingdom Metazoa; phylum Arthropoda; class Insecta; order Diptera; family Syrphidae; genus Chrysotoxum; species Chrysotoxum bicinctum. The sequence continues at coordinate 78,056,351 of OU426988.1, read as the reverse complement.
ATTGATTTTGGTCTGGCAAGGGGTGAATGGAGCTCTTACATCACGGAGTTTGAAGTAGATCAAGTACCTTATTCGGATCATCAACCACTCGTGCTCAAATTTGGAGTGGAAATGGTTGAACGAGAGCAATCGGTAGAGCTAAAGCTCTTACCAAAGTTAAACTGGAAAACTGGTAACGGGGATATATTTAGACAAAACCTTGACGCGATTCTATCATCGCAAGAAACCACTACATTCAGACAGTTGGAACAATCCATAAAGAACGCCTATCCTGGGAACAACCAAGCACACGGTATCCGGTCAAACTTCAACCAACCATGGTTTGACTTTGAATGTATGCAAGCCAGGAATCGCACATTTGCTTGGCTCAAATTGTTGCGTAAAAGTAAAGGAGAAGAATTTAAAGTTCACTACATTGAGGCAAACAAACTATATAAGAAGTTATGTTGGACCAAGAAAAATAGGTATTTCGAAAAAAAAACTAGGAACTTAGCATCCTGTATGAACTCGGCCGAGTTCTGGAAAGGTGTCCGTATCATAAACGGTGAAAGACACTCCATAAGTAAAAGTCTTGATGCAGATACACTCTCGTTCTCGTCACACTTTAATTCTCTCTTAAATCCATCAAATACCGCAAATTCTATTAAATACGCTACTCCGTGGTTTGAGGACGAAATACTAGATGCACAAATAACGATATATGAAACAAAAGCTGTGATAAAAGATCTAGAAGACGGAAAAGCACCTGGTGTAGATCGCATTCCCGGCGAGTTATACAAAAACGGGACAGAAGAGCTCATCAAAACAATAACTAAACTGAACAACGACATTTTAGAAAAAGGAGAAGTTCCACAAGAATTCAAGAATGCTCTAATCTTCCCGATTTTCAAAAAGGGTAATAAAAAGGATCCAAGTAATTATAGAGGCATCTCTTTTCTTAATGTGTCCTACAAAATTTTCACAATCATTTTACAACGACGGGTTACTTCCTGGATCAACCACAACAATCTTCTTAAAGAAAACCAAGCGGGATTTCGAGCTGGCTACTCAACAGTCGACCATATATTTGTACTTCGCAATATAGCAGAGTCATTCGCAGCTCAAGGAAAGAAACTGTACGTTTTCTTCGTAGATTTCAAAGCGGCCTTTGATACGGTAGATAGAAATTCTCTTATGTACAAGCTTTATTGCAAAGGAATGTCTCACAAATTTGGAAAAGTTGTCGAAAACCTCTTACGAGACACTTGGGCAGCAGTTTGGGATGGAGAAAAAGTCTCTGATTGGTTTCAAACAAAAATGGGAGTGAGACAAGGATGTCCCTTGAGCCCTTTGCTGTTTTCCCTATTCATAGATGATATAACGGATGGATTGCCCGGAGGAATTGAAATCGAAAGAACAAAGATCAAAGCTCTTCTCTTCGCGGATGACATAGTTATCCTTGCGCAGTCTCCTCAAACGCTACAATTAATGATCAATCGACTGTACGAATACTGCTCCAACTGGAACTTAGTCGTGAACATCGACAAATCAAAGGTCATGATATTCAATAGAGGGAGAGGAAGATTAAGGGTGAATGAACAGTGGCACTATAACAACGAATCCTTAGAAGTAGTGAATGACTATAAATACCTTGGTGTGATCTTCTCATGTAATTTGAAACTAGATAACCACCTAAATGAAAAACTGGTAAAAGCTAAATCCGCCATAAATTCGACATGGAAGTTGTGCTTTTCCAATAAATACCTAAACCATAGTTCGAAATACAAAGTATTCGAAGCAGTTACAGTTTCAATCATGCTCTACGCGGCCCAAGTCTGGGGAAGTCACCAATACCAGATAGTAGAAAAGCTTCTCCATTTCTATTTAAAGCGGGCATTCAGACTACCACCTAATACACCCAACTATGCTTTGAACTTGGAAACTGGATTACCGCCACTATTTATTAAAACACTAAAGCTTCAAGCAGATTACGTAGTCAAGGTATCAAAAATGGATGAAAGTCGATTTCCCAAAATAATTATGAGGAAGACAGTAAGAAGTAAAACCGGTTGGTATGCTGAATGGTTACAACTAGCAAGATCATGTAATCTAGAAATAGAATTAGATCAACAACCAAGCATAAATTGGAAACGAGAACTGTACAGCATTATAGGAGCAACCGACGTAAATTTGAGAAACGACTATGAGAGAGAAGCACGAGAATCTATCCACAGGCAAATATATAGCAGACTGAACTACAACCTCCTTCAGTCCAATTACTTCAGAGATGAAAATGATGTAACAACTATCTTAATGATGCTAAGACTAAGAACGGAACTGATTAACATCAACTACAGACCTCATCGAGATGACCTCCCTGTATTGTGCACTATATGTAATGTAGCAGAAAGAGAAGACGTAATCCATTTTGTGGGTAGATGTCCGACGCTTCGCGAAACACGACGTTTTTTCCTAGGAAGCAGTATTCTGTCAACAGATCAAGTTTTCAACTTGCTGAACGAATGCAATGATAAACTGATGCGATATTGCAGAACGGCTTTATCCTATCGTGAACGAATCTTAAATGAAAGCTTCTAACTATCACTCTTCGAACAACAAAATAAAGCAATCAATTTATTAGTATCATTCTCAATCAATTTATTAATATTATTCTTTATTTAAACTTATGTATTTAAAATCATAAACTGTACCAATCGGCAGACGGCATAGCCAAGTCCTAAAGATTTTGTATATATAAACTGTTAAATTCTTATGATGTTTCTAATAAAATCAATATAATAAATAATAATAATAAATATTTTCATACCATTTGCAATAGTAGAAAGTATTTAAGAAGCATTTTAGCATTTAATAAATCGCAAAACACATGTTCGCCAACAACGAACAGCACTCCTTAGTGTTGTTTCACAAAACAAACTCACCTTTCCCAGAACATCCTCAATGCTGGACTTCTTCCTGGCTTCCTCGAATCAAGTACACACTCTTCCGGAAATCCGGAATTATGTCTGTACATTATTGCAGAGTGACACGGACTATGAAGCAGTTCAACTATCGATCAACCTCAACCAACCCATACCCCTTGCAACAGAAGCTCCTGAGAATTTCATTAATTTGAGACGGCTGGATATTGATAGTCATCACAGGGACATCGGAGACAGCTTAACTCTTACACCTTCAGGCAGAAATCTTCTGGATACCGAAATCGTTGCAGCAATTGTCAACTTTGAATATGCCTTATCTGATGCCCTGGACAAGCAAAAACAGTCTAGAACCAAAAGATAGATACCAGTACCTTTCCGAGTACGTTCACAGTCTGTATGCTCACAGACAACGTCTAAGAAAACGTCTCTGCAGAAAACAGAAACTACCAGATAGTTTGGAAAGAGCTACCGCAAGTCAACATCATGTTCCGGAGCTCCATTCAACATCACAATAATATCCAATACCAGAAAAGATTGCAAGCAATCAAGCCTGAACCTGATGCTTTTAAAACATCAATAGGAAAACAGCCACAAAAACCGGAAACCATCATCAGCAGTGATACTGAAGCTACGTCGGCCCAAGACAAGGTGGAAGCGTTCGCCGACTACTTCGAATTAAACTTCACTCCAAACCCACCTACTGACTTCAACCGATCAGTTGCAATATCATCAATCCAGAAATTTATCCCACCATCAAGAACTGTTACTTCCCCCAGAAGAGGAAAACAGTGAAGATTGTACCAATTCCGAAGGAAGGTGCTTCCAACATAGTTTCCAAGTACAGGCCGATATCACTTCTCTCACAACATCAGCAAATTACTGGAAGAAGTAATCCTTCGAAGACTGAAAAAATTCTGTGAAAATTCCATCGTCCCTGGCATGCAGTTCGGCTTTCGTAAAAAACACTCAACCTTGCACCGCAACAATTTGCAGAAATCTGGTCTGGAGTGCACTTCAACGAGTTGCTAAGGTTTAACCTGCACTCAAGAATTGTTCTAAAAAAGGCCAGCTGGGCCTTCAGCCGTTTGCACTCATTGCTTAAAAGAAGATCAGGTCATAGCCAACCGACAAAGATAGTAATTTACAACAAATATACTGTTAAAAACTTAAAAACTATTTATTCAAGTTTTTTGTTCAGAATTTAATAACACTAGTAAGTTATTTAAGTACATCTTACATGTGTAATCCTAGTCTTACATACAAAACATAACAGGGCGACATAAGAATACTGGTTGTCTATATTCGGTCAACCATTCCTCCTTGACGTTAAAAGGCGGCCGACTAATGAAACCATGAAATATTTTTTCATAGTGTTTGTGGGAATTAAAAAAATAAAATTTCCTTTAACTTTGCATACTCATTAAAGTGCATACTCAGTTGAAAAAAAAACACAAAATACAAGTAGTTTTCAGTAGTCGGCCGGGGGGCTGAGCTAGGAAGAATAAAAAAAAATGTCTTCTGAGGGCGGCCCCCCTTGTAGTTAATAACAAAAAATATTTTTAAAGTTTTTTAGCAGAAATACTCAAATATAAACTATAAACAAATAAAAAATTAACACATAGTGCACCTGCCTTCAATATCTTGCCAATTAAACCTTTTTTAAAAAACTACTTCCACTAATTTTTTTGTTCGAAAAAGCATAAAAACGCAACGAACGAAATCTCGACCCAAACTTTTATTTTCTACAAGAAAACCAGCAGCTGCAATTGAATGACATTTTGCACCCAGGAAGAAAAACCGTTAGCCTATTAGAAAATATTTTTTGCCTGGAAGTTGAATGAAGGCCTTACGCTGTACTTTACGACGAAGTGGCCGACTACTGGAGATGGCCGACCTTAGGTGCCATCACCCAAAATGGATCAAGTTCCATTTGGATGAGTGTGCTAAGCGACAATTTTGGTTAAACTATGCGACATCTAACAAGGACGTTTGGTTGCTTAAGACAATAATATTTTTAAAAATGTCGCTTAGCATAATTTTACTGGCGGATAATACAAATTTCAGGGAGCAACATTATTCCAGTGAGAAAACTTGGCGGTTGCTACAATTTTATTTTCTCTCTAGTTTCTTTTTCAAACATGATGGGAGTGAAACCCAGGCCAAAATGTGGCGCTTAACTTCTAGTTAGTTCCACATCAAAAAGTCATTTTCGAAAAAAGTGTCGATATGTATATATTTAAAAAACTGTAATAAAAAGAAATGTATATATTTATTAGAAAATGTTATTTATTGTTATGCCTCAAAATTCCGAAGTGAAATTTATTTCCGAAATACGTTGTGAATTTAAAAAATTTAGAAAATTGTGTTATATTAAAATTAACTTCTAAAATGGTACCTAATGATTTCAATTATTCGACATAACTGAAGACGAAAACTAACAATATGTATTATTTGCAACAAGGATAACGTCCTATATCAAAGTTTACATAAAGCTCTTATTTGTAAGAAGGTACGTACGTAATAAAACATATTGCTTACCACGTTGGGTTATAATATAAGAATATGAATTTCGTAGATAATACCATGAACCATTTAAGCCAATTACAATTTCACAATCGTCAACTGAATAAATTGCGAACTTAGATTTTCAAAACATGGATTTTATTAGAGAAAAATGATGCATAAAATTAATTTTTTGAATGGTTAAAACAACAACTCCTTTAGTAGTTGAAGCTACCATATTTTTTCTCAATCAAATATTTGTTATGTTATGATAAGCTTTTATATAAAAAATTCTTAAAACATTTTACAGAAAACAAATTTGGAATGCCGAGCGAGCTTAAATTTGTATTACTGTAAGTATAAAAATAAAATTGAAAAAAAAAAATATTAACTCGTTTTTGAGATATTAGGTTCGATTTATTATCTAGGGATCTATGTGGATCCGCATCTGGATTAATTTAAGACGTATTACAAAAATTTGGCATACTGTTCTTTATCTGAATCTATTTCAAAGATTCAAAAATTAGTTCTTAATCTGGCGGAAAGATGGCTTTTTATGGTAAGGTAGTGTAAAGAAATAAAAAGGACGACTGAACCCCACGAACTTGCTCTTATGTAATAGACTATAGTAATTTTAAAAACCAATTTTATTAGAAAAATTTGTTCATAAGGATAACATTAATTTTTTAAATTCTTTTATTAGAGATAAAAACAGAATGCTATACATATTTTTTTTTTAAGTTTTGAAATGCAATGTTTTTCAAATTTTTTAGAAGCATCTCTATAAAAATTTCATTTAAATCCGTTAAGCCGATATTGAGAAATTCAAAATTTGAAAAAAATGGTTATATGGTAGGTAGAGTATCTTAATTTCAATTTTTTTCTTATAAAATTATAGATCGTAAAAATTAATCGAGAGTAAAAAAATTGTATAAAAATTCTAGGATTTGTTTTCGAGAAAAATACGATTTTTGAAAACCATTTTTTAACATTTGTATGGTGGGTACCTTTATTTTTAGATAAAATAATTTTTTTTTCACATCTTGTAAATTATATTGAGAAACTTTTATTAACAAGTTTTAAAAAAATCTAGCATGGGGTTTTCGAAATATATAGTTTTGAAAAAAAAAACAGAATTAAATTAAATTATTATACACAATACTATTCAAACTTAAGCATTAAGAAAATTATCGAATTCGGTGGTACTGTTTTTGAACAAAACTAAAAAAAAATGGTTACATGAAGGGTACCATTAATAGCCATTTTTCGGAAATTTTTTTTTAACCATTACCTAGCTTTAACTAAATAAAATTCTTAGATTTTATTTTGAGAAAAAAAGAAAAACATTTATAAAATTTCGAAAAAAATTCGTATGAAAAAAGTGTAGAGGAAAAATTTAAAAATGATATTGAATTGAATTTGAATTGAATTTATTGAGTTCTTATTCTCCTAACAATTTTTTAATAACTTATATCTATGATAAATAAATACATACATAATTTGTTTTTACAATAATTTAAGAGAATAGTTTGTAGCATTTAAATTTATATAAAATTGAGATAATGCCACATTAACAAAAATTTATTTTAATGTGGGGTGACTACAAAACTAAACATTAGATAAAAGAAAGTTAAACAATAATAATATACAGTTAACAAATAACATTACTTTCATCAATTGAAGTTTAAAAGAAGTATAAATACAAAAAAACTCAGTAGAGATCTTAGTAGTGATTACAAATTTATTAAACAATGTAGCTTAGCAGAGATTCGATGTCATAAGTATTAAAGTTGAAAAGCCATGATTTTAAGGATTTTAAAAAAGGTGGCAAGTTTCTAATGTTTCATATCTCGATTGGGAGTCGGTTGTACAATTTGCGAGAAACGATATCAAGTTTAAAGAAAATCGACGGAGACTAAAAGAGTGGGTCTCGCAATTTTGTCTGTCTGTCTGTTCGACTACAGCCTTAACGGCCCGGCCGATTTTCTTCAAACTTGGTAGATATAATTTTTTCCCCCCACACGTTTTTTTCTTTTTTTAAGACCAAAAATAACGGTACCTGCCCTACGATTTTTTTGCTAAAGCTCTCCGAAAACATAAATAGAATTGTGTACTCAAATTTTAATTTTTTTTTTGGATTTTTATAAAAAACTTCAAATTTCTTTTTCAAAACTCAATATTTCGAAAACCCCATGCTAGATTTTTTTTAAACTTGATAAATAAAAGCTTCTCAATATAATCTACAAAATGTGAGAAAAAAGATTTTATTTTACCTAAAAATAAAGGTAGCTACCATACAAATGCTAAAAAATTTAAAAAATGGTTTTCAAAATCATATTTTTCTCGAAAACGGCGCCTGGAATTTTGATAAATTTTTTTTTCTTTCAATTCATTTTTACGATCTTTAATTTAATAAAATAAATTTTGAAATTAAGATATTACAGCTTGTACCTTCAATAGAACCATTTTTCCGAATTTTGAATTTCTCATTATCCACATAACGGATCTTAATGAAAATTTTTAAAGAGAAGCTTCTAAAAAGTTTAAAACACATTGCATTTCAAAACTTTAAAATAAATATTTTTTGAATTTAAAAAAAAAATCTATTTTTTCTTTTTTTGAAAATTCGATATCTCCGAAACGGGTCAATATTTCTTTTCGTAAATTTAATTTTTATTCGAACAATAATAAAAACTTTAAATTGGCGTACCTAAATTTTTTCTTAAAAAGCTTTTAAAAAGTTTGTATATAAAAGCTTTTTTTTTAAGAAACCACTACAATGACTTATAATTTTTGTTCTTGCATAAATTCATAGTTGGATAGCATTCTGTTTTTTTCTCTTACTACTAAAAGAATTTAAAAATTAATTTTATCCTTATGAACAGTTTTCTCTAATAACATTTGTTTTTAAAATTCCAGTCGATTACATAGGAGCAAGTTCGTGCGACCCAGTCGTGCATTTTATTTATTTTATGTACACACAAATACAGTCATAATAAGTGTTTAAAGTGCCCTCCTGCGTTTTGAATGCATGCTAGAGCCCGTTTTTGGATTTTATTTTCAATGCTTAGTCTGTATAACCTTGCCTTACTTTTAGTGATGATTCGGAAATACCATGTTCTAATTCAGTTAAAGTTGTTACTTCAGATGAGTAAACGATTTCTTTCATTCAATACAGTGAGATTCCAATTACACCTGCCCACATATTGGCACTGAATCTGTGCTGAAATGATCCTTGCGTCTTGAATGAGGATTGCTCGAAGCCCATGTATGGAGATTATGGAAATTTGTTATACCATCTCTTGTGAATTGAGATTCGTCTGTCCAAAGAATTCTGTTTATAAACTGGTTGCCATCCAAGCTTCTCTCTAGCAGCCAGTTACAAAATTCGAGTCTCTTTTCAAAATTATCGGGAAGCAGTTCTTGTGCACAGATGTGTGGTGATATGGATACATATTTTCTCCATGCAGTATACTGGAAATTAAACTGTAGAACTAAGCGCCTTATGCTGATGGAAGGATCGATTTCAACAGCTGACAGTATTCTTTCATGGACCGAAACTCTTCTTGAGTTTGCAGCTCCCGCGTTAGGTCTTGCAGTTGAAGCTCATTCAGTTTCTCGAAGCCTTTGAAAGGTATTTCCAAAAACATTTCGAGAAGGAAAGCGTCTGTTAGTATAAAGTTCCTGGCATCTTCGTTGTGCTCTTCTTGAATTTCCATTGCACAACTCATAAACGAATAAAATGTCTGCGTATTCTTCTCTCGCAAATGAAGGCATTTCAAAAAGCGCTCTTATCCATTTGTAATTATGACTTAACTTGATAATCTGATAATTGAATTTATTTTTCTATTCGTTTATACCACTTTTAAACATTCATACAAATTCAACTCTCCTTGAGAATAGGTAAAGTAATTAGAAGTTTGACAGCAAGTCAAATAAACATAAGTACACTTTTAACCAATTTCATGAGTGCACAGTCTTAAAAATTACATAACAACTATCAATTCTTGGAAACCCACTCCAATTGCCAAGTGCTGCAATAAAAGTAGGTAAAAAACCCAAAATTCTATTTTTTACCCTTTATATGGATCATTTGCGATAATAAAACGCGGCTATTATGTGCGTTTTATTATTTACACATCTGGATCTGGGTTAATTTTGAACACATATGTATAACAAAAACAATTTGGGATCCTGCTCTCTACCTGGATCTATTTCAAAGATCCAAACATTAGTTCTTACCCTGGTACTCATATAGCTAGTTCAAACTGTAAAGCAAAGAAAAAAGACAAGAAACATTTAAAAATTAACCAGCATAAGGAAAAGAGAGATCATATCGTTTTATTTTCAAGGCATAATCTATATGGATCATTTATTGGTTATAGTAAATATCCAAAATAAAATTAATTTTTTTTTCAATAATTCAAATAATATTTTTTTTAAGTTTAGCTTCTAACTTATAATTATACTATTGTAGGGGTGGCAGTGGGTGGATTTTGTTTATCACACACATCAATTCTGGACAATTTTTTTAAATATCGTACGAGAAGTTTAAAAAAAAATTCATAGCAAAAGTGAGTGTGGCAGTGGCCGGACATCGCTGTTTTTTTAATTTATAATTTTTTAACTGACCAGAATATTAATACTTGAAATCATTTTCGTACGAGAGGTTTTGATGCCAGCAATTTTTCACCAACAGTGGGCATGGAAGGGGGAGTGAAAGTTCCATAAATTGAGTACAATCCACTATTTATTATACTTACAAACCTTTTCCTTTTTCGAAAACGACGTTGGTAAGACGGTCACAGTCAATGGCGAGCGCCACAGAACGATGATAACCAATTTATGTTTTATTATTATTATGGAGATATAATTACCGAAATATTGGTTTTAAATTCTTTTGACCTCTCACACTTTAACATATTATGTATGTAACTACTTATGTGAAAATATGTATGTTGTACATATGTACAGTATATGTTTATATATAAATCAATACATTTTTACATTTCATCTACTTTGTTTTGCTTAACCACTTTGTAACCTCAAACCAAAATAAGACTAAGTAAGTGCGATCCAGTCGTGCATTATTTTTTTTTTATTTGTATATTCATGGTTGACATGATATTGGCCGCCACCCGTGACTGCTGGCTCCATTTTCAGAAGCCAACCATCACAGAAATAAACAGATAACAAACCAACATAAATTTTAGCTCGAATAATTCTCATATTTATAAAAATCGTCTCAGGCGCACAGCATATGGAGAGTTTTGCGAAATAAAAAAAAAAGTATTATGTATATACTTTTTGCAGATAGTACATATGTGAAGTTTTGAAAAAAAGGAAAATCAAGGGAACAGCGAACACTGAACGTATTGTTTTATCTGACCAAAAAGAATCCCATTGTCGCTATTAAAAAATATTCCAAACCCTCTAGGCACGTGTATGTTACGAAATAGCTAAAGAGGTTTGTTTTAGATGACTCTGTTAAAAAAATGAATAATAGCAGCGTTATAGAATCACTTCATTTTATTTGAAATCCAGGATTTATTTTAACAATTCGCAGCCAGTGACTTGTGCTTTCAATTAAAAAAAAAATCGAAAAGAGGATCTTATGTCGATAGTAAACGACAAAGAATTTCCTTTGTTAAAAGCTAGCTTAAGTTTGGAAAGATTCCAAATAACGTTTATTTATGGTACATACCACATAACCAAATTTACTGACAACAATTTTTTATTAAAAAGACCCTAGAAAGTTAAAATAGTAGTATTTATTAAGTTTTACTAATTTTCTTCGACTGTTCTTGTATTAAAAAAGAGAATTTTGGTAAAAACAAAATGTCTGTATCGATTAATATACATTATCTATCTTTCAATATATAACAATTTTAAATTATGACATTATTGACCGTATTATTAACTTACCTTTTTTTTATTTTTTACTTCCTTCATTATCGGCTTTACCATTTTAAATTAAATTTTTTAAGCAGAAACAAGATGTTTATTAAACATTGTATGTCGACATTTAATAAAAAATTTTCTTGATTTTCCAAAAAAAACATTTAATTTTCGACATTTTCATATAAACAATAATTAAAATTTAAAATTGCTGGTGTGCCCCTGGGCTCCATTTTGTCCCCGACCCTCTTCCTCATTTTTATTAATGATCTCCTGTCTACAATTTCTAATCCAATTAATTGCTTCGCTGACGAATGTGAAACTGCAACGACAAAATATGATAAGCTCATTAAATTATGACCTAAACAGCATTGTACAATTGGGAAGAAGAAACCGTGTCGGATTTAATGCTTCGAAAACCCAATGTTGTCTTATATCGTTAAAGCGAGATATACCCCCCTTGTCACTGTCTATGAGTGACACATGTATCAGTGAAACTGAACATCTCGATATTCTCGGTATGTGCATCACGAACCACCTCTTGTGGAACGATCACATACGCGATGTTGCCAAAAATGCCACCGTTATTTTAACGGACTATGCTCTAGTGAAATAGCCAGAAGGCATTCCTCCCCTTAAACAATTTAACCGTAATACTCGCAATTCTAGGAATGCCCATCAGTTTACCCTTGAGACCAACTTCGGCCGTACTGTGAAGTACAGAGATTTGTTCTTCAGCCGTATTACGCGAATGTGGAATTCCTTGCCACGCTCTGTCTTTCCCAGTCATTGCAATGTTCAAGAATTCAAAACCAATATATACCGACACCTCCCTTCTAACCCTTCCTTTTTTTCTTAATGCTCACACTGTGTCTCTGGCATATTAAGGGTATACAAAAAACCCCTTGAGTGTGCGCCGATTATAAAAAAAAAAAAAAAACTTAAAATCGACCAACCGAATTCTGTTCTTCTAAATGTTTAAAAATTTTATTCAGTTATTCAGGGTATTCCCTAATTCGTCAAGGATATTTTTGGATTTGAAATAGCAAAAATTGCTGCGTTAATACGAATGATAGAAACTTTTTAGAACTTAATTTTAGACAAATATAAGCTTCTATAACTGCTTTCAAATAAAGTTGATATCTTGTTGGAGTCTTCAAGATATCCTGTTTCTAAGCCTATGAATGTTTTCTTGCTTTCTTTAATATTTGTCTTTGGGGTCTAGTTTCTCCACAAAATGCGTTATAGTAATAGCAATTAAGTATTTTTGTTTCAATTAAAAAAAAGAGGCTGGGTGCGACCCACACTGATAGCTTCCCATTGTGGTAAGAAAACCTTGAGTAGAATTTTACATCTTTTTCATAGACAAAAAGATAAAAACATATTGTGACGTTTTCTTCAATTTTACCATAGCTATTAATGGAATTTGAATATGTGGGATTTGAGTACAACTGAACAACCTTATTCATATACGTATGTACAGTACATACATTCTTCTAAAAACTAAGTTGATAATAAAATTATAAAATTATGTATTATATCCGTATTATAGAAATTACTTTATTATTTCGGTTCCAAACATTTTAATTGGAAAGAAATTAAAAACGAAATATTCAAATATAAAAGATATGGTTTGGTTATTGCTGGAATGGTACTTACAAAATATATCCGCTCTAAAACTAGATATATGTCAAATATAAACCATTTGTTAGCGTAAGCGTAGGGTGGATGAAGTGGCGGGAAAATTCTGCTATCTTCTGTGACCGAAAAATGCCCCCTAAGCTGAAAGGAAAGCTCTACAATTCAGTTGTGCGTCCAGCACTCACATACGGTTCACAATGTTGGACAATGTACAAAAAGTATGAGAGTAAGCTAACGGCAGCTGAGATGAAGATGCTTCGTATGACAGCAGGAGTTACAAAGCTTGATCGAATTAGAAGTACGAAGATCCGAGGAAGCCTTCATGTTAAGAATACCATTTCCCAAAAAATTGAACACGACCGACTCAGTTGGTATTGCCATGTTCAAAGGAGAGATCCTGAGAACCCCGTCAAAAAGGCAATATCATACAACGTTCCAATTCGGAATAAAAAGAAAGGTAGGCCTAAACACTCCTGGTACAAACAAATGCAAAAACACCAGCATTCAGTTGGCCTCAGAAATGGAACAATACAAAACCGGGAGGCTTGCCGCCGATTTCTGAGGTCAACCCGGCGAACCCCACAGGCGGATCACTAGTGTGAAGCAGATACGTGGGAGAGTTATGATCCCCTCGACATCGAGATCATAACAGCGCCGAAGAAAAGGAAGAAGAAGAAGATAAACCATTTGTTAGAAATTGTATTGTATAAAATTAAATAATGGCAAAGTCAATATCATTGCTCGTTCTCAAGATATTCTAGTGGAAAAACAAATATTACCACTTTTTAGTAGATTTTTTTTTTAATATTTTTGTTAAAACTGTCAATTCGATACTTGCCAAAATTTAACCATATGTTAATAATTGTATTATGTCGATACCTTCCCGTAAGAATGTACTAAGCACTAAGCGACACTTTTTTGGAAAATGTTTTTTTGATGAGGAAATATATGTAGGTACTATATGTTAAGGGCCACGTTTTGGCCTGGGTTTCACCAACCTATTATGCATGAAAAGGAAACTAGAGTACAAATAAAAAAATTTATCAACTGCCATGTTTTCTCATTAAAATAATGTTGCCCCCTGAAATTTGTATTATCCGCCAAAAAAATTATGCTAAGCGACATTAATAAAGGTCTCATTGTCGTGAGCAACAAAAAATTTTGTTAGATGTCACTTAGTTTAACCAAATTTGATTCAACTAGAACTTTCTTCGTTTTTTTCGTTTCCTGAACAATTTTAGAAATGTCGCTTAGTATACATTCTTACGGGAAGGTATGGATGTATAAAACAACATACTTTAGAAGGCACTATCGGTGTTCATTCCCAAAAAATTCGACTTGAAATACAATTTTAACTAGTTTTCACTAGAATTTTTAATAGTTTTCTTATTTAAAAAAAAAAACTATTAATTCAATATTTGTCAACATTTTACCAATTGTACAAAATTATACTATGCATAAAATAAACTAAATTGGAAGTCAATATCACTACTAGTTATCGAGAAATTTGAGTCGAAAAACAATTTTTACCAATTTTCAATAGAATTTTGTGTAGTTTTTTATTTTTTGTAAAAAAAACTGTAAGCTGTTTTTTTTTTGAAATTTTCACCAGTTGTCAAACACATTATTTTTCGTAAAATAAAATTATTTTGAGTTTCAAATTGTTTTCTGTTCTTAGAATATCTGGGTTATGAAATTTGTTTTTTCAGTTTTTTTAATTTAAAAAAATAACGGTACGTTCATTTTTTTTCAAAATTCATACCAAATCTGTATGACCTTATAATGAGTACATTAAATTTTATTTGAAGTCAATAGCATTGTTGTTTCGTGAGATATTTGAAACTAACCAAAATTTTTACTTTTTTTTCAAACCGTTATAGTGAAAAAACTACTCACTGAATTTTAATAAACGCCCTTTCAGCCTCTTTCGAAGTTATTATCTATTAAACAAAATTTATTTGAAGTCGATATCTTTACTCGTTCTTGAGATATCGACGACGAAAAATGGTACAAGAACGTACGGACGTACGAACGTACGCACGTACGAACGTACGAACGTACGAACGTACGTACACACACACGCACAGACATCTCTTTAAAAATGATTGATATAGCCTTTAGGGACCTTGAAACGTCGAGAAATGTCAAAAATTCCAATTTGACAAATCGGACCGATTACAATAACTCCCTATGGGAAGTTAATAATAAACTTAAAATAATAATAATAAAATTCAATGACAAACGTCGGGATAGATCATAATGTATGTAGATGTAGATGTTATGATACTTGAAAAAACCTGTCACAGGCAAAATTAAAAAAAGGTTTTCTTTTACATTAAGCTCCAAAGGCTTTGAATAAAAATTGATTTTGTGTAGTTTTAAATTGATGTGTGTACTAAACCAGTTATAAAGGGTGATTGAAGTATCCCTCTTATTTGTGTATTCATGCTAGAAACCGTTTTTGAATTTCTCTGCGAATATTTTTTGAAACTAATTGCTCTTTCACTTTTGATGACACTTCAGGAACATGCCTTCCAAATCATTTAAAGTGGATATTTCAATTGAATAAACAAGTTATTTAGTTCTTCTCTATAACACAAATTTTCAATACTGTGAGGTCGGTAGTGAACTGATTCATTTCTTCTAATCGAACGATCACCATAAGCGTATTGAAAATTCTTAACCTCACGATTGTAGTGGGCTGGAGAGCAATCTTGTTGATAATATAAGGGAGGCAGTTAATTCAGTGGAAAGTCATTCAATGGGTCTGGTAAATAGCTTCGCAAATAAAATTGTTCTCCTCAACTTTTAAACGAAGTAAAAAAACATCCTGGAAATTACACTTTTAATTGTTCCCGTTTAAGGATTTAAAAAAAATACATATTTAAATAAATAAATTTGGTGGTGCAACAGCTCGGAATGAACCAGGACCTAGTGACTTACAACTCTCAACCATTCCTGTGTGCGTGTTACCAGGAACGGAGGGGACCTACAATTTTCTGCCGATTCCGAGCAGCACTTTCCATGACAAGAGATACTCTTAGAGAATTTGTCAATTCCTGAAAATTCAATATCTCACCCCTATTCCCGAGAATAGCACACCTACATACTCGTATGTATGTACATACTCGTATGTAG
This sequence comes from Chrysotoxum bicinctum, assembly GCA_911387755.1. Taxonomy (NCBI): domain Eukaryota; kingdom Metazoa; phylum Arthropoda; class Insecta; order Diptera; family Syrphidae; genus Chrysotoxum; species Chrysotoxum bicinctum. The sequence goes on along the minus strand of OU426988.1, from coordinate 78,040,251 downwards.
GTGTGCTAGGTATAAGAAGTGATTATTGAAAACTCAGTTATGTCTATGGGTTACCTCCCTAAACCACCCTCAATTTTTAATGAACTTCAGCATGTTCCTTAGTGAAAAAAACGAGACGTCTTTCGCCTAATTCCTCAAAAAATTATTCTTCGAGGGTTCTTTTTCTGCTTGTAGTTAGACTGGGACATTCACAAGGAAAGAAAGATGAGCCCTCCTTTACCCTCTACATCAGACGTGTTGATGCCCTTTCTGATCCTGTGGGTTCCCATTGAGTTGTGAACCGTTGATGCTTGCTTATCTCAAATAAGTAGACTATTTTGGTTTGGAAATTCGATTCAAAAATTCCTCGTAGACCGACAAGTCTTAATAGTTGACTCTAGTGAAATGTGAAATCTATTTTATTTCTTACTCGGGTGGAAAATTCGGCGGGAGTCCGATTTAGATCTGATCAATAGTGTTGCTTGATCAGTTTTTGACCAATAGCAGTACAGAGCGATATTAATTGATCTAGACTTATGACCAGGTTTCCAGTCTAGGATAACCTGGTTGGTCTATTAGGGTCACCCTATGGAAATTTAACAGAACCACCTTGTTGATAATTGATATTTTTTTTTTGATATTACCTACTTTTATAAATTCAAAAGACGCAAAGGAAATTCTTTATTTTAATAAAGTTTGAATTCAAAACAATATCCAAGTTTAAGTATCAAATTATGTACAAGGAATGGTTGTATTATACATATAAATCACACTTACCCATTTCAAGAAAATATAAGTTCGTTAAATTTTCAACTTTGAATTTCTTCTTCGATAGTTCCTACTTTACTTTAGAAAATTCTTTACCTGAATCTTATTGGCACCAACCAAAACCTAAGTTTTCAATTTAACTTCCATTAATTAACCAGGGTTAACCTGTTTCTGGAATGAAATAACTCGTATAACTAAGTCATATTCTAAAATTGTGATGTTGTGTTAACTTGATAGATTCTTAACAAACAACAGGACTTTTAAAAACCATACTTAGGATGCTATGATTATAGGCTGAGTGAGTGGGTATTCCAATTCATATATGAATATGGTTAGCACCATCTACGATGAAAGAGAAGTTCTTCTAAATTGTTTGCACCGATCAAAGGAAAAACTTCGACAAAGAAGAAATGAAGTCTCGTCAAGGAAAAAAACTGTTTGGCGAGCATACAATATTGTGGAATGACCATACTGCAACTTGGACCATGGACCATGGGTGCGTCAGCTTTGTTATTGTTTGTTCAATAGAATCGTGCGAGTAAATACGAACATCAATGTGTGTAAATATCTGTATACGCAGTGTGGTTATCATTACAGATGAAACGTCTTTGTGCCAGATCATGGGCCTGTCTGTAAAGAGGATCTTCAAAAGAATGTTTGTTAGCGTTTAGTCATTTCATTTCCATTTCCATTTTTATATTATATTCCGATCATGGTCTAGACGAAGTTCTTTAGGTAAGTCTTTTGTTATTAATCCACACACCTGTTTTAATGATATATTGATGAGTTCCATGTTAAACGATTCGGCTTCATAAATTATTTTATGGAAAGAAGTCTGGATTGAATGTGAATCGGTGACAAGGTATAATTTCTAATACATAATAGCAGGTCGTTTTTCACGCTAATGGATGGGGTTACCTTTTATGCTGCATGCACAACTTCCATTAGGGTATAGAACAGGCGCGGATCCAGGATTTCGTTCAGGGGGGGGCAATTGTCGTCATATTGCTTAACTTAAAAAAAAAGGTCAATTTCTCTGCATTTCTGTCTTAAAATACTAAAAAGGTATAAACATAATCGAATATAAAAATAACAAATTATTAAATTGAATTAAGGAAAGCATGTGCAGATACATATATAGGTCATATGTAAATAACTATTAAATAGTAAATCAAACATCTTCGTTTACATTACTTTAGCCTCTTTCAATAATGCTCTGTATGCATGTCTTAAAGTATTAAATAGGAACTCGTACGTATTAAAAAAAATGAATTAATAAATTTAAATGAAGGAATTATAGTGTTGTACATGATATACATAGTTCTTAAATACTTAATTCTAATATTTTTGTGTGATCGGTTTGAAATTTTTTTAAAAATCCAAATTTTTTTTTTTTTTTTTGAAAATTTGAATACACAATTCTATTTAAATTTTTTGGGAGCTTACGCAAACAAAAAAGGATCAAAAAAGGATCAAAAAAGGATCAAAATCGGTCATACCGTTTTTGAGAAAATCAAAAACAAAAAAATGGTTCTTTGGCGGGTACCCTCTATAACCATTTTTCGGAAAATTTTTTTCAACTAGTACCTAGCTTAAACTAAATAAAATTTTTTTGTATTTTTTTTTTTAGATCCGTAGAACAGTTTTTAAGAAAAAAAATTTACAAAATTTCGAAAAAAATTCGTATGGCAGGTACTGTTATTTTTGGTCTTAAAAAAAAGAAGAAAAAAACGTGTGGGGGGAAAAATTAAAAAAGATAAATGTTTAGGCTGTAGTCGAACCGACAGACAGACAGAATTGCGAGACCCACTTTTACTTTTTTAGTCTTCGCTATCATGGTAATGTTAACTTTGATCAAAATCTCGAGTTCGATTTTTTTTACGAATGCATAACCTGCCGCACGAACTTGCTCCTATATTAATACTAGGAATTTTAAAAACGAATGTTATTAAAAAAAAAAGTTCATTAGGATAAAATTATCATCATTTTTTAAATTCTCTTAGTAGTAAGAGACAAAACCAGAATGCTATGCAAATATGTATGACATTAGGTTTTATTACTGTACGAATGAAAATTAAATTTCCAAAAAAAAATATTTACCCATTTTTGAGATATCGAATTTTCCAAAAAAAAAAATGATTTTTTTTTTTTAAGTTTTGAAATGCAATGTTTCTTAAAGCTTTTAGAAGCATCTCTATAAAAAATTTCATTAAAATCCATTATGTCCATAATGAGAAATTCAAAATTTTCAAAAATCGTTCTATGGTAGGTACAGTGACTAATGTCTTGTTTTCAAAATATTTTGTATTAAATTATAGACCTTAAAAATTAATCGAAAGACTAAAAATTTAAGCAAAATTCTCGGAACCGTTTTCGAGAAAAATACGATTTTCGAAAACCATTTTTTAACATTTGTATGGAGGGTACCGTTATTTTTAAGTAAAATTAATTTTTTTTTCTCATATCTTGTAGATTATTTTGAGAAACTTTTATTTATTAAGTTTTAAGAAAATCGAGCATGGGATTTTCGAAATATTGAGTTTTCAAAAAATAATTTTGATTTTTTTTTTTTTTGAAAATTTGAATACACAATAATATTGAAACTGTTGGGGAGCCTTAACATTAAAAAAATTATCAAAATCGGTTGTACCGTTTTTGAGAAAATCAAAAACAAAAAAATGGTTCCAAGGGCGGTACCAAAAATAATAATTTTTTGGAATTTTTTTTTTCATTCATTACCTAGGTTTAACTAAATGAAATCTTATGAATTTTTTTTTTAAATCTGTAGGACAGTTTTTGATAAAAAAAATATTTATAAAATTTCGAAAAAAAAATCGGATGGCAGGTACCGTTATTTTTGGTCTTAAAAAATCAAATCAAAAAACACCCGGGGAAAAAAAAATAAAACCCATATCTACCAAGTTTAAAGAAAATCGGCCTAGCCGTTTGGGCTGTAGTCGAACCCACAGACAGACAGAATTGCGATACCCACTTTTTTGGACTTCGCTATTATCGTAATGTCAACTTTGATCAAAATCTCGAGTTCAATTTTTTTTCCGAATGCATAACCTGCCTTATAGTACCTATAAGTCGCAAGTAAAAAGAAAAAAGTTTTATGGATTTTATAATTGTGAAACGAAGAATTGCCCAGGGGGGGGCAATTGCACCCATTGCCCTCCCCCTGTATCCGCGCTTGGTATAGAAACTGTACAACGTCTTTAAGAGAATGAAAAATGCAGTCTTCCGGGTCGAGTTTTCAATAAAATAATGTTCTTTGATTTTTCTTGGTAAAAATTTCGAATTAGTAAAGTGACAAAGAGAATTCCTTACCGTCATTCAATGTCTGAGCATGGTTTTATTTCTTCCTCGTCCTCTACATTTTTTTTTTTTTGGGAAATTAACTTGATAACGTTTTTTAGGAATATTGATTTATATCGCTGAATGCAGCACCAGCTGTTTTCTTATTAGCGAATTGCGTACATTTCAAATATTTATCATCTTCACTTTGATGCTGAAGATTTTGCCAAATATACTCGTAATGTTTGTTTGAGATTTGTTTAAGAAACAAGGTAATTAAATTTTATTAAATCTGTTAAGTAGTGTTTTTTAACGAGAATTCATAATACTGAAATGCTTTGATTTAAATCATCTATCTTCATAAAAGAGTCACATTTACTACGCTTAATTATAATTAAGGTGGCTAAGATTTCCTTGGGGTACACTTGCTTCAATTTTCTTAAGTTCCGAGTAATTTTGGTCGTACCGTACTCTAAAGAGTCGGTTTGTAACGTAGGATTTCAGTATTTCTTAGTTCTGCCTGGAAAGGTCCCTATGCAATTTGGACTGCAGTCCCAAATGCAAAACCTTATCAAGTAACAACATCTAAGAATAAAGCGGAACATACTTGTTTTTCTTCAAGTGCTTCTTTCACATTTTTCATTTTTTTTCAAAACCTTAGCTATTCTTTTTTCCAATATACGAGGGCGATCCAATAAGTACTTAGCCTCACCGCCGATGGTGCCAGAATCGCAAGAGAGATTTACTATCTTCTCTTAGATGGCTACTGTCAAAATTTCAGCTGAATCGGGCTCGTAGTTTTGTTTTAACCACGTGTGGAAGCCAGCTTGTCTGCGAATTTCAGAAAAATGGAAAAAGACCAATATCGGTTGGTGATTTGATTCTTGTTTTCTAAGGGAAATCACGCAGCGAAATCAAAGAGCGCTTGGATGCTGTGTACGGTAAATCTTCTCCTTCGATGGCGACCGTCAAAAATTGGTATAACGAGTTTCAACGTGGTCGCACATCGGTTTTCGATGAGCCCCGTCCAGGTGCCCCGAAAATGTCTACCACGGAGGATAACGTGTCGAAAATCCACGATCTCGTATTGGCAGACCGCCGATTGAAAGCTGAGCCGAAATAGCTGAAACAGTAGGCATCTCAAAAGACCATGAAATATTAGGCATAAAAAAGTTGTCGGCGCGATGATGGATGCCATCGGGAAACAAGCGCAACCGTGAGACCAAAGGCCAAATTGGTCAAATTTCACTATGCACTGCTGATGGATGGGGCCACCGTATTCTTCAGATTTGGCCCCGTGCTTTTTTTCTTGCTTGCAAGCTTGAAATAATCACTCGCCGGGCAGAAATTTGCGTCGAATGAGGAGGACATCGCCGCCACGGAGGCCTATACTTTGCAGACCTGGAGAAAACCTATTTTTCGGATGGGTTAAAGAAGTTGGAGCATCGCTGGATCAAGTGTATCGAGCTAAAAGGAGCCTATGTTGAGAAATAAATTGCCTTTTTTCCAAAATTTTTGTTTTTCTTTTGTAGGTTAAGAACTTATAGGACCGCTAAAAATTAATCGGACCGCCCGCCCTCGTAAACTCTTTTATTTCGACAGGATATTTTATTTTTGTTTCTCTGCATATTGAAATAGTTGGAGTACTTTCTTCTGCAGACTATTGCACATCAGCAATAAATTTCTCTACTTCATGATGACATTGTTCAATTGTTTCCATAGGGGATCCGGGGTACATAAAACTTTCAAGCTTATCTCTGAATTCCTTCCAGTTTGTACTCTGATTCACGAGTTTGGGATTACTTTTTTCATGATTTCTACGATACTCGTAAATCGAAATTACCTTTGACTTTTATATATGATTTTGAAGCCAATTAGGCTCGTATTTTGTTAAGGTTAGATGGCCAGTATGGTTGCAAACCAGCAGAATAGAATTCGCAATTATATTTGCGGCCTGCTTAGAACAGTCGTTGCCATTTTGCAGCTCTAAGCTTAGATCCCCAGTGGGTGTGTTTAACATTGAAGTCGCTAACAACAAGAATGTTGTGTCCAAATAATAAATGATACACAAAAAGAATTGCAGCTGTAGGTATCGCTAAATTTAAATTTATCCAAACAAAATTTCAAAAATGGTAGAGTGGTTTACTGAAAACTTTACTCGCCAAACTTTCATATTCCAAGCAAACGTTTGATTCGAAAAAAAATCCCTTTTATTAGTTTGTCAAAATCGTTAGAAATTCAAACTAAAATTTTAGACAGCTTTTCAGAAAAAAATCAACTTCGAGGTATGAAAATATTTGAAAAAGAATACCAAAATGGGTCAATGAGTCTCTGAAAATCAAAACAAATGGCGTTGCCACCTTAAATGTAGCGTTTTTTTTTTTGTCAAGAAGCATCTTTCAAAAGAACGTACCCAAATCTTCAGACAGATCTGTCAAACATTTTGGGTGTTGAAGCCATTTTATATAAAAAAAAATAAATAAAAGTGGAAAAATTGAATTTCGTGTGCTAATTAAAAATTCACCCCTGTTCTGATTTTCGTTTACGAAAGTAATACGTTCGTTTTCATTTCGTTTCGATTTTGTCTGGAGAATTTGAATTCGTAAATCTAAAAATGTATTGTAAGTATTTTTGAAAATACATATACATACATACATATGTACATATCTTTAAAAACTATTTTTTTGTCTTTTATGAAGGGGAAGACACATGTGTGGCAAAAAACCTGTCTGAATGGTGGCACCACACTGCAAGGCAAATTTGTACGAAATTAAGAACGTCGTTTTCAAATCCGTACGAAAATCAATTTCGGTAACGAATTCAATTCCGAACGAAAATCAGAACAGGGGTGATTGTTTCTTACGAAACAAACAAAAGCCTGGCAAATATTATAAGGACTCTTGACCAATCAATTAGAACCATTGACCACAAGCTTAATTAATTTCTCTGCGATCGTTCCAGAACGAGAAGTGACACCGGATGCTCTGCTCACCCGATTGAGTTCACCGCAAAATCAACCGCATTTGACAACTCTGCCGGTGAAATCTTATGGAAAATTGCATGAGTTAAGATTTGGGCCCCTGTGAATATTTCTTGTTTCCAAACAAATAATTGGCTTGGGGTAAGACACTGAGGCTCTAGAAATCGAATTATTTTGAGGGCATCACAAAATTGGAGAAACGTTGCATGAAGTGTACTGAGATATGCTGAGAAATAAAATGAGTTTTAATGCAGGGCATACCTACAGCGACTTAAAAGTTATCTGTTTAAATTATTCCTTCTGAGTCTTTTAAATTGTTTTTGATCAATTCAAATGCGCCGCTTACCTAATATCTACTTTTTTATATTCATTTAAATCTTACGATGAAGAATCCGTATTTTGTATTGTAAAGTCAAATTTTGAAGTCACTTTTAATCATTCACAACATTATATCGGATGCCTAACACCAGAGCGCAAAAAAAATTAATAGTGTGCACAATTGTTGGTTACCCATAGCTTAGGATCGAGCAGACCTTACATTTATGGCTTCAAAAGAAAAATTGATAGACAAATTCTAAGCATATTTGCGAGTGCAGCCTCTTTTGCATATCCCCGATATTACCGTATTAACTCTGAAATGCCTATGGCCCTCTCATTATTGGAGACTACATGTCACGTTTCGAAGGTTAAAAAAGATTTTCGTGCAGCACGACGACCACGGACGCAACGTTCATTATATCGTAGAAGAAATCATATGCAAATTTGCAATGAGCATATACCATATCTTAAAAATTTTAAATTGCCCCTTAGGTTAAGACTTGGTACCTAGTGCTGAAAAGGCAATAATGATTATTCATAAACTTATACACAATTTCTAGGAGAGTGTAAAGTCACGATGACTTTGACTTCTATTTAAAATATGTACATACTCATAGGATACGAAATGAAGAAAATTTAATGTCTATGCGTTTACTTCCCAAAATAACTACATAATTTCTACGAATTCTAGTCTAGTGTGTCAAAGTTCATATAAAAAATTGTGAAGAAATCTGCAATTTTGGACAAAATTTTACTTGAACTAGTGCTATGTTAAAACTGTTTTAGGATGATACTAGGTTAAAACGACGTTTTTGGAAATTTTATTCGAATTTAACATCATACTTTCTCTAACATTTTATTTAAGTTAAAATCATCAAAAAGCTATTTTATGACTGTTTGACATTTGCAAACTTCAAAAATGGTCTCTTTGTTTAAAATTAAGAAAAAGTTGGTAAACTGTTCATCAGTAAGCAAATTGTAAAGTTTGTTTCTTGACCTAAAAATACTTCTTGTGCCTCATTTATACTTTTTTAATGTCCTCAAGTAATTTTTATGAAATCGGCAAACCGATTTGAAATTTATTTAAAAACGTTAAACCTTTCGACAGTACCTTTATATTCCGTACAACTGCATTTCGAAATCGTATCTTTCTTTTTTTAAATAAACTTCCGCTATTTTTGAGAACAATTACAGCTCCAGATTATATTTACTAGTTGCTTAAAACTTTGGTTCTTGGATTTTGGCTCTTTTGTTTCCGATACTTTGGTATAGATCTTGTTTTCAGTGATTTATATTTTCTTGATTTTTGCCTTTCAAACTTTTTTAACTTATTTTGAAATTAATGTAATACAATTAAGTTTTGTATCATTATTATTATTCATAACATTTATTTACTTTAACTGTATTATTTTTTATTTATTCTTTTACTTTTATTCATATAATACTTACATGTTTTGTAAATACAAATTATCCAAGTACAAAACAAACGCAAAAAAAAACGTAAAGCCAATACGAACAAACTGAAATGCCATGTTGCAATGTAACGTGCAGGCAATTCCTTGCAAAATAAAATGCACGACTCGATCGCACGCACTTGCTCTTATGTAAAAGTACTTTGGAATTTAAAATACATTTTATAAATATAAAACATGGATTTAATGAGATAAGAATGTTCAAATGTATGAAATTGCCGTGTCTGATTTCCGGAAAAGTATGAATTTATGCAAACAAAGTTTAAAAATCGTTCTAAAGTAATTTTTTATATAAGAAATTTCTTTAAAATTTTTCGAGAACAAAATTTGGGATGCAAATTTTAAGTATTTAGTAGTATAGATTTTAGGAAATAATTTCAAAAAATATTGATTTTTCAAAAAAAAAACTTTGTAATTTTTTTTTTTCAAGAAACAAAAAAAATATTTTTTGAAAATTTTTATATACAATATTATTTTAAACTTAAGAGGGCTATTGTTGAAAATTGTTGGTTAAAATCTTTAGAGCCGTTAATGAGAAAGTAGAAAATCAAAAAAAACTGTTCTATAACGGGTACCATTAATAACATTTTGCCCCAAATTTTTTTTTACAAAAATGTAGTCATGTCCATAATATCACACATTTTTGTTTTTAGCAAAACATTAGACCCGTTTTCGAGATAAATAAGATTTTGCAATACCGTTGTATGGGGGGTACCGTTAGTTTTGGAGCTAAAAACAAAATTTTATTTTCCCTCTAGGGAATCACCGAAGACCCTTAACTACCGTTATTGAAGAAGATAGGTCTAGTGGTTTAGGCTGTAGGGACTAGGGAGAGGTACAGGCATACAGACACACTGAAACATGTTTTTTGTGTACTAAATTTTCTTTAAAATTCTTCTTCTTCTTCCTTTTCTTCGGCGCTGTTATGATCTCGATGTCGAGGGGATCATAACTCTCCCACGTATCTGCTTCACACTAGTGATCCGCCTGTGGGGTTCGCCGGGTTGACCTCAGAAATCGGCGACAAGCCTCCCGGTTTTGTATTGTTCCATTTCTGAGGCCAACTGAATGCTGGTGTTTTTGCATTTGTTTGTACCAGGAGTGTTTAGGCCTACCTTTCTTTTTATTCCGAATTGGAACGTTGTATGATATTGCCTTTTTGACGGGGTTCTCAGGATCTCTCCTTTGAACATGGCAATACCAACTGAGTCGGTCGTGTTCAATTTTTTGGGAAATGGTATTCTTAACATGAAGGCTTCCTCGGATCTTCGTACTTCTAATTCTTTAAAATTCTTATAAAAAAAAATTGATATGCAAATTGTTAGTATTCAATAAAATACATTTTAAAACGTAATTTAAAAATTTAATCTTGTATCCGTTTTCAAGATATTGAATTTTCAAAAAAAAAAAATTGTATTATTTTTTTTTTTTTAAATCCAAAACTATTTTTTAGAAAAAAATTTTGAATTTAATTTTTTTCAAATGCAAAGAAGCTCCTGCATAAAAATTTTGGTAAAAATCGTTAGAGCTCATAACTTAAGAAGCTCATAAACCTATTCACCAAGCAATATTAGTGAAGATCTACGAGCGCTCTTAAAAGATAGGAGTGATCCCGACCACTCCTAACTTACGAGCGCTCTCTTCGAAAGTTTGTTCGCTTGTGCGTGTGCCACACACGCATTTGACTCGAATCCATGTGAGCAATGCCAAGTAGAGGAGTATCCATTTGCTGTCAAGACCAGCCAGGGATGGAAAATTCGGTACAATTGTACTGAATTCGATACAATTGAGTTTGCAGAAGTACAAAAGTACAATTTTTTCAATTCAGTACAATTACAAAATTTCCATATTTTATGTATTTCTTGAAGCTCGCTTCGACCCTTTGTATACCCGTATTGAGTTGAAATGAGCTTTGTTCGACTCGAACCCACTCGCTCAGCGGTGTCGATTCGAAATGTGAGACGAAAAACCTGGGTCGAGCAGTTGGTTTAATAAATTGTTTCAGAATCGCTCAACACCATTTCAACTCAACTCCAAATCGAGCTCTTAACTCAAATGACGAAAAACTTGGTTCATTAATCGGACCCTAATCCAACTCGATCTTTCGATACAGCATATAAACATACGAGTAGTATTTATCGATCAGCTTTCTTTCAGACATCGCTCGGTTTGGTTATTAAACCTTAAACTCAAACTGTAAGCTCGTGGATATGTGATTAGTGATTGCGGTTTTTCGTCTGTGCATTTTTAAGATATTAACCTTGTGAATTTTAGTTTCATATTTCAAATTTTGGTCCTTATTCGGAATAACCCCCCCCCCCCCCCCACCAAAATGCACTTTTAACTTGCGACTTAAAGGTACTATAAGGCAAGTTATGCATTCGTAAAAAAAATCGAACTCGAGATTTTGATCAAAGTTGACATTACGATGATAGCGAATACTAAAAAAGTGGGTCTCGCAATTCTGTCTGTCTGTCTGTCTGTCGGTTCGACTACAGCCTAAACGGCTCGGCCGATTTTCTTCAAACTTGGTAGATATCATTTTTAATTTTTTCTTCGGACAGGTTTTTTTCTTTTTTTTTAAGACCAAAAATAACGGTACCTGCCATACGATCTTTTTTTCGAAATTATGTAAATATTTTTTTTTCTCAAAAACTGCACGACAGATTTGAACAAAAAAGATACAAACAAATTTTATTTAGTTAAAGCTAGGTACTGAATGAAAAATTTTTTCCGAAAAATGATTATTGAGGGTACCCCCCAAAGAACCAATTTATTAATTTTTGATTTTCTCAAAAACGGTACAACCGATTTTGATCATTTTTGCTAAAGCTCTCCAAAAATTTAAATAGAATTATGTATTCAAATTTTCAAAACAAATTTTTTTGGATTTTTAAAAAAAATTTCAAAATTTTATTTTCAAAACTCAATATTTCGAAAACCTTAAATTAGATTTTTTTTAAACTTGATAAACAATAGTTTATAAACATAGTCTACAAGATGTATAAAAAAAAGGTTTATTTTACCTAGAAATAAAGGTACTCACCATACAAATGTCAAAAAATGACTTTCAAAAATCGTATTTTTCTCGAAAACGGAGCCTAGAATTTTGATTTTGGTGGGGGGGGGGGGGGGAGTGGCTGAATTCCGAATAAGGTCCCAAATTTTTTGTATAAGCTGGTGCCGCAAAAAATGGACAAGTAAAATATTTAGTTTCGTCATTACAATACAATACAATAGTTATGCATATACATACTTTTAAAATGAAGATAGTATTTTTTTCTGTGCAGCTATTTATATTCTGCTTTGATTTTTTTTAATAATATACTTTGGAAAACTTTTAAAAAGTTGAATTTCAATTATTTTTTCATACAAAATTCGTTTTCGGTACAATTGACATCATTTCAGTACAGTTCTATTCTAGATTTCAGTACAATTGAAAAATTTCATTTTCCATCCCTGAGACCAACATTCCACAACATTTCACAGTGTGGGTATGCCAGTACAAGAGAGAGTGGCTCTTATTTTCGAACTTCGAAAAACACTTGTGAGTGGTTGGTGAATACCCCAAAGAAATATCAAGTTAAGAGCCTCGTAAAGTTAAGAGCTGTTTAAGAGCGCTCGGTGAATACCAGCCTAAATCCCTAATTTTGTCCACACGTGAGAGTGAGTTAGACTCAATCTTATAATCAAAGAAAGCTTATGTGAGTATTAGACTTAAACAAAGATATAGCGCTACATTTTTTTATTTTTAAATTTAAGAAATTTAAATTGCACCATTCAGATACTTGATTAATATCAGATTGTATGAGATAGCAATCTTCTACACTGTTAATTTCTAAAAATAGTTTAAGATCATCTGCATAAAGAAGGCACTGGGAATATTTTATTACAGATATAATATCATTAATAAAAATATTAAAAAGAAGGGGACCTAAATGGCTATCCTGAGGTACGATACGGATCTTAGTGACAGCAGTGTTATAAGCCCGTCTCTTTTTATCCTCGTTTTTGTAAATTTCAAATCATTTCTTGTCTTTTTTCTTTACACTATAGCTTACACTACCTTACCATGAAAAGCCATCTACTCGCCAGTGTAATAACTAATTTTTGGATCTTTGAAATAGATCCCGATAGAAAACAGGATCCCAAATTGTTTTTGTAATACATGTTAAAACTTAATCCAGATCCGGATGCAGATAGATTTGTGAATAATAAAACGCACCTATTAATAATATCTTTTTGAGACCTATCAATGAGGTATGATGATATCCAATTCAAAAATGAAGAGTGGAATTTAGCTTTTTTATGACTCTTTGACATTTGCAAACATCAAAAATGGTCTGTTAACTTTGTTTTTTTTTCACAAACTGTCATTGGTTTAGGTGTAATCAAAAATGATTTATTAAAAAAATACCTTAGAACGATACCAGTTAGAAAATGCTTAAAATCAAGAAAAAGTATCGGTAAATTGTTCATCAGTTAGCAAATTGGTATCAAATAATTACTGTTTTAAATTTTGGGCTATTGTTATTTAGTAGAAAAAGTTGAGGTTGTACATATTTCAGCAAAATAAAACCTTTGTTAATTTTGAAAAAATACATTGTAATGGTTTATCGTAAGCCTGGAGGACATCTAATTTCCCTTTTGTTTCTAGATCTAAAAATGCTTCCTGTGCCTCATTCATACTGCTTTAAAGTCCTCAAGTATTTTTTATAAAATTTGTAATTTATTTAGAAGCGTCAAATCTTTCGACAGTACCTATTTTTATTCCGTACAACTGCGGTTCGTATTCACATGGTTTTTTTTTTTAAATAAACTTCCGCTATCTTTGAGAATAATTACAGCTCCAGATATACTAGTCGCTTAAAACTTTAGTTCTTGAATTTTGACTATTTTAACTCAGAATTTTGAAATGTACCTAAACTAACTTTTGTATCTTAATTATTATTCATAACATTTTTTACTTTAACTTTTCTTAGTATTTTTATTCTTATACTTTTATTTATATAATACATATTTTGTAAATAAGTTTTCCCCAAATAGTGTGGTTCTTAGATCAATTTCACTCATAATAGAATACAGAGAGGAAGTACGCCCATTCAGTTAAAGAATGTCTCCTGCCTGGCTATAACTTAATGCCATTACTCTTAAGCCATCATGGCAATATATATTTTTTTAAATTAATTTTTATTTACATTAATCTTATAACCAGGGATGGGATTTTTTTGTTGACCTAGAAATTTTAAAAAAGGCAAAATAAACATCCAAATAGGCAAAATAGGCACAAAAAAACATTTATTAAAAAAAATAAAAACTGAATTCAAAATGAAGAGAAAATAACAGAAAGATATTCAATTAAAAACTCAATTATAAAAACATATAACAACCATGATTTTTTTTTAATTTTCAGGGAACAACCGCCTGCGGTAGTCCCTTAAGGCTAGCCGCGCACTGGCAACTGATCGAAATCAAATAGTTTAATCACCAGTTGATAGAGTACCGCGCACTGACAACTCTTTACTCACGCTCACACTCTTTTTTCTCTTGCGCTTATAGAAAACAGCTCAACTGTTGCGAATTAATTTAAGGCAATCGTTTAGTTTGAGTCAAAACACAAACTTTTTAGTTGCTCGGATCGATTTGCTTTAAGTGCGCAACTAAACAGTTGCGAAACTCGAAATTGAATGTGTGCGCCTGGCCTAAAGATCAAATCCTATAAATGAATGTACCAACCACATTGTGTCCCCAATACCCTACAACTGTTAGAGCGTTTGAAAAATGCAAATAATTTATTAATGCAAACTATCTATCCATTTTGTCTTAGTAACAAACGAAAAACAAAATTGTTTACACTACTTTTTGTAAATTTCACACGATGTGTCATGTCAAAATGACATTTACATACTAAAACGGATTTAAACCTCCTATGAACCTGTCTAAGCTTATTCCGGCTCTATTCCTATTGTTTTTTTTTTATAAATAAGTGATCCTACTGCGGATGTTGTATTTATTATACATACTACTGTATGACTGTACTACGGATAACTTTTCCAAAAAAACACGGCTAATATTTCTTGTCACGTACGAGTATTATATTTAGTTAGGTTAGTCTATACTTCTAATTGTTTTTAAAAATAACCGTTTTTACATATCTCATACACAAACCAAACTGAGCAATTCTGTACAGCGGATGTATAACATTTTTGCTTACTTTCTAAACAATACGTAATTCAAATACAGCTAACTTCATAATTTTTCCAATTTTGTTTTCATTCTGACATCTTCTCCATCAACACAGAAAATTTAAAGAAAATTGAACATCTTGTGGAAAAAAGTGAAAATACACCTCAAAAACAAAACTGAAGTTTCAATATTCAATTCATTGTTGAATTATTATGACTACAATGGAGCCGCAGCAAAATAAAACCTGGGATCTCTCCCTCTATGAGTTGCAACGCAAACCCCAAGAAATCATCACAGACAGCACAGAAATCGCAGTCTCCCCACGGAGTCTTCACTCCGAACTTATGTGTCCCATTTGCTTGGACATGCTGAAGAAGACCATGACCACAAAAGAGTGCTTGCACAGATTTTGCTCAGATTGCATCATAACAGCTCTGCGTTCAGGCAACAAAGAGTGCCCAACTTGCCGTAAGAAGTTGGTTTCCAAGCGTTCACTTCGACCAGATCCCAATTTTGATTTGCTCATATCGAAAATATATCCGAGTCGGGAGGAATACGAAGCGATTCAGGAGAAAGTCATGGCAAAATTCAATCAGACACAATCCCAACAAGCTTTGGTCAATTCGATCAAAGAAGGGATCAAGTTGCAGTCGCAGAATCGACCGACACGCTATCGCAAGGGTGGTGACAGCGACCGTGACCATAGGGAACATTCGTCGCACCACACCACGAACAACAATAGCGGAAATGTTCAGCAAGTGGTAGGGGCAAGTGCCTCATGCAACAATCGGGTGAATGACGAGGCTTCCGAGACCCGGAACGCCTCAAATCCACCCTCGGTTCGCAGTACACCCTCTCCTGTTCCATCGAACAGCAGCAGCAGCAAGCCTAAGCGGGCAATGTCGGTACCGACGTCTGAGCGCTCCGAAGAGTCGGAGAGTGACAGTCAGATGGACTGCCGCACCGAGGGCGACTCCACCATCGACACCGAAGGTGAAGGATCCTCGGAACTTGGCATAAACGACGAAATCGAATTGGTATTTAAGCCTCATCCGACTGAAATGGCTGGCGATAATCAGTTGATGAAGGCGTTGAAGGAGAATTGTGTCAGGTACATCAAGACAACTGCTAATGCTACAGGTGAGTGTACTAACTATGGCTCAGGAATTAGTGTGGTCTTAATGAAATTTGTATTTTAGTTGATCACTTGAGCAAGTATTTAGCAACTCGAATGACACTGGATCTGGGAGCTGATCTACCCGAGGCATATCGCATGATTAACTTTTGCATTTACATCGCCCCGCAGCCACAGCAGCTGGTCATCTTGAATGGCAATCAGACATTGCATCAGGTCAATGACAAGTTTTGGAAGGTAATTCGAAATAATTATTCATAATTTTAGGTCCTATAAAATAAATGAATTTCAATATCCAATATTGATTGCCTTCTCAACTATATAAAAGAAGAAATGGCCTTAAGTTCTAGTTGGTTTTTGGAAAGGTTGCCAAGTTAAGCTGAAGTTAATTTGCAAAACGTTGCATTTTAGTCATACCTAGTTGTGGAATTCACAAAGACAATGATTTCTTCTTCTGTCTTTTCATTTTAGATTCAGTGTAAAAGTCAGATTCTTGTATGTTTCCAAGAAGTTGTGAGTCCTTGAGGTACTTGAAACTTGTCGTTTCTTTTCTTTTAGAAAAATGGAACTCAAGTGCTCAAGGCAAGAAAAAACAGTTTCGAAACATTATGTTCAGCAAACTGTGGTATATTAAAATTATATTACGCTGTCCACTGGCAATTGCACATTGTTTGTTGTTTAACATACTTTCCAAATTTTAGGAATTTCGCTATAGATTCCTCTTTATATGAAAAGTCTTAAAAGTATTTTCAAATTTTGACCTTTAAGCTGCTTCCATAATATATTGATTTGTGTGGTCACAGATCAGCAGTGTTGCTCGACGGTTTTAATCAACACTCGTTGACTCGAACGTTAGCTCATTCAAGTAATTGTTAGAAATCAAATGACAGGAATTGTGATTATTTTTTTTTATTTATTAATTAGAAAATCATTTGTATATAAAGAGTTTTTCAATAAGGACGAATTGATGTTGAAATGGTAAAAATAAGCTGTGCTTGAGTTATTTTTATTTGATAGACCCACGTATGCAATTATGTATAGAACATGCCATCGTTGACATGTGCGCCGCAGCTTGGCATGGTAGAACAGATCCGTAAGGTTCAATTCTCAATGACTGCCACAATAGTTCGGTCTGAATTTGAGCGATGACCTGAATTATGATGAGTTATTACGGCTTATTGGAAAAGACCTGCAACTTTACAAAAAAAGCCTAAAACAAAAAATTTAATTGGTTCAAATCGAACGATCTTGGCGAACAATTTACGCTTCCTCCGCCAGAGATAACCCTACACATAAACTGTTGATGCAGAATGTACATTTAGCGCATCCCCGTACAGCTGGAACGACAAATCGTCCATTTGGTTGTCATTGATCTCCGTCAGCAACTTCGGTTTCAGTTTATGCACCAAACAGTAAGTTTTTGTAGATGCTTTGCGCCCTGGTGAATCTCATATAGATTGGCGTCAACACATATAAGGCAATTTTGCTTGTTAAAATAACTATTCGTCCAAAAATGTGCCTCGTTGCTAAAAATGATTTTTTGACCAAACGCTCCAATGTCCAATCAGCTAAAAACGTCTATGGTCATTAACTTTGTGCAGGAGCGAAGTGGCATTTTGACGTACTTTAGGATCTTGGATGATTTCTTACCGAACTGATACTCCTTAATTTGACCAACAAACGTTAGAGAGTCGATTTTGAAAAGCCACCGCGTCACACATGTATTATATTATATTATATTGTATGTAGAGTACAACAGCATAGGCCCGATGATTGATTAAACTTGCAGTCGTCGCACACCAAAAAGTTACACCAGTCGTCGCGCTGATTACATACATACATATGTAATCCATTTTAAAATTAGAATAAAACCAGTATGCTTTTATTTTTTCAAATTTATTTTGCTGGAAAATGCAATTAAATATTATTATTTAAAATTAAAAAATATAAACTACTAGCGTACCCGTGCGCGAACTCCCGCAAACAAATTTTTTTTTTCAACTGAAGTTTTTCAAAATAAGTCATGCGTCTAAAAGTTTCTGTAGATTCGCTGTTTTTCTTGCATTGGAAATCTTGTGTAAATGGAAATCTTGTGTGAAGTACGGAATGTTGTTTTTGGGTGTTTATTTTAAAATTCTGTGTGTCAACGTTGAACAGCTCTATTTGAAAAAGACGACTTACCACTAAAATAATAAACACGTTTAGCTTAGCCAAGAACTGTCACAACTGATCTCCTGTTCAACATGAGAAGTTGAAAGCGTACGAATTATTTTTATTTATATATTTTGAAAAAACTAACAAACAATGAGCAAATCACATACGTATGTAACTATCCTATAACAATGTATGTAGTTAAACCTGTAGGCACATAAAGTTTAACTTACCTTAAAATAGTTTAAATTCAAAGACTAAGCCACATAAATATTTGTCAATTTTTTTTTTGTTTTTAATTCGGAGAATTTTATTTTTGTTTTATTTTTTTTTATACTTTTTTGAGTGTTTTTATCGTTACTGCTTAGGTAAATTAATCAAACAATGCCCCTCCTCTGGGCCCACACCACCAAAGTATGGCATTTCAATGCAACTATTTATGTATATGTACTACATTTCCGTGCAATACGAAGATAGAAGTAGAGATAAATAATTTTGGGGTGTTTCGACCACCCAATGCCCCTCCCCTGATAATAAAAAAAAGTAGCCTATACGGTAATCCAGACTATAACTTTTTTGTGTGTTAAATTTTATCAAGATCCATTCAGTTGTTCAAGCGTTATTGAGTAACAAACATCCATACATCGTAACATTCACATTTATAATATTAGTAGGGTTACTTCTTAATACAAAAATAAATATTTCAGCATTTTTGGAAAAAAAAGGAACTTTAATTTGAATTTCAGGTCAATTCTTAAATAAACTTAAAATCTCTAAACCAATTATTGGTTTCTAAGCATGATGAACATATGTATATATCTGGAATGGTCAGGCCAAACAAATTTTTGACATGCGGTACAAAAACAGTTTGACAAAAATATTTACACCAGTCGTCGCGCGGATTACAATAGTATTCCAATCAACTTAACGAAGCTCTCGTGACACAACGACACACGACTAGGACTCGCAATTTACTAAGCGCACGTCCAAACTATTTAACTGTAAATACTAAAAGAGACAACAAATCTCTACCACTAGTTTTTCGGGAATTCTCAATTTTGCATTAGTGGATTACAATAGTAATCCGTGCGACGACTGCATGGTTAATGGATCGAAAACGTGTCGCTAATAAAGTGTTCTGATATAATTAAATACAGCCTTGGCCAAAATTATTGAGCACCCATTATATTTCTCACTTTACGTGCAACTGTTTAATTTAAATAAATTCAAACACTTTGTATAGTATAACATTGCTTTTTATTAAACAAATATCAATATTTAGTTTGACCACCCCTTGCCTTTATCACGGGAGCAATTCTTTTTGGCAAAGAGCGTACACGCTTATTGCATTGTTCTGCACTTAATGACCTTCATTCATCACGCAGGTGGCGTTTTAGGTCGTCTTTGTTGCTGATTGTGTTCTGCCTGATCTTGTGCTTTAATAAGCCCACAAATGTTCTATGGGGTTTAAATCTGGGGACTAGGTAGGCCAATGAAAAACCTCGACGCAATTTTCCCCTAACCAGGTCTTTTTGCATGCAGCTTTGTGGAAAGGTACGTTATCTTACTGGAACTTTACTCCTTTCATGTTTGCAACGCCAAACAGTAAGAAAAATGAGGAGTGCAGTTTCCAGTACGTTTATGTACTTCGTAGAGTCCATGCGATCGTAACACAAAAACATTTCGCCTGCCCCTGAAGAACTCATACACCCCCAGACCATAACGCTCTAGCCGCCATGTTTAACTGTCGGTACGAAACACTCCAGACTAAATTCTTCACCGGCTCGACGACGAACAAAGGTTGCACCAGCGCGCGGTACCAATAATCGTAAAGCGTACCATAAATGAAGAAGTTTTGAAAGTTACGTATTTTCCTTACGAGTTATAATATACTAAATTATTTACTACATATTGTTGCACCATCGTATGATCTAACTTACCTCGAAATTCGATTATTCTGACTACACAATATTTGACCAAAATTCTTCAGTAAAAGTTTGGCATTTTCGAGCCCATACAAGCCGCACCTTTTTGTTCTTTTCAAATAACCATGGTTTTTCCTGGCTTTATAGCCTTTTATACCAGCTTCTTGGAGTCTTCTACGAGTAGTTCCAGCAAAAATTGGCTTCTTAAATTCTGCTGAAAATTCGACAGCGAGCTCTAAAGAAGTTTTTTTTGCGATTTTTAATTGAAGCTTCGTACCAATTTTCGGTCCTCGCGATTTGTTGTGATTCGCATGCGCCAGTTCTTGTCCTATTCTCATGCTATCCGGTCTCTGTGAACCGCTTAAGAGAGTACTGGACAGATTGACGCGAATATTCCAGAGTTTTGGAAATTTCTACCTGAGATTTCACTTGATCATGTATCTGCAGTACCTGCGCACGTTTAACTAAACTTAGTTCACTTTTTTTTGACATTTTCCAATAATACTAATGAATACTTAAAATGAAACCTACAAAAAACACTTGAGATTTCACAAGAAGAGGCAAATAAGCAAACTGATCAATACCTAAGAACATGTGGAAATGACTAATCTTGAGATAACGGATGATGCATTTTCAATAACAACGTAGATAACAGTTTTTTAGTTTATCTGAGACTAAAAAATTATTTCACCACCAACTGTATTTAATTTAATTTTTAAAAAGCATGTACACACGAAATTGATAGGGTGCTCAATAATTTTGGCCAAGACTGTACAGAGTGTACAAATATAATTTTAAAGTTTTTTTTAAATTTTTGATTTGTGTACAAAATAACTATTTATCATAAATTACACAAAAATTAAATCCATGCATAATTTGTCAAATTAATAAAACACAATTAATACAATTTAATATTTTAAAACTATTAACAATTATAGAAAATGCCTAGTTATGTTTTCTAATATATGTAGGTATGTGTATACATAGCTGCGAGCAAAAAAAAGCAGCTTAACGGAAAATAAGTTTCTTTTTGAATAAAGAGTAAAAAGACGTTTAATTTAATGAAATGGTTGTTCGTAAAACTTTTTACAATATGTACATATATTGAAATGTTTTTATTATAAAAACCAAACTGTAATTTGTTGATCATAGGTTTAATAATAGTAAAAAATAAAATAGGGAGCAAATTAATAGCAGTGCTTCTCCATTTTTGAATAATTTTATTAAAAAAGCGTTAAAAGAAGTTAAATTCAATGCCATTTTTGGCCAGTGAAGCTAGAATTTAGTAGTATGTATGACCGTTAATTTTTATTACAGCTTCGCAACGACGCACGGTTCATTGAGTCGACAAGCCCCTCGATTCTTTGCGGAGTTATAGATTTTGAAGCCTTCTCAACTGCGCCCCATAACTCTTTGTTTTTTTTTTTTTGGTTTTGCATTCCAGACTTCTTTTTTTATGCCTACCAAAAGATTTTCAATAGGATTGAGGTCAGGGGACTGAGCAGGCCACTCTATAACCAAAATCTTGTTGTCCTGAAACCGTTGATTACCTGTTCTGCTGTTGTGCTTTGAGTCATTATCCTGCTGAAAGACCCATTTAGGCGGCTTTTCGGAGTCGACATATTATGGTAGTATGATGTTTATACTTTTTATCCAATTGGACCAATGGGCCAACTCCCAATGTATGAGAAGCATCCCCATACCACCATACTAGATCCCCCATGTTTTTGCGGTTTTGTGGTGTATCTAGAATCATATTCGATATTTGGTGGTCGTCTTACATACTGCCGAGATCCTTTACCACCTTAAAACAAAAACAATTTTAATTTTGTAAGTCCAAAGAATATTCCTCCACTCTCCAGGAGCCCATTCCAAAGCTCTCGCGCAAACCTAAATCTCTGGGGTATGTGGTTTTCTTAGAATTGAGACTTTTCGTGGACTGTGAGCATTTAAATTGTGCTCCTTCGATCGTCTTCGTACTGTATGGACCGGGCATGGTAAATCAATTTCGCTATTTCCGTAGCTACTGCAGTAGGATGCGTTCTTAAAAACCGAATAACATGTTTGATGTAGGAAGGCGTTTAAACTTGCTTACGCCAGCGGGTTTCAGCTTTTTCTAAAAAATGTATGGTATTACTTACCATTTTCACTGAACAACCGACAAAATCCTGAACTTTCTTATTAAGGTTTTCAATAAGTTTGCGTGTTTCTGTTGTGCAGTACGATCCACTTTAAAAGTTTTAAAAGTAATACGCTGCTATTATTTTGGTCGCCTAAAATACTGAAAGGCACCAGGCAAATGACATTTAAGAATATAAGAGATAATGTATCGTTAAATTATCACTTCAAAAAGCTTAACATAATTGCTATGAGTAGCACTCTACATTAGAAGTTTTAAAGATATGAAAAATTATAATTTTTATCAGCTTTTATTTTGCTCGGCACTTTATATGTTATATAACACCCAAAACTTATTCGGTCGCATTGCAAATTACTCTTCTGAGT
The DNA here is from genome assembly GCA_911387755.1 of Chrysotoxum bicinctum. Taxonomy (NCBI): domain Eukaryota; kingdom Metazoa; phylum Arthropoda; class Insecta; order Diptera; family Syrphidae; genus Chrysotoxum; species Chrysotoxum bicinctum. The sequence continues at coordinate 78,017,535 of OU426988.1, read as the reverse complement.
TCATATTAACTTTTTATCAAATCGCCTACAATTCCGTCTGGTGGGATTTTACGATTATAAAATAATTCAGATAGTCTTTAATTTATAAATATTTTTTTTTTCTTTCAGGTCAACAAACCAATGGAGATGTATTACTCATGGAAAAAATCCTAGGGACCATTGAATCGCTCTCAATAAAAAAGAGTGCACCTTCATCATATTTATCCATCTTATAATATAAAGAAAAGAACAAATTTGTAAACAGTAATTAATAAATTAATGTTTGGTGTCATTTTTCTTCTGCTTATAAATGTAATCAATGTGTGTTAGAATGAACACATCATAATAATATATTATAACCTATTAAAGTGAAACCACAATTTAAGAAATCAATGTTTGTTTCCATTTTTCTTACACCATAAACCTCATTTTATGGACATATGTATATAGGTCTCCTCTAAAGTATTAGTATTTGTATACGGTTGCTGATTGTGGAATGTATTAAATACAAAGTCATTCGGGAATTCTTATTACATATAGGTATTTTTTTATATAAAGCTTTTATTCTTTTTTTAATTGGTATTTCTATGGTGAGCTACCAGCATCTCTACAAAAAGTATCAAATTAGTAAAATAGTGTAGACCTTTAAACAATATCTGAATTTTCAAACTATTCGGACATCCGGCTACATACGAATGGCACAAATGAAATCCGAAATATCCAGATAGTGTCGGATAACCGCATAGTTTAATGCGACAGGTAAGATCGAACACTATCCGGGTAGTGTCGGATATCCGGATCCATATCTGGATCCAGTTTGATGATTTTATATAAAGTAAAGGTAAAAAAGAGGATATAATTAAAAAACCTTACTCTCATGAAACTTATATTTTAAAAATAACTTTGAAAGTATCTAAGTTGCAATGATATTTTTGTTTTGAGGGAATTGTTCCTACGATACGATCATTCTAAAAAAAGCTTTAATTACCATTTTGTATACATAATTATGAATGTATTTCCAGTAGAAAAGCTAAAATAAAAACCCTTCCACCCCTAATTTTCTTATTACACTAATAATTTAAAATTGAAATATTTGTTTGGATTTCTAAAAATTATTTCACTTTTTATTTATATTATTTAGTTTACTTTTCCCAGCACATCAGCAGTGGCAGAGCGCTTTTTTTATACTGCTTCCACAAAATGTAGAAATTTTTGCTTTAATAAGCTAAAACAGAAAACTGTTAGAACAAAACATTATTATTTATTATTATTTATGTTTTTAAAAATCCCAGCGCTTTAGCCGCAATAGTTGTTTTATTACTAAAAGTGGTTCTTTTAATTTCTGTTTTTATTTAGTGTTGATCAGTAATGTACCTTAAACGATTTATCATCTATTTAACAAATTTGAATGTGATACAAAGAAAATTTGGCGTGAAAAAATTTTTTATTTTACTTGTTCTGCGGAAAATTCATGTTTCATATAATAAAAATTTATATATAAAATATATTTTTTTTAGTAGTTATCCCGAATAAATTCGGCATTTTTTATTTCGAGAATTCTGTAATCCGGGGTTTTTGAATTTCCGGTTTGACTAATTTTGATTGCTAAGAAACTCGAGATTTTTGTTCATTAGGGGTGTTTTTGTTCCCTCGGTCATCTTGAGAAAAATAGTGAAGCTTTTTTTTTTTTATTTTCCAAATGGAGGAGGGGTAGAGAAATATTTCTTTGATACATTGTTTTAAATATACATAACTAGGAAACAGTAGATATTATATCCACACCTGTAAAATCTATATATTTAAAAGTCGAAAACGGATGTTAATGTAATAATTAGCCTTAAATAACGATGTATTTCATGAAGGTGAATATTATTTTGGAAAAGGAATTTAAATTCGTTAAAATAGTTAAATAATTTTCCCATGTTTGAGAAATTGTTGTTTTGTATTATAACAAAAAAAAAAACAAGAATGATGGAAATTATTTTTTCGGACTTTAAGTATCAAATGGAGATCCTGCACGTACCCTGGAGAACATAAAATTTATATTAAAACGTTTTAGATGTCTGGCAATAAGCCTTGTTTTCAAATATTTTTAATGTTGGAAATAATCAGTGTTTTACAGGATGTTTAGTTTTTAATTAGCTGCAAAATGAGCCCTTTTGGAAAAACGAGTTCTGCTTTTAGGTTGTTTTACTTTTGAGCGACTTTCATAGCACGCGTATAATATTGATTTTTTTACAGGTTTCATTATTACAGATTTAAAATGTTTTACTTTTTCAGTTTTAAGCTCACTTTTTTAAAGTTTTTGAAAGTTGGGAAAAATTCCGAGGAACATTTTATTCTCGATAGCTCCCAATATGTAAGCTTTATGGCTAAAACAGAATCTGGAATCATGTTTTGTTCTCTGAAGAGAGTAAATTTAATTGTTTTGTTGAAGAATCTGGTTCCTCTTCGGCTATTTTGGTCACTTGATGTGTAATGAAACTAGTTTGGTTTCATTTACTTTTCCCGACGTTTCGACAGGGGTTGCTGCCTTCTTCAGGGGATCCTTTATTGAAACAATAAATCACAAACACAGTTTAACAAATTTATTTACAAAGAAAAAACAAAACTTTAAAGAACTTACATAAAAAATAAAATAAAATAAATTATTTGTCTAGTTTTAAATTAAAAAAACTTTGAAAACTTTCTTGTAAAAATAAACTTAATTGATTTTAAAATTTGAAAAGATTTAATAAAGTTGCACTTCTAATGCGAAGATCAGTCTTGTTTTAATTTTAACTCAAATAATTTAATTTATTTCGATCTGATGTTTGTCCATCACGATTGCAGCATGACAAATCCTTCTTCTGGTAGCACCTTACAAAGCCCCTTCTCTTAATCAAGTTTTTTTTTGTTGATAAAAGGTTTTTTTCTTGCCACTCTTCCATGGAAATTACTTTTTCACACCACTGTTTTTACGGTTTCAGGGTTAGGTTTACATCTTATTGCAAGTTTTTCTTTACCTCCGCCGTCAAATTTTGGTCTTCCAGGTTTTTGAAAATTTTCAACAGATTTTGTCGTTTTGAAAGATTTGCTTCTTTTTATAATTTCTGCAATAGCACGTACAGAATTACCTTCTTCAAATTTTTTTTTCACTATTTTTTCGCACTTCAAGTATTATATATTCACGTTGTTCCTCCATTTTGACCTTACTAATAATAAATAACGCATAAAATTCAATTCGAATAAACATCTGAAATTATTATGTAACGGACTTTTAAGAACCTAAAAGTTTTATATTTGTCCCCTTAAAAGTAAAAAAGATGAGTATACCACATGGTGTCCGATTTCTTTTTTGATGGTAAATTTGCGATTGTTTTCTTTAACATCAAATTTTGATGACCATTTATTAATAAAAATGTAATTTTTGCTAAATATTCAGTTTATAGTGAAAACTAGGTATCCGTTCAATTGCTTTCGAGGTATCCTATCGGAAAGAAAAATAATACACGAATGCGTTGATTTGTTTCCCGAAGAATATGTTTCGGAATAAATTAGAAAAACAATTGCATTAAGCTGTCAAAAATAAAGCACTTGATGGCACTTCAACGCGGTTCACCGGGTGCGTTAAAATGATGTCGGAGAAAAATTCCGAACAGCTGTTCGGAAGAATACCTCAAAGCAAAAATCCTCCGAATCGTATAAAATCGGAGAATTTTTCGCTCCGAACGGATACCTAGCTAGGGCCGAATAACTAAGTTGATAATGGATTGTGGAATTCTGGATCTCGTTTCCAACACATTGAGCACTGTACAGAAAACATAAATTCCAGTTTTCAAACAAAACCGCAATTTGGCATTAATGTTTCGCGAAGAATATCCGCGATTTTGATATTTAAGGAAGCAAATAATAGATCCTGCGATTTTTGTGTCATAGTTAAATATTCAAAATATTACAAAAATGAAAAACTTGCCCTATAGTACTTAGGTACATGGTAAGTAAAAAGAGGTTGTTATTTTTTCTGGTGGAATATGTTAAAACTAGTTAAATCACAAAGCAAAACAACTCTGTATAATTATGTACACATACTACTTTGTATTAATAATTTAGTAATCTAGTTATAGAAACTATGTAGGGTAAACCGACCAATCATTGGCACCTTAAGGTTACTCACCACTTATTCGGCTTATATAACTTATGGGAATTAAGAAACGACAGTTTTCTTTATTTTTTTTTTATTTTTAATTATATTTTTGTTTAGTGAAAAACATTAAATACATTATTTTTTGTTAAAATTAATAAATAATTAATAAAAAGTAAAACAATGTCCTTTTACCAATGATTGGCACCATTTTCCAATCATTGGCACTGAACAAACCAATGATTGGCACATTGATTTTGTTTAATTTTTAAAGTTTATTAAAACCAATAAAAACAAAATAAACAAATAGTATAATTCAATTATATAATTTTATAAATAAAAGGTAATTTATTTGTATAATTATATTTGAGTCTTTTAAGTTACATTATGTTTAAATTAAGGCCGAAATTAGATTAGATTTTTATTGATTGATAAAAAAGTGTATTTTCATTCTAAGGAAAATTGATACAAAATTATGAAAATCTGTAACTTTTTCATTTACCAATGATTGGCACAGTGCCAATAGCCAATGATTGGCACTTTTTCTAATGATTGGCATGGCATCCAAAGATGGGTATAGTGCCAATCAACCTAGTGATTGGCACCTCATCCAATGATTGGCATGTGCCAATAAATGGAAATTTGATGGATTTACATTCCTATAGTTGACACCCCTTATAAAAACTATATTTTTAATAAAATATTAAAATAAAAAGAACTAACCTCTTTGTTATAGTTTATTTTTTTATAATAACTGCACTTGAAAATGGTTTTCCTCTTAAATTTATTATTAAATTACACTACAATGTCACCACTTTCCTTACGGTTTTCACAAGTTTCACATTAAATTTGGCGCGAACTTGATTCTAATTTTTTAACAGCGTTTTTTTAATTGCTACTAACTTCAGATGCCAAAAGAAATGATGCCAAATCATCAGAAATAGACTAAGGCTAATATTTTTAAAAAGATTTTATTAGAAAACTTTTAAATGTTATTAATACGAGTAATTTAAACTGTAAGTGCCAATCATTGGGGGGGTGCCAACAATTGGGCAGTTTACCCTATCTATCAATTAGAAAATTATTTTGTATTCATTATTAAAAGGAAAGCTGAAGCTGAAGGAACGTTTTTTCTTTAAATAAATAATTTGTTCTTTTATAAAACGGTCTTTCATTGAGATTATATTTATCAGGTTATGTGCCCAGTCTCGTGTGAACTGCATTAGAAGAAAATGGCATCCAATGAATTGAAGGTCTCTGTGGATAAGCTTGAAAGTCCTAGCGATTGGGCGAAATGGAAATGGCAAATGGGTATGCTTTTCCGTGCATATGATCTCAAGGGAATCGTTACCGGAGAGAAAATATGTCCTACAATCACATCTACTTCTGAAGCGGAAGAAAAGAAGCAACATAGCGATTGGCTGAAACAAGATGCAAAAGCTGCTGGTTTGATTGCTACATCTCTAAGCTCCAGTGACGTGCCGTGGTGGTTTCAGTAGGGTGTTCACTATAACTTTTTTTTTTCTAATCATTTATCTATTTTGAGTTTTAATCCAGGATCACAACGAGGACGTAATAGACAACCATCCCATCCCATCCCATCCCATCCCATTTTTTTTTTTTTTTATTTTTTTGTTATTTTGTTTTTGTTTTTATTTTTTATATTTTTTTGTATAGGTATTTATTTTTTTATTTTTGTTTTTTTTTTTTTTTTTTGTGTTGTTTAGTAATTATTTAAGTTAACGCAGTCCAACAGATATTTACTTGTATATAAAGGTCGATTCGACGGGATTTCTTCAAAAAAATCTTGTAGAACATAATCATAAAAAAAATGTTTTGCTTTAATTTCCTTAAGAAATGATTTTTCTATTAAAATAAATGCCAGTTCTGACAATCTGTTCTCTAGCATTTTATTTCTGGCATATGATTTTATGCGCTTAAGGGCAGAAAAAGATCGTTCGACAGAGCTACTTGATACTGGAATCGTCAAGATTAGTGAGCTTAGTTTAAAAATTTCCGAAAAAGTCTTTAGTTCCATATTATCGAGCATTTTTGGAAAGTCCTTTAAGGAAATATTTTTGAATTGTGACTGAGTAAGTTTAAAAAACACAGTAAGTTCATTCTCAAGCTTCACAAAATCAAAAAACGGACCATAGGAACTTTTAAGGCATTCGAAGCCATCAGTTGGGAAATTTTCTTCATTTTCAGCAAATTTTTTTACGGAAAGGCCAGAACGATTCTTCAGATTTTGTTTGAATAGCAGCACTGATCATAGAAATAAATGTGCTCATAACAAAATGTCAAAATTCAAAAAGATTCTTGTCTCTTTAGTGCAGGTCTTGTGAGCTATATACGTTCTTAGTTCTACTATTCTTTAATTTGTTCTTGCTTCAAAAAGTACAAATTTGTAGATGGTAAATTTATTTTGATTACCTAGCTTCATATATTTTTGCTAAAACTATACATTTTCATTATCGAGTAAGAGTATATTTTTGTTCACAAATACTATGTAAATGAATCGCTGATTGTTAAAACAACATAACTGAAATTTTAATTTTTTTACAGGAGATACAAAAAATCCTACATTTTTGGCCTTGTAGTCATTGTCATTTTTTTAACCCAAAAATCCTATTAGATTGTTTCGATTTTTAAGGATTTTTTAATATGTTTTTTCTTCTTCCGTGAAAAATTAAAACATCACTTAGGTTGTTTTAACAAACAACGATGATTTAAATGTGATTTAACTTTGGTTCCTTTGTTTATAATTTGTTGTTACCTAATCAAAAAAATGTATGTATTTCTACTGCAAAAATTTTGGTTTTATTTCGATTTCTTTGCCAATTTACTGCGATCTGCGATTTATGAAGTCCGAACCCTGGTTGTGTGTTGTTCTGTTGTACACTTGTGACCTTGTGTACAACAACCACTGGTATACAATGAATTCGCACTCCATAATGAAAATGAATCATATCAGAGTTCACTGTCTCTCTCGATGCCGATGGATGGTATGATGGTACGCTTAATGAAGTTGAACACCATACACCAAACCAATTTGTCTTCTTTTCTGTAGTTTGAGTCGTTTCTGTATGTTGATTTGCTTTACGTCGCGTTGCCCTTGCCTATCGTCGGTGCGTTGACATGGAGAGAACATTGTAGCGTGAGAATGAATTCCATTCGGATGAAGGATCGTGGTGCGCTCGATGAATGTGAACACCAAGGAATATAGAATTTTGGATTTTGTATACACATTTTGTCTCTTCTTCACATTTTTTTTTGTGTGGATGTCGATGTGCTTTACCTTGGTTTCGGAGGTCGGTCGGTGCGTTTACATCAGGAGAACACCCTAGAGTACTATTTTTACTTGAAAATGTATTCTTCATCCATTGCATTTGAATGAATTGCCGCGGTGCGCTTGAATAAGGAGAACATGGAGAACATGAAATATGGAATGTGACTTATGTGATGATTTTGGTAGGGTGTGCGGTGAACACCTGCGTACCTTTGAATAAACGTCAGTGCTAAGCTCACCAATCGCCGAACTTGTCTTAACATGTGAATTTTCCAAGGACATTTGGGATAAATTATGTGCTCGTTTCGAAAGAAGCAGCATACAAAGGCTCAACATGTTGATAGACACTTTCTTTCAAACAAGAAAAGATGAACAAGAGGACATCAGTGCCCACATTGCGAAATTGCAAAAGCTGTTTGTAGATCTCAATGATGAACTATCCAAGCATAAGGAAAATACACTATCTGAACGGATTCTTAATGGCAGAATCATGTCAACTCTTGGTAAGGAATTTGACAATTTTAGAGATTTGTGGGATACGATTCCTGCTGAGAAACAAACTCTAAATTTGTTGATTGAAAAGTTATGCACCATTGAAACAAGAGGAACGAAACAAAATATGAAGAGTGATGGCGCTGGGAACTTTTAAGAAAAAGCAACCGGAAAAGTCAAATCAGAAACTGGAACGTGCAAAGATGACATTTCCATGCAACAAGTGCAAGAAACTTGGACATTGGGCTGCCGAATGTCCACAGAACAAATCTGCAGAAAGCAAACCTGCGTTGATGGCGTTTTCTTTAAACGCAACAATGGGAAACTTATTGAGACAAGATCAATGGTATTGCGACAGCGGAGCTTCAAGACATATTACACCGAACAAATCGCACTTCGAAACATACACGCGATTCGATGTACCCGAAGTTATTTGTCTAGGAAAGCAAGATGTCACAATGCAGGCGTATGGTAAAGGCAACATCGGCATTCAGGTAAACATTAAAGGCGTGTGGAAAGAAGCAACTTTGAGGGATGTATGGTACGTCCCTGATGCAAGTGCACAATTGTTTTCTGTGAAGGCTGCAGCTCGAAATGGTTTTACTACAACGATGGATGACCGAACTGTTACTGTACAAAACAATCGCAGTGGTCAAATAACAGTAGAAGGGTATCTTCAAGATGAGTTTTATGTTTTGAAAATACAAGTATTGAAACCATCAGAGCGCGCGCAAGCTTACATGTCAAAAATTTCAGAAAGCCTTCAAGTATATCACGAAAGATTTGCTCACCAGAATAAGCGCCATGTCAAGAGAATTCTTGCTAAGATGAATATCAGTGCCCATGAAAGCGGTGAAGAATTCTGTGATGGATGTGCAGTGGGTAAAATGCATCGACTTCCCCTCAAGTCAAGAAGTGATCGACCAGTTACAGTCGGTGAGCTAATCCATGCAGATGTTCTTGGTCCGATTGAAACAATATCAGTAGGAGGATCCCGATATTATGTTTGTTTCAAAGACGATTTTAGCAAGTTTCGTAGACTCTTCTTCTTAAAGCACAAGAACGAGGTATGTACATCACTCGAAACATTCTTGAATGAAGCTAAAACCAGTGGACACATTGTCAAAAAATTAAGATGTGATGGCGGGAGAGAGTTTGACAATAAAGAAGTAAGAAGAGTGTTGTCAAAATTCGGCATAGAGCAATGTATTGGACCTCCTTATACGCCACAACAAAATGGAGTCGCAGAACGCGAAAACCGGACAATTGTGGAAGCAGCCCGGAGTATGAGAGTGTCCAGTAAGTTGCCGAAATGTTTGTGGGCTGAGGCATGTAACACAGCAGCATATGTCTTGAACCACACAGAGCCGACAACAATCAAAAACAAGGTTCCGTATGAATTATGGCATGGAAAACAACTGGGAACTCTTAGCCATTTACGAATCTTTGGCACTGGATGTTATGTCCACATACCGAAGGAACATCGCAAAAAGTTTGATGGAAAGGCTATGTATGGAAGGTTGGTTGGCTATGTGAATGAAAAAGACGGATATCGAGTATGGATTCCAAATTTAAAGAAAATTGTCTTCAGCCATGACGTAATTTTCAAGCCAGAAGTAGTTTGCAACACGAAACCTGAAGAAACATTCCTAGAAGAGATACAAAATAAGGAAGATGTTTCTAGTATTAAGAGTTTTGAGATTAGTTTGAAGCAGAATGAGAATGAGAATGAAGACGTTGAAGCAGATACTGAAGCCAATACTCAAGAATCTACTAGTTCTGAAGAAATCAATAGATCAAGTTCATCTGTTCAGAATGAAGAAAATGCCTCATTTTTCGATGCTGAAGATTCTATTGAAGACGAACTCAACATCATCACAAGAGAAAGAAAGAAGCCAAGTTGGATGACAGGTGGAGAGTATCTCATGTTTGCAGAAGAAGGTAGTTCAAGTCAAGAACCGAGGTCATACTCTGAAGCCTTGAAGTCAGAAGATAGTGCACATTGGCTCGCAGCAATGGAAGACGAATTATCATCTCTCGAGGAAAATCAAACATGGGAGCTTGTGAAACGACCTGAAAACGTCAAAGTAGTCCAAAATCGGTGGGTCTTTCGAGTGAAGAATGCCGAAAAAGATGAGAACAGGCGATATAAAGCGCGACTTGTTGCAAAAGGGTATGTTCAACAAAAAGGTGTCGATTACAATGAGACATTTAGCCCTGTAGCACGATACGATACAGTTCGCATGCTGTTAGCCCTAGCTGCAACAAAAGGACTGAAAATTCAGCAATTTGATGTCAAAACAGCGTTTTTATATGGTACTCTTGAGGAGGAAGTATACTTGGAGCAGCCTGACGGATTTCAAGACGGAACTGGACGCAAGGAAGATGGAAAATCCTACCAAGGAAGACTGGAATAGCGTTAAACGAATTTTTCGTTACATCCGTGGTACTACTGACGCTTCTATAACATACCAAGGGAAGAAGAAAGAACAACTGGTTATTTATAGTGATGCTGATTATGCGGGTGATATTAAAACCAGACGGTCAACTACTGGCGTAATTTCATTGTTTGCTGGTGGGCCTGTATCATGGACGAGTAAACTTCAACGCACTGTGGCCTTATCAACTACGGAAGCGGAAATTATGGCTGCAAGTGAAGGTGCTAAGGAAGCTATGTGGCTTAAACGTCTTTTGCAAGAACTTACAGGATATACAAAATTGACACCTACGTTATATGTCGACAGTGCAAGTGCTGTAAAACTAGGAAAGAATCCAGAGTTTCACAAAAGAACGAAACATATTGAGGTTCAACATTTTTATATTCGTGAGCGTTTCCTGGAAGGGGACTTAAAATTGGAGCATATTGCAGGAGTTGATCAGTTAGCAGATTTGCTGACAAAACCACTTGAACGAGTACGGTTTCAGATGCTACGAAAGAAAATAGGTATCGACCAATTATAACTCTTTAAAAAAGTAGGTATTTTGTTTTTGTGTTTATGGAGGAAGTGTTAAAACTAGTTAAATCACAAAGCAAAACAACTCTGTATAATTATGTACACATACTACTTTGTATTAATAATTTAGTAATCTAGTTATAGAAAATATGTATCTATCAATTAGAAAATTATTTTGTATTCATTATTAAAAGGAAAGCTGAAGCTGAAGGAACGTTTTTTCTTTAAATAAATAATTTGTTCTTTTATAAAACGGTCTTTCATTGAGATTATATTTATCAGGTTATGTGCCCAGTCTCGTGTGAACTGCATTAGAAGAAAATGGCATCCAATGAATTGAAGGTCTCTGTGGATAAGCTTGAAAGTCCTAGCGATTGGGCGAAATGGAAATGGCAAATGGGTATGCTTTTCCGTGCATATGATCTCAAGGGAATCGTTACCGGAGAGAAAATATGTCCTACAATCACATCTACTTCTGAAGCGGAAGAAAAGAAGCAACATAGCGATTGGCTGAAACAAGATGCAAAAGCTGCTGGTTTGATTGCTACATCTCTAAGCTCACCAATCGCCGAACTTGTCTTAACATGTGAATTTTCCAAGGACATTTGGGATAAATTATGTGCTCGTTTCGAAAGAAGCAGCATACAAAGGCTCAACATGTTGATAGACACTTTCTTTCAAACAAGAAAAGATGAACAAGAGGACATCAGTGCCCACATTGCGAAATTGCAAAAGCTGTTTGTAGATCTCAATGATGAACTATCCAAGCATAAGGAAAATACACTATCTGAACGGATTCTTAATGGCAGAATCATGTCAACTCTTGGTAAGGAATTTGACAATTTTAGAGATTTGTGGGATACGATTCCTGCTGAGAAACAAACTCTAAATTTGTTGATTGAAAAGTTATGCACCATTGAAACAAGAGGAACGAAACAAAATATGAAGAGTGATGGCGCTGCTTTTGTTGCAAAAGGAACTTTTAAGAAAAAGCAACCGGAAAAGTCAAATCAGAAACTGGAACGTGCAAAGATGACATTTCCATGCAACAAGTGCAAGAAACTTGGACATTGGGCTGCCGAATGTCCACAGAACAAATCTGCAGAAAGCAAACCTGCGTTGATGGCGTTTTCTTTAAACGCAACAATGGGAAACTTATTGAGACAAGATCAATGGTATTGCGACAGCGGAGCTTCAAGACATATTACACCGAACAAATCGCACTTCGAAACATACACGCGATTCGATGTACCCGAAGTTATTTGTCTAGGAAAGCAAGATGTCACAATGCAGGCGTATGGTAAAGGCAACATCGGCATTCAGGTAAACATTAAAGGCGTGTGGAAAGAAGCAACTTTGAGGGATGTATGGTACGTCCCTGATGCAAGTGCACAATTGTTTTCTGTGAAGGCTGCAGCTCGAAATGGTTTTACTACAACGATGGATGACCGAACTGTTACTGTACAAAACAATCGCAGTGGTCAAATAACAGTAGAAGGGTATCTTCAAGATGAGTTTTATGTTTTGAAAATACAAGTATTGAAACCATCAGAGCGCGCGCAAGCTTACATGTCAAAAATTTCAGAAAGCCTTCAAGTATATCACGAAAGATTTGCTCACCAGAATAAGCGCCATGTCAAGAGAATTCTTGCTAAGATGAATATCAGTGCCCATGAAAGCGGTGAAGAATTCTGTGATGGATGTGCAGTGGGTAAAATGCATCGACTTCCCCTCAAGTCAAGAAGTGATCGACCAGTTACAGTCGGTGAGCTAATCCATGCAGATGTTCTTGGTCCGATTGAAACAATATCAGTAGGAGGATCCCGATATTATGTTTGTTTCAAAGACGATTTTAGCAAGTTTCGTAGACTCTTCTTCTTAAAGCACAAGAACGAGGTATGTACATCACTCGAAACATTCTTGAATGAAGCTAAAACCAGTGGACACATTGTCAAAAAATTAAGATGTGATGGCGGGAGAGAGTTTGACAATAAAGAAGTAAGAAGAGTGTTGTCAAAATTCGGCATAGAGCAATGTATTGGACCTCCTTATACGCCACAACAAAATGGAGTCGCAGAACGCGAAAACCGGACAATTGTGGAAGCAGCCCGGAGTATGAGAGTGTCCAGTAAGTTGCCGAAATGTTTGTGGGCTGAGGCATGTAACACAGCAGCATATGTCTTGAACCACACAGAGCCGACAACAATCAAAAACAAGGTTCCGTATGAATTATGGCATGGAAAACAACTGGGAACTCTTAGCCATTTACGAATCTTTGGCACTGGATGTTATGTCCACATACCGAAGGAACATCGCAAAAAGTTTGATGGAAAGGCTATGTATGGAAGGTTGGTTGGCTATGTGAATGAAAAAGACGGATATCGAGTATGGATTCCAAATTTAAAGAAAATTGTCTTCAGCCATGACGTAATTTTCAAGCCAGAAGTAGTTTGCAACACGAAACCTGAAGAAACATTCCTAGAAGAGATACAAAATAAGGAAGATGTTTCTAGTATTAAGAGTTTTGAGATTAGTTTGAAGCAGAATGAGAATGAGAATGAAGACGTTGAAGCAGATACTGAAGCCAATACTCAAGAATCTACTAGTTCTGAAGAAATCAATAGATCAAGTTCATCTGTTCAGAATGAAGAAAATGCCTCATTTTTCGATGCTGAAGATTCTATTGAAGACGAACTCAACATCATCACAAGAGAAAGAAAGAAGCCAAGTTGGATGACAGGTGGAGAGTATCTCATGTTTGCAGAAGAAGGTAGTTCAAGTCAAGAACCGAGGTCATACTCTGAAGCCTTGAAGTCAGAAGATAGTGCACATTGGCTCGCAGCAATGGAAGACGAATTATCATCTCTCGAGGAAAATCAAACATGGGAGCTTGTGAAACGACCTGAAAACGTCAAAGTAGTCCAAAATCGGTGGGTCTTTCGAGTGAAGAATGCCGAAAAAGATGAGAACAGGCGATATAAAGCGCGACTTGTTGCAAAAGGGTATGTTCAACAAAAAGGTGTCGATTACAATGAGACATTTAGCCCTGTAGCACGATACGATACAGTTCGCATGCTGTTAGCCCTAGCTGCAACAAAAGGACTGAAAATTCAGCAATTTGATGTCAAAACAGCGTTTTTATATGGTACTCTTGAGGAGGAAGTATACTTGGAGCAGCCTGACGGATTTCAAGACGGAACTGGACGCAAGGAAGATGGAAAATCCTACCAAGGAAGACTGGAATAGCGTTAAACGAATTTTTCGTTACATCCGTGGTACTACTGACGCTTCTATAACATACCAAGGGAAGAAGAAAGAACAACTGGTTATTTATAGTGATGCTGATTATGCGGGTGATATTAAAACCAGACGGTCAACTACTGGCGTAATTTCATTGTTTGCTGGTGGGCCTGTATCATGGACGAGTAAACTTCAACGCACTGTGGCCTTATCAACTACGGAAGCGGAAATTATGGCTGCAAGTGAAGGTGCTAAGGAAGCTATGTGGCTTAAACGTCTTTTGCAAGAACTTACAGGATATACAAAATTGACACCTACGTTATATGTCGACAGTGCAAGTGCTGTAAAACTAGGAAAGAATCCAGAGTTTCACAAAAGAACGAAACATATTGAGGTTCAACATTTTTATATTCGTGAGCGTTTCCTGGAAGGGGACTTAAAATTGGAGCATATTGCAGGAGTTGATCAGTTAGCAGATTTGCTGACAAAACCACTTGAACGAGTACGGTTTCAGATGCTACGAAAGAAAATAGGTATCGACCAATTATAACTCTTTAAAAAAGTAGGTATTTTGTTTTTGTGTTTATGGAGGAAGTGTTAAAACTAGTTAAATCACAAAGCAAAACAACTCTGTATAATTATGTACACATACTACTTTGTATTAATAATTTAGTAATCTAGTTATAGAAAATATGTATCTATCAATTAGAAAATTATTTTGTATTCATTATTAAAAGGAAAGCTGAAGCTGAAGGAACGTTTTTTCTTTAAATAAATAATTTGTTCTTTTATAAAACGGTCTTTCATTGAGATTATATTTATCAGAATATTTTGTAATTAGTTATTTATTACACCTTTAATACGCAAAATATGAACAAATATAAAAACGGTTAAGGTGGGTATTGGGGTAAGATATGGATGTTATTCGTGAAAACCGAATTCACTTTTGATTTCAAGGGGTTTAAATTTGAATTTAAACTTTCTGTATGATACCCTTACGAAAACAAATCAAAATTCTTATAATAAAATATACCATAAATGGTTTGTCTGATCTGAACCTTACTTGATTTGTGATTTCGTCTTTTAATCAAATATTTACAGCTTTCCGAGTTAATTTTTAGTTGAACACATTATTTGTAGATTGTTCTCATACAAGAACATATTAATGTCAATATCACTATCTGTGATTTTTATTTTTAAACATGCTGTGCACAACGATCACAACACAATGTTTACCCATTGGAAAAAAATACGAGTATTTACTTCATTTAAATTGATGTAAATAAGCACATATCAAAATGCATGACTGATGGGCCTTCCCTTTTAAATACTTGATCACAAGTCTACAAAAAGCTTAAAAATAACTTCGGGATTATTAAAATATTATACGCAAGATAAGTAAGTGCAACAAAAACAAGTATGAAGTTTAAACTGTAAGGCCATTAGCCATTTCTTTAGGCAGTTCCAAATTATTAACAGATAATACAAACTGATTTTCTAAAAAAATCTATCTAGGTACAGTCAAAGTAAAACTAAAGATAAAAAAATATGTGATATGTTTGTCCCTTTAATGTAAAAATGTAGTCAAATAATATTCAGCTTTTAATTCTAAACATTTCTTGTATGAGGACCAAAACTTTTATTGTTAGAGGCGTTCAGAGTAAGATCCGATAAAAATGTCGGTCGTGTAAAAAAACCGGCGAGTTTAAATTTGTACCCAATTTATCTGGTTCATTTTGTAAACCTTTTTGAGAACAATTAATTTAATTTACAATCGCAATAAAGGCCTCAGGTGTATTCTATATCTACCTAAAAGAATAAAGCACAGGAAAAATTCTAAAAATAAGTTGTTTCAAATAGTTTTTTGTTTTAAGTTTTTGACGAAAAATTCGCTTACCTATGTGTAATGGTAACAGGGGATTTAAGTTTATTGAGTAATTCTCGTATACTTCGTTAAGGATTGGACAAATTTTGTGCCATCCATTCTTGCACTATGATCATCTATCTAACAAACAGAAAATGATATTGTCAAAATTCATTTCAAATCATTGCCCATTTCCGTAAATATAAGACCACAGAAAATGTTCCGCGCCGAAAGAGAAAGAAACTGCAGCTATCATTCATTGGATGAATCTGATTTTGCACGTCGTTTTGGTGAAGCTGGACTTAATGTACGAATTTTACGTAAGAAACCCATGGTCACATAAGTGCAGACAGCGGCGCAAGCAGTTTGCCAAAAGACATGCCGATTGGACGATGAATCGCTGGAAATTTGTGAAGCGATGAGATGAAGATAAATTGCATTGGTCCCGACGTAGAAAGTACGTCAGACGCCAAAAAGTATGAAACGTGATCCAACATACATAGCCGTGGATATTAATCTGTTTGGGGATGTTTTTTTTTGGAATGGCGTGGGACCCATTCATCGCATTGATGAATATCTTAAAAAAAGAGAAATAAGTTTAAATACTAGATAGTGCTATCGTGGGCTGAAGAAAATATGCCTTTTATATGGGTTTTTTCAATTTCAACAAGATAATGACCCAAAGCATGTTTCGAAATTCACAGACATTTTTTTAATGGATGGATAATGGTCCCGACCACTCCTAACTTACGGCGCTCTCTTCGAAAGTTTGTTTGCTTGTGCGTGTGCCACGCACGCATTATATACGAGCCTAAGGCTCGTATTCACCGAGCGCTCCTAAACGGCTCTTAACTTTACGAGGCTATTAACTTGAAATTTCTGTGAGGTATTCACCAACCACTCGCAAGTGTTTTTCCAAGTTCGAAAATGAGAGCCACTCTCTCTTGTTCAGGCATACCCAAACTGTGAAATGTTGTGGAATGTTGGTCTTGACAGCAAATGGATACTCTTCTACTTGGCATTGCTCACATGGATTCGAGTCAAATGCGTGCGTGGCACACGCACAAGCGAACAAATTTTCGAAGAGAGCGCTCGTAAGTTAGGAGTGGTCGGGACCACTCCTAACTTTTAAAAGGGCTCGTAGATCTTCACTAATATTGCTTGCTGAATAGGTTTATGAGCTTCTTAAGTTATGAGCGCTCGGTGAATACCGCCTTAGAGAATTGAATAAAAAAAATCCATGTTTTTATTTGAACACGAAATCGTTTCTCATTAGCTGTCAATGGCTATAGGTACGGAAGTCAAATTTTGCATATGGTAAAAATTCGAACTCGAGGTTTAGATCTAACTTGACATTACGAAAAAAGTGGGTCCCGCAATTTCATCTATCTGTAGGTTTGTTCGTCGAGCCCTGAACTCACCCTGGGGTCACCCTAAATCGTTTTTTGAAAAAACCTGAAGTAGCCCGTGAGTAAATTCTGTTTTTTTGAGACCTGGGGTCGCCCTGAACTCATCCTGAAGTAGATCTAGGTATTTTGCTGGGGCGAGTTCAGGTAACGACCAAACTGTCAAAAGTCATATGAGATTGCATATCTGTTTCTTTTGTTGTCGTTTGGCGATTCGCATGTTGCATGTTATTGCTTGTGTTTGCAATTAAATGTTTGTTGTACTCATCAGATGAAATATTCAGCAACAACGCAAAAATGTTTTTGTTCATTTTTAAAACTAATTTATAACAAATTTAAAGTTTTATCAGAGCAAAGAATTATTTTTTCTTGCTTTTAGTTGTCAAAAAAAAGAATTGATAGGGGTGTTTTTTGAAAACCGAAAACCCCAGTTTTTTTGACAACTCTGAGGGTTGTCAAGAAAACCTAGGTCAACCCTGGGTAAAGTTGAACGAACGAACCTTGTATTTGGTATTTAAGGTCGGTGATTCCCTAGAAAAGAAATTGAAATATTTTTTTAAGCTCATAAACTAAAGTTACCTGCCATTCAGTCATTATGCAAAATGTCATTTATCTCGAAAACAGCTATATAGATTTTAATAAATAAAATAAGTGTGCTATTGTAAGCATGGACTACATTTAGGTCAAACAAATTTTAAGAAAAAATTGTTACGAACGGCATCTTTCATAGAGAACGGTTTTTTTCTTTTATTTTCGACTTTCTCACAGACTTCTCGTGAATTTGTTTTTACAGCAGCTTCTTTAAATTTGAAATTTTATTTTACATACAAATTTTCGAAAAAAATTTTCAATTTGTTTTTGAAAAAACAATACATACTTTGAAGAAAAAAAAAGTGAACGATTAGTTGTTGAAGTTATTGCCTCTTAAAGTACATATATTATTAAATACTTTAAATTGACATCCCAAGTTTTTTTTTTAAAGAAATTTCTTATGTATAAGAAATGTATTTAATAATAAAACTTTACCTCGTTTACATAAATTCATACATTTCTAGAAATCAGACGACAATAATGTTGTGCTTTTAAACATTTTTCTCTAATTAAATCCATGTTTTTAAATTAATAAGCAATTTTTAGTTTCCAAAGTACTGTTTTACATAAGAGCAAGTACGTGCAATCCAGTCGTGCATTTTATTTTCTTGACGATCTCCAATTGATGTTTTTGACATTGAAGAAGAGTTTTTGCCGATTGAAAGACTCAAATTTTCAAAATCCACTAATACTGGGGTTTTTCTGGATTAACTTGTTTTTATCCATATATTTTAGATATAAATACCGAAAAAGTATGAAGTAATTAAATTAAGTATTAAATTGTACCCTTTCTGGTTTAACTCTAAAACTTTACTTAAAACTCTTAAGGTTTCAATTTCGGGTTGGGCCAAATTTGTTTTATCTTATCCACTAAAAAATTTATTTTAACTTAAGGTAAATATGTAGTACATAAATATAAGTACATATGCTATTTTTGGGAGGTTTTTAATTTTTGGAGTGTCTTCAGTATCATTGTAGCTTCTCGGTGTTGTTAGTTACTCAAAGTCTCAAATTTGGAATTTTTTAATTTTTTAAAACAAGAATACTTTTAATAAAACAAGCATTTTTTAATTTTTATAAATTTCAGAATTATATTCATTTTTAAAATAAAAAAAAATAAAGATCACAAAAGAATTCAAATATTATTTAATTCAGCAAATAATTTTTTTAATTAAGCGACACGATCAAAATAAAAAAAAATAAAGGTACACAATACCTTTGTGACAAAGGACAAAGGAACAAATTATTATATTCCTGAACGAACAATATCAGTAAGCACTTATGCGTTGCGAGATAGTTGT
The DNA here is from genome assembly GCA_911387755.1 of Chrysotoxum bicinctum. NCBI lineage: Eukaryota > Metazoa > Arthropoda > Insecta > Diptera > Syrphidae > Chrysotoxum > Chrysotoxum bicinctum. The sequence goes on along the minus strand of OU426988.1, from coordinate 77,998,296 downwards.
GATGTAAAGTAATAATATTGTGAACATGTATACAGTGAGTACCTAAGTATACAACTAAGCGAAAAATAAAAATTGTTGATATCAAGCAATTATTACAATTAATTAAATACTAAGACTATTTTTAATATTTTCGTCTGCTAACACCCACACTCTTTAGTTTTATAAGTATGGCTTCTTTGTATTTGGAATATTCAGTGCTGGCTTCAATTTCGTTGCGGCATTCGCCTTGTATACGTCTTATGCACCTTTCAATGTTTGACTTTTCTCCAGTTTGGATATTCGCTAGGAGTTCTTTTTCCATGGAATATGGAAGGCCTAATTCAGCGAGTTCTTCGAGCTCATCTTCCGTCAGAAGACGAAAGTCCCTCATGTACTCCTCGCTCTTTTCATAAATATCTAGCATTTGTTCGGCTACGGATTTGTCGCCTCTTCGATTTATTTCCATATATTTCCGCAATAGTCTTGAGGCTTGCTGATTGATGAGAGTTTCTTGAGTGCTTAAGCGATATATACGTTTAACTTCATCTTCTGTAAGATCTCCACAGCCACAGAAACATTTCAAAAGAGGTTTCGCTGAAATCTGAAAGTAAAAGTAACATTATATTAAAACTTTAAAATGTTGTTAAAGTGTTTTAAATGATAGGTGAAAGAATAAATGGCAAAAAACGATTTAAAAAAAATGAACTTGAGGGTTTTCTTTCCAACACAAACTGGTGACCCGAAAGGATCAATTTTAATGCCCTATACATAAGTCTAACCCCTTAATTTGTATGAACACATTTCTGGTGATGATTCTTCGATGGACAGAACAAAGTAGATAGCAAATTTCTTTAAAAAACCACAATTGTACCACTGTAAAGAATCTAGGTAAACAAACCTTTTTTTTATCCAGAATTGTTTATTTTCCTAAGGGGGTGATAGCGTTTTTCGTGCACTTTTATTATGTTTAGCTTTTGTATGCTTAACGAATACATAAATCATAAATATGTATTAAACCAAATACAGGCATAAGCTTATCATTCGGTCAATAGGCCTCTTTTTAACTCTGAGCAGAGCACCGAGCAGAGCTTGAGCATTTTGATTACGCTCTGAACAGAGTTTTTCGTTTTTCTTTTTTAGTTCAGAATAGAGCTCTGAACAGAGTCTGTGGATGTCGAAAATGTTTTGAGCATTGTATGAACCAAGCATGCTCGAGCGCTCTGAATGGTTTTTGAAACACACATGAAGATAAACAATTAGCTGGCACCATCTTTTTTTTTAATTTTCACCTGTCAAGTGTTTGTGGTAAGCATTTATAACTCTGTCTGCTTAGTTATATTATTCTGAGCTCATAGACCGCACTCTGAACATGCTCAGAACGAAAAAGAAACACATATTCGAAACTCTGAACTTAAAAAAAAAAACACTATTTTATTTTTTTTTTGACAACTTAGGCTCTGCTCTGAAGTAAAAAACAAAAAAATGCTTATAAAACACACTGGAAAACTTAGCTGTCAATAGTTTTAGAATTTTAATTTTTAGCCCTCACGAAAAAAAGTGAAGTTAGCCACGCTTTTTACTCCATCTGCTCGGTATTTTTTTTCTGAGCTCAAAGAGCGAGCTCCGAAATAACTGATTGAAAAAAGAAACAATCTGAGCGAGCGCTCCACTGTGTCTGAGCTAAAAAAAAAGAAACGCAGAACATTTTTTGACAGCTCAGTTTCTACTCTGATTATAAAAATAAAACGTCTAATATGCCGAAATTTTATGTTTAAAATTCTGGTTAAGTGTAAATGCAAGATTACAAAATCAATTACAAAATTAGGTTAATGTAGAAGAGTGCGTTTCGCCAAACTGTATGTCCAGCCCTACGTCTGTACGTCTAAAGTAAATAATGCTGTAATCTTAAAGGCTGCACAGTGGTTTGGGTTGTATGGAGACGACGCCATAATTCAATAACTTTCGAACCACATGTCCGATTGTAAAGAAACTTTCAGATATGATAAAAAACATCGTAAGAAATCACTAAAGAAAATTTCAGCCTACTGACACGCCTACTTACACGGTTACATTTGTAGAATGTAGAATGTAACTGTAGAATTTCCTTAAGCGGACACGGTATTTTTTCCACACTATTAAGCCATTCAGAATTTCTGTGGAATAGATATGTTTTGTTGTGTCTACACTCCTTCAACTTAACATACATAATAATCGTTCACAAATATAAAAAATTTGAGATTTTAAAGAGTTATAGTTGAAATTTTCTCCGTTTGGAGAACTTATATTAGGGATGACGGTTATTAGGGTGTCCCGACAAATTTTTTTTTGGATTTTCCGAACAAAAGACCTCTCAAAACATGCGTAATTGGACTTAGATTACGAAAATATATAAAAAAAAAATATTAAAATTTGTCTAGGGGGTTGTACCGACCCTCAAAATTTTGACAAATTGATATTTTTATGCTTTTTTTCCCTTCCTTAATTTCGGTTCCTGAGCTACTATTTATTATAAAATATTAACTTTTTGATCTTATTAGGTTTAGAACATATTTGACGTTTTGGTTTGCATGCAACAATACGTTTCCAGCGGTTTCAAATTTATAAGGTTTTAAGCTAAAAATACCCCCAATAGGTGACCAAAATTGAATTTTTTTAATTTTTGGCGCATATTGCTATTATCATCATTTTCCTGGAACTTAAAACCACTGCTCTATAAATCTGACACAATTTGAATTAAAGTTTCTATACCTATCCGATTTTGAAGAAAAATTTGTTTATAAATTTGAGGCCTACCTGCACAAATGACTTAATTTATTGATATCCTTTAAGGATATGGGTTTTTACCTGTTTCCTACCTGGAAAATACACAACTCAATCCGGTAATAAAGTCGGATTTAAAACTGAAGGCTGTTTTCTACCTGACAAATATCTACACAATTCAATCCGGTAATAAAGTCGGATTTAAAGCGCAAGGATTTGAAAAGTGGGCGTTTTGTGGATAAATATGGGAAAAACCACATATGTGGTTTATTGAGGAAACGTAGAGGTTTTTCATTCACCATTTGTTTATGACTAAATGGGTTGTTGATTGTTGAACTCCATAATTTGTAGATCTGATCTTATACAAAAGCCACACTTTGAAGTCCTTAGTATTCATTCGAGATCCTCAACGGGTTGTGTAAAGTGCGTTGTAACAGTTTTAAAAGCAATTTTTGTGATTTTTTTAAAATAATGAGTTCAAGACGTAGTGGGACTACTTGTGCTATATTGGGATCATACAAAAAACTTGACGATCGGCAGCTACCAACTACAAGAGATGTCATTAAATTCATTTTGTTTGTAAGGAACGAACTAAAACTTAAATTCAACGGAAAGGATCCTTCCCATTCAGAAATATATGCGATTGTTTTTGAAGAAATCGACAATATTTGGGCTAAAGCTTCGATTCCAATTGTAACTAAGGAAAGAGTTATTCAATTACTTAAATCCTGTTTCGAAAGGTACAATATTGTGAAGCGATACCCCAAAAGCAAACAAAATGCTAGTTTCGAAAACAAACTGAAGTGTTTTTTAGAGTCATCTGAGAAGCTTTTCGACGTTGCTGCTTGTAAATGCACTTCATTTGAAACTTGTTCGTGTTTAAAACCAAAGAAAGTTCCCATCCATGAGAGAAGTTTTTTGTTGGATCAAAGAAATGAAAGGAAAATGGTTATAAGCGGGGTTGACAAGAAAGAAACAAATATCTTGAAGAAACGACAGCAGAGGCAAATTGAAGAGTCAAAGAGGGAAGCAAAAAAATGGTCTACGCAGGAAACGGATATTGTCTCAGGAAACTGCAATGAAGAGTTGGTGCGTGAATCTTCCCCAGAAACACATTCGGTAACAGAGGCATCCCCAACAAACCCCCCTTTGACAGAGGCACCATCGACTTAACCGGTTTTCAATTTTTCCGGTTATTTTCTCTCTCGATTTAAACTGACGGTTTCAAGCGGACAAAATAAGCGGTTTTTTAAATAACCGGTTTTCGGTTTTTTATGTACAAATTTTTTTACGTTCATATCAAATAAACTATAAGTACAAAGAAACATGTATGTATGTAGATAAGCTTTTTTCAGAAAAGAATATCCTCTAGTTAAAGTGAAGTGTTACTTACATACTAGGTATTGTTTTAATTGAGATGAAATAAATATGAGTTAAAAAAATATGTACAAATAAATATAGTTAACACAAAATTTAAATTTTTTTTCGAAAAATTCTTTTTTATTTAACGAGAAAATAGTCGACATTTCATTTTAAAAATTAATAAATAATAAATGTGTTCCTTTTATTGTTTTATAAGACTTTCATCACTTGTTCGGGAAATACGGTTACCTCAATGAATTAATTTTAAAAATTCAAACAAAAAAAAGTTATTACACAATAATATACAAAACAATACAACGCAATTTTGCGAAAGTGTGTAGATTAAAACGATTTCACTTTCCTACCACTACACTTAATTACTCTATTATCCCTAACACACACCACGAACTACTTCATCGAAGCATATTGTCGATAAGGTTCTTGGATCGTGTGAAATGAATATGTGTCGACATAGCAGTGCGAACTCTGGGAATTGAAGTAGTGTGCCGACATGGCGTGTAAAAAGGACCGAACTAGTTCGTCGACACAGTTTTTTATGATGTTTTTCGGTTTTAATTGTTAAAATTTACAAATCGCCTGAAAAAGCAAGAATACAATTCAATCTCCTTAAGCAACAATTCAATAAAGCTCTGATCAACACAAAAAAGTGGTTCTGGAGCATTAAAATTCAAATATTTTTTGGTCATTTTCACTTTTCATTTAAAATTTCACAACTCTACCATTTAACAGCTGATTTTAGCATGTACTTCTACGTCGGCGTATTGGCGTGTGAATGCCCATACAAAGGCAAAGTACTTTGTCGATTAGGTTGATCCATGTGGCGTGTTTGAGGGGTATATAAAAGAAAAGATGGAAGTGGTGAATAACGTCGCATGTTGCACAAAAGTGCAGTTCTTATGAGACAAGCAGATCTTGTTTCAAAGACGTTTTCTACACTTTTTTTATTTCTGTGGTGCCAAAGTAAATAACCGGTTTCCCGGTTATTGGATTTTAGAAAAAACACCGGTTTTAACCGAGATAAGAAAATCTCTGGTGAAAACCGGTTAAATGAAACAAAATAACCGGTTTCGGTTTTAACCGTCCAGTTTTTCCCATCCCTAACTTATAAAATCCATAACGGTATTGAAAACCTGCGTTTTTTTCACCCAACTCGCCGTTTTTCGTTGACCAAATTTCGTACAGTCTTGTGCAAATTAATTGGGACAAGCAGGTTTTTGAGCATTTTTTCATTTATTTTGAATAATGTTTATAAATAAGTATATAAATATGAAATTAGTACTTTATATGCCCCCCTTTAGCATCTATGGGTTCTTTAACCCCCTTTGGCATTGATGAAATTAACTTCTCGCATATATTTTTCATTTGTTGGTCGTGGAACCATACTCAATAATTGCTGAAATCAGTTTGTTTTTAGTCGTACAGTCTTTTTTCCTGAGCCTCGCTTTAACAATAGCCCATAAATTCTCAATCGGATTGAGATTAGGTGAGTTGCCAGGCCACTCCAGCTCCTTAATATTTTTCTCCGCGAAAAATTGCTTCATTTTTTTGGAAGTGTGACACGGAGCAAGATCTTGCTGAAAAATGGTTTCCTGCATCGAAGTTCTTCTTTAGATAGTAGGAAGGAGCATATGCGTTAGGACATCCGCGTACTTGGCGCTGTTCATCATGCCTTCGATGGGCTTTAAGCTTCCAGGACCCTCAGACGTGAAACAACCCCAAAACATAACCTTTGGCGGGTGTTTAGGGGCTTGGACGATATGTCCAGGTCGGAGTTTTTCTTTGTCACTTTTCCTCACGACACTTACCCTGTATCCTTGGGCAGCGAAATGGCTCTAGTCCGAGAAAATTACTTTTTTCCAGTCTTCTGGAGTCCAATCCTTATGCATTTTGACCCATCTTAATCTTTTTTTGCGCATAGCGTCTGTCAAAAGCTGTTTTTTTAATGGTCTTCGAGCCTTTCAGCCCACTTCAAGAAGACGCCTTCGAACTGTTGATGAATCCACATGTGTTCGAGCTGTCTCCAGGTCCCTTTGAAGCTCACCACTTGTCTTTCCAGGATTTATGGCGCTGTTTTGGACCAACATTTTGTCTTCATTGGCCGTTGTTTTCCGTTTTCGACCACATTTGCCCTTTCTCTGTGTTTCAACTGATCCTGTTGCCTTGTGCAATGCAATTATCCTACCGAAGCTTGATTTTGCTACACCTACAGCAATCGATATCTCCCTAATGGTTTTTCCTGTATGTTCATGTAAAGCCATGACTTTTGCTCTGTTTTCCACCGAGATATCTATATTTTTCTTGAAGCCGAAATATTGATAAATAGAGTACCTAGTAACATGATTTCAAAAATAATGCCAATCTTTCCAAAACCCTTAGAAAAAATGCGACCTACTTTCAAAAAGTCAACAGTAATATTTAGATAAAACTAATTCAGGGAGCACTTACCAAAATAATCAAAAAGTTAACGCAAAAATCAAAGCCTACTACCAAATTCATTTGAAAATTTGTTTGTCCCAATTAATTTGCACAAGACTGTAGATATTCTTTCTTGATACCAAGCAAAAATACTTCGTCCCTAAACAAAATTTGTATAGAAAAAAGAAATCGTTATTGCTCAAAACCGTGAAACTAAAACATTAATTGTGCTGGTTGTGGGTGCTTGTGGGTGCCAAGATAAGGTTTTTCTAAAAGCTGACTACACAAGGACTGTTACCGCTATATGTGGCTAATTACTATATTAAAACTTTATTTAAACATTGAACAAAATGACAAAAAACACTAAAATGTTACACGGTTTTACTAACATTAATTATAAACCAAACATCCAAATATTGACAACGAATTAATAAAATACTCTAAATACCCTACTTTTGTAATTCTATTGGGAAAAAATTGCAATAATATAACTTTTATTTAAAAAAATTCATTTCTAACTACTCATAATTATTTAAATTTATTTTCACAAAAAATTAAATATTTGGCTCACTTTGAAAACGAAAATAAAACAGATAACACGTGACATGTATGTCAAAATACTTGCAACGGTAAATATTGAACTGTAATCTATTAGAAAAATAAACTTTAAACAAAAAACAAATGCTTTCATTTTTGTATGGGCGAAACCACAGTGGGCTGGGCCGATTCGGTTGAAATTTGATACAGAGCATTTATATCTATGGAATTCCCAGAGGAAAAATTAGATATGTTTTTTTTTCTAAAACGAATAGCTAAAACACAACAATTTTGGTTTTTGTTTAACTTTTCTTTAGAACGATACTTACGATTTTCATTAAACTCAAATAAAGTCTATACTAAGTTATTGTAATGAAACTTCTTTTTTTTTAGTTTTTGTTGAAAAATGGACCTAAGAGAAATATGTTTTTGACTTTTTGAAGAAAATTGACTATTTTTAGATTATTCCCGTATATTTTGGCAGTGGTTCGACCAATTTTGTTCTATTTTTGCAAAAGAAAAAATTCAGAGAATGGATTGCTTTTTTAGAACTTCTGACATTGCTCAAACTTTCCCGTAGGATTATTTTATATCTTGAATGGTTGATAACGTTATAGCCTTGAATTTCAAAATAAATAAATAAACTCGGACTTTAGGGTTGTAATTATTTATACAAACTTAATTACAGCTAATCAGTGAAACATTATTGCAGGTGAAACTAGTTTCATCTACTCTATCCTCTTTATGTAACGTTTCGTCTTGATGGATATACATACATAAGTTACACTCAAATTAAATAGAAAATAATTTAGAAAAAACAATGTCTTGTATAACAGAACGAAAGAAAAAAACTATTTACAACAATACTGTTAATATAGTCCGAGTATAACCAAGAGATATTTGTAGACATACAAAAAAAAGAAAACAATTCTTGCCACTGCAAGAAGACTATTGTTATAAATGATTAAAATTTCTCGGTAAAGAACGCTCGATTCGGTCTGTTACCTCAAAAAAATCTTTTGACCTATACACATAAATGTACATCATTTGTTACGGATTTCTATTTAAGGGGGTTCTTAAATAACGTCACGGATTATTAAGAACACGAATGAGAGTTTGCTAAGGTTCAAAGATGTTTAAGGAATAACTTGTACTCTTTCCAAATAATTGTGATTCCTCAAGCGGAATCATTATTTTATGGCAACTATAAGAAGCAAGCTTTAAAGAACACACTCCACTTAAACATAATGCTCGGTTACATTAAATATAATTGAAATTATTTTATCAAAAGTTTTTTTTTTTAATGTTATAATACCCAATGCATAGTGCGTTGGACTGTAATGTTGAAGATCTGCGTTCGATTCTCATGTTTTGATTATTTTTCAAATGCAAAACTTGCCCTAGCAAGTAAAACTTTGAATAGTAGGTATTGTGTAATTTGTTTTAGCTCAAATAAAGAATCAAGTTAATTTAGGTTAGGTTAGGTTAATGGGTGGTTGGGTGCTGTAGGAACTGGGGTAACCGCCGGATACTGGTCTTGGCTTTATGTCATGACTTGCTAAACTTGTAAGTGCGAGTGTTGACCAAGGAAACAATTGCAACACTAAACCCATGGCCCTACAGATTGGAGGTTAGTGCGTCGGGCTAACGACCCGACCACAGTAAAAAACATTAATTGTTATGAGAGAGACGCGAGAAGCCTCGGATAACGACCCACCTCAAATGGCAACCAGACCCGGAACGAAAATGGACAACGATTTACGAGTATGCACCTGGAATGTAAGGACACTCTACACACCAGGTGCTACTCAAAAACTTGAATCTGTCCTCTCGCGGTATAAGGCAGACATTACCGCGATCCAGGAGATACGATGGATAGGATCAGGAATAGCGAAAAGAAAAGATTGCGACATTTATTACAGCTGTCATCAAAGAATGCACATGTTAGGATGCGGATTCGTCGTGGGAAATCGACTCAGATCAAAAGTCATCGATTTTAAGCCGATTAGTGATCGCCTGGCTGCGATCCGCATCAAAGCTACTTTTCAAAACATCAGCCTAATATGTGCACACGCCCCTACCGATGAAGCTGAGGAATCTAACAAGGAGGAGTTCTACGACCTCCTGGACGGAGCCTACGGAGCCTGTCCGGAGTACGATATCAAAGTCGTGCTCGGAGATTTCAATGCTAAAGTCGGGAAGGAAAATATCTTTGGCGGATTAGTTGGAAAGCACAGCCTCCACGAAATGACAACAGATAACGGCTTCCGACTAATCGACTTTGCTGCAGCTCGGAATACGGCGATAAGTAGCACTAGGTTCCCCAGGCGAAGGATACACACAGCAACCTGGCGATCTCCAGATGGTCGAACCAGCAACCAAATCGACCACGTGCTAATTGGCGCAAGGTACGCGTCGAACATCTTGGACGTGCGAACTTTCCGAGGTGCAAACGTGGACTCTGACCACTTTCTTGTTGTGACAAAGTTCAGAGCCCGACTGTCCAACGAAAAGAAAATGAGGACCGCCCAAAGGAAGAAATTCAATACTGCATGCCTTAGCACACCTGAGAAAGCCAGAGACTACAGTGAGCAATTGACCGGGAAACTCTCTGCCGTACCCCCAGCCACAAGCGTCAACAACCAGTGGAGCCAGTACCGCGACATCATTAGGGAGGTAGCCGAGTCTACCATAGGCTATCAACCACCTAGGAAAAAGAACCCGTGGTATGATAATGAATGCGCGGTATTGAAGCAGGAGACGGAAAATGCACGAATGCAAATGCTGCAACGGAAAACAAGAGCAGCAAAAGAAGAGTACCGTGAAAAGAGAAGGAAGGAGAAAAAAACCCTGCGCAGAAATAAAAGAGCAGCCGCAGCTTCTCAGCTCAGGTATCTCGAGGAGTCTAGCACCGCCACAAACACCCGCCGCCGGTTCTATAAAACAGCCAAACAACTGGCATCAGGTTATAGGACCGGCACGCAAGCTCTTCGAAACAGCGAAGGGAACCTAGTCACCGAAGCACAGGGAATTGAAGACGTGTTTAAACAGCATTCCCAGCAGCTGCTTAATGGGCATCATTTAGACGAAAACACAGGGGAGCAAAGAAGCATAAGACCAGTCAATGAAGATCCAGTCCCACTACCCAGTACTGAAGAGGTTAAGAAAGCCATACGCAAGCTTAAGAATAACAAATCCGCAGGCTCGGATGGTCTACCTGCGGAACTCTTTAAGTATGGAGGAGATGTCCTGATAGGGTGCATGCATCAGCTCATCAACCAGGTGTGGGAGGAGGAAAGCATGCAAAAACTACAGGGGCATATCCCTGTTTAATGTTGCCTACAAGATCCTATCCACCGTACTATGTGAGCGTCTAAAACCTTTCTGCAACACTATAATCGGCACGTACCAGTGTGACTTCAGGCCAGGCAGATCAACGATAGACCAAATCTTCACATTGAGGCAAATCCTGGAAAAGACCAACGAATTTCAAGTCGAGACCCACCATGTTTTCATCGACTTTAAAGCCGCATATGATAGCATAAGTCGCCACGAGCTTCTATTGGCAATGTCGGAACTCGGGATCCCGAAAAAACTGATCCAGCTATGCCGCATGACGTTACAAAATACGCGGTGCAACGTGCAAATGGGTAACAGCTCATCCGAGCTATTCCGAACGTGCACAGGGTTCAGACAAGGAGATGCGCTATCATGTGATTTCTTCAACCTAGTCCTGGAGCAGATAGTGCGCAAGAGTGGTGCTAACCTGGAAGGCACTATTTTCAATAGGTCTTCTCAACTGCTTGGATATGCGGACGACATCGATATCATCGGCCGCTCCAAGCGTGCTGTGCTAGAAGCGTTCACAGCTATTGATGAACAGGCGAAACGCGTTGGTCTTGAAGTTAATGAGGAAAAAACAAAGTATATGCTATCAACAAACAAAGCCGCATCTGTCCATCGCCTAGGACAAAACGTCACTGTTGGTAGCAGTAATTTCGAGGTAGTCAAGGAGTTCACCTACCTCGGAACGAACATCAATCCCACGAATGACACCTTAGTGGAAATTCGACGAAGAATTACCCTAGCAAACCGCTGCTACTTCGGTTTGGCCAAACAAATGGGTTCAAAACTCCTTTCTCGAAAGACAAAGTGCACGCTATACAAAACGCTAATTTTACCAGTTCTACTCTACGGCGCCGAGTGCTGGACGATAAGTAAAAAACGGGAATTGATACTGGGCACTTTCGAGAGAAAAATTCTTCGGCGGATATTTGGTCCTATATGCGAAGAGGGCGAATGGAAGAGAAGATTCAATCGTGAATTATACGAGCTGTACCAAGATGTGGATGTAGTCCAAAAAGCCAAAACACGTCGACTACACTGGCTCGGTCACATCGAGCGAATGGACAACAACGCTCCAGCAAAGAAAATCTTCGAATCCCAGCCCCCAGGTTCAAGACGACGAGGAAGACCGAACCTCCGCTACAGGGACCAGGCGGTTATAGACGCAAGAGCGCTTGGTCCCGACGACTGGAGGGAGCTCGCGAGGGATCGCAACCGATCGCGATGGAAGACCGCAATAACTCAGGCAGAGACCCTCCATGGATCAGTGTAGATCAGTTGTGATACCCTAGAGATTTTTACTCCCTTGTATTGAAACCTCGTATGATAATCCTATGTCATTCAAGAGTTGGTTTAGCAATTTAAAAATTAGTTTTATGCTTTTGAAAATTTTTGTAATAACACAAATATTTGTATAACTACAATTTTTGAAATTCTAAGCTGCTTCAACTTAAGAGCAAGTAAGTGCGACCCAGTCGTATTTTTAATTTAAATTTAAATGGTGGGCCATCTAGTGGTTTGAAATCAGGCGCTTTACGCCTAAACAACGTTAGGAAACTTATTTCCAAAGTGCGTGCGTGCTGTGTAGCCTAAACAGTGTGTTTTTTGAAAAGAAATTTTGGCCGAAGTGAAGCACCCACAGCGCTTGCTGTACGCAAGTTAATGCAAAAAGTTCGAGAGACTAGTATGCTAGTGGACAACACTCATGGTCTTCATCGTCGAACGGTACGAACAGACGAGAATGTGGCTGCTGTAGCCGAAAGTGTGAGACTCAATTCACGAACCTCAACTCGCTATCGATTTCAACAGATCAAATTTCACACACTTAGCCTGAGGAGAATTCTGAGCAAAGATATCTGATAATTCGCTTAGAAGGTGCAATTGACTCATCAATTGAAGGGCCTCAAAGCAGCTTGAATTGGACAACGAATATGGACGAAAAATCATCTTTTCTGACGAGGCACATTTTCATCTCGGCGTTACGTTAACAAACAAAATTGCCGCATCTGGAGCTCGGAAAACCCGCACGTTATGGTCCAGAAGCCAACGCATCCATAGAGATTGACAGTTTGGTGCTGATTGTTGATTGGTGGCATCATTGGAGCATTTTTCTTCGAAAATCAGGTTGGGAACAACGTTTCGGTCAATGGTGGGATTTACAGAGCCATGTTTACCGACTTTTTTTTTACTGAAATTAAAGACATGGGTTTGGAAGAGCTCTGGTTCATGCAGGGTGGCGCGCCATGCCATACAGCCCATGCTACAACCGATCTTTTGCGCACCAAATTCCCAAATCGTGTTATCAGCCGTCTTGGCGATGTCAATTGGCGCCTCGGAGCTGCGGTTTGACCCTTCTGGAACCGTGAAGGACCGATGTTATGCCAACAATCCGGAAACGATTCAAGCACTTAAGGTCAATATCATCCAAGCAATCCGTGAGCAATACGCCGAAACCATCAACAAGTACTTGAAAGTAACAGCCACTTGAACGACCGACTTTGTGTTCCATAATTAATGGGAATGTTTGCTTTTACTTATAAAGCCATGATACATATGGACAACATTTTGTCCATTATGTTGCATATTATTTCTTGGATCTTTTATTTGGCCCACCCTCTACATACAACTATATACTATATTTGGCGCAATCAGTTATAAATCATCATAAAGGCCATAAATGAAGGTTTTTTAATATAAAAAATGTATGAACTAGTGATCTAAGCCAAGTAAAAGACATGGTAATTTTATTGGCTGATAAAAAATGCATTGTATATGAAATACGCTTCCGCTGTTTCTTAAAGTGTTGTTGCCTTCGAAAATATGATTTTTTTTATCAGGAATTAGGTCAATTCGAAAATATATTTTTATAAGCTTTATTTATATATCTACTCGTATTTGTACAAGTCAGTTGTTATCAAATTTGTAATGCGTGTTTAACACATGAGTGTTATTTTCTTCGAAATCGCAAGTGAGACAAATTTAGAAAAAAAAAAGATCCCTTGCTAATGAACTTGCTATAGGTAGAAATTAAACCTACATTTCGGTCACACATGACACACCATTAAGTAATAAAAATATAACCAGTTTGAACAAAAAGTTCAAGATCCCAAACTAATTAAGATGGTTAGCCTTTTGTAGAGAATATACCTGATGATGACGATGATTTATGATTTCTGACTGAGCAGCAATATAGTTGTGCTTTTTTAATTTTTCTTTCTTTTTCTTGGAAATCATGTTCTCCAGAATTTAAGAATATGTAAGAAATAACGCTAGTTGAGGTTGAGAGGCTGAAAGAATTAACGAATTTACTCACTTCAATTCAACAAGGAAGAAATTTTAGTAACAGAAAAATGATTGGCCATAAAATACCATAGGTCTGTTTTTTTAGTAGGTGACAACGCAGCGCCGTAAAATTTTACATGCTGAATAAAATGAAATTTTGTTGTTGTTAACCATGTAACTTTTTACTGCGCTGCGTAGTCAACTACCAAAAAAAACACACCTAATAAAAGGACAGTCATATCGAGCCCTAACCGCCAAATTATCGTAAGCGACAAAATATAAATTTTACAGAAAATACATTTTTTTGTTTTCTTCCTGAGTTACAAATCCGAACGAGCTTATTTTCAGTATTCAGTTATATTTTTGCAAATGCAATTAAGTGACTATAAACTGAACACTGATGTTGCCAAATTTACGTTATTTTTAACGTTTTTGGCGTTTACGATACTTTTTGTGTTCACTAACTATTAACTCATAATCAAATTTTGGCGTTTACGATAAAATTAAAAAAATACAAAAAAAATCCTATTTTAATGAAAAATTCACATTATTTGTTTTAGTGGAATTTATTATTTTATTTTTAAATTAATAAAAAATAACGACAAAAAATATTCTTAATTAAAAAGAAAGAAAAATAAAAAAAACTCAAGGGTATTTAAGTATTTAGTTGTCTTTGTTATTTTCTTGGTCGTTTTAACTTAAGACATCCTTGATCGTAGGTTTAAATCTCAAAGATAAATTCTCGTCATGATACCGTTTAGGAATAGTTTTTTTTCATAAAGCCCTTTCTAATCAAGGTACTTTGCTTGGGAAATTTTCAACTTGGTCTTATAATATAATTCAAGATGTTGATTACTAGCTACTGCAGAAATACGGTTTGACCTCAAGGTATCACTAAAACTATCAAACAATGAAAGACATTCTTACTATCAACCACCTTATATACTGTGGTGTTTGGTACAAACATGATAAGTCCATAAAATAATTTGCGTTTTTACGTCCACCTTACATGGAGCTAGGGCTGAAACGGGTTGACTGATTTTCTTCAAATTTGGAAAACTTTTGAAAATATTCTTTGAAAAATTATGTTCCAAATTTTAAGAAAATCGGTTTCGAGCTCGATATGAAGTGAATGTAAGGATGCAAATCATTTTATGGAATTATCATGTTTCTACCAAATACCACATATATGTATGAATAAGTTACGAGTATGAAATGAATTGTAAACTTGTTTTTTATATTTTTCATCTGAAAAAACTGATTTAAGTATGATAATTTGGTGAAAAAATTAGATCCATTCTTCTTTTTTTTTTATTTGCGAATGCATTCACCAAATCTTTAGGTTTAACTTCGATTTCCTTGTGTATGTTCAACAAAGCTAATCCGTTGAGCCTGGTATCAGTTGTTGTGGCACTCAGCCACGTTTTTAACCGTCTCAAAGTTGAAAATGAACGTTCTGGCTTAGCAGACGCCACTGGTAGCACACAAAGAACTTCAAATGTTTTCTTAAGTGAGGATACAAATTCCGATTGCAAAATGGAAGCGACGCTAGAACAGTTTCTGGTATTGCACTTTCGGTTTCATCCTTCCACATTTGTTTCCATATCTAAAAAAATATTGAAATAAAACTACTTTTAAAAACTTTGCGTATTATATAACCCCTTTCACCAATATTGTCTAAGCATTTATGATGGTACATGATGATGATGACTGACTTTTTGTTTTTATGAACTATGCCCTGCTACGCATTTTTAAATAGGTTTTCATTCTGAAATATAAAAAATATTAGTTGATCTTAGTTTAGTTTGCCCAAAAAAAAAACTGAGGGATGTTTAGCTAAATGCTGCTAATAGGATTTTTACTTGTGTTTTATTTTAAATTAGTTGGTCACTGTAAAATTTAACAGAAAAAGAGACGATGCTGAGAGAGTGCTTTACTTAGTATTATGTTTATAAGTGTGGTATATTCAGTTGTTTGAACGTATGTGGTATGCCCGATTGCATAGAACTTTTTTTAAGAATCTGTGAATACTGAGATTCGTTTGAAATGTCAAACAAAATCTATATTACAGTTAGTATTAACTAATGATTTTATAACATTATACATACCTACCTTCCTATATTTTTTCTTTAAATTAAAATTGAAAAATATTGTTAAAGCTAAAATTGAACAAATATAAAATTTAAACGAAAAAATAATAAAAAAAAATAATCTTCTGTTTGGGGGGGCTTGAGCCCCTTAACCTTCTCTGCGTACGCAACTGACGATTGTACATGAACTCTCCCGGCATCCAAACATGGTAGCTACTCACTCTCCTATAAATGTACTATTCCTTACAGTGGCCGATGGGTACACTGATACAAAAGCAGCCTCAATTGGATAATTCAGCAAAGCTGATTAAATATCAACAACACTCTACCTACTATGTCGTTTGCGATATTTAGCTGTAAATAGAAAATATCAGTGTCGCTTACGATAAATTTTGTTTTCTGTGTAACTTTTTGTTAAAAAGTTGTATTGAAAAATAAATGATATGGAAAGATGCGTAATAGCATTCGCTGTCAAATCGCATAATTAACTTGATTTTGTAAAAAATGTCGCTTACGATAAAATGGCGGTTAAGGCTCGATATATTCCGGGTCGGTTTATTAGGTGCTTATTTTTTTTAAATTTAAAAATAAGGAACTAATCGAAAGACGATTTTACATCCTTACCCCCAGTTTCACAGTGGAAGTTTAAACCTCACTTTTGGTTTAAACTTCAGTTCAACAATAAATTTGGTTTCACATTTCTTGAACAGAGTTCATTCTGTAGTTTAAGTTAAACGACACTATTCTGCCGTTTAAATCTCAGTTCGACAACCCCTTCAAATATTTGAAAATATAATTTATTTTCATTTTTAATTTTTGTTTCCTGTCACAGGTTTCAACAAACTTTCCTTTATTGTTTTTTCTTTGATTTAGATAGAAAGAGAAAACAAGTTACTTAAACTACGTTTAATGAACTGAAGTTCAGATAAGACTGTGAAACCGGACGAGTTGAACTTCAAATTTAAACTCCAGTTCAGGTTCAGCAGAACTTAAGTTTAAACTCTCACTGTGAAACTGGGGGTTAGAGTTAGAAACGTATTTGAAGGTATTAAAATATACACTATTATCCAAAAGTTTGGAACAAATTTTTTAAATGACGGCTTTGTAGAATAACATTTTATAAATTATATGAACTAAAGGCAAGTCTAACGGGGTCAAATCTCACGATCTCCGTGGCCAATTCACAACGCCACCGCGTGAGATAACCATGTTAGGAAATCGCTCGTGTCTATTGTTGCACGGACTGTGTAGCAACGTAGCAACGCACGTCTTCTTTAATTCATTTATCGTCGGTGTCCATATCATCCACTTCGGGGCTATCATCGACTAATAGCGCTTGCCATTGATGGTGCTAGCCTGGCGAACGTTTTTCTCAAAGAAGTATGGACCTCGTGTGAATTGTGATTGCAAAATTTTTAACAATTTCTTCGAGTTTTTATTGATGAAATGTTTGAATATGATTTCGTTCTTGTGGCCGTCAAAGCGCCACAAATAAAACCAATTTCATGGATATTAAAAAGGTTTTCCTTTATTTTATTTCTCCGTTTCTAAATAAAACACCCTTTAAATGATATAAACTGGCATTTTCTTGTTTATTATTGTATTATTCTGCCAAAAATGCCGAGCTTAAATAACGAAATTTTGACAAATTTTATGATTTTCAAAATCAAAAAGTTTGGTACATATTCAGTGTTTGTCAAAACTTAAGTACCTTAAGTAAGTTACCTGATGACATTCGAAGAAAGTAAAGAATATTGAAAAAACTTGTGATAAATTTGTAATTTTTATTTTCGTTAATATAATATTTAATATACTCGTACACAAACTATCTCTGAACAGTATGTCGGAAGTTGGGCTTAAGGGTAAACGCATTTTATAGTTAAATTACCGGATCAGAAGGGATCGTCCAAGGAAACCTAAACATTTAAGCTTAGTGTACACGATTGTTAGATATTACAATGTTGTCAGACGTCTGACAATGTCTAACAATTATCTACCAATGAGCTGACAATTAAGTTGTGTGTTTACACGGTTGGTTGAAAATCTACTAATCTCTTACAATTTATTGTCAGAAATTGGCTGACAATTTACTATCAGATAGCTGGCTGACTACCTACCAATGGTACCACTTTACTTCAATTGAAGTAGATCTACTTCTTTTTTTTTCAAAATATTTTAAAATCTACTTCCTACTTCGCACCATCACACAGTGCGGTCGAGGGCATCTTTGTGGGGCCAAAAGTCCAAAATAAAAGTTTTGAGTTAGGGGTTTTTTGACATCAGGCTGTCTAAGGCTAGGACCGCACTTGCGATTTTTCGTCGAGGCGATTAAAAAGTCGTAGTCGCTACAAATTATTGTCATGCACGCACTTGCGATTTTTTGCCGCGCGATTATTTAATCGCGAAAAATAAAACACACTACTTTTTATGTGAGTGCACGCATTTGCTACAAATAAGTAGCGACAAAAAAATCGATTGAAAAAATAGAACTTGTTTCATTTTTATAATCGCTACGATTTTTAAGTCGCATGTGCGTGCATTCACACTTAAGGCCATGTGTCTTACTTTTTGCGACTAAAAAATCGTGGATTAAAAATCGCAAGTGCGTGCATGCCAATTTCTCTTTGCGACTACGATTTTTAAGTCGTGGTAATTTAAATCGCAAGTGTGGGCATATCCATTTGAGTACATGTGTTTCATTTAAGTTTACGACAATCGAATCGCAAGAAAAATGAAACAAATTGCGACTTTTAAATCGTCATGATTTGTTGGTAGCAAGTGCGTTCATTCTCATTTAAATTCATGTGTTCTATTTTTGCGATTAAAAAATCGTGCGATTGAAATCGCAAGTGCGGTCCTAGCCTAAAGGAGACCCCTAGGAGACGAAAAATGTTCGTAGTAGAGTCTCTTGCCCCAAATCCCCCCCATAATCTTAGTCTGAATGTGGCTGCTAAGTTAACGTAGTCAGGCGTCGTTAAGATAGGCTAATGGACACTTCCCTCAAACACGTGTAAAAGTTTTTATTTTCAAGCAAATCTATTGCAATAAAATGGATTCAACAGCTGCAGGTGCGTAAAATAAGTTAAAGAATTTCTGAATAAAAATTCCTAAATAGTATATTGTTAGACAGATATACATTTGTCAACACTATTAAGTTACTTAAAAAGTTACTTTGAGTGAAAACTTTTTTGTCTTGCTAGATCTTGTTCTCAAAACTATTTAAGATAGTTAATAAAAGTATTGTGTACCAAATAAAATAAAATTCAGCTGCCCGTAGCTGCCCGTTGAGTTTTTTTTGTGCATTCAGGTACTAGTACGGTCTAGAACGCCAAAAAACGAACGATTTTTGGGAATTTTTTTCTCGGAAACTTTATTAGATAATAACATATTTTTTTTTTAAACAAAAAAATCACTTTTACTTCTACTACTTTTAATTCATGGCCCCGAAATAATAAAATATTTAGTGTTACCTATCTGTCAAATGTGGGAAGATGCACAAGAAGCATGAAATAATTTTTTTTAAATCAATCAAGCTAATTTCGCAAGAAACCATTATCGTCAAAAGACAATGGAGGATGTTTTTTTGTATTTCTAAATTTATGATTTATAAATTACTGTGTTCGATTTCAACAAAAATATATAAATAATTTTTTTCCATTTTTTTTGTTATAAAGGGTTTTCCAATAAGAGGTGTTATTTTGATATTCAAAGAAAAATGGCATTTTTGGAGATAAATGATCGGATGTTTATTTCATTATAAAGAGGAAGGTATGTCGTTAATAATGGAACACAACATCAGCCAAATGGCCGCCAAGACCACGCTTACAGGACCATATCCTTTTCATGAAATTTTCCATAACCAAATCGCAAAGTGGCTGCCCTATGTCCTCGATAGCCTCACGAATTTCATCTTTGAGGTCTTGAATCGACGCTGGGCTGTTGGCGTCGACCTTATCTTTCACGTGGCCTCAAAGGAAGAAGTCGCAAGGTGTTAAATCACAAGATCTCGGTGGCCAATTGTGATCACCTCTTCGAGAGATAACACGGTCCGGAAACTTTTCCCGTAAAAGATCGATGGTTTCATTGCTTGTGTGGCACGTAGCGCCGTCTTGTTGAAAGTAAACGTTGTCCAGATCAATACCATCCAATTCAGGCCATAAAAAATCATTAATCATCTCTCGATAGCGCAATCCATTGACGGTAACTGTTGCTCCAGCCTCATTTTCGAAAACGTAAGGTCCAATGACCCCGCGGGACCATAAACCGCACCAAACAGTCACGCGTTGAGGATGGAGAGGCTTTTCAACAATAACTCTTGGGTTTTCCGAGCCCCAGATGCGACAGTTTTGCTTGTTGACATAGCCTCCGAGGTGGAAATGGGCCTCATCAGTCAAGATGATTTTTCGATGAAATTCCGGTTCATTTTCATGCATTTTAAGGACCCAATTTTAATAATTTCAATGCGTTGTTGAAGCGTGTATCGTTCCATTTTTATTAATAGCGTAGTTTCTACTTGTCAAATGTCAAAAAATGACAGCTTCAAAAGTGACAGCTACCGAAATAGCGGGCTATTCAAAATAACACCTCTTATTGGAAAACCCTTTATAATATTGCCCTACAGCATTCCACCATTTTGAATTTGTTCATTTTTAATAAATTTTCAAGTACATGCCCTAATAATATCAAAACAAAATTTTTTAACCAACTATCAAAGTTATTTCATTTTTGATAAGTTTTTTCGTATGACATGACGCCATATTAGATCGGTCATTGTCATTTTGAATTTGCTGATTCTGATAACAGAAAGCGGCTTTCGGACGCATTGTGCATGAGCAAAATACTGAAATCTATTTCATTTTAAAAATCTCTGTTTCAACCTACTTCAATTTTACAAAAAAGCACAAATCTACTCCTTTTTCTCTATTTCACTCTAGGTAGTATGTAACTCCAGAATTACCACAGAAAAAGAATTACCACAAAGAAAGAAAGATAGACAAAATTTGATCGAAATCGGTAGAGTCGGAAATGAGAAAGTTGCGATAGGCACCGTGAAAGAAATTTGTTTGACCAAAATGTAGACCATATTTTTGGTATGATCTACACATAATTTTTTTATTAAAACCATTAGAGTCGTTATCGGAATAAATATGACATTTTATAATGGATGTATGGAAACAAACTATTTCAATTTTTCTTCTAGGCTGCAGGTTTAGGTACAGACCTACAGACATATAGACAGACCGAATCACTACTTCTTCGTGTTGCAATGTCAACTGTCACTTTTTTTCTTCAAATCTACTTCGACTTTTTTTCCGGAAGTGGATTGGTATATTTTCTACCAACCGTGTAAGCACACAACTAATTGTCAATTTTTGTTTGTTATGAAACTGTTTAATTTGCACATTGGCCCGACTTCTTTTTCCAATGTTTTTTTCAGATTGGAATTATAATGTCGTGGCTTTGCATTCAGCTATGGTTATATCTATAGCATCTGCGACTTCTTGCCATAAAATTTCTTTTGACAACTTATAGTTGTGACATCCAGCATCCCACAGACTGCGTCGCACCTCCATCTCTTGAATTAATTTTAAGGTTGTGTCGTGTGACCATTCCCTTTCAAGCTTCTTCATTTAGGATTTTTTTTGGCAGATAGCTGAGGCGGCGACTGCGAAATTGATAGAAAAATAGGCAGAAATGTTGCATCGGTTGCTAGTAAAATTTGCAATCTGGTTTTTCCATATTGTTTTCTATTAAATAAATGCAATAAATAAAATAAATTTTTAAATACAATTTCAAAGAATTAACCTTACTCTCCACATTAACCTAAAATTTACGTCCAAATTCACTTCAAATAGTCTGACAGTTAAAAAATTGTATTATGTTAAAAAAAGTACATCTTACATTTTTCACTGTCAGAAACGTCAGACAAAGAAAATTGACAGGCCTGACAATAAATTGTGTGCGTACACGATTATCAAATACCTTACAATTTATAGTCTTAAAATTAATTGTCAGATACATTTTCTGACCATTAATTGCAAGATTACACGACTGTCAGCTAGCTTACTCATGATTGTCAGATTTCTTACAATTACTTGACAGACAATGCTCTTACAATTAATTGTCAGAGAAATTTTCTGACAATTAACTGTAAGACTACATGGTTGTAAGACATTGTAGCAAGTTTTTCACTGATAGACAACGACAACGAATATGGCAACAACGAATATGTGATCATTCCACACAAGGTGGTGTGACGCACATACCGAGATTTAAAAGCTCTTCTGTTTTTTCAATGCAAGTGCCGCTCATGGATAGCGACATGGGAAGTGGATTCTGGTTCAACGACAGGAAACAGCATTGAGTTTTTAAGGAACTAAATTCTACGCGGTTTCTGGTTCCCCATTTGGCAATCCTATTTATTTAATGAATTCATTATACGCTGCCGTTCTAGATCCACATCCGAAGGACAAGGATCTGAATCTGAATATGAGAAGCCGAGAATACTGTCGGGCTTGGGGCCAAAATCTATCAAATGCTTTTTAAATATGAAGTGCATTAATATAACTTCCCCAAAACGATGTAAGGAGTTGTGCCACTGTTCGGTGAAGACCAGTGGAATAAAAAAAATGGAAAAGATTACACAGCTGTATTTTCCAGCCTTAAAGAACACCTCTTTCTATTTTTCAGCCTTAAAGAACACCTCTTCAAAACAATGGGAGGGATACTATCCGGGCCAGCTGATCTGTGTTGTTCACATCGAAATCCTTCAGTATTTTTGGAACTGTACGAAAGCGAAAAAAGATTTGTCCCATACAATCTTAAAATCTTATGCGCTCTCAAGTACAGGAGGAGTTATGACATTTTCTGGGAACATTTTTTTTTTTTATATAATTAGCACATACTCAAAGGTTTTTTGTACCCTTAATATGCCAGAGATAAAGTGTGAGCATTAGGAAAAAAGGGAGGGGTTAGAAAGGAGGTGTCGGTGTACATTGGTTTTGAATTCTTCAACATTGCAATGACAGGGAAAGACCAAGCGTGGTAACACATTCCACATTCGAGTAGTACGGCTAAAAAACGAATCTCTGTACTTCACAGTATGACCGAAGTTGGGCTCGAGGGTTAATTGATGGGCATTCCTAGAAGTGCGAGTATTACTGTTGAATTGTTTAAGGGAAGGATTGCAGCTGGCTATTTCACTAGAGCATAGTCCGTTAAAATAACGGTAAAAAAGGGTGAGGCAAGAAACATTACGACGATGTTCAAGTGACGTTAATGAGACATTGATGTTATTGTCATCAATCATTTTGAAAGATCTTCTTTGTATACTGTCCAAGAGACTTAAGTAAGTTACTGGAGCACCAGTCCATATATGGGAGTTATACTCGAGTTTTAGAAGTACATATAGGTTTTATAGATTGTAGCCAGATCAGAACGAGAAAAAAATTTCTTGCACCAGTTACGTCTGAGCCTCCACCTGAAACCATAATCCCGTTCCCCCGGAAATTCCCCTTTGCCTAACAGCACATTATTTTTATAATAACGAAAGTAATCCAAACCGTTACCCCAAACACCTCCCATATTCCCCTTTTTGCCTAACGGCACATTAATAAATTCCTAACGGATTCCCACGCCATTTTTGCATACATTGCAAAACTAATCTACAATGGTTACACACCTCTTTCCTCTACACCCAACACACGCGCATCCCGTTAAAATTAAAATATTAAATCGTGGGAAAGTTCAGTTTACACATTTTGCAAGATCAGCTATAATATTGTATGAACATGGCTTTGATGGAAATAAAATAATTATTTTTAAGTTAGTCCTAATTTCGCTCTTGACTTAAGAAGTGCAGCCTCGCTTTGGACAGCGGCTTCTTTTGTTCAAATAATAATAATATGTAAAAATAAAATTTAATATATAATAAATGAAATAATAAATAAAAGAGAAAAAAAAAGAAAAGAAAACGAATAAGTTTTTTTTTTTTAAATCAAACCGCTCGGTTAAGAACGTAATTGGCGCAGTCGGTAAACGCACGAAAAAGTGCATATTTCGTAAAAACAATTCGATTAAGAATTATAAAACGAAAAAGTGTATATGTTCGATTAAGAACTAAAACAAAAAGTGCATATTTCGTAGAAACAGTTCGATTAAGAATTATAAAACGAAAAAGTGTATATGTTCGATTAAGAACTAAAACAAAAAGTGCATATTTCGTAGAAACAGTTCGATTAAGAATTATAAAACGAAAAAGTGTATATGTTCGATTAAGAACTAAAACAAAAAGTGCATATTTCGTAAAAACAGTTCGATTAAGAATTATAAAACGAAAAAGTGTATATGTTTGATTAAGAACTAAAACAAAAAAAAAAAAAAAGTGCGCGAAAAAGTGCAACAAAATAAAATTCTTTGCAACAAAACAAAAAAAAAATCAAAGATCGAGTGCGAATATTATAAAGAACAAACAAGAAATTAGCAACACGAAGAAAACTGGAGGATTCACTGAACGAGCTATTTGAAAAACTATCCATCAACATGTCGACAGGAAACAACAACAACGCAGGAGTAAGCACCTTATTATCTTTAAATTTAGATCCTATTAAATATCTCAATGGCATCCCCACATATAATGGGAACCTAGAAAATTTGAATAGTTTCATAGAATTGTTAGATAGGGTACAACCCTCCCTAGCAAAATTCGATGCAGATAGTCAATTTGTATTCTTAGATATAATAAAAAGTAGACTTGTAGGAAAAGCTCGAGAGGCCATAGAAATCAATAACGGGGCTACAAGTTGGGACGATATAAAAAAAACTCTGTATCAGTACTTTGGTGACAGAAAGTCGGTGGAACAATTGTATGATGAATTGAGAAGCACACAATTTATAGACAATTGTAAAAATTTTTACGATAGGATAAAAATAGCTTTGAGGCGTTTAAATAACAAAACGAGGTTGGACAAAGGCATCATGGCCGCCGTCGAAACCAAACGAAACTGTGAAATGGCATTACGCCTATTCATGAACAAAATACCAGAGCCCATGAAGGGGATTCTTACGTGTAGACAGCCTAAAACTCTGGAAGAGGCCATGGACATCCTCCATGAGGCAGGCTACGCATATGAAAGGTACAGTACCCCAAGAAAAAGTAGCTTGGAAAACTATAGGAGTAATTATACAGGGCAAAATAGAAATAATTATAATAACAATTATAGCAACAATTATAACTATAACCACAACCCCTTTAACAATACTGATGGATCTGGACAGATTCGAAACCCCTCAAATAATAGTAATAGTTATAATAACAATAATAGTAATAACAACAGCTATTCGAACAATACGATTTCAGGACAATATAGAAATAATACAAACTCAGGACAATACAGAAACAATACGAATTCAGGACAATATAGAAATAATACAAACTCAGGGCAATACAGAAACAATACGAATTCAGGACAATATAGAAATAATACAAACTCAGGACAATACAGAAACAATACGAATTCAGGACAATATAGAAACAATTCGAACGATACAAATTCAGGACAATACAGAAACAACACGAATTCAAGACAATATACAAACAACGCGAATAGTTCTAATAATTATAATACAGAACCAATGGATACTTTATCCGGCAGCTATGCGAGACAAATAAATAATATTGAAAATCATTCGGATTTTCAACAAACAAGCCTCGTGGAAAACTTCCCTATATAGTTGTAGATGCAAATAATAATATAAAACTTAGAATTCTAATAGACTGTGGTTCAGAAACCAGCATAATAAATACAGGAATTTGCCACCCTAAGTGGAAAATTCAACTACCTAACCCCATCCAAGTACTAACTACTAGCATTCCCATTTATATTAACCAAAAAGTTAGAATACCTTTATTTAAAGAATTAACAGACAAAGAAAAAACTGCAGAATTCCTTGAATTTAAATTTCACCAAACATTCGACGGACTAATAGGAAATAATATCCTAATTCCATTAAAAGCAACCATTGACCTTAATAACAAACTCCTTATAATAAACGAGAAGAAAATTCCAATTTTTTTTAACAAAACGGAAGAAAATATTCAAGAAGAAATATTAACTTTGGAAGACTACGAAAAAGCCATTCCATCTTTAGAAATATATCATACAGAAACAAGCAAAGAACCTATTTTAAATCAAATCAGAACAGACCATCTAAATGCAGAAGAAAAAACCGAAATAAACAAACTTGTTTCCGAATATTCCTCTATATTTTATCAAAAAGGAACCGACCTTTCATTTACAAATGCCATTAAACATGAAATTAAAACAGTTAATGATATTCCCATCTATACTAAGAGCTATAGATATCCTGATGTGCATAGGAATGAAGTAAAATCTCAAATCAGTGAGATGCTGCACCAAGGCATTATAAGGCCGAGCAGTTCACCATATTCCGCACCAATATGGATAGTTCCGAAGAAGGAAGATGCCTCTAAAGAAAATAAATGGAGAATAGTCATTGACTACAGGAAACTAAATGATGTTTCCATTGACGACAAGTTTCCTATCCCAAATATAGATGATATATTTGACAAATTAGGAAGGTCGTTATATTTTACAACACTAGATCTAGCAAAAGGCTTTCACCAGATCGAAATCGCAGAACAAGACATAAAGAAGACTGCTTTTTCGACAGACAGTGGGCATTATGAATTCCTTCGAATGCCATTTGGGCTGAAGAACGCCCCCGCGACGTTCCAGCGTCTGATGAATTCAGTCCTTCATGAATTCATAGGTAAAATATGCCTCGTCTATTTAGACGACATCATCATATTTTCCACAAGCCTTTCAGAACACATAGTTTCAATAAAAAAAATTTTCCAAAGACTTAAAGAGGTAAACCTAAAGGTTCAGCTAGATAAAAGTGAGTTTCTTAAAAGAGAAACTGAATTCTTGGGACACATCGTCACAACAGACGGTATTAAACCTAATCCTAATAAAATTACAGCAATCCTAAACTATAAACTGCCCACAACAACCAAACAAATCAAATCCTTCCTCGGTATTACCGGATATTACAGGAAATTCATCAAAGACTACAGTAAAGTAGCAAAGCCGATGACAGCATTCCTAAAAAAAGGTGCCAATATAGATGTGAAAAATCTAGATTACATAGAAAGTTTTGAAAATCTAAAAACCCTCCTTGTATCTGATCCAATATTAAAATATCCTGACTTTTCAAAAAAATTCACTCTTACAACGGACGCATCCAATTTTGCACTTGGTGCCGTCCTCTCGCAAGATAATCACCCAGTGTGCTTCGCTAGCCGTACACTTAACGAACACGAAACTGGTTATTCAACAATTGAGAAAGAGCTTTTGGCCATAGTATGGTCAACACAATACTTCAGGCCATATCTTTATGGACGAAAATTTCTAATTAGAACCGATCATCGACCCCTAGTTTGGCTAAGTTCACTTAAAGAACCCAATGCTAAACTTCAAAGGTGGAAGATTAAACTGGAGGAATATAACTTTGATGTCGAATATGTCAAAGGAAAAGACAATCAAGTAGCCGATGGGTTGTCCAGGATAGAAGTTTACCATAATGAAGATTTAAACCATGTAACTAATAATGTTGAGAACCTAGACCAACAATCCATTATAGCAACTATCCACAGTGCAAATGAGGATAGTAGTGACCATATTCCAATAATTGAATCACCTGTAAACATTTATAAAACTCAAATAATAATTAACGAAACTAGTAATGTTAGTAACCACAAGATATACCATGTTTTCAATAAAAAACGTATTGTTATAGAAATAAAAAATTTCAATGAAAATTTCCTCCTAGACATAATGAAAAAATTCATTCCTACAAAAGGAATAGTAGGCATTTTTTCCAGACACGACAATCTATATGCCAAATTTCAAGACGTTTATATCAAATACTTTAGCAGAAACAAAATTTTAAAATTCGTAAAATGTTCAAAATTTTTAGGAGACCTCGATGACGAAGAAAAAGAACTACTAGTAATATCAAAAACTCACGATTCACTGAACCATAGGGGAATAAACGAAACCTATGCAGAGATTAAAGATACCTACTATAGCCCGAAACTCAAAGACAAAATCCAAAGATATATTAATAATTGTAGAATCTGTAACAAATCCAAATACGAGCGAACGCCAAATAAAATACCTTTGAAAATAACTGAAACCCCCGAAAAACCTAATCAAATAATTCACATAGATATCTGGTATGCAAATATAAATCTAATGTTTGTCACTATGATTGATAAATTCTCTAAACATGTTTCAATACAAGAAATCAAACATAGAACATGGACATCTCTATTAAGAACACTCGAAGATAGATTTGCAAACTTTGGCATTCCTGAAAAAATTGTAACAGACGGTGAAAGCGGATTTTCATCATTAAATATAACAGAATTTCTGAAAGAACATAATGTTGACATTCACATAACAACCCCATATAATAAAACAGGCAATTCGGATATCGAAAGATTCCACTCGACTCTAAACGAGCATATACGAACATTTACAGCCGACGAGAACAACACAGACACATTAAGAAAGAAGGTCCTTAAGGCAGTAACAATATATAACAAGACGATACATTCTTCAACAAAACAAAGACCCATAGATTTCTTAAATGGAAATATTTCTAACGATCAATATCCCAAGATCATAGATTTGATTAATAAAAACAAAGAAAGATACATTAATAAAATAAACAATAATAAAAATGACATAGATCTTACAAAAGAAGAACATAAATACTTGAAAAACAGAGGTAACAATAAACTTAAACCAGTTCATATAGAATCAGACCCAATAGTCATAAATAAAGATTATTTACAAAATGAGAGAGGCAGCAAATTTTATAAAAATCAAGTTAAAAGAAAATACAAATATGAAAATACGTAAGCAAATTTTTTTTTTAGGTACTCTTAGTCATACTTACTACACTTTTAATACCAACAAGTGGACAAAAAATAGACGTTCAAAACTTAAACGAAGGCAATGGATTTATAACAATTAGAGGCGAAGAAACAAAAATCATTGAAAGTTACTATAAAATTTTGCACGTCATAAATTTAACACTATGGACGGAAAGTTTTGAACTCCTTAAACATAACGTTGAAAACATAAAAGACAAGAACGAATACCCAACTATTATACATGGATTAAACCAACTAGGACAAGAAATAAATAGTTTAACTCAACACAGACAAAAAAGAGCTTTATTTAATTTTTTAGGAACAAGTTTGAAATACCTGGCAGGAACAATGGACTACGAAGACGAACATGAAGTAAAAACAAGACTTAGCTTAAACGAACAAAACAATAAAAACCTAATTGACGGACTAAACGACCAAATTAAAATAAATTCTGAATTTTACGAAAACATTTACAATATAACAAAACACATAAACAAACAACAAACAGACATAAAAAATCAATTTTCAACAATAAGTAACGCAATTGATAGGGAAAACCTCAAAATAACCACAATGCAACATGCATTTCAGATCCAGTACGACATTCAACTACTAAGCAATCAAGTAAAAAAAGTAAAAGAAAGCATTTTACTAAGCCAATTAGGTCTCCTAGGAAAAGATATTTTGTCACCAAAGGAAGTAGAAAATTTTAACATAACATTTGAAAACTTTAAGGATATCAAAAGTTCAAGTATATTTCATAAGAACCAAATAATCTTTGTTATAATGATCCCAGTATATGATAATACCAAATTTCACCGTGTATTTATAGAACCAATTCCAAATTTAGAATTTCTTGAACTTAACTCTAATTACAAAACAATTATAACAGATGGAAAAACTAATTATAAAGATGATAAGAAAATTTTAAGAAAAGATGAATTGAAAATCATTGATGATGAATGTATTAAGAATATTTTCAAAAAAAATACAAGTTGTAATTTTATAAAAAATAAAAATATAGAAATTAAACAATTAGCAAACAATATTATAATACTTAAGAATATGCCTAAAACAATTATTGAACAAAATTGTAATAATTTTAATTTAGAATTGATGGGCAATTATGCTATTAAATTTGAAAATTGTGTAATAAACATAAATAATATTAAGTACGAAAATTTTATATACTATGAAAGTTTTATAATACCTAGCTTAAGTAACGTAAAAATTAAAGCAATTGATATGAATTTTTCTAGCGCTGAAATCAATGTAAAACAAATAGAAAATCGAAAGCTCATTGATGAAATTAAATTTAAACATAAAATATACACGAGCATACATTATAGTTTTAACTTTTTAATTTTGGCTTTAATTATTGTACTTTTAACTATTTGTTCCACAAAAAGAATCACAAAAAGTAAAATTAAGGTAAATATTCAAAATAGTGATTCTACGGAGCAGAATCCTAAGGGGGGAGGAGTTACGTCTGAGCCTCCACCTGAAACCATAATCCCGTTCCCCCGGAAATTCCCCTTTGCCTAACGGCACATTATTTTTATAATAACGAAAGTAATCCAAACCGTTACCCCAAACACCTCCCATATTCCCCTTTTTGCCTAACGGCACATTAATAAATTCCTAACGGATTCCCACGCCATTTTTGCATACATTGCAAAACTAATCTACAATGGTTACACACCTCTTTCCTCTACACCCAACACACGCGCATCCCGTTAAAATTAAAATATTAAATCGTGGGAAAGTTCAGTTTACACATTTTGCAAGATCAGCTATAATATTGTATGAACATGGCTTTGATGGAAATAAAATAATTATTTTTAAGTTAGTCCTAATTTCGCTCTTGACTTAAGAAGTGCAGCCTCGCTTTGGACAGCGGCTTCTTTTGTTCAAATAATAATAATATGTAAAAATAAAATTTAATATATAATAAATGAAATAATAAATAAAAGAGAAAAAAAAAGAAAAGAAAACGAATAAGTTTTTTTTTTTAAATCAAACCGCTCGGTTAAGAACGTAATTCACCGTCTCAGAAAACCCAAACATCTTGCGGCATTTTTGGCAGCATCGCGTATGTGATCGTTCCACAAGAGGTGGTTTGTGACGCACATACCGAGAATATTGAGATGTTCAGTTTCGTTGATGCAAGTGCCACTCATAGATAGTGGCAAGGGGGGTATATCTCACTTTAACGATACAAGACAGCATTGAGTTTAAATTCCACGCGGTTACTTATTCCCCATTGTACAATGCTGTTTAGATCGTGCTTTAATAAACTTATCATATTTTGTCGTTGCAGTTCCACATTAGAAGAGGAGGGATGTGAGTCTGAAAACGAATATGAAAAGCTAAGAGTAGTATCGTCAGCGAAACAATTAATTAGATCATTTATAAAAATGAGGAAGAGGGTTGGGGACGAAACAGGGCCCTGTGGCACAACAGTATTTATATTATGGGTTTCAGACTTGAATCCGTCCAATACAACTTGTATTGAACGGTTCGAAAGTCAATTTATAATCCGAAGAAGAAGGTATTCATCGACACCGAAAGCACGCATTTTCGATAAAAGAGCAAGATGCCAAACTTTATCAAATGCCTTCGAAATATCAATGTGCAATAATTTTACTTTCTCCAAAACGATGTAAAGATTTGTTCCACTCTTCGTGAGATATACCATCAGATCACCAGTGCATCGAATTAACAGAAAACTGTGATGCAAGCAAATTGTTTTATTTTCTTTCGAGATGCTATCAGGAGTGTCATTGAAGAAGTGAGTAGGAACCGAAAGCGAAGTAGTATTTCGTAAATTTTTTACAACGACCTATAATTGTTACTACCTTTGGAATACTGATATATAATTTGTATGCCTTTCTAGGTTGTTTGAACTTATTCCTTTATTACATCGGAAACTTACTTCTTAGAACCTGATAACCTCTTTTCAGCTTAATATATATTTTTTCCTTATTCAGGATATACTTTTTCATTCCGAAAAGAATCACATTTTGTAATCATATCTGTACTGGAGTCAACATCACTATCGAAGAAGCATAGTGAAGTTTCGGAAGAAATCATTTATCTTGATTTATTCACCTATCTAGAGTCTGGACAAATCATAATTCGTTTATATGTAATAAATTTGAGAGATCACATAAAATTCCCAATTATAACTAGTCCTGCCATACGTTTTTTTTTTTAATTTGAAGCAGGTGTAGCTTAAGACTTCCGTTAGAATTATTTATATTATTTGTTTTTATCATTTACATTTATAAGCGTCTAATAGATACTGCCAAAAGAATCTTGCGGTAATATCTTTGCATAAGAATGATAAAGTCCTGAACAAATTTTCTCACGAGAATATCTGATTATCGTATCATCAATCGATTCGCAAAATCTTCAGAAGTGAAAGATAGCTCAAGAAGGGGTCGTCCGCATTTTGCTCCAGTTGTAAAAGCAGTGCCCGAACGAATTCAACAAAACTTCTCTTTTAAGCATAAAATATTGTCCATTTAAATTATTATATATTCACTAGATCTATTTCTAGACAGATTCTGGAAGATCTGCACATCAATGCCTATAGACGATCATGACGATGCAGTGACACGCACGAAATGTTTTACCGAAGAAGAAGTTTATAACAAACAAAGCCATAGAATGTATGCCACATTATTAAATCAAGCCAAAACCATTGTTGGTTTCAACGTGACCACCATCATGCTTCCGTAATTGTTGTTTGGGCAGTCTCACAGCAACCTGTCAACTGTCACACCCCTTTATATTTGTGAAAGCGTCAAAAGAGGATGCAAGGTCTTTAAAGAAGATGTGTTAGAGGGTGTTGTAAAAATGTTAACTCATACTCTTTTCAAGGAAGTACTATGGATCTTTCAACAGAACTTCTTGGTTTTATAGCAGCAGAAAATTGACCCTTGTCCCTTCCCTTCGTTTATTGCTTCTGGTCACAACTTTTTCTTCTTCTCATTTCTAAGAAAGTATAAATAGTGGCAGCGGCAAAATCGGCAATTAAAATAGTGCGTACTGATATAGGCCAATTGCACCAACGCAACGGTAAAAAGGCCTGCGTAAAAACTTTTAACCAATATTAAGTCCAAAGAAACTAAATTAAGAATTCTAATTGTTCGTAAGTCAATTTTAGTCTATTAAAACCTTATAGATGTATATTAAATGGATTGTGAGAAGTTTGAGCTTTTTAAACTCTTGAAAAACTTATTTGACCAATTTGTACACAAAAATGTCTACAAATTCTAAGGGCTCTGTTTTTATAAGGTTACAAAAAATACAAATCACATATACTTTAATTTAATTAAACATTTGGCAAAGTTTACTGATTGCATTCTAAGAAAAACTTCCACTTGATGGATATAATAAATAAAAATTAAACTTTTTAATTTTTCTAGTAAAAATTCTTTTCACATGAATTCTATATAGACATAACATATGTATAGGCATATGAACCTACATTGTATACTATATATAGATTATTTTCTTATCATGCTTGCTGAAAACTTAAATGCATAATAATTTTTTGAAAGTTCTTCACGTGTGAATTTTGTTGCCATTGTTCTCATTAAGATAATACATATACATAATGTATATAAATAAATATATATGTATAAAAATACAACTGAAGATAAGAAAAATAAAAAAACGCTGCACTGCAAGTGCAATGTGTTCCGATTGCATTTTGCAAGAACAAGTATTCCAATCTCGCCAATTCACATCATTTAGCTTTGAGTACAACAATGCTTTATTTGTTTGTTATAATTCGTTCACATCATTCTTTTCATTAAAAACATGATAACCTCTTATTTCAAACTTTATAATTTAAAAGGCAAATTCCCATATGCATATAATAATAACACTGCTGCAGTGGTTTTGAATTTTTCAAGCGACTGGATCTGGAGGAGACATTACGATTTTAACTTGCGATATACTATATGTACTATAGGCCAAGTTTTGTATTTGAAAAAAAAAACAACTCGAGGTTTTGAACAAACTTGATGATAGGGAACTCGAAAAATAAAATGCACGACTGGGTCGCACGAACTTGCTCCTATGTAATCGACTGGGAATTTTAAAAACGAATGTTATTAGAGAAAACTGTTGATAAGGATAAAATTAATTTTTAAATTCTTTTAGTAGTACATAACAGAATGCTATGCAAATATGAATTTATGCAAGAACAAAAATTATAAGTCCTTGTAGTGGTTTCTTTAAAAGAAGCTTTTATATACAAACTTTTTAAAAGCTTTTTAAGAAAAAATTTTGGTACGCTAATTTAAAG
Organism: Chrysotoxum bicinctum; assembly: GCA_911387755.1. Taxonomy (NCBI): domain Eukaryota; kingdom Metazoa; phylum Arthropoda; class Insecta; order Diptera; family Syrphidae; genus Chrysotoxum; species Chrysotoxum bicinctum. The sequence goes on along the minus strand of OU426988.1, from coordinate 77,964,221 downwards.
TTTTTATTATTGTTCGAATAAAAATTAAATTTACGAAAAGAAATATTGACCCATTTCGGAGATATCCAATTTTCAAAAAAAAGAAAAAAATAGATTTTTTTTTTTCCGAAATTCAAAAAATATTTATTTTAAAATTTTGCAATGCAATGTGTTTTAGACTTTTTAGAAGCTTCTCTATAAAAATTTTCATTAAGATCCGTTATGTGGATAATGAGAAATTCAAAATTCGAAAAAATGGTTCTATGGTAGGTACAAGCTGTAATATCTTAATTTCAAATTTTTTTTTATTAAATTAAAGATCGTAAAAATTAATTGAAAGAAAAAAAATTTTATCAAAATTCTAGGTGCCGTTTTCGAGAAAAATACGATTTTTGAAAACCATTTTTTTTAATTTTTTAGCATTTGTATGGTAGGTACCTTAATTTTTAGGTAAAATAAAAAATTTTGGTTCACATCTTGTAGATCATATTAAGAAACTTTTATTTATCAAGTTTAAAAAAAATCTAGCATGGGGTTTTCGAAATATTGAGGTTTGAAAAAAAAAAATTTGAAGTTTTTTTTAAAAATCCAAAAAAAAAATTTTTGAAAATTTTATTACAAAATTCTATTAATGTTTTTGGGAAGCTTTAGCAAAAAAAAAATGATCAAAATCGGTTGAACCGTTTTTGAGAAAATCAAAAACAAAAAAAATGGTTCCATGGGGGGTACCCTCAATAACCATTTTTCGGAAAATTTTTTTCAACCAATACCTAGATTTAATTAAATGAAATTTTTCTGTATCTTTATTTTTAAAATCTGTTGAACAGTTTTTGAGAAAAAAAAATGTTTATAAAATTTCGAAAAAAATTCGTATAGGGGGTACCGTTGTTTTTGGTCTTAAAAAAAAAAGGAAAAAAACGTGTGGGGGGAAAAAATTAAAAATGATATGTACCAAGTTTAAAGAAAATCGGCCGAGTCGTTTAGCCTGTAGTCGAACAGACAGACAGACAGACAGACAGACAGACAGACAGACAGACAGACAGACAGACAGAATTGCCAGACCCACTTTTTTAGTCTTCGCTATCATCGTAATGTCAACTTTGATCAAAATCTCGAGTTCGATTTTTTTTACGAATGCATAACTTGCCTTATAGTACCTATAAGTCGCAAGTAAAAATGGGTAGCGTAATTCCGTCTGTATGTCTGTATCTCGACCTAGAAAACGGCTGAACCGATTTTGTTCAAACTTGGTACTCTTAAGGGTCTTCAGTGATTCCTTAAAGGAAAAATTGAAATTGGTACATAACAGCTGTTATGCAAAATCTGATTTATCTCGAAAACGGCTTCAACGATTTTGTTAAAAAATTATGTGTGCTACTATTGACGTGGACTAGATTTTAGTGAACAAAAATTGTAAAAAATAAACGTTATTAACGGTACCTGTTATAGAACGGTTTTTTTTTTTTATTTTCGACTTTATTAATTGTTTAAACGATTTTGATCAAAATTTGTATACAGTAGGTCATTTGAATTTAAAATAATATTGTACAAAAAAATATCAAAAAAAAAATATTTCTTTGGGTTTTAGAAAAAAAAAAAATTAAAAAATTTTGAAAAATAAATATCTTAAAATCATTTGAACGATTAGTTTTTGAAATTTTTTCCTAAAATCTATATTATTAAGTAACTAAAATTGGCATTCTAATTTTCTTTCAGTTTTTAAAAAATTAAAAAAAAAATAATTTAGTAATATAACTGCATTTGAACATTTTGCTCTAATCAAATCCATGCTTTTATATTTATAAATTATAACCAATTTTTAAATTCCAAAGTATTTTTACATAAGAGCAAATACGTGGGATCCAGTCATGAATTTTATTTATTTTTGACCAATCTACCGATTTCAATCAAATTTTGTACACAGGAGATACTTCAAATTTAAAAACAATATTCTTCGATTTTTGAAAAAAAAAAATTAAATTCTGTTTTTTGAAAATTCAATATCTTGAAAACGGGGCAACTATTGTATTTGAAATTATATCATTAAATGCATATTATTAAAAACTAAAATTGGTAGACAAAGTTTTTTTTTTAATTTTTAAAGAAATCTCGAATAAAAAAATCATTTATGAATAAACCTCTTGTAGCGATTTTTTAAAATCTTGTTTGCATATTATTTACTTTTATTTTTGAACTCAAACTACTCGTATTTTAGAAGTTGTTCAGTAATTTAAACAATGAGTTTTAGGTATTTGAAATGTTTGTTTCCAATTAATTTTTTTTATACATATGTATATGTTGGTTGGTCAAGCGTTTTCAGCAACAAGGGACTGACTGTCTCTCATCTTCGGCATGCTGGAACTGGAAGACCTCGTAGAGTTCAAAATGATGTGAACATTACTCAGGTGCAAGAAAGTATTGAAGAAAACTCCGAAACTTCCACCACGCGACGTTCTCAGTAGTTAGTGATGTCTAGGCAAATAATTTTACGGCAGTTACATCTTTTTCCAAACAAGATTCAATTGTGTCACGAGTTGAAAGCACATGATCCACAAGTACGTCTTCAGTATTCTCGGCGTTTAAAGGAATTGCATTCAACAACATTGCATTAAATTGCAACAACATTGCATTCACAAACTCATAATGAACGATAAGATATTTTCATCTGATACTCTCCAAAATATTTAGGAAAAAACGGCCGCGAGCAAAAGTCACTCGATTTAAGGTCTTACAGTGGATAAACAATGAGATTGAACACTCCATAATTCCAAATTCATTTAGATCATTTTCCCCAATGATAATCAAAAACCGATGAAGGGGTTCGTGGAGAAGTGTACTCAGAGAGAGTCAGTCGAATTTCTGATCATCTCTCTTTCTGTTATCGCAGCAGTTTGATATTAACCTTGGCTGGATGCCGAGCCATAAGAAAATTCCAGGAAACTATAAGGATAATGAACTCGTTAAAAATGGAAAAGCAATACCTAGATATGGTCCTATCTATTCTACAAGTAAATTTATGAAAAAACAAGATGTTAGTACAAACCTTAAGTAGAACAACATAAATCCACTTGCTTGGCGACAATTGTTAAAATCCTCACAAATCACTGGATGAATCTAAGTGAGGTCACCCGAATGAAAAGTAAATTTTTTTAGAGTTAAAGATCGTTAAAAGTTATTTCAATCGAAAACAAAAATTATATGTAATTATTTTCTTTCATTACTCAAAAGTAAATATATATGTATGTAATTATTTTGAAGGTCCATCAAGTGATCAAGCTAGAGGTGATTATTATTTTTTTCTTACTGGTTATGAGAAACATTGGTTGCGTCTAGAAATAAAATGCACGTCTGAATCGCACGTGCTTGCTCTTTTTAACAAGTACTCGTAATTTGGTGTTAAAAAAAAAAAAGTTTACATAAACATTAACATTGATGTAATTAATAAAAATATCTCTTTAAATAGTGTGATGTTAAAAATACAGTCTGATTTTTAGAGAAAACATAAATTTATGCAAACAGAATTTACAAAATCGTTAAAGTAATTCTATTATTAAATTAATATACGAAATTTCTTTAAATCTTTCTCATAAACTTCCCTTCAGCGTTTCCCTTTTTTTTATGGAAATTATTAGGAATTTTTTTAACAATAAATTGTACACGTTTAAATATTTTATTCTAATTATATTTATGTGTTTATACTTGTGTACATATATATAGAATTTTTAAACTCCAAAGTACTTGAACGTAAGAGAATGTATTTGCTATCTATTCGTGCATTTTCGAGTAGTTAAAAACCCATGTTGGTTTGTATTTTGAATTAGTAATTTAATTGGCGCAGAACTATTTAATAGTTCTTCTCATGAAAAATGTCTAATAGGTCAATAAAATAAGTTATCAATTATTATAGCACGAGCAGGTGCGTGAGACCTAGCCGCAAACATTTTTTTGTTTGCTACTAAACATTAAAAACTTCAAATTATTGACATCATTAAAAGTAATGAAACTACACATTTATCTTAATGTAAGCTATAGAATAAAATAGCTTATGAAAAAAAGATAATGGTGGAGAATTTCGTGCTAATGTGTTTAATATAAAAGCAAACAAGTTTACAAATTTACAATTCTAGATAATAAGATAATTTACAATTAAAAAATTCGGTCAACTTATTTAACAAATAAAGGCAATGAAATAAAGATAACTTCGACAAAAACTTATCGTTGACAAAGTTATGAACTTTATTTATACCTACACTTAAGCACAAAATTTGTCTACATAGGCATATTAAAAGAAGACAAAAAAAAATTCAAAATTTTGTTTAATCATTTCGATTTTTAAAATAACCTGGAATTTTTATGAAGAAAAAAGATAATTAAAATGTATTAAATGGTTAAATTGTTTAAATAATGTCAATTTTCAAACAGATAGTTGATTTTAAATTAAAAGCACATATGAACATACTTTGATGTTCCTAAATTTTATAACAGACGGTTTAACTGGCGCACGGAGAGTACGTGACGTGTACGTTTGATTACTGTTCTTTTCAATTAACAAATTTTAGATTTATGATATTTTCGAGTCTTTTAATAGAAAGCAAGGAAACTCTTGTTCAAATTGTGGAGACTTTGAAATACATATATTAGAATCACATGTTTCAGTTTCTCTTATAGAGGTCATCCATCGAAATGAAAAAAAACTTCAAAAATAGGACCTATGGACATAATGCTTGGAGATGAAAACAACCTTACACAGTTTCATGCATGAATTCATAAAATAGCTAACAGAAACAATTCAAACCAGAATTTCAATAAAATATTTCAGAAAAAAAATATTACCCTTCTATAAGTTACGATTTTTTCTTGGAAATTACGACTTTCCTCAAATACCCGAATACTACGACCAGGAGTACATATATGATTCTTATTATCTTTTATTTTTATAATATTCTAGAATAACTGTACTATATTATACAGTCTTGGCCAAAAGTGTTAGGCACCCTATATTTTACGCTCTATTCTCTTGGAGAATGAATTGTTCGCGTTGTGCCATGCAAAATGCCCTAGATCGGTTGCGGAAAACTGGATCCCATCTAAATCGTAAAAAATCCGGCAGGAAAAAAGTAACCACGGTAAGAGAAGATCGGTTTTTAATACGAACCTCTATAAAAAAACGTAAAAAAAACATCAAATGAGCTAGTTGCTGACATAACACACCGTTTTGGGAAACAGATTTCGGCTAGAACAGTTAGAAGGAAACTCGGAGAAGTTGCATTGAAAGGTTGCAAGGCGAGGAAAAAGCCATGGCTCTCAGAAAAAAACAGAAAGTTGCGGCTATAATGGGCAAAAAAATACCAAAACTTTACTGAAGAAGATTGGAGTAACGTTTTGTGGTCAGATGAATTAAACTTTGAAGTAAGCATTATAATGAAGCTCCGAACTCGGAAACTTTAAAAACTGTTTTAAATTGCCATCCACTTAGTTATTTTGATCTTTTGAAAAAGGTTATTTTTTTTATTTTTACAGGTGTTTGGAAACCCTGGTGTAACCATTAATTTGATGGAAAACACGCTGATGCCATCCTTCCAGCATATTTTGGTGATACAAATATGCGGAGCCTGTTGTTCCAGCAAGACAATGCACCCTGTCACAAGTCCGCCCTCTCAATGAAGTGGTTTGCTGAGAATGCCATTGACCTGCTTCCATGGCCTGTCCAGTCCCCAGATCTGAACCCAATTGAGCATCTATATGGAATTTTAAAGCGTAAAGTCCGACAATACCCAACAACATCAAAAGAGATGCTCAAAAAGGTTCTTGAGCAAGAATGGCTCAAAATAAGTTCTGGCGAATGCCGTAAACTCGTAAGCTCTATGCCTTAACGAATAGCAGCAGTCATTAAAGCGAGGGGTGGCCATACAAAATATTAAATTTTCTTTAATAAAAAAAAATTTACAACATTTCTGCATACTTGTTTTTTTTTAATATTACTTGGTTTTAAAACTATGGCATCTTTTTTGGGGTGCCTAATACATTTGGCCAAGACTGTATGTATATGCTTGTTGCACTTTTTTTATTATAATTTTTTAAATTAATTTTTCAATGCAATAAATGATTCAATATTTATTTTCGCCCAACTTTGACCATGTCTAAAAATACGACTCGGTCACACAAACTTTCTTTTATACTAAATAGATTAAGAATTTTAACAATTAAATAATGTAGTTAAAGAAAATTTTTCATAAGCATAAAATTCATTTCTTAAACAACAAAAACAACAAGTAGTTGGAGATTGTGATTTCTTAAGCAAATATGAAAATATGCCATAACAAAAATTATAAATCGTTTTATCAAATTTAAAAAAAAAAATTATAAAACCAGCTTTAAGTTTTTATTATTGTACAAAGAAAATAAAAATTAAAAGAAAAAATATTAAAAAACTTAATATGTACATACATACATTTTAAAAATATGAACTATCAAATATTAGAAATTAGAAGCTTCTTTACAAAAATTTCATTTTAATCGGTTATGCCGATAGTGAGAAAGTCAGTCAGTAATATCAATATTTTTATCAAATCATAGCTCGTAAGACTTAAGCGTAAGATAAAAATCTGTATCAGAATACTAGGTGCAGTTTTTGATAAAAAAACGATTTTCAAAAACCATTTTTATGTCGATACTTTAATTTTTAGATAAAATATTTTTTTTTTAAATAAAAACGAGTTTTGAAAATTTTAATGCACAATATTAAGAACCTTTAGCATACAAAAATTTATCAAAATCTGTTGTACCGTTTTTGAGCAAATCGAAAACTAGAAAATAGTTCAATAGTAATAATTTTCCGAACATTTTTCAACCATTAGCTAGGTTTTCTATAATCAATTTTTTGGATTTTTTTAAAAATAAAATTTCTTAAAAAAATTATGTCAGTGTTATTTTTGGTTTAAAAAAAAATAAAAAAATAAAATAACAAATTTGTAGATTTTGTTTAATTTATATGGGAAAAATCTCTTGGAGCAAGAATTATTGCAACAATTTGGATGAAATTTGTACAGTTTTTTTCTTTTACCAGTGAAAACATTTGAAAGTAGTTTTTGTATAATCCGCCCACTACCACGCCCATATTTTTCTGATTTTTGTTATTTTCTTATTTTTAGTGAACAGGAAGCCGAAAATTTGTATTTGAGTTTTTGTTCCGCCTACTTTTACTCCCCTTTTTTTATATTTTCAGCTTAAAGTTCATTAGAGCAGGCATTTTTTAAATAAGTTTTATATGTAGAAGTGAGTTTATGAGAAGTGTTATTATATTTTTAGTAAAATCCGTGTACTGCCCCTTTTTGATATATGAAAGTTTTTCGCCCTTAAGCCAAAAAAAAGGAATTCAAAAGTACACCTTATTACTAGGTATATTAATTAATGTCTAAAAGTTCTTTAGCCTCGTCAAACAATGCTTTGGTATCATTTTTGTTTCTTGGTTTTCCCAGACTATACTCTTTCCAACAAAAATTGTCAGTACAGGCCTTATGGGAGAGCTTTTACTAAAGCAATGGCGCCTGATGCACCCTCACTACAATCCGTTAGGAAAAATGCCACTAAAAAAAGAGCAAGCCACTGACTTTTCTTAAGGAATTGTTGTTGTAATTCTTTGCAAAAAGTCGTGCACCCCAACACGACCGTCGTATCCCACTGCTGATGAGATACTGTCAAGAGTGTCAAGTGTCACTCAAACTCAATACGATCGTGCGCTCTTTATCTACATCAAAACAGAGTTACCATTATCATTCTTAATTGAAAGCAAGGAGCTTTTTCAGTGGTTTTTATTAAGGAGCTTTTGGGATTTGAAGCTTTGGAGAACACATTTTAAGAAGATGAGTATGTTGAGTGTTGTCGTATTGCTTTTCAACTTAAAAAAAAACGCTCCTATTATCTTACCGCTTGGCGTTGTGGGAAAAGGTAAATTGAATATTGTCTTCAGTCGTTTTGAATTGGCAGACGGTAGCCCTATGTGTTTTTAACTCTCATTTGCGGCGATTTATAATTTAAACTACGGAATCCCTGTGAGAGCTTTAAAAGGCGACACACTTATGCATGGCAATGCAACCAGAATGAGAGACAAACGTCCTATCTTCCCTGTACTGACAAAAGCAAAATACGAAATTCACCGAAGGATTCTCAGTGCCAGCTGTCATTGAAGTTCGAAAACAGTTTGATTTCACAGTTTGGTTATGCCTGAACAAGAGAGAGTGGCTCTCATTTTCTAACTTCGAAAAACACTTGTGAGTGGTTGGTGAATACCCCAAAGAAATTTCAAGTTAAGAGCCTCGTAAAGTTAAGAGCCGTTTAAGAGCGCTCGGTGAATACCAGCCTAAATGTTGAGTATAAAACGAGAACCGACTTTTTGCTAATTTTAAAGGACATAAAGAGCTCGTCTTACTCGTCTTATCTTTTAAAAGTATACTTTAGCCATATTGACAATGGTCATTTCATACCAAAGCAAAACGAAGAAAAACTGTTTACTGATGTTTTATTCGATTCGGAAATAGGATTTTGACGGTTTTTGAATAAATTGTCTTATTTTTTGATTACTCAGTTTATTTCTAATTTTACACAAAAGTCTTTATAACACACATACGAGTAATATTGCATTCCAAATTTTCACAACAAAAATACTTTTTTATAAAAAAAGAAATCAAAGAAAAAACTCTGTTTTTAGTATTTTCGAATTTTTCACATTTTCCCGTAAAAAGGCGATAATAAGCTAATACTTTCTGGCTTCAATGATTTTTTAGCCTTGAATCAAATTCAATTTTGTGGCATTCAGCATTCAGTCGTGGATATTATTTTCTATTGTACTCCCTTCACGTAATGCGACTTTTTGTCGATTAAATTAATGTGTTGAAATTAACTTCGTGATTTTAAATCTGAAAAAACACTTACCACTATTTCTAGCAAAAAGTTATTCATTCGTAATAAGAGTCTCTGGTCTTTTTTGCACATAGTTATTTTCAATTAAAAAGCCAGACCAATCAATTTCGATTTAATCTTTTGAATGGCAAAAGTTCTACGGGACTGACACTTGATCACGTTGAAGATGCAATAACAACTGATACTATTTTATATTTTAATCATTTTAAAATAATATTATGTATCATGTATCAATTTAACCAATTTTATTCTTCTCTTTCTTTGGTCAAATAAAATTCCTACCGACACGACGCGACCATTCTCCCTTTGCTCAATTCTTGAAACGATACACTCGTAGGAACAAAAACGCACGTCATGCCTTCATTAACATTAGATGAGGCCAACACACATGAGCTTGCGTGTTTGTCATATTGAATGTCTTGAGGCAATCGTTAATAAGTTTGATGAATTCAAATAAGTTTTTGTGAGAAATTCACTGTATATTTCATAGACGTGTCGTTTAAAACCAGAAATTGAAAGATGATCTTTTTATTTTGTTAACAGGTTTCAAAGCTCTAGGATGTGAATCGAAGTGTGCTACACCTACAAATTTACTCGTTGTATGCTGAGTTTAGACATTAAATCACGGAATTAAGGGATACAAACTTAATCTTAGGCAGTGATTCGTTTGAATGATTGTTGTCGTACGCAACTTTGAACAGGTTGAAATATCAAAATTGAATGTTGACCCATATCATTTTATATTACATAAAGGTTTGATATATACACGGTTAAGTTAATTGTGTATAGAATACATAAACAATTTTAACACAGTATGTGTGTTGAAGATATTAAATGAGAGGAAGTAACGATGGATTGTATCTTTCAATTTTCTTCGTATATAGAATTAAAATATTTAATAGGTTGAAAGAAACTGATAACATAGCTTTCTTTAATGTTTCATTGACATTGGCCTTAAATATACATGAACGTTTTTACAAATCTAAAAATATTGATTCGAGTAGTGAATTACAAATTAGGGCAAATTCTAAGTTGGGTAGCAAGGCTGCAAAGGGTTCATGGATGAAAATTTGGATTTCATTTTGAAGAAAACATGGCTAGAATACTAACAAAAACCTTCACTTATAACTTATAATAGTACTCAATTGATGACAAAATAATTACAATAACAAAATAGAGTATTTGAGTAATACCTATGTATGGCCAAATACAAGTTTCTTTTTAAAAATTAAATAAAGTGAACAAAATTTAATTTTATTAGTAAGTGCAAACATTTCCATTAATTATGGAACACAACGTTTTTCAAGTGGCTGCCTCAGCTGGCCCTGCGCCTTCAATTGGCCTTGTAAGCGAATAATCCCAGATCTTTGTGCAGAATTCTCCTCAGGCTAGTGCATGAAATGTTGAGCAGTTGAGATCGATGGCGAGTTGATGTTCGTGCATTGACCATGAGTGTTGTCCACTAGCATACTAGTCTTACGAGCTTTTTGCATAAACTTTCGTACAGGTGGGTGGGTGCTTCATTTCGGCCAAAATTTCTTGTGTGTGTGTGTGTGTGTGTGTGTGTGTGTGTGTGTGTGTGTACTTACGTTCGTACGTTCGTACGTCCGTTCGTTCTGGTACCATTTTTTGTCGTCAATATTTCAAGAACGAGTAAAGGTATCGACTTCAAATAAATTTTGTTTAATAGATAATAACTTCGAAAGAGGCTGAAAGGGCGTTTATTAAAATTCAGTGAGTAGTTTTTTCACTATAACGGTTTAAAAAAAAGTAAAAATTTTGGTTAGTTTCAAATATCTCACGAAAAAATAATGCTATTGATTTCAAATAAAATTTAATGTACTCATTATAAGGTCATACAGATTTGGTATGAATTTGGAAAAAAAAATGCACATACCGTTATTTTTTTAAATAAAAAAAACTGAAAAAAAAAATCATAATCCAGATATTCTAAGAACGGAAAACAATTTGAAACTCAAAATTATTTTATTTTATGAAAAATAATGTGTTTGACAACTGGTGAAAATTTCAAAAAAAAATTAGTTTACAGTTTTTTTACAAAAAATAAAAAACTATATAAAATTCTATTGAAAATTGGTAAAAATTGGTTTTCGACTCAAATTTCTCGAGAATTAGTAGTGATATTGACTTCTAATTTAGTTTATTTTATATATAGTATAATTTTGTACAATTGGTAAAATGTTGACAAATATTGAATTAATAGTTTTTTTTTTTAAATAAAAAAACTATTAAAAATTCTAGTGAAAACTAGTTAAAATTGTATTTCAAGTCGAATTTCTTGGGAATGAACACCGATAGTGCCTTCTAAAGTATGTATGTTGTTTTATACATACATCGATACCTTCCCGTAAGAATGTATACTAAGCGACATTTCTAAAATTGTTCAGGAAACGAAAAAAACGAAGACGGTTCTAGTTGAATCATAGTGTGCTAAGAGACAATTTTGGTTAAACTAAGTGACATCTAACAAATTTTGTTGTTGCTCACGACAATGAGATCTTTATTAATGTCGCTTAGCATAATTTTTTTGCCGGATAATACAAATTTCAGGGGGCAACATTATTTTAATGAGAAAACATGGCAGTTGATAAATTTTTTTATTTGTACTCTAGTTTCCTTTTCATGCATAATAGGTTGGCGAAACCCAGGCCAAAACGTGTCCCTTAACATATAGTATATTTCCTCATCAAAAAGTCATTTTCGAAAAAAGTGTCGCTTAGTACATTCTTACGGGAAGGTATCGACATAATACAATTATTAACATATGGTTAAATTTTGACAAGTATCGAATTGACAGTTTTAACAAAAATATAAAAAAAATCTACTAAAAAGTGGTAATATTTGTTGTTCGACTAGAATATCTTGGGAACGAGCAATGATATTGACTTTGCCATTATTTAATTTTATACATAATACAATTTCTAACAAATGATTTATATTTGACATATGTATATCTAGTTTTAGAGCGGATATATGTATTTTGTAAGTACCCTTCCATCAATAACCAAACTGCATATCTTTTAAATTTGAATATTTCGTTTTTAAATTTTTTTCAATTAAAATGTTTGGAACCGAAATAATAAAGTAATTTCTATAATATAATACATAATTTTATAATTTTATTATCAACTTAGTTTTTAGAAGAATGTATGTATGTTGTTCAGTTGTACCCAGGTCCCACATATTTAAATTCCATTAATAGCTATGGTAAAATTAAAGAAAACGTCACAATATGTTTTTATCTAAATATAAAGTTTTCAAGACCACAAATGGGAAGTTATCAGTGTGGGTCGCACCCAGCCTCTTTTTTACTTGCGATATACATAGGTACTATAAGGCAAGTTCTGCATTTGGAAAAAAAAAATCGAACTCGAGATTTTGATAAAAGTTGACATTACGATGATAGCGCAGACGAAAAAAGTGGGTCCGACAATTCCGTCTGTCTGTCTGTATGTCTGTATGTCTGTACCTCGAACTACAGCCTAAACTACCGGAGGTATTTTCTTCAAACTTGGTAGTTAAGGGTCTTCGGTGATTCCCTAGAGGAGAAATTGAAATTTTTTTTTTAGCTCCAAAACTAAGGGTAACCCCCTTACACCCGTAATGCAAAATCTTATTTATCTCGAAAACGGCTCTAACGATTTTGATAAAAAAAAATTAGGTGTGATATTATGGACATGGACTATATTTTGGTTAAAAAAAAATTTGGGGGAAATGTTATTAGGGGTACCTGTCATAGAACGGTTTTTTTGATTTTCGAATTTCTCACCAACGGCTCTAACGATTTTAACCAAAATTTTTATGCAGGAGCTGCTTTGCATTTTAAAAAATATAAACTAAAATTTTTTTCGAAAAATAGTTTTTGGATTTTTAAAAAAATAATACAATTTTTTTTTTGAAAATTCAATTTCTTGAAAACCGATACACTATTAAATTTTTTAATCACCTTTTAAAATGTATTTTATTAAATACTAACAATTTGCATATCAGTTTTTTTTATAAAATTTTTAAGCAAAATTTAGTACACAAAAAACATGTTTCAGTGTGTCTGCATGTCTGTACCTCTCACTACAGCCTAAACCTTTGGTCCTATTTCTTTCAAACTCGGTAGTTAAGGGTTTTCGGTGATTCCCTAGAGGAGAAATTGAAATTTTTTTTTTAGCTCCAAAACTAACGGTACCCCCCATACACCCGTAATGCAAAATCTTATTTATCTCGGAAACGGCTCTAACGATTTTGATAAAAAAAATTAGGTGTGATATTATGAACATAAGCTACATTTTGGTCAAACAAAATTTTGGGGCAAAATGTTATTAGGGGTACCTGCCATAGACCCGTTTTTTTGATTTTCGACTTTCTCATTAACGGCTCTAAGGATTTTAACCCAAAATTTTTAGCAGGAGTCCCCTTAAGTTTAAAATAATATTGTATATAAAAATATTCAAAAAAATATTTGTTGGGTTTTTTTGAAAAAAAATAAAAATTTTTAAATGAATATCTTCAAAACTTATGAACGATTATTTTTTGAATTTATTTGCTAAAATCAATATTATTTAATACTCAAAATTCGCATCCCACATTTTTTTCTTGAAAAATTTTAGAGAAATTTCTTATATAAAAAATATATTTAATAATAAAACGTTTTTTTTTTTAAGTTTAGTTGCATAAATTCATACTTTACCGGAAACCAGACGGCAATTTAATGCATTTGAACATTATTATCTCATTAAATCCATTTTTTATATTTATAAAATGTATCTTAAATTCCAAAGTACTTTTACATAAGAGCAAGTTCGTGCGATCCAGTCGTGCATTTTATTTATTTCATAGTTACATTTCTGAATATTTTGATTTTTGTTTTTCCTTTTGAAGGATCCAATGAAGGATATTTTCTAGTATTTGATTATTATGTTCAAATATACCAGATATTAATTCGGAACTACCTGATGAAGTGATAAATTTAGCAGTTCCCTCTGTTAATTTGGCGTGGATATGGCAGAAATAATAAATTTCATAGTAAAGATAATTTATCAAAAATAATGTAACATGATAAATTGACATCAGATTTTTCCGAACGTATGTAGATGTTACGTTAAGGATTTTTTAAGCTGTTATTTAAGAGACATTTGAGAGCAAAAATTTAGCGCAATCTGTAACTAGGCTTAAACAATGCAATACAAGACTGAGTCACTTGTAATTGATCTTATGTTAAAGAGGTTTAGAATTATATCTGTGCTGTTTGGTAGAAACATGATAACTCCATAAAATAATTAGCTTCCTTACATTCACTTAACATCGAGCTAGAAACTAAATGGCTAAACCGATTTTCTTAAAATTTAGAATATAATTTTTCAAAGAATATTTTCATAAATGTTCCAATTTTGAAGAAAATCAGGCAACCCTTTTTAGCCCTAGCTAAATGTAAAGTTGACGTAAGAACGCAAATTATTTTATGGACTTATCATGTTTCTACCGAACACCACAGATATGTATTCAAGAAATATTCAAATCGTTGAAGAGTTTAAATTTTTTTAATTTAAAAAATATTTTCTTTTTGAAAGTTTTGATGCAATGATATTTAAACTGCCTGTAAGAAAATTTATTTAAGTCGATGAAGCCGATAATGAAAAAGTCAAAAATTGAAAAAAAAAAAAAAACATGGTTCTATTTTTTGAAAATTTGTTTTTGAGGTTAACAGTTTTTGAGTCTTTACCAAAACGTTTTTGTTATTTTCTGAATACGGACAACTCTTTACGTTTTTCCCAACGACACATAAAATTCCCATCGATATAAAGGCTATGTTCATGCATAGCTTGAGTCTCGTAGATATAATTGAAAAAAAACGGCCTTGAAAATGATAGGTGAGAGAACTAAAGGGTTTGTTATTATGAACGGAATATAACACCATTCAAATGTCCACCGCGGTTTCGCTGGATGGTACGCATACGATATGTCAAATTTTTCGTAACTGTGATAGAATTTGACCAATGACACTGTTTTGTTGGCTTTCCGAGCAGTGGTGGTTTGTAATTTATTGGCATAAACCTGTGGCTTAAGAAAACCCTACAAGATGAAGTCTAACTGGGTCAAATGCCACGAATTCGATGGGCAATTTATATCGCCTCCGCCTGGTATAACCATGTTAATGTTAAGAACGCACCAAAAAAACAAAAGCTTAAGTTCACGAAGAAGATACAGCTCCTTGTACCAATCTGTATAAATATACCACAGTTTGTTTAAAGCTTATGCTATTTTCATCTCACATTGAATGATTACAAGTTCGCTATGTTTACGAAAAAAATACACACAAATAGAATCTAAATAAAAATCGCTTTTTTACTTTTGGCCTACACCTCTTCCTAATCAGTGAAACAGTGCCATATAAAAAAGAATGCACGACTGGGACGCACGAACTTGCCCTTTTCTAATAAACTTAGAATTTTAAAAATGAATGTTATTCGAGAAAAATGTTCATAAGCATAAAATTCACTCCTTTGGTAATTCAAGCGTAAAACAGGATGCCATGTGATTTTTCAAGTAAATATAAGTTGTTGTTGTACGCAAGAAAATTTAAATTAAAAATTTAAATTGCGTTATTCTGTTATGAACAAAAGCTGAAAAAACTTATTTGAAATTTAAAGATGAAATAGCTGCATATGTTTTGCACAATACTGTACGTGCGACTCAGTCGTGCATTTTATTTTATTTTTTTAGGATTAAAAATAAAGTAACTGCCATACAATTCTGTTTCGCAATTTAAGAAAATATATTTTTTCTCAAAAACTGTTTATTAGTTTATGGTTGAAAAGTTTTTTCCGAAAAATGGTTATTAATGATACCATTATAAAAAAAACATTTTGATTTCGATTTTCTCAAAAACGTTAGAACTGATTTCAATCAATTTTTGTATGCTTGAGCTCCTTTAAATTTTGATTAGTATTGTGTATACAAATTGTCAAAAAAAAATTTGTTTTGGATTTTTAAAACAAATATTTTTTCTTTCTGAAAACTCTATACATATTTCGAAAACCCCATAATCGATTTTTTTTGTATGTTGACATTTAACAATACATTTTTTAATACTATCTAAAAGATGTATGAAAATAAAAATGTTTTATCTGAAAATAATGGTGCTCACTATACAAATTTCAAAAAATGGTTTTCGAAAATAGTTTTTTCCTCGAAAACAGCACCTAGAATTGTGTTAAACATTTTTTTCTTTGAAACTAAGACATTACTAACTGTACCTATTTTTTCGAATTTGGTGGAAAATTTTATTTCAAAATTTTAAACAAATATTTTGGTCTTGATTTTTGAACAATTGAGTTCAATTTTTATTTCAAAAATTGGTTAATATTTTTTTTTTAATTTTATTTGTACAATATTAAAAATTTAAAGTTGGCATGCTAAATTTTTTCTTAAAAATGTTCTAAATATTTTTGATATAAATTTATAAATTATATAACTAATTTATTTAAGAAAACGCTAGAACGATTTATAATTTTTTTTCTAGGTCTATTACATAAGAAAATGTTGGGGAACACATTTGAACATTTGTTCATTCTTCTTTCAAAATCGTGTAATCGTCCTTTCAATTCTCATAGCTATTATACAAATGTTTTGTTGGTCTGAAATCGAAGATATGGACGTAGAAGACATGGGCTTATGGCGGTGCTACATCTAACGACCCTTTTTGGTTCTATTGTTAGAAAAATTTCCTGAGCGAGTAATTGGATGTTTGGTGATGAATTGGTCATCACCACGATTGACGCTTAGAAAACAAATACAGTGGTGCTAGAAACATTCCGGATTTTTTTGGTCAAGTTTATTAATTCTTGTTTTGCTACCCAAAAATGTACAAACAATTTTTTTATATTTTCTATACTTTCTATAAAGGTATTAAATTATACAAAAATTAAAACAACTTAAAATAATCCATACAATAAATAACATTTAAAAAAAAAATTAAATAAATTCAGAAATTCGTCTGCTAAAAACTAACCGGATTTTTTGATTAAACCGTAAAAATTAATATTTTGTCCAGTAACCGTTATTTTTAATAACTTCTTGGCATCGACGAGGCATTGACATGATTAAATTGTCGATAATAGAGGCAGGAATATTCTCCCACTCATTCTTCAAAGCTGCAAAAAGAGAGTTTGTTGAAGTGTTCGTTGTCTTTCCAACCCACCTTTTTAAAATCGCCCATAAGTTCTCGATGGGGTTTAAATCGGGAGATTGGGACGGCCACTCTAAGACACGAATATTTTTTGTTGCAAACCACTCTTTTAGCAGTTTTGAAGAATGTTTGGGATCATTATCCTGCTGAAACACCCAACGCAAAGGCATTTCTTCCTCAGAGTATGGCAGCATTGTTGACTCCAAAATATCCCTATATTGAAAACGGTCTATAATTCCTGCGATTTGATGTATATGACCAATTCCTGCACCTAAAAACCAACCCCAGACCATCACCGAGGCGCCACCGTGCTTAACCGTGGGGAGAACATTTTCTGGCTTTAAACGTGTTCCTTTCGAGCGCCTTACTGTTCTTCCATCATCGGAGTAAAATAAATTGAATTTGCTTTCATCACTGAAAAGCACACTTTTCCATTGGCTTATAGACCAGTTCAGATGATTTTTTTGCAAATTCAACCCTGATTAAATAATTTATTTTAAGAAATTGAAAGTCTTTCCGAAGCACCTATCATATCTTACCTTTTTCTACGATGTTTTGCAGTAAGTAAAGGCTTTTTTGCTGGTCGAAACGCGTAAAGACCACATTCCCTCAAACGACACCTTACCGTAGACGGCGCTATAGGCAAATTTAGATCCTCACAAATGTTTTTTCGAGGACGCAAAAGGGTCTTTAAGGACAACATTTTTTATGCGCCCATCAGTTTTAGTTTTTGTTTTGCGAGGGCGTCCACCACGATGTTCTGCTTCTATTGATTTTCCGCTTCTAAACTTTTTGATGATGTCATAAACCGTTGACGTTGGAATGTTCAGTAATTTAGCGATTACATTTTGTTTTGTACCGGCTTGATACTTTTCTAGAACTTTGTGACGAATTGCGTTGGTGTGAAGTGTTTTAGCCATTTTATTAATCGAATTTGCACAGCTCACAACCTACTTAGTCTTTTTAATCAATTATGTGATGTAAGAGACAAGAAAAATCGTTACCTAAACACCAAGACTCGACGTTTTTATAAAATCCGGTTAGTTTTGAGCAGGGATATTATGGGGTAAATTTATATATTTTTTATTTTATTTTTTGTTTACCATCAGATCAATATTTTTAAGGGTAATCATAAAGTATACCAATATATTTTTCAAAATAATAAAGAAATTTTATTTAGTTTAATTTATATTATATATTATAGTTATATTTGAATCTTTTCCCATATTTTTAAATTTTAACTTGTAGCAACTTGCTTGAAGGCAAAGTGACGGATCCAAAAGTACATCAGTTATTCTTTGCTGACGATGGAGCCATCATAAGTGAAGACCCGATATCCCTACAACGAGCACTTGACGTATGGGTGGATGTTCTAGAAGGAAGTGGGTACCGCATAAGCGCGAAAAAGACAGAATACCTATGCTGCCCATTTTCTGATCCACACAGGCCTATTCCAGACATTTATTTGAATGGAGTAGTGCTTCCCAAGTGTGAAAAGTTTAAATATCTGGGGTCTATGATAAATAACGAAGCTACTTGTGATGACGATATCAATCATCGCGTAAGCGTAGGGTGGATGAAGTGGCGGGAAAATTCTGCTATCTTCTGTGACCGAAAAATGCCCCCTAAGCTGAAGGGAAAGCTCTACACTTCAGTTGTGCGTCCAGCACTCACATACGGTTCACAATGTTGGACAATGTACAAAAAGTATGAGAGTAAGCTAACGGCAGCTGAGATGAAGATGCTTCGTATGACAGCAGGAGTTCCAAAGCTTGATCGAATTAGAAGTACGAAGATCCGAGGAAGCCTTCATGTTAAGAATACCATTTCCCAAAAAATTGAACACGACCGACTCAGTTGGTATTGCCATGTTCAAAGGAGAGATCCTGAGAACCCCGTCAAAAAGGCAATATCATACAACGTTCCAATTCGGAATAAAAAGAAAGGAAGGCCTAAACACTCCTGGTACAAACAAATGCAAAAACACCAGCATTCAGTTGGCCTCAGAAATGGAACAATACAAAACCGGGAGGCTTGCCGCCGATTTCTGAGGTCAACCCGGCGAACCCCACAGGCGGATCACTAATGTGAAGCAGATACGTGGGAGAATTATGATCCTCTCGACATCGAGATCATAACAGCGCCAAATCAAAGGAAGAAGAAGAACTTGTAGCAACAATGCTCTTCTTTGGATCCTCTGTCTTAGTTTTTTTTATAAAGAATTTAAGGAGTGTACAACATACTGTTTTAAATATGTAGTTTCGGACAAGTATTAATCACAATCAAAAATCGGAAGTCCTGACCACTGGTTTTGTGAAGACAATAGTCTAAACTTTCTTTATAAACTTTGTCGAAAGTCCTATGGAAAAGTTATACTTAGTCCAAAATGGAACCTGATGTAGCTACTTTCTGTTCAAACCTGCAAAAACTTGTCCAACCAATTTCAACTTTTTCTAAGCCCAGAATGTTAAGTGTAATCTTATTGTCGCTGGAAATGTCAAATAATAACGAGTGATTTTTTAAGAGCTATCGGAAATTAAAAAAAAAAAAAAAAACACAAAATTCTGAAAAATGCATCAAATCTTAATTTAAATCTATAGTACGGTATAGTAATTTAATGTTTGAATATTATTTCATGCCAATGTTGGCCGCGGGTGTGCCTCAAATGGTCCATCCGCTTAGTCCAATTTTGGCATACTCTTTCTAACATTTCGGCCGGTATCTCACCAATAAATGTTTCAATGTTGGCTTCCAGTGTGTCAATCGAAGCTGGCTTGTCGCTATAGACATGAGCCTTAACATAGCCCGACAAAAAATAGTGTAGAGGTGTTAAATCGCACGATCTAGGCGGCCAATTGACCGGCCCTAAACGTGAAATAAACTGTTCACTGAACTCGCCTCTCAATTGGTCCATTGTTACGCGTGCTGTGTGGCTTGTGGCACCGTCTTGTTGAAACCACATTTCATGCAAGTCAAGCTCTTCCATTTTGCGCAAAAAAAGTTTGTTATCATCGCACGGTAGCGCTCACCATTCACAGTAATGTTGCGATTCGTATCATCTTTGAAGAAATACGGCCCAATGATCCCGCTAGCCCATAATCTGCACCAAACTGTGACTTTTTCAGGATGCATTGGTACTCGTAGCTCTTGCAATGTTTCTGGCTGCTCTTCACTCCAAATATGGCAGTTTTGCTTGTTCACGTATCTATATTCAAAATGAGCTTCGTCGCTGAACACAATTTTTTCGATAAAAAAAGTGGATCTTCGGCCAACTTTTCAAGAGCCCATTCACCAAAAATTCGGCGTTGTGGTAGGTCGTTCGGCTTCAATTCTTGCACCAGCTGTATTTTGAAAGGCTTCACACCTAAATCCTTCTGCATAGTGGAGTAACAGAGGCCCAATTGCGGGCAACAGCGCCGAATCGATAATTCACGGTCATCACAAACACTGGCGGATACTGTTGGTGGTTTAATGTCCAACATTGTAAATTTGGTGCGAAATTTAGTCACAATAGCCCGAAAAGCCGCCTGAGTAGGTCGATTCAACTGACCATAAAATGGAAGAAGCGCGCGAATAACTTTCTTAACAGATCACACATTTTGATAATAAAATTCAATTATTTGCAAGCGTTGTTCGTTTGTACGACGATTCATGGTAAAATTATAGACCAAACTGAAGATGTTTGACAGTAACACAAACCACGAAACGTGCGTGAGCTGTCATATAATATAATATTAATCATTTTTGTCATACTCGTATTTTTGTATCATGGAAATGATTTATTACAAGTTCGAAAGCCAACAAATTTATAGATTTGAAAGAGCTTGAACCTCAATCAATTTTTTGCGTCATTGGTCTTATATAATATAAACCAGTAGGTGTATAAAATCCAAGAAGCCAGCTACCGTTTGAAATTAGTGAATGTTGGCTCAAATGCTTCTAATGCTATCACAGGTCGTACCTAAAACGTAAAATAAAACTGAGACAAACGAAAAAACATATAGTCAGCTGAACTTCTAGATGAGGCGCTCCTACTTTTTATTGTTTTTACTCTTTTAAGTGTAGAATGAAACAGATTTAAGTAGTAGTATTAGCAATATACACGGTGACACAAACAGTTACACGGTTAAAGTTAAAATTCAAAAGTAAATACTATGAGTGGAAATACCTTTTGGCCTCATTATAAAATAAATCAATATTTAATTCTCAGATTTTTAACTTTGAAAATGAAATTTTTTCACTGTCGACTTTTTGCTTGTTTCTTTTTTTTATTTTCTTATTTTGGAACAATAGCAGGTACATTGAAACCTTAAATAAGTCATGCTGAAGGTCCTCTTTGTAATGGTATAGGTAATGTAAATAATAATGTTGAACCCTTTTAAAGTTATAGTTTTGTATATGAACAAATAACAGCTTTGGAACTTTTGAAATTCTTTGGGTCCTTCAAAAATTCATATTCCTGCGGTTTTGATAGGGTTTCAAATCAATTGCTGAAAAATATATCATGTTTTATTTCAGATGTTCTTGCATTTATGTTTAATATGAGCATTTACTCTGGATGTTTTCCAGCCATTCTGCTGATGTGATACCTCTTTTTAAAAAAGGTGAATCGGATTGTGTTCAAAACTATAGACATATTTCGCTTCTGTCTTCGGTGAGTAAAGTTTTCGAAAAAGTAATTAAAAACCCGATCATATGAAGTTTTTGAATAAAATAAATTTTTTAGCTCGGTACCGTTTGGTTCTTAGAAAGACGAATCCTCTGAAGATGCATTGTTAAATTTCTGGTCTCAATTATACAATAATTTAGATAAATAAAATGCACGACTGGGTCATGCACGAACTTGCTCTTAGGTCAACGACTAAGAATTTCAAAAATGAATGTTATTAGAGAAAAACTGTTCAAAAGCATAAAATTCATTTTTAATAGACTAAAACAACTCCTTTAGTAGGTGGAGCTAAAAACAGGATGCCATGTGATTCAAGCAAATATTAGCTTATGCAAGAACAAAAATTATAAGTCTGTAGTGGTTTTTAAAAAAAAAATAAGCTTTTATATACAAAATTTTTAAAACGTTTATAAGAAAAAATTTTGGTACCCCAATTTAAAGTTTTTATTATTTTTCAAATAAAAATTAAATTTGCAAACAAAAATATTGAGCCGTTTCTAAGATATCGAATTTTCCAAAAACAAAAATAGATTTTTTTTTTCAAAAACTGAAAAATTATTTTTTTTTTAAGTTTTGAAATGCAATGTTTTTCAAACTTTTTAGAAGCTTCTCTATACAAAATTTCATTATAATCCGTTTTGTCGATAGTGAGAAATTCTAAATTTGAAAAAATGGTTCTATGTAAGGTACAGTCAGTAATATCTTAATTTCAATTTTGTTTTATTTGATTATAGATCGTAAAAATTAATCAAAAGAAACAAAATTTTAGCAAAATTCTCGGAACCATTTTCGAGAAAAATACGATTTTCGAAAACCATTTTTTAACATTTGTATGGAGGGTACCGTTATTTTTAAATATTTTTTTTTTCTTACATCTTATAATTTTTATTAAAAAACTTTTATTTATCAAGTTTTAAAAACATCGCTCATGGGATTTTCGAAATATTGAGTTTTAAAAAAAAAAAAAATTTGAAATTTTTTTTAAAAATCCAAAAAAAGTTTTTTGAAAATTTGAATACACAATACTATTGAAACTCCTGGGGAGCCTTAACATAAAAAAAATGTTCAAAATCGGTGGTACCGTTTTTGAGAAAATCAAAAACAAAAAAAAAACGTTTCCAAGGGGGTAGGGGAAGGTGGCCTAAAATGGCCCCCCTAAGGAAAATGTGTCATATCTCGCAAAAATGTGACATTTAAACTTAAATGTTATATTCTTTTCAAAGCTCAATTAATAACGCTTACATTTTTTTGCTTTACGAGTTTAAAAAGTTTCAAAAAGTATTTAATTTTCAAAAACTCTTCAAATTGCAACGATCAAAAGTGTCCGGGTAAAATGGCATACTGGTAGTTTGACCTATAAATTTTCAAACAATAGCTTGAAGCTGCTAATATTTCGTGTATGTCAGTGATGCCAGATAAACTAAAGAATTGTGTTACCAAAACCTTCTAAATCTGTTCGATTCTACAATTTCTGTTGAAAATTAAAGGCACACCCTGTTTTCTTTTTATAATTTGTCTTTATATCTTATTCTACTTTTTATACATTTATGCTTTTCTGTACATTTGAATACATTCATACTAAATTGATATATGTATGTATATGTATTATTAATTTACTTATACTTTCATTCTATATAATACTTAATACTGTAAATACTGTAATACCTTTTTCGCATTTATCCATTTTAAATAAAATCAGTTGTCACGAGATCTTAGACCCGACTTAATCGAATATTTCTTATTTTTCAAACAAGGCGTAGACAGTCAGTATTTCAGTTGATTTATCGTCCCACAGGGTTATTTCTGACATGGTGCCGAAACCCGGGACCTTTATTGAGACTGTACCTAGTTTGAATAAATATTAGTTTGATAACTCAAAGCGTAATTACTCGTAAATGGAGCTTCAAGCGCGCGCCGGCTATCGCAGCCAGATAACGAAAATAATTAATGAAGCGACCGAGTTTTTAAAATCGTCAAAAGTCAGAGACACGGACGATTTGTCTAAACTAGACTCGATGGAAGAAGATCTCGCATCGTACCTCCAACGTCTCACTACGGCTAACGAGAACCTTAGAGCAATCAACAACGATGTTCAGGCTAAGAACATCGAAGACTCGAAGCCAGAGAAGGTTGCTGAGTATGAAGACTCTGCTGTTGGTATGATGGCAAGATTGCAAGTTCGCTTGGCGAGGGTCCAATCGCAGATTAGTCCCTATCAAAATGATGTCAATAATACTCGTACATCTTCAGCATCGAAGACGCTCTACACAAAGCTGCCTAAATTAGAATTAAAAAAGTTTGCAGGTAACCACCAAGAGTGGATTCGTTTCTGGGAGAACTTTCGTACAACTGTACATGAAAATGAATCATTGAGTGGTGCCGAGAAATTCAACTATTTGCAGTCTGTTCTAATGGTAATGCGGCAAAGACGATATCAGGTTTCACTCCCTCTGATACCTGCTACGATGGAGCTATCTCTCTCTTGCAAGAGGAATATGGTGACACCGAAAAATTAATAGACAAATTAATGCAACAGCTCATGGCACTTCCAACAGTTTCGGGTAAAACGGACGCAACGGGATTGAGAAATTTGTATAATACAGTGATAGCTTGCAGTCGTTCTTTGACAGCGCTAGGTGTTCCCTCGTCTCACTATTATATAATGCTCAAAACCATACTTTTGAAATGCATGCCTAACGAACTCCGAATAGATTATCATCGGATACAAAAAGAATGCACTATAAAAAGCGAAGAGGCCAATGATTCTGTTTCGGATAGTGGATCCACTCTTTCCTTCGATGGAGACAAAAACAGGTAAAAAATATTCTTAAATTCCTTAAGCAGGAAGTGGAATCGATAGAGAGAGCAGGTGTCAATAAATCATCAACTAGAGCGAGTGCACATCACACACAACCATCGACGGCGGCAGGTCTTTTCACTCCCACGCAGCCAAATGCACCCTGCCTTTTTTGCAAATCTATGGAGCATTCGACGAAAGAGTGCAACTGTACGAGAACGATAGATGAAAAGAAACAAATGTTGAAGGATGATGGCAGATGTTTTCGATGCACTATGAAGGGACACACGGCAAGAAGTTGCAAAGTGAGAAGCCTATATTGCAAAAAGTGCAAGCATAAGCATCCCTCTTCGTAGTGCAATTTTAATAATAAAGCATCATCTTGCAGTGAAGTGTCAAAATCTAAAGAAAATTCAACATCTGTTTCCATGCTTAATCCAACTTTGAATCTGTCTGTGCCAAATAATTCAACAAAGAATAATGTATTTTTACAAACAGCGCGTGCCCTCCTTGCAGCAAATAGTTCCCTCGCGGCGATAAACAGTCTATTTGTGCGGCTAATTATTGATGGTGGAAGCCAACGCACGTACGTAAGAGAAGCAATTGCAAACAAGCTTAATTTGCAAGTTACTGGGTTTGTTAATCTATCCATTATTCCTTTCGGCCAAGACAAGGTTTATGGTGGTAAAAAGATGAAAATTGTTAACATTTATTTAAGATCCCAATTTAGCGACAAGTCAGTGGAAGTTGCTGCGGTGGTGGTTCCCGAAATATGCTTGGATGTTTTGGTGGCTCCTGCCAGTAAGGCCACTCCATTAGATGGTTTCTGCCTGGCTGACTCGAACTTTAGTGGACGTGAACAAGAAGGAGGCTTAAGTATTCTAATTGGTGCGGATTATTACTGGAAGGTGGTTACAGGCAAATATAAACGAATTACTAACCTTTTGACAGCCGTAGACACAATTTTTGGATGGACGCTTCAGGGTCCTTGTGACACCGATAAATATAGTACTGAAAATGTTTCAACTCTTTTCAGCTGCTCCCTTGAAGATATGTGGAACTTAGAGGGCTTGGGAATACGGAGCGACAAAGTGGAGATGAAAGAATTCACCAAAGAACTCCAGTCAAAATGTATTCGGAAGACTGAGACAAGGTACGAAGCATTTCTACCTTGGAAAACCACCAATGGACAGCTGGGAAACAACAAAGCAATGGCTCTGTCAAGACTGCATACCCTTCTCAGAAGACTTCGAATGGATCCATCTAAACTTCGTGAATACGATACTGCAATGCAGCAATTCATAACGTCGGGTTACGCTGAGAGAGTGGATTCCAATGACGACAACGTGGATAACCTGTATTTCATGCCACACTACGCAGTATATCGGCCTGAAAAAACAACAACCAAGATACGGATAGTTTTCGATGCCTCGTCTCATTTACCAGACATATTACAAATCTTGTTGATGTTCCGTGTCGGGCGGATTGGACTAGTCGCAGATGTCGAGAAGGCGTTTCTGCAAATCGTCTTAGCCTCAAAAGACAGAGACAGCCATCGTTTTATATGGTTTCCACAAAACAAAGATTTAAGCACAGATTTTTCATCAGAAGCAGAATATCGTATGACTCGTGTCACCTTTGGAGTTTCCTGCAGCCCTTTTTTGCTGTCTGCCACAATTGCTTTTCACATTCACACGCAAGCAAAAGAATTTCCAGAAACATGTGAATTGCTTAGTAAATCGTTCTACATGGATGACCTTGTAAGTAGCGTCAGCAGTCAGGCGGAGGCAGAGAAATTTTATGAGGAGTCAACTGAAGTCTTTAAGCGTGCTTATATGAATCTAAGAAAGTGGCGTTGCAATAATTCGGAAATCCAGAATTCTCTTGAGGTGACAGAAGATTTAGTTCATTCCGTTCTAGGTGTTCTATGGAATATGCACAGCGACGAGTTCATGTTTAAATTTGATTTGGATTCCTTGAAATCGATGGCATCACCTACAAAGCGCAATTTATTGAAGGTTATTGCGCGAGTGTTCGATCCATTAGGATTCTTAAGCCCAATTTTAATTAAATTTAAAATCTTGTTTCAGACTTTGTGGCGCAAGAAAGTTGGGTGGGACGAGTTATTGGATGCAGAGTCTAGCCAAATATACATAGCTTGTTCTAAGGATTTAAAACAAATACCAGAAATTTCAATGCCAAGGTGGCTGGGAATTAGTGTTGAGTTGACGTGTATTGAATTGCATGTATTTGCCGATGCCAGCCAGAAAGCCTTTGGGGCTGTTGCATTCTTGAGACTGCAGAAGTCAAATCTCGAAACTGATGTTAAGTTTGTGTGCGCCAAGGCCCGCGTTGCGCCACTGAAAGAAACGAAGACAGATCATCTCACGTTGCCAAAGTTAGAACTCACCGCTGCGTTGGTTGCTGCCGGGCTATGCTCTTACTTGAAGAAGTTACAAGTGCCATTTCGAAGGTTTTATTTGTGGACGGACTCACAGATCACACTCCATTGGATACAAGGGGATTCCCGCAAATGGAAGCCGTACGTGTTCAGCCGTGTAAAAGAAATTCATGAGCTCACAGATGTGACCGAATGGCGACACTGTTCCGGAAAAGAAAACCCAGCCGATCTGGTAACCAGAGGAATTTCTGCAGTCAAATTATCATCATCGTTACTTTGGAAGGAAGGTCCATCTTGGTTGAAAGAAGAAAAATGTCACTGGCCAAAGGGAAACGTGTTGCTTGCTAATGATTGTATTGCGATGTTGCTGCCTGTTTTACAGAAGGATGTTGCTAGTGCTCCATCTAAATATTCGGAACATCTGCTGCCGTACGAAACAATTGGTGACTGGAAGAAGCTGTTAAGAATTACTGCACAAATTCTTCGAGGTGTCAATGTACTTCTTAATAAATGGTACCCCAATTGGGCCCAAAAAAGGGGCAGACAAATTCATACGGCAAGGTTTTTGCAAGCAGCTGAAATGAAGAAAGCGGAAACCTATTGGATAAGTTTTTTTCAAAATACTTATTTTTCTAATGAAATCGTTTCTTTACAGGAGGGAAAAACTATTTCTCGATCTTCTACCCTCCTTACGCTCAATCCATTTTTGGACGAGCAAGGTTTGCTTCGTGTAGGAAGTAGATTGACGCAACTAGAAGAGCCACTCGATGTTATTAGTCCAGTCATTTTACCACGAGGCTGTTATTTGAGCAAGTTAATCGTTACGTACTTCCATGAATGTTGTTTACACAGCGGAGTGAACACCGTACTGACTCGTCTGCGTGAACGATTCTGGTTACCAGCCGCCAGGCATTTAATTAAGAAAGCCATCGCATCATGCAACCTCTGCCGAAGGCTCAGGGGAAAGGCCGCATCCCAGCCTTTTGCCCTTTTACCGAGGGACCGACTTCAAGCATCAAGACCTTTTGAGACCGTGGGTGTGGATTTTGCCGGGCCTCTATACACACGTTCCGATGACAACAAAACCAAAGTCTACATCATGATATTTACATGTGCCGTCGTCCGTGCCATCCATCTTGAGTTAGTTCTGAACTTGACGACGGAATGCTGTCTTTTAGCTATACGACGTTTTATAGCAAGGCGGGGCATGCCGCTTACCATATATTCGGATAATGCGAAGACATTTAAAAAAGCTGCGGCTGACGTAAAGAGCTTGGGAGAAATTTTCAACAGCGAGATCTTAAACGGGTTTCTTAGTAACCGTGGAATAAATTGGAAATTTAGTGTGGAAAGAGCACCATGGTGGGGTGGTTTTTGGGAGAGGTTGGTCAAGAGTGTGAAAGACGTTCTCAAAGTCACAATTTGGAAGGCCAAAATTAACAACGAAGAGCTTTATACTCTCCTTACTGAAGCTGAACGAATAATAAATATGAGACCACTTACGTACCTGAGCAATGATCCAATGGACTTAACCCCTTTAACTCCTGAATGTTTTCTTATCAATTGCTCTAAGGTAACTGATAACGAGAGCAAAGGCCAAACAATTGGCTCGGATCTTCAAAGTAAATGGAAATCAAGATTGCAGTACACATCTTTTCTATGGAAGAGATGGAAAGCGGAATATCTCATGCTTTTACGTGCAGCTCATCATTCCATGCATATTTTTTCGAGAGAAATCCAACTTGGTGACGTTGTGTTGGTGTACGATACCAGCACTCCCCGTATCCACTGGAAGCTGGCGGTAGTCGAAGTTTGCTACCCCGGAAGAGATAACAAAATCCGATCATGTGAAGTGCGCTTCGCTGACGGCAGAAGGTTCCGTCGTGCTATTCAACTGTTATACCCGCTGGAGATGCAGCAGCAGGCCCGCCCGGAGGATGTTGAAAATTAAAGGCACACCCTGTTTTCTTTTTATAATTTGTCTTTATATCTTATTCTACTTTTTATACATTTATGCTTTTCTGTACATTTGAATACATTCATACTAAATTGATATATGTATGTATTGTATATGTATTATTAATTTACTTATACTTTCATTCTATATAATACTTAATACTGTAAATACTGTAATACCTTTTTCGCATTTATCCATTTTAAATAAAATCAGTTGTCACGAGATCTTAGACCCGACTTAATCGAATATTTCTTATTTTTCAAACAAGGCGTAGACAGTCAGTATTTCAGTTGATTTATCGTCCCACAGGGTTATTTCTGACAATTTCTAGCAAGGGGGCCATTTAACCTTGGTGGGCCATCCCCTACCAAAAATAACCATTTTTTGTAAAAATTTTGTTCAACCATTACCTAGCTTTAACTAAATGAAATTTCTTGAATTTTTTTTTTAATCTGTGGGACCAGTTATTGAGAAAAAAAAATATTTATAAAATTTCAAAAAAAAAATTCGTATGGCAGGTACCGTTATTTTTGGTCTTAAAAAAAAAGAAAAAAACGTGTGGGGAAAAAGTCAAAACCCATATCTACCAAGTTTGAAGAAAATCGGCCGAGCCGTTGAGGATATAAGTAGTCGAACCGACAGACAGACAGACAGAATTGCGAGACCCACTTTTTTGGTCTTCGCTATCATCGTAATTTCAACTTTGATCAAAATCTTCAACCCATATTTGATTGATGGTTTGATGCATGCACCCTAACAAAAATTCACCTTCGTATTTCAAGAGCTCTGGTTCTTTATTGATTTATAGCGAAGTGTTTATATGAAAATTGAACCTTCAGATTACGCCATGTACGCACCGGCCGTAGCGGCCACACGCCCGAATTCATATTCAATATTCTTTCAAATAAAGCCAATTTCAAGGATATGAAAAACCCTCTTTCTAAATGTATTTCAAAAATTCTCAACCTCTAAAAAATCACCCTTTATAGTTAGTGTGAAGAGAATTATTTCTCTATCATCGTCATGCCAAGTTTGATTAAAATTTCGAGTTCAATCGCAACTAAAAACGTAAAAAAATGTATTTTTTGAAACGCTAATGCCGTCAAGTTGATTCACTAATTTGCAAAAATAAAATAATGATTTATTTGAATGAGTTTTATTTTATTTAGACCAAACATTAATCCATAGATCTAAAGTTGAACTCATGCATAGAAAAAATAAAAACTTTCCTTATCAAACATTATTTAATAGCTAATCAATTACTTTGGTGAAATCGGCTGGTGCAAAATTCTTTGTGAATGATTAATTTAAATATTATATTTCAAATTCCTCCGCTTTTGTTAATTGTATATCGTAAGGCCAGAAAATTTGAAATACATACTTAATTTACATATTGACCGTTTTTGACAGATCGCGAAAGAGATTATTGACTTATAACTGTGAGATATTCCACCAGCAAATATATATTTATATAACCTGTTTCAAGTCTTGTCAAATAAAGCAAAAAATTACCAATACAAATAAATGTATATTTGTTTGAATAAGAATAAAATGCAAATTTTACTAATTTATCTCAAAGCCAGTCTATACATTTTGAATAGCAATAATATAACAAAAGTTTCAGATTTGCTGTCTAATACTTAGGGAACCAATTTTTGATTCGATGAATCAGTTTTTCGCCGACAACAATACGGGTCGGATATGAGTATATTGAATTAACTGAAATTGTCTTGAGTACGCATTTCACATTATCTGCAAAATATTTAAGTACTCCTCAGCCTCCCAAAATGGGTCAATAAAAATAGTGTTATCTTATAGTACTATATACATATTTCTTCTTTTTGAATTATTATTCAGATCATCAAAAAATCCACATGTTCTTAAATGTAAAAACAACTAAGCATGACTTGTAACAAGTGAGAAGTAATTGTGAGAAGAAATTATTTTTTCGTAATCTTTTTTATTGCTTATGATAAGTTTGTTTGCTTTCTGCCATCCATGTCATAAAGTTTTAAACCTGTTGGTAAACAAGCACAAAAATATTTTATATTTCTTTCGAGCAACATTTTTGTATACACGGCACAATATTTCAGCTCAATTTCTCAGAAAAACGGTACGACTCAGACAGACTTATCTAATAGACCCTGAATTTGTTTCTGTTTGCTTTAAAAAGCTGTTAAATGTCATAAGAACAATGATTGATTGAATCTTAGCACTTAGCTGTACATTATATCGGAATACAACAAAGAAATTAAAACAATTCCATTTTAGGTTTATTCACAAGAATATGATAACGCCAATTCTATGGAACTTCTCCTTATCATATTTTATAGATAAGCGGCTTTATTATTCGTTAAAGCTATTTCGAATAGATTTTTTTTTATTAAAGGTGATCTTTAGACATTTTCCTTTTTCAGTTCAGAATAGAGCTCTGAACAGAGTCCGAGCATGTCGAGCATGTTCTGAACATCTTCTGAGCGCTCTCAGTTGTTTTTGAAACACACCTGAACATTTAGCTGTCACCATTTTTATTTAAATTTCTGTTTAATTTGTGTTTAGCATTTAACTCTGTCTGCTCAGTTATTTTATTCTGAGCGAATGGAGCGCACTCTGAACACGGTCAGAACGAAAAAAGAAACACATATTCGAAGCTCCGAAAAATAGAATAAATAAAATGCACGACTGGATCGCACTAACTTGCTTTTATGTAAAAGTACTTTGGAATTTTAAATACATTGTATAAATATAAAACATGGATTTAATGAGGCCCTTATTGCGAGTGTCGTTTCCTTATGGATAAACGACTTTTATCGATAGTCGGAACTCGGAAGTCGAAAATCTTTTCTGGTATTGTGGATCTCTATTGTGAACGAAATTTTTCTTCTGGACAATCGATCTTTATCGTTTGCATTTTACTGTTCGACTGGCCAACGAATATAATTTTCTGGGCAAAAATGTATTTTTTTTTATTTTATTAACTTATTACAGTAGACGCTCGTTAACTTGAACACGGACGAAACCAGGAGTGTTCAACCTATAGAATTGTGCAAGTTACTGGATCAAGTTAAAAAATTGTTGTTTTTATTTAACAAAAATTCGTTTTAATGATTTTAAAACATAAATAATGATGTTATTAATAAATAATTTTAATTGAAACGTTTTTCGATTCCTAAATACGCACGTGTTCAAATGACATTAAGAAATTCACCGATTATGAAAAATAAAACCTTATACGGAAGTACTAAAGAAATTTCCTGGGATTCCCCTTTACAAAATCCGTTTGCATTGTGTACCAACATCCCAGGTACCTTGCATAAATTCAAAAATTTAAGAAATTCAATATTAAACTTTGTTCAAGTTACAGAGTTCGCATACATTTTATACTTGTTCAACTTATAGAGTACTTAGGGGAAAAATTCAAGGTATTGAGTCTTAAAAATAGTCCGTTCAAGGTATAGAATGCGTAAAGGGAAAAAATATTTGTTCAAGTTATTGGAATGTTCAAGTTATCGTATGTTCAAGTTAACGAGAGTCTACTGTATTTCCATTATAAAAATTATTTTAACCACAGGGCAAAAGTATGGTATGATCCATGGGCAAAGAATCTTAATGCAGTGGCAAGTTTTATTATGTTTGGTATTGCCGTATTGCCGTATTTCTTTTAGTTGGTTTGAGATGATTTTCAATGTCCGCCAATAATTGAACAAATGCTTTTTGAACTTGACGGATTCGTAAAGTTCTTAATATAGTGAGTTTTATTGGAAAATATTTTATCTAGCATAATAAAACTTCCCTCGAAATACAACAAATCTCGTGTCGATAAAAGTGGCATTGTTGTTGGTTACCTAGGGAAATTTAACTATGTAATGCATAAATTTGGCTCTCCATTTCCCAATAAAACACACTTGTATTTGATTAGAACGACTTTGTGTTCTACCCAGTGCCGGATTAAGCCAGCGCGGGGCCTGTAGCAAATTATATCAAGGGGCCCTTAGACTGTTTTAGGTTAGGCACTTATCAAGTTTATGGTATTAAATAAAACAAAACTGTTACAAACAAACTTTTCTTGATTTAATTTGGGAAAATTTATAAATAATGCTGTTGGTATCGACTTCTCGGAGTAAATCTGTTACAAACAAACTTTTCTTGATTTAATTTGGGAAAATTTATAAATAATGCTGTTGATATCGACTTCTCGGAGTAAATCATGTTCAATATTCATTAAAGTGAGGAGATTAAGACGTTGTTGGCTCATCGTGTTCCTTAATTCATTTTTAACACGTTTTAATGTTGAGAAAGATCGTTCACCACTACAGTTGGTGATCATGAGAGACAAATAAATGCGCAAAGCAATTTCAACGTTCGGGAAACAAGATTGTAAAGAATTATTTATCAACAGCTTGTAAACCTGCATTTCCAGAGCCTCATGATTCCTGCTGTCAATAATACCAGCCACATCAGAATTGAGCATTGAAGCGAATTGCACTAATTCGTTGCCCAGACTGTCCTCCAAATCATCTGCGTAAGCACTCTTACTATGGTTGCAGATTTTTAATTTCTTCTGGTGGAAGAGATTTTTTATGAAGGTTTTTATAATACAAATTCTATATACTACTGAAATAAATCAGCCAAGTAGAAGACTTAGCACTATTAATGGACTTGTTGAAATATTGATTCAAAATAGCTTTTATGGCTTTTAGTCCACAAAAATTGGCGTTTCGTCCGGGTGATCGCACATGGACTCATCAGTTGGCTGTGCAATAAGGGCCTGAGATAAAAATGTTCAAATGCATGGAATTGCCGTCTGATTTCCGGAAAAGTATGAATTTATGCAAAAAAAATTTAAAAATCGTTTTATTATTAAAGTAATTTTTTATATAAGAAATTTCTTAAAAAGTATGAATTTATGCAAAAAAAATTTAAAAATCGTTTTATTATTAAAGTAATTTTTTATATAAGAAATTTCTTAAAAATTTTTCGGGAACAAAATTTGGGATGCATATTTTAAGATATTTAGTAGTATAGATTTTAGGAAATAATTTCAAAAAATAATCGTTCACACGTTTTAAAGATATTAATTTAAAAAAAAAAAACTGGATTTTTTTTTTTTTTCAAGAAAACCAAAAAATATTTTTTGAATATTTTTGTATACAATATTATTTTGAACTTAAGAGGGCTATTGCTGAAAATTTTTGATCAAAATCGTTAGTGCTATTAGTGAGAAAGTTAATAACATTTTGCACCAAAATTTTGTTTGACCAAAATGTAGTCCATGTCCATAATATTACACATGTTTTTTTTTTTATAATCGTTAGAGCCGTTTTAAAGATAAATAAGATTATGCATTACGGGTGTATGGGGGGGTACCGTACCGTTAGTCTTAGAGCTAAAAAAAAATTCAATTTCCCCTCTAGAGAATCACAAAAAAAAATCAAAATCTCGAGTTCGATTTTTTTTTCAAAATGCAGAACTTGCCCTTTAGTACTTACCTATGTACATATTTATGTATATCGCAAGTAAAAATTAATTTTTTAAATTAGTTAATAACGAAAAATCTCTTTCCTCCACTTGAAAATAAAATGCACGACCGGGTCGCACGAATTTGTTCTTATGTAAAAGACTAAGAATTTTAAAAATTAATGTTACATATTAGAGAAAAACTGTTCATAAGCATACAATTCATTTTTTAAATGACTTAAACAGTTCCTTTAGAAATTGGAGCTAAAAACAGAATGCTATGTGATTCAAGAAAACATAAGTTTATGCAAGAAAAAAATTATAAGTCGTTTTAAAACATTTTTAAGAAAAAATTTTGGTACGCCAACTTAACGTTTTTATTATTGTACGTATAAGAAATAAATTTTCAAAAAAATATTGAGCCATTTTTGAGATTTCGAATTTTTCAAAAAAAAATTGATTATTTTTTCAAAACTTTAAAAAATATTTTGTTTTAAAATCTTGAAATGCAATGTGTTTTAAACTTTTTAGAAGCATCTCTATAAAAAAATTTATTAAAATCCGTTATGTCGATAATGAGAAATTCAGAATTTGAAAAAATGGTTCTATGATACAGTCAGTAATATCTTAATTTCAAATTTTTTTTTATTAAATTATATATCGTAAAACTTAATCACAAAAAAAAAATTATCAAAATTCATGGAACCGTTTTCGAGAAAAATACGATTTTCGGAAACCATTTTTTAACATTTGTATGGTGGGTACCGTTATTTTTAGGTAAAATAATAGTTTTTCTCACATCGTGTAGATTATATTAAGAAATTTTTATTTATCAATTTAAAAAAAATCGAGCATGGGATTTTCGAAATATTGAGTTTTAGAAAAAAAATTGAAAATTAAAAAAATTTTAATGCAAAATAATATTTAAACTTTTGGGCAGCTTTAGCATAAAATGATCAAAATAGGTTGTACGGATTTTGAGAAAATCAAAAACAAAAATAATCATTTTTTTGGAAATATTTTTTCAACAATATTATCTAGCTTTAACTAAATGAATTTTTTTTTTTAAATCCGTGGGACAGTTTCTGAGAAAAAAAAATATATTTATAAAATTTCGAACAAAATTTTTATGGCAGGTACCGTTCGTTTTGGTCTTAAAGAAAAAACTTGTTAATTTAAAAACGATATCTACCAAGTTTGACGAAACCGTTTAGGCTGTAATCGAACAGACAAACAAACCGAATTTCGAGAACCACTTTTTTCGTCTACGCTATCATCGTAATGTCAGCTTTGATTTTATGTTAATTTAAGTTCTAGACAGCTTATTAAATAATTTTCAGCATTCTAGGAAGCAGGCGTATCAGTGGGTGGATTTTACTTAACTTTCCCCTTACTAATTAGAGAGAAAATTAGTTCAGTAATTTTCGAGTCTATAAGTCATACACAATCTAAGTTTATCTTAGAAAAATTTACTGTATTAAAAAAAAAAGTTATACTTAAATATTCAACTTTGAGAAATCAAACTTTAAAACTCTACCCGGATCCACGTCAACTTTTTTACAAATTCAGAGTCGAACTTCGGCAACGATTTGCTTTAAGCCTAAGAGGATATAGACTATATTTTATTTGTATTTTACATGCTAATTTTTTAAGCGTATACACGCTTATCATTATTTAAATATGTATTAATATTGTTTAGTTCTATTAACATAATATATTCCTACTGGATATTAAACTCAACATAATTCCATATTTTCCAAACGAAACGATTCAAAGTTTGTATTCGCTGAAATACAAACAAGGTTTAATTCTTTAATTTGTGATTTTATCATTTTTACTTGCGACTTATAGGTACTATAAGGCAAGTTATGCATTCGTAAAAAAAATCGAACTCGAGATTTTGATCAAAGTTGACATTACGATGATAGCGAAGACCAAAAAAGTGGGTCTCGCAATTCTGTCTGTCGGTTCGACTACAGCCTAAACGGCTCGGCCGATTTTCTTCAAACTTGTTAGATATAGGTTTTAATTTTTTCCCCCCAGATGTTTTTTCTTTTTTTTTTTGAGACCAAAAATAACGGTACCTGCCATACGATTTTTTTTCGAAATTTTATAAATATTTTTTTTTTTCTCAAAAACTGTCCCACAGAATTTTTTAAGAAAAAATTGAAAAATTTGATTTAGTTAAAGCTTACGGTTGAAAAAAATTTTCCAAAAAATCGTTATTTTTGGTAGCCCCCCTGGGTCCATTTTTTTAGTTTTTGATTTTCTCGAAAACGGTACAGCCGATTTAAATAATTTTTTTTATGCTAATGCTCCTCCAAAGTTTAAATATTTTTACAAATTCAAATTTTCATTTTTTTAGTTTTTGGATTTTTAAAAAAATTTTCAAAATTTGTTTTTGGGAACTCAATATTTCGAAAACCCCACGCTGGTGTTTTTTTTTCAAACTTGCCTAATAAAAGTTTCTTAACATAATCTACAAGATTTGAGAAAAAAAATTTTGTTTGATCTAAAACTAACGGTACCTTCCATACAAAAGTTAAAAAATGGTTTTCGAAAATCGCATTTTTCTCGAAAACGGTTCCGAGAATTTTGCTAAATTTTTTTTTCTTTTGATTAATTTTTAAGATCTATAATTTAATAAAACAAAATTTGAAATCTAGATATTACTGACTGTACTACCATACGACGATTTTTTCGAATTTTGAATTTCTCATTAGCGGCATAACGGATTTTAATGAAATTTTTTATAAAGAAGCTCTTAAAAAGTTTAAAAAACATTGCATATCAAAACTTAAAAGAAAATTCGATATCTCAAGAACGGCTAAATATTTTTCTTGGAAATTCGTACAATTATAAAAATTAACGGTTGGTTTACCAATTTTTTTTTTAAATGTTTTAAAAATTTTGTGCATAAAAGCTTATTTTTTTAAGGAACCACTACAATGACTTATAATTTTTGTTCTTGCATAAATTCATATTTGCATAGCATTCTGTCTTTATCTCTTATGTACTACTAAAAGAATTTAAAAAATTCATTTTTTCCATATGAACAGTTTTCTTTAATAACATTCGTTTTTAAAATTCCTAGTCTATTACATAGGAGCAAGTTCGTGCGACCCAGTCATGCATTTTATTTAATATCTATATCTCGCTGTCGCCATACCTTTGAATACAGAGTTCATACACACATTTGAAAACCAGTTTAGGTAGCCCTAAATATTTTTATTTTCATCTGCGGCTTAAGTAATAAAACACAAAAGTCTATTCGGTTTCTCACAATAAATCATTTGAATTTGTCCAATTTATTTCCTGAGTCCGTATACATTAGTAGAAGAAACACGCAAACCGATGATCGGCTTGCCATAATATTGAAGATAGATGGTGATTCTTTGTCCATGCCGATCATTTGTCTATATAAGAGTATTGAGGGCACTGAATACTGTACATACACAATACAAACAATACTAATAATTATTCATGAGTGTAATTTGAACCTAAATAACAAAAACAAGAAGGTAAAATCAAATAATAATAATTGTAAATGAGATCGAGAAAATAAATTTGTTGTTTTTGTCTTAATTATTTTATCACTCATCTATCGACAGACTGAATCAAAATTGATTGGTTACGATTAATTTGAGAGTTTGATTTCGACAGAAAAAAATCAAAAAGGTAAGTTTCAACTTTAATTGCTTAAAGTTCAACATGCTGAATAAAATTTGAATTGGTATCTTAATTAAGTAAAAGGTTCACTTCGGAAGCCCAAACTTTTATGGATTTTTGATATTTATAGGAACCTATTTATTAAGTAGCAAGAAACAAATAAGGTTGTAAAAAATTTTAATTCAATTATCAAAATAAAGCTGTAAGAGCCAATTCATTTGTATACTAAACGATCTTAATTGTTTATAAATCACTTGAAGCACTCAAATACCATTACAACCCAAACAAACACGGCTCATGAGTTTACATTTTATAAAGGAGGAAAATCAAATAAAACCGTTGAATGTTTATTACTTTTCTTGAAAAGAATATACACACTACACAGCAAGTGATCACAGCTGATTTCAAAGTGTAAACACAACTGACCTTTTAATTTATTCTCACGATGGTCACGTTATTGTGCGATTAATGACATACCTACTCGTGTTTGAATATACAAAATAGAGCAAAGCCTGTTGCTGAGACTGGTCACATTGTATATAGTTTTGCATTAAATCGTGAGACGCCAGACTGTCTGTTATAGAAAGGTTGTAATGTTAAATTACATATAATCTGAAATTTTAAAGAAAATAAGTCTTAAATGAAGTATTTAGGTGTTCGTTTTTTATACTTACATTAAACTTTCAATTATGTTATTTTATCTTCTGGCCACAAAAGGTTCATTTTGATGGACAGCAAGGGTCTGTATCAACACTACTACATACCTATATTTTCAATATTTTTGTTTAATTAATAGATTTTTAGCAACAGAAAATAGTTAAGAAAATTAACCTATAAAATTGCCGAGTTAGTTTTTAGAAAAGGAAGGAAGTCTTCCGGGACTATAGTCCAGTAATATGAAACTCGAAAAATAACCAATAGATGAGGATAGATCGAAAAATTTACGCAGTGGCGTTCCGGTGGGATAGATTTCCTTGTAGGAGCAGCACCAACGGAGAATGGGCACCTCGCCTATACACCTGCGATTGCCGCTCCTACGTTAAACACGAGCATCAGTGGGTTGATGGGGCCACCTCTATCTATAAGATTGGTAAAATCCTTTTTGGTATAGATGGTATAGAGACAGCCTCTTCGACTTAATCAGCGATAACTGACCAAAACAAACGAACATATACAACAAGCACTGGCATATCAAACTCATCTACCAGACGTTGCAGGGAGCCACATACTCCTACGGGCCTGGTGGGAGGGATGATTTCTCAAGTGGGGGTAAAGGAAAGGAATACGCGCTTAGAAGGCGTCTACCTCTTCTTAGCCGGATTATTTTGTGACGACAGAAATTTCTTCAATGATTTAGAAATACCCTCTGACAATTCAGGCTATAGCTTGCTGTAACCCTTCTTCACCCTTAACGAGCTTGATCGACATAGCATTATCATAGGTTTCTATACAAGGGGTCACAAACCCCAGGGTATCACAATGGATCTACATTGATCTAAGTATGACGGTAACAAGATCAACTAACTAACCTAACTTAACCTAAATGTATGACAGCAAGTGCTTCTTTCGGAAAAGGAAAAACAAGGTAGGAAATGTCGATCGTTAAGTGAGGCGTACGTTTTATGTTGACTGAATTCTATGTAACTTATATTTCCAGAACGGAACATTTTATAAAGTGCCCTAGAAGTCAATTTCTAATGGAAAAATTGAAGGGATTTTAAAATTACAAAAAATTGTTTTAGATAATTGTTTTGCCGAATACATGAATTGTGTCTCAATAGAGCCTCATTCGAGTTCTAAAAAAAAAAATCTAGAATTCTTTCTATAACTTTTGCATTCATAAATTCAATAAAATATTTCAAACATGTCTACTTGATTTCTATCAGTTATATTATTATGGATTTTCTTTAGGAAATTTAATACATTTCAGGCTAATTTGTTTAAAGCAATATTAAATTCATCAAAATTGGTTAAGCCTGGAATGAGACAACTGAAAATAAAAAAAAGTTGTATAGTAGGCATGGTTAATCGAAATCAAGGGACCAAAAAAACTTGTATTTTGAAGATGAAGATAACACTTCTTTTTCTATCTGCAGATTGGGTTACTGCTGCGCTGAATTTTTTCTTTATAATTTGTTCCAATTCAGTAAAAGATGGTGATAATTTTTTTCATTGAAAAATTGTAATGAGACAGTGAATGAATTTCTATTTTATTGATAACAAACTATTTTAAGCGGGTGTCTTTTGCGCACCAGAGTTGTTTGCGATTATTTGAAAACTGTAATTTATTTATTCAAAGAACCGAAAGTTATCTTACAAAATCAACTATAAACTGTTATTTAATTGGATAGGTTAAAAATAATCCCTAAAAACCTAATGTAATAAATATCGAAAATGCTTCTATCAAACGATTAATCTAAACGCCCCTCTCATATTCACACATATTTAATACATTGCTTTCGTTTCAAGCTATGTGCATTATAAAATTTGTTCTTGCTTCCAAATAACAATAGACAGTCTGTCTATCCACTACTCAATTCCCAGCACCAGCATATCTATCAACAGCCGCTCCGCCAACGCGCCACACCGTGACCATATTTGTACAGAGACTTCCCTTTTTTGTATATATAATTGTCATCACATCTGACCACGCGTCTGAATAAATTAAGCGGGTCAGTTTTGTTTACTCATTAATATCAGCTGTTATAATTTTTTAGCGGTGAATATCCAAATGATTGTAAAAGTAAACAGTTACGCCGGCTTTGTGTACAATAAGGTTTCCCTTAATTTCTGAATGAAATTTATGAATCACGTTTTTTTGAATAGTACATTCATTTAATTTTTTTTATTTGTGAAATAAGTGTGTTTACATGGCATTTAAAA
This sequence comes from Chrysotoxum bicinctum, assembly GCA_911387755.1. Classification (NCBI taxonomy): domain Eukaryota; kingdom Metazoa; phylum Arthropoda; class Insecta; order Diptera; family Syrphidae; genus Chrysotoxum; species Chrysotoxum bicinctum. The sequence goes on along the minus strand of OU426988.1, from coordinate 77,923,290 downwards.
CGATCATACATTTTATCTCCTTTTTTTGCGATCGTAACACAACTCTTCTTTAGCGGATTTGTTAAGTTAATTCTTATTTTCTTTAATTGACTTGGATGTCAAGCGTGGATCCTGAGTGAGAGTTTTCCTCGCAACTGATAGTATATACTAGGTAAATTTTTGATAGTGCCAAATAGTCAGCGGACAGTTGGTGTATAATGATCTTTGATATGCACTCAATATAATTCATCAAATTTTATTTAATAAAAAAAAAACTATATTATTATGCAACTAAATTAAATTTACCTTATTTACAAAGTATTAATAAAAAAATGTTTGGATGAATAATTAATTAATATTGTGATTCAAAAAAAAATAATGTACACACGATATTCTTCGAATTTTAAATTTAATAATAATAATAATAATAATATTGGATTTGGTCTTGGCCTGATAATGAGAATTTATTGGTTCGTTCGTTCAACTTTACCCATAGTTGACCCAGGTTTTCTTGACAACCCTCAGAGTTGTCAACAAAAACTGGGGATTTCGGTTTTCAAAAAACACCCAAGGGCTGTCAACTGTTTTGTTGACATCTAAAAGCAAGACAAAATAATTTTGTGATCTGATAAAACTTTAAATTTGTCATAAATTAGTTTTAAAAATGAACGAAAACAATTTCGCGTTGTTGCTGCATATTTCATCTGATGAGTACAATAAACATTTAATTGCAAATACAAGCAATAACATGCAACATGCGAATCGCCAAACGACAACAAAAGAAATATATATGAAATCTCATATGATTTTTGACAGTTTGATCGTTACCTGAACTCGCCCCAGCAAAATACCTAGATCTACTTCATGGCGAGTTTAGGGCGACCCCAGGTCTCACCAAGGTGACTTCAGGTTTTTCAAAAAACGATTTAGGGCGACCACCTGACTGACAGCAAATTTGACTTTCTTTAAGGATGTCAAACACCATCGTTTGGCAAATATTTAGGAATTTTTGATATTATTTTTTTTAATAGAGCAACAGCAGAACTAGGAATTATCGAATTTGAACTTTCAACCATACCTTGATGAGTGTTGTTAGTCAGCAAAACCAAAAACAATTAAAAAGTTATTTCCTTGGGACTTGGAATAGGTTAATTTGATGTAAAAAATGTATCAGCTGCGTTATTCAGATTTTAAGATGAAAATTCTCCTAGGGCTGCCAATAAATGTATCCATTACGCTATAGCCCAGAATCTCAACAAAAAATATATCTAGAACTTATATTATTTTCATTCATATTACACCGAGAGAAAGAGTTCATTGAATTATTTATTTTTTGAAATCAAAATATACAGTAAGTGGCCACACAATTATGACCGATTGAAATTTTCATCAATATTTTATTTTGACCCCTTAAAATAAACATGGATCTATTTTTCCGTCTCTAACTTTTATAACTGCCTCTGTTCTTAGAGCATACTAATAATATAGTTTTCTATAGCTTCTTTTATTTTGTTGTCGTTATATCACACATCCTCAATGTTTTTTGTTAAATCATCAACTGTTTTGTTTTGACGATCATAAACTCTTCTTTTTAAAACGCTCCAACAATTTTCAATGGGGTGAATTTCTTGGTCATGGCGCAAATTTGGTTGGGTAGTGGAAAAAAATCGAAAAAAATGTTTACTTTTTTAATTCCAAATAAGCCAAATTGAAGCTAAGAATCCCGAGAACATTATCTAAAAAGTTTTTTATGATAAAGCTTAGCCACCAGCTATAAGCGCAGCTCTGAATGTCACCTTAAATGGCTAACTCAAAATAAGAGAAAACTATAGAGAGAAGCAATATGCGTCCCGCTCAAGATTAATAAAGAATAACAAATTGAGTTTTAATTTTGTACATGATCTCTGATAAGTACAGTTATTCTCACGTTTTTTTTTATTTCGTTAACTGCAAGTTGTAGGGTCTTAAATCAAGGTTAAAATCAAGGTTATTATTACGTAGAAAGCGCTTTATTTGAATAGACCTATTTTTCGCGTGTCATTACTTGTTGTAAAAAAATATTTTTGAAAATAAAAACAAGATTAAGATCTTTTAAAAAAAGTAAGATTCATCTGACTTTATCTTTTTTTTCTTAATACAACCTATTATTTTTAACAGAATGTGTTTAAATAGAGAGATTTTTGAGGTATGGTTGTCTGCTCCATCAATCAGAGTTCCAATTCTTTTGCAGTTTGTGTTAAGAAAATTTAATGTAGAAGGTATTTTGGAGCCTGAAGATGACATTAAATTAAAAGGTCACCTTTCTTCCCTGTACTCAAACATTTATAAACGCTGGCAAAAGAGCAAAAGGACGAAAAGTATTTTTTTTTTTTTTTGAAAAAAAAAAACAAAGACTGGCTTGACCAACCACATATTTTTCCCGTGAACATTGAGTGTCTTCAAAATATGTCCAAAAATCAGGCTTCGGAAAATAAACGTGGCAGTCCAAGAAAAATGTTTAAAGCGTGTTGCAGCAAAACAAAGAGGCAAAAAGTTGATGATTTGATAAGAACAAGGTCCTTGGAAGAATTACGCTATGCAGCACATTTAACAGAGCTAAATTCATCAACTTCTGCTTATCGAGATCAAGAAAAAAAAAGAGTTTGACGCCTGGAGAAGCCCTGTCATTATATCTTGATCTCGATTTAACAGAAAGAAGCTATGAAGTTTTGCGAAAAACTGTTAACGCAATGCACAAGGACTGTTTTCCGAGCGTCTATGCATTAAGACAAGCAAAAATAGGAATTCTTCCAAAATGTACAGCCACGGAAACATCAGCAAAAGTCGATTTTCAAGACTTAGTGGAAAAAACTGCGCGAAGTATCTCTAAAAAACTAAGTATTGATAAGGACACACACGAAGTTTTACTACCACCAGATCGGTGAATCGAGGTACCCCCCAAGGTGGGGTCCTTTCGCCTCTCTTATGGAACATGGTAGTAAACGAACTGCTAACATCAATGGAAGCAGAGGGTTTCAAGGTGATTGCCTATGCTGACGATGTTGCAATATCTGTATCTGGGAAACATCCCCAAGTTCTCTCAGAACTCCTACAAAATGCCTTAAACAGGCTAACAAAGTGGGCTAAGCAGTGTGGCTTGGACGTCAATCCACATAAAACAGAATTAGTACTCTTTACGAGAAGGTACAAAATTCCTCAGATTAACCCACCCAAGATTAAAGGAATACCATTAAGCTTTTCCGACCAAGCCAAATATTTAGGCCTCATTTTAGACAAAAAACTAAATTGGAAGGCAAATATTGATGAAAGAGTAAAAAAGGCTACCGTAGCGCTTTTCACTTGTAAAAAGGCAATAGGATCGAAATGGGGCTTCTCCCCAAAAATAACCCATTGGCTATACACCTCGGTTATTAGACCGATACTCATTTATGGAGTTGTCGTATGGTGGACCGCACTGGACAAGATGGTAAATCTAAATAAACTCATCAAAGTCCAGCGGTCAGCAGGTATGTGCATCACAGGAGCACTTCGCTCGACACCAACTGCAGCCCTGGAAGTGCTTTTAAACCTAACACCTCTTGACATCTTCTCCAAAATGGTGGCAGCCAACTCATGCGTGAGACTTAGAGCCACCTCTCAATGGATCAGTAACAATACTGGTCATACAACCATCTTAGACAACTTCAGATCTATCCCAGATCGCTTAGACTATACCACCCCAAAAATGGTATTCGATAACAACTTCCTGGTTTCCATCCCTTCAAGATCGTCTTGGGAAGAAGAGAGACCCCTGGAAGACAATGCTGTACACTTCTATACAGACGGTTCTAAGACCGATTACGGCGTTGGAAGTGGCATCTATTCAAAACAACTAAATCTCAGTCTTTCATACAGACTTCCCAATCAATGTAGTGTATTCCAGGCAGAAGTAATGGCGATTAAAGAGGCACTATCCTGGCTCAAAGAAAACGTTATATCTTGCAAGGATATACGGATCTTCTCGGACAGCCAAGCCGCCCTCAAATCTCTCGCGTCTGTCTCCACTAACTCTCAATTGGTCCACGATTGTCGATCATCTCTGAATGAGATGACAGAACAGTTTAATATTCACCTTATTTGGGTGCCGGGCCACAGAGACATTCCGGGAAATTGCAAGGCCGATGAGCTCGCCAAAAACGGAACACTTCTGTCTACTGTTAGACAAAAACATAACATAGGAACACCACTTGCTACATGCAAACATCTTCTCAAACAATATGCTCTAGAATCAACAAATGCTAGATGGTCACAGGGTACCACCTGCCTGGCAACTAAACAAATATGGCCAAGCATAGACCTAAAACGGTCAAAAGGTTTGATCTCCCTGAGCAGACAAAATATAAGCTCTACAATAGGAGTTATAACAGGACACTGCCTCATAGGTAGACATGCTTTGAGGCTAGGAGTCTACACAAATGACTTCTGTAGAAGCTGCATGGACGAGGAGGAAGAGGAAACAGTCCAACACCTTCTATGTACATGTCCAGCACTTTCCAATAGAAGGAATAATTATCTCGGTAATCCCTTCTTCGATAATACCAGTGAACTGGCAACAATCGACACAAAATGTCTCTCTAACTTTATTAAAAGCACGAAATGGTTTGTTTAAATTCATTACTCTCCCATGAGTAACCTCTTTAGTGGTATCACAACGGACCCTTGAGGTCTAGACAGCCACTCCAACCTAACCTAACCTAAGGACACACACGCCAAAATGATCTGTAAATGGGACTTCGATGGTAGTGGCAATCATAGCGCGTATAAAATTAAGTTTGACAATCCTGAAAACACGGACGAGTATTTGTTCCTAATAGCTTTCGTCTCATTAAGGCTTATTGATATTGATTCAGGTGAATTCCTTTGAAAAAATGATCGGCCAGTTTCTATTATCTCAGCTCATGAAAGAAGAGGAGATTGCCATGCAAAACAAAATTTCTGAACTTAATAACTATGCTAGAATTATAAATAGCCATAATATTACAATATCTTTTGAATTTCATCTAACCATGGTTGATGGGAGCGTATGCAATGTTTTAACTGAAACAAATTCGGCGTCAAAATTTTTCATCTGCAGTGCTCTTCCAAGTGAGATGAACACGGAAAAATGTTTCGAGAAACCTCCAAATGAAGCCAATTACCCATTTGGCCTCTCCAGTCTTCATCTGTGGATATGTACATTTAAGTGCATGTTACACATTGCCTTCAGATTATCCTCTAAAAAATGGCGCGTTCAAGGGGACGAAAACAAAACCCTTTAACAAATAGAGAGAAAAAAGAATACAAACTAAATAGGAATTTGGATCATCAAACGATGGCAACACTGCCCGCGCTTTCTTTTTGAACCCTCAAAAAGTTCAGAAATAACAAAGATTGACCAAACTTTGATTGAAAATTTATCCATTATCTTACGAGTGATGGCAACAGGAGCGGACATTGATCTGGAAAAGTTTAAAATTTTAATATGCGAAACGAAAAATCTTTATTTAGATTTGTATGCATGGTATATTATACGCCCATCACACTGCATAAATTATTTTTTCATAGCATTGAAATAATGAAAAAGTTTTGAAATACCAATAGGACAAATGTCCGAAGAAGCTCCAGAAGGCTTACACAAAACTTTTCGTCGAACTAGGCTTCACCACGCTAGAAAGTCTTCAAGGTCAAACAATATTGTAAAGACGTTATGAACTATTTACTTTTGATGTCGGACCCATTCATTTCTTCTCAGAGACAAATTAAACGTAAAGAAAAGAAATATGATGCTGAAATAAAAAAATATTTAGTTTGTGATGAACACTTATCCTCATCAGATGAGAAAAATTAAGTATTTATAATTTTTTAGTGTTTAAGGATTCTGTTTAAGAAGTTAAAAAATATATATTCATATTAAATAAAAAAAGAACTTTAAATTTGTTTTTTTCATTTTTTTCCTCGGTGCCCATACATTAAACACACTGTGTGTCGGTACGTTAAGTTTCAACTAGTCAAAGCAATGCATGCTTGATCGTGACCTATGACAAGCTGCTCCATACCGCATGAAAGTATATTTGCTTAGGCTACCAGAGTATGGCGTTAAAACAGACTTTAAAATGTTTGTGTATTGTTCGGAGCGAATTGTTCCTTCTACAAATAAATTGGACCAGGACCTTCAGGCTACTGCCTCAAGCCCACACTCATCGCTGAATATAATCTCCAAAAAAAAGTATTTTTAAAAATGAGTCGGCTTGAGATGGGTTGATAAAAAAATGGTAACGACTTAATTAAATTGACGTAACTTGTCCTAATATTTTGAAGACATGCTCCTGTGCAATTTAGGCCACAATAAACATTTCACGCGCATGTCTTTTGTAACCTTTGGCTTTTCAGCAGCCCACCTACAAAAAAGCTCATTTTCTTTTCAACTGCGTCTCACTGTTTTGATATAAAGTCGCGACAAAATAAATAGCACACTTCTAGTAGACATTTTTTCTAGACTTGAAGCTACAAGTGCACTTTTGATGCCGGTGCTGTAAAGTATGGATTGTAATGGGTTTCCAATGTAAATTAAGGATATTCTTTTGCAATTATTTTATAAACAAATTTAAATGTAAGTCAAATAGTGAAGAGAGTGCACTCGAGCCAAGGCATTTTAAATAGCACACTTTGTTTAATTATACAATTATTCTTACTTTTTTAAAGGTATGTTAAAAATATAAGAGTTTTTTTAAGTTTACATTATATTGTTTATATTCTAATGATAAAATGTTGTATGGGACGTTGTAAACATTCAACAGAGGCCTTCAGGCTACGAATTCTCGATTTCAAGACAGAAGGTCACACGAATTTGGATATCGCGCGTAAGTTGGAATGTTCACGGAAAAAAATTTCAAATGCCCTTCACCATAGCCAAGAAGTAGGTTCTAAAAACAAAATTCGGAAAAATCGATCCAGAAAAACCACCCCAAGAACAGATATTGCTATCGCCCGCCTAAACAAAGTTGATCCCTTCATGACTACTCCCAAAATAAGAGATGCAATTGAACACGATCTTGGAGTAAATGTGTCTGTAAGTACAATTAAAAACCGGCTACGTGAAAAAAAAAATGTTTTAATGGATTTCCAGGAGAAAACCACACGTTTCTAAGCGGAACCTTTTGCGTCGATTGAAGTTTGCAAAGGAACACATTTCAAAAGACCAAAGTTGGTGGAAAAATGTCTTATGCACCGATGAGCCTAAATTCAACTGCTTTGGATCTGATGGCAAAAAATATGTACGACGTGGGATCAACCAGGCACATAACCCAAAATACACAATAAAGACGATGAAGCATTGTGGAGATGGAATTCTGGTTTGGGGGTGTTTTTCTTGGAAAGGAGTGGGACCTTTCCATCGGATAGAGGGTATTATAGATCAGATAAAGTATAAAAAGATCCTTAGAGACACGATGCTGCCGTATGCTGAGGAGGGAATGAAACTGAAGTGGACATTTCAGCAGGATAACGATCCTAAGCATACGGCTAAGTCTGTAAAACAATGATTATCAACCCAAAAAATCGATTTAATGGAATGGCCAGCCCAGTCTCCAGGTCTCAATCCTATTGAGAATTTATGGAATGACGTAAACAAAGCGATGAACAGATCAGCTACTTCAAATTTGGACAAATTTTTGGAGGAAGTTCAGCGAGCGTGGTATTCAGTATCTATTGAATGATGCAGGAGTCTAATTTTGTCTATGAATCGCAGATTTATTTCAAAATAAGGGTTACCCGACAAAATATTAATGATCTTACTTTACATTATGATAAGGTTTTTGTTGATTATTTATTTTTTCTGTTGTTATTTATGAAGTGTGCTATTTATTTTGTCCTACAGCCCTATTATGTGTATCAATTTGATAGTCGATAATTTCTATCAATTAGTTGATATTATGGGTATCAACTGGAAATTTTAGACCGATTATGAATATCTACTTATAAAAAGTTCATTGTGAATGAGTTTTGTTTATTTTGTTTGATGTTACACGTTTGAAGTATTTATTTGTTTTTTGTCGGCCACGAAAAGGAAAATTCTTTGTGCGAAAATGTTAATTGTTCTTATAAAAATTCATCATACCTAACTCCCTTAAAAAACAATTCTATCGAAGTCATTATTCTTTTTAAAATTTTTCGCCTTTAAAAATCCCGAATAAATTTGTATCAATCAAGAATTCGTGGTTGATAAGAAAATTGATGTGTATCTATTTTGTTGATATCCGTAATACCATGTCTATCAAAAAAACCATTCACAGTAATGATAAAATCTAATAAAATTCACAGTCGATAAAAAATGTTGATAGTTGATAGTCATAATACTAACTCATTCAATTTGTTGATACGTATCAAGTATCTAGTTGCTAGTTGATAGCTATAATAGGGCTGCTAGTATTATTTGAACTGTTCACATTATTTTTTTTGTTTTTTTATTCCTATGAGTTCAATATAGATTATTTTTTTATAAAATGAAAACTACCTTTGTTTTTAGTTATTTTTAAATAAAACAACTCTTTTAGGCAGAAGAAAATGCAAAAATCTTTCATTTAAAAAGACTTTTAATACATGTGCTATTTATTTTGTCGCCACTGTATTAACACCAGAAGAGCGCAATTTTTCAGCAATAATTTTTGTTGGTGCACTTCGATGTCTCAAAGCAATATTTACTATTTGTCTGTCTTCTCGTGGTGCAGTTTTATTTTTTTGGATTGTTTTCATGCGTTTATTCACAGTCAAGTCATCGAAATTACAGATTTTTTTACATTTTTAGCCATATTTACCACTGTAGACTTGGATATTCCCACTTTTTGGGCTATTTGTACATAAGAGCAGTTACGCTCTTAAAGCAAAGTGGCAGCTTGAATATTTTGGGAAGGGATAAGGTCATATTTCTTACCAACTGTTATAAAAAATTACTATATATGTATATATATAGATAATATATATATATGATATATAGATTATCTATGTGTATAGATTGATATTTTTTCAATAAATATATTAATAACCCTTATATTGTTATATATTTTAGTCGCAAAAATTTAAAACCCACAAGGGAAATAAGAAAAAACAGAGAATATTACTTAATAAGAACTTAAATTACACAATTTACCGAATTTACTGACACATATTAAACTTTGTTTATAAAATGCAGCTTAATTTGATAGCTAACGCACATTAAACTTTTTTAATTATTTCCTGATTGAGAAAAAATTACTTCTCCAACAACTGCTTCGTCGATAACAAGTAGACGAAATACTCTTACCATTAGAGGATTTTCCTGCGAACACGACAGAATTATTATTACACATAACAAAATATCAAAACGTTATATTAAAAGAGTAAAAAGTCAAGAATTGATGAAAATATTTATCGGTTATAATCATGTGGCCACCTACTGTATACCAACATAGAATATTTGGTTAGTTTAATTGTTGAGCGGTCCGAGCTAAAACACACTGCTGGAAAATCTTATATTAAAATCTAAAATGGTTCTCTCTCCGTTAAAAAATCAACTCTACAAGTACAAAATACAAAACAAACAACTTGGATGGGATGCGTTTGTCTCCTTTCGATGTTTTTTTTTAATGCATCAAAATTAATATCTTGAATATTTGCATGGTGCGTGCGTTTGTTCTGAATGCTTCATGTCATTCTTTAGTCTTTCTTTTCTCGACTTCTGACGTTGATTGGAGTAATCTATTTCTGTATTAATAGTCCTAGAAATGGCATAGATACGTTTTTAAAACTCATCTATTGATGATCAGATGTCAGAGAATTCAAGTAAATCTCATTCAGTGGAAATGCTAGCCTTGATACAACAAATATTTTTCCAGAAACAACAAGATAAGACATCAAGCATTATATTTGTATTTGTTTTGTTTTAGTCTTGGCAAACATTGAAAAGCGAGCCAAACCTCATTTCAGTGCAATGTTTCTGTTTCCAAAAAAAAAAAAGAAAAAACTAAAAAACTACAACCCTATGTCAGAATTTGAAAATAAACAACGCATTTCATCTATTTTTGGAAGAAATTTGAACTGCGAATAAAGTTTTTGTGTTTGCTTCAAGGAGGGTTGAACAATCCACAATCCACAGTACACATCTCACTTCTTCCCTATCACTCCTTACTAAATACTACATTTCCAAAGGAATCAGCTATAAACTATGTCTGCCAGATGTTTTTGCAATAACTCGTGCATTGAAGCATAGCAGGTGTAGGTATTTCTACTTTGTTTCCCCCAAATAAAAGAACACATCATTTTTATTTAAAGAAATTCAATTCAACCCTTTCCGTTTGAAACCCTCTATAATATATTTGAGCTTTAAAAGCTCCTTCAAAAAATAAAAAACACCTTATCGTGTGTCTGTCTACTTACTGGTGATTTTGTTGATTCAACTCTCAAGACCTTTTTAAATGTTCTGCTATACGACTTCACACCCTTGTTTCGTTATTTTATTTGTTATCGTCCACATCACGATTTGGTGTTAATAATAAATTGTTAACTTTTTCGGTAGAAAGAAAAAATTAAGTTAATTCTCACCTTACAGGATGTTTCCATGGTGAAGATTTTTTTGGTTTCCCTTGTGCTTGTGTCCATCATCAGGGAGGTAGTTTGAAAAATAAGTAATCCGGACTGGTTTAATTTTTAACTATGAACACTCTAAGCTAAATTTTTGTATTTAAAATCTAGGAATTATTAACATTTTTCTTTGGTACTTTTATAATATTTAAAAATTCAAAAGACATTTGTTTTTTGTTTTTCGTTGGTCATTAAAGGAACACTCAACTCCGCCGAAACCGTACCGGATTCATCGATTTGTCAAAAGTAACTGACTGACTGACGTATGGTTAGAGAGAAAGACGATGAAATGACGAACGAAACCAAATGACGAACTGACAAAACAACAAAAAACAAAGGCACTCAAACTTGATTTTTTTTCAACCATAAAAGGGTGTTTCTGTTTAAAAAGAGGTTTTAGGAAATTCAAGCGACATTCATTCAAATTACTATAGAGTATATTTATGTACTTATTTAGGGAACCGATTTCTGGTGGTTGCTCTCTTTAAGACCTAGTATGCAGAATTTTATCTCCTACGAGTACATTTTTCTCCAAACACAAGCTAAATTTTGACATAAGAACCTTGTGGACAATGTGTCACAAGAAACAGCTGTACTTTAAGTAAATTTTTTTCAAAGATTTAAAAGAATTTATTTTATAGTTTTATTTTATAGTGTGATTTTTTAAGTATTATTAATGAGTTATTTTTGCTGTGGAAAATCTTGTAAGATTTCCGTCACCAAATATTCTTCCATTTCAAGTTGGAATTTAAGCCTAGTACGCAGATCGCGCTAAATTTTATCTCCCATACAAAATTCTTTAGCTTGGCGTAAATTTTGGAGAGAAGTTTGTATGGGAGATAAAATTTAGCGGGAGATAAAGATAGTATCTACGCAGATCGGGAAAAATTTTACATTTTTTTTCCTGGGACAAATTTTGTCTTGGATATTTTTCCGAGCAGTACGCAGTTCGCGCGCAAAATTTATACTTTTGTGCATTGCTGTACTAAATGCCTCCACTAAATTTTGCCAGGAAAAAGAATGATAAAAGCATTATTTTGCTGGACAAATTTTGACAGCCACCGTATTTCCGAAAGTGATTTTTATCAATACTGGTTTTATGTATAAGATGCTGATGCTTGTCTTGAGAGCATCAAGAGGAGATTCCCTATAATGTTAAACGCAGCCCGAGCGATGGGGAAATTAGGTTGGGGGGAAATCCGCAATGTCAACGAACATTGTTCTTGAATGTTTGCAACCGTGCCGAGTAAACTATTTCATCGTGTTATACGACTAAAAAACGATAATCTCTGTATTTGACGGTACGACCAAAATAAGGCTTGAGGATGAATTGGTAAGCATTCCCAACAAAACGGATGAACTGATTAAGTAGAGGAATGCAACTGGCTACTTCGAGTGAGAATTGATTATAAAAGAAGCGATAAAGCAAGGAAATATATGAAATATTTGGACAGTTTTTTATCAGTTCTAACGCTCTGTTCTGAATTCTATCCAATAAGTTTAGAGTTTTGTGCTGCAAATGTCGAAAGATGTGTATTGCACTCGAATCTTGGACCGATAAATGCCTTATAAATGCTAGCCAGATCAGAGGTTGTGAAAAATAATTTCTTACATTGAAGTTATTTAGCAGCATTTTTGGCGGTCTCGAGAATGGGGTCATTCCAACGAAGATCATCGTTAAAATTAATTCTCAGTACTGAGATCTTTTCGTTTTCTTCGATTCAAGTGTCATTCAAGAACAACGGCATAAAGGGTACATTTGGCTTCATGGCCCTTAGTAATAGACATTCATAGAATCGGTTTTAAAGTCACTTTTTGTTAGATGTAGAAAAGTTGCTTTTAAAATTTCGTAGTAACAGATCAAATTTACAAAAGTCTTATTTATACCAATAATTGTGACTCATTTTCATAATTTCGTTATTGTGAACTGATACACAAACAGATTTCTATTAACCAGATTCGTAAAGTTCTATTGTGATTCTATCATTTTAAATTTAACTTAGTTACAGGAAAGCAGCTTTTAAGTATTTATAATTGAAATTTGTTTTATTTCTACCAATGTTTGGTTAAAATCGAACTTAGGCTAGATTCGGATCTATTACTCAGGGCCAACGACAATATACACAATTAAGTTTTCGAAAAGGATTAAACTCTACACTGTTTTGAATACCCATTTAACAATGCTGTACAGATCGCAGTTTAATGAGCTTAGCATACAATATCAAGGGATATGGAAGTGAATTTGAGGACGAGTATGAGAAGATGAGAGTAGACAGTAGAGTCGTTGGCAAAACCATGAAGTGGATCAGAAGTTTCAGACAAGAGATCATTTATAAAAATGAAATGGCTACTTAGTTTTGCAAATGGTTCCAGTAGTGTACAGTGAAATAATAAAAAAACAAGAAAAAATATATACATACATATTAATTTATTTAATAATTTGTATATCAAAATCACAAATGCCGGTTTATGACATAGTTTGTATTCTATAAAAGCGCAATTTGTTGTGTAGAATTTTTGTTTTTCCTTCAGAATCCTTTGTTTTGCGTGTTTTTTGGTATTATGAAGTTAGAATGTAAGACAAATTTTTAACTTTTTGAGATTGAAGAGTATTCTATTGCGAGAATATTCTTAAGACCGCTTTTAACATTTTATATTTTGGTGTTTCATGTACGGCCAACAACGAACAACATACCCGTACAAAAATGACAAATAAAATGAAATCCGCAATCTATAAACAAAACAGCATGAATAAAACGAAAAGGTTTGGACCGTTATATTTTGAGCTAACCACATTTCAATTTATTTACAAACTTTATAACTCCCTGAAGAAAATCGGTTTATCTGTTCAGTAGTTACAGATCAGATAATATAGATAGACAGAATAGCATAACCCTTTTTTCGAGTTCTTTGTTATCGGAATATCAGGTTTGATTAAAATCTCGAATTTTATTTTTTTATTTTTTGAAATCAAAACATGCCATATTACATGTGGACTTGTATCGCAAGAAAAAAAAGCAATCGAACACTTGCTTCCCAATTTGCCTGGCTACTGGCTTCAGAACTTCCACGCACGTTGAGTGTATGTTTCTTTAGTTTTCTTGTGTTAGTAAAAATAATGGAAATAGTTGAATTAGTACGATTTTAAAGCTGTTGTTATTATGTTATTAATATGAAACGTACTTAAAACGTAGATTTTGCTTATTTGAATATAGCATCATATTCTCTACCCTTTTATGAAAGAAAAAATTATCGAATACTATTTTTTATGGTATCATGCTAAATTCATATAGCTCTGACATTTCCAAACGTCAAAAGAGGTATGTTTACTTAGTTTTTTTATGAACTAAACGATTGCCTAAAATAAGTTCGCTATTTTGTGTAACATATAATTAAATGCACCTGCGCGGACATTCAACCAAATAGTTAATCTGTTTTCTATAACCAACCAAACAGTTGTGCAACTAAAAACTGAATGTGCTTGACTAGCCTAACCAATCACGTCCTTGAACCCTGGTTTATCCCCAGTTAATCCGCCAAAATCGGTTAATGGTGATCTTAGAACGTTTTCACAGTGGGAAATTGATAAAAGCAAATCAACAGGGGCTCTCAAACATTTAGCGATTTAAAAAAGTCCCATCTAGAACCTATGTTATATCGTACGACTTTCAACTGTCAAATGTCACTATCGTTATCGTAGTTAAATTTTGCTTTTGTTTGGATAATTCTGTTTATTTAGAGTGGAAAAAGTGTTTCGAAGTTGATATTTATTTATAATATTAAA